>CM077470.1:27483660-28888291 GCA_039654755.1 Calcarius lapponicus
GAAGGCGGTGTTGCTCCTGGCATGCTCTCCAGAAGTTATCAACTTCCTCTGGTGGCATCTGCTGTGTGGTGATGGCAACCTGGCAGAGCAGAGCCGTAAACAGAGGGTAGAAAGAATGAATTGTTGCCTCATGGTACTGAGGTGTATGGACAATCACCCAGATCACCAGAGTTGCCTGCAAAAGAAGCAGCCCAAGGCAGCGCTCAGTGCCGAGGTGTCCGTGGGACAGGGCCCAAGGGCAGATGCAGGAGGAGCAGCGGGCCTGGTGCCCCCTGAGCCTGCCCCTAGCCCAGGGTTCAGCCCAGTGCCTGAGGCATGGAGAGGATGGAGAGCTGCTGGAGAGGCAAGCATGGGCCCAGAAACTCACAGCCAGGGCAAAAAACGTCCCCGTCGTCCCCATCAGAGGTGCGTGCTCTGTGCAGTGGCCAATCCTCCATCACACGGACCAGTGTCGGCAGCACTTTCTCCATTGTTACTCGTGATGAGCCAATGGTTCTCCATATCACTGCAGCAGCTCTGTGGGATCAGAGCTCTGTGTCAGGGGCATCTCAGTCCCAGGACCATGCCCTGTGCAGCTGTGGGGGCCCAGGTGACAGAGCCCCGGAGCCCTGAGCAACAGGGAGGGAGCATTGGCAGCAGGCTTGGGAAACAGAGGGGCCTGAGGGTCCTGGACCTCTGTGCCTGTCTGGCAGAGCCCAGAGCACAGGCTGTGCAGGGCCATGGGCCCTAAAGGCTGCTGAGCCCTGAGCTCTCCAGGCACGTGGGCCCCGTACCTGTCACATGTTGGGGCACAGCGCAGGAGGGTCAGCACCACGTCAGCAGGGTGTTGTTCAGCCAGCCTCACAATGTCAAGTTGTAGCCTGGCCTCCACAGTGACATGGCATAGTAGACTCTGGTGAATGCTCCTTACCATTTCTGGCACCTGGAGGAGGCATGGGGGAGATTTTGAGTGCTGTCCACAGGAGCAACTTCCCCAGCTTCCCCCAAGAAGTGCTTCCCTTCCTGCCACACTGTGCTGGCCTCAGAGGCTGAGGGGCCCAGTGACCATGGTTTGAGGGGACACATGATCCTGGCAGGCCTCCAGGCCTGGCCCCAGGCTGCTTACCTGCTGCTGAGAAGGAGCAGCACTCTCTTTGAAAATATCCTTAGTGGGGGCATGAATTACAATGGTAGAGGTCATGGTGCCAGTATTTGAGATGTCCTCAGTCTCTGTGGTCTTGGTGTTTGTTACAACCACATCATCAGTCACTGCCTTGTCCGCCTTTGCCCTGTCCTCATTCATTGCAGTCCCAGAGTCTTGCGAGCACTCCACTGAGTCTGGGCTGACATCAGGCTCTGCCTGGAGCTCAGTCAGCCCCGAGTCAGGCTGGGCTGTGCCCTCAGCTGGTGCGGGGCCGACCTTTCTACTTCGTCGAATGCTGAGGAATTTTCGGAACCTCTGCAGAAGAACAAAGGACAGGGAAGCCAGGGATGCTCCATGGCATGCTCCAAGCCGGGTGCTGGGCTGAGCAGGGACAGCAGGCCCAGCCCAGGTGGGGGTGGCTGCAGGTACCTTCAGGGTTTTGTGCAAGCGGCCACGGCCGGGTTCCCTCTGTCGTGTCTTGTCCTGGGCTGCATCTGGCAAAGAGCGAGCGCAGCCAGAGCTGAGGGGCTGTGGGAGAGGCCGGAGAACACAGCCCAGCCCTGCGCTCCCCAGGCAGGGAGAGCCCCGGGATGCCCCAGGGGATGGAGCACGGCCCCTGCAGGGTGTCTGCCCTACCCCTGTTCCATCCTGTCCGTGGGCATTTCCCCAGGGGATGGGATGGGACGGGATGGGATGGGATGGGATGGGATGGGGCCAAGCTGGCTGCTGCCATCAGCCCTGAGGCCCAGCTCTGCTACTCACCATCCTGCAGTGCCTGGATCTGCTCCGGATCTTCAGGCTGCTGTGCTGGGGCAGCTCCAAGGTCTTTCATTTTTCTTCCCCTGAATACTTTGAACAGGCTGAGGAATCTGCCTGCCATGCCTGAGTCTGGCCTCGAGGGCACCTTCTAGAGAGACGCCTCAGGAAAACTCCAAGTCAACAATTGCAGTTGTGCCTTCAAGGCACCTGCAATAGGGAAGCCTCAGGACTGCTGCAGGACAGCAAGTCCTGCACTCTGGTCTTTAGGGCTCCTGCCACAATGACAGGAGACTCCTCATTAACGATTCAGGTGACCAAATACCACAGTCTGGACTTGATGGTACTGGCCGCAGGAATGGGAGATGCCTCGGAAAAGTTCCGAGTCACCAAGTCCCACGGTCTGACAACGAGGTCACCTGTAGGAACAACTCCTCAGAAAAGCTCCGGGTTGGACACGAATGAGCGCGCTGTGCGGGGGCTCCTCACGGCACCGCTCTGTCCCGTCCTGTCCCGTCGCGTGCTCCGAGCACTGTGGCCTGCTCCTGTCACTGCCAGCTCCTATGTCACCACGTGTCACAAAGGACACCCTGTCCCATTCCATGACACGGTGACCGTGCTGCACCGTGTCACAAAGGGCCCTTGCACACACTGCCACCTGCCCTGGGGCTGCCCCCAGCCCAGCCAAAGTGGCCCAGGCTGGAAGGAATGCCTGGCCCCAGGTGTCTAGGGCAGCCCGACAGGATCTTTTGGAACTGCTCGAAACATCAAATGCAGCCCTTCTCTGTGGGCTCAGGGCATTTAAGAATCCTCACTTCAGGAAAGCTTTACTTCTCATTGCTCAACTCAAGTAGTTCCAAAATTTGCAAGCTTCTCAGATTAATAACGATGGCCAGAGAACGGGAATGATTTGGAAGTTTCTTCCCAACTCAAAGGAGCAACTCATTTGCCTTAACATCATCCACTGGAAGTCACTTTACAAAGCATAACACGACACAGAGCCAAAAAAAGGCCCGTCTTTGGTTTGCAAATGGTTTTTGATGAAGGGATTTTAATCACCTAATTATCTTAAGGAATAAAAGTTCTCAAGGAATGAAAGACCACTCAGTGTTACAACAGTAACCCAAATAAATGAGTAGATGGCAAAATAGCTGACCCTCCCCCAGTACAGATATCTAAGTGGCCAAAAAAGTACAGCTCTCCCCTCTTGTTCCCTGCCAGGGAAACAGGACCATGAACAGAAATAGTCACAGATATTCTTTCTGCCCTCCAACACCAAAGCTGTGCCAAAGCACAGATGCTGCCTTCAAATGCACTCAAATTCCAGCCCAGACCTCTCACCTTCCAGACAACTCCTTCCCCAACATGCCCCCCAACACCCACCCCCAAACACCCCCACAGCAGCCCTCAATCCCCTCAGGAGCCCCAGCTGTGCCCGTCCCTCCGCAGAGCTTTCCCAGCCTCCAGCAGAGCCCCTGGTTCCCTGCACGTGCCGTGGGATGGCACTCAGGGGGATCTGCTCCAAGGCCTTCCCTGGCAGCAAAGCCAGGCTGCCAGGCCTGTGGCTCCTGGAGCACCCTTCCCAGCGAGCCTTCCTGGGCACGGCTGTTCCACTGGCACATCTGCGCTCAGCTCGGACTGCTCCACTCAGCCAGGGCTGCTGGTACAGGATCCAGAGCAGCCTGGCCAGCTCTGTCTCCAGCTCCCTCTTCACTCTTGGGGGAGGTAGAACATCCCACAGGAAAGCAGCTGGTGCCACAAGGAGTGGGCGGCATCAGGCAGCTCTGGGGAGGCCCCTCAGGACTGCTGTATCCTGAGGGAACACCGCTGGCCATCCCCTGTGTGTATCTGCCAAAGCTTAAAATCACCTGCCTCAGCTTCCAGGGCCTCTCCTGGCCAGCATCCTGACGTGGGTGCAGGGCTGCTGCGAGGCACTGCTGGGACCCAGCGGGACAGGACCGGCTGTCTCGTGTCCACGGAGCAGCCCTGACACAGCCAGGGCCATCCCTGGACCAGACAAACGCTCCCGGGTCAGCAGAGAGGAGCAAGGAGCACTGGGCTGCTCTCAGGGGATCTCAGCTGGGCTCGCTCCACCACACGCCCCCATTTTAAGGCCGGCTGATGCCCAGCTGCCAGAAATGCCCACCTTGTTCTCTCCAGGATGCACAGGGAGAGCCAATGAGCAGGACACCTTGGGAGGCCTTTTCTGAGGCCAGGGACACACCAAGATCAGCCAAGGCTCTCCACGCTGCCTGGCCCAAACATCCCAGCTCTGTGCTGGCCCTGGGCCACAGCAGCTCCCACCAAGCAGGAGGCAAATGCATATTGCCAAGAAGTGAAACCCAGCAGACAGGAAAGGGGTGAAAAGTGTGTGTTTAAAGGCCTTTTAATTCACACCTCTCACAGAGGGCTTTGGGGCCCGTGGCTGGACAGAGATGCTCCTGCTCACACCTCTGTCCAATACCCTGCTGCAGGTGCTTGGGTTGGTTTCCACAGGTCCAGGCAGATGCCAAACCTGCTCTTCACTGCCTTCTCCCTGCCCCTCTGCCAAGTGCAATGGGCCTCAAGGACTGAAAGGAGCACAGAGAGCCAAAGGGGGACACTTGCACCTGCCTCACTGGGAGCTCCCTGGGAAGCACTTTCCTTGAGAAGCAAGCCCCTTTCCTCCAGAGGTGTTTCCCCAAATGTGTGGCTTTCCTGGGGAGCACCAACACACCCTTGAGAAAAACGCTGGCAAGGCTGAATGACTTCAGGTCCTTTCAGGACAGGCACTCCAGCTCTAGCTCCTATTCCCCCAAGTGTGTTTCCAGGTGCAGGTTCAGAGGTGCAGCCCCAGGCCCTCGACAAACACAAGCTGCCTGCTGCCTCTTCACCTGCCTCAGTTCCTGCCTGTGCTCACAGCACCAAAACCAGGCTGTTCCTGGCCAGGGACCAGAGCCCTGTTCCTGCAGGATGCTCTTGTCAGCACCTTCCAGGTCTCTCTGCTGTGCACACAGAGCTTTTCATGGCCGCTGCCAACAGGCTTTGGAACGCAGAGCCCAACCCGGCTGGCTCTGCCACCAGCACAGCCCAAACACAGGCGCAGGAAGAAGCAGCAGGGGCTGTTTTGCGGCCATGCCCGAGAGAGACTGGAAGGCTGCCCTCCCTCTGCTCTCCCTTGGTTGCTTTCTGACTGGCTCTGAGCCTGGGGCTGCCATTCCTCACTTGTGGGGACCAGAAGCACAGCCGGGATCCGGCACTGCCTGACAGCGCTCTGGGCACCGGCATGGCCGCCTGTCCGAGTCTCGGGCACCGTGCTGCTGCTGCTTCATTTGCCCTTAGGCACACCCAGAGCTCCCTGCTAAGCTCCCTGGTTCTGCCCTCTTCCTCATCCTGTGCAGGGATGGAGCACTGCTGTGCTTTCAGGAAGCTATTCTTGAAACCTTCCAGCATTCCAAGCTCCTTTGCCCTCTCTGGATGCTTGCCATGGAATCCCTCACAGCTGGGTTCAGAGCATACTCAGGTTGGCTCTCCCAAAATTCAGGGGCTCCAGGATGCTCAGCAAGATCTGGAACAGCACAGTGCTGTGGAACTGCACCTTCAGCACAAGGACCTTTCCAGTCTGACCTGCCCTGGTTCCTCTGGCTCTGTGTACAAAACACAGCGTGGCAGAGAATGGCAGAAGGGGCCTGTGTATGCCAGGGCCCCGGGTTTGTTTCAGCTCAACAGAGATGCAGGCAAAGTGAAGATGCCAAACTTTTATTAATATAAGGCAAAGCAAAGGGATGAGCTGGAGGGAAAAAAAGGGGTGGGGAGGGTCTGAGGGATGGAGGTAGGGAGCTGTCAACAGGGAGGGAGAGTGGAGGGAAAAAAATGGGGATGGGCAGTGTATGAGGGCTGGAGGGAGGGAGCCACCAACAGGGAGGGAGAGTGGAGGGAAAAAATGGGGATGGGCAGGGTCTGAGGGCTGGAGGGAGGGAGCTATCAACATGCAGGGAGAGGGCTGAAGCCACGAGAACTGTGCCCAGCAGCAGCTGTGCCAGGACTTCCAGCAGCGCTGAGAGGCGATCCTGTCTCGGGTGTCTCCTCGTGCTCTTCCTGGGACACTGGTTCACTGGATCCAGAAGATGTCTCTGTTTCTGGAGCGCTCTGGGGAAACTCGGCTTGATTGTCCAGGTCACTGCAGGATGGGCTGGCATGTTGCCTCCGGGCTTGAAGGGCTGAAAGAGAGAGGAACAGAGCCATGGCAACAGCCCGGATCTATGGGAATTCTACAAGACCTTCTGAACAGGGCCATCCCAGCCAGAAGGGAGTAGGAGACACTGGAAGCAGCTGGGAGCTACTTGCCATGACTCCCCCACGTGTCTCTGAAATCTCTGTGTGCTCTGCCCACATCAGCCCTCATCCACAGAGTGAGCAGAGCCCTCCAAAGCCAGGGCAGGGCTTGCAGCTCCCTCCACAGCCCCCGCTGTCAGCCCGCTGGCCTCACTCACCTTTCCCGATCAGCTGCACGTCTTGCCGCTGCCTCCTCAGGCACCGCCCAGCCATGCCTGTGAGCACAGAGCCTGTCAGGGCGCCAGCGGCACAGCTCCCTGCCAGCGGCGCTGCCGGCGCTGCGGCCACACGGGCTGCTGGCCCGGCAGGGCTCAGCCCGGCCCTTGCCGCACGCTGCCGGCCCAGGGCACGGCTGCCAGAGGGCGGCAGCAGCAATGCCCAGCCCAGCCGGGGCTCCACGGCGCCGGGCCCGGCTGGCGCTGCCGGGGCAGCAGGCGGGGCTGGGGCCGAGCTGCGGCGGGCCGGGCCGGGGAGGGAGCGCGGGCTCGGGGCTCACCCATGAACCTGACGGCCGCCTCTCGCAGGGGCTCCTGTGGGCTCCGCAGGTAGCGCAGGGCCCGGCGCAGGTGCTCGGCCGCTCGGCTCCTGTCCTCTGCCAGCTGCAGAGAGCGGCAGGAGGGAAGGGTTGGCGCGGGCTCAGCCCCTGGGCCGGGCGCTGCCTGCGCCCAGCCCCGGCCTCCCCTGGCCGCAGAGCCCTGAGGCGCGGCCAGCAGCCGCTGGCCAAGGGCTGCCGAGGGCAGGGGGCAGAGGGCCGGCTGCTGCCCGGGGAGCCGCGGTGCCGGCCCGCAGCCCCGCCGGGCCGGGGCTCCATGGGCACCCGGCTCGGGCCCACGGGAGCCTGGAGAAGAGCCCGCGCGGCCTCTGGCTGCAGCAGCGGGCAGGGGCGCAGCTGCCAGCCCCGCACACCGAGCGCCGCCCTCAGGGCCCTTCTCCGGGCTGAGCCTGGGGCTGCCAGGCCCTCCTTACCAGGCACTCATCGACCTTCATCGGCAGCTTCTTCTTCAGCCACTGTTCCAGATCCCTTCTCTTCAGGAATTTGGCCACACGAAACACCGTTTCCCGAGAGGCCTGGAGAGTAGCAGAGACCCAGAGATGGCCCCACAGCCCAGGGCACTGCACCCACATCCCTGTGCCATGGGCTGGGGGAGGCTGGAGCCCGCAGGGCACCAGGGCAGGAGGCAGCCAAGCTCCCTCCCAGAGATCCACCAGCATCACAGAAATCCTCACCTTTGCCACGTCAGAATTTTCATCATGACAGTAAATTACAAGTGCATACAGGCTCTTCTCCACAATTGTCTTCAGGTGCTTTTTTCCTTCATCCACTACAAGTTCCATCACCTTCCTGAAGACCTGAATGGAGAGCACCTGCACGTGGCTGTTGTCCTAGAGGAAACAAAAAGACCTACATCAACTACTCCAGTCCCATCTGGGCAAAGGCCTGAAAATCCACAGGGCACAAAGTTTCTGGGAAGCACCCAATGCCTGTGGCTCAGGATGCAGAAGCTTACGTGGTCAAAGAGCAGCAGGAGTGCCTCAGCCAGCATCGGCGCAGTGGTGCTGGATACAAAGATGTCTTTGTGTTGGAGCACATTTGTGAACACAGAGAGGGACATGCTGACCACCTCTCCATCTGCATCACCCAGCAGCTCCACAAGCCTTTGAGACAGGATGCACATTCTCCTGGCCTGTGTGGAACACAAGGCTGTGCTGGGAAGCCATGGACAGCTGCACCGCCAACACCGCCCTGGCACTGCAAGCCCACCCTGCTGCTGCAGGGCCCACGGGCCAAAGGCCTGACCCAAAGCACTGGGGCAGGTGAGGCAGGAGAGCTGGGAGCAGCTGCCTCAGCTCCTGAAGCCCTGCCAGCCCAGGGGGTGCTTTCCCCAGCGCAGCTTCAGCCGCTGCCCCCTCCTCACCATCAAGAGATCCTTGGTGACCACCACGAGGCCTCTCAGTGCCAGGCGACGCTGCTCCCTGCACTTGCTTTCCAGGAACCTCGACAAGACCTTCAGGACACTGCCACCACATTGCGTCAAGTCCAGGCACTGGAGGACCTGAAAGGCACAGGGCAGTGACAGGGAGCCGGCCAGCAGGAGCCCAGAGCCGCACAGGGCTGGGCCCAGGCAGCAGCACAGGGCACGGGCACCGTCCCAGGCAGCTGTGGCTGTGAGAGGGCAGAGAGCTGGGAGGCAGCTCAGCCAGGCAGCGCTGGCCACCAGGCTCACCTCCACAAGGAATGCCAGGAAGGGCAGATCCCAGTATGGGTCCTGCCTGTTGAGCTGCCGGAGCAAGTGGAGTGCGATGCGAGAGCACAAGGGGACCAAGTTACAGCGCATCTCCCTGGCGGGGGAAAAAGACACCAAGACCCTGAGGTGGGGGACAAACCTCTCCCAGGACTGACTCAGGGAGGTCTGGTCTTTGCCCAGCATCCCTGCAGGGGATGTGGGTGCTCTGGGAGGCGGCCCCTTCTGGGCACCCTCCTCTCCCAGGCTTTTCCAGTCTCCTTGGCCATCCCTCAGTGACGAGGCTCTCTGGCCCATGGCCACAGGGACTGTGTGGGGCACAGGGCACAAATGCCAGGGGCAGTGGGGAGAAGGGGGTCTCACCTGGCCAGCAGACCCACGGCATAGTGCTGGGTGTCAGGACACAGCAGCGTGTCCCAGCCACGCTTGCGCTCCACAGCCATCACCTCATTGTCACAGCGCAGTCGGTAGAGCAGAGCCTTCATGGCCTGCACTGCAAACCTGTGTGCAGAGCAAAGCCCAGGTCACACTGGGAGTGCTGGCACTGGCCACAAGGGCAAGGGAAGGGACAGGAGGACTGGGACCTGTTGTAGTTGCTGGGAAGGCGGTGTTGCTCCTGGCATGCTTTCCAGAAGTTACCAGCTTCCACTGGTGGCATCTGCTGTGTGGTGATGACAATATGAAAGAGCAGAGCCACAAACAGACGAGAAGAATAAAGTATCATGGCCTCGTGGCACTCGGGCACCTGAACAATCACCCAGATCACCAGAGTTGCCTGCAAAAGAAGCAGCCCAAGGCAGCGCTCAGTGCCGAGGTGTCCGTGGGACAGGGCCCAAGGGCAGATGCAGGAGGAGCAGCGGGCCTGGTGCCCCCTGAGCCTGCCCCTAGCCCAGGGTTCAGCCCAGTGCCTGAGGCGTGGAGAGGATGGAGAGCTGCTGGAGAGGTGACCGAGGGGCAAGTGGAGGCCAGTTCCAGAAACTCACAGCCAGGGCAAAAACGTCCCTGTCGTCCCCATCAGAGGTGCACGTGCTGTGCAGTGGCCAATCCTCCATCACACAGAGCAGTGTTGTCAGCACTTTCTCCACAGCTGGTCCTGATGACCCTATGGTTCTCCACATCATTTCAGCAGCTCTGTGGGATCAGAGCTCTGTGTCAGGGGCATCTCAGTCCCAGGACCATGCCCTGTGCAGCTGTGGGGGGCCCAGGTGACAGAGCCCCGGTGCCCTGAGCAACAGGGAGGGAGCATTGGCAGCAGGCTTGGGAAACAGAGGGGCCCGAGGGTCCTGGACCTCTGTGCCTGTCTGGCAGAGCCCAGAGCACAGGCTGTGCAGGGCCATGGGCCCTAAAGGCTGCTGAGCCCTGAGCTCTCCAGGCACGTGGGCCCCGTACCTGTCACATGTTGGGGCACAGCGCAGGAGGGTCAGCACCACGTCAGCAGGGTGTTCTTCAGCCATCCTCACAATGTCAATTTGCAGCCTGGCATCCAGAGCAACATGGGACACCAGCCTCTGGTGAATGCTCCTTACAATGGCTGGCACCTGGAGGAGGCATGGGGGAGATTTTGAGTGCTGTCCAAGGGAGCAGCTTCCCCAGCTTCCCCCAAGAGGTGCTTCCCTTCCTGCCACACTGTGCTGGCCTCAGAGGCTGAGGGGGCCCAGTGACCATGGTTTGAGGGGACACATGATCCTGGCAGGCCTCCAGGCCTGGCCCCAGGCTGCTTACCTGCTGCTGTGAACAAACAGCACTGTCCTCAAAAAAATCCCTCATGGGGGCACAAATCACAGTGGGAGTGGGCATGCTGCCAGTGTTTGTGATGCCCTGAGTCATTCTATTGTCAGTCTTTGTGATGGCCATGCTCTCAGTCGCTGCCATGTGAACAGACTTCACTGTTAGATAATTCATTGCATTGTTTCCTGAGACTGCTGTCCATTCTGGGCTGGCATGAGGCTTTTCCTCGAACTTGGTCAGCGTGCAGTCAGGCTCGGCTGGGACCTCAGCTGCTCTGGTGCTGGTGTTTCTATGCTGAATGGGCAGGAATTTTGTGAACATTTACAGAACAAAGGACAGGGAAGGCAGGGATGCTCCATGGCATGCTCCAAACCTGGTACTTGGATGAGCAGGGACAGCAGGCCCAGCCCAGGTGGGGGTGGCTGCAGGTACCTTCAGGGTTTTGTGCAAGCGGCCACGGCCGGGTTCCCTCTGTCGTGTCTTGTCCAGGGCTGCATCTGGCAAAGAGCGAGCGCAGCCAGAGCTGAGGGGCTGCGGGAGAGGCCGGAGAACACAGCCCAGCCCTGCTGTCCCCAGGCAGGGAGAGCCCCGGGATGACCCAGGGGATGGAGCATGGCCACTGTGGGGTGTCTGTCCAACCCCTGTTCCATCCTCTCCGTGGGCATTTCCCCAGGGGATGGGATGGGATGGGATGGGATGGGATGGGATGGGATGGGATGGGATGGGATGGGATGGGGCCAAGCTGGCTGCTGCCATCAGCCCTGAGGCCCAGCTCTTGCACTCACCATCCTTCAGTGGCTGGAATTGCTCCCGTTTTTCAGGCAGTTGTGCTGGGGCAGCTTCAGGCCTTCTCTTTCTTTTGCGTCTGAAGACTTTGAAGAGGCTGCGGAATCTACCCGCCATTCCAGAGTCTGGTCCCAAGGGCACCTTCTAGAGAGGTGGCTCAGGAAACCTCCAAGTCAAGAAGTCCTCAAGGGCACCTGCAAAACAGAAGCCTCGGGAAGGCCGCAGGCCACCAAGGCCTGCAGTCTTGCCACGAGGTCACCTGTAGGAACAATGCCTCGGAAAGGCTCCGGGTTGGACACGGACGAGCGCGCTGTGCGGGGGCTCCTCACGGCACCGCTCTGTCCCGTCCTGTCCCGTCGCGTGCTCCGAGCACTGTGGCCTGCTCCTGTCACTGCCAGCTCCTATGTCACCACGTGTCACAAAGGACACCCTGTTCCATTCCATGACACGGTGACCGTGCTGCACCGTGTCACAAAGGGCCCTTGCACCCACTGCCACCTGCCCTGGGGCTGCCCCCAGCCCGGCCAAAGTGGCCCAGGCTGGAAGGAATGCCTGGCCCCAGGTGTCTAAGGCAGCCCGACAGGATCTTTAGGAAGGGCTCAGAGCATCAGCAAACGCTGCCCTGCTCTGCGGGCTCAGGGCAGCAGAAGGAGCCTCCAGGGCTGCCGAGGAAGCCGCGCTGGGAAGGGCACGGGGCCTTCCAGGGAAGCTGGCACGGCCTCCTTGGGACACGTCCCGGCTGGTGGCCATCCTAAACCCGCGGGTGGGACAGGCACA
The DNA here is from genome assembly GCA_039654755.1 of Calcarius lapponicus. Lineage (NCBI taxonomy): Eukaryota > Metazoa > Chordata > Aves > Passeriformes > Fringillidae > Calcarius > Calcarius lapponicus. Next base: position 27,495,388 of record CM077470.1, read on the forward strand.
AGGAACGGGCGGGCCCGGGCACAAATGCTGCTCTGAGCCCTGGGGCCCGGGCAGCGCTGACAGCAGCAGCTGTGGCAGAGTCCCCGGCCAAGCAGAGCTGCCACTCCCTGAGCCCTGGCAGCGCTGGTGCCCATCTCCTGCCCCAGAGACCTGTGCCCCCGGGGGCTTCTGTGCCACAGGGAGCCAAAGCCCACGTGCATTGGGGGCTGATGGCAGGAGTACCTGGAGCAACTGCTGGCAACACTTGGTCTCTATTGTACGAAGCTCTTACTCCATGCTGGGATTATTTTCTCATTGAAGTAATTTCCTGCACCACAAAAACATCTTTGCCATGAAGACAGAGGAGAATTTGGCATTAAGGAATCCTCACTTCAGGAAAGCTTTACTTCACATTGCTCAGCTAAAGTAATTTCAAAAACTTGCAAACTCCTCAAATATATTGGCATGGGCAGAGAATGTGAATGGCTTGGAAGTTTGTTCCCATCTCAAAGGTTGCAAAACCAATGGACTAGTTGCTGGCAAGGTAGAATACAACCTGTTTTGTTATCGTAATCACGGGTCGTTGTAACTAATGGCTTCTTTTGTATTGGTAAAGCCCGGCCTGTGGCTAAATTGTACTTCTCCCCAGACAGTGAGGGGAGGAGACGTGGGAGGCGGGCATGCAAAATAACCTCGAGACCAGCATGCCGTAGGAAGTGTCAAACTTACCAAAAAAGACCCACAAAACAACGAGCCAGTGCAGAATTAAGAAATTAGAGTGATGCCTGGGCGTGAGGAACAGAATGCTGAGCCTGCAGAGATGCTGAAAACCTTTGTGTCCCATCACCCTGAGCTAGGACCTCACCTGAACCAAGACCACGAGCGAGAGCCACTGCTGAACTGCCAAACCAGGATATAGCCTTCCTGCTCCCGAGAAGACAGAACCCCCCCACCTCTACCCCTAATGGACAAAGCTGGTCATATCCTCCTCCTCGTCATCACCCGGGGAGAAACAACAGAGACTGCAGACCCGTCGACCTTTCCAACCTTGAGCTGATCACTTTTAATAAAAGCATTAAAACGAGAAAAAGTCTCCTAGCCTATTTATTTCAGCAAGAATGGCTGGGACACGCTGCTGTGTGCTCACACCCAGCACTATGCCATGGGTGTGCTGCCCACAGAGCGGCTGGGCAGGGGCCGGAGCTGCGGGGATCCCTGCCAGAGCAGTGCCTGGAGATGGCCACAAGCCCTGTGCCAGGCAGGAAGCGCCATCCGTGTCCTCCTGCCCGTGTGCTGCCGGCTGCCTTGCTGAGGGCTCCCAGGTGCCTCTGGATGGGGCTGCTCTGGAGCTGCTGTGGGGCTGCGGCGCTGCTGCCGGGCAGCTTGGCCGGGCTGGGGCAGGGCCTGAGGAGACGGGGCCACGAAGGGATGAGGTGCTGTGGAAGCCCTGACGGAGCGAGGCAGTGGGAAGGACCAAGGGGGATGTGTGAGGGAGTGGGTGGCAGGAGGCTACAAGGGGACAGGAGGCCCCTGAGGAGCCAGGGCAGTGGGAAGCCCTGAGGAATTGGGTGTCAGAGGGCACAAGCAGCCCCCGGGCAGCCGCCTTGTCCCTCACCTCCGGCTGCTCTGGCGCTTCCCCAGAGCGTCTCCCAGGCCTGCGGCAGAAGCCCTCGAGGCCGGGACACCACCCCAGCACGAGGGCGGGGACACCCCCGAGGTGCCCAGGCTGGGCTGGCTGGGCACAGGGAGGGCAGGGGGCTGCTGCCAGGGCACGGCCACTGCGTGCTGCCAATAAGGGGCAGGGGGCAGAGGCAGGGCTGGCGGCCAGCCCGGGCCCTGGCGGTTGCCCAGGCCACGGTGCCGTGACCGAGGCCACCCTGACCCAGAGCTCTGGGCCCGCAGAGCTGCTGCCACCGTGGCGAGGGCGGCCGTGTCTCCTCCAGCGGGGCTGCGGAGTCGCTGCTGCCCCGGCGGCTCCGGGCCCCACAGAAACAGCACCAGAGCGGGCTCAGCAACAGCAGCACCCCGAAGGGCGGCACCTGCTCGGCCAGGCATCCGCACCCGCCGGGATGCCAGACGGGGGAGCCCGGGGGCACAATCGCCCCTGCTTTGGCAAAAGGCTCAGCAGAGCTGGCCACAGTGGCTCTCTCTTGACTTGCCAGCCTGAACTGAGCAGGTAGAAGAGCTGAGTTTTCACTTTTTGAGCCACTACTGAAGTTCATTTCCAGCGGTCTTAGACACTTTTGAGAACAGACCCTTCTGCCAGACATGACACAGTTGGTGAATTGTAGGCATATCCCAGCTGTAGCTGGAGGGGACGAGTTGGGGGAGATGGAAGCAGACATTTTACCTATACTTGATTTTTTGAGACAGTGCTTAGAGTGCTCTGCTGTCACATCAAATTAGAGGTAGATGCCATGAATGGTTCACGTCAGGAAAAGAATGGAAAAGAAGAAAAGAAAAATCTTAAAGAAAAGGAAATTCACGTCATTCCCTTCTTTCCAAGAGAGCCATGTTCTGTCTTCTCTTGGTTTCACTTTTTAAGGGTTCTCCTCAGCTACAGCTGTAAGGAAGACATGGAAGCTTGGGAAAGGCCACCTAGTCTTTACAGTCTGCCTTTAGAGAAGGGAGAAGGGTTTTGTCCAACTTGGAATCCTCCTTCACCTCTCTGTCCTGACATAATCAGGCTCTTCCTTTTTTCAGTAATTAATAGCAACAGTCATAAGGGTAATGCAAGAGTAACTGAAGAAACCCACAGGAGCACATAGGACCACGCACAAACAACAGCTCCAGGGAGCATCTTTTACTGCCCAGTGTGACTTGACAGGTGAGTGCAGCACTTCCCACTACACTGCCAGCTTTCCAAAGCAACTGGTGACACTGGGTGGCTTTACTCTTGGCTGCCCAATTTGGAAGGCTTTTCAAGGATGTATTTTTGGAAAAGCAAAAGCAACTTCTCCAGTGAAGTGACAGGTTGAACATCCAAACTTGCCAGTTCCTCCTTGTTCCTGTGGAACAGATCAGTTCATATCTCACCTCACAATCGTCCCCCCTCAGCCAAAGCTTCCAGTCAGGGAGCTGCTAATCCCAGAACTGCTGTCAAGGAGTCTCTTCTCATCCCTGTCATGGCCCTGAGGGCACTAATATACCTTGGTGGCCCTGACCAGCCCCTCCACTGGGATCTCCACACAGCTCCAGCTACTGAAGCCCAGCCCTGGATCTCTGGTGACTGAGCCATGTGGTGGGAATGCTGAGCTTTAGCTGGGGTGGGTTATCTACATACCTACTAAGCTTTCCTTCACTCTCTGTTCTTCCTCTGGTGTTGCTCTGGGAAGCATCACCACTTTGTATAGACTCTTCCAGAGCAACATCAGGGAGAATTTGGCTATTCCTGAACAGCGGGGTAGTGCTATCAAATCAACAACCCTCCCCAGTGAAGGGGATGCCTTTAGTGAGATTTTCAGGCCAAGTCACATGTGTGGCATTTTACCCTGGAGATCTGACTGCACTCCCAGGGAAATGGCAGGTCTTGGGGCTGAGGGAACTTTGCCTCAGGGCAAAAGCTTATGGGGAAAACCCAATCAGTGTCAAACGCTTGTGCCACTCTCTTAGACCCCCGCACATATTTAACGGAGTGTGAGAGATTATCTGGGTACACCACGGACACTCCATGAAGTTCTAACTGCTAAGGAGGAACAATGCATTCCTGGGGCTTTCAAACACATCTAGTACAGAATGAACTCTAGGAAACTGCACAAGGGAATCACAGGAAGAGCTCTGGGACCTTGCATGAGTTGGGAGAGGAAAAACACTTCTGCAGAAATAAAGGATTAAAAGCCCATAAAGGGCTTCAATTGCAGCTGGTGAAAATACCACGTTTAGAACACAGGACCTAGAAGATATCATAAATAAATACCTAATTCTTCACAGAAATCCAAACCAGCTTCCTTTGCAATACAAAGCACATTTTAAATGGCTATTTTGATGAAAATGTCAGCATTTTTCCTGGAAACAACAAACACTCAACATTCATTGCATTTGAAACCCAGTTTCCTCTCTCCTTTTTTTTTTTTTTTAAGGAAAATGTTGGCTAACCCTGCCAGTCCTGTGTATAATATACATATCTTCCAAACACAGAGAGCTAAGTGTTGGCTGCAAATCAGAATTTTCCCTGCTAAAGGGACCTCAGAATCACGGAATGGTTATGGTTGGAACTGACCTTAGAGATCACCTGAGATAAGGCAGAGACAGAATGCAGCTACCACACCCAGAAATGCCTTTTCTTTTGTTCAAACACACCAAAACTCCTCCTTCCCATGAAATCCAAGCAGCTCTCCCAAGTGACAGAGGGCAGGCTTGGATCAGGTATTGGGAAGAGATTCTTTGCTGCGAGGGTGGCGAGGCACGGCATCACTGCCGTCAATGTCACCGTGTGTCGGGACAGACAGTGACAAAACCCCAACAAGCAGAACAACCAGCCTGCTGACAAGGTTATCCACCAACCCCAGAGTCTGGAATTGGCTCTGGCAGCAGCTTGCCCAGGGTTTACTGCAGACAGGGAAACCTGCCCGTGTCACAGCTCATTAGCTGGGTGGCTCTCAGGGGGGAGGCAGCTCCAAGCTGCTGTGCTGCTCTCTGTGATTCCAGCCTGTGGGTCTCTGCTTCCAGCCACACAGGGGCCAGGATGGAGGGGAAGCTTGTGGGACAGTTACTGGGGCTGGGCATACTCAGCCACTGCAGGAGACAGCCAGCAGGAATTTTAGGGACTGAAATCTCAGTGTGGCCAAAGCAAACACAGAACAAAGCATAATATGATGGTTATGTTTTCAGCAGTGGAAGGATCTACACCAGGACCTGCACTCCCAGGGAGTGGGAAGAGCTGTCCTTTTACGAAAATCCCACTCTCTTGCCCAAAACTGTGAGCAGCTTCTTGCTAGGGGCTGGTGCCACAGGGGGGAACTGAGAGCTCTTTGTGTTGAATGAAACCCTCAGTTCCCTCTGGACAGGTCCTTAAAGATAAGGAGCAGCAGAATGGCCATGCTTGTTACAGGGCCTGCACCAAGTGACAGGATGGCAGTAGAATCACAGAATCAGGGAATCACTGAGGTTGGAAAAGCCTTCTAAGATCCTAGAGTACAACCATTCCCCCAGCACTGCCAAGCCCGCCACTGAACCATGTCCACAAAGAGCCCCATGGCCATTCTAGGTTGCCCACCACCCACTGGACAAGGAAATTTTTTTCTCTTCTCATATTCCAATTAACTTATGAGCACTCAGCAGGATTCATGGTTTTGCAAAATTCGGAAGGATGCTTTTGGTCATTAAGGATATGAACGCTTTGAGGTTATGAAATTTGAAGTTCAGAAGGACATATGTGATCCTCACAGTTGTGATGTTAACTCATGCACATCTCATGGAGCACAAAAACATGTACTCCCGAGGAGTTTTAAGACTTCCATCATGCTCTTTTTCTCCAGCCACATCCAGATAGGCTCTGTAGTTCTGAACACTTTACCTTCTACCTAAGCAAAGTCCCTTCCCTTCAAAAAGAAAATAAATACGATTCCAAAGCGTCAGCCTTCCCCTTTGACCCAAAACCCACAAATGCACTTGGCATCATTCCTTCTTCTGTCTCCAAAAATGCACAGGGTTTGGTTTCCCAGTACTTCTGTGCAGCCAAGTGAGCTGTTAGCACCTGGAGAGCTGATCCTGGAGTGGCACAGCTGAGTCCCAGCAACTGTCCCAATACACCGGGAAATGTCCCCAACCCCGACGATCAGGATAACCAGGAGGAAGAGCAGAGCCAAGGGGATACCCAGTGACTCTGTAGGAGTGCCCAGAACACGCCACACCGAGCCTCTTCCTCAGGGCAGGCAAATCTCCTCCTCCTCCAGGGATGCCACAGGCACTCGGGCTCCCCAGCTCCATCCCAGCAGAGAGAACGCCCAGAAGCCAGACAGGATGTAGCCACCTCCTCTCTGTTTTGTCCTTTTGCAAATTGACTTGCTCTGTGCCCTCTGCTCTGCTTAATTGATCCTCTGCCCATCTCCAGCAAACAAATTGTTCCCCTGTCTCATTCATAATGTGCTCCAAATAAAGTGTGTTTCTGCCTGAGCGAATGCCCTTCGGGGGTACTTTAAATTGTCACAGCGCATAAGGCTTTCCCTGAAATCTGCATTTTTACAGTGCTCACTCTCCACAACGGCCCCTGGAGCCACACTTAATCTATTTCAAGGCATGTGGTGACTTCCCAAAACAACCTGGCTAGGAAAGCAAAGCTTGCTTTAAACCAGGCTCTTTCCATCCTCCCTTTTCCCCCAAACCAGCTGGGTTTTCCTTTTCCATCCTGAAAATAAAGAAGCAAACCAAACTCCAAAGAGTGCCCTGTTGATCCAGCTCTGAGAACTCACCAAAGCAAAGCACTGTCCAGTTGAAACTGGGCAAGGGCTCAAATCCTTGTGGGTATGAGGACCAGCAGTGATTCAAGCCAGCCTCGCTGCTCAAGGAGCATTGCTGAGGTTATCAGGGAGGTTGAGGCCCCCCAGAGCAAGTAGCCAGTGTGTCCAGGAGATACGATGCTTGTAACTTACTACAGACCCAATGATGCTACAGAAATACTGCTGGAGGAGCAGCCAGCCCTGCTGATGAACAGGGAGGAGCTCAGATCAAAGTTTCTTTGCAGCCTCCTCATGGATTTCCAGGACACAGACCCAAAGGAAGCATCTCCCGGGAGAGAGAGCTCCCATGTTTTTATGGGATGGTTTTAGGGAGCAAGGAACTTCACTGCAGAGGGAAGAATGGATCCAAATGCTCCAGTTTTGTATTTAAATCTGCATATTATGGAGGGGGAAAAAACCCAAACCAAACAACCATGCCCAAGGTTTAGAGCCCCTTCCCAGGAGCCCCAAAATGGGCAGCAAGGCACAAAAAGGGAGCAGTGTGAAGGTCTTTCCCTTCGATTGCTGCTGGCAGGTTCTCCCCACGTGGTCTCTCCTTGCTCAGAGCCAGCAAGGGCAGATCTGGAGCCTGGGCTTGGCAGGATATTGCAAAAGCTGGGATCAGAGCTGCATCCCAGCTGGAGACTAAAATAACTATGAGATTACCTCCACGGGAGCGCAGCCAGCACGGATAATGCTTGGCCTGTTCCTCTCCCAGCTTGCCACAGCCTTGCCTGGCCTCCCTTCCATGTTTCTTCAAAGCCTCCTTCGCTGCAGGAACTTCAGTCCTGCTGGGGGGCAAGAGCAGGCTGAGCTTCCCCTGTCTCACAGTGCCCCCCTCCACACTGGGCTGCCCAGCTCAATCCACCTTGGAGCTCCTCCACGCTGTGAGCACAGCTCCCCTTGCTTGTTCGTCTGATCCTTCCCTGCCAGGCTCTGCTCTCTGCAGAGCAACCCCAGCTACTGACAGGGCAGAGGGCCAAGGTGCAAATGGATTTTCTTCTCCCTCAAGAGCTCCCTTCCCCTTGTGTGGCCTGGCCACCATCAGCCTAGGCTGGGATGTTTGATACTGAAGGCATTTCAAACTCAAGCCCAGGGGGTTTCTGGTATGATACATCCTCTGAGGAGGCAGCAAAAAGCTCAGAGGTGCAAACTGTTCTTGGGCAAGCTCGAAAAAGACATTTCCTCCTCTGGAGAGCCAAACCCACCAGAAATGGCTGCAACAGCTGGGGCTGGAACCCAGCACCTCTACAGAGCACTGTGCAAGGTAGATGTGACACTTGGTCCACCTGTAGAGCTGGGAAATCTTCCTAGATGCATTTGAGAGTTTAGCAACCACTTGAGGGTATAGCAGCAACAGCTGGCCAGGAAAAGGGGAACTAAGGATTGGGAAGGATGGCGAAATTTAAAGCAGAGATGGGACACCATGACACCAAACGCTCCTCTGCTCAGTGGAAAGGCATCTGGGAGACATCAGCATTGCAGCAGCAATGGTACATCTCTTAGCAAGGGCAGGAGTCCTCACAGCTGCAGAGCAACAGCCCCCGTCATGAGAAGGGGCAGGGATATGTCAGCAGAAGGTAAGGAATATAAAATATAAACCTTTCTAAACCCATCAAGGAAACTGAAGTAAGTTTCAGTGTAAAATAATTAAATGGGAGCTAAAAACATTTCTTTTAAAGCCTTCCAGTGCCTAAAAAGGCTCCAAGAAAGCTGGAGAGGGACTTTGCACAAGGGCCTGGAGTTACAGGACAAGGGGGAATGGCCTCCCACTGCCAGAGGGCAGGGATGGATGGGATATTGGGAAGAAATCCTCCCTGTGAGGGTGGGCAGGCCCTGGCACAGGGTGCCCAGAGCAGCTGTGGCTGCCCCTGGATCCCTGGCAGTGCCCAAGGTCAGGTTGGGACACTGGAACAGTGGGAGGTGTCCCTGCCCATGGCAGGGTGGGGAGCAGGATGAGCCTTAAGGCTCCAGCCTAAACCATTCTGCGAGTCTGAGATTTCACATCAGATTTGAGATTATTTCTTGAGGCACACACATTTATCAAACAACACAGACAGTTTTGGCCCATTCATATCAAACTCTCCTAGGTCCAGAAAATAACAATGATAACAATATCTGATGATGATGATGGTAACACCACTAATAGCTATGCCATTATTCCAAAGTACCTGCTAGCCATGTGCCGGTCCTTCACCCCAGGATGATGGTTGTTGTGCTTTATCACTCTTTAGATCTTTCCAGCCAGGCTTGGAAAGAGACTGTTAAGTCTTTGAACTTCACAAAAACATACACAAATAATTTTTTTGGGCAGATGACTGCTATCTAAAATCCATTCTACTTGAAAACCACGGGCACAGAAGGTTGTCTGGATGGCTGGCCACTCAACTCTGCAGTGGGAGTTCCAATAGTGATGTTTTGAAGTGCCCCCCTATTAAGAGGTTTTGTGATTTGTCCAAATTGGCTTTTCAAAATGTTTTAAAGCAAGGGGAAACGTGTCTCAGTGATTCTTCAGGAACACACTGGTTAACTCCACACCTGCTGTGCCAGGTATCCCCAGCCAGGCTGCAGCACCTGTCCATGGCTCTCCTCTGGCCCAGAGCAGGAGCTCATCACTGGCACTGAGGAGCAGCCAGCAAACAGGACACGGGCTGGGAGTGAACAAACACCACCTCCCCAAGGGCTCCTTCATCTCTGTTTACAGCAGGAGCCACCACAGCGTGTTCTGCTCTGCTGCCCAGGGCTCCTGCCCCCATCTGTCATGGATGCTGCGCGGCCGTGGTGTGGGCAAACACCAGGCTGAGCTTTCAGAGAAATATTTACCTTGCTCTCAGCTGTCCTGGGGCCCAGGGAGACATCTGTGATGCCAGCTGGGGACTGGGGCTTTCAGCCAGTGCCAGATGTCACCTCTCCCCGCTGGCTCAGGACAGGAGCCCCCTTCTGCTGCAGGCTGTGTCCCACAGGCCCCTGTCCTGGCTGGCATTTGGGAACACAGCAGGCAGGAAGGGAAAGGGAGGAAAACAATAAATGCCCTCTGCTCTCCTCCTCCTGCCCCTCCATACGTGCATCTTACCCTGCTGCAAGAAGCACCACGGCTCTTCCTGCCCTTTCCCACATGGAGCTGAGCCTACGGCAACACAAACATCCCTAAACCCAAGCACACCATGGGATTCTCGGAGCTGTCCTGTGCAGGGCCAGGACTTCAGTGATCCTTCCAACTCAGGATATTCTATGACTCTGTCCAAACTCTTTCCTTGTCGCAGAAATCTTTTATGAAAAATCCTTTCCTTAGGATTTTTTCCTCCTGAGAAGCTGAGAGGCCTCAGGAACAAAATGTAAACAATGGTTATCTGCTGCTGTGGAATGCAACAGGTGCATCTTTAATTGGCCCATGTGGTTGTTTCTAATTAATGGCCAATCACAGTCAGCTGGCTCATACTTTACATACTTTATATTTCAATATATCAACATGCAACTTTATATACATATATATTATATATTACTATAATATATAAATATTGTACTTTTTTTAAAATACACTCACCATTCTCTGTCAGATTTCTCAATCCCTTTCAAACATCCGTGATGGACTGTGTGCATCCCAAAGGCTCCAGGTGCTCCTCAGAATCCCTTCCAATCCAACCCATTCCATCTCAGGTCAGCAGTGGCAAGGCCTGAGCTCCCATGCTGCAGGCTAGCAAACCCTGACGTGCTCCAGATTGTGAACAGACACAACCAGCAAGGGAAACATCAGAGAGGAGCTCCAAAACCATTTATTGAAACAAACCAAGAGGAATTCACATGAATCCAAAGCTGGGCGAGCAGGAGGAGGGATGAGCTTCGTCTGGTTTCTTAAAGGGTCACCGTGTTTCTGATCTTTAAACAACCTTTCCATCCCATTCCACAGGATGCTGCTTTGGGATGGTAAGAGGTTGTTTTTTCCTTCCACTGGAGTGGCATAAAAATAAATCTGTCAACTCGTATTATATACATACATATGGGCTGTGGGTTTTGTTTTTTTTTTTTCTGTGGGGAAAACATCACTCTCTCAGTACTTACAATTAAGTAGCATTATACTTATTTTCTTTATCTTATTGAAATTTTTGGTTTTTAACTGAAAATTTTGGGACCTGAAGTCTGAGGGTAGTAAGGCCAGCACCCAGAGACAATCAGTTTAGCAGCCAATCTCATCGTGTCTTGTACAGTACAGCAAAGCCCAGGGTGTTTGCCACAGCAGCTCTAACCTGGATCCCAAACACTGGGAACACCTGGGACACTGGGAAAGCTGGAATGGGGAAGGACCAGAGCAGCACAAGAACACCACACAGGGCTCATTTTCCTTATAAAACAGGCAACAAATCTGTACAACATGGCCACAGCCACAGGTACCTGGCAGGGGTGGCAGGAAATTTAATGCCAGAGGTGAAAACCTTTCTGTGTCTTTCCTTAGGACAGGTTTTCATGAGGCTGGTATCCATGCACGTAAATACAAAGCTTTGCTGAAGCTTTGGCTGCACTCACGGGGTGACCTGCAACCACAGCTCAGCCTGGGAAATCTGTCCTCCAGCCCTGCTGCTGTCCCTCCCCACACCAGGGATGCCAGCACAGGGAGCAGGATGCTGGGAAGTTGAGAAAAAAAACCCAGGTGAGCCAAAGCAACCAACATCAGTGGCACCGGCAGGATGCGCCCAGCAGCGGGCAAGGTTTGTTTTCTGCAGCTCGAAGGCAGCTCCTTCCCCGGGGAAAAGTCCTGCTTTGTCCATTCCTGTCTCTCCTAGAGAAAGTCCTGCTTTGTCCATTCCTGTCTCTCCTAGAGACAGAAGTCCCCCCTGGAGGCGTGAGGGGGATCTGGCAGCACTTCTGCCCGGGGCTGAGGCTGGCAGGGCAGTGCCAGGCTTCCCCCCAGCACTGGATGGTCTTGGGGCAGTCCTGTGGGAGAGCTGGGCAAACCAGAGCTGCTGCAGGGCTAGGAGAGAGAGAGAACAGTGGTGAGGCACTTTGCAGGGGGTTATTGGCACTGGCTGCACAGAGCCCCAGCACAGAAAACACTGAGCCCCAGACGGAGCAAGGCCCTTACCCTGTGCCTGCCCTCCTGGCTCCATGCAGAGCCACGTGTGCCATAGGAATTCAGCATCTCCAGAGGGCTGCTGATGCTCCCAAAGTGCCCTGCAGCTGAGCTGGGGGAAGAGTGCTGGGGCAAAGAGCTCAGCTGCTTTTCGGGAACGAGCTGGTAGAAAGGGGGGAAAACCCTGGGGTATGGAGCCATCTCTTCCCAGGAGTCGCCAGTGCCGGCAGCATCCAGGCTGCACAATCCACCCAGGTTAAACTGCTGTGGGGGCAGGCCAGGCCCGGGGCCCTGGCAGCCCTGGGGCGGGGAGATCACGTCTCTGCTGAGGCCATGAAGGCCAGGCCGAGCTGGAGCCCGCAGCAGAGGGCACACACAGTCCTGCCAAGGCTGTGGAGAAGAGCTGGGGCAGGGGCCACACACCCCGTTCATCAGCAAGTGATGGTGCCTGGGCTGGCTGGGTGGTGCCACCCGGTCCTGGCACTGGCTGGGCAGGGAGAAGGATTGCTGGACATCCTCTTGGAGGGGCTGCACGACTGAGAAGTCTCCCTGCAGCTGCTGGGCCCCGGGTGGCTCCTGCGGGCAGGGAGCTGCCGGGGCTGAGCTGGGGGTCCTGTGCCATGGGGTGCCCTGCACTGGCTGGAAGGAGTGGAGCACAGTCTCCTCCCCAGCTGGTCTCCACTGGGAGCCACTGGACAGCTCTTCCTGCTCAGCCAGCTCTGGGAGCAGCCCTGGCACAGCACTGAGGGGCTGCTCCCACAGCAGCCTGGGGGGCTGGGGCAGGGCAGTGCTGGGCTGCCCTGCACGCTGTGCCAGGGGGCACCCCGAGTCCTCCTTCTCCATGTGGCACGGAGCAGTGCCTCCCTGCGGGCTGGGGAGAGTGTCTGGCAGGGGACACACCTGCTGCCCTCCCTCATGCCCGTCCACTGGAGGCCTGGGGACATAGGAGAGAATCTGGTTGCTGGCCAGGCTGTTATTCAGGGATGGGGACTGGTCTGGGTCCGTAGTGATCATCACCATTTTCTCATCCAGCAGCAGGAGCTCCAGGTCCTCAGCATTCAAGGCCAGGCCCTCCAAAGCACTGAAGAGCTCGTTGGAACAGCTCTGATCACTCTTAATTGAGAGCAAGTCCATGGTGGCCAAGAGAGGGTCCTCCTGCTGCAAATCCAGCAGCTTCTCTTGGAGGCCGTTGCCCCTTGAAGAAGCTGGAGCTGTGCCCATACTCCAGGCATCCCCTCCTGCACCTGGCAAGGACACACCCTTGAGCTGGAAAGTGCTGCTGAAGGAAGGGTTCGGAATGGGAGCTGAGTGGGAGGTGTACACCGCCTTGTCCTGCTGCATCACAGCACCCAGCAGAGACCTGGGGTCAATGCCATTCTTCTGGGAGCGCCCTACGTGGCTGCAGGAGGGCTTCTTGGACTTGCTGAGTTTCCCTGTGCTCTGGAAAAGGTCAGGGAAGCCTGGGAGAGGATGAGTACTTTGGTACAGAAGCGCCTCTCCTGTAGCAAAGGTGAAGGGAAGACGCATGGACCGCTTCCGAAGGTGCTCTCCTCCTTCTTCATCCCTGCAGGGCAGGAAGAGGACACTGAGGCTGACACGTGCACAAGCCCACCCCACAAGTGCTTCTGCAATGGGCACTTGTGAGCCCTGCAAGCCAAAGCCCCTTTGCTCCAGCCAGCATGCATTCACACACACACACAGAGAAAAACCAAACATCTGCAGCATCACTGAGCATCACCCCTGCTGAGGGGTGGATGCGGCTGAGCAGCACCGAGCACAGAATCCCACGGCTGCAGCAACAAAGGTGCAAGGACAAACCCAACACGCTGCCCCGCTCAGGACATCCCAGAGCCACGGAGAAAGCCAGGCTGTGCCCACGCCAGCCCAGCACGTACACGAGGGGTCTCTGTGTGACCACGATGGACTCGGGTTTGCCGTTCCTGTAGACCAGCCGGGCGTTGGCCTGCACCCACTTCCAGCGCTTGTCCTTGGTCAGCAGCCGGAACACCGTCAGCCCGCTCTCGCCCGTCTGCATCACTGCAGGAGGAAGCACCAGTGCTGCCACCACGGCACGCTGCCCTTCCCAGCTGGAAACAGCAGCAGCGTGGCTGGCAGGCACAGGGGACTGTCACAGACATCTTTTACTAAAAACCCTAAGGAAAGGATTTTTCATAAAAGATGTCTGTGACAGTCCCCTGTGCATTTCCTTAGGCAAATCCTAAGGAAAAATCATTTCCTTAGGATTTTTCCTCCTGAGAAGCTGAGAGGTCTCAAGAACAAAATGTAAACAATGGTTATCTGCTGCTGTGGAATGCAACAGGTGGATCTTTGATTGGCCCATGTTGGTTGTTTCTAATTAATGGCCAATCACAGTCAGCTGGTTCAGACACAGTCTGAGCCACAAACCTTTGTTATCATTCTTTCCTATTCTATTCTTAGCTAGCCTTCTGATGAAATCCTTTCTTCTATTCTTTTAGTATAGTTTTAATATATATCATAAAATAATAAATCAATGCCTTCTGAAACATGGAGTCAGATCCTCGTCTCTTCCCTCATTTTAAGACCCCTGTGAACGCGGTCACAGGGGACAGCTGGACACCCCCTGCTGCACTCCACACCGAGCTCCCTGCAGCGACAGGAGCAGCACAGCAAAGCATCCCGTGGGGAAAGAGCCACAGGGCTTGACAGAGCAGCCAGCAGAGCTGCTCCAGTCCCAGCCCACTCATCAGCACCAGGGACCAGGGAGGGGGCTCTTACTCCTGACGTGGTTCTCAGCACAGTACAGCATGTCAGCAGCATGGACAAACTGGTACCCCGTGCCGCACATCCGCAGCTCCGCCTCGGTGTAGCCCAGGACGATCTTTCCCCCTGTGAGACACAGAGAGCACACCAAGCTCATGGGCAAGGCTGGGGGGCATGTCAGGAATGGAGCACTGAAAGCTCTGCTGCTTACTTGGCATCACACGCCAAGGGGGTGAAGTCCAGCTTGTGCTTGGTCCTGAAGATCATGTTCTTGGTTCGGATCTGCAGGATGGACGGCGGCTGCAGGGGCGAGGAGATGGCGAACAGAGCGAGCTGGGGGGGCAGGACAGAGCCATCTTCAGACCTTTCACTCTGCCCATGAAGGAATTTCAGCCTGCCTTGAAGGTTCAAAGCCTGGGAAGAGAAGAAAAGCTCAGTGTCATGCAGAAAAGTGAAAAGGAAGAAAGCTACATGGAAAGGAAGATGTCTGTCTACAGAGCTGGTGTGAACAGAATCATCAAATCACAGCACGGTTTGGGTTTGGAGTGACCTTAAGGATCATCTCGTTCCAATCCCCCTGCCATGGGCCAGGACACCTTCCACTATCCTAGATCTCTCCAAGCCCCATCCAACCTGGCCTTGGACACTTCCAGGGATGGGGCAGCCACAGCTCCCCATTGCAGAGAGAAGGAGGGATGACCACCACCCACCTGATCTTAAGACACGCTTTTAACAGAAAAACCAAAACACAGGGGAGAAAAGCAATTGACTGCTCAAGATTCAGCATTTCTGAGAAGAGAGGAACAAAACTCACAGGGAGAGGCCCGTATGTACAGGCCAAGCCTATGAAAAACAGGGAAAGTCTCTTGCTGAGACAGGCAAGCACTGCACATGGCAGAAAGGAGCACGACATCTTTCCAGGGGGTGGTTTCATTGCTGGTGTGACCCTCTGTGGTGAGCTGTGACCATGTTCACAGGGGTCTCAGGTTGAGGGAAGAGACAAGGATCTGACTCCATGTTTCAGAAGGCTTTGATTTATTATTTTATGATATATATTACATAAAAACTATACTAAAAGAATAGAAGAAAGGATTTCATCAGAAGGCTGGCTAAGAATAGAATAGCAAAGACTGATAACAAAGGCTCTGTCTTGGACTCTCTCTCCAAGCCAGCTGACTGTGATTGGCCATTAATTACAAACAACCAACATGGGCCAATCCCAGATCCACCCGTTGCATTCCACAGCAGCAGATAACCATTGTTTACATTTTGTTCCTGGAGCTTCTCAGCTTCTCAGGAGGAAAAATCCTAAGGAAAGGATTTTCCATAAAAGATGTCTGTGAGAGTGAGCCTGCCCCTCTCCTGCTGCGGAGGGTCTGTACTCACCAGGAAGCCAGAGGAATTATCCAGGAGGCAGCGAAAGCGGCACACAAAGCTCCTCTCCAGGAAGGAGGAGTTTTCTGGGGGCAGCTGATCCGGCTTGTAGATGACAGCAGAAGAGCTAAGACTCTTCCCTGCTGTGGAAGAGAGGGATTGAGAGAATCAAGTAAAGATTCACCCCAGCAAGGGCTGGAGGTGCCCAGCACTGGGCACTGCAGCAGTTTGCAGAGCGCAGCAACAGAAACTGGGGGGGAAAAGCCACAACGTTGGAATGAAGCCATGGCCTGAGCCACATGGGTGCAAGTGGGGACAGCGAGCTGGGGTCCCAGCATCCCTGGGGAGCCCTGGTGCCACCCAGGATGGCAGCCTGCCTTTACCTGCTGCAGAGGGCTCACCAGCGTCCAGGGCCCAGCGGAGGTTGCGCCTGAACTCCGGCTGGTCCTCGGTGTGGATCAGCTCAAAGACACTCTGGTGCATGACATCTGTCTGGAGGGGACACGCCATCTGTAAGCTCTGCAGCCTGTCCCCAGGCCAGTTTTCATGTCCCACCTGGGAACAGCCCGTCATGGCCCCAGCTGGTTTTATCTGACCCAGTGTCTCTGGTGCTCAAACGGGTCCCTGGCTAAATGAGGTTGGAAACTTTCCCCCAGAACTGATGTTGGTGGGAACAGACAGCACATCTGGCTTTAAGGACTCCTTGCCCATGTTGGGCCTGACTTCCTCCCCTGAGAAGCTTAAAGAGCCAACACAGCTTACCTCTGACATCCCCATAAATCAAAATCCTAGTGCTGACTTAAGAAATTAGATGAAAACACGGATTTGGGAACAAAACAGCAGCAAGGCCACCCCATCCCTACACTATTCCCAAGAGAACAATGCCCTGGGACTTGCTCCCTGTGCCCAGCTGGACAGGTGCCCTCTACCCCAGGTGCTGGGGACAGCCAGCTGTGTGTGGGTGACACCAAACCACAGTAGCTGAAGCAGTGCAGGTAAGTCCCGCTTCCCTGTAAATATCATCTAGTGTCCTCCAGGTTACCTGGGTGTCCAAAGTGCTGGAGCCCTGTGGGATTTACCGGGATTTCAGTGGGTGTCCCAGGCAAACTGGGCAAGGAATCCCAGACATCTCCCCATGGCCATGAACCCCATGGCTGCTGGAAGGTATCTCTGGGGTGATGAAGTCCCTTGTCACCTACCAGTGACCATGTCTGGCAATACGGGGTCCAAATTCCCAAGGAAAAGCCCCAAACAACTCCCTGAGAGCCTGTGATCCCTGCAGAGCCTCCTCCCTGCAGGGAACTTGGGGCTATTCACCACCACCAAGGAAAAACTGGCTCTCCACAGCAAGTCAGAGTCCCACCAACCTGGTGAAATCCCAGATAGTCCTGGATCGTATGCGAGGAGTAAAATATCAGCCCTTCTGATGTCACCACCAGCACAAAGCCATTGAGTGCCTGTGGGAGAGAGGAGATCAGCAGGGACAGGCCACAGCCACTTCACTTCTACAGCAGGACACCCAAAGCCTGGCTAGCAGGCAGCTGAGCCACCAGAGATGGCCTCTCTGAGCTCATGCAGCTCTTCCACACAGCTGCCTGGGAATATCCTAATCCAGACTGATGGAAAATTGTGCTTCCGTCCTGGGAGCATTGACTCAGACTCAGCTTTGGACATTTATCCTCATCCTGTGCAGGGAGCAGATAAAAGCTTCTGAACTTCTTGCAGTATCAAAGTGGACACCATCAGGAGCAGGTCCATTCTGGTGGAAATGAGCCTTTCCAACAGCCTTGAGGGCCTTGGCAGTCATGTGTGGCCATCCCAGGCTCCAGAGGAGTGGCCTGGAGAAGGACATGGAATGCCTGGACTGTCCATGGGCAAGGAGCAAGGCCAAGGAAGGTGCTGTCTCTGCTGCCCATTCCCTCCTCAAGGTGGTCAATGCTGAAAGGGCCTTAGCCAGTGGAAATGGAAAAGGCAAAAGCTAAAGCATAAGGATTTGGATTTAAAATTGCAGCAAAAACAAATCTTGATTTCTGAAAAGCCAGTTTCTTCCAAAGCAGCAGGGAATTCAGGCTGAATCTGGTGCCTGAACTTGGGGGAAAACTACAAAATCCCTGGGTGACCCCAGAGCACCTTCTCCTTTCTGCCAATACATCCCAGAATCATTTAGGTTGGAGAATCCCTCTAAGATCACCACCTCCAAGACCACTTCTTCTGGAACACCACCTGGTTCATGCAGACCCCACACCCCTTAGGCTGAATGCTGTGCTCTGTTTTCACAAAATAAATACCCAAAGCTGTTGTGCCTGTGTGGATTTGAAGCCCCAAGCCCTCTGCACAGAGAAGAGCAAAGGCAGCCATCAATCTGAAGTTTCCATTGCATTTTTAATGTTGCACACTTAGACATTTCACAGTTCACTGGCCCTTCCATACACTCCTCAAGCTCCAGGATTGCAAAGTCAGAATTCAAGGGAGCACTGGGCTTCCTGGCAGGAATAGGCTGAGCTGATCAGAGCCTCTGTCTTACTCAAGAGGGCCTCATTGCTACCGGTTTCATAAACTGGGGAAGTAATTTAGGGGTTTTCCCTGAGCTAAAAACCCCACACCAGGACAGGACACATGAGAAGGGACCAGGGTGCTGGATAACAGTGTCCTCTACACGTGCAGAAGACTAGAAGGGGCAGAGGAGCTTCCCTACCACTTTGGGAGTGCAGCTCTTTTGCAGGAGCGCTGGCTTTCCATCCCTGCTCTCTGGCAGCAGGCAGGACACTGCTGACACAGGCACTGACAGGATCCAGGCAAGCACCCTCCAGTGCCACAGGCACAGCACCAGCCCTTACAGAGCCCAGGGCAATGGAGACCTTGTCATGCCCCTGCCAGGGCTGGGAGTAGCCCCAGAGCAGAACTCCCTGAGCCCAGCTTGCTCTGTGGCTCAGTGTCCCCAGCTCTGAAAATCCCCAGTCACCCAGCAGACACCTTCAAGCCCGTGGTGCTGCCCAAGAGCCAAGGCAGTGAAACCCCATGGAAATCTTTGGTTTGTCTTCCCAGAAGCTGAGGAGCTTTCACTGCTCTGACACCACCACGTGGCCTCCCCTGTTCCCTAAGGGGAACAGCCCCTCATGGGGACACTGGCAGTGCAAAGCAGGACCTCTCTGGCAGGCAGGGCTCCTGCAGTCTGGGCCCTGGGGCTTTTCAGAGCCAAAACCATCCTGTAGCACTGACCTGGCAGGGAAGCCACAGTGGCCAGCCCTGGCCTGCTTCCCCCACTTCATAATGTACAGACATCAGCATTAATTAGGGCCTGGCATGGAGTCCCAGCCAAGTCCAGCTATTGTTGCTGCCAACTCCTGTTTCATTGTCCAGGTCAGAGTTTCTCCCCCCTCTCTTTCCCTTTATTCCAGGCACAAACACTCTCTCAATTTACTGGGGTTGATCTCAGTGTGTGGGAATCTGGTGCAGAGGTTAATTAGTGCTGCCAAATGCACTTTAACCCTTTGAGCAGCTTCAGAGGAAGAAAGGGGAAGGATCAGAGTGGACCAAGAAACAGAGGAAGTTTGGCCATCAGAGGTGACAGAGCAGGTGGAAGTATGTTTGTAAGTATGGAGGAATGTTTCCTTGGGGGGGTGCAGAGACAGATTCTGAGCTCCTGCCACACCCAGGGTCCCATAGGTAGACCCTGAGAGAGCTCCACCAGCTTTTCAGATGCAGTTTGGGTGCATCTATCCATCTAAAAGGATGGCACCCAACTGTGGGAGGAGCTGATGAGCAGGACATCAGCCCCCAGCAAGCCCTGCTGAGCAGTTTTGTTATATCCTGAGGGGAAAACCCTCAGGTTTCTGGTTATTAACCAGGCTGGCTTTAGCACTTCTCCCACCAGATGCAGAGATCCTCAGCTCTCAGGCAGGACAGTAATTACACACATATATCCTGGGATACACCCACCTACCCTGTGTTTAAGGGATGAGCACACGGCCCATCAGCACCTGTCTGCATCACACATCACCTCCTCAAAATCAGGGAAGACTCCCATGGTGTTTTCTTCCCTGTTTTCATCATGTTTGAACAAAAGCCTCGAGTCAGGATCAGTGTGCCCACATTGGAAACTGCACTCAAGCACCTTGCTCAGTTTGGTTCTCACTTTGTACCTTTGGCACGCTTGGACACCACGGTGGAGAAGCAGAAAAGACAAATCACCATGCTCAGAAATCCAGCAAGATGTTCCTTACATATGGACTATTTTAAAATGGCAACTTTTTCCAGGAATAATGGGAAAAGCAGGGAAGAAGCAACAGTTTTTGCCCTAGGGACCTTTGGAGGTCTTAAACCTCTGCCCAGTGAGAAGCACAGTGAGCTACACCATATGGAATCACAAATCACCTGCCATGAGTGAAAGAACAGCCTGGTTCTGGAGCACAACTCAAAGGAGCTGGAAGAGGGACAAGAGGAAGATCCTGTGAAGGCATTTGTGAGGAGCACTAACCTGTAGGAGCAGCTCACCCTCTGGAACTGCTGCTGAGCCCAGAGCTGGTCCAGTGCCACAGGCTCCATCCCTCTGGGCTTCCTTAGCACCAGGATTCTTCAGAGCAACTGCACCAAGAAAAGGGAAGGAAGGGACATCAGTGCTGCAGGAACACTCTGCCACAACAGCTGGAATGCTGCAGGCGGCTGGACAGTGCAGGGGAAGGCACTGTGCAGTCACAGCCCTTTGCTTCACCTCTCACAAGGTTGATTTTACCAGGATGTTTCCCCACCCCTCAACCGTTTCAGTCTGGCTTTTTCCCCCCCATTCCTTTTGTCCCCCTTTTAACATCCTGTAAGTAAAAAGCAGTTAAAGCCAGGGATCCTTAAAGCAGGTAGGCATCAGAATTATAGAATTATGGAATCATTAAAGTTGGGGAAAGATCACAGAGCCCAACCATTCCCCAGCACTGCTGAGACCACCACCAAACAACATCCCCAAGTGTGACATCCACAGGTCTTCTGAACACTTCCCAGGACAGTGCATCCAACACTACCCTGGGCAGCCTGGACTTTTGTGAGGAAATCTTTCCCAATACCCAAACTAAAATCTGCCCTGGCACAGCTTGAGGCCATTTCCTCTTGTCCTGTTCCTTGGTCCCTAGAAGCAGAGCCCAGCCCTCACCTGTCAAGGAGTTGTGGAGAACAAGAAGGTCCCTTCTGAGCCTCCTTTTCTCCCAGGCTGACCCCCTTTCCCAGCTCCCTCGGCTGCTCCTTGTTATGAACAAAATTTTGCCAGTGTTTTTTTGTAAAAGAAAAAGTTTTAAAAATTTTCCTTCCAGAGCAGAACTTGCTTGTTGCAAAACTGACCAAACCAGTTTAGCTGCGAAAGGAGCTGCTTGTTATGGTAATTACGATTGATGGCTCCCTTTGTATCGGTGGAGGCCTCGGCCAGCTAGGCTGATAGCCTTCCCCCAGAGGCAAAGAATCTTCCCAAATGAGATACAGAATCAGAGAACATGCAAAACACCCTCCAATGCATGCTGGGACTGCTACAGATGGACGGAAAAAAAACCCAAAACGGCGAGCCAACAGAGAAATTAGAAGATTAAAATAGCGTCCAGGTGTGAGGAACGAGATGCTGAATGACTGAGGACCTTTGTGGACCCTCACGCTGAGCTCGGTGGTCGTCCCAGCCGCAGTACCCGGGGCTGGCCAGAGTTAGATTTACAGATCTGAGTAATGCCTGAAGGACTGGATACCCAGCTCTGCCCCAGTGGACAGAGCTGTGAATTACCCGCCTCCTCGGCATCACGCTGGGAGACTCGACAGACGCTGCAGACCTGCCGAGCCACCCCTTGATCCTGAGCTGATCATTGTAATAAAGGCATTAAAAGGAGAAAAAGTCTCCTGCCCTGTTTATTTCAGCTGGGGGCTCTCGTCCGGGATTGCCACACCAGAAGAGGACACCAGGACTGGCCATCTTGGACCTCGAGGACAGCTGGCTACCAGGACTGGAGAAGATCAGCTCAGGACCAGTGACACGGAGGAACGCCGGATTGGTGAGAACATCCGGTGGCGGGAGCGGGAGACGAGCGAGTGTGTGTGTGAGTGAGACGAGGCCGGCAGCCGGACCCTCGGAGCGAGTGCGGGCCTCTCAGTACCGCGGTTCTGTCCTTTCGCGAGAAAGGCAGCCGGGGACCAGGGGGAAGTGTGTGGAATTAGCGAGAGTGAGGCGTCTCCTGGGGGGAACAAAGGGCCCCCCCCCTCTGGGCGTGCAGAGGGCTTAGTTGTGTGAGTGGCGCGCACCCCCTCTGGGTGTGCAGAGGGCATAAATTGTATGAGTGGCACGCAACCCTCCGGGCGTGTGGAGGGATTAATTGTGTGAGTGACACGCACCTGAAAGTCCTGACAGAGGGAGTCAGGCAGATTGGAAGTCCCGAGAAGGATTCGGGCAAGGAACAAGCCCTGCAGGCAGCCTAAGTCCTGACATAGGAGTCAGGCACAAAAATCCCAGCGAAGGCGTCTGGGTCTGTTTAAAATCCCAGCGAAGGAGTCTGGGTTTGGTTTTTTAGGTCCTGACAGGGAGTCAGGCACAAAAATCCCAGAGAAGGCGTCTGGGTCTGTTTGAAATCCCAGCGAAGGCGTCTGGGTCTGTTTTTTGGGGGTCCTGACAGAGGAAGTCAGGCAGAAATCCCAGCGAAGGAGTCTGGGTTTGGTTTTTTAGGTCCTGACAGGGGGTCAGGCAGAAATCCCAGCGAAGGAGTCTGGGTTTGTCTTTAAGTCCTGATATGGTGAAGCCTAAAAATTGGCAAGTTAGGCACACTAAAAATCAGGCAGTTGTTTTTCCTGACAGAGGGAGTCAGGCACGAACCACCAGGCTCTTACGCCGAGGTTTCGTGTTTAAAGTCCTGATAGACGTAAGACCGGACGTTAGGGAAGTCTGGCAGTCAAGAGATCAGGCAGTGGTTTAAACATAAAGTCCTGAGCGTCAGGCATAAATTTGAAGTTCGGTGGAGGGGGGGTTGAAGCTCCCCGGATAAGATTTTTCTTGAGGGTATCTTTCAGTAAGAGACACCTTTGGGATTTTTTTCTGTTGAGACCTGAAAAATGGGAGGGGGTAATAGTAAAAAGACAGGAAAAAGACAGAGAAATATACATCCTAATAGTCCCTTAGGGGAATTGTTACAGAAATGGAATTCTATAGAAGCCACGAAGGGATTAGATAAGGTAAAGATGATCCACTACTGCATAGAAGTCTGGCCAGAATTAGAAGTGCAAGGAGGATGGCCTTGGTGTGGGACAAAGGACAGGTGGATGTGTGAACAACTGAGTATTTATCTGACAGCCCGAGGAGATACTGATCCTGAGCAGTTATTATATGTAGCCTGCTGGTTAAAGAGCGCTTTTGGAGAAGAAGAGGTACGGATTTGTAAAGTGCAAAAGACAGAGGGGAATGGAGGAGGAGATGATGGAATTAGTGAAAGATGGGACCCCCTAGATTATTTGCTTCCTGCTGCTCCTGCACCTTATAACCCTCTCCCTCAGGCACCTCAAATGGCAAGTCCGGTTCTTCCCCCGGCTGCCATCTCTTTACTGCCTGCTCAAACTCCTCCCTCTATCCCTCTGGCTTCTCCTATAGACCCGGTATCTCCCCCGGTGACCACTCCCTCACTACCCCCTTCAGCTCCTCCAGTTCCTTTGGCACCACCACAAGTGCCGACTACACCTGCTGCATTCTCCACCCCTTCTCCAGCTCCGCTTAGTACCCAAGCTCTTCTCCCCCTCCTGTTGCTGTCCCTTTACCTCCTAGTTGGGACACAAATGCCTCCTTGTCTGGTAAACAGCTATCACCAAATACACCTGCTGATCTGCAGAAACATAGATATCCCTCAAGCTGGTAGTTGGGCTGGGCTGTACTGTGGTACCAGATCCAAGACCTCCAAGGCAGAGAGACCCTTTCCCCTCAGAGAAGTTCCTATGGGAGGGGTAGGGGGAAGTGTTGGATTTGTGAATGCTCCTCTAACTGCTTCTGAAGTGAGAGGATTTAAGGAGGAGTTAGGGCATTTAGTTGGAGACCCGGTGGGCATAAGCCACCAAGTGGATCAATTCTTGGGTCCAAATATCTACACTTGGGGAGAGATGAATTCCATTTTGAGTATGTTATTTTCCCCAGAGGAGGTCCAGATGATTAGGGAGGCTGGCATAAGAATTTGGGAGAAAGATAACCATCCGGGACCCCAAGTGCCATCGGGGGAACAAAAGTTGCCACTAACAGATCCCAGCTGGAATCCTAATCAGGAGGAAGGGAGGAAGGCCATGATAGAATATAGATCTTTGATAATTCGGGGGTCAAAGAGTCAGTTCCCAAAGGAACTAATACCAAATTGACATTTGAGGGTGCACAGGAGAAGGATGAAGCTCCTGCTACTTGGCTTAATTGCCCAAAGTGGAACTTCCAGTTGTATTCTAGAATAGACCCAGACACCCCAAAAGGTCAAGTACTACTAGAAGTCCAACTTGTTACCAAATCTTGGCCTGATATACAAAAGAAATTAGAAAAGATCGAAGATTGGCAGGAGAAGAGCATAAATGAGTTATTAAGAGAAGTATTAATAGCATATTTGAAGAGAGACATAGATAAAGCAGAGGCCAAAGCTAAAATCATGGTTGTGGTAGCTAGAGAAAGTGTGGGGTGGACAGGACCACCACCAGGAGGAGGCAGGGGTAGGCCTCCTGAACTGTCAGGTACAAGAGAGATGGAGAGACCTCAAGTCCCTTGGAGAGAACGGCATTGCTCTTACTGTGAAGAAGCAGGACACGTCAGAAGGTTTTGTAGAAAACTCAGTCTAGCATTAAGCAATAGCCAGGGAACAAGATATGTTCCCTCAGGGGTGACAATTAAGAGTGTCAAGAGTTTTACACCTTTAGGAGACCCGATGCAACATCTAGGAGAACCCTTGGTAAACTTTAAAGTGGGACCCCTAAATGAAGAATTTGAATTTTTGGTTGATACAGGAGCGGATAAGTCCTGTCTCAACAAAATACCAAAAGGTATGAAAATGGGGGGAAAATTTGGCGAAGTGTTAAGTGCTGAAGGGAAACCATTTAGAACATCAGTGATTGAAGATGTAAAAATAGTTGGAAACTCAAGGCAGTGTGAAGCTAATTTTATTTATTTGCCTAAGTTAGAAAAGAGTTTGTTAGGAAGAGATCTGCAAGTTCATTTGGGAGTTGGAATTATTCCAAGAGAAGGGAGGATAGTAGTACAAGTAATGAAGTTATCCCAAGGGGATGTCGCAGAAATAAACCCTGAGGTATGGGCTGAAGGGGGAAAGCGAGGCTTATTAGACATTCCACCCATAACAGTAAAGATGCAAGATGATACTTCACCCACACGGGTTAAACAGTATCCAATTTCCCTAGAAGGAAAGAAGAGGCTTGCCATAGTTATTGAACAACTGTTGCAAGAAAGAATTTTAGAACCCTGTATGTCACCACACAATACTCCTATACTAATAGATGGGAAAAGAGCTTCAGGTTATGCCATTATTGATGGGGAAACACTGCAAATTAATGAAAAAGGGAAACTACCTCCAAATTGGTCAGCCCAAAGCTGTGAAATATATGCCCTGAAAAGAGGACTGGACTTACTGGAAGGGGACCAGGGAACTATTTATACAGATTCCCAATATGCATTTGGGATAGTTCATACATTTGGGAAAATATGGGAAGAACGTGGGTATTTAAGTTCAAAAGGAAAAAGCTTAGCCCATGAGAATCTAGTCAGAGCAGTATTGGAAGCTCTGCAAAAACCTACAGAGATAGCAGTGGTCCACATAAAAGGGCACCAAAGAGGAGACAGCCTTGAAGTTAGAAGAAACCGACTAGCTGAACAGATAGCAAAAGAAGCAGCTTTAGAACCAGGAGATCCAGTAAAAATTTTTCTAGTAGAAACTACACCTGAAAAAGGAAAAAGCAAAGAGGAACCTGTGTTTAGTAGAAAAGAATTAGAAGCTGTAAAAGATTTAAGGTTATTCCAAGAGCAACAAGGAGAGTGGTTAACCTCAGATGGACGGGTGTTTTTGAATAAAGCACTGACTCGGACAGTGTTAACAAAACAGCTAAGTAAAAGGATATTCAATAACTGGCCAGTAACACCTAAACTTGTAATAAGTGATGTGAAAGTAAAAAGTACCTTATTGTTGTTTTGTTGTGTGTGTGAGAGTGAGTCACAAAGTCAGCCTCAGCTTTCCGAGCAGGTGGGAAGGGGGCAGTGTAAAGAAGTGTGTGTGACCTGCAAACCAGTGTTCCCCAGATGTGTGAGAGAGCCGTAGCTGTAAGAGTGTGAGTGACACACAGACAGCCTCACAGGTGAACGTGCACTGGAGACAACCAGAGTCAAGACCTTTCCAAGAAGCCCAGAGATACTGATACCTGGAGGCCAACCCCAAAGTGAGGGAGGCCACAGGAACCTGTGATTTCTAGCAATAAAGATCCACTTTGTGTCTTGAGAGTGTGAAAAAATGTGTGAAAGTGAATGAGAAATAAAAGTGAGTGTATGTAGATGAATTAAAGTATAAGTAATGTAGATTGTGCATTATAAGTCTTATCACATCTCCTTAGAAAAAGGTGTATCGTGTCAAAAAGTTAATGTAAGGAAAAACAGAGAAAAAATCTTGTTTCAAGTATAAGAAGCTAAAAGAAAAGTAGTATTTAAGCTGTTAGTGAAAATGAGAAACTGAGGCAAGAGATAAATACATAAGATCTTGAAAACAGAACAGAAAACTAGCAAGTTAAATACACAGAAAATAAGAAGAATAAAAGTACTTTGGGAGTTAGGTTAGCTAACAGAAATACAACTCCCTGCTAAATATAAAGTATGCAGAAGTTGATGAGAAACATGCAAGCTATAGAAAAAGAGAAATTAACCAATTATAACATTAACCAGAGAAACTGAATTTTAATAGAATCATAAACTATTATTAACCTATATTTGAAAGCCCGTTTCAGGTACTTCTTGTTGCTAATTTGACTGCAGACCAGAAGAAGAAGGTGGGACCTACATCACCAGACCCCACATCACTTTCACCCTCTGGCATTGGACCAGAATCCACATCTGGCATTGGACCGGACTCCACCCCATTTTCCCTCTGGCATTGGCCACCCCACTTTCCCTCTGGCATTGAGCCACCCCACTTTCCCTCCAACATCAGCCACCCCACTTTCCCTCTGGCATTGAGCCACCCCACTTTCCCTCCAACATTAGCCACCCCATTTTCCCTCTGGCATTGAGCCACCCCACTTTCCCTCTGGCATTAGCCACCCCACTTTCCCTCTAGCATTAGCCACCCCACTTTCCCTCCAACATTAGCCATTTTCCCTCTGGCATTGGCCACCCCACTTTCCCTCCAACATTAGCCACCCCACTTTCCCTCCAACATTAGCCATTTTCCCTCTGGCATTGGCCACCCCACTTTCCCTCTGGCATTAGCCACCCCACTTTCCCTCCAACATTAGCCACCCCATTTTCCCTCTAGCATTGGCCACCCCACTTTCCCTCTGGCACTGGCCCTCTGGCATTGGACCAGAGTCCACACCACTCTCACCTCTGGGCTCTAGACAAGAATCAGCTATGTCACAAGTTAATTTACCCGAGTACACTGTGATAAAAGGACCAACAGATTTAAAGTTGACTCTCAGGAAGAAGAGTAAAAAAGACTGAACTGTATGAGAAAACAAATGGATGTCAGAGCTCTAACATAACTTGAAATGGTTTAAAATAGTTCTGTGTGTAGAATCTGTTTGTAAAAAGTTTAAAACTGTAAATAAGTAATATAGTTTTAAAGGACTCCAGGTTAATCTTTTACGGAGCACTCCCCTAAGAGAAACCAAATTTAGTAGGGAAAAAACCAAGAGAGGTTTAACCAGAAGGGCAGGTGGAAGAGACTCTAAAGAGCTTGGAAGCTTCTTAGTAGAAATTCCCCAAGAGGCAAGGCCGGGTGGGCAGGCTGTGCAAGATGTCCCATACCGGACTCTTGGGAAGGGTGGCAGTGCTGGCTCTGATTGCTGGTGGTGCTCTGGGGAGCCCAGGAAAGCCGTGCAGTGAATGCTACCAACCCCTCTATGAGGAGGGAGTGAGCTCCTTGTCTAGAGTCCACATCAATTCTGACCCTAATTGTGTTAACCTCTCCCAATTGGTCCTTTATCAGAAAAATAAGAGAGTGTATTAGATAATGCAGAATATTGCCACTTTTAGGCAGCCACTCCTGGGAGAGTGCCCTATAGGAGAAGCCTGGTTGTGCTTTGAATATAATACTGCTAAAGCAAACTCAGAAAAGGTAGCAAAGGAGAAAGAAATAGTAAAAACAGTAAAAAAACGGTTTGTAAATTAGAAGCTGTTAAAGAAAAAGAAAGAGACAAGTGTATCCACTATGAAGTATATAAAAGTTATGAGTATACAAACCCCTCTTGGAAAATGAACGAACCGTGTAAATATAAAAAATGTCTAATAGAAGCTGATAACACAGTTCAAGAAAGCCCTAAACACCTGGTATTGATTTTTAGTGCTGCCGCATACACTAAGTTACCAAGAAATTGGTCTAGTAGCTGCACTGCTAGAATAATAAAACCAGCTTTCCTCTTGTTACCCAAAGGAACTAGATCAAGGTTAGGAGTTTCTATATACAACGGTTTGAGAAAAACCAAAGAGAACAGGCAAAGTGTAATAGAAATTGAAAAGATCCAAAATTGTAATTAGACCCCGATATCTGCGTTAAACAGAATCACCAAACTCCAAGCAGTAACATTTCAAATGAGAAAAAATTCTTAGCAAATATAAACAACCAAAACCAAACTCCTATACCTGATCTGAGTTGGTGGGATAATCTAGAAATTTTTAAAAGGGATGTATGGGAAAAAAAATAATTCTTTTCACTGTGTGTATACCTAGAAGATTGTTCTTGTTACAATGTTTATTGCCCTGTTTCATTAAGATAAAAAAAATTGCAAGTTGATGCGAGCTTAAAATTTAAGCTCGATCAAAGAAAAAGAGGGGGGACTGTTATGAACAAAATTTTGCCAGTGTTTTTTTTTGTAAAAGAAAAAGTTTTAAAAACTTTCCTTCCAGAGCAGAACTTGCTTGTTGCAAAACTGACCAAACCAGTTTGGCTGCCAAAGGAGCTGCTTGTTATGGTAATTACGATTGATGGCTCCCTTTGTATCGGTGAAAGCCTTGGCCGGCTAGGCTGATAGCCTTCCCCCTGAGGCAAAGAGTCTTCCCAAATGAGATACAGAAGCAGAGATCATGCAAAACACCCTCCAATGCATGCTGGGACTGCTACAGATGGACGGAAAAAAAACCCAAAATGGTGAGCCAACAGAGAAATTAGAAGATTAAAATAGCGTCCAGGTGTGAGGAACGAGATGCTGGATGACTGAAGACCTTCGTGGGCCCTCACCCTGAGCTAGGTGGTCGTCCCAGCCACAGTACCCGGGGCTGGCCGGAGCTAGGTAAGATCTGGGTAATGCCTGAAGGACTGGACACCCGGCTCTGCCCCAGTGGCCAGAGCTGTGAATTACCCGCCTCCTCGGCATCACGCTGGGAGACTCGACAGACGCTGCAGACCTGCCGAGCCACACCTTAATCCTGAGCTGATCATTGTAATAAAGGCATTAAAAGGAGAAAAAGTCTCCTGCCCTGTTTATTTCACTTGGCAAGTAAATGGAAAAGAGGTTTGGCAAAGGGAGGATTTGAATGGTTGTTTTTACAAAGTCGATCCTAACAGATCCATATAGGATGGCTTAAAACCCATGCGGACTATCAGATTTAACAAATATCATAGAATGATAAAGTGGAGCAGCTGACAAAAGTCAGAAAGATAAAAATTGATCCACAGCACACAATTTGATCAATGGTTACATTGTGAATTAGGGCACAATGGAAATTGTTTTTTGCAGCACAAACCTGAGGCTGGCAGTTGCCCTGAAAGATGTGGAAGGGTATTCTCACACAGTGTTCCCAGTGCCAGCTGAGGCTTAAACAAAACCATCCAGACCTGACATGACCCCTACATGTCAAAAGTAACAAAACACTGTGGTCAACTGATAAGAAAATAAATAAGCTAAGATGCAACCTGGGCAATAACAGCTCTATACTTTTACCATCAATGATTTTGGCTGAGGTATCAGTGAATGAGACATTTCCAGGTTCAGAGTTTGCAGTAAATGAAGGGTTATTTATCATAGGGTTAGCTTTTGTAACGTTAACATGCCTGGAGTGGGGAGAGAGATGAGCGGGTGTTCTTCCCCACCCTCCTCCACCTTTTGTTGTTTCCCACAGGTGTTCAGTGGAGTTTCCTCCAATAGATTGTTCAGCGGAGGAAGTGAGACTGCTTTTAAAATGTTTTGCAAGAGTTGCAGTCCTTGAATTAAGCATTTGAGTTGCTTTTGTTTCAGGGTTTTAGCAGACTTTTGCTTCTCACCCTGGAGCAGTTCACCTTAGCAGTTTGCTCCTTTTATTCCAGTGACTTTCCTTTTGGACACAATGAAGTTCTGCAGCAAGCAATGCCACTGCCTAGAGCCTTTCTTAACAACCAATCACTTTTTTAATAACCAATCATCTTTTTAGTGGCCAATTTCCCCTTATCCTTTTGGGTTTTTTTCATCAAGTCCAGCCCAGGGGTAGGGAGGCGACTACTAAATTAACCAAGGAAGAATAACAAAATATTTTCCCCTAAAGTTTTCCTATAGCCCCCACAGAGGAAGCTGCATGATAAATACCTAGGCTTGCATAGGGACAACACCATCTCTGCAAGGCAGCCACTGCAGAATTGGCCTCGGGATTAAAACTGCCAATTCTAGTTCTCCACAACACACCACAGACTGGTGGAGTTGCAGAATTGCTTTCAGGACTGAGACCTGCCAATTCTGGCTTTTAACAACAAAACACAAAAAGCACAGGGGCATGGGTCCCCTGCAAGCAGGAGCTTTTCAGCTCTGCACCAAACCCCACCTAGACAAAGGGATTAAATCCCTAAACCCATTTACCACAATATCCAGAATTCTTTCTGAGAAAGATGCTCTCAGACTTCCAAGCCTGCAGAATAAACTACAATTCCCACAACCCCTTGAATAATTGAAGATATTTTTGACAATTCTCCCACCATAGGGATAAAATTTAAGGTGGCTGGAGAGGCCCCTGTGTTCACTAGGAGACACACCTCCTCTCCATCTGAACCCACCTTAAAAGTTAACAAGGGCTTTGGTGTGGTGTGTCCCTGCTACAGTGGGAGCCCCTGACACATCTAATAATCCATCTCCATTATGCCCTGGACTTCCTCCTCCTGAGGGTCCAGCTGGTTTTGTGAACATTCCCACTTCCAGTGTCCCTCTGCCCAGCAGATAGCACACTGATTCTTTCCCAGCTGCTGTTTGGGTTGGCTCTCCCCTGCTGAGGAGGGAATGCTTCTGCCACATCCTTGCAGCCGACCCTGTCCCTTCTATTATGGGGAACCGCTTGGGTCCTGGGGCCCTCGGGGGCCATAAAAATTCTGCCATCCCCTTTGTCTTTGCTTTCTCCTTTTCAGCATCCCTTTTCACATACACTAGCTGTATCTTTCTAAGCAGTTCATCCAGGGACATATTCTGCCCTTCCTCTAGTCCTCCCTGATACTGCCTGTGGGTACTCATTTTCTGCAGCTCAAAGCCATTTGTCTTTCCAACGAACCAAACAAAATCCTTAAATGAAAATCCTAATCTTTCCACCAACAATCTGCATTTCCTGGATCTTCTTTCCTCCTTGTTCTCACTCTCTTTATTACACACATTATACCAGAGCCAGTCCCTGTCCTGCCAAAGTGTCCAAACGTGGCACCCAGGTTGTGATTCTCCTCAGGGAACAAGAGGGCAGAGCTGTACTTTATTGGCCACTAAGTTATCTCTACCCGGGGGAGGACTGACTTTTTGGAATCTACTCATTTGTTCAGTTTCCTCTTGTAACACTGACTGGACTTTCATTCCATGAGGGCTTTTATTCCTTTAGAATTATGGTATTATCATCCCTTCACAGAAAAACATTTGCAAACCAATGGATGGCCATTTTTTTTTGCTTCCATGTTATGTTTACTAAAGTGACTCTCAGTGGTTGACATAAGGGCAAATGAGTTACTGCTTTGAGTTGGAAGCAAACTTGAAAATCTTTCACATTGTTATAAATGAATAAGGGGATAGTTGGCTCTCACAATTAAGAGATGAATATTATGTGTATGTTAAGAGAATTTTTATAGCTGTATGGTTATGTTATTTTTGCATCTTCTTTCCATAGTACTCTTTCCCTTCCCCCCTGTCACTAGTGGGGCATTTAGGGCAGGGAGAGCTTGTTACCAGGAGGCAGAGCATGGCAACACCTGACCTCCAATCAAGATGTAAGAAAGTGACCTCCACCATTGGATGGCAGAGAAAGAGTTGACTGACAAAACTTTGGGAGGGGCTAAGGATATAAAAGGCAGAGTATCCATTTTCTAGATGTGCCAGTGGCATTTGGTCATGGCGACTCTCAGTCCTGTATTTTTCCTTATTCACTCTTTGATGTATTTTTGTTAAGGTTTAATAAACCTTTGAAATTTTAAAAGTGAGCCTCATTTCTCACAATGTTCTTAGGGCATCTCAATTAATTTGGGAAGTATGCAGCTTTTATGAACTACTAGAGTTGAGCAATAAGACATAAAGCTTTCCTGAAGTGAGGATTCCTTAATGCCTGATTCTTCTGTGTTTTCAAGGTAAAGATGTTTTTCTGCTGCACAAATGACTTCAATGAGAAAAATATCCCAGCATGGAGTAAGAGCTTTGTAAAGAGACCAAGTGTTGCCAGCAGTCGCTCCAGGTGCTCCTGCCATCAGCCCCCAATGCACGTGGGCTTTGGCTCCCTGTGGCACAGAAGCCCCCGGGGGCACAGGTCTCTGGGGCAGGAGACGGGCACCAGCGCTGCCAGGGCTCAGGGAGTGGCAGCTCTGCTTGGCCGGGGACTCTGCCACAGCTGCTGCTGTCAGCGCTGCCCGGGCCCCAGGGCTCAGAGCAGCATTCGTGCCCGGGCCCGCCCGTTCCTTGTGCCTGTCCCACCCGCGGGTTTAGGATGGCCACCAGCCGGGACGTGTCCCAAGGAGGCCGTGCCAGCTTCCCTGGAAGGCCCCGTGCCCTTCCCAGCGCGGCTGCCTCGGCAGCCCTGGGGGCTCCTTCTGCTGCCCTGAGCCCGCAGAGCAGGGCAGCGTTTGCTGATGCTCTGGGCCCTTCCTAAGGATCCTGTCGGGCTGCCTTAGACACCTGGGGCCAGGCATTCCTTCCAGCCTGGGCCACTTTGGCCGGGCTGGGGGCAGCCCCAGGGCAGGTGGCAGTGGGTGCAAGGGCCCTTTGTGACACGGTGCAGCACGGTCACCGTGTCATGGAATGGAACAGGGTGTCCTTTGTGACACGTGGTGACATAGGAGCTGGCAGTGACAGGAGCAGGCCACAGTGCTTGGAGCACGCGACGGGACAGAGCAGTGCTGTGAGGAGCCCCCGCACAGCGCGCTCGTTCGTGTCCCACCCAGAGCTCTTCCAAAGCGTTGTTGACTTGGTGACTCGGAACTTTTCCAAGGCATCTCCCATTCCTGCGGCCAGTACCATCAAGTCCAGACCGTAGAATTTGGTCACCTGAATCGTTAATGAGGAGTCTCCTGTCATTGTGGCAGGAGCCCTAAAGACCAGAGTGCAGGACTTGCTGTCCTGCAGCCTTCCTGAGGCTTCCCTGTTGCAGGTGCCTTGAAGGCACAACTGCAATTGTTGACTTGGGGATATCCCGAGGCATCTCTCTTTAAGGCGCCCTCAAGACCAGACTCAGGCATGGCAGGCAGATTCCCCGGCTTGTTCAAAGTATTCAGGGGGAAAAAAATGAAAGACCCTGGAGCTGCCCCAGCACAGCAGCCTGAAGATCCGGAGCAGATCCAGGCACTGCAGGATGGTGAGTAGCAAGAGCTGGGCCTCATGGCTGATGGCAGCAGCCAGCTTGGCCCCATCCCATCCCATCCCATCCCATCCCCTGGGGAAATGCCCACGGACAGGATGGAACAGGGGTAGGACAGACACCCCACAGTGGCCATGCTCCATCCCCTGGGTCATCCCGGGGCTCTCCCTGCCTGGGGAGAGCAGGGCTGGGCTGTGTTCTCCGGCCTCTCCCGCAGCCCCTCAGCTCTGGCTGCGCTCGCTCTTTGCCAGATGCAGCCCTGGACAAGACACGACAGAGGGAACCCGGCCGTGGCCGCTTGCACAAAACCCTGAAGGTACCTGCAGCCACCCCCACCTGGGCTGGGCCCGCTGTCCCTGCTCAGCCCAGCACCATGCTTGGAGCATGCCTTGAAACATCTCTGGCTTCCCTTTCCTTTGATCTCCTGCAGATGTTCCGGAAATTCCTCAGCATTCGACGAAGTAGAAAGGTCGGCCCGACACCAGCTGAGGGCACAGCCCAGCCTGACTCGGGGCTGACTGAGCTCCAGGCAGAGCCTGATGTCAGCCCAGATTCGGCTGAGCGCTCTCAAGATCAAGACTTTGACACCTCAGTGACTGAAAGCTGGGCAAAGGCTCTTCTCACATCAATGACGGAGGATCTGGTCATCACAAACACTGACAATGAAGAGTCTGAGGACATCTCAAATATTGACACCATGCCGACTCTCACGGTGTTTCATGCTCCCACTAAAGATTTTTTTGAAGAGAGTGCTGCTCCTTCTCAGCAGCAGGTAAGCAGCCTGGGGCCAGGCCTGGAGGCCTGCCAGGATCATGTGTCCCCTCAAGCCATGGTCACTGGGCCCCCTCAGCCTCTGAGGCCAGCACAGTGTGGCAGGAAGGGAAGCACTTCTTGGGGGAAGCTGGGGAAGTTGCTGTCTTGGACAGTGCTCCAAGTCTTCCCCATGCCTCCTCCAGGTGCCAGCCATTGTAAGGAGCATTCACCAGAGTCTACTATGCCATGTCGCTGTGGATGCCAGGCTTCAAATGGACATTGTGAGGATGGCTGAAGAACACCCTGCTGACGTGGTGCTGACCCTCCTGCGCTGTGCCCCAACATGTGACAGGTACGGGGCCCACGTGCCTGGAGAGCTCAGGGCTCAGCAGCCTTTAGGGCCCATGGCCCTGCACAGCCTGTGCTCTGGGCTCTGCCAGACAGGCACAGAGGTCCAGGACCCTCGGGCCCCTCTGTTTCCCAAGCCTGCTGCCAATGTTCCCTCCCTGTTGCTCAGGGCTCCGGGGCTCTGTCACCTGGGCCCCCACAGCTGCACAGGGCATGGTACTGGGACTGAGATGCCCCTGACACAGAGCTCTGATCCCACAGAGCTGCTGAAATGCTGTGGAGAAACATAGGGTCATCAGGACCGGCCGTGGAGAAAGTGCTCCCAACACTGCTCTGTGTGATGGAGGATTGGCCTCTGCACAGAGCACACACCTCTGATGGGGACGACAGGGACGTTTTTGCTCTGGCTGTGAGTTTCTGGAACTGGCCTCCACTTGCCCCTCGGTCACCTCTCCAGCAGCTCTCCATCCTCTCCGTGCCTCAGGCACTGGGCTGAACCCTGGGCTAGGGGCAGGCTCAGGGGGCACCAGGCCCGCTGCTCCTCCTGCATCTGCCCTTGGGCCCTGTCCCACGGACACCTCGGCACTGAGCGCTGCCTTGGGCTGCTTCTTTTGCAGGCAACTCTGGTGATCTGGGTGATTGTGCCCGAGTGCCACAAGGCAATGATCCCTTTTTCTGGGCAATTGTTTGTGGCTCTGCTCTCCCACATTGTCATCACCACACAGCAGATGCCACCAGAGGAAATTGATACCATCTGGAGAGCATGCCAGGAGGAACACCGCCTTCCCAGCAACTACAACAGGTCCCGGTCCTCCTGTCCTTCCCATGCCCTTGTGGCCAGTGCCAGCACTCCCAGTGTGACCTGGGCTTTGCTCTGCACACAGGTTTGCAGTGCAGGCCATGAAGGCTCTGCTCTACCGACTGCGCTGTGACAATGAGGTGATGGCTGTGGAGCGCATGCGTGGTTGGAAGATGCTGCTGTGTGCTGACACCCAGCACTATGCTGTGGGTCTGCTGGCCAGGTGAGACCCCCTTCTCCCCACTGCCCCTGGCATTTGTGCCCTGTGCCCCACACAGTCCCTGTGGTCATGGGCCAGAGAGCCTCGTCACTGAGGGATGGCCAAGGAGACTGGAAAAGCCTGGGAGAGGAGGGTGCACAGACTGAGCTGCCTCATAAAGCGCCTACATTCCTTCCAGGGGTGCTGCTCACAGAAACCTGTGAGTCAGTCCTGGGAGAGGTTTAGTGTCCTCACCTCAGGGTCTTGGTTTTTTTTTTCCCCCCTTCCAGGGAGATGTTCCGTATCTTTATCCCCTTGTGTTTCCTCATTGCAATACATCTACTCAAGCGGCTGCACAGGGAGGAGCCACGTCAGGATCTGCCCTTGCTGGCATTTCTTGTGGAGGTGAGCCTGGTGGCCAGCGCTGCCTGGCTGAGCTGCCTCCCAGCTCTCTGCCCTCTCACAGCCACAGCTGCCTGGGACGGTGCCCGTGCCCTGTGCTGCTGCCTGGGCCCAGCCCTGTGCGGCTCTGGGCTCCTGCTGGCCGGCTCCCTGTCACTGCCCTGTGCCTTTCAGGTCCTCCAGTGCCTGGACTTGAGGAAATGTGGTGACAGCATACTGGAGATCATGTCAAGGCACCTGCAGAGCGAGTGCAGGGAGCGGCGTCGCCTGGCGCTCAGAGGCCTCGTGGTGCTCAGCAAGGATCCCTTGAGGGTGAGAAGGGGGCAGTGGCTGAAGTTGTATGAGCAGTGTGGGGTTGGGGAATGCAGTTCATTTGGCTTGGCTGGGCTTCAGGAGCTGAGGCAGCTGCTGCCAGCTCTCCTGCCTCACCTGCCCCAGTGCTTTGGGTCAGGCCTTTGGCCCATGGGCCCTGCAGCAGCAGGGTGGCCTTGCAGTGCCAGGGCGGTGTTGGTGGTGCAGCCGTCCGTGGCTTCCCAGCACAGCCTTGTGTTCCACACAGGCCAGGAGAATGTGCTGTCTGTCTAAAAAGCTTGTGGAGCTGCTGGGTGATGCAGATGGATATGCTGTCAGCATGACTCTCTCTGTGCTCACAAATATACTTGAGAACGAACACATCCTGATATCCAGCACCACCGCCCCGAAGCTGGCTGAGGCACTCCTGCCGCTCTTTGACTGTGTAAGGCTCTGTGCCCCCCGCCATGGGCACTGGTTGCTGCCCAGAAATTTAGTGGATTTTCAGGCCTTTGCCCAGATGGGCTTGGAGAAGTTGGTGCTGAGGTATTTTCCTTTCTTCCAGGACGACATCCATATGCAGCTGCTCTCCCTAAATCTCTTCTTCAATGTGATGGACTTGGTAGTGGACAAAGGAAAAAAACCCCTGAAGAAGATTGTCAGCCAGAGCCTGCTGCCGCTCTTCTTCCATTGCCATGATGAGAACAAGCGCGTGGCAAAGGTGAGGTTCTGACTTACGCTGGTGCATCCCTGGAAAGGTGTCTCAGATGTCTTCTGGTTGGCCTCTCCCAGGCTCCAGCCTTCTGCTCCTGGCCTTGGCACAGGGATGCAAGTCCTTTTCTTTGGGCTGCCGTAGCAGCTCCACATCTGTGCTCCTCTCCAGGCCTCTCGCGAACTGCTGCTTTGTGTGGTAAGGTTCCTGAGGAGGAGGAAGCTCGAGCAACTGCTTGAGAGGGAGAAGATGTTGGAGTTTGCCGACTGCCTGGTAAGGAGGGCCTGGCAGCCCCAGGCTCAGCCCGGAGAAGGCCCCTGAGGGCGGCGCTCGGTGTGCGGGGCTGGCAGCTGCGCCCCTGCCCGCTGCTGCAGCCAGAGGCCGCGCGGGCTCTTCTCCAGGCTCCCGTGGGCCCGAGCCGGGTGCCCATGGAGCCCCGGCCCGGCGGGGCTGCGGGCCGGCACCGCGGCTCCCCGGGCAGCAGCCGGCCCTCTGCCCCCTGCCCTCGGGAGCCCTTGGCCAGCGGCTGCTGGCCGCGCCTCAGGGCTCTGCGGCCAGGGGAGGCCGGGGCTGGGCGCAGGCAGCGCCCGGCCCAGGGGCTGAGCCCGCGCCAACCCTTCCCTCCTGCCGCTCTCTGCAGCTGGCAGAGGACAGGAGCCGAGCGGCCGAGCACCTGCGCCGGGCCCTGCGCTACCTGCGGAGCCCACAGGAGCCCCTGCGAGAGGCGGCCGTCAGGTTCATGGGTGAGCCCCGAGCCCGCGCTCCCTCCCCGGCCCAACCCGCCGCAGCTCGGCCCCAGCCCCGCCTGCTGCCCCGGCAGCGCCAGCCGGGCCCGGCGCCGTGGAGCCCCGGCTGGCCTGGGCATTGCTGCTGCCGCCCTCTGGCAGCCGTGCCCTGGGCCGGCAGCGTGCGGCAAGGGCCGGGCTGAGCCCTGCCGGGCCAGCAGCCCGTGTGGCCGCAGCGCCGGCAGCGCCGCTGGCAGGGAGCTGTGCCGCTGGCGCCCTGACAGGCTCTGTGCTCACAGGGTCCGCCCAGGTACTCATGAGGGGCAAGAAAGAAGAGCTCGAGGTCCTCAATGAGGGTGAGTGCTGGAGCGGGCTGACTCTGGGGGCTGGCGAGGGGAGCTGCAAGC
This sequence comes from Calcarius lapponicus, assembly GCA_039654755.1. Taxonomy (NCBI): domain Eukaryota; kingdom Metazoa; phylum Chordata; class Aves; order Passeriformes; family Fringillidae; genus Calcarius; species Calcarius lapponicus. The sequence goes on from CM077470.1 coordinate 27,533,574, forward strand.
CCTGCCCCGGCTGCGGCAGGCTTCGCTCCCTGTGTGGACGAGGGGTGGCACGGGCAGAGCACACAGAGATTTCAGGCACACGGGCCACGGCCATCGTGGGCAGCCCTTTGCGGCAGATCCTGCTGGCCCCTCCTCTCTTGTGGCCGATCCAAGAGCTGAGTGGGACACTCTTGACGGGAGGTTCTCCTAGCATTCCTGCAGATGTGGGCCCTGACTGTGGCCATCTTCCTCTCTGTTCCAGCCATTCACATCCAGAAGAAAGGCAGTTTATCCCACTGTAGCAGGAATATTCAAGGGCCCAGTTTACCAGCAGAGCTGAAGAATTAAGTTCATCTTCACAATCCAGTGAATCAATGAGCTAAGAACAGCACCAGGAGACACTGAAGAGGACACCATCTCTCCAAGCACAGCTGATGATTGGCACAGCTGAGCCTGTGGGCCGCTCGTGTAGCTTCAGCCCTCTCCCTGCCTGTAGATAGCTCCCTCCCTCCAGCTCTCACAGCGTGGCCATCCCCTTTTCTTCCGTTCCAGTTCATCCCTTTGTTTCACCTTCCATTAATAAACAGTTTGGCTTCTGCACTTTGCCTGCATCCCTGTGGAGCTGAAGCAAACCCGGGGCCCTGGGACACGCAGGCCCCTGCTGCCGTTCTCTGCCACGCCGTGTTTTGTGCATGGACACAGAGGAACGAGGGCAGGTCAGGCTGGAAAGGTCCCTGTGCTGAAGGTGCAGTTCCACAGCACTGTGCGGTTCCAGATCTTGCTGAGCACGCTGAAGGCCAGCAGTGGGACAAGGAGCCTCCAGAACCTGCAACACCCTTGTATTTAGAAGAGCCAACCTGAGTATGCTCTGAACCCAGCTGTGAGGGATTCCATGGCAAGCATTCATGGAGGGCAAAGGAGCTTGGAATGCTGGAAGGTTTCAAGAATAGCTTCCTGAAAGCGCAGCAGTGCTCCATCCCTGCACAGGATGAGGAAGAGGGCAGAACCAGGGAGCTTAGCAGAGAGCTCTGGGTGTGCCTAAGGGCAAATGAAGCAGCAGCAGCACGGTGCCCGAGACTCGGACACGCGGCCGTGCCGGTGCCCAGAGCGCTGTCAGGCAGTGCCGGGATCCCGGCTGTGCTTCTGGTCCCCACAAGTGAGCAATGGCAGCCCCAGGCTCAGAGCCAGTCAGAAAGCCAACCAAGGGAGAGCAGAGGGAGGGCAGCCTTGCAGTCTCTCTCGGGCATGGCCGCAAAACAGCCCCTGCTGCTTCTTCCTGCGCCTGTGTTTGGGCTGTGCTGGTGGCAGAGCCAGCCAGGTTGGGCTCTGTGTTCCAAAGCCTGTTGGCAGCGGGCAGGAAAAGCTCTGTGTGCACAGCAGAGAGACCTGGAAGGTGCTGGCAAGAGCATCCTGCAGGAACAGGGCTCTGGTCCCTGGCCAGGAACCGCCTGGTTTTGGTGCCGTGAGCAGAGGCAGGAGCTGAGGCAGGTGAAGAGGCAGCGGGCAGCTTGTGTTTGTCAAGGGCCTGGGGCTGCATCTCTGAACCTCCACCTGGAAACACACTTGGGGGAATAGGAGCTAAAGCTGGAGTGCCTGTCCTGAAAGGACCTGAAGTCATTCAGCCTTGCCAGCGTTTTTCTCAAGGGTGTGTTGGTGCTCCCCAGGAAAGCCACACATTTGGGGAAACACCTCTGGAGGAAAGGGGCTTGCTTCTCAAGGGAAGTGCTTCCCAGGGAGCTCCCAGTGAGTCAGGTGCAAGTGTCCCCCTTTGGCTCTCTGTGCTCAATTGAGTCTTTGAGGCCCATTGCACTTGGCAGAGGGGCAGAGAGAAGGCAGTGAAGAGCAGGTTTGGCATCTGCCTGGACCTGTGGAAACCAACCCAAGCACCTGCAGCAGGGTATGTTACCCCCTTTGGACAGAGGTGTGAGCAGGAGCATCTCTGTCCAGCCACGAGCCCCAAAGCCCTCTGTGAGAGGTGTGAATTAAAAGGCCTTTACACACACTCTTTTCACCCCTTTCCTGTCTGCTGGGTTTCACCTCTTGGCAATATGCATTTGCCTCCTGCTTGGTGGGAGCTGCTGTGGCCCAGGGCCTGCACAGAGCTGGGATGTTTGGGCCAGGCAGCGTGGAGAGCCTTGGCTGATCTTGGTGTGTCCCTGGCCTCAGAAAAGGCCTCCCAAGGTGTCCTGCTCATTGTCCCTGTGCATCCTGGAGAGAACAAGGTGAGCATTTCTGGCAGCTGGGCATCAGCCGGCCTTAAAATGGGGGCGTGTGGTGGAGCGAGCCCAGCTGAGATCCCCTGAGAGCAGCCCAGTGCTCCTTGCTCCTCTCTGCTGACCCGGGAGCGTTTGTCTGGTCCAGGGATGGCCCTGGCTGTGTCAGGGCTGCTCTGTGGACACGAGACAGCCGGCCCTGTTCCGCTGGGTCCCAGCAGTGCCTGGCAGCAGCCCTGCACCCACGTCAGGATGCTGGCCAGGAGAGGCCCTGGAAGCTGAGGCAGCTGATTTTAAGCTTTGGCAGATACACACAGGGGATGGCCAGCAGTGTTCCCTCAGGATACAGCAGTCCTGAGGGGCCTCCCCAGAGCTGCCTGATGCTGCCCACTCCTTGTGGCACCAGCTGCTTTCCTGTGGGATGTTCTACCTCCCCCAAGAGTGAAGAGGGAGCTGGAGACAGAGCTGGCCAGGCTGCTCTGGATCCTGTACCAGCGGCCCTGGCTGAGTGGAGCAGTCCGAGCTGAGCGCAGATGTGCCAGTGGAACAGCCGTGCCCAGGAAGGCTCGCTGGGAAGGGTGCTCCAGGAGCCACAGGCCTGGCAGCCTGGCTTTGCTGCCAGGGAAGGCCTTGGAGCAGATCCCCCTGAGTGCCATCCCACGGCACGTGCAGGGAACCAGGGGCTCTGCTGGAGGCTGGGAAAGCTCTGCGGAGGGACGGGCACAGCTGGGGCTCCTGGAGGGGATTGAGGGCTGCTGTGGGGGTGTTTGGGGGTGGGTGTTGGGGGGCATGTTGGGGAAGGAGTTGTCTGGAAGGTGAGAGGTCTGGGCTGGAATTTGAGTCCATTTGAAGGCAGCATCTGTGCTTTGGCACAGCTTTGGTGTTGGAGGGCAGAAAGAATATCTGTGACTATTTCTGTTCACGCTCCTGTTTCCCCTGCAGGGAACAAGAGGCCACTTAGATATCTGTACTGGGGGAGGATTAGCCCTTTTGCCATCTACTCATTTATTTGGGTTACTGTTGTAACACTGAGTGGACTTTCATTCCTTGAGAGCTTTTATTCCTTAAGACAATTAGGAGATTACCATCCCAAACCAAAGAATGGCCTTTTTTTTGGCTCTGTGTACTGTTACATTTTGTAAAGTGACTTCCAGTGGATGATGTTAAGGCAAATGAGTTGCTGCTTTGAGATGGGAACAAACTTCCAAACCATTCACATTCTTAGGCCATGCCAATATATTTGAGGAGTTTGCAACTTTTTGGAACTACTTGAGCTGAGCAATGTGAAGTAAAGCTTTCCTGAAGTGAGGATTCCTTAATGCCAAATTCTTCTCTGTCGTCATGGCAAAGATGTTTTTGTGGTGCAGGAAATTACTTCAATGAGAAAATAATCCCAGCACGGAGTAAGAGCTTCATACAAGAGAGACCAAGTGTTGCCAGCAGTCGCTCCAGGTACTCCTGCCATCAGCCCCCAATGCACGTGGGCTTTGGCTCCCTGTGGCACAGAAGCCCCCGGGGGCACAGGTCTCTGGGGCAGCAGACGGGCACCAGCGCTGCCAGGGCTCAGGGGGTGGCAGCTCTGCTTGGCCGGGGACTCTGCCACAGCTGCTGCTGTCAGCGCTGCCCGGGCCCCAGGGCTCAGAGCAGCATCCGTGCCCGGGCCCGCCCGTTCCTTGTGCCTGTCCCACCCGCGGGTTTAGGATGGCCACCAGCCGGGACGTGTCCCAAGGAGGCCGTGCCAGCTTCCCTGGAAGGCCCCGTGCCCTTCCCAGCGCGGCTGCCTCGGCAGCCCTGGGGGCTCCTTCTGCTGCCCTGAGCCTGCAGAGCAGGGCAGCGTTTGCTGATGCTCTGAGCCCTTCCTAAAGATCCTGTCGGGCTGCCTTAGACACCTGGGGCCAGGCATTCCTTCCAGCCTGGGCCACTTTGGCTGGGCTGGGGGCGGCCCCAGGGCAGGTGGCAGTGGGTGCAAGGGCCCTTTGTGACACGGTGCAGCACGGTCACCGTGTCATGGAATGGGACAGGGTGTCCTTTGTGACATGTGGTGACATAGGAGCTGGCAGTGACAGGAGCAGGCCACAGTGCTCGGAGCAGGCGACGGGACAGGACGGGACAGAGCGGTGCCGTGAGGAGCCCCCGCACAGCGCGCTCGTTCGTGTCCCACCCGGAGATTTTCCGAGGCATTGTTCCTACAGGTGACCTTGGGGCCTGTCCACAGGACTTGGTGACCCGTGGCCTTCCAGAGGCATTTGTCTTGCAATTAGCCATTATTTCAATCAGTGATATGGAGCAGAGAACCCCAAGACTGCCTAAGTTGGCCTGGGTGAAGAAAGAGGAAGAATACCCTGAAACTGACCTAGAACTGCAGACCGAAGAGCTTGTGCCTATCCAGCTGCTGCAGGAGGGTGAGTGGCAGAGCTGGGCCACAGGGCCTGGTGCCTGCAGCCAGCTTGGCCCCGTCCCATGCCATGCCATGCCATGCCACGCCTTGCCACGCCATGCCATCCACTAGGGACATTCCCATGGACAGAACCAAACACAGATGGCAAGATCATTGAGCAGAGACCCCCGAGAGTTCCCAAGCTGGCCTGGGTGGGGGAGGAGGAAGAAGAGCCTGAACCTGATCCAGAAGTGGAGACCGAGAAGGTTGTGCCGATCCAGCTGCTGCTGGAGGGTGAGTGGTAGAGCTTGGCCATTGGGCTGGTGCCTGCAGCACCATCCCATCCCATCCCATCCCATCCCATCCCATCCCATCCCATCCCATCCCATCCCATCCCATCCCATCCCATCCCATCCCATCATTTCATCCCATATGCGGGCATGTGCCCATGGACAGAGTGGAAGAGAGATGGAAAAGACATGGAGCAGAGACCTCCAAGAGTTCCCAAGGTGGCCTGGGTGGAGGAGGAGGAAGAAGAGCCTGAACCTGACCCAGAAGTGGAGACCGAGGAGGTTGTGCAGATCCAGCTTCCGCAGAATGGTGAGTGGCAGAGCTGGGCCACGGGGCTGGTGCTTGCATCCAGCTTGGTCCCATCCCATCCCATCCCATCCCATCCCATCCCATCCCATCCCTGGTGGTCAAAGATGGAATTTGATAGAGTTTGGACTCGAAGGTCCAAGGTTGGATTTGGTGGTGAACAGTGGATTTATTGGTCAAAATTTGGATTGATGGTCCAGGGTTGCATTTGGTGGGCAACACTGGAATACCATGGAATAATGGCATTCTAGGGGTTGGGAGTTCAGAATCATCTGGTTCCCTCACAACTTCCATCAACACTGGCAATCCATGGAATAACAGCATTCCGGGCATCGGGAATTTCGAATCCTCCAGTTCCCCTCACCAATTCCCATGGAATCATGTCATTCTGGGCGTTGGAATTTATAAAATGGCACCTTTGGTGCTCCAAAACTGACACGTGTGACGGCATCAGATACTACAGGTGGGAAGGAAAACTGGGAACGGCTCCGGCGGCTCCGCAATCTCCACCAAGCTCAGCATCCTGTCCGGAGAACTCTACAACTCAGGGACTACACCGAAAAACATGGAAAAATCAAGGCACTCAGGCGCACATTGGAAACAAAGTGTAACTGTTCTTTTCTTGCTTGCTTTTTATATTTTTAAGAGATTTCCCCCTTGTTTTTTACTTTTTTCCCAATTTCCCCCCCCTTTTTTTCTTTTCTCCCCTTTTTAAAAAAATTTCAACCAGAAAAATTCCAGCAACTCAAGGGAAAAATCCCAAACAACCCAAGAAACCAAAGCAGTTTTTATCTCCAGGATAACACACACCAAAATGACATCTTTTAAATAGTAAAATAAAACACTAAACTTTTACTGCCCAAAAAATCTACAAGGAAGAAATATTCAGGATCTTGAGAATTTATTTATGACATTTTTTAATTACTAGTTCTGTTCATATTATAATTATTAATATTATTCTTAATATTAATAATATTTCTTCATTTTAAAAATCTTTTTTCTGTTTTTTTAATTTTTAATTCAGGAATGAAGATGAGCAAAACCAGCACAGCATAAACAGGAGGCAACTTCCAGTCCATTCAGAAAGGAAAAGTAGGATTCTCTTTGAAAAAAATCCAGTAACATTTAAAAAATACCTCTAAAATGTTCCTAAATAAAATAAAAAAATTTGGGCCCTCCCAGGCCCTGGTACCCTGTTGTGTTGGAATTTCTCCTATTGTGCCTCCAGGTTATGCTTTACAAGTGGATTCATTTAGAATTTTATCCTTCTTTTTCCCTATTTTTCCTTCTTAAAAAATTCTTTTTTTCCCAGTTCCTTTGTGCCTGTTTCCACCGAGTTCTCCTCATTTCCAGTGCTATATGGGATTTTTCCGCATCTGGATTGTGTCCTGCTCTCTCCTCCTGTCCCAGCTCCCTGAAATCCCAAAAAAATATCCCAAAAAAACTCAAAAGATTGAACCACCACATCAGCACTGTCATTAGAGAGTTTCTAGACAAATGGGCAGAAAATTTGGGATGAACATTCCCTATCCAGCAGACCCATGAATTCATGCATCGTGGAGGTGGGAAAAGCTGCTAAAATTGGGATCTTGCCTTGCCGGGAGTGTTTTTGGACCTGGTTTTATTCATTATCTTGTTGGTGTGCACAACAGGGGACCAAATATGGCAGGGCCTTAGACAGGCCTTTGGTCCCTGACACACACAGGCTCCTTGTCCCACTGCTGGCCTTCAGCGTGCTCAGCAAGATCTGGAACTGCACAGTGCTGTGGAACTGCACCTTCAGCACAGGGACCTTTCCAGCCTGACCTGCCCTCGTTCCTCTGGCTCTGTGCACAAAACACGGCGTGGCAGAGAACGGCAGCAGGGGCCTGTGTGTCCCAGGGCCCCGGGTTTGCTTCAGCTCCACAGGGATGCAGGCAAAGTGCAGAAGCCAAACTGTTTATTAATGAGCTTAAGCCAAACTTTAAAAGGAAAGGGATGAGCTGGGAGGTAAGAAAAGGGAATGGGCAGGGTCTGAGGGCTGGAGGGAGGGAGCTATCTGCAGGCAGGGTGAAGGCAGGAGCTACAGGAGCTTCTCACAGGCTCAGCTGTGCCAATCATCAGCTGTGCCTGGAGCTCCAGGGGCAGTGGGAGATGGTGTCCTCTTCAGTGTCTCCTGCTGCTGTTCTTGGGACACTGGTTCACTGGATCCTGAAGATGTACCCAATTCTTCCGCTCTTCTGGCACATCGGGTGTGAATATCCAGGTTCCAGTGGGATGGACTAGTGTCCTTCCTCGGGACTTAAATGGCTGGAACAGAGAGGAAGAGAGCCACAGTCAGCACCCACATCTGCAGGAGTCCTAGGAGACGCTCCTGCCAAGGTGTGCTGGTTTGTGCATCACAGACATGATGTTTTGGGAGAGGCTGCTGGCAGCTTCCTCCGTGTCTGATAGGAAACCAGTCAAGGGTTGGCTTTGGGAATTGGTAATCTGGAAAGCTGTACACGAAAGCCTCTGTGAAAAACACATGTTAAAAACGAAAGAAACTCGGGAACTTTCTCTTTTCCTTTCTGGCCAACAAAGAGGTAACACGGCTAACCCAGCCTAGGCCTGGCTGAGGTCAGTGAAGACATCAAGTCCCCAGATGGGAGGGATGAGGAGATGCCTTTAGATTGAGGCTGAAATCCTCCTGTAAACATATGGAGAACGACACTTTTTTTCCCCATAACGCATGAAGGTATGATTCTATGACAAGAATCATAGCTTGTCATGATTCTTGACAAGGTATCAAGATCTTCATCACTCTTCGAAGACGAGAGAAGAGTGACAAAGATCCTGTGCCCCCAGGAACAGAGGAAGATCTCTCTTGCTAGAGATGGAAGACAGTTTTAGAGATAGATGATGAGAACCTTTGCCTTTGAATAGCTCATCTTTAGAACAGTACCCCATAAGTTGACATGGCACAGACACACAGCTGTGGGAAAAGCTTGTGGGAAATGGGAGATTTCCCTGCAGTGTGGCTGCTAGTCATGGAAATTGAGAGCCACGAGAGAACTGTTTTCTTGTGGAAAATCTCCATAGCGTTAACAAGAGGGGATTTTCTCCTTAAGTGAACAGAAGAAAGACTATTCTAGAGGTAGTAAAGTGACTCAAAATTTTGGTTTTGTCTCTTTACATTGTCAGTGGGAAAGAAAAAGTTGTAGGGGGAGGAGAAGTGTTCTGAAGGTTCTGTTCTGATTCTTATTCTTATTCCTCCTTCTTTTAGTTACCGTTAATAAATTTTTCTTCATACCCTTTTAAAGTTTGGAGCCTGCTTTGCCTTTCTCCTAATCCTATCTCAAACAGAAAATTATTAAATGCATTCTACTGGATGAACTGGTGACTAACCAGCACGGAACGTACCACACTAATTGGAACATTGGCCAGGAAATCATCACTTGGCGAACCAAAACCACTACACAAGGGTGTCCCACTCAGCTCTTGCATCGGCCAGAAGAGAGGAGGGGCCAACGGGATCGGCCGCAAGACGCTGGCCACGAATGCCCCCGAGCAGGGTCCCTGAAATCGCTCGGTGTGCTCTGCCCGGGCCAGCCCTCATCCACACAGGGAGCGAAGGCCGCCGCAGCCGGGACAGGGAGCGCAGCTCCGTGCCGGGGCAATGCAGCTCTGCGGGCAGCCCCCGCTGTCAGCCCGGTGTCCTCACTCACCCTGACTGTGGGCCCGGAGCTCTTCCCTCTTCGCCCTGAGGCACCGCCCGGCGCTGCCTGTGAACACAGAGCCTGTCACGGCGCCAGCGGCACAGCTCCCTGCCAGCGGCGCTGCCGGGGCAGCAGGCGGGGCTGGGGCCGAGCTGCGGCGGGCCGGGCCGGGGAGGGAGCGCGGGCTCGGGGCTCACCGATGATCCTGACGGCCGCCTCTCGCAGGGGCTCCTGTGGGCTCTCCAGGAACCGCAGGGCCCACTGCATGTGCTCGGCCGCTCGGCTCCTGTCCTCTGCCAGCTGCAGAGAGCGGCAGGAGGGAAGGGTTGGCGCGGGCTCAGCCCCTGGGCCGGGCGCTGCCTGCGCCCAGCCCCGGCCTCCCCTGGCCGCAGAGCCCTGAGGCGCGGCCAGCAGCCGCTGGCCAAGGGCTCCCGAGGGCAGGGGGCAGAGGGCCGGCTGCTGCCCGGGGAGCCGCGGTGCCGGCCCGCAGCCCCGCCGGGCCGGGGCTCCATGGGCACCCGGCTCGGGCCCACGGGAGCCTGGAGAAGAGCCCGCGCGGCCTCTGGCTGCAGCAGCGGGCAGGGGCGCAGCTGCCAGCCCCGCACACCGAGCGCCGCCCTCAGGGGCCTTCTCCGGGCTGAGCCTGGGGCTGCCAGGCCCTCCTTACCAGGCACTCATCAATTTTCAATGGCTGCTCCGTCTTCAGCGTCCTCTGGAGATCCGTCTTCTCCAAGAACCCGGCCGCACAATGAAGCGTTTCCCGAGAGGCCTGGAGAGCAGCAGAGACCCAGAGATGGCCCCACAGCCCAGAGCACCAGACTCACGTCCCTGTGCCAAAGCCCGGAGGAGGCTGGAGTCCATGAGGTGGCAGGGCCGGAGGCAGCCAAGCCCCCTCCCAGGGATGCACCAGCATCACAGAAATCCTCACCTCTGCCACGCATTGGTTCTCCTCATGGCAATGCAAGAAGAGGGGGAGCAGACTCTGGTTCACAATTGCCTTCAGGTGCTTTTTTCCCTCATCCACTACCATCTCCATCACCTTGTGGAAGAGGTAAATGGAGAGCAACTGCACTTGGCTGTTGTCCTGGAGGAAAGGAGGAGGAAAAGACCTAAGCATCAAATATCCTGTACTCCTGGGCAAAGGCCTGAAAAGCCAGAGAGCACAAAATTTCTGGCCAGCAGCAAGTGCCCATGGCTGGGGCCACAGAGCCTTACATTGTCAAAGAGTGGCAGGAGTGCCCCAGCCAGCTTTGGGGCCGAAGTGCTAGATATCACAAGATGTTTGTTCTGGAGCATCTTCTTGAACAGAGAGAGGGACATGCTGACCACCTCTCCATCTGCATCACCCAGCAGCTTCAGAAGGCTTCGAGACACGCTGCGTAGAGGTTTGGCCTGTGTGGAACACAAGGCTGTGCTGGGAAGCCACGGACGGCTGCACCGCCAACACCGCCCTGGCACTGCAAGCCCACCCGGCTGCTGCAGGGCCCACAGGCCAAAGGCCTGACCCAAAGCACTGGGGCAGGAGAGGCAGGAGAGCTGGGAGCAGCTGCCTCAGCTCCTGAAGCCCAGCCAGCCCATGGGGCTGCTTTCCCCAGCGCAGCTTCAGCCACTGCCCCCTCCTCACCACTGAAGGATCCTTGCTGACCACCACGAGGCCTCTGAGTGCCAGGCGACGCCGCTCCCTGCACTTGCTCTGCAGGCAACTTGACATGATCTTCACGACAGTGAAAGCACATTTCCTCAAGTCCAGGCACTGGAGGACCTGAAAGGCACAGGGCAGTGACAGGGAGCTGGCCAGCAGGAGCCCAGAGCCGCACAGGGCTGGGCCCAGGCAGCAGCACAGGGCACGGGCACCGTCCCAGGCAGCTGTGGCTGTGAGAGGGCAGAGAGCTGGGAGGCAGCTCAGCCAGGCAGCGCTGGCCACCAGGCTCACCTCCACAAGGAATGCCAGCAAGGGCAGATCCCACCTTGGCTTTTCACTGCTTAGCAGCAGGAGAAGGTGGTATGCGACGTGGGAACACAGGGGGGTCAACACACAACGCATCTCCCTGGCAGGGGGAAAAAGACACCAAGACCCTGAGGTGGGGGACAAACCTCTCCCAGGACTGACTCAGGGAGGTCTGGTCTTTCCCCAGCATCCCTGCAGGGGATGTGGGTGCTCTGGGAGACAGCCCCTTCTGGGCGCCCTCGTCTCCCAGCTTTTTCCAGTCTCCTTGGCCGTCCCTCAGTGATGAGGCTCTCTGGCCCATGACCGCAGGGACTGTGTGGGGCACAGGGCACAAATGCCAGGGGCAGTGGGGAGAAGGGGGTCTCACCTGGCCAGCAGACCCATGGCATAGTGCTGGGTGTGAGCACACAGCAGCGTGTCCCAGCCACACTTGCGCTCCATAGCCATCACCTCATTGTCACAGCGCAGTCGGTAGAGCAGAGCCTTCATGGCCTGCACTGCAAACCTGTGTGCAGAGCAAAGCCCAGGTCACACTGGGAGCGCTGGCACTGGCCACAAGGGCATGGGAAGGACAGGAGGACTGGGACCTGTTAAGCTTGCTGGGAAGGCGGTGTTGCTCCTGGCATGCTCTCCAGAAGTTATCAACTTCCTCTGGTGGCATCTGCTGTGTGGTGATGGCAACCTGGCAGAGCAGAGCCGTAAACAGAGGGTAGAAAGAATGAATCGTTGCCTCATGGTACTGAGGTGTTTGGACAATGACCCAGATCACCAGAGTTGCCTGCAAAAGAAGCAGCCCAAGGCAGCGCTCAGTGCCGAGGTGTCCGTGGGACAGGGCCCAAGGGCAGATGCAGGAGGAGCAGCGGGCCTGGTGCCCCCTGAGCCTGCCCCTAGCCCAGGGTTCAGCCCAGTGCCTGAGGCATGAAGAGGATGGAGAGCTGCTGGAGAGGCGAGCATGGGCCCAGAAACTCACAGCCAGGGCAAAAACGTCCCCGTCGTCCCCATCAGAGGTGCGTGCTCTGTGCAGTGGCCAATCCTCCATCACACGGACCAGTGTCGGCAGCACTTTCTCCATTGTTACTCGTGATGAGCCAATGGTTCTCCATATCACTGCAGCAGCTCTGTGGGATCAGAGCTCTTTGTCAGGGGCATCTCAGTCCCAGTCTCATTCCCTGTGCAGCTGTGGGGGCCCAGGTGACAGAGCCCCGGAGCCCTGAGGGGCAGGGAGGGAGCATTGGCAGCAGGCTTGGGAAACAGAGGGGCCCGAGGGTCCTGGACCTCTGTGCCTGTCTGGCAGAGCCCATAGCACAGGCTGTGCGGGGCCATGGGCCCTAAAGGCTGCTGAGCCCTGAGCTCTCCAGGCACGTGGGCCCCGTACCTGTCACATGTTGGGGCACAGCGCAGGAGGGTCAGCACCACGTCAGCAGGGTGTTGTTCAGCCAGCCTCACAATGTCAAGTTGTAGCCTGGCCTCCACAGTGACATGGCATAGTAGACTCTGGTGAATGCTCCTTATCATTTCTGGCACCTGGAGGAGGCATGGGGGAGATTTTGAGTGCTGTCCACAGGAGCAACTTCCCCAGCTTCCCCCAAGAAGTGCTTCCCTTCCTGCCACACTGTGCTGGCCTCAAAGGCTGAGGGGCCCAGTGACCATGGTTTGAGGGGACACATGATCCTGGCAGGCCTCCAGGCCTGGCCCCAGGCTGCTTACCTGCTGCTGAGAAGGAGCAGCATTCTCTTTGAAAATATCCTTAGTGGGGGCATGAATTACAATGGTAGAGGCCATGGTGCCAGTATTTGAGATGTCCTCAGTCTCTGTGGTCTTGGTGTTTGTTACAACCACATCATCAGTCACTGCCTTGTCCGCCTTTGCCCTGTCCTCATTCATTGCAGCCCCAGAGTCTTGCGAGCACTCCACTGAGTCTGGGCTGACATCAGGCTCTGCCTGGAGCTCAGTCAGCCCCGAGTCAGGCTGGGCTGTGCCCTCAGCTGGTGTGGGGCCGACCTTTCTACTTCGTCGAATGCTGAGGAATTTTCGGAACCTCTGCAGAAGAACAAAGGACAGGGAAGCCAGGGATGCTCCATGGCATGCTCCAAGCCGGGTGCTGGGCCGAGCAGGGACAGCAGGCCCAGCCCAGGTGGGGGTGGCTGCAGGTACCTTCAGGGTTTTGTGCAAGCGGCCACGGCCGGGTTCCCTCTGTCGTGTCTTGTCCTGGGCTGCATCTGGCAAAGAGCGAGCGCAGCCAGAGCTGAGGGGCTGCGGGAGAGGCCGGAGAACACAGCCCAGCCCTGCTCTCCCAGGCAGGGAGAGCCCCGGGATGACCCAGGGGATGGAGCATGGCCACTGTGGGGTGTCTGTCCTACCCCTGTTCCATCCTGTCCGTGGGCATTTCCCCAGGGGATGGGATGGGATGGGATGGGATGGGATGGGATGGGATGGGATGGGATGGGATGGGATAGGATGGGATGGGATGGGGCCAAGCTGGCTGCTGCCATCAGCCCTGAGGCCCAGCTCTGCTACTCACCATCCTGCAGTGCCTGGATCTGCTCCAGATCTTCAGGCTGTTGTGCTGGGGCAGCTCCAGGGTCTTTCATTTTTCTTCCCCTGAATACTTTGAACAGGCTGAGGAATCTGCCTGCCATGCCTGAGTCTGGCCTCGAGGGCACCTTCTAGAGAGACGCCTCAGGAAAACTCCAAGTCAACAATTGCAGTTGTGCCTTCAAGGCACCTGAGACAGGGAAGCCTCAGGAAGGCTGCAGGACAGCAAGTCCTGCACTCTGGTCTTTAGGGCTCCTGCCACAATGACAGGAGACTCCTCATTAACGATTCAGGTGACCAAATACCACAGTCTGGACTTGATGGTACTGGCCGCAGGAATGGGAGATGCCTCGGAAAAGTTCCGAGTCACCAAGTCCCACGGTCTGACAACGAGGTCACCTGTAGGAACACCGCTTTGGAAAATCTCCGGGTGGGACACGAACGAGCGCGCTGTGCGGGGGCTCCTCACGGCACCGCTCTGTCCCGTCCTGTCCCGTTGCGTGCTCCGAGCACTGTGGCCTGCTCCTGTCACTGCCAGCTCCTATGTCACCACGTGTCACAAAGGACACCCTGTCCCATTCCATGCCACGGTGACCGTGCTGCACCGTGTCACAAAGGGCCCTTGCACCCACTGCCACCTGCCCTGGGGCTGCCCCCAGCCCAGCCAAAGTGGCCCAGGCTGGAAGGAATGCCTGGCCCCAGGTGTCTAGGGCAGCCCAACAGGATCTTTTGGAACTGCTCGAAACATCAAATGCTGCCCTTCTCTGTGGGCTCAGGGCATTTAAGAATCCTCACTTCAGGAAAGCTTTACTTCTCATTGCTCAACTCAAGTAGTTCCAAAATTTGCAAGCTTCTCAGATTAATAACGATGGCCAGAGAACGGGAATGATTTGGAAGTTTCTTCCCAACTCAAAGGAGCAACTCATTTGCCTTAACATCATCTACTGGAAGTCACTTTACAAAGCATAACACGACACAGAGCCAAAAAAAGGCCCGTCTTTGGTTTGCAAATGGTTTTTGATGAAGGGATTTTAATCACCTAATTATCTTAAGGAATAAAATTTCTCAAGGAATGAAAGATCACTCAGTGTTACAACAGTAACCCAAATAAATGAGTAGATGGCAAAATGGCTGATCCTCCCCCAGTACAGATATCTAAGTGTCCAAAAAAGTACAGCTCTCCCCTCTTGTTCCCTGCCAGGGAAACAGGACCATGAACAGAAATAGTCACAGATATTCTTTCTGCCCTCCAACACCAAAGCTGTGCCAAAGCACAGATGCTGCCTTCAAATGGACTCAAATTCCAGCCCAGACCTCTCACCTTCCAGACAACTCCTTCCCCAACATGCCCCCCAACACCCACACCCCAAACACCCCCACAGCAGCCCTCAACACCCCACCAGGAGCCCCAGCTGTGCCCGTCCCTCCGCAGAGCTTTCCCAGCCTCCAGCAGAGCCCCTGGTTCCCTGCACGTGCCGTGGGATGGCACTCAGGGGGATCTGCTCCAAGGCCTTCCCTGGCAGCAAAGCCAGGCTGCCAGGCCTGTGGCTCCTGGAGCACCCTTCCCAGCGAGCCTTCCTGGGCACGGCTGTTCCACTGGCACATCTGCGCTCAGCTCGGACTGCTCCACTCAGCCAGGGCTGCTGGTACAGGATCCAGAGCAGCCTGGCCAGCTCTGTCTCCAGCTCCCTCTTCACTCTTGGGGGAGGTAGAACATCCCACAGGAAAGCAGCTGGTGCCAGAAGGAGTGGGTGGCATCAGGCAGCTCTGGGGAGGCCCCTCAGGACTGCTGTATCCCGAGGGAACACCGTGGCCATCCGCTGTGTGTATCTGCCAAAGCTTAAAATCACCTGCCTCAGCTTCCAGGGCCTCTCCTGGCCAGCATCCTGACGTGGGTGCAGGGCTGCTGCGAGGCACTGCTGGGACCCAGCGGGACAGGACCGGCTGTCTCGTGTCCACGGAGCAGCCCTGACACAGCCAGGGCCATCCCTGGACCAGACAAACGCTCCTGGGTCAGCAGAGAGGAGCAAGGAGCACTGGGCTGCTCTCAGGGGATCTCAGCTGGGCTCACTCCACCACACGCCCCCATTTTAAGGCCGGCTGATGCCCAGCTGCCAGAAATGCCCACCTTGTTCTCTCCAGGATGCACAGGGAGAGCCAATGAGCAGGACACCTTGGGAGGCCTTTTCTGAGGCCAGGGACACACCAAGATCAGCCAAGGCTCTCCACGCTGCCTGGCCCAAACATCCCAGCTCTGTGCTGGCCCTGGGCCACAGCAGCTCCCACCAAGCAGGAGGCAAATGCATATTGCCAAGAGGTGAAACCCAGCAGACAGGAAAGATGTGAAAAGCGTGTGTGTAAAGGCCTTTTAATTCACACCTCTCACAGAGGGCTTTGGGGCTCGTGGCTGGACAGAGATGCTCCTGCTCACACCTCTGTCCAAAGGGGGTAACACACCCTGCTGCAGGTGCTTGGGTTGGTTTCCACAGGTCCAGGCAGATGCCAAACCTGCTCTTCACTGCCTTCTCCCTGCCCCTCTGCCAAGTGCAATGGGCCTCAAGGACTGAAAGGAGCACAGAGAGCCAAAGGGGGACACTTGCACCTGCCTCACTGGGAGCTCCCTGGGAAGCACTTCCCTTGAGAAGCAAGCCCCTTTCCTCCAGAGGTGTTTCCCCAAATGTGTGGCTTTCCTGGGGAGCACCAACACACCCTTGAGAAAAACGCTGGCAAGGCTGAATGACTTCAGGTCCTTTCAGGACAGGCACTCCAGCTCTAGCTCCTATTCCCCCAAGTGTGTTTCCAGGTGCAGGTTCAGAGGTGCAGCCCCAGGCCCTTGACAAACACAAGCTGCCCGCTGCCTCTTCACCTGCCTCAGCTCCTGCCTCTGCTCACAGCACCAAAACCAGGCTGTTCCTGGCCAGGGACCAGAGCCCTGTTCCTGCAGGATGCTCTTGCCAGCACCTTCCAGGTCTCTCTGCTGTGCACACAGAGCTTTTCCTGCCCGCTGCCAACAGGCTTTGGAACGCAGAGCCCAACCCGGCTGGCTCTGCAACCAGCACAGCCCAAACACAGGCGCAGGAAGAAGCAGCAGGGGCTGTTTTGCGGCCATGCCCGAGAGAGACTGGAAGGGTGCCCTCCCTCTGCTCTCCCTTGGTTGGCTTTCTGACTGGCTCTGAGCCTGGGGCTGCCATTCCTCACTTGTGGGGACCAGAAGCACAGCCGGGATCCCAGCACTGCCTGACAGCGCTCTGGGCACCGGCGCGGCCGCGTGTCCGAGTCTCGGGCACCGTGCTGCTGCTGCTTCATTTGCCCTTAGGCACACCAAGAGCTCCCTGTTAAGCTCCCTGGTTCTGCCCTCTTCCTCATCCTGTGCAGGGATGGAGCACTGCTGTGCTTCCAGGAAGCTATTCTTGAAACCTTCCAGCATTCCAAGCTCCTTTGCCCTCCAAGAATGCTTGCCATGGAATCCCTCACAGCTGGGTTCAGAGCATACTCAGGTTGGCTCTCCCAAAATTCAGGGGCTCCAGGATGCTCAGCAAGATCTGGAACAGCACAGTGCTGTGGAACTGCACCTTCAGCACAAGGACCTTTCCAGCCTGACCTGCCCTTGTTCCTCTGGCTCTGTGCACAAAACACAGCGTGGCAGAGAATGGCAGAAGGGGCCTGTGTATCCCAGGGCCCCGGGTTTGTTTCAGCTCAACAGAGATGCAGGCAAAGTGAAGATGCCAAACTTTTATTAATATAAGGCAAAGCAAAGGGATGAGCTGGAGGGAAAAAAGGGGTGGGGAGGGTCTGAGGGATGGAGGTAGGGAGCTGTCAACAGGGAGGGAGAGTGGAGGGAAAAAATGGGGATGGGCAGTGTATGAGGGCTGGAGGGAGGGAGCCACCAACAGGGAGGGAGAGTGGAGGGAAAAAATGGGGATGGGCAGGGTCTGAGGGCTGGAGGGAGGGAGCTATCAACAGGCAGGGAGAGGGCTGAAGCCACAAGAACTGTGCCCAGCAGCAGCTGTGCCAGGACTTCCAGCAGCGCTGAGAGGCGATCCTGTCTCGGGTGTCTCCTCGTGCTCTTCCTGGGACACTGGTTCACTGGATCCAGAAGATGTCTCTTTTTCTGGAGCGCTTTGGGGAAACTCGGCTTGATTGTCCAGGTCACTGCAGGATGGGCTGGCATGTTGCCTCCGGGCTTGAAGGGCTGAAAGAGAGAGGAACAGAGCCATGGCAACAGCCCGGATCTATGGGAATTCTACAAGACCTTCTGAACAGGGCCATCCCAGCCAGAAGGGAGTAGGAGACACTGGAAGCAGCTGGGAGCTACTTGCCATGACTCCCCCACGTGTCTCTGAAATCTCTGTGTGCTCTGCCCACATCAGCCCTCATCCACAGAGTGAGCAGAGCCCTCCAAAGCCAGGGCAGGGCTTGCAGCTCCCTCCACAGCCCCCGCTGTCAGCCCGCTGGCCTCACTCACCTTTCCCGATCAGCTGCACCTCTGGCCGCTGCCTCCTCAGGCACCGCCCGGCCATGCCTGTGAGCACAGAGCCTGTCAGGGCGCCAGCGGCACAGCTCCCTGCCAGCGGCGCTGCCGGCGCTGCGGCCACACGGGCTGCTGGCCCGGCAGGGCTCAGCCCGGCCCTTGCCGCACGCTGCCGGCCCAGGGCACGGCTGCCAGAGGGCGGCAGCAGCAATGCCCAGCCCAGCCGGGGCTCCACGGCGCCGGGCCCGGCTGGCGCTGCCGGGCAGCAGGCGGGGCCGGGGCCGAGCTGCGGCGGGCCGGGCCGGGGAGGGAGCGCGGGCTCGGGGCTCACCCATGAACCTGACGGCCGCCTCTCGCAGGGGCTCCTGTGGGCTCCGCAGGTAGGGCAGGGCCCGGCGCAGGTGCTCGGCCGTTCGGCTCCTGTCCTCTGCCAGCTGCAGAGAGCGGCAGGAGGGAAGGGTTGGCGCGGGCTCAGCCCCTGGGCCGGGCGCTGCCTGCGCCCAGCCCCGGCCTCCCCTGGCCGCAGAGCCCTGAGGCGCGGCCAGCAGCCGCTGGCCAAGGGCTCCCGAGGGCAGGGGGCAGAGGGCCGGCTGCTGCCCGGGGAGCCGCGGTGCCGGCCCGCAGCCCCGCCGGGCCGGGGCTCCATGGGCACCCGGCTCGGGCCCACGGGAGCCTGGAGAAGAGCCCGCGCGGCCTCTGGCTGCAGCAGCGGGCAGGGGCGCAGCTGCCAGCCCCGCACACCGAGCGCCGCCCTCAGGGGCCTTCTCCGGGCTGAGCCTGGGGCTGCCAGGCCCTCCTTACCAGGCACTCATCGACCTTCATCGGCAGCTGCTTCTTCAGGCACTGTTCCAGATCCCTTCTCTTCAGGAATTTGGCCACTCGAAACACCGTTTCCCGAGAGGCCTGGAGAGTAGCAGAGACCCAGAGATGGCCCCACAGCCCAGGGCACCGCACCCACATCCCTGTGCCAAGGCCTGGGGGAGGCTGGAGCCCGCAAGGCACCAGGGCAGGAGGCAGCCAAGCTCCCTCCCAGAGATCCACCAGCATCACAGAAATCCTCACCTTTGCCACGTCAGAATTTTCATCATGACAGTAAATTACAAGTGCATACAGGCTCTTCTCCACAATTGTCTTCAGGTGCTTTTTTCCTTCATCCACTACAAGTTCCATCACCTTCCTGAAGACCTGAATGGAGAGCACCTGCACGTGGCTGTTGTCCTAGAGGAAACAAAAAGACCTACATCAACTACTCCAGGCCCACCTGGGCAAAGGCCTGAAAATCCACAGGGCACAAAGTTTCTGGGAAGCACCCAATGCCTGTGGCTCAGGATGCAGAAGCTTACGTGGTCAAAGAGCAGCAGGAGTGCCTCAGCCAGCATCGGCGCAGTGGTGCTGGATACAAAGATGTCTTTGTGTTGGAGCACATTTGTGAACACAGAGAGGGACATGCTGACCACCTCTCCATCTGCATCACCCAGCAGCTCCACAAGCCTTTGAGACAGGATGCACATTCTCCTGGCCTGTGTGGAACACAAGGCTGTGCTGGGAAGCCATGGACGGCTGCACCGCCAACACCGCCCTGGCACTGCAAGGCCACCCTGCTGCTGCAGGGCCCACAGGCCAAAGGCCTGACCCAAAGCACTGGGGCAGGTGAGGCAGGAGAGCTGGGAGCAGCTGCCTCAGCTCCTGAAGCCCTGCCAGCCCAGGGGGTGCTTTCCCCAGCGCAGCTTCAGCTGCTGCCCCCTCCTCACCATCAAGGGATCCTTGGTGACCACCACGAGGCCTCTCAGTGCCAGGCGACGCTGCTCCCTGCACTTGCTTTCCAGGAACCTCGACAAGACCTTCAGGACACTGCCACCACATTGCGTCAAGTCCAGGCACTGGAGGACCTGAAAGGCACAGGGCAGTGACAGGGAGCCGGCCAGCAGGAGCCCAGAGCCGCACAGGGCTGGGCCCAGGCAGCAGCACAGGGCACGGGCACCGTCCCAGGCAGCTGTGGCTGTGAGAGGGCAGAGAGCTGGGAGGCAGCTCAGCCAGGCAGCGCTGGCCACCAGGCTCACCTCCACAAGGAATGCCAGCAAGGGCAGATCCCAGTATGGGTCCTGCCTGTTGAGCTGCCGGAGCAAGTGGAGTGCGATGCGAGAGCACAAGGGGACCAAGTTACAGCGCATCTCCCTGGCGGGGGAAAAAGACACCAAGACCCTGAGGTGGGGGACAAACCTCTCCCAACACTGACTCAGGGAGGTCTGGTCTTTGCCCAGCATCCCTGCAGGGGATGTGGGTGCTCTGGGAGGCGGCCCCTTCTGGGCACCCTCCTCTCCCAGGCTTTTCCAGTCTCCTTGGCCGTCCCTCAGTGACGAGGCTCTCTGGCCCATGACCACAGGGACTGTGTGGGGCACAGGGCACAAATGCCAGGGGCAGTGGGGAGAAGGGGGTCTCACCTGGCCAGCAGACCCATGGCATAGTGCTGGGTGTCAGGACACAGCAGCGTGTCCCAGCCACGCTTGCGCTCCACAGCCATCACCTCATTGTCACAGCGCAGTCGGTAGAGCAGAGCCTTCATGGCCTGCACTGCAAACCTGTGTGCAGAGCAAAGCCCAGGTCACACTGGGAGCACTGGCACTGGCCACAAGGGCAAGGGAAGGGACAGGAGGACTGGGACCTGTTGTAGTTGCTGGGAAGGCGGTGTTGCTCCTGGCATGCTTTCCAGAAGTTACCAGCTTCCACTGGTGGCATCTGCTGTGTGGTGATGACAATATGAAAGAGCAGAGCCACAAACAGACGAGAAGAATAAAGTATCATGGCCTCGTGGCACTCGGGCACCTGAACAATCACCCAGATCACCAGAGTTGCCTGCAAAAGAAGCAGCCCAAGGCAGCGCTCAGTGCCAAGGTGTCCGTGGGACAGGGCCCAAGGGCAGATGCAGGAGGAGCAGCGGGCCTGGTGCCCCCTGAGCCTGCCCCTAGCCCAGGGTTCAGCCCAGTGCCTGAGGCATGGAGAGGATGGAGAGCTGCTGGAGAGGTGACCGAGGGGCAAGTGGAGGCCAGTTCCAGAAACTCACAGCCAGGGCAAAAACGTCCCTGTCGTCCCCATCAGAGGTGCACGTGCTGTGCAGTGGCCAATCCTCCATCACACAGAGCAGTGTTGTCAGCACTTTCTCCACGGCCGGTCCTGATGACCCTATGGTTCTCCACATCATTTCAGCAGCTCTGTGGGATCAGAGCTCTGTGTCAGGGGCATCTCAGTCCCAGGACCATGCCCTGTGCAGCTGTGGGGGTCCCAGGTGACAGAGCCCCGGTGCCCTGAGCAACAGGGAGGGAGCATTGGCAGCAGGCTTGGGAAACAGAGGGGCCCGAGGGTCCTGGACCTCTGTGCCTGTCTGGCAGAGCCCATAGCACAGGCTGTGCGGGGCCATGGGCCCTAAAGGCTGCTGAGCCCTGAGCTCTCCAGGCACGTGGGCCCCGTACCTGTCACATGTTGGGGCACAGCGCAGGAGGGTCAGCACCACGTCAGCAGGGTGTTCTTCAGCCATCCTCACAATGTCAATTTGCAGCCTGGCATCCAGAGCAACATGGGACACCAGCCTCTGGTGAATGCTCCTTACAATGGCTGGCACCTGGAGGAGGCATGGGGGAGATTTTGAGTGCTGTCCAAGGGAGCAGCTTCCCCAGCTTCCCCCAAGAGGTGCTTCCCTTCCTGCCACACTGTGCTGGCCTCAGAGGCTGAGGGGGCCCAGTGACCATGGCTTGAGGGGACACATGATCCTGGCAGGCCTCCAGGCCTGGCCCCAGGCTGCTTACCTGCTGCTGTGAACAAACAGCACTGTCCTCAAAAACATCCCTCATGGGGGCACAAATCACAGTGGGAGTGGGCATGCTGCCAGTGTTTGTGATGCCCTGAGTCATTGTATTGTCAGTCTTTGTGATGGCCATGCTCTCAGTCGCTGCCATGTGAACAGACTTCACTGTTAGATAATTCATTGCATTGTTTTCTGAGTCTGCTGTCCATTCTGGGCTGGCAGGAGGCTTTTCCTCGAACTTGGTCAGCGTGCAGTCAGGCTCGGCTGGGACCTCAGCTGCTCTGGTGCTGGTGTTTCTATGCTGAATGGGCAGGAATTTTGTGAACATTTACAGAACAAAGGACAGGGAAGGCAGGGATGCTCCATGGCATGCTCCAAACCTGGTACTTGGATGAGCAGGGACAGCAGGCCCAGCCCAGGTGGGGGTGGCTGCAGGTACCTTCAGGGTTTTGTGCAAGCGGCCACGGCCGGGTTCCCTCTGTCGTGTCTTGTCCAGGGCTGCATCTGGCAAAGAGCGAGCGCAGCCAGAGCTGAGGGGCTGCGGGAGAGGCCGGAGAACACAGCCCAGCCCTGCTGTCCCCAGGCAGGGAGAGCCCCGGGATGGCCCAGGGGATGGAGCATGGCCACTGTGGGGTGTCTGTCCAACCCCTGTTCCATCCTCTCCGTGGGCATGTCCCCAGGGGATGGGATGGGATGGGATGGGATGGGATGGGATGGGATGGGATGGGATGGGATGGGATGGGGCCAAGCTGGCTGCTGCCATCAGCCCTGAGGCCCAGCTCTTGCACTCACCATCCTTCAGTGGCTGGAATTGCTCCCGTTTTTCAGGCAGTTGTGCTGGGGCAGCTTCAGGCCTTCTCTTTCTTTTGCGTCTGAAGACTTTGAAGAGGCTGCGGAATCTACCCGCCATTCCAGAGTCTGGTCCCAAGGGCACCTTCTAGAGAGGTGGCTCAGGAAACCTCCAAGTCAAGAAGTCCTCAAGGGCACCTGCAAAACAGAAGCCTCGGGAAGGCCGCAGGCCACCAAGGCCTGCAGTCTTGCCACGAGGTCACCTGTAGGAACAATGCCTCGGAAAGGCTCCGGGTTGGACACGGACGAGCGCGCTGTGCGGGGGCTCCTCACGGCACCGCTCTGTCCTGTCCTGTCCCGTCGCGTGCTCCGAGCACTGTGGCCTGCTCCTGTCACTGCCAGCTCCTATGTCACCACGTGTCACAAAGGACACCCTGTCCCATTCCATGACACGGTGACCGTGCTGCACCGTGTCACAAAGGGCCCTTGCACCCACTGCCACCTGCCCTGGGGCTGCCCCCAGCCCAGCCAAAGTGGCCCAGGCTGGAAGGAATGACTGGCCCCAGGTGTCTAGGGCAGCCCGACAGGATCTTTAGGAAGGGCTCAGAGCATCAGCAAACGCTGCCCTGCTCTGCGGGCTCAGGGCAGCAGAAGGAGCCTCCAGGGCTGCCGAGGCAGCCGCGCTGGGAAGGGCACGGGGCCTTCCAGGGAAGCTGGCACGGCCTCCTTGGGACACGTCCCGGCTGGTGGCCATCCTAAACCCGTGGGTGGGACAGGCACAAGGAACGGGCGGGCCCGGGCACGGATGCTGCTCTGAGCCCTGGGGCCCGGGCAGCGCTGACAGCAGCAGCTGTGGCAGAGTCCCCGGCCAAGCAGAGCTGCCACTCCCTGAGCCCTGGCAGCGCTGGTGCCCATCTCCTGCCCCAGAGACCTGTGCCCCCGGGGGCTTCTGTGCCACAGGGAGCCAAAGCCCACGTGCATTGGGGGCTGATGGCAGGAGCACCTGGAGCGACTGCTGGCAACACTTGGTCTCTATTGTACGAAGCTCTTACTCCATGCTGGGATTATTTTCTCATTGAAGTAATTTCCTGCACCACAAAAACATCTTTGCCATGAAGACAGAGGAGAATTTGGCATTAAGGAATCCTCACTTCAGGAAAGCTTTACTTCACATTGCTCAGCTAAAGTAATTTCAAAAACTTGCAAACTCCTCAAATATATTGGCATGGCCTGAGAATGTGAATGGCTTGGAAGTTTGTTCCCATCTCAAAGGTTGCAAAACCAATGGACTAGTTGCTGGCAAGGTAGAATACAACCTGTTTTGTTATCGTAATCACGGGTCGTTGTAACTAATGGCTTCTTTTGTATTGGTAAAGCCCGGCCTGTGGCTAAATTATACTTCTTCCCAGACAGTGAGGGGAATAGACGTGGGAGGCGGGCATGCAAAATAACCTCGAGACCAGCATGCCGTAGGAAGTGTCAAACTTACCAAAAAAGACCCACAAAACAACGAGCCAGTGCAGAATTAAGAAATTAGAGTGATGCCTGGGCGTGAGGAACAGAATGCTGAGCCTGCAGAGATGCTGAAAACCTTTGTGTCCCTTCACCCTGAGCTAGGACCTCACCTGAACCAAGACCACGAGCAAGAGCCACTGCTGAACTGCCAAACCAGGATATAGCCTTCCTGCTCCCGAGAAGACAGGACCCCCCCACCTCTACCCCTAATGGACAAAGCTGGTCATATCCTCCTCCTCGTCATCACCCGGGGAGAAACAACAGAGACTGCAGACCCGTCGACCTTTCCAACCTTGAGCTGATCACTTTTAATAAAAGCATTAAAACGAGAAAAAGTCTCCTAGCCTATTTATTTCAGCAAGAATGGCTGGGACACGCTGCTGTGTGCTCACACCCAGCACTATGCCATGGGTGTGCTGCCCACAGAGCGGCTGGGCAGGGGCCGGAGCTGCGGGGATCCCTGCCAGAGCGGTGCCTGGAGATGGCCACAAGCCCTGTGCCAGGCAGGAAGCGCCATCCGTGTCCTCCTGCCCGTGTGCTGCCGGCTGCCTTGCTGAGGGCTCCCAGGTGCCTCTGGATGGGGCTGCTCTGGAGCTGCTGTGGGGCTGCGGCGCTGCTGCCGGGCAGCTTGGCCGGGCTGGGGCAGGGCCTGAGGAGACGGGGCCACGAAGGGATGAGGTGCTGTGGAAGCCCTGACGGAGTGAGGCAGTGGGAAGGACCAAGGGGGATGTGTGAGGGAGCGGGTGGCAGGAGGCTACAAGGGGACAGGAGGCCCCTGAGGAGCCAGGGCAGTGGGAAGCCCTGAGGAATTGGGTGTCAGAGGGCACAAGCAGCCCCCGGGCAGCCGCCTTGTCCCTCACCTCCGGCTGCTCTGGCGCTTCCCCAGAGCGTCTCCCAGGCCTGCGGCAGAAGCCCTCGAGGCCGGGACACCACCCCAGCACGAGGGCGGGGACACCCCTGAGGTGCCCAGGCTGGGCTGGCTGGGCACAGGGAGGGCAGGGGGCTGCTGCCAGGGCACGGCCACTGCGTGCTGCCAATAAGGGGCAGGGGGCAGAGGCAGGGCTGGCGGCCAGCCCGGGCCCTGGCGGTTGCCCAGGCCACGGTGCCGTGACCGAGGCCGCCCTGACCCAGAGCTCTGGGCCCGCAGAGCTGCTGCCACCGTGGCGAGGGCGGCCGTGTCTCCTCCAGCGGGGCTGCGGAGTCGCTGCTGCCCCGGCGGCTCCGGGCCCCACAGAAACAGCACCAGAGCGGGCTCAGCAACAGCAGCACCCCGAAGGGCGGCACCTGCTCGGCCAGGCATCCGCACCCGCCGGGATGCCAGACGGGGGAGCCCGGGGGCACAATCGCCCCTGCTTTGGCAAAAGGCTCAGCAGAGCTGGCCACAGTGGCTCTCTCTTGACTTGCCAGCCTGAACTGAGCAGGTAGAAGAGCTGAGTTTTCACTTTTTGAGCCACTACTGAAGTTCATTTCCAGCGGTCTTAGACACTTTTGAGAACAGACCCTTCTGCCAGACATGACACAGTTGGTGAATTGTAGGCATATCCCAGCTGTAGCTGGAGGGGGACGAGTTGGGGGAGATGGAAGCAGACATTTTACCTATACTTGATTTTTTGAGACAGTGCTTAGAGTGCTCTGCTGTCACATCAAATTAGAGGTAGATGCCATGAATGGTTCACGTCAGGAAAAGAATGGAAAAGAAGAAAAGAAAAATCTTAAAGAAAAGGAAATTCACGTCATTCCCTTCTTTCCAAGAGAGCCATGTTCTGTCTTCTCTTGGTTTCACTTTTTAAGGGTTCTCCTCAGCTACAGCTGTAAGGAAGACATGGAAGCTTGGGAAAGGCCACCTAGTCTTTACAGTCTGCCTTTAGAGAAGGGAGAAGGGTTTTGTCCAACTTGGAATCCTCCTTCACCTCTCTGTCCTGACATAATCAGGCTCTTCCTTTTTTCAGTAATTAATAGCAACAGTCATAAGGGTAATGCAAGAGTAACTGAGGAAACCCACAGGAGCACATAGGACCACGCACAAACAACAGCTCCAGGGAGCATCTTTTACTGCCCAGTGTGACTTGACAGGTGAGTGCAGCACTTCCCACTACAGTGCCAGCTTTCCAAAGCAACTGGTGACACTGGGTGGCTTTACTCTTGGCTGCCCAATTTGGAAGGCTTTTCAAGGATGTATTTTTGGAAAAGCAAAAGCAACTTCTCCAGTGAAGTGACAGGTTGAACATCCAAACTTGCCAGTTCCTCCTTGTTCCTGTGGAACAGATCAGTTCATATCTCACCTCACAATCGTCCCCCCTCAGCCAAAGCTTCCAGTCAGGGAGCTGCTAATCCCAGAACTGCTGTCAAGGAGTCTCTTCTCATCCCTGTCATGGCCCTGAGGGCACTAATATACCTTGGTGGCCCTGACCAGCCCCTCCACTGGGATCTCCACTCAGCTCCAGCTACTGAAGCTCAGCCCTGGATCTCTGGTGACTGAGCCATGTGGTGGGAATGCTGAGCTCTAGCTGGGGTGGGTTATCTACATACCTACTAAGCTTTCCTTCACTCTCTGTTCTTCCTCTGGTGTTGCTCTGGGAAGCATCACCACTTTGTAGAGACTCTTCCAGAGCAACATCAGGGAGAATTTGGCTATTCCTGAACAGCGGGGTAGTGCTATCAAATCAACAACCCTCCCCAGTGAAGGGGATGCCTTTAGTGAGATTTTCAGGCCAAGTCACATGTGTGGCATTTTACCCTGGAGATCTGACTGCACTCCCAGGGAAATGGCAGGTCTTGGGGCTGAGGGAACTTTGCCTCAGGGCAAAAGCTTATGGGGAAAACCCAATCAGTGTCAAACGCTTGTGCCACTCTCTTAGACCCCCGCACATATTTAACGGAGTGTGAGAGATTATCTGGGTACACCACGGACACTCCATGAAGTTCTAACTGCTAAGGAGGAACAATGCATTCCTGGGGCTTTCAAACACATCTAGTACAGAATGAACTCTAGGAAACCGCACAAGGGAATCACAGGAAGAGCTCTGGGACCTTGCATGAGTTGGGAGAGGAAAAACACTTCTGCAGAAATAAAGGATTAAAAGCCCATAAAGGGCTTCAATTGCAGCTGGTGAAAATACCACGTTTAGAACACAGGACCTAGAAGATATCATAAATAAATACCTAATTCTTCACAGAAACCCAAACAATCTTCCTTTGCAATACAAAGCACATTTTAAATGGCTATTTTGATGAAAATGTCAGCATTTTTCCTGGAAACAACAAACACTCAACATTCATTGCATTTGAAACCCAGTTTCCTCTCTCCTTTTTTTTTTTTTTTAAGGAAAATGTTGGCTAACCCTGCCAGTCCTGTGTATAATATACATATCTTCCAAACACAGAGAGCTAAGTGTTGGCTGCAAATCAGAATTTTCCCTGCTAAAGGGACCTCAGAATCACGGAATGGTTATGGTTGGAACTGACCTTAGAGATCACCTGAGATAAGGCAGAGACAGAATGCAGCTACCACACCCAGAAATGCCTTTTCTTTTGTTCAAACACACCAAAACTCCTCCTTCCCATGAAATCCAAGCAGCTCTCCCAAGTGACAGAGGGCAGGCTTGGATCAGGTATTGGGAAGAGATTCTTTGCTGCGAGGGTGGCGAGGCACGGCATCACTGCCGTCAATGTCACCGTGTGTCGGGACAGACAGTGACAAAACCCCAACAAGCAGAACAACCAGCCTGCTGACAAGGTTATCCACCAACCCCAGAGTCTGGAATTGGCTCTGGCAGCAGCTTGCCCAGGGTTTACTGCAGACAGGGAAACCTGCCCGTGTCACAGCTCATTAGCTGGGTGGCTCTCAGGGGGAAGGCAGCTCCAAGCTGCTGTGCTGCTCTCTGTGATTCCAGCCTGTGGGTCTCTGCTTCCAGCCACAAAGGGGCCAGGATGGAGGGGAAGCTTGTGGGACAGTTACTGGGGCTGGGCATACTCAGCCACTGCAGGAGACAGCCAGCAGGAATTTTAGGGACTGAAATCTCAGTGTGGCCAAAGCAAACACAGAACAAAGCATAATATGATGGTTATGTTTTCAGCAGTGGAAGGATCTACACCAGCACCTGCACTCCCAGGGAGTGGGAAGAGCTGTCCTTTTACAAAAATCCCACTCTCTTGCCCAAAACTGTGAGCAGCTTCTTGCTAGGGGCTGGTGCCACAGGGGGGAACTGAGAGCTCTTTGTGTTGAATGAAACCCTCAGTTCCCTCTGGACAGGTCCTTAAAGATAAGGAGCAGCAGAATGGCCATGCTTGTTACAGGGCCTGCACCAAGTGACAGGATGGCAGTAGAATCACAGAATCAGGGAATCACTGAGGTTGGAAAAGCCTTCTAAGATCCTAGAGTACAACCATTCCCCCAGCACTGCCAAGCCCGCCACTGAACCATGTCCACAAAGAGCCCCATGGCCATTCTAGGTTGCCCACCACCCACTGGACAAGGAAATTTTTTTCTCTTCTCATATTCCAATTAACTTATGAGCACTCAGCAGGATTCATGGTTTTGCAAAATTCGGAAGGATGCTTTTGGTCATTAAGGATATGAACGCTTTGAGGTTATGAAATTTGAAGTTCAGAAGGACAGATGTGATCCTCACAGTTGTGATGTTAACTCATGCACATCTCATGGAGCACAAAAACATGTACTCCCGAGGAGTTTTAAGACTTCCATCATGCTCTTTTTCTCCAGCCACTTCCAGATAGGCTCTGTAGTTCTGAACACTTTACCTTCTACCTAAGCAAAGTCCCTTCCCTTCAAAAAGAAAATAAATACGATTCCAAAGCGTCAGCCTTCCCCTTTGACCCAAAACCCACAAATGCACTTGGCATCATTCCTTCTTCTGTCTCCAAAAATGCACAGGGTTTGGTTTCCCAGTACTTCTGTGCAGCCAAGTGAGCTGTTAGCACCTGGAGAGCTGATCCTGGAGTGGCACAGCTGAGTCCCAGCAACTGTCCCAATACACCGGGAAATGTCCCCAACCCCGACGATCAGGATAACCAGGAGGAAGAGCAGAGCCAAGGGGATACCCAGTGACTCTGTAGGAGTGCCCAGAACACGCCACACCGAGCCTCTTCCTCAGGGCAGGCAAATCTCCTCCTCCTCCAGGGATGCCACAGGCACTCGGGCTCCCCAGCTCCATCCCAGCAGAGAGAACGCCCAGAAGCCAGACAGGATGTAGCCACCTCCTCTCTGTTTTGTCCTTTTGCAAACTGACTTGCTCTGTGCCCTCTGCTCTGCTTAATTGATCCTCTGCCCATCTCCAGCAAACAAATTGTTCCCCTGTCTCATTCATAATGTGCTCCAAATAAAGTGTGTTTCTGCCTGAGCGAATGCCCTTCGGGGGGTACTTTAAATTGTCACAGCGCATAAGGCTTTCCCTGAAATCTGCATTTTTACAGTGCTCACTCTCCACAACGGCCCCTGGAGCCACACTTAATCTATTTCAAGGCATGTGGTGACTTCCCAAAACAACCTGGCTAGGAAAGCAAAGCTTGCTTTAAACCAGGCTCTTTCCATCCTCCCTTTCCCCCCAAACCAGCTGGGTTTTCCTTTTCCATCCTGAAAATAAAGAAGCAAACCAAACTCCAAAGAGTGCCCTGTTGATCCAGCTCCGAGAACTCACCAAAGCAAAGCACTGTCCAGTTGAAACTGGGCAAGGGCTCAAATCCTTGTGGGTATGAGGACCAGCAGTGATTCAAGCCAGCCTCGCTGCTCAAGGAGCATTGCTGAGGTTATCAGGGAGGTTGAGGCCCCCCAGAGCAAGTAGCCAGTGTGTCCAGGAGATACGATGCTTGTAACTTACTACAGACCCAATGATGCTACAGAAATACTGCTGGAGGAGCAGCCAGCCCTGCTGATGAACAGGGAGGAGCTCAGATCAAAGTTTCTTTGCAGCCTCCTCATGGATTTCCAGGACACAGACCCAAAGGAAGCATCTCCCAGGAGAGAGAGCTCCCATGTTTTTATGGGATGGTTTTAGGGAGCAAGGAACTTCACTGCAGAGGGAAGAATGGATCCAAATGCTCCAGTTTTGTATTTAAATCTGCATATTATGGAGGGGGAAAAAACCCAAACCAAACAACCATGCCCAAGGTTTAGAGCCCCTTCCCAGGAGCCCCAAAATGGGCAGCAAGGCACAAAAAGGGAGCAGTGTGAAGGTCTTTCCCTTCGATTGCTGCTGGCAGGTTCTCCCCACGTGGTCTCTCCTTGCTCAGAGCCAGCAAGGGCAGATCTGGAGCCTGGGCTTGGCAGGATATTGCAAAAGCTGGGATCAGAGCTGCATCCCAGCTGGAGACTAAAATAACTATGAGATTACCTCCACGGGAGCGCAGCCAGCACGGATAATGCTTGGCCTGTTCCTCTCCCAGCTTGCCACAGCCTTGCCTGGCCTCCCTTCCATGTTTCTTCAAAGCCTCCTTCGCTGCAGGAACTTCAGTCCTGCTGGGGGGCAAGAGCAGGCTGAGCTTCCCCTGTCTCACAGTGCCCCCCTCCACACTGGGCTGCCCAGCTCAATCCACCTTGGAGCTCCTCCACGCTGTGAGCACAGCTCCCCTTGCTTGTTCGTCTGATCCTTCCCTGCCAGGCTCTGCTCTCTGCAGAGCAACCCCAGCTACTGACAGGGCAGAGGGCCAAGGTGCAAATGGATTTTCTTCTCCCTCAAGAGCTCCCTTCCCCTTGTGTGGCCTGGCCACCATCAGCCTAGGCTGGGATGTTTGATACTGAAGGCATTTCAAACTCAAGCCCAGGGGGTTTCTGGTATGATACATCCTCTGAGGAGGCAGCAAAAAGCTCAGAGATGCAAACTGTTCTTGGGCAAGCTCGAAAAAGACATTTCCTCCTCTGGAGAGCCAAACCCACCAGAAATGGCTGCAACAGCTGGGGCTGGAAGCCAGCACCTCTACAGAGCACTGTGCAAGGTAGATGTGACACTTGGTCCACCTGTAGAGCTGGGAAATCTTCCTAGATGCATTTGAGAGTTTAGCAACCGCTTGAGGGTTTAGCAGCCACAGCTGGCCAAGAAAAGGGGAACTAAGGATTGGGAAGGATGGCAAAATTTAAAGCAGAGATGGGACACCATGACACCAAACGCTCCTCTGCTCAGTGGAAAGGCATCTGGGAGACATCAGCATTGCAGCAGCAATGGTACATCTCTTAGCAAGGGCAGGAGTCCTCACAGCTGCAGAGCAACAGCCCCCGTCATGAGAAGGGGCAGGGATATGTCAGCAGAAGGTAAGGAATATAAAATATAAACCTTTCTAAACCCATCAAGGAAACTGAAGTAAGTTTCAGTGTAAAATAATTAAATGGGAGATAAAAACATTTCTTTTAAAGCCTTCCAGTGCCTAAAAAGGCTCCAAGAAAGCTGGAGAGGGACTTTGCACAAGGGCCTGGAGTTACAGGACAAGGGGGAATGGCCTCCCACTGCCAGAGGGCAGGGATGGATGGGATATTGTGAAGAAATCCTGCCTGTGAGGGTGGGCAGGCCCTGGCACAGGGTGCCCAGAGCAGCTGTGGCTGCCCCTGGATCCCTGCAAGTGCCCAAGGTCAGGTTGGGACACTGGAACAGTGGGAGGTGTCCCTGCCCATGGCAGGGTGGGGAGCAGGATGAGCCTTAAGGCTCCAGCCTAAACCATTCTGCGAGTCTGAGATTTCACATCAGATTTGAGATTATTTCTTGAGGCACACACATTTATCAAACAACACAGACAGTTTTGGCCCATTCATATCAAACTCTCCTAGGTCCAGAAAATAACAATGATAACAATATCTGATGATGATGATGGTAACACCACTAATAGCTATGCCATTATTCCAAAGTACCTGCTGGCCATGTGCTGGTCCTTCACCCCAGGATGATGGATGTTGTGCTTTATCACTCTTTAGATCTTTCTAGCCAGGCTTGGAAAGAGACTGTTAAGTCTTTGAACTTCACAAAAACATACACAAATAATTTTTTTGGGCAGATGACTGCTATCTAAAGTCCATTGTACTTGAAAACCACGGGCACAGAAGGTTGTCTGGATGGCTGGCCACTCAACTCTGCAGTGGGAGTTCCAATAGTGATGTTTTGAAGTGCCCCCCCTATTAAGAGGTTTTGTGATTTGTCCAAATTGGCTTTTCAAAATGTTTTAAAGCAAGGGGAAACGTGTCTCAGTGATTCTTCAGGAACACACTGGTTAACTCCACACCTGCTGTGCCAGGTATCCCCAGCCAAGCTGCAGCACCTGTCCATGGCTCTCCTCTGGCCCAGAGCAGGAGCTCATCACTGGCACTGAGGAGCAGCCAGCAAACAGGACACGGGCTGGGAGTGAACAAACACCACCTCCCCAAGGGCTCCTTCATCTCTGTTTACAGCAGGAGCCACCACAGCGTGTTCTGCTCTGCTGCCCAGGGCTCCTGCCCCCATCTGTCATGGATGCTGCGCGGCCGTGGTGTGGGAAACACCAGGCTGAGCTTTCAGAGAAATATTTACCTTGCTCTCAGCTGTCCTGGGGCCCAGGGAGACATCTGTGATGCCAGCTGGGGACTGGGGCTTTCAGCCAGTGCCAGATGTCACCTCTCCCCGCTGGCTCAGGACAGGAGCCCCCTTCTGCTGCAGGCTGTGTCCCACAGGCCCCTGTCCTGGCTGGCATTTGGGAACACAGCAGGCAGGAAGGGAAAGGGAGAAGAGGAAAACAATAAATGCCCTCTGCTCTCCTCCTCCTGCCCCTCCATACGTGCATCTTACCCTGCTGCAAGAAGCACCACGGCTCTTCCTGCCCTTTCCCACATGGAGCTGAGCCTACGGCAACACAAACATCCCTAAACCCAAGCGCACCACGGGATTCTCGGAGCTGTCCTGTGCAGGGCCAGGAC
The DNA here is from genome assembly GCA_039654755.1 of Calcarius lapponicus. Lineage (NCBI taxonomy): Eukaryota > Metazoa > Chordata > Aves > Passeriformes > Fringillidae > Calcarius > Calcarius lapponicus. The sequence goes on from CM077470.1 coordinate 27,566,364, forward strand.
TTCAGTGATCCTTCCAACTCAGGATATTCTATGATTCTGTCCAAACTCTTTCCTTGTCGCAGAAATCTTTTATGAAAAATCCTTTCCTTAGGATTTTTTCCTCCTGAGAAGCTGAGAGGCCTCAGGAACAAAATGTAAACAATGGTTATCTGCTGCTGTGGAATGCAACAGGTGCATCTTTAATTGGCCCATGTGGTTGTTTCTAATTAATGGCCAATCACAGTCAGCTGGCTCATACTTTACATACTTTATATTTCAATATATCAACATGCAACTTTATATACATATATATTATATATTACTATAATATATAAATATTGTACTTTTTTTAAAATACACTTACCCTTCTCTGTCAGATTTCTCAATCCCTTTCAAACATCCATGGTGGACTGTGTGCATCCCAAAGGCTCCAGGTGCTCCTCAGAATCCCTTCCAATCCAACCCATTCCATCTCAGGTCACCAGTGGCAAGGCTTGAGCTCCCATGCTGCAGGCTAGCAAACCCTGACGTGCTCCAGATTGGGAACAGACACAACCAGCAAGGGAAACATCAGAGAGGAGCTCCAAAACCATTTATTGAAACAAACCAAGAGGAATTCACATGAATCCAAAGCTGGGCGAGCAGGAGGAGGGATGAGCTTCGTCTGGTTTCCTAAAGGGTCACCATGTTTCTGATCTTTAAACAACCTTTCCATCCCATTCCACAGGATGCTGCTTTGGGATGGTAAGAGGTTGTTTATTCCTTCAGCTGGAGTGGCATAAGAATAAATCTGTCAACTTGTATTATATACACACATATGGGCTGTGGGGTTGTTTTTTTTTTTTTTTTTTTTTCTGTGGGGAAAACATCACTCTCTCAGTACTTACACTTAAGTAGCATTATACTTATTTTCTTTATCTTATTGAAATTTTTGGTTTTTAACTGAAAATTTTGGGACCTGAAGTCTGAGGGTAGGAAGGCCAGCACCCAGAGACAATCAGTTTAGCAGCCAATCTCAGCATGTCTTGTACAGTACAGCAAAGCCCAGGGTGTTTGCCACAGGAGCTCTAACATGGATCCCAAACACTGGGAACACCTGGGACACTGGGAAAGCTGGAGTGGGGAAGGACCAGAGCAGCACAAGAACACCACACAGGGCTCATTTTCCTTATAAAACAGGCAACAAATCTGTACAACATGGCCACAGCCACAGGTACCTGGCAGGGGTGGCAGGAAATTTAATGCCAGAGGTGAAAACCTTTCCGTGCCTTTCCTTAGGACAGGTTTTCATGAGGCTGGTATCCATGCACGTAAATACAAAGCTTTGCTGAAGCTTTGGCTGCACTCTGGGGTGACCTGCAACCACAGCTCAGCCTGGGAAATCTGTCCTCCAGCCCTGCTGCTGTCCCTCCCCACACCAGGGACGCCAGCACAGGGAGCAGGATGCTGGGAAGTTGAGAAAAAAACCCCCAGGTGAGCCAAAGCAACCAACATCAGTGGCACCGGCAGGATGCGCCCAGCAGCGGGCAAGGTTTGTTTTCTGCAGCTTGAAGGCAGCTCCTTCCCCGGGGAAAAGTCCTGCTTTGTCCATTCCTGTCTCTCCTAGAGAAAGTCCTGCTTTGTCCATTCCTGTCTCTCCTAGAGACAGAAGTCCCCCCTGGAGGCGTGAGGGGGATCTGGCAGCACTTCTGCCCGGGGCTGAGGCTGGCAGGGCAGTGCCAGGCTTCCCCCCAGCACTGGATGGTCTTGGGGCAGTCCTGTGGGAGAGCTGGGCAAACCAGAGCTGCTGCAGGGCTAGGAGAGAGAGAGAGAACAGTGGTGAGGCACTTTGCAGGGGGTTATTGGCACTGGCTGCACAGAGCCCCAGCACAGAAAACACTGAGCCCCAGACGGAGCAAGGCCCTTACCCTGTGCCTGCCCTCCTGGCTCCATGCAGAGCCACGTGTGCCATAGGAATTCAGCATCTCCAGAGGGCTGCTGATGCTCCCAAAGTGCCCTGCAGCTGAGCTGGGGGAAGAGTGCTGGGGCACAGAGCTCAGCTGCTTTTCGGGAACGAGCTGGTAGAAAGGGGGGAAAACCCTGGGGTATGGAGCCATCTCTTCCCAGGAGTCGCCAGTGCCGGCAGCATCCAGGCTGCACAATCCACCCAGGTTAAACTGCTGTGGGGGCAGGCCAGGCCCGGGGCCCTGGCAGCCCTGGGGCGGGGAGATCACGTCTCTGCCGAGGCCATGAAGGCCAGGCCGAGCTGGAGCCCGCAGCAGAGGGCACACACAGTCCTGCCAAGGGTGTGGAGAAGAGCTGGGGCAGGGGCCACACAGCCCGTTCATCAGCAAGTGATGGTGCCTGGGCTGGCTGGGTGGTGCCACGTGGTCCTGGCACTGGCTGGGCAGGGAGAAGGATTGCTGGACATCCTCTTGGAGGGGCTGCACGACTGAGAAGTCTCCCTGCAGCTGCGGGGCCCCGGGTGGCTCCTGCGGGCAGGGAGCTGCCGGGGCTGAGCTGGGGGTCCTGTGCCATGGGGTGCCCTGCACTGGCTGGAAGGAGTGGAGCACAGTCTCCTCCCCAGCTGGTCTCCACTGGGAGCCACTGGACAGCTCTTCCTGCTCAGCCAGCTCTGGGAGCAGCCCTGGCACAGCACTGAGGGGCTGCTCCCACAGCAGCCTGGGGGGCTGGGGCAGGGCAGTGCTGGGCTGCCCTGCACGCTGTGCCAGGGGGCACCCCAAGTCCTCCTTCTCCATGTGGCACGGAGCAGTGCCTCCCTGCGGGCTGGGGAGAGTGTCTGGCAGGGGAGAGACCTGCTGCCCTCCCTCATGTCCGCCCACTGGAGGCCTGGGGACATAGGAGAGAATCTGGTTGCTGGCCAGGCTGTTATTCAGGGATGGGGACTGGTCTGGGTCCGTAGTGATCATCACCATTTTCTCATCCAGCAGCAGGAGCTCCAGGTCCTCAGCATTCAAGGCCAGGCCCTCCAAAGCACTGAAGAGCTCGTTGGAACAGCTCTGGTCACTCTTAATTGAGAGCAAGTCCATGGTGGCCAAGAGAGGGTCCTCCTGCTGCAAATCCAGCAGCTTCTCTTGGAGGCCGTTGCCCCTTGAAGAAGCTGGAGCTGTGCCCATACTCCAGGCATCCCCTCCTGCACCTGGCAAGGACACACCCTTGAGCTGGAAAGTGCTGCTGAAGGAAGGGTTCGGAATGGGAGCTGAGTGGGAGGTGTACACCGCCTTGTCCTGCTGCATCACAGCACCCAGCAGAGACCTGGGGTCAATGCCATTCTTCTGGGAGCGCCCTACGTGGCTGCAGGAGGGCTTCTTGGCCTTGCTGAGTTTCCCTGTGCTCTGGAAAAGGTCAGGGAAGCCTGGGAGAGGATGAGTACTTTGGTATAGAAGCGCCTCTCCTGTAGCAAAGGTGAAGGGAAGATGCATGGACCGCTTCCGAAGGTGCTCTCCTCCTTCTTCATCCCTGCAGGGCAGGAAGAGGACACTGAGGCTGACACGTGCACAAGCCCACCCCACAAGTGCTTCTGCAATGGGCACTTGTGAGCCCTGCAAGCCAAAGCCCCTTTGCTCCAGCCAGCATGCATTCACACACACACACAGAGAAAAACCAAACATCTGCAGCATCACTGAGCATCACCCCTGCTGAGGGGTGGATGCGGCTGAGCAGCACCGAGCACAGAATCCCACGGCTGCAGCAACAAAGGTGCAAGGACAAACCCAACACGCTGCCCCGCTCAGGACATCCCAGAGCCACGGAGAAAGCCAGGCTGTGCCCACGCCAGCCCAGCACGTACACGAGGGGTCTCTGTGTGACCACGATGGACTCGGGTTTGCCGTTCCTGTAGACCAGCCGGGCGTTGGCCTGCACCCACTTCCAGCGCTTGTCCTTGGTCAGCAGCCGGAACACCGTCAGCCCGCTCTCGCCCGTCTGCATCACTGCAGGAGGAAGCACCAGTGCTGCCACCACGGCACGCTGCCCTTCCCAGCTGGAAACAGCAGCAGCGTGGCTGGCAGGCACAGGGGACTGTCACAGACATCTTTTACTAAAAACCCTAAGGAAAGGATTTTTCATAAAAGATGTCTGTGACAGTCCCCTGTGCCTTTCCTTAGGCAAATCCTAAGGAAAAATCATTTCCTTAGGATTTTTCCTGCTGAGAAGCTGAGAGGTCTCAAGAACAAAATGTAAACAATGGTTATCTGCTGCTGTGGAATGCAACAGGTGGATCTTTGATTGGCCCATGTTGGTTGTTTCTAATTAATGGCCAATCACAGTCAGCTGGTTCAGAGTCTGAGCCACAAACCTTTGTTATCATTCTTTCCTATTCTATTCTTAGCTAGCCTTCTGAGGAAATCCTTTCTTCTATTCTTTTAGTATAGTTTTAATATATATGATAAAATAATAAATCAAAGCCTTCTGAAACATGGAGTCAGATCCTTGTCTCTTCCCTCATTTTAAGACCCCTGTGAACTTGGTCACAGGGGACAGCTGAACACCCCTCACTGCACTCCACACCGAGCTCCCTGCAGCAACAGGAGCAGCACAGCAAAGCATCCCGTGGGGAAAGAGCCACAGGGCTTGACAGAGCAGCCAGCAGAGCTGCCCCAGTCCCAGCCCACTCATCAGCACCAGGGACCAGGGAGGGGGCTCTTACTCCTGACGTGGTTCTCAGCACAGTACAGCATGTCAGCAGCATGGACAAACTGGTACCCCGTGCCGCACATCCGCAGCTCCGCCTCGGTGTAGCCCAGGACGATCTTCCCCCTGTGAGACACAGAGAGCACACCGAGCTCATGGGCAAGGCTGGGGGGCATGTCAGGAATGGAGCACTGAAAGCTCTGCTGCTTACTTGGCATCACACGCCAAGGGGGTGAAGTCCAGCTTGTGCTTGGTCCTGAAGATCATGTTCTTGGTTCGGATCTGCAGGATGGACGGTGGCTGCAGGGGCGTGGAGATGGCGAACAGAGCGAGCTGGGGGGGCAGGACAGAGCCATCTTCAGACCTTTCGCTCTGCCCATGAAGGAATTTCAGCCTGCCTTGAAGGTTCAAAGCCTGGGAAGAGAAGAAAAGCTCAGTGTCATGCAGAAAAGTGAGAAGGAAGAGACCTACATGGAAAGGAAGATGTCTGTCTACAGAGCTGGTGTGAACAGAATCATCAAATCACAGCATGGTTTGGGTTTGGAGTGACCTTAAGGATCATCTCGTTCCAATCCCCCTGCCATGGGCCAGGACACCTTCCACTATCCTAGATCTCTCCAAGCCCCATCCAACCTGGCCTTGGACACTTCCAGGGATGGGGCAGCCACAGCTCTCCATTGCAGAGAGAAAGAGGGATGACCACCACCTACCTGATCTTAAGATACGCTTTTAACAGAAAAACCAAAACACAGGGGAGAAAAGCACTTGATTGCTCAAGATTCAGCATTTCTGAGAAGAGAGGAACAAAACTCACAGGGAGAGGCCCGTATGTACAGGCCAAGCCTATGAAAAACAGGGAAAGTCTCTTGCTGAGACAGGCAAGCGCTGCACATGGCAGAAAGGAGCATGAGATCTTTCCAGGGGGTGGTTTCATTGCTGGTGTGATCCTCTGTGGTGAGCTGTGACCGTGTTCACAGGGGTCTCAGGTTGAGGGAAGAGACAAGGATCTGACTCCATGTTTCAGAAGGCTTTGATTTATTATTTTATGATATATATTACATAAAAACTATACTAAAAGAATAGAAGAAAGGATTTCATCAGAAGGCTAGCTAAGAATAGAATAGCAAAGACTGATAACAAAGGCTCTGTCTTGGACTCTCTCTCCAAGCCAGCTGACTGTGATTGGCCATTAATTACAACCAACCAACATGGGCCAATCCCAGATCCACCTGTTGCATTCCACAGCAGCAGATAACCATTGTTTACATTTTGTTCCTGGGCCTTCTCAGCTTCTCAGGAGGAAAAATCCTAAGGAAAGGATTTTTCATAAAAGATGTCTGCAACAGTGAGCCTGCCCCTCTCCTGCTGCGGAGGGTCTGTACTCACCAGGAAGCCAGAGGAATTATCCAGGAGGCAGCGAAAGCGGCACACAAAGCTCCTCTCCAGGAAGGAGGAGTTTTCTGGGGGCAGCTGATCCGGCTTGTAGATGACAGCAGAAGAGCTAAGACTCTTCCCTGCTGTGGAAGAGAAGGATTGAGAGAATCAAGTAAAGATTCACCCCAGCAAGGGCTGGAGGTGCCCAGCACTGGGCACTGCAGCAGTTTGCAGAGCGCAGCAACAGAAACTGGGGGGGAAAAGCCACAACGTTGGAATGAAGCCATGGCCTGAGCCACATGGGGGCAAGTGGGGACAGCGAGTTGGGGTCCCAGCATCCCTGGGGAGCCCTCGTGCCACCCAGGATGGCAGCCTGCCTTTACCTGCTGCAGAGGGCTCACCAGCGTCCAGGGCCCAGCGGAGGTTGCGCCTGAACTCCGGCTGGTCCTCGGTGTGGATCAGCTCGAAGACACTCTGGTGCATGACATCTGTCTGGAGGGGACACGCCATCTGTAAGCTCTGCAGCCCTTTCCCCAGGGCCAGTTTTCATGTCCCACCTGGGAACAGCCCGTCATGGCCCCAGCTGGTTTTATCTGACCCAGTGTCCCTGGTGCTCAAATGGGTCCCTGGCTAAATGAGGTTGGAAACTCTCCCCCAGAACTGATGTTGGTGGCAACAGACAGCACATCTGGCTTTAAGGACTCCTTGCCCATGTTGGGCCTGACTTCCTCCCCTGAGAAGCTTAAAAAGCCAATACAGCTTACCTCTGACATCCCCATAAATCAAAATCCTAGTGCTGACTTAAGAAATTAGATGAAAACACGGATTTGGGAACAAAACAGCAGCAAGGCCACCCCATCCCTACACTATTCCCAACAGAACAATGCCCTGGGACTTGCTCCCTGTGCCCAGCTGGACAGGTGCCCTCTACCCCAGGTGCTGGGGACAGCCAGCTGTGTGTGGGTGACACCAAACCACAGTAGCTGAAGCACTGCAGGTAAGTCCCGCTTCCCTGTAAATATCATCTAGTGTCCTCCAGGTTACCTGGGTGTCCAAAGTGCTGGAGCCCTGTGGGATTTACCGGGATTTCAGTGGGTGTCCCAGGCAAACTGGGCAAGGAACCCCAGACATCTCCCCATGGCCATGAACCCCATGGCTGCTGGAAGGTATCTCTGGGGTGATGAAGTCCCTTGTCACCTACCAGTGACCACGTCTGGCAATACGGGGTCCAAATTCCCAAGGAAAAGCCCCAAACAACTCCCTGAGAGCCTGTGATCCCTGCAGAGCCTCCTCCCTGCAGGGAACTTGGGGCTATTCACCACCACCAAGGAAAAACTGGCTCTCCACAGCAAGTCAGAGTCCCACCAACCTGGTGAAATCCCAGACAGTCCTGGATCGTATGCGAGGAGTAAAATATCAGCCCTTCTGATGTCACCACCAGCACAAAGCCATTGAGTGCCTGTGGGAGAGAGGAGATCAGCAGGGACAGGCCACAGCCACTTCACTTCTACAGCAGGACACCCAAAGCCTGGCTAGCAGGCAGCTGAGCCACCAGAGATGGCCTCTCTGAGCTCATGCAGCTCTTCCACACAGCTGCCTGGGAATATCCTAATCCAGACTGATGGAAAATTGTGCTTCCATCCTGGGAGCATTGACTCAGACTCAGCTTTGGACATTTATCCTCATCCTGTGCAGGGAGCAGATAAAAGCCTCTGAACTTCTTGCAGTATCAAAGTGGACACCATCAGGAGCAGGTCCATTCTGGTGGAAATGAGCCTTTCCAACAGCCTTGAGGGCCTTGGCAGTCGTGTGTGGCCATCCCAGGCTCCAGAGGAGTGGCCTGGAGAAGGACATGGAATGCCTGGACTGTCCATGGGCAAGGAGCAAGGCCAAGGAAGGTGGTGTCTCTGCTGCTCATTCCCTCCTCAAGGTGGTCAATGCTGAAAGGGCCTTAGCCAGTGGAAATGGGAAAGGCAAAAGCTAAAGCATAAGGATTTGGATTTGAAATTGCAGCAAAAACAAATCTTGATTTCTGAAAAGCCAGTTTCTTCCAAAGCAGCAGGGAATTCAGGCTGAATCTGGTGCCTGAACTTGGGGGAAAACTACAAAATCCCTGGGTGACCCCAGAGCACCTTCTCCTTTCTGCCAATACATCCCAGAATCATTTAGGTTGGAGAATCCCTCTAAGATCATCACCTCCAAGACCACTTCTTCTGGAACACCACCTGGTTCATGCAGACCCCACACCCCTTAGGCTGAATGCTGTGCTCTGTTTTCACAAAATAAATAACCAAAGCTGTTGTGCCTGTGTGGATTTGAAGCCCCAAGCCCTCTGCACAGAGAAGAGCAAAGGCAGCCATCAATCTGAAGTTTCCATTGCATTTTCAATGTTGCACACTTAGACATTTCACAGTTCACTGGCCCTTCCATACACTCCTCAAGCTCCAGGATTGCAAAGTCAGTATTCAAGGGAGCACTGGGCTTCCTGGCAGGAATAGGCTGAGCTGATCAGAGCCTCTGTCTTACTCAAGAGGGCCTCATTGCTACCGGTTTCATAAACTGGGGAAGTAATTTAGGGGTTTTCCCTGAGCTAAAAACCCCACACCAGGACAGGACACATGAGAAGGGACCAGGGTGCTGGATAACAGTGTCCTCTACATGTGCAGAAGACTAGAAGGGGCAGAGGAGCTTCCCTACCAGTTTGGGAGTGCAGCTCTTTTGCAGGAGCCCTGGCTTTCCATCCCTGCTCTCGGGCAGCAGGCAGAACACTGCTGACACAGGCACTGACAGGATCCAGGCAAGCACCCTCCAGTGCCACAGGCACAGCACCAGCCCTTACAGAGCCCAGGGCAATGGAGACCTTGTCATGCCCCTGCCAGGGCTGGGAGTAGCCCCAGAGCAGAACTCCCTGAGCCCAGCTTGCTCTGTGGCTCAGTGTCCCCAGCTCTGAAAATCCCCAGTCACCCAGCAGACACCTTCAAGCCCCTGGTGCTGCCCAAGAGCCAAGGCAGTGAAACCCCATGGAAATCTTTGGTTTGTCTTCCCAGAAGCTGAGGAGCTTTCACTGCCCTGACACCACCACGTGGCCTCCCCTGTTCCCTAAGGGGAACAGACCCTCATGGGGACACTGGCAGTGCAAAGCAGGACCTCTCTGGCAGGCAGGGCTCCTGCAGTCTGGGCCCTGGGGCTTTTCAGAGCCAAAACCATCCTGTAGCACTGACCTGGCAGGGAAGCCACAGTGGCCAGCCCTGGCCTGCTTCCCCCACTTCATAATGTACAGACATCAGCATTAATTAGGGCCTGGCATGGAGTCCCAGCCAAGTCCAGCTATTGTTGCTGCCAACTCCTGTTTCATTGTCCAGGTCAGAGTTTCTCCCCCCTCTCTTTCCCTTTATTCCAGGCACAAACGCTCTCTCTATTTACTGGGGTTGATCTCAGTGTGTGGGAATCTGCTGCAGAGGTTAATTAGTGCTGCCAAATGCACTTTAACCCTTTGAGCAGCTTCAGAGGAAGAAAGGGGAAGGATCAGAGTGGACCAAGAAACAGAGGAAGTTTGGCCATCAGAGGTGACAGAGCAGGTGGAAGTATGTTTGTAAGTATGGAGGAATGTTTCCTTGGGGGGGTGCAGAGACAGATTCTGAGCTCCTGCCACACCCAGGGTCCCATAGGTAGACCCTGAGAGAGTTCCACCAGCTTTTCAGATGCAGTTTGGGTGCATCTATCCATCTAAAAGGATGGCACCCAACTGTGGGAGGAGCTGATGAGCAGGACATCAGCCCCCAGCAAGCCCTGCTGAGCAGTTTTGTTATATCCTGAGGGGAAAACCCTCAGGTTTCTGGTTATTAACCAGGCTGGCTTTAGCACTTCTCCCACCAGACACAGAGATCCTCAGCTCTCAGGCAGGACAGTAATTACGCACATATATCCTGGGATACACCCACCTACCCTGTGTTTAAGGGATGAGCACACGGCCCATCAGCACCTGTCTGCATCACACATCACCTCCTCAAAATCAGGGAAGACTCCCATGGTGTTTTCTTCCCTGTTTTCATCATGTTTGAACAAAAGCCTCGAGTCAGGATCAGTGTGCCCACATTGGAAACTGCACTCAAGCACCTTGCTCAGTTTGGTTCTCACTTTGTACCTTTGGCACGCTTGGACACCACGGTGGAGAAGCAGAAAAGACAAATCACCATGCTCAGAAATCCAGCAAGATGTTCCTTACATATGGACTATTTTAAAATGGCAACTTTTTCCAGGAATAATGGGAAAAGCAGGGAAGAAGCAACAGTTTTTGCCCTAGGGACCTTTGGAGGTCTTAAACCTCTGCCCAGTGAGAAGCACAGTGAGCTACACATATGGAATCACAAATCACCTGCCATGAGTAAAAGAACAGCCTGGTTCTGGAGCACAACTCAAAGGAGCTGGAAGAGGGACAAGAGGAAGATCCTGTGAAGGCATTTGTGAGGAGCACTAACCTGTAGGAGCAGCTCACCCTCTGGAACTGCTGCTGAGCCCAGAGCTGGTCCAGTGCCACAGGATCCATCCCTCTGGGCTTCCTTAGCACCAGGATTCTTCAGAGCAACTGCACCAAGAAAAGGGAAGGAAGGGACATCAGTGCTGCAGGAACACTCTGCCACAACAGCTGGAATGCTGCAGGCTGGACAGTGCAGGGGAAGGCATTGTGCAGTCGCAGCCCTTTGCTTCACCTCTCACAAGGTTGATTTTACCAGGATGTTTCCCCACCCCTCAACTGTTTCAGTCTGGGTTTTTTCCCCCCCATTCCTTTTGTTCCCCTTTTAACATCCTGTAAGTAAAAAGCAGTTAAAGCCAGGGATCCTTAAAGCAGGTAGGCATCAGAATCATAGAATTATGGAATCATTAAAGTTGGGGAAAGATCACAGAGCCCAACCATTCCCCAGCACTGCTGAGACCACCACCAAACAACATCCCCAAGTGTGACATCCACAGGTCTTCTGAACACTTCCCAGGACAGTGCATCCAACACTACCCTGGGCAGCCTGGACTTTTGTGAGGAAATCTTTCCCAATACCCAAACTAAATCTGCCCTGGCACAGCTTGAGGCCATTTCCTCTTGTCCTGTTCCTTGGTCCCTAGAAGCAGAGCCCAGCCCTCACCTGTCAAAGAGTTTTGGAGAACAAGAAGGTCCCTTCTGAGCCTCCTTTTCTCCAGGCTGACCCCCTTTCCCAGCTCCCTCAGCTGCTCCTTGTTATGAACAAAATTTTGCCAGTGTTTTTTTTTGTAAAAGAAAAAGTTTTAAAAACTTTCCTTCCAGAGCAGAACTTGCTTGTTGCAAAACTGACCAAACCAGTTTGGCTGCCAAAGGAGCTGCTTGTTATGGTAATTACGATTGATGGCTCCCTTTGTATCGGTGGAGGCCTTGGCCTGCTAGGCTGATAGCCTTTCCCTGAGGCAAGAATCTTCCCAAATGAGATACAGAATCAGAGAACATGCAAAACACCCTCCAATGCATGCTGGGACTGCTACAGATGGACGGAAAAAAAAAACCCAAAACGGTGAGCCAACAGAGAAATTAGAAGATTAAAATAGCGTCCAGGTGTGAGGAACGAGATGCTGGATGACTGAAGACCTTCGTGGACCCTCACACTGAGCTCGGTGGTCGTCCCAGCCACAGTACCCAGGGCTGGCCGGAGCTAGGTAAGATCTGGGTAATGCTGGAAAGAGTGGACACCCGGCTCTGCCCCAGTGGCCAGAGCTGTGAATTACCCGCCTCCCCGGCATCACGCTGGGAGACTCGACAGACGCTGCAGACCTGCCGAGCCACCCCTTAATCCTGAGCTGATCATTGTAATAAAGGCATTAAAAGGAGAAAAAGCCTCCTGCCCTGTTTATTTCACATGGCAAGTAAATGGAAAAGAGGTCTGGCAAAGGGAGGATTTGAATGGTTGTTTTTACAAAGTCGATCCTAACAGATCCATATAGGATGGGTTAAAACCCATGCGGACTATCAGATTTAACAAATATCATAGAATGATAAAGTGGAGCAGCTGACAAAAGTCAGAAAGATAAAAATTGATCCACAGCACACAATTTGATCAATGGTTACATTGTGAATTAGGGCACAATGGAAATTGTTTTTTGCAGCACAAACCTGAGGCTGGCAGTTGCCCTGAAAGATGTGGAACGGTATTCTCACACAGTGTTCCCAGTGCCAGCTGAGGCTTAAACAAAACCATCCAGACCTGACATGACCCCTACATGTCAAAAATAACAAAACACTGTGGTCAACTGATAAGAAAATAAATAAGCTAAGATGCAACCTGGGCAATAACAGCTCTATACTTTTACCATCAATGATTTTGGCTGAGGTATCAGTGAATGAGACATTTCCAGGTTCAGAGTTTGCAGTAAATGAAGGGTTATTTATCATAGGGTTAGCTTTTGTAACGTTAACATGCCTGGAGTGGGGAGAGAGATGTGCGGGTGTTCTTCCCCACCCTCCTCCACCTTTTGTTGTTTCCCACAGGTGTTCAGTGGGGTTTCCTCCAATAGATTGTTCAGCGGAGGAAGTGAGACTGCTTTTAAAATGTTTTGCAAGAGTTGCAGTCCTTGAATTAAGCATTTGAGTTGCTTTTGTTTCAGGGTTTTAGCAGGCTTTTGCTTCTCACCCTGGAGCAGTTCACCTTAGCAGTTTGCTCCTTTTATTCCAGTGACTTTCCTTTTGGACACAATGAAGTTCTGCAGCAAGCAATGCCACTGCCTAGAGCCTTTCTTAACAACCAATCACTTTTTTAATAACCAATCATCTTTTTAGTGGCCAATTTTCCTTTATCCTTTTGGGTTTTTTTTAAATCAAGTCCAGCCCAGAGGTAGGGAGGCGACTACTAAATTAACCAAGGAAGAATAGCAAAATATTTTCCCCTAAAGTTTTCCTATAGCCCCCACAGAGGAAGCTGCATGATAAATACCGAGGCTTGCATAGGGACAACACCATCTCCACAAGGCAGCCGCTGCAGAATTGGCCTCGGGATTAAAACTGCCAATTCTAGTTCTCCACAACAGACCACAGACTGGTGGAGTTGCAGAATTGGTTTCAGGACTGAAACCTGCCAATTCTGGCTTTTAACAACAAAACACAAAAAGGGGCATGGGTCCCCTCCAAACAGGAGCTTTTCAGCTCTGCACCAAACCCCACCTAGACAAAGGGATTAAATCCCTAAACCCATTTACCACAATATCCAGAATTCCTTCTGAGAAAGATGCTCTCAGACTTCCAAGCCTGCAGAATAAACTACAATTCCCACAACCCCTTGAATAATTGAAGATATTTTTGACAATTCTCCCACCTTAGGGATAAAATTTAAGGTGGCTGGAGAGGCCCCTGTCTTTACTAGGAAACACACCTCCTCTCCATCTGAACCCACCTTAAAAGTTAACAAGGGCTCCGGTGTGGTGTGTCCCTGCTACAGTGGGAGCCCCTGACACATCTAATAATCCATCTCCATTATCCCCTGGACTTCCTCCTCCTGAGGGTCCAGCTGGTTTTGTGAACATTCCCACTTCCAGTGTCCCTCTGCCCAGCAGATAGCACACTGATTCTTTCCCAGCTGCTGTTGGGGTTGGCTCTCCCCTGCTGAGGAGGGAATGCTTCTGCCACATCCTTGCAGCCGACCCTGTCCCTTCTATTATGGGGAACCGCTTGGGTCCTGGGGCCCTCGGGGGCCATAAAAATTCTGCCATCCCCTTTGTCTTTGCTTTCTCCTTTTCAGCATCCCTTTTCACATACACTAGCTGTATCTTTCTAAGCAGTTCATCCAGGGACATATTCTGCCCTTCCTCTAGTCCTCCCTGATACTGCCTGTGGGTACTCATTTTCTGCAGCTCAAAGCCATTTGTCTTTCCAACGAACCAAACAAAATCCTTAAATGAAAATCCTAATCTTTCCACCAACAATCTGCATTTCCTGGATCTTCTTTCCTCCTTGTTCTCACTCTCTTTATTACACACATTATACCAGAGCCAGTCCCTGTCCTGCCAAAGTGTCCAAACGTGGCCCCCAGGTTGTGATTCTCCTCAGGGAACAAGAGGGCAGAGCTGTACTTTATTGGCCACTAAGTTATCTCTATCCGGGGGAGGACTGACTTTTTGGAATCTACTCATTTGTTCAGTTTCCTCTTGTAACACTGACTGGACTTTCATTCCATGAGGGCTTTTATTCCTTTAGAATTATGGTATTATCATCCCTTCACAGGAAAGCATTTGCAAACCAATGGATGGCCATTTTTTTTTGCTTCTGTGTTACGTTTACTAAAGTGACTCTCAGTGGTTGACATAAGGGCAAATGAGTTACTGCTTTGAGTTGGAAGCAAACTTGAAAATCTTTCACATTGTTATAAATGAATAAGGGGATAGTTGGCTCTCACAATTAAGAGATGAATATTATGTGTATGTTAAGAGAATTTTTATAGCTGTATGGTTATGTTATTTTTGCATCTTCTTTCCATAGTACTCTTTCCCTTCCCCCCTGTCACTAGTGGGGCATTTAGGGGCGGGAGAGCTTGTTACCAGGAGGCAGAGCATGGCAACCCCTGACCTCCAATCAAGATGTAAGAAAGTGACCTCCACCATTGGATGGCAGATAAAGAGTTGACTGACAAAACTTTGGGAGGGGGCTAAGGATATAAAAGGCAGAGTATCCATTTTCTAGATGTGCCCATGGCATTTGGTCATGGCGACTCTCAGTCCTGTATTTTTCCTTATTCACTCTTTGATGTATTTTTGTTAAGGTTTAATAAACCTTTGAAATTTTAAAAGTGAGCCTCATTTCTCACAATGTTCTTAGGGCATCTCAATTAATTTGGGAAGTATGCAGCTTTTATGAACTACTTGAGTTGAGCAATAAGAGGTAAAGCTTTCCTGAAGTGAGGATTCCTTAATGCCTGATTCTTCTGTGGTTTCAAGGTAAAGATGTTTTTCTGCTGCACAAATGACTTCAATGAGAAAACAACAATCCCAGCATGGAGTAAGAGCTTTGTAAAGACACCAAGTGTTGCCAGCAGTCGCTCCAGGTACTCCTGCCATCAGCCCCCAATGCACGTGGGCTTTGGCTCCCTGTGGCACAGAAGCCCCCAGGGGCACAGGTCTCTGGGGCAGGAGATGGGCACCAGCGCTGCCAGGGCTCAGGGAGTGGCAGCTCTGCTTGGCCGGGGACTCTGCCACAGCTGCTGCTGTCAGCGCTGCCCGGGCCCCAGGGCTCAGAGCAGCATTCGTGCCCGGGCCCGCCCGTTCCTTGTGCCTGTCCCACCCGCGGGTTTAGGATGGCCACCAGCCGGGACGTGTCCCAAGGAGGCCGTGCCAGCTTCCCTGGAAGGCCCCGTGCCCTTCCCAGCGCGGCTGCCTCGGCAGCCCTGGGGGCTCCTTCTGCTGCCCTGAGCCCGCAGAGCAGGGCAGCGTTTGCTGATGCTCTGAGCCCTTCCTAAAGATCCTGTCTGGCTGCCCTAGACACCTGGGGCCAGGCATTCCTTCCAGCCTGGGCCACTTTGGCTGGGCTGGGGGCAGCCCCAGGGCAGGTGGCAGTGGGTGCAAGGGCCCTTTGTGACACGGTGCAGCACGGTCACCGTGTCATGGAATGGGACAGGGTGTCCTTTGTGACACGTGGTGACATAGGAGCTGGCAGTGACAGGAGCAGGCCACAGTGCTCGGAGCACGCGACGGGACAGGACGGGACAGAGCGGTGCCGTGAGGAGCCCCCGCACAGCGCGCTCGTTCGTTCTGACCTGGAGTTTTTCCTTGACCTTACTGCTGCAGGTGACCTCGAGTCCAGACCACAGGACTCGGTGGCCCGTTGCCTTCTCAGGACTTCTCTTTTGCAGGACTCCTCAAGGGCAGCCTGCGGGGCTTGGATACTCGGAACTTTTCCGAGGAACTGCCATCCTTGCGGCCAGTGCCCTCGAGGCCAGGCCATTGGACTTGTCTACTCAGTGCTCTTCCAAGGCCTCTCTCTTACAGGTGCCAGCAACACCAGATTTTGGGAGAATGGCAGAGAAACGCCAAGGCCTCTTCAGTAGGAAGAAGAACAAAGATTCTTCAGCTGCCCCAGCAAAGCAGCGGAAGGCGGCGCCAAAGGTCCAGCCAGCGCAGGACAGTGAGTGATAGAGCGGGGTCACAGGGCTGATGGCAGCAGCCAGCTTGGCCCCATCCCATCCCATCCCATCCCCTGGGGACATGCCCACGGACAGGATGGAACAGGGGCAGGGCAGACACCCCGCAGGGGCCGTGCTCCATCCCCTGGGGCATCCCGGGGCTCTCCCTGCCTGGGGAGTGCAGGGCTGGCCTGTGTTCTCCGGCCTGTCCCACAGCCCCTCAGCTCTGGCTGTGCTCACTCTTTGCCAAATGCAGAGAAGAAGCAGGACACCGCTGGTGGTGGCTTCTCACTGAAGGTACCTGCAGCCATCCCCACCTGGGCTGGGCCTGCTGTCGCTACTCAGCCGAGCACTGCGTTTGGAGCACTCCATGGAACGCCCCTCTCTTCCCTGCTCTTCTGCAGAAGTTGATTACATGTGGAAAAACAGAAAAGGAGGATCCAAACAAATTCAGGCCGCTTGATTGTAGCACAGCATCAATTGAATGCGCGGAATGGAGTAATTACATAGTGAAGGCTGACCAGGTAACAAATTAGGCCAATTCAGACACTTGGATGACTGAGGTCATAAAAAAAAAGGATACCACCCCCACTTTAACTGCCATTTATGCTCACAATTTATTATTCATGGATATTCATGTTTTATTTTCAGAAGTAATAAGCAGCCATTGCCCATGGCTGGAGGCCTTCCAAGGTCATGTGGCCATCAAGCCATGTCCACTTGCCTGCCTCAACCTTTGAGGCCAGCACAGTGTGGGGGGAAGTGAAGCACTTCTTTGGGGAAACTGGGGAATCTCCTCCCTCAGGAAGCACTCCAAATTTTCCCCATCTCCTCCAGGTGCCAGAAATGGTGAGGATTATGCACCAGAGACTTGCGTCCCCTGAGACTGCCGATGTCAGGCTATTCATGAACATTCTGAGGATGGCTGAAGAACACCCTGCTGGTGTGGTGCTGACCCTCCTGCGCTGTGCCCCAACATGTGACAGGTACGGGGCCCACGTGCCTGGAGAGCTCAGGGCTCAGCAGCCTTTAGGGCCCATGGCCCTGCACAGCCTGTGCTATGGGCTCTGCCAGACAGGCACAGAGGTCCAGGACCCTCAGGCCCCTCTGTTTCCCAAGCCTGCTGCCAATGCTCCCTCCCTGCCCCTCAGGGCTCCGGGGCTCTGTCACCTGGGCCCCCACAGCTGCACAGGGCATGGTCCTGGGACTGAGATGCCCCTGACACAGAGCTCTGATCCCACAGAGCTGCTACAATGATTTGGAGAACTATAGGCTCGTCAAGTCCCACAGTGGAGAAGGTGCTGCCAACACTGATCTGTGTGATGGAGGATTGGCCTGTGCACAGCATGTTCACCTCTGATGGGGATGACACAAATGTCTTTGCCCTGGCTGTGAGTTTCTGGAACTGGCCTCTGTAGCCCCCTGGTCACCATGCCAGCAGCTCTCCATCCTCTCCTTCCTCAGGCGCTGGGCTGAACCCTGGGCTAGGGGCAGGCTCAGGGGGCACCAGGCCCACTGCTCCTCCTGCATCTGCCCTTGGGCCCTGTCCCACGGACACCTCGGCACTGAGCGCTGCCTCGGGCTGCTTCTTTTGCAGGCAACTCTGGTGCTCTGGGTGATTATCCAGGTGCCCAAGTGCCACGAGGCAATGCACAAGTATGCTCCCCACCTGCTCGTGACTCTGATAGTTCAAATTTGTGACAGCACAGCGCATCCTTCTGAGGAGGTTGACACCTTTTGGAAGCAATGCCAGGAAGAACACCAGCTGAACATAAACCCCAGCAGGTGCTCCATCCCACTTCTCCCATCCCTCCCATATCCCCAGGGCAGGAGCCAGGGATCACAGTATGACCTGGGCTTTGCTCTGCACACAGTTTTGCAGTGCAGACTATGAAGGCTCTGCTCTGCCGACTGCGCTGTGAAAATGTGGTCATGCAGATGGGACGCAAGTGTGGCTGGGACACGCTGCTGTGTGCTGACACCCAGCACTATGCTGTGGGTCTGCTGGCCAGGTGAGACCCCCTTCTCCCCACTGCCCCTGGCATTTGTGCCCTGTGCCCCACACAGTCCCTGTGGTCATGGGCCAGAGAGCCTCGTCACTGAGGGACGGCCAAGGAGACTGGAAAAGGCTGGGAGAGGAGGATGCAAACAAGTAGCTGCCTCTCAGAGGGCCAACATCCGCTCCAGGGTGGTGGTGAAAGATGGAATCCTTGTGAGCTAGTTCTGGGAGATGTTTGACACCCATGCCTCAGAGTCTTGGTGCTCTTCTCCTCCTGCCAGGGAGATGCGCCGTGAATCAATCCCCCTGTCTTGTCGCACTGCCATCCACCTGCTTGGGCTGCTCAGCACGGAAGGGCATCGCTGGGATCTGCCCTTCCTGGCATACCTTGTGGAGGTGAGCCTGGTGGCCAGAGCTGCCTGGCTGAGCTGCCTCCCAGCTCTCTGCCCTCTCACAGCCACAGCTGCCTGGGACGGTGCCCGTGCCCTGTGCTGCTGCCTGGGCCCAGCCCTGTGCGGCTCTGGGCTCCTGCTGGCCGGCTCCCTGTCACTGCCCTGTGCCTTTCAGGTCCTCGAGTGCCTGGACTTGAGTGAATGCAGTGAGAGTGTTCTGGAGATGATGGCAAGGTACCTGCAGAGCGAGTGCAAGGAGCGGCGTCGCCTGGCGCTCAGAGGCCTCGTGGTGCTCATCAGGGATCGCTTCCTGGTGAGGAGGGGGCAGCAGCTGAAGCTGCGCTGGGGAAAGCAGCCCCATGGGCTGGCAGGGCTTCAGGAGCTGAGGCAGCTGCTCCCAGCTCTCCTGCCTCACCTGCCCCAGTGCTTTGGGTCAGGCCTTTGGCCTGTGGGCCCTGCAGCAGCAGGGTGGGCTTGCAGTGCCAGGGCGGTGTTGGCGGTGCAGCCGTCCATGGCTTCCCAGCACAGCCTTGTGTTCCACACAGGCCAGGAGAATGTGCATGCTGTCTCAACGGCTTGTGGAGCTGCTGGGTGATGAAGATGCAGAGGTGGTCAGGATGTCCCTCTGTGTCTTCATGAATGTTCTCCACTACAAGGATATCTTGGTATCCAGCACTACTGCCCCAAGGCTAGCTGAGGCACTCGTAGAACTCTTTGACCATGTAAGGCTCTGTGGCCCCAGCCATGGGACTGGCTGCTGCCCAGAAACTTTGTGCCCTGGGCAGTTTTAGTCTTTTACTCAGGTGGGCCTTGAGAAATGTTGGTGAGGTCTTTTCTGCGTCCTTTCCTCCAGGACAACAGCCATGTACAGCTGCTCTCCATTCAGCTGTTTGAAAAGGTGATAGACTTAGTAGTGGACGAGGGAAGAAAGCCCCTGAAGAGAATTGCCAACCACAGCCTGCTCCCACTCTTCATTCACTGCCATGAGGAGAACCAGCGTGTGGCGAATGTGAGTTTTGTGTGATGCTGGTGGATCTCTGGGAGGGGGCTCAGCTGTCTCCTGCCTTGGTGCCTCGCGGACTGCAGCCTCCTCCAGGCCTTGGCACAGGGATGTGGGTGCGGTGCCCTGGGCTGTGGGGCCATCTCTGGGTCTCTGCTGCTCTCCAGGCCTCTCAGAAAACGCTGCATTCTGTGGCTGGGTTCCTGAAAAGGAGGAAGCTCAAGCAGCTGGTGAAGAAGGGGCAGCTGTCAAAGTTGGGCAAATGCCTGGTAAGGAGGGCCTGGCAGCCCCAGGCTCAGCCCGGAGAAGGCCCCTGAGGGCGGCGCTCGGTGTGCGGGGCTGGCAGCTGCGCCCCTGCCCGCTGCTGCAGCCAGAGGCCGCGCGGGCTCTTCTCCAGGCTCCCGTGGGCCCGAGCCGGGTGCCCATGGAGCCCCGGCCCGGCGGGGCTGCGGGCCGGCACCGCGGCTCCCCGGGCAGCAGCCGGCCCTCTGCCCCCTGCCCTCGGGAGCCCTTGGCCAGCGGCTGCTGGCCGCGCCTCAGGGCTCTGCGGCCAGGGGAGGCCGGGGCTGGGCGCAGGCAGCGCCCGGCCCAGGGGCTGAGCCCGCGCCAACCCTTCCCTCCTGCCGCTCTCTGCAGCTGGCAGAGGACAGGAGCCAAGCGGCCGAGCACCTGCGCCGGGCCCTGCCCTACCTGGAGAACCCACAGGAGTCCGTACGAGAGGCGGCCCTCAGGTTCATCGGTGAGCCCCGAGCCCGCCGCAGCTCGGCCCCGGCCCCGCCTGCTGCCCCGGCAGCGCCGCTGGCAGGGAGCTGTGCCGCTGGCGCCGTGACAGGCTCTGTGTTCACAGGCATGGCCGGGCGGTGCCTGAAGGGACAGCCAGCAGAGCTTCACGTTCTCACTCAGGGTGAGTACGGGCGCCGGGCTGACAGCGGGGGCTGCCCGGGAGAGCTGCATTGCCCCGGCACGGCAGTCTCTGCCCCGGCTGCGGCAGGCTTCGCTCCCTGTGTGGGTGAAGGGTGGCATGGGCAGAGCACAGGCCGATTTCAGGGACACTGGTTGGGGCATTCATGGCCAGCATCTTGCAAGGGTCGGCCTCTCTTGTGGCCGATGCGAGAGCTGGGAGCGATGGGCTTAGCAGAAGAATCTCCGGGAGTCCGTCTGGGCTCTGACCCTGGTAGTTCATCTGTCTTCCAGCCCTTGAAGC
The DNA here is from genome assembly GCA_039654755.1 of Calcarius lapponicus. Classification (NCBI taxonomy): domain Eukaryota; kingdom Metazoa; phylum Chordata; class Aves; order Passeriformes; family Fringillidae; genus Calcarius; species Calcarius lapponicus. The sequence goes on from CM077470.1 coordinate 27,587,068, forward strand.
CATGAGCAAAGATGACAGTCCATCCTCCACTAACCTGGAGATCCAGGCAATTTTTGGACAAAGATCTTCAGAATTAAAGTCATCTGCTGGACTCAGAGATTCGGGGTGCCAAGAACCGTACCAGGAGACTGGGAAGAGAGGATCACCATACAGCGTCACTGGAGCTCCAGGCACAGCTGATGCTGGCTACAGCTGAGCCTGTGGGAGTCTCCCATAGCTACTGCCTTCTCCCTCCCGGTTGACAGTTCCCTCCCTCCAGCCCTCACACCCTCCCCACCCCTTTTTTTTGTCCCCCATCTCATCCCTTCACTTTCCATTCCATTAATAAACAGTTTAGTTTTTCCCCCTCCCTGTTGACTGTTCCCTCCCTCCAGCCCTCAGACCCTCCCCACCCCTTTTTTTTTTGCCCCCATCTCATCCCTTCACTTTCCCTTCCATTAATAAACAGTTTGGTTTTCCCCCCTTACCTGCATCTCTGTTGAGCTGAAGCAAATCGAGGGCCCTGGGACACACAGTCCCCTGCTGCTGTTCTCTGCCACGCCGTGTTTTGTGCACAGAGCCAGAGGAATGAGGGCAAGTCAGGCTGGAAAGGTCCCTGTGCTGAAGGTGCAGTTCCACAGCACTGTGCTAGTCCAGATCTTGCTGAGCATCCTGGAGCCCCTGAATTTTGGGAGAGCCAACCTGAGTATGCTCTGAACCCAGCTGTGAGGGATTCCATGGCAAGCATCCAGAGAGGGCAAAGGAGCTTGGAACGCTGGAAGTTTTCAAGAATAGCTTCCTGAAAGCACAGCAGTGCTCCATCCCTGCACAGGATGAGGAAGAGGGCAGAACCACGGAGCTTAACAGGGAGCTCTGGGTGTGCCTAAGGGCAAATGAAGCAGCAGCAGCACGGTGCCCGAGACTCGGACACGCAGCCGTGCCGGTGCCCGGAGCGCTGTCAGGCAGTGCCGGGATCCCGGCTGTGCTTCTGGTCCCCACAAGTGAGGAATGGCAGCCCCAGGCTCAGAGCCAGTCAGAAAGCCAACCAAGGGAGAGCAGAGGGAGGGCAGCCTTGCAGTCTCTCTCGGGCATGGCCGCAAAACAGCCCCTGCTGCTTCTTCCTGCGCCTGTGTTTGGGCTGTGCTGGTGGCAGAGCCAGCCAGGTTGGGCTCTGCGTTCCAAAGCCTGTTGGCAGCGGGCATGAAAAGCTCTGTGTGCACAGCAGAGAGACCTGGAAGGTGCTGGCAAGAGCATCCTGCAGGAACAGGGCTCTGGTCCCTGGCCAGGAACAGCCTGATTTTGGTGCCGTGAACACAGGCAGGAGCTGAGGCAGGTGAAGAGGCAGCGGGCAGCTTGTGTTTGTCGAGGGCCTGGGGCTGCACCTCTGAACCTGCACCTGGAAACACACTTGGGGAATAGGAGCTAGAGCTGGAGTGCCTGTCCTGAAAGGACCTGAAGTCATTCAGCCTTGCCAGCGTTTTTCTCAAGGGTGTGTTGGTGCTCCCCAGGAAAGCCACACATTTGGGGAAACACCTCTGGAGGAAAGGGGCTTGCTTCTCAAGGAAAGTGCTTCCCAGGGAGCTCCCAGTGAGGCAGGTGCAAGTGTCCCCCTTTGGCTCTCTGTGCTCCTTTCAGTCCTTGAGGCCCATTGCACTTGGCAGAGGGGCAGGGAGAAGGCAGTGAAGAGCAGGTTTGGCATCTGCCTGGACCTGTGGAAACCAACCCAAGCACCTGCAGCAGGGTGTGTTGCCCCCTTTGGACAGAGGTGTGAGCAGGAGCATCTCTGTCCAGTCATGGGCCCCAAAGCCCTCTGTGAGAGGTGTGAATTAAAAGGCCTTTACACACACTCTTTTCACCCCTTTCCTATCTGCTGGGTTTCACCTCTTGGCAATATGCATTTGCCTCCTGCTTGGTGGGAGCTGCTGTGGCCCAGGGCCAGCACAGAGCTGGGATGTTTGGGCCAGGCAGCGTGGAGAGCCTTGGCTGATCTTGGTGTGTCCCTGGCCTCAGAAAAGGCCTCCCAAGGTGTCCTGCTCATTGGCTCTCCCTGTGCATCCTGGAGAGAACAAGGTGGGCATTTCTGGCAGCTGGGCATCAGCCAGGCTTAGAATGGGGGCGTGTGGTGGAGCGAGCCCAGCTGAGATCCCCTGAGAGCAGCCCAGTGCTCCTTGCTCCTCTCTGCTGACCCAGGAGCGTTTGTCTGGTCCAGGGATGGCCCTGGCTGTGTCAGGGCTGCTCCGTGGACACGAGACAGCCGGTCCTGTCCCGCTGGGTCCCAGCAGTGCCTCGCAGCAGCCCTGCACCCACGTCAGGATGCTGGCCAGGAGAGGCCCTGGAAGCTGAGGCAGCTGATTTTAAGCTTTGGCAGATACACACAGGGGATGGCCAGCGGTGTTCCCTCAGGATACAGCAGTCCTGAGGGGCCTCCCCAGAGCTGCCTGATGCCGCCCACTCCTTGTGGCACCAGCTGCTTTCCTGTGGGATGTTCTACCTCCCCCAAGAGTGAAGAGGGAGCTGGAGACAGAGCTGGCCAGGCTGCTCTGGATCCTGTACCAGCAGCCCTGGCTGAGTGGAGCAGTCCGAGCTGAGCGCAGATGTGCCAGTGGAACAGCCGTGCCCAGGAAGGCTCGCTGGGAAGGGTGCTCCAGGAGCCACAGGCCTGGCAGCCTGGCTTTGCTGCCAGGGAAGGCCTTGGAGCAGATCCCCCTGAGTGCCATCCCACGGCACGTGCAGGGAACCAGGGGCTCTGCTGGAGGCTGGGAAAGCTCTGCGGAGGGACGGGCACAGCTGGGGCTCCTGGAGGGGTGTTGAGGGCTGCTGTGGGGGTGTTTGGGGGGTGGGTGTTGGGGGGCATGTTGGGGAAGGAATTGTCTGGAAGGTGAGAGGTCTGGGCTGGAATTTGAGTCCATTTGAAGGCAGCATCTGTGCTTTGGCACAGCTTTGGTGTTGGAGGGCAGAAAGAATATCTGTGACTATTTCTGTTCACGGTCCTGTTTCCCCTGCAGGGAACAAGAGGCCACTTAGATATCTGTACTGGGGGAGGATTAGCCCTTTTGTCATCTACTCATTTATTTGGGTTACTTTTATAACGCTGAGTGGACTTTCATTCCTTGAGACCTTTTATTCCTTAAGAGAATTAGGAGCTTACCATCCCAAACCAAAGAATGGCCTTTTTTTGGCTCTGTGTACTGTTATGTTTTGTAAAGTGACTTCCAGTGGATGATGTTAAGGCAAATGAGTTGCTGCTTTGAGATGGGAACAAACTTCCAAACCATTCACATTCTTAGGCCATGCCAATATATTTGAGGAGTTTGCAACTTTTTGGAACTACTTGAGCTGAGCAATGTGAAGTAAAGCTTTCCTGAAGTGAGGATTCCTTAATGCCAAATTCTCCTCTGTCTTCATGGCAAAGATGTTTTTGTGGTGCAGGAAATTACTTCAATGAGAAAATAATCCCAGCATGGAGTAAGAGCTTCATACAAGAGAGACCAAGTGTTGCCAGCAGTCGCTCCAGGTGCTCCTGCCATCAGCCCCCAATGCACGTGGGCTTTGGCTCCCTGTGGCACAGAAGCCCCCCGGGGGCACAGGTCTCTGGGGCAGGAGACGGGCACCAGCACTGCCAGGGCTCAGGGAGTGGCAGCTCTGCTTGGCCGGGGACTCTGCCACAGCTGCTGCTGTCAGCGCTGCCCGGGCCCCAGGGCTCAGAGCAGCATTCGTGCCCGGGCCCGCCCATTCCTTGTGCCTGTCCCACCCGCGGGTTTAGGATGGCCACCAGCCGGGACGTGTCCCAAGGAGGCCGTGCCAGCTTCCCTGGAAGGCCCCGTGCCCTTCCCAGCGCGGCTGCCTCGGCAGCCCTGGGGGCTCCTTCTGCTGCCCTGAGCCTGCAGAGCAGGGCAGCGTTTGCTGATGCTCTAAGCCCTTCCTAAAAATCCTGTCGGGCTGCCTTAGACACCTGGGGCCAGGCATTCCTTCCAGCCTGGGCCACTTTGGCTGGGCTGGGGGCGGCCCCAGGGCAGGTGGCAGTGGGTGCAAGGGCCCTTTGTGACACGGTGCAGCACGGTCACCGTGTCATGGAATGGGACAGGGTGTCCTTTGTGACATGTGGTGACATAGGAGCTGGCAGTGACAGGAGCAGGCCACAGTGCTCGGAGCAGGCGACGGGACAGGACGGGACAGAGCGGTGCCGTGAGGAGCCCCCGCACAGCGCGCTCGTCCGTGTCCAACCCGGAGCCTTTCCGAGGCATTGTTCCTACAGGTGACCTTGGGGCCTGTCCACAGGACTTGGTGACCCGTGGCCTTCCAGAGGCATTTGTCTTGCAATTAGCCATTATTTCAATCTGTGATATGGAGCAGAGAACCCCAAGACTGCCTAAGTTGGCCTGGGTGAAGACAGAGGAATAATACCCTGAAACTGACCTAGAACTGCAGACCGAAGAGCTTGTGCCTATCCAGCTGCTGCAGGAGGGTGAGTGGCAGAGCTGGGCCACAGGGCCTGGTGCCTGCAGCCAGCTTGGCCCCGTCCCATGCCATGCCATGCCATGCCATGCCACGCCTTGCCACGCCATGCCATCCACTAGGGACATTCCCATGGACAGAACCAAACACAGATGGCAAGATCATTGAGCAGAGACCCCCGAGAGTTCCCAAGCTGGCCTGGGTGGGGGAGGAGGAAGAAGAGCCTGAACCTGATCCAGAAGTGGAGACCGACAAGGTTGTGCCGATCCAGCTGCTGCTGGAGGGTGAGTGGTAGAGCTTGGCCATTGGGCTGGTGCCTGCAGCACCATCCCATCCCATCCCATCCCATCCCATCCCATCCCATCCCATCCCATCCCATCCCATCATTTCATCCCATATGCGGGCATGTGCCCATGGACAGAGTGGAAGAGAGATGGAAAAGACATGGAGCAGAGACCTCCAAGAGTTCCCAAGGTGGCCTGGGTGGAGGAGGAGGAAGAAGAGCCTGAACCTGACCCAGAAGTGGAGACCGAGGAGGTTGTGCAGATCCAGCTTCCGCAGAATGGTGAGTGGCAGAGCTGGGCCACGGGGCTGGTGCTTGCATCCAGCTTGGTCCCATCCCATCCCATCCCATCCCATCCCATCCCATCCCATCCCATCCCTGGTGGTCAAAGATGGAATTTGATAGAGTTTGGACTCGAAGGTCCAAGGTTGGATTTGGTGGTGAACAGTTGGATTTATTGGTCAAAATTTGGATTTGATGGTCCAGGGTTGCATTTGGTGGGCAACACTGGAATACCATGGAATAATGGCATTCTAGGGGTTGGGAGTTCAGAATCATCTGGTTACCCTCACAACTTCCCATCAACACTGGCAATCCATGGAATAACAGCATTCCGGGCATCGGGAATTTCGAATCCTCCAGTTCCCCTCACCAATTCCCATGGAATCATGTCATTCTGGGCGTTGGGAATTTATAAAAATGGCACCTTTGGTGCTCCAAAACTGACACGTGTGACGGCATCAGATACTACAGGTGGGAAGGAAAACTGGGAACGGCTCCGGCGGCTCCGCAATCTCCACCAAGCTCAGCATCCTGTCCGGAGAACTCTACAACTCAGGACTACACCGAAAAACATGGAAAAATCAAGGCACTCAGGCGCACATTGGAAACAAAGTGTAACTGTTCTTTTCTTGCTTGCTTTTTATATTTTTAAGAGATTTCCCCCTTGTTTTTTACTTTTTTCCCAATTTCCCCCCCCTTTTTTTCTTTTCTCCCCTTTTTAAAAAAATTTCAACCAGAAAAATTCCCAGCAACTCAAGGGAAAAATCCCAAACAACCCAAGAAACCAAAGCAGTTTTTATCTCCAGGATAACACACACCAAAATGACATCTTTTAAATAGTAAAATAAAACACTAAACTTTTACTGCCCAAAAAATCTACAAGGAAGAAATATTCAGGATCTTGAGAATTTATTTATGACATTTTTTAATTACTAGTTCTGTTCATATTATAATTATTAATATTATTATTAATATTAATAATATTTCTTCATTTTAAAAATCTTTTTTCTGTTTTTTTAATTTTTAATTCAGGAATGAAGATGAGCAAAACCAGCACAGCATAAACAGGAGGCAACTTCCAGTCCATTCAGAAAGGAAAAGTAGGATTCTCTTTGAAAAAAATCCAGTAACATTTAAAAAATACCTCTAAAATGTTCCTAAATAAAATAAAAAATTTGGGCCCTCCCAGGCCCTGGTACCCTGTTGTGTTGGAATTTCTCCTATTGTGCCTCCAGGTTATGCTTTACAAGTGGATTCATTTAGAATTTTATCCTTCTTTTTCCCTATTTTTCCTTCTTAAAAAATTCTTTTTTTCCCAGTTCCTTTGTGCCTGTTTCCACCGAGTTCTCCTCATTTCCAGTGCTATATGGGATTTTTCCGCATCTGGATTGTGTCCTGCTCTCTCCTCCTGTCCCAGCTCCCTGAAATCCCAAAAAAATATCCCAAAAAAACTCAAAAGATTGAACCACCACATCAGCACTGTCATTAGAGAGTTTCTAGACAAATGGGCAGAAAATTTGGGATGAACATTCCCTATCCAGCAGACCCATGAATTCATGCATCGTGGAGGTGGGAAAAGCTGCTAAAATTGGGATCTTGCCTTGCCGGGAGTGTTTTTGGACCTGGTTTTATTCATTATCTTGTTGGTGTGCACAACAGGGGACCAAATATGGCAGGGCCTTAGACAGGCCTTTGGTCCCTGACACACACAGGCTCCTTGTCCCACTGCTGGCCTTCAGCGTGCTCAGCAAGATCTGGAACTGCACAGTGCTGTGGAACTGCACCTTCAGCACAGGGACCGTTCCAGCCTGACCTGCCCTCGTTCCTCTGGCTCTGTGCACAAAACACGGCGTGGCAGAGAACGGCAGCAGGGGCCTGTGTGTCCCAGGGCCCCGGGTTTGCTTCAGCTCCACAGAGATGCAGGCAAAGTGCAGAAGCCAAACTGTTTATTAATGAGCTTAAGCCAAACTTTAAAAGGAAAGGGATGAGCTGGGAGGTAAGAAAAGGGAATGGGCAGGGTCTGAGGGCTGGAGGGAGGGAGCTATCTGCAGGCAGGGTGAAGGCAGGAGCTACAGGAGCTTCTCACAGGCTCAGCTGTGCCAATCATCAGCTGTGCCTGGAGCTCCAGGGGCAGTGGGAGATGGTGTCCTCTTCAGTGTCTCCTGCTGCTGTTCTTGGGACACTGGTTCACTGGATCCTGAAGATGTACCCAATTCTTCCGCTCTTCTGGCACATCGGGTGTGAATATCCAGGTTCCAGTGGGATGGACTAGTGTCCTTCCTCGGGACTTAAATGGCTGGAACAGAGAGGAAGAGAGCCACAGTCAGCACCCACATCTGCAGGAGTCCTAGGAGACGCTCCTGCCAAGGTGTGCTGGTTTGTGCATCACAGACATGATGTTTTGGGAGAGGCTGCTGGCAGCTTCCTCCGTGTCTGATAGGAAACCAGTCAAGGGTTGGCTTTGGGAATTGGTAATCTGGAAAGCTGTACACGAAAGCCTCTGTGAAAAACACATGTTAAAAACGAAAGAAACTCGGGAACTTTCTCTTTTCCTTTCTGGCCAACAAAGAGGTAACACGGCTAACCCAGCCTAGGCCTGGCTGAGGTCAGTGAAGACATCAAGTCCCCAGATGGGAGGGATGAGGAGATGCCTTTAGATTGAGGCTGAAATCCTCCTGTAAACATATGGAGAACGACACTTTTTTTCCCCATAACGCATGAAGGTATGATTCTATGACAAGAATCATAGCTTGTCATGATTCTTGACAAGGTATCAAGATCTTCATCACTCTTCGAAGACGAGAGAAGAGTGGCAAAGATCCTGTGCCCCCAGGAACAGAGGAAGATCTCTCTTGCTAGAGATGGAAGACAGTTTTAGAGATAGATGATGAGAACCTTTTGCCTTTGAATAGCTCATCTTTAGAACAGTACCCCATAAGTTGACATGGCACAGACACACAGCTGTGGGAAAAGCTTGTGGGAAATGGGAGATTTCCCTGCAGTGTGGCTGCTAGTCATGGAAATTGAGAGCCACGAGAGAACTGTTTTCTTGTGGAAAATCTCCATAGCGTTAACAAGAGGGGATTTTTCTCCTTAAGTGAACAGAAGAAAGACTATTCTAGAGGTAGTAAAGTGACTCAAAATTTTGGTTTTGTCTCTTTACATTGTCAGTGGGAAAGAAAAAGTTGTAGGGGGAGGAGAAGTGTTCTGAAGGTTCTGTTCTGATTCTTATTCTTATTCCTCCTTCTTTTAGTTACCGTTAATAAATTTTTCTTCATACCCTTTTAAAGTTTGGAGCCTGCTTTGCCTTTCTCCTAATCCTATCTCAAACAGAAAATTATTAAATGCATTCTACTGGATGAACTGGTGACTAACCAGCACGGAACGTACCACACTAATTGGAACATTGGCCAGGAAATCATCACTTGGGCGAACCAAAACCACTACACAAGGGTGTCCCACTCAGCTCTTGCATCGGCCAGAAGAGAGGAGGGGCCAACGGGATCGGCCGCAAGACGCTGGCCACGAATGCCCCCGAGCAGGGTCCCTGAAATCGCTCGGTGTGCTCTGCCCGGGCCCAGCCCTCATCCACACAGGGAGCGAAGGCCGCCGCAGCCGGGACAGGGAGCGCAGCTCCGTGCCGGGGCAATGCAGCTCTGCGGGCAGCCCCCGCTGTCAGCCCGGTGTCCTCACTCACCCTGACTGTGGGCCCGGAGCTCTTCCCTCTTCGCCCTGAGGCACCGCCCGGCGCTGCCTGTGAACACAGAGCCTGTCACGGCGCCAGCGGCACAGCTCCCTGCCAGCGGCGCTGCCGGGGCAGCAGGCGGGGCTGGGGCCGAGCTGCGGCGGGCCGGGCCGGGGAGGGAGCGCGGGCTCGGGGCTCACCGATGATCCTGACGGCCGCCTCTCGCAGGGGCTCCTGTGGGCTCTCCAGGAACCGCAGGGCCCACTGCATGTGCTCGGCCGCTCGGCTCCTGTCCTCTGCCAGCTGCAGAGAGCGGCAGGAGGGAAGGGTTGGCGCGGGCTCAGCCCCTGGGCCGGGCGCTGCCTGCGCCCAGCCCCGGCCTCCCCTGGCCGCAGAGCCCTGAGGCGCGGCCAGCAGCCGCTGGCCAAGGGGCTCCCGAGGGCAGGGGGCAGAGGGCCGGCTGCTGCCCGGGGAGCCGCGCTGCCGGCCCGCAGCCCCCGCCGGGCCGGGGCTCCATCGGCACCCGGCTCGGGCCCACGGGAGCCTGGAGAAGAGCCCCGCGCGGCCTCTGGCTGCAGCAGCGGGCAGGGGCGCAGCTGCCAGCCCCGCACACCGAGTGCCGCCCTCAGGGGCCTTCTCCGGGCTGAGCCTGGGGCTGCCAGGCCCTCCTTACCAGGCACTCATCAATTTTCAATGGCTGCTCCGTCTTCAGCGTCCTCTGGAGATCCGTCTTCTCCAAGAACCCGGCCGCACAATGAAGCGTTTCCCGAGAGGCCTGGAGAGCAGCAGAGACCCAGAGATGGCCCCACAGCCCAGAGCACCAGACTCACGTCCCTGTGCCAAAGCCCGGAGGAGGCTGGAGTCCATGAGGTGGCAGGGCCGGAGGCAGCCAAGCCCCCTCCCAGGGATGCACCAGCATCACAGAAATCCTCACCTGTGCCACGCATTGGTTCTCCTCATGGCAATGCAAGAAGAGGGGGAGCAGACTCTGGTTCACAATTGCCTTCAGGTGCTTTTTTCCCTCATCCCAACTACCATCTCCATCACCTTGTGGAAGAGGTAAATGGAGAGCAACTGCACTTGGCTGTTGTCCTGGAGGAAAGGAGGAGGAAAAGACCTAAGCATCAAATATCCTGTACTCCTGGGCAAAGGCCTGAAAAGCCAGAGAGCACAAAATTTCTGGCCAGCAGCAAGTGCCCATGGCTGGGGCCACAGAGCCTTACATTGTCAAAGAGTGGCAGGAGTGCCCCAGCCAGCTTTGGGGCCGAAGTGCTAGATATCACAAGATGTTTGTTCTGGAGCATCTTCTTGAACAGAGAGAGGGACATGCTGACCACCTCTCCATCTGCATCACCCAGCAGCTTCAGAAGGCTTCGAGACACGCTGCGTAGAGGTTTGGCCTGTGTGGAACACAAGGCTGTGCTGGGAAGCCATGGACAGCTGCACCGCCAACACCGCCCTGGCACTGCAAGCCCACCCGGCTGCTGCAGGGGCCCACAGGCCAAAGGCCTGACCCAAAGCACTGGGGCAGGAGAGGCAGGAGAGCTGGGAGCAGCTGCCTCAGCTCCTGAAGCCCTGCCAGCCCATGGGGCTGCTTTCCCCAGCGCAGCTTCAGCCACTGCCCCCTCCTCACCACTGAAGGATCCTTGCTGACCACCACGAGGCCTCTGAGTGCCAGGCGACGCCGCTCCCTGCACTTGCTCTGCAGGCAACTTGACATGATCTTCACGACAGTGAAAGCACATTTCCTCAAGTCCAGGCACTGGAGGACCTGAAAGGCACAGGGCAGTGACAGGGAGCCGGCCAGCAGGAGCCCAGAGCCGCACAGGGCTGGGCCCAGGCAGCAGCACAGGGCACGGGCACCGTCCCAGGCAGCTGTGGCTGTGAGAGGGCAGAGAGCTGGGAGGCAGCTCAGCCAGGCAGCGCTGGCCACCAGGCTCACCTCCACAAGGAATGCCAGCAAGGGCAGATCCCACCCTTGGCTTTTCACTGCTTAGCAGCAGGAGAAGGTGGTATGCGACGTGGGAACACAGGGGGGTCAACACACAACGCATCTCCCTGGCAGGGGGAAAAAGACACCAAGACCCTGAGGTGGGGGACAAACCTCTCCCAGGACTGACTCAGGGAGGTCTGGTCTTTCCCCAGCATCCCTGCAGGGGATGTGGGTGCTCTGGGAGACAGCCCCTTCTGGGCGCCCTCGTCTCCCAGCTTTTTCCAGTCTCCTTGGCCGTCCCTCAGTGATGAGGCTCTCTGGCCCATGACCACAGGGACTGTGTGGGGCACAGGGCACAAATGCCAGGGGCAGTGGGGAGAAGGGGGGTCTCACCTGGCCAGCAGACCCATGGCATAGTGCTGGGTGTGAGCACACAGCAGCGTGTCCCAGCCACACTTGCGCTCCATAGCCATCACCTCATTGTCACAGCGCAGTCGGTAGAGCAGAGCCTTCATGGCCTGCACTGCAAACCTGTGTGCAGAGCAAAGCCCAGGTCACACTGGGAGCGCTGGCACTGGCCACAAGGGCATGGGAAGGACAGGAGGACTGGGACCTGTTAAGCTTGCTGGGAAGGCGGTGTTGCTCCTGGCATGCTCTCCAGAAGTTATCAACTTCCTCTGGTGGCATCTGCTGTGTGGTGATGGCAACCTGGCAGAGCAGAGCCGTAAACAGAGGGTAGAAAGAATGAATCGTTGCCTCATGGTACTGAGGTGTTTGGACAATGACCCAGATCACCAGAGTTGCCTGCAAAAGAAGCAGCCCAAGGCAGCGCTCAGTGCCGAGGTGTCCGTGGGACAGGGCCCAAGGGCAGATGCAGGAGGAGCAGCGGGCCTGGTGCCCCCTGAGCCTGCCCCTAGCCCAGGGTTCAGCCCAGTGCCTGAGGCATGAAGAGGATGGAGAGCTGCTGGAGAGGCGAGCATGGGCCCAGAAACTCACAGCCAGGGCAAAAACGTCCCCGTCGTCCCCATCAGAGGTGCGTGCTCTGTGCAGTGGCCAATCCTCCATCACACGGACCAGTGTCGGCAGCACTTTCTCCATTGTTACTCGTGATGAGCCAATGGTTCTCCATATCACTGCAGCAGCTCTGTGGGATCAGAGCTCTTTGTCAGGGGCATCTCAGTCCCAGTCTCATTCCCTGTGCAGCTGTGGGGGCCCAGGTGACAGAGCCCCGGAGCCCTGAGGGGCAGGGAGGGAGCATTGGCAGCAGGCTTGGGAAACAGAGGGGCCCGAGGGTCCTGGACCTCTGTGCCTGTCTGGCAGAGCCCATAGCACAGGCTGTGCGGGGCCATGGGCCCTAAAGGCTGCTGAGCCCTGAGCTCTCCAGGCACGTGGGCCCCGTACCTGTCACATGTTGGGGCACAGCGCAGGAGGGTCAGCACCACGTCAGCAGGGTGTTGTTCAGCCAGCCTCACAATGTCAAGTTGTAGCCTGGCCTCCACAGTGACATGGCATAGTAGACTCTGGTGAATGCTCCTTACCATTTCTGGCACCTGGAGGAGGCATGGGGGAGATTTTGAGTGCTGTCCACAGGAGCAACTTCCCCAGCTTCCCCCAAGAAGTGCTTCCCTTCCTGCCACACTGTGCTGGCCTCAAAGGCTGAGGGGCCCAGTGACCATGGTTTGAGGGGACACATGATCCTGGCAGGCCTCCAGGCCTGGCCCCAGGCTGCTTACCTGCTGCTGAGAAGGAGCAGCACTCTCTTTGAAAATATCCTTAGTGGGGGCATGAATTACAATGGTAGAGGCCATGGTGCCAGTATTTGAGATGTCCTCAGTCTCTGTGGTCTTGGTGTTTGTTACAACCACATCCTCAGTCACTGCCTTGTCCGCCTTTGCCCTGTCCTCATTCATTGCAGTCCCAGAGTCTTGCGAGCACTCCACTGAGTCTGGGCTGACATCAGGCTCTGCCTGGAGCTCAGTCAGCCCCGAGTCAGGCTGGGCTGTGCCCTCAGCTGGTGTCGGGCCGACCTTTCTACTTCGTCGAATGCTGAGGAATTTCCGGAACCTCTGCAGAAGAACAGAGGACAGGGAAGCCAGGGATGCTCCATGGCATGCTCCAAGCCGGGTGCTGGGCTGAGCAGGGACAGCGGGCCCAGCCCAGGTGGGGGTGGCTGCAGGTACCTTCAGGGTTTTGTGCAAGCGGCCACGGCCGGGTTCCCTCTGTCGTGTCTTGTCCTGGGCTGCATCTGGCAAAGAGCGAGCGCAGCCAGAGCTGAGGGGCTGCGGGAGAGGCCGGAGAACACAGCCCAGCCCTGCGCTCCCCAGGCAGGGAGAGCCCCGGGATGACCCAGGGGATGGAGCATGGCCACTGTGGGGTGTCTGTCCTACCCCTGTTCCATCCTGTCCGTGGGCATTTCCCCAGGGGATGGGATGGGATGGGATGGGATGGGATAGGATGGGATGGGATGGCGCCAAGCTGGCTGCTGCCATCAGCCCTGAGGCCCAGCTCTGCTACTCACCATACTGGCAGTGCCTGGATCTGCTCCAGATCTTCAGGCTGTTGTGCTGGGGCAGCTCCAGGGTCTTTCATTTTTCTTCCCCTGAATACTTTGAACAGGCTGAGGAATCTGCCTGCCATGCCTGAGTCTGGCCTCGAGGGCACCTTCTAGAGAGACGCCTCAGGAAAACTCCAAGTAAACAATTGCAGTTGTGCCTTCAAGGCACCTGAGACAGGGAAGCCTCAGGAAGGCTGCAGGACAGCAAGTCCTGCACTCTGGTCTTTAGGGCTCCTGCCACAATGACAGGAGACTCCTCATTAACGATTCAGGTGACCAAATACCACAGTCTGGACTTGATGGTACTGGCCGCAGGAATGGGAGATGCCTCGGAAAAGTTCCGAGTCACCAAGTCCCACGGTCTGACAACGAGGTCACCTGTAGGAACAACTCCTCAGAAAAGCTCCGGGTGGGACACGAACGAGCGCGCTGTGCGGGGGCTCCTCACGGCACCGCTCTGTCCCGTCCTGTCCCGTCGCGTGCTCCGAGCACTGTGGCCTGCTCCTGTCACTGCCAGCTCCTATGTCACCACGTGTCACAAAGGACACCCTGTCCCATTCCATGACACGGTGACCGTGCTGCACCGTGTCACAAAGGGCCCTTGCACACACTGCCACCTGCCCTGGGGCTGCCCCCAGCCCACAGAAAGTGGCCCAGGCTGGAAGGAATGCCTGGCCCCAGGTGTCTAGGGCAGCCCAACAGGATCTTTTGGAACTGCTCTCAAATGCTGCCCTTCTCTTTTGGCTCAGGGCATTTAAGAATCCTCACTTCAGGAAAGCTTTACTTCTCATTGCTCAACTCAAGTAGTTCCAAAATTTGCAAGCTTCTCAGATTAATAACGATGGCCAGAGAACGGGAATGATTTGGAAGTTTCTTCCCAACTCAAAGGAGCAACTCATTTGCCTTAACATCATTCACTGAAGTCACTTTACAAAGCATATCACGACACAGAGCCAAAAAAAGGCCCGTCTTTGGTTTGCAAATGGTTTTTGATGAAGGGATTTTAATCACCTAATTATCTTAAGGAATAAAGTTCTCAAGGAATGAAAGACCACTCAGTGTTACAACAGTAACCCAAATAAATGAGTGGATGGCAAAATGGCTGATCCTCCCCCAGTACAGATATCTAAGTGTCCAAAAAAGTACAGCTCTCCCCTCTTGTTCCCTGCCAGGGAAACAGGACCATGAACAGAAATAGTCACAGATATTCTTTCTGCCCTCCAACACCAAAGCTGTGCCAAAGCACAGATGCTGCCTTCAAATGGACTCAAATTCCAGCCCAGACCTCTCACCTTCCAGACAACTCCTTCCCAACACACCCCCCAACACCCACCCCCCAAACACCCCCACAGCAGCCCTCAATCCCCTCCAGGAGCCCCAGCTGTGCCCGTCCCTCCGCAGAGCTTTCCCAGCCTCCAGCAGAGCCCCTGGTTCCCTGCACGTGCCGTGGGATGGCACTCAGGGGGATCTGCTCCACGGCCTTCCCTGGCAGCAAAGCCAGGCTGCCAGGCCTGTGGCTCCTGGAGCACCCTTCCCAGCGAGCCTTCCTGGGCACGGCTGTTCCACTGGCACATCTGCGCTCAGCTCGGACTGCTCCACTCAGCCAGGGCTGCTGGTACAGGATCCAGAGCAGCCTGGCCAGCTCTGTCTCCAGCTCCCTCTTCACTCTTGGGGGAGGTAGAACATCCCACAGGAAAGCAGCTGGTGCCACAAGGAGTGGGTGGCATCAGGCAGCTCTGGGGAGGCCCCTCAGGACTGCTGTATCCCGAGGGAACACCGTGGCCATCCCCTGTGTGTATCTGCCAAAGCTTAAAATCAGCTGCCTCAGCTTCCAGGGCCTCTCCTGGCCAGCATCCTGATGTGGGTGCAGGGCTGCTGCGAGGCACTGCTGGGACCCAGCGGGACAGGACCGGCTGTCTCGTGTCCACGGAGCAGCCCTGACACAGCCAGGGCCATCCCTGGACCAGACAAACGCTCCCGGGTCAGCAGAGAGGAGCAAGGAGCACTGGGCTGCTCTCACGGGATCTCAGCTGGGCTCGCTCCACCACACGACCCCATTTTAAGCCTGGCTGATGCCCAGCTGCCAGAAATGCCCACCTTGTTCTCTCCAGGATGCACAGGGACAATGAGCAGGACACCTTGGGAGGCCTTTTCTGAGGCCAGGGACACACCAAGATCAGCCAAGGCTCTCCACGCTGCCTGGCCCAAACATCCCAGCTCTGTGCTGGCCCTGGGCCACAGCAGCTCCCACCAAGCAGGAGGCAAATGCATATTGCCAAGAGGTGAAACCCAGCAGACAGGAAAGGGGTGAAAAGAGTGTGTGTAAAGGCCTTTTAATTCACACCTCTCACAGAGGGCTTTGGGGCCCATGGCTGGACAGAGATGCTCCTGCTCACACCTTTGTCCAAAGGGGGTAACATACCCTGCTGCAGGTGCTTGGGTTGGTTTCCACAGGTCCAGGCAGATGCCAAACCTGCTCTTCACTGCCTTCTCCCTGCCCCTCTGCCAAGTGCAATGGGCCTCAAGGATTAAAAGGAGCACAGAGAGCCAAAGGGGGACACTTGCACCTGCCTCACTGGGAGCTCCCTGGGAAGCACTTTCCTTGAGAAGCAAGCCCCTTTCCTCCAGAGGTGTTTCCCCAAATGTGTGGCTTTCCTGGGGAGCACCAACACACCCTTGAGAAAAACGCTGGCAAGGCTGAATGACTTCAGGTCCTTTCAGGACAGGCACTCCAGCTCTAGCTCCTATTCCCCCAAGTGTGTTTCCAGGTGCAGGTTCAGAGGTGCAGCCCCAGGCCCTCGACAAACACAAGCTGCCCACTGCCTCTTCACCTGCCTCAGCTCCTGCCTGTGCTCATGGCACCAAAACCAGGCTGTTCCTGGCCAGGGACCAGAGCCCTGTTCCTGCAGGATGCTCTTGCCAGCACCTTCCAGGTCTCTCTGCTGTGCACACAGAGCTTTTCATGCCCGCTGCCAACAGGCTTTGGAACGCAGAGCCCAACCTGGCTGGCTCTGCCACCAGCACAGCCCAAACACAGGCGCAGGAAGAAGCTGCAGGGGCTGTTTTGCGGCCATGCCCGAGAGAGACTGCAAGGCTGCCCTCCCTCTGCTCTCCCTTGGTTGGCTTTCTGACTGGCTCTGAGCCTGGGGCTGCCATTCCTCACTTGTGGGGACCAGAAGCACAGCCGGGATCCCGGCACTGCCTGACAGCGCTCCGGGCACCGGCACGGCTGCGTGTCCGAGTCTCGGGCACCGTGCTGCTGCTGCTTCATTTGCCCTTAGGCACACCCAGAGCTCCCTGTTAAGCTCCCTGGTTCTGCCCTCTTCCTCATCCTGTGCAGGGATGGAGCACTGCTGTGCTTCCAGGAAGCTATTCTTGAAACCTTCCAGCATTCCAAGCTCCTTTGCCCTTCATGAATGCTTGCCATGGAATCCCTCTCAGCTGGGTTCAGAGCATACTCAGGTTGGCTCTCCCAAAATTCAGGGGCTCCAGGATGCTCAGCAAGATCTGGAACAGCACAGTGCTGTGGAACTGCACCTTCAGCACAAGGACCTTTCCAGCCTGACCTGCCCTTGTTCCTCAGGCTCTGTGCACAAAACACAGCGTGGCAGAGAACGGCAGCAGGGGCCTGTGTATCCCAGGGCCCCGGGTTTGTTTCAGCTCAACAGAGATGCAGGCAAAGTGAAGATGCCAAACTTTTATTAATATAAGGCAAAGCAAAGGGATGAGCTGGAGGGAAAAAAGGGGTGGGGAGGGTCTGAGGGATGGAGGTAGGGAGCTGTCAACAGGGAGGGAGAGTGGAGGGAAAAAATGGGGATGGGCAGGGTCTGAGGGCTGGAGGGAGGGAGCTATCAACAGGCAGGGAGAGGGCTGAAGCCACGAGAACTGTGCCCAGCAGCAGCTGTGCCAGGACTTCCAGCAGCGCTGAGAGGCGATCCTGTCTCGGGTGTCTCCTCGTGCTCTTCCTGGGACACTGGTTCACTGGATCCAGAAGATGTCTCTGTTTCTGGAGCGCTCTGGGGAAACTCGGCTTGATTGTCCAGGTCACTGCAGGATGGGCTGGCATGTTGCCTCCGGGCTTGAAGGGCTGAAAGAGAGAGGAACAGAGCCATGGCAACAGCCCGGATCTATGGGAATTCTACAAGACCTTCTGAACAGGGCCATCCCAGCCAGAAGGGAGTAGGAGACACTGGAAGCAGCTGGGAGCTACTTGCCATGACTCCCCCACGTGTCTCTGAAATCTCTGTGTGCTCTGCCCACATCAGCCCTCATCCACAGAGTGAGCAGAGCCCTCCAAAGCCAGGGCAGGGCTTGCAGCTCCCTCCACAGCCCCCGCTGTCAGCCCGCGCTGCGGCCACACGGGCTGCTGGCCCGGCAGGGCTCAGCCCGGCCCTTGCCGCACGCTGCCGGCCCAGGGCACGGCTGCCAGAGGGCGGCAGCAGCAATGCCCAGCCCAGCCGGGGCTCCACGGCGCCGGGCCCGGCTGGCGCTGCCGGGGCAGCAGGCGGGGCTGGGGCCGAGCTGCGCCGGGCCGGGCCGGGGAGGGAGCGCGGGCTCGGGGCTCACCCATGAACCTGACGGCCGCCTCTCGCAGGGGCTCCTGTGGGCTCCGCAGGTAGCGCAGGGCCCGGCGCAGGTGCTCGGCCGCTTGGCTCCTGTCCTCTGCCAGCTGCAGAGAGCGGCAGGAGGGAAGGGTTGGCGCGGGCTCAGCCCCTGGGCCGGGCGCTGCCTGCGCCCAGCCCCGGCCTCCCCTGGCCGCAGAGCCCTGAGGCGCGGCCAGCAGCCGCTGGCCAAGGGCTCCCGAGGGCAGGGGGCAGAGGGCCGGCTGCTGCCCGGGGAGCCGCGGTGCCGGCCCGCAGCCCCGCCGGGCCGGGGCTCCATGGGCACCCGGCTCGGGCCCACGGGAGCCTGGAGCAGAGCCCGCGCGGCCTCTGGCTGCAGCAGCGGGCAGGGGCGCAGCTGCCAGCCCCGCACACCGAGCGCCGCCCTCAGGGGCCTTCTCCGGGCTGAGCCTGGGGCTGCCAGGCCCTCCTTACCAGGCACTCATCGACCTTCATCGGCAGCTTCTTCTTCAGCCACTGTTCCAGATCCCTCCTCTTCAGGAATTTGGCCACACGAAACACCGTTTCCCGAGAGGCCTGGAGAGTAGCAGAGACCCAGAGATGGCCCCACAGCCCAGGGCACCGCACCCACATCCCTGTGCCAAGGCCTGGGGGAGGCTGGAGCCCGCAGAGCACCAGGGCAGGAGGCAGCCAAGCTCCCTCCCAGAGATCCACCAGCATCACAGATATCCTCACCTTTGCCACGTCAGAATTTTCATCGTGACAGTAAATTACAAGTGCATACAGGCTCTTCTCCACAATTGTCTTCAGGTGCTTTTTTCCTTCATCCACTACAAGTTCCATCACCTTCCTGAAGAGCTGAATGGAGAGCACCTGCACGTGGCTGTTGTCCTAGAGGAAACAAAAAGACCTACATCAACTACTCCAGTCCCACCTGGGCAAAGGCCTGAAAATCCACAGGGCACAAAGTTTCTGGGAAGCACCCAATGCCTGTGGCTCAGGATGCAGAAGCTTACATGGTCAAAGAGCAGCAGGAGTGCCTCAGCCAGCATCGGCGCAGTGGTGCTGGATACAAAGATGTCTTTGTGTTGGAGCACATTTGTGAACATAGAGAGGGACATGCTGACCACCTCTCCATCTGCATCACCCAGCAGCTCCACAAGCCTTTGAGACAGGATGCACATTCTCCTGGCCTGTGTGGAACACAAGGCTGTGCTGGGAAGCCATGGACGGCTGCACCGCCAACACCGCCCTGGCACTGCAAGGCCACCCTGCTGCTGCAGGGCCCACAGGCCAAAGGCCTGATCCAAAGCACTGGGGCAGGTGAGGCAGGAGAGCTGGCAGCAGCTGCCTCAGCTCCTGAAGCCCTGCCAGCCCAGGGGGCTGCTTTCCCCAGCGCAGCTTCAGCCACTGCCCCCTCCTCACCATCAAGGGATCCTTGGTGACCACCACGAGGCCTCTCAGTGCCAGGCGACGCTGCTCCCTGCACTTGCTTTCCAGGAACCTCGACAAGACCTTCAGGACACTGCCACCACATTGCGTCAAGTCCAGGCACTGGAGGACCTGAAAGGCACAGGGCAGTGACAGGGAGCCGGCCAGCAGGAGCCCAGAGCCGCACAGGGCTGGGCCCAGGCAGCAGCACAGGGCACGGGCACCGTCCCAGGCAGCTGTGGCTGTGAGAGGGCAGAGAGCTGGGAGGCTGTTGCCGACATCTCCTCATAAAAATCCTTTCATTAAGATTTTTCCAGCTGGGGCTGAGAAGTCTCAGCAACAAGATTAAACAATTGTTATCAGCTGCTGTGGAATGTAACAAGTTCACCTGTGATTGGCCCATCTCTCATGTTTATAATTAATAGCCAATCAACGACTGTGTCCTATGGGACAGAGCCGGGAGAGCTTCTGTGTTGAACATTCTTTCTATCTCTCTTCTTAGCTTTAGCCTCTCTCAGAAACCCTCTCTTGCTCTCCATGTCCTTTTAGTATAGTTAATATATATATATATATCCTAATATAATAAATTAGCCTTCTGATAATAGAGTCCACATTCTCGTCCATCCTTCGCCCTGAAACACCCTGAGATCACTGTAACAGGAGGCAGCTCAGCCAGGCAGCGCTGGCCACCAGGCTTACCTCCACAAGGAATGCCAGGAAGGGCAGATCCCAGTATGGGTCCTGCCTGTTGAGCTGCCGGAGCAAGTGGAGTGCGATGCGAGAGCACAAGGGGACCAAGTTACAGCGCATCTCCCTGGCGGGGGAAAAAGACACCAAGACCCTGAGGTGGGGGACAAACCTCTCCCAGGACTGACTCAGGGAGCTCTGGTCTTTGCCCAGCATCCCTGCAGGGGATGTGGGTGCTCTGGGAGGCGGCCCCTTCTGGGCACCCTCCTCTCCCAGCCTTTTCCAGTCTCCTTGGCCGTCCCTCAGTGACGAGGCTCTCTGGCCCATGACCACAGGGACTGTGTGGGGCACAGGGCACAAATGCCAGGGGCAATGGGGAGAAGGGGGTCTCACCTGGCCAGCAGACCCATGGCATAGTGCTGGGTGGCAGCACAGAGCAGTGTGTCCCAGCCACGCTTGCGCTCCACAGCCATCACCTCATTGTCACAGCGCAGTCGGTAGAGCAGAGCCTTCATGGCCTGCACTGCAAACCTGTGTGCAGAGCAAAGCCCAGGTCACACTGGGAACGCTGGCACTGGCCACAAGGGCAAGGGAAGGGACAGGAGGACTGGGACCTGTTGTAGTTGCTGGGAAGGCGGTGTTGCTCCTGGCATGCTTTCCAGAAGTTACCAGCTTCCACTGGTGGCATCTGCTGTGTGGTGATGACAATATGAAAGAGCAGAGCCACAAACAGACGAGAAGAATAAAGTATCATGGCCTCGTGGCACTCGGGCACCTGAACAATCACCCAGATCACCAGAGTTGCCTGCAAAAGAAGCAGCCCAAGGCAGCGCTCAGTGCCGAGGTGTCCGTGGGACAGGGCCCAAGGGCAGATGCAGGTGGAGCAGCGGGCCTGGTGCCCCCTGAGCCTGCCCCTAGCCCATGGTTCAGCCCCAGTGCCTGAGGCATGGAGAGGATGGAGAGCTGCTGGAGAGATGACCGAGGGGCAAGTGGAGGCCAGTTCCAGAAACTCACAGCCAGGGCAAAAACGTCCCTGTCGTCCCCATCAGAGGTGCACGTGCTGTGCAGTGGCCAATCCTCCATCACACAGATCAGTGTTGTCAGCACTTTCTCCACGGCCGGTCCTGATGACCCTATGGTTCTCCAAATCATTTCAGCAGCTCTGTGGGATCAGAGCTCTGTGTCAGGGGCATCTCAGTCCCAGGACCATGCCCTGTGCAGCTGTGGGGGCCCAGGTGACAGAGCCCCGGTGCCCTGAGGGGCAGGGAGGGAGCATTGGCAGCAGGCTTGGGAAACAGAGGGGCCCGAGGGTCCTGGACCTCTGTGCCTGTCTGGCAGAGCCCAGAGCACAGGCTGTGCAGGGCCATGGGCCCTAAAGGCTGCTGAGCCCTGAGCTCTCCAGGCACGTGGGCCCCGTACCTGTCACATGTTGGGGCACAGCGCAGGAGGGTCAGCACCACGTCAGCAGGGTGTTCTTCAGCCAGCCTCACAATGTCAATTTGCAGCCTGGCATCCAGAGCAACATGGGACACCAGCCTCTGGTGAATGCTCCTTACAATGGCTGGCACCTGGAGGAGGCATGGGGGAGATTTTGAGTGCTGTCCAAGGGAGCAACTTCCCCAGCTTCCCCCAAGAGGTGCTTCCCTTCCTGCCACACTGTGCTGGCCTCAGAGGCTGAGGGGGCCCAGTGGCCATGGCTTGAGGGGACACATGATCCTGGCAGGCCTCCAGGCCTGGCCCCAGGCTGCTTACCTGCTGCTGAGAAAGAACAGCACTGTCCTCAAAAAAATCCCTCGTGGGGGCACAAATCACAGTGGGAGTGGGCATGCTGCCAGTGTTTGTGATGCCCTGAGTCATTCTATTGTCAGTCTTTGTGATGGCCATGCTCTCAGTCGCTGCCATGTGAACAGACTTCACTGTTAGATAATTCATTGCATTGTTTCCTGAGTCTGCTGTCCATTCTGGGCTGGCAGGAGGCTTTTCCTCGAACTTGGTCAGCGTGCAGTCAGGCTCGGCTGGGACCTCAGCTGCTCTGGTGCTGGTGTTTCTATGCTGAATGGGCAGGAATTTTGTGAACATTTACAGAACAAAGGACAGGGAAGGCAGGGATGCTCCATGGCATGCTCCAAGCCGGGTGCTGGGCTGAGCAGGGACAGCAGGCCCAGCCCAGGTGGGGGTGGCTGCAGGTACCTTCAGGGTTTTGTGCAAGCGGCCACGGCCGGGTTCCCTCTGTCGTGTCTTGTCCAGGGCTGCATCTGGCAAAGAGCGAGCACAGCCAGAGCTGAAGGGCTGCGGGAGAGGCCGGAGAACACAGCCCAGCCCTGCACTCCCCCGGCAGGGAGAGCCCCGGGATGACCCAGGGGATGGAGCATGGCCACTGTGGGGTGTCTGCCTTGCCCTTGATCCATCCTGTCCGTGGGCATTTCCCCAGGGGATGGGATGGGATGGGATGGGATGGGATGGGATGGGGCCAGGCTGGCTGCTGCCATCAGCCCTGAGGCCCAGCTCTTGCACTCACCATCCTTCAGTGGCTGGGATTGCTCCGGTTTTTCAGGCAGTTGTGCTGGGGCAGCTTCAGGCCTTCTCTTTCTTTTGCGTCTGAAGACTTTGAAGAGGCTGCGGAATCTACCCGCCATTCCAGAGTCTGGTCCCAAGGGCACCTTCTAGAGAGGTGGCTCAGGAAACCTCCAAGTCAAGAAGTCCTCAAGGGCACCTGCAAAACAGAAGCCTCGGGAAGGCCGCAGGCCACCAAGGCCTGCAGTCTTGCCACGAGGTCACCTGTAGGAACAATGCCTCGGAAAGGCTCCGGGTTGGACACGGACGAGCGCGCTGTGCGGGGGCTCCTCACGGCACCGCTCTGTCCCGTCCTGTCCCGTCGCGTGCTCCGAGCACTGTGGCCTGCTCCTGTCACTGCCAGCTCCTATGTCACCACGTGTCACAAAGGACACCCTGTCCCATTCCATGACACGGTGACCGTGCTGCACCGTGTCACAAAGGGCCCTTGCACACACTGCCACCTGCCCTGGGGCCGCCCCCAGCCCAGCCAAAGTGGCCCAGGCTGGAAGGAATGCCTGGCCCCAGGTGTCTAAGGCAGCCCGACAGGATCTTTAGGAAGGGCTCAGAGCATCAGCAAACGCTGCCCTGCTCTGCGGGCTCAGGGCAGCAGAAGGAGCCCCCAGGGCTGCCGACGCAGCCGCGCTGGGAAGGGCACGGGGCCTTCCAGGGAAGCTGGCACGGCCTCCTTGGGACACGTCCCGGCTGGTGGCCATCCTAAACCCGCGGGTGGGACAGGCACAAGGAACGGGCGGGCCCGGGCACGGATGCTGCTCTGAGCCCTGGGGCCCGGGCAGCGCTGACAGCAGCAGCTGTGGCAGAGTCCCCGGCCAAGCAGAGCTGCCACTCCCCGAGCCCTGGCAGCGCTGGTGCCCATCTCCTGCCCCAGAGACCTGTGCCCCCGGGGGCTTCTGTGCCACAGGGAGCCAAAGCCCACGTGCACTGGGGGCTGATGGCAGGAGCACCTGGAGCGACTGCTGGCAACACTTGGTCTCTATTGTACGAAGCTCTTACTCCATGCTGGGATTATTTTCTCATTGAAGTAATTTCCTGCACCACAAAAACATCTTTGCCATGAAGACAGAGGAGAATTTGGCATTAAGGAATCCTCACTTCAGGAAAGCTTTACTTCACATTGCTCAGCTAAAGTAGTTTCAAAAACTTGCAAACTCCTCAAATATATTGGCATGGGCAGAGAATGTGAATGGCTTGGAAGTTTGTTCCCATCTCAAAGGTTGCAAAACCAATCGACTAGTTGCTGGCAAGGTAGAATACAACCTGTTTTGTTATCGTAATCACGGGTCGTTGTAACTAATGGCTTCTTTTGTATTGGTAAAGCCCGGCCTGTGGCTAAATTGTACTTCTCCCCAGACAGTGAGGGGAGGAGACGTGGGAGGGGGGCATGCAAAATAACCTCGAGACCAGCATGCCGTAGGAAGTGTCAAACTTACCAAAAAAGACCCACAAAACAACGAGCCAGTGCAGAATTAAGAAATTAGAGTGATGCCTGGGCGTGAGGAACAGAATGCTGAGCCTGCAGAGATGCTGAAAACCTTTGTGTCCCTTCACCCTGAGGTAGGACCTTACCTGAACCAAGACCACGAGCGAGAGCCACTGCTGAACTGCTAAACCAGGATATAGCCTTCCTGCTCCCGAGAAGACAGAACCCCCCCACCTCTACCCCTAGTGGACAAAGCTGGTCATATCCTCCTCCTCGTCATCACCTGGGGAGAAACAACAGAGACTGCAGACCCGTCGACCTTTCCAACCTTGAGCTGATCACTTTTAATAAAAGCATTAAAACGAGAAAAAGTGTCCTAGCCTATTTATTTCAGCAAGAATGGCTGGGACACGCTGCTGTGTGCTCACACCCAGCACTATGCCATGGGTGTGCTGCCCACAGAGCGGCTGGGCAGGGGCCGGAGCTGCGGGGATCCCTGCCAGAGCAGTGCCTGGAGATGGCCACAAGCCCCGTGCCAGGCAGGAAGCGCCATCCGTGTCCCCCTGCCCGTGTGCTGCCGGCTGCCTTGCTGAGGGCTCCCAGGTGCCTCTGGATGGGGCTGCTCTGGAGCTGCTGTGGGGCTGCGGCGCTGCTGCCGGGCAGCTTGGCCGGGCTGGGGCAGCCCCTGAGGAGACGGGGCCACGAAGGGATGAGGTGCTGTGGAAGCCCTGACGGAGCGAGGCAGTGGGAAGGACCAAGGGGGATGTGTGAGGGAGTGGGTGGCAGGAGGCTACAAGGGGACAGGAGGCCCCTGAGGAGCCAGGGCAGTGGGAAGCCCTGAGGAATTGGGTGTCAGAGGGCACAAGCAGCCCCTGGGCAGCCGCCTTGTCCCTGGCCCCCGGCTGCTCTGGCGCTTCCCCAGAGCGTCTCCCAGGCCTGCGGCAGAAGCCCTCGAGGCCGGGACACCACCCCAGCACGAAGGCGGGGACACCCCCGAGGTGCCCAGGCTGGGCTGGCTGGGCACAGGGAGGGCAGGGGGCTGCTGCCAGGGCATGGCCACTGCGTGCTGCCAATAAGGGGCAGGGGGCAGAGGCAGGGCTGGCGGCCAGCCCGGGCCCTGGCGGCTGCCCAGGCCACGGTGCCGTGACCGAGGCCGCCCTGACCCAGAGCTCTGGGCCCGCAGAGCTGCTGCCACCGTGGCGAGGGCGGCCGTGTCTCCTCCAGCGGGGCTGCGGAGTCGCTGCTGCCCCGGCGGCTCCGGGCCCCACAGAAACAGCACCAGAGCGGGCTCAGCAACAGCAGCACCCCGAAGGGCGGCACCTGCTCGGCCAGGCATCCGCACCCGCCGGGATGCCAGACGGGGGAGCCCGGGGGCACAATCGCCCCTGCTTTGGCAAAAGGCTCAGCAGAGCTGGCCACAGTGGCTCTCTCTTGACTTGCCAGCCTGAACTGAGCAGGTAGAAGAGCTGAGTTTTCACTTTTTGAGCCACTACTGAAGTTCATTTCCAGTGGTCTTAGACACTTTTGAGAACAGACCCTTCTGCCAGACATGACACAGTTGGTGAATTGTAGGCATATCCCAGCTGTAGCTGGAGGGGACGAGTTGGGGGAGATGGAAGCAGACATTTTACCTATACTTGATTTTTTGAGACAGTGCTTAGAGTGCTCTGCTGTCACATCAAATTAGAGGTAGATGCCATGAATGGTTCACGTCAGGAAAAGAATGGAAAAGAAGAAAAGAAAAATCTTAAAGAAAAGGAAATTCACGTCATTCCCTTCTTTCCAAGAGAGCCATGTTCTGTCTTCTCTTGGTTTCACTTTTTAAGGGTTCTCCTCAGCTACAGCTGTAAGGAAGACATGGAAGCTTGGGAAAGGCCACCTAGTCTTTACAGTCTGCCTTCAAGAGAAGGGAGAAGGGTTTTGTCCAACTTGGAGTCCTCCTTCACCTCTCTGTCCTGACATAATCAGGCTCTTCCTTTTTTCAGTAATTAATAGCAACAGTCATAAGGGTAATGCAAGAGTAACTGAGGAAACCCACAGGAGCACATAGGACCACGCACAAACAACAGCTCCAGGGAGCATCTTTTACTGCCCAGTGTGACTTGACAGGTGAGTGCAGCACTTCCCACTACACTGCCAGCTTTCCAAAGCAACTGGTGACACTGGGTGGCTTTACTCTTGGCTGCCCAATTTGGAAGGCTTTTCAAGGATGTATTTTTGGAAAAGCAAAAGCAACTTCTCCAGTGAAGTGACAGGTTGAACATCCAAACTTGCCAGTTCCTCCTTGTTCCTGTGGAACAGATCAGTTCATATCTCACCTCACAATCGTCCCCCCTCAGCCAAAGCTTCCAATCAGGGAGCTGCTAATCCCAGAACTGCTGTCAAGGAGTCTCTTCTCATCCCTGTCATGGCCCTGAGGGCACTAATATACCTTGGTGGCCCTGACCAGTCCCTCCACTGGGATCTCCACTCAGCTCCAGCTACTGAAGCTCAGCCCTGGATCTCTGGTGACTGAGCCATGTGGTGGGAATGCTGAGCTCTAGCTGGGGTGGGTTATGTAAATACCTACTAAGCTTTCCTTCACTCTCTGTTCTTCCTCTGGTGTTGCTCTGGGAAGCATCACCACTTTGTAGAGGCTCTTCCAGAGCAACATCAGGGAGAATTTGGCTATTCCTGAACAGCGGGGTAGTGCTATCAAATCAACAACCCTCCCCAGTGAAGGGGATGCCTTTAGTGAGATTTTCAGGCCAAGCCACATGTGTGGCATTTTACCCTGGAGATCTGACTGCACTCCCAGGGAAATGGCAGGTCTTGGGGCTGAGGGAACTTTGCCTCAGGGCAAAAGGTTATGGGGAAAACCCAATCAGTGTCAAACGCTTGTGCCACTCTCTTAGACCCCCGCACATATTTAACGGAGTGTGAGAGATTATCTGGGTACACCACGGACACTCCATGAAGTTCTAACTGCTAAGGAGGAACAATGCATTCCTGGGGCTTTCAAACACATCTAGTACAGAATGAACTCTAGGAAACCACACAAGGGAATCACAGGAAGAGCTCTGGGACCTTGCATGAGTTGGGAGAGAAAAAACACTTCTGCAGAAATAAAGGATTAAAAGCCCATAAAGGGCTTCAATTGCAGCTGGTGAAAATACCACATTTAGAACACAGGACCTAGAAGATATCATAAATAAATACCAAATTCTTCACAGAAATCCAAACCAGCTTCCTTTGCAATACAAAGCACATTTTAAATGGCTATTTTGATGAAAATGTCAGCATTTTTCCTGGAAACAACAAACACTCAATTTTCATTGCACTTGAAACCCAGTTTCCTCTCTCCTTTTTTTTTTTTAAAGGAAAATGTTGGCTAACCCTGCCAGTCCTGTGTATAATATACACATCTTCCAAACACAGAGAGCTAAGTGTTGGCTGCAAATCAGAATTTTCCCTGCTAAAGGGACCTCAGAATCACGGAATGGTTATGGTTGGAATGGATCTTAGAGATCACCTGAGATAAGGCAGAGACAGAATGCACCTACCACACCCAGAAATGCCTTTTCTTTTGTTCAAACACACCAAAACTCCTCCTTCCCATGAAATCCAAGCAGCTCTCCCAAGTGACAGAGGGCAGGCTTGGATCAGGTATTGGGAAGAGATTCTTTGCTGCGAGGGTGGCGAGGCACGGCATCACTGCCGTCAATGTCACCGTGTGTCGGGACAGACAGTGACAAAACCCCAACAAGCAGAACAACCAGCCTGCTGACAAGGTTATCCACCAACCCCAGAGTCTGGAATTGGCTCTGGCAGCAGCTTGCCCAGGGTTTACTGCAGACAGGGAAACCTGCCCGTGTCACAGCTCATTAGCTGGGTGGCTCTCAGGGCGAAGGCGGCTCCAAGCTGCTGTGCTGCTCTCTGTGATTCCAGCCTGTGGGTCTCTGCTTCCAGCCACACAGGGGCCAGGATGGAGGGGAAGCTTGTGGGACAGTTACTGGGGCTGGGCATACTCAGCCACTGCAGGAGACAGCCAGCAGGAATTTTAGGGACTGAAATCTCAGTGTGGCCAAAGCAAACACAGAACAAAGCATAATATGATGGTTATGTTTTCAGCAGTGGAAGGATCTACACCAGGACCTGCACTCCCAGGGAGTGGGAAGAGCTGTCCTTTTACGAAAATCCCACTCTCTTGCCCAAAACTGTGAGCAGCTTCTTGCTAGGGGCTGGTGCCACAGGGGGGAACTGAGAGCTCTTTGTGTTGAATGAAACCCTCAGTTCCCTCTGGACAGGTCCTTAAAGATAAGGAGCAGCAGAATGGCCATGCTTGTTACAGGGCCTGCACCGAGTGACAGGATGGCAGTAGAATCACAGAATCAGGGAATCACTGAGGTTGGAAAAGCCTTCTAAGATCCTAGAGTACAACCATTCCCCCAGCACTGCCAAGCCCGCCACTGAACCATGTCCACAAAGAGCCCCATGGCCATTCTAGGTTGCCCACCACCCACTGGACAAGGAAATTTTTTTCTCTTCTCATATTCCAATTAACTTATGAGCACTCAGCAGGATTCATGGTTTTGCAAAATTCGGAAGGATGCTTTTGGTCATTAAGGATATGAACGCTTTGAGGTTATGAAATTTGAAGTTCAGAAGGACATATGTGATCCTCACAGTTGTGATGTTAACTCATGCACATCTCATGGAGCACAAAAACATGTACTCCCGAGGAGTTTTAAGACTTCCATCATGCTCTTTTTCTCCAGCCACATCCAGATAGGCTCTGTAGTTCTGAACACTTTACCTTCTACCTAAGCAAAGTCCCTTCCCTTCAAAAAGAAAATAAATACGATTCCAAAGCGTCAGCCTTCCCCTTTGACCCAAAACCCACAAATGCACTTGGCATCATTCTTTCTTCTGTCTCCAAAAATGCACAGGGTTTGGTTTCCCAGTACTTCTGTGCAGCCAAGTGAGCTGTTAGCACCTGGAAAGCTGATCCTGGAGGGGCACAGCTGAGTCCCAGCAACTGTCCCAATACACCGGGAAATGTCCCCAGCCCCGACGATCAGGATAACCAGGAGGAAGAGCAGAGCCAAGGGGATACCCAGTGACTCTGTAGGAGTGCCCAGAACACGCCACACCGAGCCTCTTCCTCAGGGCAGGCAAATCTCCTCCTCCTCCAGGGATGCCACAGGCACTCGGGCTCCCCAGCTCCATCCCAGCAGAGAGAACGCCCAGAAGCCAGACAGGATGTAGCCACCTCCTCTCTGTTTTGTCCTTTTGCAAATTGACTTGCTCTGTGCCCTCTGCTCTGCTTAATTGATCCTCTGCCCGTCTCCAGCAAACAAATTGTTCCCCTGTCTCATTCATAATGTGCTCCAAATAAAGTGTGTTTCTGCCTGAGCGAATGCCCTTCGGGGGTACTTTAAATTGTCACAGCGCATAAGGCTTTCCCTGAAATCTGCATTTTTACAGTGCTCACTCTCCACAACGGCCCCTGGAGCCACACTTAATCTATTTCAAGGCATGTGGTGACTTCCCAAAACAACCTGGCTAGGAAAGCAAAGCTTGCTTTAAACCAGGCTCTTTCCATCCTCCCTTTCCCCCCAAACCAGCTGGGTTTTCCTTTTCCATCCTGAAAATAAAGAAGCAAACCAAACTCCAAAGAGTGCCCTGTTGATCCAGCTCCGAGAACTCACCAAAGCAAAGCACTGTCCAGTTGAAACTGGGCAAGGGCTCAAATCCTTGTGGGTATGAGGACCAGCAGTGGTTCAAGCCAGCCTCGCTGCTCAAGGAGCATTGCTGAGGTTATCAGGGAGGTTGAGGCCCCCCAGAGCAAGTAGCCAGTGTGTCCAGGAGATACGATGCTTGTAACTTACTACAGACCCAATGATGCTACAGAAATACTGCTGGAGGAGCAGCCAGCCCTGCTGATGAACAGGGAGGAGCTCAGATCAAAGTTTCTTTGCAGCCTCCTCATGGATTTCCAGGACACAGACCCAAAGGAAGCATCTCCCGGGAGAGAGAGCTCCCATGTTTTTATGGGATGGTTTTAGGGAGCAAGGAACTTCACTGCAGAGGGAAGAATGGATCCAAATGCTCCAGTTTTGTATTTAAATCTGCATATTATGGAGGGGGAAAAAACCCAAACCAAACAACCATGCCCAAGGTTTAGAGCCCCTTCCCAGGAGCCCCAAAATGGGCAGCAAGGCACAAAAAGGGAGCAGTGTGAAGGTCTTTCCCTTCGATTGCTGCTGGCAGGTTCTCCCCACGTGGTCCCGCCTTGCTCAGAGCCAGCAAGGGCAGATCTGGAGCCTGGGCTTGGCAGGATATTGCAAAAGCTGGGATCAGAGCTGCATCCCAGCTGGAGACTAAAATAACTATGAGATTACCTCCACGGGAGCGCAGCCAGCACGGATAATGCTTGGCCTGTTCCTCTCCCAGCTTGCCACAGCCTTGCCTGGCCTCCCTTCCATGTTTCTTCAAAGCCTCCTTCGCTGCAGGAACTTCAGTCCTGCTGGGGGGCAAGAGCAGGCTGAGCTTCCCCTGTCTCACAGTGCCCCCCTCCACACTGGGCTGCCCAGCTCAATCCACCTTGGAGCTCCTCCACGTTGTCAGCACAGCTCCCCTTGCTTGTTCGTCTGATCCTTCCCTGCCAGGCTCTGCTCTCTGCAGAGCAACCCCAGCTACTGACAGGGCAGAGGGCCAAGGTGCAAATGGATTTTCTTCTCCCTCAAGAGCTCCCTTCCCCTTGTGTGGCCTGGCCACCATCAGCCTAGGCTGGGATGTTTGATACTGAAGGCATTTCAAACTCAAGCCCAGGGGGTTTCTGGTATGATACATCCTCTGAGGAGGCAGCAAAAAGCTCAGAGGTGCAAACTGTTCTTGGGCAAGCTCGAAAAAGACATTTCCTCCTCTGGAGAGCCAAACCCACCAGAAATGGCTGCAACAGCTGGGGCTGGAAGCCAGCACCTCTACAGAGCACTGTGCAAGGTAGATGTGACACTTGGTCCACCTGTAGAGCTGGGAAATCTTCCTAGATGCATTTGAGAGTTTAGCAACCACTTGAGGGTATAGCAGCAACAGCTGGCCAGGAAAAGGGGAACTAAGGATTGGGAAGGATGGCAAAATTTAAAGCAGAGATGGGACACCATGACACCAAACACTCCTCTGCTCAGTGGAAAGGCATCTGGGAGACATCAGCATTGCAGCAGCAATGGTACATCTCTTAGCAAGGGCAGGAGTCCTCACAGCTGCAGAGCAACAGCCCCTGTCACAAGAAGGGGCAGGGATATGTCAGCAGAAGGTAAGGAATATAAAATATAAACCTTTCTAAACCCATCAAGGAAACTGAAGTAAGTTTCAGTGTAAAATAATTAAATGGGAGATAAAAACATTTTTTTAAAGCCTTCCAGTGCCTAAAAAGGCTCCAAGAAAGCTGGAGAGGGACTTTGCACAAGGGCCTGGAGTTACAGGACAAGGGCGAATGGCCTCCCACTGCCAGAGGGCAGGGATGGATGGGATATTGGGAAGAAATCCTGCCTGTGAGGGTGGGCAGGCCCTGGTGCAGGGTGCCCAGAGCAGCTGTGGCTGCCCCTGGATCCCTGGCAGTGCCCAAGGTCAGGTTGGGACACTGGAACAGTGGAAGGTGTCCCTGCCCATGGCAGGGTGGGGAGCAGGATGAGCCTTAAGGCTCCAGCCTAAACCATTCTGCGAGTCTGAGATTTCACATCAGATTTGAGATTATTTCTTGAGGCACACACATTTATCAAACAACACAGACAGTTTTGGCCCATTCATATCAAACTCTCCTAGGTCCAGAAAATAACAATGATAACAATATCTGATGATGATGATGGTAACACCACTAATAGCTATGCCATTATTCCAAAGTACCTGCTAGCCATGTGCTGGTCCTTCACCCCAGGATGATGGTTGTTGTGCTTTATCACTCTTTAGATCTTTCCAGCCAGGCTTGGAAAGAGACTGTTGTCTTTGAACTTCACAAAAACATACACAAATAATTTTTTTGGGCAGATGACTGCTATCTAAAATCCATTCTACTTGAAAACCACGGGCACAGAAGGTTGTCTGGATGGCTGGCCACTCAAGTCTGCAGTGGGAGTTCCAATAGTGATGTTTTGAAGTGCCCCCCCTATTAAGAGGTTTTGTGATTTGTCCAAATTGGCTTTTCAAAATGTTTTAAAGCAAGGTGAAACGTGTCTCAGTGATTCTTCAGGAACACACTGGTTAACTCCACACCTGCTGTGCCAGGTATCCCCAGCCAAGCTGCAGCACCTGTCCATGGCTCTCCTCTGGCCCAGAGCAGGAGCTCATCACTGGCACTGAGGAGCAGCCAGCAAACAGGACACGGGCTGGGAGTGAACAAACACCACCTCCCCAAGGGCTCCTTCATCTCTGTTCAAAGCAGGAGCCACCACAGCGTGTTCTGCTCTGCTGCCCAGGGCTCCTGCCCCCGTCTTTAATGGATGCTGCGCGGCCGTGGTGTGGGCAAACACCAGGCTGAGCTTTCAGAGAAATATTTACCTTGCTCTCAGCTGTCCTGGGGCCCAGGGAGACATCTGTGATGCCAGCTGGGGACTGGGGCTTTCAGCCAGTGCCAGATGTCACCTCTCCCCGCTGGCTCAGGACAGGAGCCCCCTTCTGCTGCAGGCTGTGTCCCACAGGCCCCTGTCCTGGCTGGCATTTGGGAACACAGCAGGCAGGAAGGGAAAGGGAGGAAAACAATAAATGCCCTCTGCTCTCCTCCTCCTGCCCCTCCATACGTGCATCTTACCCTGCTGCAAGAAGCACCACGGCTCTTCCTGCCCTTTCCCACATGGAGCTGAGCCTACGGCAACACAAACATCCCTAAACCCAAGCACACCACGGGATTCTCGGAGCTGTCCTGTGCAGGGCCAGGACTTCAGTGATCCTTCCAACTCAGGATATTCTATGATTCTGTCCAAACGCTTTCCTTGTCGCAGACATCTTTTATGAAAAATCCTTTCCTTAGGATTTTTCCTCCTGAGAAGTCACCAAGCTGCAGCCCCAGGGATGCTCTGGCCCATCCCTCCATCCCCCTCGGCACAGGTGGGGCTGCCCAGAGCCAACTCCTCTGAAGGAACAGGGAGGAGTATTGAAGATTGCCATGCAAGGTGTTTTCCATTCCCATCTGTGTGGCAGATCACCTTTGTCAAGGGGGCAGTTTCCCTTTGAGTGCCCACACTCACACCTCCCTGGGGAGGGGACATTGCTGATAACAGCTATTGAATGTCCCTGCATGGCTGATAAGAACTGTAACATCCCACTGGGAGATGCTCTGCCCAGAGGGAGGAGCCAAGCATTGCTACCCAGATATAATCCAGAGGTTTTTGAGACACCAGCACGGCTTTCTCCACGGGATTCCCCAGAGGAACAGCAGCTGCCTCTCCTTCCACTGGATCTTCAGAGGAAGAATACATCCTTCTCTGCAGATCCCCCTTGCTCCAACAGAACCACCCCTGACACTGCAGGAGGGCTGCAGCCACATTTCCAATGGGACTGCCACCAACAGCCTGACCCACAGGGTGTCAGGCTGGGCTCTGACTCTGTCAGTCTTGTTCATGTGTACTGCATTGTTTATTTTATCCTTTTATTTTTCTTCCCCATTAAAGAACTGTTATTTCCTGCTCCCATATTTTTGCCTGAGAGCCCCTTAATTTAAAATTTATAGCAATTGGGAGGGGTGGGGAGGGTTTGCATTCTCCATTTCAGGGGAGGCTCCTGCCTTCCTTAGCAGACTCCTGTCTTTCCAAACCAAGACAAGGAGAAAGCAGAGTAGGGCACAGAAACCATAAAAGATCAAACGCTCCCAGCATATCTCCAACAAAAATTCAGAAATGTTACAAAACTGCCTTGTTTTGCTAAGAAAAAGCAGGTGCCAGGTAGGGGTGGGAATGTTGGACAATTCAGCATTCAGAGCAAAGAAACCTGTGTTTTTTCTAGTTTCCATGCTGAAAAACAGTGCAGGGGAAAAGAAACCGCTCATTTGTCTTAAAAGATGTTTTCTGTTACATACTAGAAACTACATACAGACACTTTATAAATACACATACTTTATATTTCAATATATCTACATGCAACTTCATATGCATATATATTACATATTACTATAATATATAAATGTTGTACTTTTTTTAAATACACTCACCCTTCTCTGTCAGATTTCTCAATCCCTTTCAAACATCCGTGATGGACTGTGTGCATCCCAAAGGCTCCAGGTGCTCCTCAGAATCCCTTCCAATCCAACCCATTCCATCTCAGGTCAGCAGTGGCAAGGCCTGAGCTCCCATGCTGCAGGCTAGCAAACCCTGACGTGCTCCAGATTGGGAACAGACACAACCAGCAAGGGAAACATCAGAGAGGAGCTCCAAAACCATTTATTGAAACAAACCAAGAGGAATTCACATGAATCCAAAGCTGGGCGAGCAGGAGGAGGGATGAGCTTCGTCTGGTTTCCTAAAGGGTCACCGTGTTTCTGATCTTTAAACAACCTTTCCATCCCATTCCACAGGATGCTACTTGGGATGGTAAGAGGTTGTTTATTCCTTCCACTGGAGTGGCATAAAAATAAATCTGTCAACTTGTATTATATACACACATATGGGCTGTGGGGTTGTTTGTTTTTTTTTTTCTGTGGGGAAAACATCACTCTCTCAGTACTTACAATTAAGTAGCATTATACTTATTTTCTTTATCTTATTGAAATTTTTGGTTTTTAACTGAAAATTTTGGGACCTGAAGTCTGAGGGTAGGAAGGCCAGCACCCAGAGACAATCAGTTTAGCAGCCAATCTCAGCATGTCTTGTACAGTACAGCAAAGCCCAGGGTGTTTGCCACAGGAGCTCTAACCTGGATCCCAAACACTGGGAACACCTGGGACACTGGGAAAGCTGGAGTGGGGAAGGACCAGAGCAGCACAAGAACACCACACAGGGCTCATTTTCCTTATATAACAGGCAACAAATCTGTACAACATGGCCATAGCCACAGGTACCTGGCAGGGGTGGCAGGAAATTTAATACCAGAGGTGAAAACCTTTCCGTGCCTTTCCTTAGGACAGGTTTTCATGAGACTGGTATCCATGCACGTAAATACAAAGCTTTGCTGAAGCTTTGGCTGCACTCATGGGGTGACCTGCAACCACAGCTCAGCCTGGGAAATCTGTCCTCCAGCCCTGCTGCTGTCCCTCCCCACACCAGGGATGCCAGCACAGGGAGCAGGATGCTGGGAAGTTGAGAAAAAAACCCCCAGGTGAGCCAAAGCAACCAACATCAGTGGCACCGGCAGGATGCGCCCAGCAGCGGGCAAGGTTTGTTTTCTGCAGCTCGAAGGCAGCTCCTTCCCCGGGGAAAAGTCCTGCTTTGTCCATTCCTGTCTCTCCTAGAGAAAGTCCTGCTTTGTCCATTCCCGTCTCTCCTAGAGACAGAAGTCCCCCCTGGAGGCGTGAGGGGGATCTGGCAGCACTTCTGCCCGGGGCTGAGGCTGGCAGGGCAGTGCCAGGCTTCCCCCCAGCACTGGATGGTCTTGGGGCAGTCCTGTGGGAGAGCTGGGCAAACCAGAGCTGCTGCAGGGCTAGGAGAGAGAGAGAGAACAGTGGTGAGGCACTTTGCAGGGGGTTATTGGCACTGGCTGCACAGAGCCCCAGCACAGAAAACACTGAGCCCCAGACGGAGCAAGGCCCTTACCCTGTGCCTGCCCTCCTGGCTCCATGCAGAGCCACGTGTGCCACAGGAATTCAGCATCTCCAGAGGGCTGCTGATGCTCCCAAAGTGCCCTGCAGCTGAGCTGGGGGAAGAGTGCTGGGGCACAGAGCTCAGCTGCTTTTCGGGAACGAGCTGGTAGAAAGGGGGGAAAACCCTGGGGTATGGAGCCATCTCTTCCCAGGAGTCGCCAGTGCCGGCAGCATCCAGGCTGCACAATCCACCCAGGTTAAACTGCTGTGGGGGCAGGCCAGGCCCGGGGCCCTGGCAGCCCTGGGGCGGGGAGATCACGTCTCTGCCGAGGCCATGAAGGCCAGGCCGAGCTGGAGCCCGCAGCAGAGGGCACACACAGTCCTGCCAAGGCTGTGGAGAAGAGCTGGGGCAGGGGCCACACAGCCCGTTCATCAGCAAGTGATGGTGCCTGGGCTGGCTGGGTGGTGCCACGTGGTCCTGGCACTGGCTGGGCAGGGAGAAGGATTGCTGGACATCCTCTTGGAGGGGCTGCACGACTGAGAAGTCTCCCTGCAGCTGCGGGGCCCCGGGTGGCTCCTGCGGGCAGGGAGCTGCCGGGGCTGAGCTGGGGGTCCTGTGCCATGGGGTGCCCTGCACTGGCTGGAAGGAGTGGAGCACAGTCTCCTCCCCAGCTGGTCTCCACTGGGAGCCACTGGACAGCTCTTCCTGCTCAGCCAGCTCTGGGAGCAGCCCTGGCACAGCACTGAGGGGCTGCTCCCACAGCAGCGTGGGGGGCTGGGGCAGGGCAGTGCTGGGCTGCCCTGCACGCTGTGCCAGGGGGCACCCCGAGTCCTCCTGCTCCATGTGGCACGGAGCAGTGCCTCCCTGCGGGCTGGGGAGAGTGTCTGGCAGGGGACAGACCTGCTGCCCTCCCTCATGCCCGTCCACTGGAGGCCTGGGGACATAGGAGAGAATCTGGTTGCTGGCCAGGCTGTTATTCAGGGATGGGGACTGGTCTAGGTCCGTAGTGATCATCACCATTTTCTCATCCAGCAGCAGGAGCTCCAGGTCCTCAGCATTCAAGGCCAGGCCCTCCAAAGCACTGAAGAGCTCGTTGGAACAGCTCTGGTCACTCTTAATTGAGAGCAAGTCCATGGTGGCCAAGAGAGGGTCCTCCTGCTGCAAATCCAGCAGCTTCTCTTGGAGGCCGTTGCCCCTTGAAGAAGCTGGAGCTGTGCCCATACTCCAGGCATCCCCTCCTGCACCTGGCAAGGACACACCCTTGAGCTGGAAAGTGCTGCTGAAGGAAGGGTTCGGAATGGGAGCTGAGTGGGAGGTGTACACCGCCTTGTCCTGCTGCATCACAGCACCCAGCAGAGACCTGGGGTCAATGCCATTCTTCTGGGAGCGCCCTACGTGGCTGCAGGAGGGCTTCTTGGACTTGCTGAGTTTCCCTGTGCTCTGGAAAAGGTCAGGGAAGCCTGGGAGAGGATGAGTACTTTGGTACAGAAGCGCCTCTCCTGTAGCAAAGGTGAAGGGAAGACGCATGGACCGCTTCCGAAGGTGCTCTCCTCCTTCTTCATCCCTGCAGGGCAGGAAGAGGACACTGAGGCTGACACGTGCACAAGCCCACCCCACAAGTGCTTCTGCAATGGGCACTTGTGAGCCCTGCAAGCCAAAGCCCCTTTGCTCCAGCCAGCATGCATTCACACACACACACAGAGAAAAACCAAACATCTGCAGCATCACTGAGCATCACCCCTGCTGAGGGGTGGATGCGGCTGAGCAGCACCGAGCACAGAATCCCACGGCTGCAGCAACAAAGGTGCAAGGACAAACCCAACACGCTGCCCTGCTCAGGACATCCCAGAGCCACGGAGAAAGCCAGGCTGTGCCCACGCCAGCCCAGCACGTACACGAGGGGTCTCTGTGTGACCACGATGGACTCGGGTTTGCCGTTCCTGTAGACGAGCCGGGCGTTGGCCTGCACCCACTTCCAGCGCTTGTCCTTGGTCAGCAGCCGGAACACCGTCAGCCCGCTCTCGCCCGTCTGCATCACTGCAGGAGGAAGCACCAGTGCTGCCACCACGGCACGCTGCCCTTCCCAGCTGGAAACAGCAGCAGCGTGGCTGGCAGGCACAGGGGACTGTCACAGACATCTTTTACTAAAAACCCTAAGGAAAGGATTTTTCATAAAAGATGTCTGTGACAGTCCCCTGTGCCTTTCCTTAGGCAAATCCTAAGGAAAAATCATTTCCTTAGGATTTTTCCTGCTGAGAAGCTGAGAGGTCTCAATAACAAAATGTAAACAATGGTTATCTGCTGCTGTGGAATGCAACAGGTGGATCTTTGATTGGCCCATGTTGGTTGTTTCTAATTAATGGCCAATCACAGTCAGCTGGTTCAGACAGAGTCTGAGCCACAAACCTTTGTTATCATTCTTTCCTATTCTATTCTTAGCTAGCCTTCTGATGAAATCCTTTCTTCTATTCTTTTAGTATAGTTTTAATATATATCATAAAATAATAAATCAAAGCCTTCTGAAACATGGAGTCAGATCCTTGTCTCTTCCCTCATTTTAAGACCCCTGTGAACACGGTCACAGGGGACAGCTGGACACCCCCTGCTGCACTCCACACCGAGCTCCCTGCAGCTACAGGAGCAGCACAGCAAAGCATCCCGTGGGGAAAGAGCCACAGGGCTTGACAGAGCAGCCAGCAGAGCTGCCCCAGTCCCAGCCCACTCATCAGCACCAGGGACCAGGGAGGGGGCTCTTACTCCTGACGTGGTTCTCAGCACAGTACAGCATGTCAGCAGCATGGACAAACTGGTACCCCGTGCCGCACATCCGCAGCTCCGCCTCGGTGTAGCCCAGGACGATCTTCCCCCTGTGAGACACAGAGAGCACACCGAGCTCATGGGCAAGGCTGGGGGGCATGTCAGGAATGGAGCACTGAAAGCTCTGCTGCTTACTTGGCATCACACGCCAAGGGGGTGAAGTCCAGCTTGTGCTTGGTCCTGAAGATCATGTTCTTGGTTCGGATCTGCAGGATGGACGGCGGCTGCAGGGGCGAGGAGATGGCGAACAGAGCGAGCTGGGGGGGCAGGACAGAGCCATCTTCAGACCTTTCCTTCTGCCCATGAAGGAATTTCAGCCTGCCTTGAAGGTTCAAAGCCTGGGAAGAGAAGAAAAGCTCAGTGTCATGCAGAAAAGTGAGAAGGAAGAGACCTACATGGAAAGGAAGATGTCTGTCTACAGAGCTGGTGTGAACAGAATCATCAAATCACAGCATGGTTTGGGTTTGGAGTGACCTTAAGGATCATCTCGTTCCAATCCCCCTGCCATGGGCCAGGACACCTTCCACTATCCTAGATCTCTCCAAGCCCCATCCAACCTGGCCTTGGACACTTCCAGGGATGGGGCAGCCACAGCTCTCCACTGCAGAGAGAAGGAGGGATGACCACCACCCACCTGATCTTAAGACACGCTTTTAACAGAAAAACCAAAACACAGGGGAGAAAAGCACTTGATTGCTCAAGATTCAGCATTTCTGAGAAGAGAGGAACAAAACTCACAGGGAGAGGCCCGTATGTACAGGCCAAGCCTATGAAAAACAGGGAAAGTCTCTTGCTGAGACAGGCAAGCGCTGCACATGGCAGAAAGGAGCATGAGATCTTTCCAGGGGGTGGTTTCATTGCTGGTGTGACCCTCTGTGGTGAGCTGTGACCGTGTTCACAGGGGTCTCAGGTTGAGGGAAGAGACAAGGATCTGACTCCATGTTTCAGAAGGCTTTGATTTATTATTTTATGATATATATTACATTAAAACTATACTAAAAGAATAGAAGAAAGGATTTCATCAGAAGGCTGGCTAAGAATAGAATAGCAAAGACTGATAACAAAGGCTCTGTCTTGGACTCTCTCTCCAAGCCAGCTGACTGTGCTTGGCCATTAATTACAAACAACCAACATGGGCCAATCACAGATGCACCTGTTGCATTCCACAGCAGCAAATAACCATTGTTTACATTTTGTTCCTGGGGCTTCTCAGCTTCTCAGGAGGAAAAATCCTAAGGAAAGGATTTTCCATAAAAGATGTCTGCAACAGTGAGCCTGCCCCTCTCCTGCTGCGGAGGGTCTGTACTCACCAGGAAGCCAGAGGAATTATCCAGGAGGCAGCGAAAGCGGCACACAAAGCTCCTCTCCAGGAAGGAGGAGTTTTCTGGGGGCAGCTGATCCGGCTTGTAGATGACAGCAGAAGAGCTAAGACTCTTCCCTGCTGTGGAAGAGAAGGATTGAGAGAATCAAGTAAAGATTCACCCCAGCAAGGGCTGGAGGTGCCCAGCACTGGGCACTGCAGCAGTTTGCAGAGCGCAGCAACAGAAACTGGGGGGGAAAAGCCACAACATTGGAATGAAGCCATGGCCTGAGCCACATGGGTGCAAGTGGGGACAGCAAGTTGGGGTCCCAGCATCCCTGGGGAGCCCTGGTGCCACCCAGGATGGCAGCCTGCCTTTACCTGCTGCAGAGGGCTCACCAGCGTCCAGGGCCCAGCGGAGGTTGCGCCTGAACTCCGGCTGGTCCTCGGTGTGGATCAGCTCAAAGACACTCTGGTGCATGACATCTGTCTGGAGGGGACATGCCATCTGTAAGCTCTGCAGCCTGTCCCCAGGGCCAGTTTTCATGTCCCACCTGGGAACAGCCCGTCATGGCCCCAGCTGGTTTTATCTGACCCAGTGTCCCTGGTGCTCAAACGGGTCCCTGGCTAAATGAGGTTGCAAACTCTCCCCCAGAACTGATGTTGGTGGGAACAGACAGCACATCTGGCTTTAAGGACTCCTTGCCCATGTTGGGCCTGACTTCCTCCCCTGAGAAGCTTAAAAAGCCAATACAGCTTACCTCTGACATCCCCATAAATCAAAATCCTAGTGCTGACTTAAGAAATTAGATGAAAACACGGATTTGGGAACAAAACAGCAGCAAGGCCACCCCATCCCTACACTATTCCCAAGAGAACAATGCCCTGGGACTTGCTCCCTGTGCCCAGCTGGACAGGTGCCCTCTACCCCAGGTGCTGGGGACAGCCAGCTGTGTGTGGGTGACACCAAACCACAGTAGCTGAAGCAGTGCAGGTAAGTCCCGCTTCCCTGTAAATATCATCTAGTGTCCTCCAGGTTACCTGGGTGTCCAAAGTGCTGGAGCCCTGTGGGATTTACCGGGATTTCAGTGGGTGTCCCAGGGAAACTGGGCAAGGAACCCCAGACATCTCCCCATGGCCATGAACCCCATGGCTGCTGGAAAGTATCTCTGGGGTGATGAAGTCCCTTGTCACCTACCAGTGACCACGTCTGGCAATACGGGGTCCAAATTCCCAAGGAAAAGCCCCAAACAACTCCCTGAGAGGCTGTGATCCCTGCAGAGCCTCCTCCCTGCAGGGAACTTGGGGCTTTTCACCACCACCAAGGAAAAACTGGCTCTCCACAGCAAGTCAGAGTCCCACCAACCTGGTGAAATCCCAGATAGTCCTGGATCGTATGCGAGGAGTAAAATATCAGCCCTTCTGATGTCACCACCAGCACAAAGCCATTGAGTGCCTGTGGGAGAGAGGAGATCAGCAGGGACAGGCCACAGCCACTTCACTTCTACAGCAGGACACCCAAAGCCTGGCTAGCAGGCAGCTGAGCCACCAGAGATGGCCTCTCTGAGCTCATGCAGCTCTTCCACACAGCTGCCTGGGAATATCCTAATCCAGACTGATGGAAAATTGTGCTTCCGTCCTGGGAGCATTGACTCAGACTCAGCTTTGGACATTTATCCTCATCCTGTGCAGGGAGCAGATAAAAGCCTCTGAGCTTCTTGCAGTATCAAAGTGGACACCATCAGGAGCAGGTCCATTCTGGTGGAAATGAGCCTTTCCAACAGCCTTGAGGGCCTTGGCAGTCGTGTGTGGCCATCCCAGGCTCCAGAGGAGTGGCCTGGAGAAGGACATGGAATGCCTGGACTGTCCATGGGCAAGGAGCAAGGCCAAGGAAGGTGCTGTCTCTGCTGCCCATTCCCTCCTCAAGGTGATCAATGCTGAAAGGGCCTTAGCCAGTGGAAATGGAAAAGGCAAAAGCTAAAGCATAAGGATTTGGATTTAAAATTGCAGCAAAAACAAATCTTGATTTCTGAAAAGCCAGTTTCTTCCAAAGCAGCAGGGAATTCAGGCTGAGTCTGGTGCCTGAACTTGTGGGAAAACTACAAAATCCCTGGGTGACCCCAGAGCACCTTCTCCTTTCTGCCAATACATCCCAGAATCATTTAGGTTGGAGAATCCCTCTAAGATCATCACCTCCAAGACCACTTCTTCTGGAACACCACCTGGTTCAGGCAGACCCCACACCCCTTAGGCTGAATGCTGTGCTCTGTTTTCACAAAATAAATACCCAAAGCTGTTGTGCCTGTGTGGATTAGAAGCCCCAAGCCCTCTGCACAGAGAAGAGCAAAGGCAGCCATCAATCTGAAGTTTCCATTGCATTTTCAATGTTGCACACTTAGACATTTCACAGTTCACTGGCCCTTCCATACACTCCTCAAGCTCCAGGATTGCAAAGTCAGTATTCAAGGGAGCACTGGGCTTCCTGGCAGGAATAGGCTGAGCTGATCAGAGCCTCTGTCTTACTCAAGAGGGCCTCACTGCTACCGGTTTCATAAACTGGGGAAGTAATTTAGGGGTTTTCCCTGAGCTAAAAACCCCACACCAGGACAGGACACATGAG
Organism: Calcarius lapponicus; assembly: GCA_039654755.1. NCBI lineage: Eukaryota > Metazoa > Chordata > Aves > Passeriformes > Fringillidae > Calcarius > Calcarius lapponicus. The sequence continues at coordinate 27,629,358 of CM077470.1, forward strand.
AAGGGACCAGGGTGCTGGATAACAGTGTCCTCTACACGTGCAGAAGACTAGAAGGGGCAGAGGAGCTTCCCTACCAGTTTGGGAGTGCAGCTCTTTTGCAGGAGCCCTGGCTTTCCATCCCTGCTCTCTGGCAGCAGGCAGGACACTGCTGACACAGGCACTGACAGGATCCAGGCAAGCACCCTCCAGTGCCACAGGCACAGCACCAGCCCTTACAGAGCCCAGGGCAATGGAGACCTTGTCATGCCCCTGCCAGGGCTGGGAGTAGCCCCAGAGCAGAACTCCCTGAGCCCAGCTTGCTCTGCGGCTCAGTGTCCCCAGCTCTGAAAATCCCCAGTCACCCAGCAGACACCTTCAAGCCCGTGGTGCTGCCCAAGAGCCAAGGCAGTGAAACCCCATGGAAATCATTGGTTTGTCTTCCCAGACGCTGAGGAGCTTTCACTGCCCTGACACCACCACGTGGCCTCCCCTGTTCCCTAAGGGGAACAGACCCTCATGGGGACACTGGCAGTGCAAAGCAGGACCTCTCTGGCAGGCAGGGCTCCTGCAGTCTGGGCCCTGGGGCTTTTCAGAGCCAAAACCATCCTGTAGCACTGACCTGGCAGGGAAGCCACAGTGGCCAGCCCTGGCCTGCTTCCCCCACTTCATAATGTACAGACATCAGCATTAATTAGGGCCTGGCATGGAGTCCCAGCCAAGTCCAGCTATTGTTGCTGCCAAGTCCTGTTTCATTGTCCAGGTCAGAGTTTCTCCCCCCTCTCTTTCCCTTTATTCCAGGCACAAACGCTCTCTCTATTTACTGGGGTTGATCTCAGTGTGTGGGAATCTGGTGCAGAGGTTAATTAGTGCTGCCAAATGCACTTTAACCCTTTGAGCAGCTTCAGAGGAAGAAAGGGGAAGGATCAGAGTGGACCAAGAAACAGAGGAAGTTTGGCCATCAGAGGTGACAGAGCAGGTGGAAGTATGTTTGTAAGTATGGAGGAATGTTTCCTTGGGGGGGTGCAGAGACAGATTCTGAGCTCCTGCCACACCCAGGGTCCCATAGGTAGACCCTGAGAGAGCTCCACCAGCTTTTCAGATGCAGTTTGGGTGCATCTATCCATCTAAAAGGATGGCACCCAACTGTGGGAGGAGCTGATGAGCAGGACATCAGCCCCCAGCAAGCCCTGCTGAGCAGTTTTGTTATATCCTGAGGGGAAAACCCTCAGGTTTCTGGTTATTAACCAGGCTGGCTTTAGCACTTCTCCCACCAGACACAGAGATCCTCAGCTCTCAGGCAGGACAGTAATTACACACATATATCCTGGGATACACCCACCTACCCTGTGTTTAAGGGATGAGCACACGGCCCATCAGCACCTGTCTGCATCACACATCACCTCCTCAAAATCAGGGAAGACTCCCACGGTGTTTTCTTCCCTGTTTCCATCAGTGTTTGAACAAAAGCCTCGAGTCAGGATCAGTGTGCCCACATTGGAAACTGCACTCAAGCACCTTGCTCAGTTTGGTTCTCACTTTGTACCTTTGGCACGCTTGGACACCACGGTGGAGAAGCAGAAAAGACAAATCACCATGCTGAGAAATCCAGCAAGATGTTCCTTACATATGGACTATTTTAAAATGGCAACTTTTTCCAGGAATAATGGGAAAAGCAGGGAAGAAGCAACAGTTTTTGCCCTAGGGACCTTTGGAGGTCTTAAACCTCTGCCCAGTGAGAAGCACAGTGAGCTACACCATATGGAATCACAAATCACCTGCCATGAGTAAAAGAACAGCCTGGTTCTGGAGCACAACTCAAAGGAGCTGGAAGAGGGACAAGAGGAAGATCCTGTGAAGGCATTTGTGAGGAGCACTAACCTGTAGGAGCAGCTCACCCTCTGGAACTGCTGCTGAGCCCAGGGCTGGTCCAGTGCCAGAGGCTCCATCCCTCTGGGCTTCCTTAGCACCAGGATTCTTCAGAGCAACTGCACCAAGAAAAGGGAAGGAAGGGACATCAGTGCTGCAGGAACACTCTGCCACAAAAGCTGGAATGCTGCAGGCTGGACAGTGCAGGGGAAGGCACTGTGCAGTCACAGCCCTTTGCTTCACCTCTCACAAGGTTGATTTTACCAGGATGTTTCCCCACCCCTCAACTGTTTCAGTCTGGGTTTTTTCCCCCCCATTCCTTTTGTCCCCCTTTTAACATCCTGTAAGTAAAAAGCAGTTAAAGCCAGGGATCCTTAAAGCAGGTAGGCATCAGAATCATAGAATTATGGAATCATTAAAGTTGGGGAAAGATCACAGAGCCCAACCATTCCCCAGCACTGCTGAGACCACCACCAAACAACATCCCCAAGTGTGACATCCACAGGTCTTCTGAACACTTCCCAGGACAGTGCATCCAACACTACCCTGGGCAGCCTGGACTTCTTTTGTGAGGAAATCTTTCCCAATACCCAAACTAAATCTGCCCTGGCACAGCTTGAGGCCATTTCCTCTTGTCCTGTTCCTTGGTCCCTAGAAGCAGAGCCCAGCCCTCACCTGTCAAAGAGTTTTGGAGAACAAGAAGGTCCCTTCTGAGCCTCCTTTTCTCCAGGCTGACCCCCTTTCCCAGCTCCCTCGGCTGCTCCTTGTTATGAACAAAATTTTGCCAGTGTTTTTTTTTTGTAAAAGAAAAAGTTTTAAAAACTTTCCTTCCAGAGCAGAACTTGCTTGTTGCAAAACTGACCAAACCAGTTTGGCTGCCAAAGGAGCTGCTTGTTATGGTAATTACAATTGATGGCTCCCTTTGTATGGGTGGAGGCCTTGGCCTGCTAGGCTGATAGCCTTTCCCTGAGGCAAAGAGTCTTCCCAAATGAGATACAGAAGCAGAGAACATGCAAAACACCCTCCAATGCATGCTGGGACTGCTACAGATGGACGGAAAAAAAAACCCCAAAACGGCGAGCCAACAGAGAAATTAGAAGATTAAAATAGCGTCCAGGTGTGAGGAACGAGATGCTGGATGACTGAAGACCTTCGTGGACCCTCACGCTGAGCTCGGTGGTCGTCCCAGCCGCAGTACCCGGGGCTGGCCGGAGCTAGGTAAGATCTGGGTAATGCCTGAAGGACTGGACACCCGGCTCTGCCCCAGTGGCCAGAGCTGTGAATTACCCGCCTCCTCGGCATCACGCTGGGAGACTCGACAGACGCTGCAGACCTGCCGAGCCACCCCTTAATCCTGAGCTGATCATTGTAATAAAGGCATGAAAAGGAGAAAAAGTCTCCTGCCCTGTTTATTTCACTTGGCAAGTAAATGGAAAAGAGGTTTGGCAAAGGGAGGATTTGAATGGTTGTTTTTACAAACTCGATCCTAACAGATCCATATAGGATGGGTTAAAACCCATGCGGACTATCAGATTTAACAAATATCATAGAATGATAAAGTGGAGCAGCTGACAAAAGTCAGAAAGATAAAAATTGATCCACAGCACACAATTTGATCAATGGTTACATTGTGAATTAGGGCACAATGGAAATTGTTTTTTGCAGCACAAACCTGAGGCTGGCAGTTGCCCTGAAAGATGTGGAACGGTATTCTCACACAGTGTTCCCAGTGCCAGCTGAGGCTTAAACAAAACCATCCAGACCTGACATGACCCCTACGTGTCAAAAGTAACAAAACACTGTGGTCAACTGATAAGAAAATAAATAAGCTAAGCTGCAACCTGGGCAATAACAGTTCTATACTTTTACCATCAATGATTTTGGCTGAGGTATCAGTGAATGAGACATTTCCAGGTTCAGAGTTTGCAGTAAATGAAGGGTTATTTATCATAGGGTTAGCTTTTGTAACCTTAACATGCCTGGAGTGGGGAGAGAGATGAGCGGGTGTTCTTCCCCACCCTCCTCCACCTTTTGTTGTTTCCCACAGGTGTTCAGTGGAGTTTCCTCCAATAGATTGTTCAGCGGAGGAAGTGAGACTGCTTTTAAAATGTTTTGCAAGAGTTGCAGTCCTTGAATTAAGCATTTGAGTTGCTTTTGTTTCAGGGTTTTAGCAGGCTTTTGCTTCTCACCCTGGAGCAGTTCACCTTAGCAGTTTGCTCCTTTTATTCCAGTGACTTTCCTTTTGGACACGATGAAGTTCTGCAGCAAGCAATGCCACTGCCTAGAGCCTTTCTTAACAACCAATCACTTTTTTAATAACCAATCATCTTTTTAGTGGCCAATTTCCCCTTATCCTTTTGGGTTTTTTTAATCAAGTCCAGCCCAAGGGTAGGGAGGCGACTACTAAATTAACCAAGGAAGAATAACAAAATATTTTCCCCTAAAGTTTTCCTATAGCCCCCACAGAGGAAGCTGCATGATAAATACCTAGGCTTGCATAGGGACAACACCATCTCTGCAAGGCAGCCGCTGCAGAATTGGCCTTGGGATTAAAACTGCCAATTCTAGTTCTCCACAACAGACCACAGACTGGTGGAGTTGCAGAATTGCTTTCAGGACTGAAACCTGCCAATTCTGGCTTTTAACAACAAAACACAAAAAGCACAGGGGCATGGGTCCCCTGCAAGCAGGAGCTTTTCAGCTCTGCACCAAACCCCACCTAGACAAAGGGATTAAATCCCTAAACCCATTTACCACAATATCCACAATTCTTTCCGAGAAAGATGCTCTCAGACTTCCAAGCCTGCAGGATAAACTACAATTCCCACAACCCCTTGAATAATTGAAGATATTTTTGACAATTCTCCCACCTTAGGGATAAAATTTAAGGTGGCTGGAGAGGCCCCTGTCTTTACTAGGAAACACACCTCCTCTCCATCTGAACCCACCTTAAAAGTTAACAAAGGCTTCGGTGTGGTGTGTCCCTGCTACAGTGGGAGCCCCTGACACATCTAATAATCCATCTCCATTATCCCCTGGACTTCCTCCTCCTGAGGGTCCAGCTGGTTTTGTGAACATTCCCACTTCCAGTGTCCCTCTGCCCAGCAGATAGCACACTGATTCTTTCCCAGCTGCTGTTTGGGTTGGCTCTCCCCTGCTGAGGAGGGAATGCTTCTGCCACATCCTTGCAGCCGACCCTGTCCCTTCTATTATGGGGAACCGCTTGGGTCCTGGGGCCCTCGGGGGCCATAAAAATTCTGCCATCCCCTTTGTCTTTGCTTTCTCCTTTTCAGCATCCCTTTTTACATACACTAGCTGTATCTTTCTAAGCAGTTCATCCAGGGACATATTCTGCCCTTCCTCTAGTCCTCCCTGATACTGCCTGTGGGTACTCATTTTCTGCAGCTCAAAGCCATTTGTCTTTCCAACGAACCAAACAAAATCCTTAAATGAAAATCCTAATCTTTCCACCAACAATCTGCATTTCCTGGATCTTCTTTCCTCCTTGTTCTCACTCTCTTTATTACACACATTATACCAGAGCCAGTCCCTGTCCTGCCAAAGTGTCCAAACGTGGCCCCCAGGTTGTGATTCTCCTCAGGGAACAAGAGGGCAGAGCTGTACTTTATTGGCCACTAAGTTATCTCTACCCGGGGGAGGACTGACTTTTTGGAATCTACTCATTTGTTCAGTTTCCTCTTGTAACACTGACTGGACTTTCATTCCATGAGGGCTTTTATTCCTTTACAATTATGGTATTATCATCCCTTCACAGGAAAACATTTGCAAACCAATGGATGGCCATTTTTTTTTGCTTCTGCGTTACGTTTACTAAAGTGACTCTCAGTGGTTGACATAAGGGCAAATGAGTTACTGCTTTGAGTTGGAAGCAAACTTGAAAATCTTTCACATTGTTATAAATGAATAAGGGGATAGTTGGCTCTCACAATTAAGAGATGAATATTATGTGTATGTTAAGAGAATTTTTATAGCTGTATGGTTATGTTATTTTTGCATCTTCTTTCCGTAGTACTCTTTCCCTTCCCCCCTGTCACTAGTGGGGCATTTAGGGCAGGGAGAGCTTGTTACCAGGAGGCAGAGCATGGCAACACCTGACCTCCAATCAAGATGTAAGAAAGTGACCTCCACCATTGGATGGCAGAGAAAGAGTTGACTGACAAAACTTTGAGAGGGGCTAAGGATATAAAAGGCAGAGTATCCATTTTCTAGATGTGCCCATGGCATTTGGTCATGGCGACTCTCAGTCCTGTATTTTTCCTTATTCACTCTTTGATGTATTTTTGTTAAGGTTTAATAAACCTTTGAAATTTTAAAAGTGAGCCTCATTTCTCACAATGTTCTTAGGGCATCTCAATTAATTTGGGAAGTATGCAGCTTTTATGAACTACTAGAGTTGAGCAATAAGAGGTAAAGCTTTCCTGAAGTGAGGATTCCTTAATGCCTGATTCTTCTGTGTTTTCAAGGTAAAGATGTTTTTCTGCTGCACAAATGACTTCAATGAGAAAACAATCCCAGCATGGAGTAAGAGCTTTGTAAAGACACCAAGTGTTGCTAGCAGTCACTCCAGGTGCTCCTGCCATCAGCCCCAATGCACGTGGGCTTTGGCTCCCTGTGGCACAGAAGCCCCCGGGGGCACAGGTCTCTGGGGCAGCAGACGGGCACCAGCACTGCCAGGGCTCGGGGAGTGGCAGCTCTGCTTGGCCGGGGACTCTGCCACAGCTGCTGCTGTCAGCGCTGCCCGGGCCCCAGGGCTCAGAGCAGCATTCGTGCCCGGGCCCGCCCGTTCCTTGTGCCTGTCCCACCCGCGGGTTTAGGATGGCCACCAGCCGGGACGTGTCCCAAGGAGGCCGTGCCAGCTTCCCTGGAAGGCCCCGTGCCCTTCCCAGCGCGACTGCCTCGGCAGCCCTGGGGGCTCCTTCTGCTGCCCTGAGCCCGCAGAGCAGGGCAGCGTTTGCTGATGCTCTGAGCCCTTCCTAAAGATCCTGTCGGGCTGCCTTAGACACCTGGGGCCAGGCATTCCTTCCAGCCTGGGCCACTTTGGCTGGGCTTGGGGCAGCCCCAGGGCAGGTGGCAGTGGGTGCAAGGGCCCTTTGTGACACGGTGCAGCACGGTCACCGTGTCATGGAATGGGACAGGGTGTCCTTTGTGACACGTGGTGACATAGGAGCTGGCAGTGACAGGAGCAGGCCACAGTGCTCGGAGCACGCGACAGGACAGGACGGGACAGAGCGGTGCCGTGAGGAGCCCCCGCACAGCGCGCTCGTTCGTTCTGACCTGGAGTTTTTCCTTGACCTTACTGCTGCAGGTGACCTCGAGTCCAGACCACAGGACTCGGTGGCCCGTTGCCTTCTCAGGACTTCTCTTTTGCAGGACTCCTCAAGGGCAGCCTGCGGGGCTTGGATACTCGGAACTTTTCCGAGGAACTGCCATCCTTGCGGCCAGTGCCCTCGAGGCCAGGCCATTGGACTTGTCTACTCAGTGCTCTTCCAAGGCCTCTCTCTTACAGGTGCCAGCAACACCAGATTTTGGGAGAATGGCAGAGAAACGCCAAGGCCTGTTCAGTAGGAAGAAGAACAAAGATTCTTCAGCTGCCCCAGCAAAGCAGCGGAAGGCGGCGCCAAAGGTCCAGCCAGCGCAGGACAGTGAGTGATAGAGCGGGGTCACAGGGCTGATGGCGGCAGCCAGCTTGGTCCCATCCCATCCCATCCCATCCCATCCCATCCCATCCCATCCCATCCCATCCCATCCCCTGGGGACATGCCCACGGACAGGATGGAACAGGGGCAGGGCAGACACCCCGCAGGGGCCGTGCTCCATCCCCTGGGGCATTGCGGGGCTCTCCCTGCCTGGGGAGTGCAGGGCTGGGCTGTGTTCTCCGGCCTCACCCGCAGCCCCTCAGCTCTGGCTGTGTTCACTCTTTGCCAAATGCAGAGAAGAAGCAGGACACCGCTGGTGGTGGCTTCTCACTGAAGGTACCTGCAGCCATCCCCACCTGGGCTGGGCCTGCTGTCGCTACTCAGCCGAGCACTGCGTTTGGAGCACTCCATGGAACGCCCCTCTCTTCCCTGCTCTTCTGCAGAAGTTCATTACATGTGGAAAAACAGAAAAGGAGGATCCAAACAAATTCAGGCCGCTTGATTGTAGCACAGCATCAATTGAATGCGCGGAATGGAGTAATTACATAGTGAAGGCTGACCAGGTAACAAATTAGGCCAATTCAGACACTTGGATGACTGAGGTCATAAAAAAAAAGGATACCACCCCCACTTTAACTGCCATTTATGCTCACAATTTATTATTCATGGATATTCATGTTTTATTTTCAGAAGTAATAAGCAGCCATTGCCCATGGCTGGAGGCCTTCCAAGGTCATGTGGCCATCAAGCCATGTCCACTTGCCTGCCTCAACCTTTGAGGCCAGCACAGTGTGGGGGGAAGTGAAGCACTTCTTTGGGGAAACTGGGGAATCTCCTCCCTGAGGAAGCACTCCAAATTTTCCCCATCTCTTCCAGGTGCCAGAAATGGTGAGGATTATGCACCAGAGACTTGCGTCCCCTGAGACTGCCGATGTCAGGCTATTCATGAACATTCTGAGGATGGCTGAAGAACACCCTGCTGGTGTGGTGCTGACCCTCCTGCGCTGTGCCCCAACATGTGACAGGTACGGGGCCCACGTGCCTGGAGAGCTCAGGGCTCAGCAGCCTTTAGGGCCCATGGCCCTGCACAGCCTGTGCTCTGGGCTCTGCCAGACAGGCACAGAGGTCCAGGACCCTCAGGCCCCTCTGTTTCCCAAGCCTGCTGCCAGTGCTCCCTCCCTGCCCCTCAGGGCTCCGGGGCTCTGTCACCTGGGCCCCTCACAGCTGCACAGGGCATGGTCCTGGGACTGAGATGCCCCTGACACAGAGCTCTGATCCCACAGAGCTGCTACAATGATTTGGAGAACTATAGGCTCATCAAGTCCCACAGTGGAGAAGGTGCTGCCAACACTGCTCTGTGTGATGGAGGATTGGCCTGTGCACAGCATGTTCACCTCTGATGGGGATGACACAAATGTCTTTGCCCTGGCTGTGAGTTTCTGGAACTGGCCTCCACTTGCCCCTCGGTCACCTCTCCAGCAGCTCTCCATCCTCTCCTTCCTCAGGCGCTGGGCTGAACCCTGGGCTAGGGGCAGGCTCAGGGGGCACCAGGCCCGCTGCTCCTCCTGCATCTGCCCTTGGGCCCTGTCCCACGGACACCTCGGCACTGAGCGCTGCCTCGGGCTGCTTCTTTTGCAGGCAACTCTGGTGCTCTGGGTGATTATCCAGGTGCCCAAGTGCCACGAGGCAATGCACAAGTATGCTCCCCACCTGCTCGTGACTCTGATAGTTCAAATTTGTGACAGCACAGCGCATCCTTCTGAGGAGGTTGACACCTTTTGGAAGCAATGCCAGGAAGAACACCAGCTGAACATAAACCCCAGCAGGTGCTCCATCCCACTTCTCCCATCCCTCCCATATCCCCAGGGCAGGGGATCACAGTATGACCTGGGCTTTGCTCTGCACACAGTTTTGCAGTGCAGACTATGAAGGCTCTGCTCTGCCGACTGCGCTGTGAAAATGTGGTCATGCAGATGGCACGCAAGTGTGGCTGGGACACGCTGCTGTGTGCTGACACCCAGCACTATGCTGTGGGTCTGCTGGCCAGGTGAGACCCCCTTCTCCCCACTGCCTCTGGCATTTGTGCCCTGTGCCCCACACAGTCCCTGTGGTCATGGGCCAGAGAGCCTCGTCACTGAGGGACGGCCAAGGAGACTGGAAAAGGCTGGGAGAGGAGGATGCAAACAAGGAGCTGCCTCTCAGAGGGCCAACATCTGCTCCAGGGTGGTGGGGAAAGATGGAATCCTTGTGAGCTAGTTCTGGGAGATGTTTGACACCCATGCCTCAGAGTCTTGGTGCTCTTCTCCTCCTGCCAGGGAGATGCGCCGTGAATCAATCCCCCTGTCTTGTCGCACTGCCATCCACCTGCTTGGGCTGCTCAGCACGGAAGGGCATCGCTGGGATCTGCCCTTCCTGGCATACCTTGTGGAGGTGAGCCTGGTGGCCAGCGCTGCCTGGCTGAGCTGCTTCCCAGCTCTCTGCCCTCTCACAGCCACAGCTGCCTGGGACGGTGCCCGTGCCCTGTGCTGCTGCCTGGGCCCAGCCCTGTGCGGCTCTGGGCTCCTGCTGGCCGGCTCCCTGTCACTGCCCTGTGCCTTTCAGGTCCTCGAGTGCCTGGACTTGAGTGAATGCAGTGAGAGTGTTCTGGAGATGATGGCAAGGTACCTGCAGAGCGAGTGCAAGGAGCGGCGTCGCCTGGCGCTCAGAGGCCTCGTGGTGCTCATCAGGGATCGCTTCCTGGTGAGGAGGGGGGCAGCGGCTGAAGCTGCGCTGGGGAAAGCAGCCCCATGGGCTGGCAGGGCTTCAGGAGCTGAGGCAGCTGCTCCCAGCTCTCCTGCCTCACCTGCCCCAGTGCTTTGGGTCAGGCCTTTGGCCCGTGGGCCCTGCAGCAGCAGGGTGGCCTTGCAGTGCCAGGGCGGTGTTGGCGGTGCAGCCGTCCATGGCTTCCCAGCACAGCCTTGTGTTCCACACAGGCCAGGAGAATGTGCATGCTGTCTCAACGGCTTGTGGAGCTGCTGGGTGATGAAGATGCAGAGGTGGTCAGGATGTCCCTCTGTGTCTTCATGAATGTTCTCCACTACAAGGATATCTTGGTATCCAGCACTACTGCCCCAAGGCTAGCTGAGGCACTCGTAGAACTCTTTGACCATGTAAGGCTCTGTGGCCCCAGCCATGGGACTGGCTGCTGCCCAGAAACTTTGTGCCCTGGGCAGTTTTAGTCTTTTACTCAGGTGGGCCTTGAGAAATGTTGGTGAGGTCTTTTCTGCATCCTTTCCTCCAGGACAACAGCCATGTACAGCTGCTCTCCATTCAGCTGTTTGAAAAGGTGATAGACTTAGTAGTAGACGAGGGAAGAAAGCCCCTGAAGAGAATTGCCAACCACAGCCTGCTCCCACTCTTCATTCACTGCCATGAGGAGAACCAGCGTGTGGCGAATGTGAGTTTTGTGTGATGCTGGTGGATCTCTGGGAGGGGGCTCAGCTGTCTCCTGCCTTGGTGCCTCGCGGACTGCAGCCTCCTCCAGGCCTTGGCACAGGGATGTGGGTGCGGTGCCCTGGGCTGTGGGGCCATCTCTGGGTCTCTGCTGCTCTCCAGGCCTCTCAGAAAACGCTGCATTCTGTGGCTGGGTTCCTGAAAAGGAGGAAGCTCAAGCAGCTGGTGAAGAAGGGGCAGCTGTCAAAGTTGGGCAAATGCCTGGTAAGGAGGGCCTGGCAGCCCCAGGCTCAGCCCGGAGAAGGCCCCTGAGGGCGGCGCTCGGTGTGCGGGGCTGGCAGCTGCGCCCCTGCCCGCTGCTGCAGCCAGAGGCCGCGCGGGCTCTGCTCCAGGCTCCCGTGGGCCCGAGCCGGGTGCCCATGGAGCCCCGGCCCGGCGGGGCTGCGGGCCGGCACCGCGGCTCCCCGGGCAGCAGCCGGCCCTCTGCCCCCTGCCCTCGGGAGCCCTTGGCCAGCGGCTGCTGGCCGCGCCTCAGGGCTCTGCGGCCAGGGGAGGCCGGGGCTGGGCGCAGGCAGCGCCCGGCCCAGGGGCTGAGCCCGCGCCAACCCTTCCCTCCTGCCGCTCTCTGCAGCTGGCAGAGGACAGGAGCCAAGCGGCCGAGCACCTGCGCCGGGCCCTGCCCTACCTGGAGAACCCACAGGAGTCCGTACGAGAGGCGGCCCTCAGGTTCATCGGTGAGCCCCGAGCCCGCCGCAGCTCGGCCCCGGCCCCGCCTGCTGCCCCGGCAGCGCCGCTGGCAGGGAGCTGTGCCGCTGGCGCCGTGACAGGCTCTGTGTTCACAGGCATGGCCGGGCGGTGCCTGAAGGGACAGCCAGCAGAGCTTCACGTTCTCACTCAGGGTGAGTACGGGCGCCGGGCTGACAGCGGGGGCTGCCCGGGAGAGCTGCATTGCCCCGGCACGGCAGTCTCTGCCCCGGCTGCGGCAGGCTTCGCTCCCTGTGTGGGTGAAGGGTGGCATGGGCAGAGCACAGGCCGATTTCAGGGACACTGGTTGGGGCATTCATGGCCAGCATCTTGCAAGGGTCGGCCTCTCTTGTGGCCGATGCGAGAGCTGGGAGCGATGGGCTTAGCAGAAGAATCTCCGGGAGTCCGTCTGGGCTCTGACCCTGGTAGTTCATCTGTCTTCCAGCCCTTGAAGCCATGAGCAAAGACGACAGTCCATCCTCCACTAACCTGGAGATCCAGGCAATTTTTGGACAAAGATCTTCAGAATTAAAGTCATCTGCTGGACTCAGAGATTCGGGGTGCCAAGAACCGTACCAGGAGACTGGGAAGAGAGGATCACCATACAGCGTCACTGGAGCTCCAGGCACAGCTGATGCTGGCTACAGCTGAGCCTGTGGGAGTCTCCCATAGCTACTGCCTTCTCCCTCCCGGTTGACAGTTCCCTCCCTCCAGCCCTCACACCCTACCCACCCCTTTTTTTTGTCCCCCATCTCATCCCTTCACTTTCCCTTCCATTAATAAACAGTTTAGTTTTTCCCCCTCCCTGTTGACTGCTCCCTCCCTCCAGCCCTCACACCCTCCCCACCCCTTTTTTTTTTTGCCCCCATCTCATCCCTTCACTTTCCCTTCCATTAATAAACAGTTTGGTTTTCCCCCCTTACCTGCATCTCTGTTGAGCTGAAACAAACCCGGGGCCCTGGGACACACAGTCCCCTGCTGCCGTTCTCTGCCACGCCGTGTTTTGTGCACAGAGCCAGAGGAACGAGGGCAAGTCAGGCTGGAAAGGTCCCTGTGCTGAAGGTGCAGTTCCACAGCACTGTGCTAGTCCAGATCTTGCTCAGCATCCTGGAGCCCCTGAATTTTGGGAGAGCCAACCTGAGTATGCTCTGAACCCAGCTGAGAGGGATTCCATGGCAAGCATTCATGGAGGGCAAAGGAGCTTGGAATGCTGGAAGGTTTCAAGAATAGCTTCCTGAAAGCACAGCAGTGCTCCATCCCTGCACAGGATGAGGAAGAGGGCAGAACCAGGGAGCTTAGCAGGGAGCTCTGGGTGTGCCTAAGGGCAAATGAAGCAGCAGCAGCACGGTGCCCGAGACTCGGACACGCGGCCGTGCCGGTGCCCGGAGCGCTGTCAGGCAGTGCCGGATCCCGGCTGTGCTTCTGGTCCCCACAAGTGAGGAATGGCAGCCCCAGGCTCAGAGCCAGTCAGAAAGCCAACCAAGGGAGAGCAGAGGGAGGGCAGCCTTGCAGTCTCTCTCGGGCATGGCCGCAAAACAGCCCCTGCTGCTTCTTCCTGCGCCTGTGTTTGGGCTGTGCTGGTGGCAGAGCCAGCCAGGTTGGGCTCTGCGTTCCAAAGCCTGTTGGCAGCGGGCATGAAAAGCTCTGTGTGCACAGCAGAGAGACCTGGAAGGTGCTGGCAAGAGCATCCTGCAGGAACAGGGCTCTGGTCCCTGGCCAGGAACAGCCGGGTTTTGGTGCCATGAGCACAGGCAGGAGCTGAGGCAGGTGAAGAGGCAGCGGGCAGCTTGTGTTTGTGGAGGGCCTGGGGCTGCACCTCTGAACCTGCACCTGGAAACACACTTGGGGGAATAGGAGCTAGAGCTGGAGTGCCTGTCCTGAAAGGACCTGAAGTCATTCAGCCTTGCCAGCGTTTTTCTCAAGGGTGTGTTGGTGCTCCCCAGGAAAGCCACACATTTGGGAAAACACCTCTGGAGGAAAGGGGCTTGCTTCTCAAGGAAAGTGCTTCCCAGGGAGCTCCCAGTGAGGCAGGTGCAAGTGTCCCCCTTTGGCTCTCTGTGCTCCTTTCAGTCCTTGAGGCCCATTGCACTTGGCAGAGGGGCAGGGAGAAGGCAGTGAAGAGCAGGTTTGGCATCTGCCTGGACCTGTGGAAACCAACCCAAGCACCTGCAGCAGGGTGTGTTACCCCCTTTGGACAGAGGTGTGAGCAGGAGCATCTCTGTCCAGTCATGGGCCCCAAAGCCTTCTGTGAGAGGTGTGAATTAAAAGGCCTTTAAACACACACTTTTCACCCCTTTCCTGTCTGCTGGGTTTCACCTCTTGGCAATATGCATTTGCCTCCTGCTTGGTGGGAGCTGCTGTGGCCCAGGGCCAGCACAGAGCTGGGATGTTTGGGCCAGGCAGCGTGGAGAGCCTTGGCTGATCTTGGTGTGTCCCTGGCCTCAGAAAAGGCCTCCCAAGGTGTCCTGCTCATTGGCTCTCCCTGTGCATCCTGGAGAGAACAAGGTGGGCATTTCTGGCAGCTGGGCATCAGCCAGGCTTAAAATGGGGGCGTGTGGTGGAGCGAGCCCAGCTGAGATCCCCTGAGAGCAGCCCAGTGCTCCTTGCTCCTCTCTGCTGACCCAGGAGCGTTTGTCTGGTCCAGGGATGGCCCTGGCTGTGTCAGGGCTGCTCCGTGGACACGAGACAGCCGGTCCTGTCCCGCTGGGTCCCAGCAGTGCCTCGCAGCAGCCCTGCACCCACGTCAGGATGCTGGCCAGGAGAGGCCCTGGAAGCTGAGGCAGCTGATTTTAAGCTTTGGCAGATACACACAGGGGATGGCCAGCGGTGTTCCCTCAGGATACAGCAGTCCTGAGGGGCCTCCCCAGAGCTGCCTGATGCCACCCACTCCTTGTGGCACCAGCTGCTTTCCTGTGGGATGTTCTACCTCCCCCAAGAGTGAAGAGGGAGCTGGAGACAGAGCTGGCCAGGCTGCTCTGGATCCTGTACCAGCAGCCCTGGCTGAGTGGAGCAGTCCGAGCTGAGCGCAGATGTGCCAGTGGAACAGCCGTGCCCAGGAAGGCTCGCTGGGAAGGGTGCTCCAGGAGCCACAGGCCTGGCAGCCTGGCTTTGCTGCCAGGGAAGGCCTTGGAGCAGATCCCCCTGAGTGCCATCCCACGGCACGTGCAGGGAACCAGGGGCTCTGCTGGAGGCTGGGAAAGCTCTGCGGAGGGACGGGCACAGCTGGGGCTCCTGGAGGGGTGTTGAGGTCTGCTGTGGGGGTGTTTGGGGGGTGGGTGTTGGGGGGCATGTTGGGGAAGGAATTGTCTGGAAGGTGAGAGGTCTGGGCTGGAATTTGAGTCCATTTGAAGGCAGCATCTGTGCTTTGGCACAGCTTTGGTGTTGGAGGGCAGAAAGAATATCTGTGACTATTTCTGTTCACGGTCCTGTTTCCCCTGCAGGGAACAAGAGGCCACTTAGATATCTGTACTGGGGGAGGATTAGCCCTTTTGTCATCTACTCATTTATTTGGGTTACTTTTATAACGCTGAGTGGACTTTCATTCCTTGAGACCTTTTATTCCTTAAGAGAATTAGGAGCTTACCATCCCAAACCAAAGAATGGCCTTTTTTTGGCTCTGTGTACTGTTATGTTTTGTAAAGTGACTTCCAGTGGATGATGTTAAGGCAAATGAGTTGCTGCTTTGAGATGGGAACAAACTTCCAAACCATTCACATTCTTAGGCCATGCCAATATATTTGAGGAGTTTGCAACTTTTTGGAACTACTTGAGCTGAGCAATGTGAAGTAAAGCTTTCCTGAAGTGAGGATTACTTAATGCCAAATTCTCCTCTGTCTTCATGGCAAAGATGTTTTTGTGGTGCAGGAAATTACTTCAATGAGAAAATAATCCCAGCACGGAGTAAGAGCTTCGTACAGGAGAGACCAAGTGTTGCCAGCAGTCGCTCCAGGTACTCCTGCCATCAGCCCCCAATGCACGTGAGCTTTGGCTCCCTGTGGCACAGAAGCCCCCGGGGGCACAGGTCTCTGGGGCAGGAGACGGGCACCAGCGCTGCCAGGGCTCAGGGAGTGGCAGCTCTGCTTGGCCGGGGACTCTGCCACAGCTGCTGCTGTCAGCGCTGCCCGGGCCCCAGGGCTCAGAGCAGCATTCGTGCCTGGGCCCACCCGTTCCTTGTGCCTGTCCCACCCGCGGGTTTAGGATGGCCACCAGCCGGGACGTGTCCCAAGGAGGCCGTGCCAGCTTCCCTGGAAGGCCCCGTGCCCTTCCCAGCGCAGCTGCCTCGGCAGCCCTGGGGGCTCCTTCTGCTGCCCTGAGCCCGCAGAGCAGGGCAGCGTTTGCTGATGCTCTGAGCCCTTCCTAAAGATTTTGTCGGGCTGCCTTAGACACCTGGGGCCAGGCATTCCTTCCAGCCTGGGCCACTTTGGCTGGGCTGGGGGCGGCCCCAGGGCAGGTGGCAGTGTGTGCAAGGGCCCTTTGTGACACGGTGCAGCACGGTCACCGTGGCATGGAATGGGACAGGGTGTCCTTTGTGACACGTGGTGACATAGGAGCTGGCAGTGACAGGAGCAGGCCACAGTGCTCGGAGCACGCGACGGGACAGGACGGGACAGAGCGGTGCCGTGAGGAGCCGCCGCACAGCGCGCTCGTCCGTGTCCCACCCGGAGATTTTCCGAGGCATTGTTCCTACAGGTGACCTTGGGGCCTGTCCACAGGACTTGGTGACCCGTGGCCTTCCAGAGGCATTTGTCTTGCAATTAGCCATTATTTCAATCAGTGATATGGAGCAGAGAACCCCAAGACTGCCTAAGTTGGCCTGGGTGAAGACAGAGGAAGAATACCCTGAAACTGACCTAGAACTGCACACCGAAGAGCTTGTGCCTATCCAGCTGCTGCAGGAGGGTGAGTGGCAGAGCTGGGCCACAGGGCCTGGTGCCTGCAGCCAGCTTGGCCCCGTCCCATGCCATGCCATGCCATGCCACACCTTGCCACGCCATGCCATCCACTAGGGACATTCCCATGGACAGAACCAAACACGGATGGCGAGATCATTGAGCAGAGACCCCCGAGAGTTCCCAAGCTGGCCTGGGTGGGGGAGGAGGAAGAAGAGTCTGAACCTGATCCAGAAGTAGAAACCGAGGAGGTTGTGCAGATCCAGCTGCTGCCGGAGGGTGAGTGGCAGAGCTGGGCCACGGGGCTGGTGCCTGCAGCACCATCCCATCCCATCCCATCCCATCCCATCCCATCCCATCCCACCCCATCCCATCCCATCCCATCCCATCATTTCATCCCATACGCGGGCATGTGCCCATGGACAGAGTGGAAGAGAGATGGAAAAGACATGGAGCAGAGACCTCCAAGAGTTCCCAAGGTGGCCTGGGTGGAGGAGGAGGAAGAAGAGCCTGAACCTGACCCAGAAGTGGAGACCGAGGAGGTTGTGCAGATCCAGCTTCCGCAGAATGGTGAGTGGCAGAGCTGGGCCACGGGGCTGGTGCTTGCATCCAGCTTGGTCCCATCCCATCGCATGCCATCCCATGCCATCCCATGCCATCCCATGCCATGCCATGCCATGCCATGCCATGCCATGCCATGCCATGCCATGCCATGCCATCCCATCCCATCCCATCCCATCCCATCCCTGGTGGTCAAAGATGGAATTTGATAGAGTTTGGACTCGAAGGTCCAAGGTTGGATTTGGTGGTGAACAGTTGGATTTATTGGTCAAAATTTTGATTTGATGGTCCAGGGTTGCATTTGGTGGGCAACACTGGAATACCATGGAATAATGGCATTCTATGGGTTGGGAGTTCAGAATCATCTGATTCCCCTCACAACTTCCCATCAACATTGGCAATCCATGGAATAACAGCATTCCGGGCATCGGGAATTTCGAATCCTCCAGTTCCCCTCACCAATTCCCATGGAATCATGTCATTCTGGCCGTTGGGAATTTATAAAAATGGCACCTTTGGTGCTCCAAAACTGACACATGTGTGACGGCATCAGATACTACAGGTGGGAAGGAAAACTGGGAACGGCTCCGGCGGCTCCGCAATCTCCACCAAGCTCAGCATCCTGTCCGGAGAACTCTACAACTCAGGACTACACCAAAAAACATGGAAAAATCAAGGCACTCAGGCACACATTGGAAACAAAGTGTAACTGTTCTTTTCTTGCTTGGTTTTTATATTTTTAAGAGATTTCCCCCTTGTTTTTTACTTTTTTCCCAATTTCCCCCCCTTTTTTTCTTTTCTCCCCTTTTTAAAAAAATTTTCAACCAGAAAAATTCCCAGCAACTCAAGGGAAAAATCCCAAACAACCCAAGAAACCAAAGCAGTTTTTATCTCCAGGATAACACACACCAAAATGACATCTTTTAAATAGTAAAATAAAACACTAAACTTTTACTCCCCAAAAATTCTACAAGGAAAAAATTTTCAGGATCTTGAGAATTTATTTATGACATTTTTTAATTACTAGTTCTGTTCATATTATAATTATTAATATTATTCTTAATATTAATAATATTTCTTCATTTTAAAAATCTTTTTTCTGTTTTTTTAATTTTTAATTCAGGAATGAAGATGAGCAAAACCAGCACAGCATAAACAGGAGGCAACTTCCAGTCCATTCAGAAAGGAAAAGTAGGATTCTCTTTGAAAAAAATCCAGTAACATTTAAAAAATACCTCTAAAATGTTCCTAAATAAAATAAAAAATTTGGGCCCTCCCAGGCCCTGGTACCCTGTTGTGTTGGAATTTCTCCTATTGTGCCTCCAGGTTATGCTTTACAAGTGGATTCATTTAGAATTTTATCCTTCTTTTTCCCTATTTTTCCTTCTTAAAAAATTCTTTTTTTCCCAGTTCCTTTGTGCCTGTTTCCACCGAGTTCTCCTCATTTCCAGTGCTATATGGGATTTTTCCGCATCTGGATTGTGTCCTGCTCTCTCCTCCTGTCCCAGCTCCCTGAAATCCCAAAAAAATATCCCAAAAAAACTCAGAAGATTGAATCACCACATCAGCACTGTCATTAGAGAGTTTCTAGACAAATGGGCAGAAAATTTGGGATGAACATTCCCTATCCAGCAGACCCATGAATTCATGCATCATGGAGGTGGGAAAAGCTGCTAAAATTGGGATCTTGCCTTGCCGGGAGCGTTTTTGAACCTGGTTTTATTCATTATCTTGTTGGTGTGCACAACAGGGGACCAAATATGGCAGGGCCTTAGACAGGCCTTTGGTCCCTGACACACACAGGCTCCTTGTCCCACTGCTGGCCTTCAGCGTGCTCAGCAAGATCTGGAACTGCACAGTGCTGTGGAACTGCACCTTCAGCACAGGGACCTTTCCAGCCTGACCTGCCCTCGTTCCTCTGGCTCTGTGCACAAAACACGGCGTGGCAGAGAACGGCAGCAGGGGCCTGTGTGTCCCAGGGCCCCGGGTTTGCTTCAGCTCCACAGAGATGCAGGCAAAGTGCAGAAGCCAAACTGTTTATTAATGAGTTTAAGCCAAACTTTAAAAGGAAAGGGATGAGCTGGGAGGTAAGAAAAGGGAATGGGCAGGGTCTGAGGCTGGAGGGAGGGAGCTATCTGCAGGCAGGGTGAAGGCAGGAGCTACAGGAGCTTCTCACAGGCTCAGCTGTGCCAATCATCAGCTGTGCCTGGAGCTCCAGGGGCAGTGGGAGATGGTGTCCTCTTCAGTGTCTCCTGCTGCTGTTCTTGGGACACTGGTTCACTGGATCCTGAAGATGCACCCAATTCTTCCGCTCTTCTGGCACATCGGGTGTGAATATCCAGGTTCCAGTGGGATGGACTAGTGTCCTTCCTTGGGACTTAAATGGCTGGAACAGAGAGGAAGAGAGCCACAGTCAGCACCCACATCTGCAGGAATCCTAGGAGACGCTCCTGCCAAGGGGTGCTGGTTTGTGCATCACAGACATGATGTTTTGGGAGAGGTTGCTGGCAGGTTCCTCCGCGTCTGATAGGAAACCAGTCAAGGGTTGGCTTTGGGAATTGGTAATCTGGAAAGCTGTACACGAAAGCCTCTGTGAAAAACACATGTTAAAAACAAAAGAAACTCGGGAACTTTCTCTTTTCCTTTCTGGCCAACAAAGAGGTAACACGGCTAACCCAGCCTAGGCCTGGCTGAGGTCAGTGAAGACATCAAGTCCCCAGATGGGAGGGATGAGGAGATGCCTTTAGTTTTAGGCTGAAATCCTCCTGTAAACATATGGAGAACGACACTTTTTTCCCTAGAACACATGAAGGTATGATTCTATGACAAGAATCATAGCTTGTCATGATTCTTGACAAGGTATCAAGATCTTCATCACTCTTCGAAGACGAGAGAAGAGTGACAAAGATCCTGTGCCCCCAGGAACAGAAGAAGATCTCACTTGCTAGAGATGGAAGACAGTTTTAGAGATAGATGATGAGAACCTTTGCCTTTGAATAGCTCATCTTTAGAACAGTACCCCATAAGTTGACATGGCACAGACACACAGCTGTGGGAAAAGCTTGTGGAAAATGGGAGATTTCCCTGCAGTGTGGCTGCTATTCATGGAAATTGACAGCCACGAGAGAACTGTTTTCTTGTGGAAAATCTCCATAGCGTTAACAAGAGGGGATTTTCTCCTTAAGTGAACAGAAGAAAGACTATTCTAGAGGTAGTAAAGTGACTCAAAATTTTGGTTTTGTCTCTTTACATTGTCAGTGGGAAAGAAAAAGTTGTAGGGGGAGGAGAAGTGTTCTGAAGGTTTTGTTCTGATTCTTATTCTTATTCCTCCTTCTTTTAGTTAGTGTTAATAATTTTTTCTTCATACCCTTTTAAAGTTTGGAGCCTGCTTTGCCTTTCTCCTAATCCTATCTCAAACAGAAAATTATTAAATACATTCTACTGGATGACGTGGTGATTAATCAGTACGGAACGTACCACACTAATTGGAACAGTGGCCAGGAAATCATCACTTGGCGAACCAAAACCACTACACAAGGGTGTCCCACTCAGCTTTTGCATCGGCCAGAAGAGAGGAGGGGCCAACGGGATCGGCCGCAAGACGCTGGCCACGAATGCCCCCGAGCAGGGTCCCTGAAATCGCTCGGTGTGCTCTGCCCGGGCCAGCCCTCATCCATACAGGGAGCGAAGGCCGCCGCAGCCGGGACAGGGAGCGCAGCTCCGTGCCGGGGCAATGCAGCTCTGCGGGCAGCCCCCGCTGTCAGCCCGGTGTCCTCACTCACCCTGACTGTGGGCCCGGAGCTCTTCCCTCTTCGCCCTGGGGCACCGCCCGGCGCTGCCTGTGAACACAGAGCCTGTCACGGCGCCAGCGGCACAGCTCCCTGCCAGCGGCGCTGCCGGGGCAGCAGGCGGGGCTGGGGCCGAGCTGCGGCGGGCCGGGCCGGGCCGGGGAGGGAGCGCAGGCTCGGGGCTCACCGATGATCCTGACGGCCGCCTCTCGCAGGGGCTCCTGTGGGCTCTCCAGGAACCGCAGGGCCCACTGCCTGTGATGGGCCGCTCTGCTGCCGTCCTCTGCCAGCTGCAGAGAGCGGCAGGAGGGAAGGGTTGGCGCGGGCTCAGCCCCTGGGCCGGGCGCTGCCTGCGCCCAGCCCCGGCCTCCCCTGGCCGCAGAGCCCTGAGGCGCGGCCAGCAGCCGCTGGCCAAGGGCTCCCGAGGGCAGGGGGCAGAGGGCCGGCTGCTGCCCGGGGAGCCGCGGTGCCGGCCCGCAGCCCCGCCGGGCCGGGGCTCCATGGGCACCCGGCTCGGGCCCACGGGAGCCTGGAGCAGAGCCCGCGCGGCCTCTGGCTGCAGCAGCGGGCAGGGGCGCAGCTGCCAGCCCCGCACACCGAGCGCCGCCCTCAGGGGCCTTCTCCGGGCTGAGCCTGGGGCTGCCAGGCCCTCCTTACCAGGCACTCATCAATTTTCAATGGCTGCTCCGTCTTCAGCGTCCTCTGGAGATCCGTCTTCTCCAAGAACCCGGCCGCACAATGAAGCGTTTCCCGAGAGGCCTGGAGAGCAGCAGAGACCCAGAGATGGCCCCACAGCCCAGAGCACCAGACTCACGTCCCTGTGCCAAAGCCCGGAGGAGGCTGGAGTCCATGAGGTGGCAGGGCAGGAGGCAGCCAAGCCCCCTCCCAGGGGTGCACCAGCATCACAGAAATCCTCACCTCTGCCACGCATTGTTTCTCCTCATGGCAATGCAAGAAGAGGGGGAGCAGACTCTGGTTCACAAATGCCTTCAGGTGCTTTTTTCCCTCATCCACTACCATCTCCATCACCTTGCGGAAGAGGTAAATGGAGAGCAACTGCACTTGGCTGTTGTCCTGGAGGAAAGGAGGAGGAAAAGACCTAAGCATCAAATATCCTGTACTCCTGGGCAAAGGCCTGAAAAGCCAGAGAGCACAAAATTTCTGGCCAGCAGCAAGTGCCCATGGCTGGGGCCACAGAGCCTTACACAGTCAAAGAGTGGCAGGAGTGCCCCAGCCAGCTTTGGAGCCGAAGTGCTAGATATCACAAGATGTTTTTTCTGGAGCATCTTCTTGAACAGAGAGAGGGACATGCTGACCACCTCTCCATCTGCATCACCCAGCAGCTTCAGAAGGCTTCGAGACACGCTGCGTAGAGGTTTGGCCTGTGTGGAACACAAGGCTGTGCTGGGAAGCCACGGACGGCTGCACCGCCAACACCGCCCTGGCACTGCAAGCCCACCCTGCTGCTGCAGGGCCCACGGGCCAAAGGCCTGACCCAAAGCACTGGGGCAGGAGAGGCAGGAGAGCTGGGAGCAGCTGCCTCAGCTCCTGAAGCCCTGCCAGCCCATGGGGCTGCTTTCCCCAGCGCAGCTTCAGCCGCTGCCCCCTCCTCACCACTGAAGGATCCTTGCTGACCACCACGAGGCCTCTGAGTGCCAGGCGACGCCGCTCCCTGCACTTGCTCTGCAGGCAACTTGACATGATCTTCACGACAGTGAAAGCACATTTGCTCAAGTCCAGGCACTGAAGGACCTGAAAGGCACAGGGCAGTGACAGGGAGCCGGCCGGCAGGAGCCCAGAGCCGCACAGGGCTGGGCCCAGGCAGCAGCACAGGGCACGGGCACCGTCCCAGGCAGCTGTGGCTGTGAGAGGGCAGAGAGCTGGGAGGCAGCTCAGCCAGGCAGCGCTGGCCACCAGGCTCACCTCCACAAGGAATGCCAGCAAGGGCAGATCCCACCTTCGCTTTTCACTGCTTAGCAGCAGGAGAAGGTGGTATGCGACTTGGGAACTCAGGGGGGTCAACACACAACGCATCTCCCTGGCAGGGGGAAAAAGACACCAAGACCCTGAGGTGGGGGACAAACCTCTCCCAGGACTGACTCAGGGAGCTCTGGTCTTTGCCCAGCATCCCTGCAGGGGATGTGGGTGCTCTGGGAGGCGGCCCCTTCTGGGCACCCTCGTCTCCCAGCCTTTTCCAGTCTCCTTGGCTGTCCCTCAGTGATGAGGCTCTCTGGCCCATGACCGCAGGGACTGTGTGGGGCACAGGGCACAAATGCCAGGGGCAGTGGGGAGAAGGGGGTCTCACCTGGCCAGCAGACCCATGGCATAGTGCTGGGTGTGAGCACACAGCAGCGTGTCCCAGCCACACTTGCGCTCCATAGCCATCACCTCATTGTCACACTGCAGTAGGTAGAGCAGAGCCTTCATGGCCTGCACTGCAAACCTGTGTGCAGAGCAAAGCCCAGGTCACACTGGGAGTGCTGGCACTGGCCACAAGGGCATGGGAAGGACAGGAGGACTGGGACCTGTTAAGCTTGCTGGGAAGGCGGTGTTGCTCCTGGCATGCTCTCCAGAAGTTATCAACTTCCTCTGGTGGCATCTGCTGTGTGGTGATGGCAACCTGGCAGAGCAGAGCCGTAAACAGAGGGTAGAAAGAATGAATCGTTGCCTCATGGTACTGAGGTGTTTGGACAATGACCCAGATCACCAGAGTTGCCTGCAAAAGAAGCAGCCCAAGGCAGCGCTCAGTGCCGAGGTGTCCCTGGGGCAGGGCCCAAGGGCAGATGCAGGAGGAGCAGTGGGCCTGGTGCCCCCTGAGCCTGCCCCTAGCCCAGGGTTCAGCCCCAGTGCCTGAGGCATGGAGAGGAAGGAGAGCTGCTGGAGAGGCGAGCATGGGCCCAGAAACTCACAGCCAGGGCAAAAACGTCCCTGTCGTCCCCATCAGAGGTGCGTGCTCTGTGCAGTGGCCAATCCTCCATCACACGGACCAGTGTCGGCAGCACTTTCTCCATTGTTACTCGTGATGAGCCAATGGTTCTCCATATCACTGCAGCAGCTCTGTGGGATCAGAGCTCTGTGTCAGGGGCATCTCAGTCCCAGGACCATGCCCTGTGCAGCTGTGAGGGCCCAGGTGACAGAGCCCCGGAGCCCTGAGGGGCAGGGAGGGAGCACTGGCAGCAGGCTTGGGAAACAGAGGGCCCCGAGGGTCCTGGACCTCTGTGCCTGTCTGGCAGAGCCCATAGCACAGGCTGTGCAGGGCCATGGGCCCTAAAGGCTGCTGAGCCCTGAGCTCTCCAGGCACGTGGGCCCCGTACCTGTCACATGTTGGGGCACAGCGCAGGAGGGTCAGCACCACGTCAGCAGGGTGTTGTTCAGCCAGCCTCACAATGTCAAGTTGTAGCCTGGCCTCCACAGTGACATGGCATAGTAGACTCTGGTGAATGCTCCTTACCATTTCTGGCACCTGGAGGAGGCATGGGGGAGATTTTGAGTGCTGTCCACAGGAGCAACTTCCCCAGCTTCCCCCAAGAAGTGCTTCCCTTCCTGCCACACTGTGCTGGCCTCAGAGGCTGAGGGGGCCCAGTGACCATGGTTTGAGGGGACACACGATCCTGGCAGGCCTCCAGGCCTGGCCCCAGGCTGCTTACCTGCTGCTGAGAAGGAGCAGCACTCTCTTTGAAAATATCCTTCGTGGGGGCATGAATTACAATGGTAGAGGCCATGGTGTCAATATTTGAGATGTCCTCAGTCTCTGTGGTCTTGGTGTTTGTTACAACCACATCCTCAGTCACTGCCTTGTCCGCCTTTGCCCTGTCCTCATTCACTGCAGCCCCAGAGTCTTGCGAGCACTCCACTGAGTCTGGGCTGACATCAGGCTCTGCCTGGAGCTCAGTC
This sequence comes from Calcarius lapponicus, assembly GCA_039654755.1. Classification (NCBI taxonomy): domain Eukaryota; kingdom Metazoa; phylum Chordata; class Aves; order Passeriformes; family Fringillidae; genus Calcarius; species Calcarius lapponicus. The sequence continues at coordinate 27,654,168 of CM077470.1, forward strand.
AGCCCCGAGTCAGGCTGGGCTGTGCCCTCAGCTGGTGCGGGGCCGACCTTTCTACTTCGTCGAATGCTGAGGAATTTTCGGAACCTCTGCAGAAGAACAGAGGACAGGGAAGCCAGGGATGCTCCATGGCATGCTCCAAGCCGGGTGCTGGGCTGAGCAGGGACAGCAGGCCCAGCCCAGGTGGGGGTGGCTGCAGGTACCTTCAGGGTTTTGTGCAAGCGGCCACGGCCGGGTTCCCTCTGTCGTGTCTTGTCCAGGGCTGCATCTGGCAAAGAGCGAGCACAGCCAGAGCTGAAGGGCTGCAGGAGAGGCCGGAGAACACAGCCCAGCCCTGCACTCCCCCGGCAGGGAGAGCCCCGGGATGACCCAGGGGATGGAGCATGGCCACTGTGGGGTGTCTGCCTTGCCCTTGATCCATCCTGTCCGTGGGCATTTCCCCAGGGGATGGGATGGGATGGGATGGGATGGGATGGGATGGGATGGGATGGGATGGGATGGGATGGGATGGGATGGGATGGGATGGGATGGGGCCAAGCTGGCTGCTGCCATCAGCCCTGAGGCCCAGCTCTGCTACTCACCATCCTGCAGTGCCTGGATCTGCTCCGGATCTTCAGGCTGCTGTGCTGGGGCAGCTCCAGGGTCTTTCATTTTTCTTCCCCTGAATACTTTGAACAGGCTGAGGAATCTGCCTGCCATGCCTGAGTCTGGCCTCGAGGGCACCTTCTAGAGAGACGCCTCAGGAAAACTCCAAGTCAACAATTGCAGTTGTGCCTTCAAGGCACCTGCAATAGGGAAGCCTCAGGAAGGCTGCAGGACAGCAAGTCCTGCACTCTGGTCTTTAGGGCTCCTGCCACAATGACAGGAGACTCCTCATTAACGATTCAGGTGACCAAATACCACAGTCTGGACTTGATGGTACTGGCCGCAGGAATGGGAGATGCCTCGGAAAAGTTCCGAGTCACCAAGTCCCACGGTCTGACAACGAGGTCACCTGTAGGAACAACTCCTCAGAAAAGCTCCGGGTTGGACATGAATGAGCGCGCTGTGCGGGGGCTCCTCACAGCACTGCTCTGTCCCGTCCTGTCCTGTCGCGTGCTCCGAGCACTGTGGCCTGCTCCTGTCACTGCCAGCTCCTATGTCACCACGTGTCACAAAGGACACCCTGTCCCATTCCATGACACGGTGACCGTGCCGCACCGTGTCACAAAGGGCCCTTGCACCCACTGCCACCTGCCCTGGGGCTGCCCCCAGCCCAGCCAAAGTGGCCCAGGCTGGAAGGAATGCCTGGCCCCAGGTGTCTAAGGCAGCCCGACAGGATCTTTTGGAACTGCTCGAAACATCAAATGCTGCCCATCTCTGTGGGCTCAGGGCATTTAAGAATCCTCACTTCAGGAAAGCTTTACTTCTCATTGCTCAACTCAAGTAGTTCCAAAATTTGCAAGCTTCTCAGATTAATAACGATGGCCAGAGAACGGGAATGATTTGGAAGTTTCTTCCCAACTCAAAGGAGCAACTCATTTGCCTTAACATCATCCACTGGAAGTCACTTTACAAAGCATAACACGACACAGAGCCAAAAAAAGGCCCTTCTTTGGTTTGCAAATGGTTTTTGATGAAGGGATTTTAATCACCTAATTATCTTAAGGAATAAAAGTTCTCAAGGAATGAAAGACCACTCAGTGTTACAACAGTAACCCAAATAAATGAGTAGATGGCAAAATGGCTGATCCTCCCCCAGTACAGATATCTAAGTGGCCAAAAAAGTACAGCTCTCCCCTCTTGTTCCCTGCCAGGGAAACAGGACCATGAACAGAAATAGTCACAGATATTCTTTCTGCCCTCCAACACCAAAGCTGTGCCAAAGCACAGATGCTGCCTTCAAATGGACTCAAATTCCAGCCCAGACCTCTCACCTTCCAGACAACTCCTTCCCCAACATGCCCCCCAACACCCACCCCCAAACACCCCCACAGCAGCCCTCAATCCCCTCCAGGAGCCCCAGCTGTGCCCGTCCCTCCGCAGAGCTTTCCCAGCCTCCAGCAGAGCCCCTGGTTCCCTGCACGTGCCGTGGGATGGCACTCAGGGGGATCTGCTCCAAGGCCTTCCCTGGCAGCAAAGCCAGGCTGCCAGGCCTGTGGCTCCTGGAGCACCCTTCCCAGCGAGCCTTCCTGGGCACGGCTGTTCCACTGGCACATCTGCGCTCAGCTCGGACTGCTCCACTCAGCCAGGGCTGCTGGTACAGGATCCAGAGCAGCCTGGCCAGCTCTGTCTCCAGCTCCCTCTTCACTCTTGGGGGAGGTAGAAGATCCCACAGGAAAGCAGCTGGTGCCACAAGGAGTGGGCGGCATCAGGGAGCTCTGGGGAGGCCCCTCAGGACTGCTGTATCCTGAGGGAACACCGCTGGCCATCCCCTGTGTGTATCTGCCAAAGCTTAAAATCAGCTGCCTCAGCTTCCAGGGCCTCTCCTGGCCAGCATCCTGACGTGGGTGCAGGGCTGCTGCGAGGCACTGCTGGGACCCAGCGGGACAGGACCGGCTGTCTCGTGTCCACGGAGCAGCCCTGACACAGCCAGGGCCATCCCTGGACCAGACAAACGCTCCTGGGTCAGCAGAGAGGAGCAAGGAGCACTGGGCTGCTCTCAGGGGATCTCAGCTGGGCTCGCTCCACCACACGCCCCCATTCTAAGCCTGGCTGATGCCCAGCTGCCAGAAATGCCCACCTTGTTCTCTCCAGGATGCACAGGGAGAGCCAATGAGCAGGACACCTTGGGAGGCCTTTTCTGAGGCCAGGGACACACCAAGATCAGCCAAGGCTCTCCATGCTGCCTGGCCCAAACATCCCAGATCTGTGCTGGCCCTGGGCCACAGCAGCTCCCACCAAGCAGGAGGCAAATGCATATTGCCAAGAGGTGAAACCCAGCAGACAGGAAAGGGGTGAAAAGTGTGTGTTTAAAGGCCTTTTAATTCACACCTCTCACAGAAGGCTTTGGGGCTCGTGGCTGGACAGAGATGCTCCTGCTCACACCTCTGTCCAAAGGGGGTAACATACCCTGCTGCAGGTGCTTGGGTTGGTTTCCACAGGTCCAGGCAGATGCCAAACCTGCTCTTCACTGCCTTCTCCCTGCCCCTCTGCCAAGTGCAATGGGCCTCAAAGACTCAATTGAGCACAGAGAGCCAAAGGGGGACACTTGCACCTGCCTCACTGGGAGCTCCCTGGGAAGCACTTTCCTTGAGAAGCAAGCCCCTTTCCTCCAGAGGTGTTTCCCCAAATGTGTGGCTTTCCTGGGGAGCACCAACACACCCTTGAGAAAAACGCTGGCAAGGCTGAATGACTTCAGGTCCTTTCAGGACAGGCACTCCAGCTTTAGCTCCTATTCCCCCAAGTGTGTTTCCAGGTGCAGGTTCAGAGGTGCAGCCCCAGGCCCTCCACAAACACAAGCTGCCCGCTGCCTCTTCACCTGCCTCAGCTCCTGCCTGTGCTCACAGCACCAAAACCAGGCTGTTCCTGGCCAGGGACCAGAGCCCTGTTCCTGCAGGATGCTCTTGCCAGCACCTTCCAGGTCTCTCTGCTGTGCACACAGAGCTTTTCCTGCCCGCTGCCAACAGGCTTTGGAACGCAGAGCCCAACCTGGCTGGCTCTGCCACCAGCACAGCCCAAACACAGGCGCAGGAAGAAGCTGCAGGGGCTGTTTTGCAGACATGCCCGAGAGAGACTGGAAGGCTGCCCTCCCTCTGCTCTCCCTTGGTTGGCTTTCTGACTGGCTCTGAGCCTGGGGCTGCCATTCCTCACTTGTGGGGACCAGAAGCACAGCCGGGATCCCGGCACTGCCTGACAGCGCTCCGGGCACCGGCACGGCTGCGTGTCCGAGTCTCGGGCACCGTGCTGCTGCTGCTTCATTTGCCCTTAGGCACACCCAGAGCTCCCTGCTAAGCTCCCTGGTTCTGCCCTCTTCCTCATCCTGTGCAGGGATGGAGCACTGCTGTGCTTTCAGGAAGCTATTCTTGAAACCTTCCAGCATTCCAAGCTCCTTTGCCCTCCATGAATGCTTGCCATGGAATCCCTCACAGCTGGGTTCAGAGCATACTCAGGCTGGCTCTCCCAAAATTCAGGGGCTCCAGGATGCTCAGCAAGATCTGGAACTGCACAGTGCTGTGGAACTGCACTTTCAGCACAGGGACCTTTCCAGCCTGACCTGCCCTCGTTCCTCTGGCTCTGTGCACAAAACACGGCGTGGCAGAGAACGGCAGCAGGGGCCTGTGTGTCCCAGGGCCCCGGGTTTGTTTCAGCTCAACAGAGATGCAGGCAAAGTGAAGATGCCAAACTTTTATTAATATAAGGCAAAGCAAAGGGATGAGCTGGAGGGAAAAAAGGGGTGGGGAGGGTCTGAGGGATGGAGGTAGGGAGCTGTCAACAGGGAGGGAGAGTGGAGGGAAAAATGGGGATGGGCAGTGTATGAGGGCTGGAGGGAGGGAGACACCAACAGGGAGGGAGAGTGGAGGGAAAAAATGGGGATGGGCAGGGTCTGAGGGCTGGAGGGAGGGAGCTATCAACAGGCAGGGAGAGGGCTGAAGCCACGAGAACTGTGCCCAGCAGCAGCTGTGCCAGGACTTCCAGCAGCGCTGAGAGGCGATCCTGTCTCGGGTGTCTCCTCGTGCTCTTCCTGGGACACTGGTTCACTGGATCCAGAAGATGTCTCTGTTTCTGGAGCGCTCTGGGGAAACTCGGCTTGATTGTCCAGGTCACTGCAGGATGGGCTGGCATGTTGCCTCCGGGCTTGAAGGGCTGAAAAGAGAGGAACAGAGCCATGGCAACAGCCCGGATCTATGGGAATTCTACAAGACCTTCTGAACAGGGCCATCCCAGCCAGAAGGGAGTAGGAGACACTGGAAGCAGCTGGGAGCTACTTGCCATGACTCCCCCACGTGTCTCTGAAATCTCTGTGTGCTCTGCCCACATCAGCCCTCATCCACAGAGTGAGCAGAGCCCTCCAAAGCCAGGGCAGGGCTTGCAGCTCCCTCCACAGCCCCCGCTGTCAGCCCGCGCTGCGGCCACACGGGCTGCTGGCCCGGCAGGGCTCAGCCCGGCCCTTGCCGCACGCTGCCGGCCCAGGGCACGGCTGCCAGAGGGCGGCAGCAGCAATGCCCAGCCCAGCCGGGGCTCCACGGCGCCGGGCCCGGCTGGCGCTGCCGGGGCAGCAGGCGGGGCTGGGGCCGAGCTGCGGCGGGCCGGGCCGGGGAGGGAGCGCGGGCTCGGGGCTCACCCGTGAAACTGACGGCCGCCTCTCGCAGGGGCTCCTGTGGGCTCCGCAGGTAGCGCAGGGCCCGGCGCAGGTGCTCGGCCACTCGGCGGCTGTCCTCTGCCAGCTGCAGAGAGCGGCAGGAGGGAAGGGTTGGCGCGGGCTCAGCCCCTGGGCCGGGCGCTGCCTGCGCCCAGCCCCGGCCTCCCCTGGCCGCAGAGCCCTGAGGCGCGGCCAGCAGCCGCTGGCCAAGGGCTCCCGAGGGCAGGGGGCAGAGGGCCGGCTGCTGCCCGGGGAGCCGCGGTGCCGGCCCGCAGCCCCGCCGGGCCGGGGCTCCATGGGCACCCGGCTCGGGCCCACGGGAGCCTGGAGCAGAGCCCGCGCGGCCTCTGGATGCAGCAGCGGGCAGGGGCGCAGCTGCCAGCCCCGCACACCGAGCGCCGCCCTCAGGGGCCTTCTCCGGGCTGAGCCTGGGGCTGCCAGGCCCTCCTTACCAGGCACTCATCGACCTTCATCGGCAGCTTCTTCTTCAGCCACTGTTCCAGATCCCTCCTCTTCAGGAATTTGGCCACACGAAACACCGTTTCCCGAGAGGCCTGGAGAGTAGCAGAGACCCAGAGATGGCCCCACAGCCCAGGGCACCGCACCCACATCCCTGTGCCAAGGCCTGGGGGAGGCTGGAGCCCGCAGAGCACCAGGGCAGGAGGCAGCCAAGCTCCCTCCCAGAGATCCACCAGCATCACAGATATCCTCACCTTTGCCACGTCAGAATTTTCATCGTGACAGTAAATTACAAGTGCATACAGGCTCTTCTCCACAATTGTCTTCAGGTGCTTTTTTCCTTCATCCACTACAAGTTCCATCACCTTCCTGAAGAGCTGAATGGAGAGCACCCGCACGTGGCTGTTGTCCTAGAGGAAACAAAAAGACCTACATCAACTACTCCAGTCCCACCTGGGCAAAGGCCTGAAAATCCACAGGGCACAAAGTTTCTGGGAAGCACCCAATGCCTGTGGCTCAGGATGCAGAAGCTTACATGGTCAAAGAGCAGCAGGAGTGCCTCAGCCAGCATCGGCGCAGTGGTGCTGGATACAAAGATGTCTTTGTGTTGGAGCACATTTGTGAACACAGAGAGGGACATGCTGACCACCTCTCCATCTGCATCACCCAGCAGCTCCACAAGCCTTTGAGACAGGATGCACATTCTCCTGGCCTGTGTGGAACACAAGGCTGTGCTGGGAAGCCATGGACGGCTGCACCGCCAACACCGCCCTGGCACTGCAAGGCCACCCTGCTGCTGCAGGGCCCACGGGCCAAAGGCCTGACCCAAAGCACTGGGGCAGGTGAGGCAGGAGAGCTGGCAGCAGCTGCCTCAGCTCCTGAAGCCCTGCCAGCCCAGGGGGTGCTTTCCCCAGTGCAGCTTCAGCTGCTGCCCCCTCCTCACCATCAAGAGATCCTTGGTGACCACCACGAGGCCTCTCAGTGCCAGGCGACGCTGCTCCCTGCACTTGCTTTCCAGGAACCTCGACAAGACCTTCAGGACACTGCCACCACATTGCGTCAAGTCCAGGCACTGGAGGACCTGAAAGGCACAGGGCAGTGACAGGGAGCCGGCCAGCAGGAGCCCAGAGCCGCACAGGGCTGGGCCCAGGCAGCAGCACAGGGCACGGGCACCGTCCCAGGCAGCTGTGGCTGTGAGAGGGCAGAGAGCTGGGAGGCTGTTGCCGACATCTCCTCATAAAAATCCTTTCATTAAGATTTTTCCAGCTGGGGCTGAGAAGTCTCAGCAACAAGATTAAACAATTGTTATCAGCTGCTGTGGAATGTAACAAGTTCACCTGTGATTGGCCCATCTCTCATGTTTATAATTAATAGCCAATCAACGACTGTGTCCTATCGGACAGAGCCGGGAGAGCTTCTGTGTTGAACATTCTTTCTATCTCTCTTCTTAGCTTTAGCCTCTCTCAGAAACCCTCTCTTGCTCTCCATGTCCTTTTAGTATAGTTAATATATATATATATATCCTAATATAATAAATTAGCCTTCTGATAATAGAGTCCACATTCTCGTCCATCCTTCGCCCTGAAACACCCTGAGATCACTGTAACAGGAGGCAGCTCAGCCAGGCAGCGCTGGCCACCAGGCTTACCTCCACAAGGAATGCCAGGAAGGGCAGATCCCAGTATGGGTCCTGCCTGTTGAGCTGCCGGAGCAAGTGGAGTGCGATGCGAGAGCACAAGGGGACCAAGTTACAGCGCATCTCCCTGGCGGGGGGAAAAAGACACCAAGACCCTGAGGTGGGGGACAAACCTCTCCCAGGACTGACTCAGGGAGCTCTGGTCTTTGCCCAGCATCCCTGCAGGGGATGTGGGTGCTCTGGGAGGCGGCCCCTTCTGGGCACCCTCCTCTCCCAGGCTTTTCCAGTCTCCTTGGCCGTCCCTCAGTGACGAGGCTCTCTGGCCCATGACCACAGGGACTGTGTGGGGCACAGGGCACAAATGCCAGGGGCAATGGGGAGAAGGGGGTCTCACCTGGCCAGCAGACCCATGGCATAGTGCTGGGTGTCAGGACACAGCAGCGTGTCCCAGCCACGCTTGCGCTCCACAGCCATCACCTCATTGTCACAGCGCAGTCGGTAGAGCAGAGCCTTCATGGCCTGCACTGCAAACCTGTGTGCAGAGCAAAGCCCAGGTCACACTGGGAGCACTGGCACTGGCCACAAGGGCAAGGGAAGGGACAGGAGGACTGGGACCTGTTGTAGTTGCTGGGAAGGCGGTGTTGCTCCTGGCATGCTTTCCAGAAGCTACCAGCTTCCACTGGTGGCATCTGCTGTGTGGTGATGACAATATGAAAGAGCAGAGCCACAAACAGACGAGAAGAATAAAGTATCATGGCCTCGTGGCACTCGGGCACCTGAACAATCACCCAGATCACCAGAGTTGCCTGCAAAAGAAGCAGCCCAAGGCAGCGCTCAGTGCCGAGGTGTCCGTGGGACAGGGCCCAAGGGCAGATGCAGGTGGAGCAGCGGGCCTGGTGCCCCCTGAGCCTGCCCCTAGCCCATGGTTCAGCCCCAGTGCCTGAGGCATGGAAAGGATGGAGAGCTGCTGGAGAGATGACCGAGGGGCAAGTGGAGGCCAGTTCCAGAAACTCACAGCCAGGGCAAAAACGTCCCTGTCGTCCCCATCAGAGGTGCACGTGCTGTGCAGTGGCCAATCCTCCATCACACAGATCAGTGTTGTCAGCACTTTCTCCACGGCCGGTCCTGATGACCCTATGGTTCTCCAAATCATTTCAGCAGCTCTGTGGGATCAGAGCTCTGTGTCAGGGGCATCTCAGTCCCAGTACCATGCCCTGTGCAGCTGTGGGGGCCCAGGTGACAGAGCCCCGGTGCCCTGAGGGGCAGGGAGGGAGCATTGGCAGCAGGCTTGGGAAACAGAGGGGCCCGAGGGTCCTGGACCTCTGTGCCTGTCTGGCAGAGCCCAGAGCACAGGCTGTGCAGGGCCATGGGCCCTAAAGGCTGCTGAGCCCTGAGCTCTCCAGGCACGTGGGCCCCGTACCTGTCACATGTTGGGGCACAGCGCAGGAGGGTCAGCACCACGTCAGCAGGGTGTTCTTCAGCCATCCTCACAATGTCAATTTGCAGCCTGGCATCCACAGCGACATGGGATAGCAGCCTCTGGTGAATGCTCCTTACAATGGCTGGCACCTGGAGGAGGCATGGGGGAGATTTTGAGTGCTGTCCAAGGGAGCAACTTCCCCAGCTTCCCCCAAGAGGTGCTTCCCTTCCTGCCACACTGTGCTGGCCTCAGAGGCTGAGGGGGCCCAGTGACCATGGCTTGAGGGGACACATGATCCTGGCAGGCCTCCAGGCCTGGCCCCAGGCTGCTTACCTGCTGCTGAGAAGGAGCAGCACTGTCCTCAAAAAAATCCCTCGTGGGGGCACAAATCACAGTGGGAGTGGGCATGCTGCCAGTGTTTGTGATGCCCTGAGTCATTCTATTGTCAGTCTTTGTGATGGCCATGCTCTCAGTCGCTGCCATGTGAACAGACTTCACTGTTAGATAATTCATTGCATTGTTTCCTGAGTCTGCTGTCCATTCTGGGCTGGCAGGAGGCTTTTCCTCGAACTTGGTCAGCGTGCAGTCAGGCTCGGCTGGGACCTCAGCTGCTCTGGTGCTGGTGTTTCTATGCTGAATGGGCAGGAATTTTGTGAACATTTACAGAACAAAGGACAGGGAAGGCAGGGATGCTCCATGGCATGCTCCAAACCTGGTACTTGGATGAGCAAGGACAGCAGGCCCAGCTCAGGTGGGGGTGGCTGCAGGTACCTTCAGGGTTTTGTGCAAGCGGCCACGGCTGGGTTCCCTCTGTCGTGTATTGTCCAGGGCTGCATCTGGCAAAGAGCGAGCGCAGCCAGAGCTGAGGGGCTGCGGGAGAGGCCGGAGAACACAGCCCAGCCCTGCTCTCCCCAGGCAGGGAGAGCCCCGGGATGACCCAGGGGATGGAGCATGGCCACTGTGGGGTGTCTGCCCTGCCCCTGTTCCATCCTGTCCATGGGCATTTCCCCAGGGGATGGGATGGGATGGGATGGGATGGGATGGGATGGGATGGGATGGGGCCAGGCTGGCTGCTGCCATCAGCCCTGAGGCCCAGCTCTTGCACTCACCATCCTTCAGTGGCTGGGATTGCTCCGGTTTTTCAGGCAGTTGTGCTGGGGCAGCTTCAGGCCTTCTCTTTCTTTTGCGTCTGAAGACTTTGAAGAGGCTGCGGAATCTACCCGCCATTCCAGAGTCTGGTCCCAAGGGCACCTTCTAGAGAGGTGGCTCAGGAAACCTCCAAGTCAAGAAGTCCTCAAGGGCACCTGCAAAACAGAAGCCTCGGGAAGGCCGCAGGCCACCAAGGCCTGCAGTCTTGCCACGAGGTCACCTGTAGGAACAATGCCTCGGAAAGGCTCCGGGTTGGACACGGACGAGCGCGCTGTGCGGGGGCTCCTCACGGCACCGCTCTGTCCCGTCCTGTCCCGTCGCGTGCTCCGAGCACTGTGGCCTGCTCCTGTCACTGCCAGCTCCTATGTCACCACGTGTCACAAAGGACACCCTGTTCATTCCATGACACGGTGACCGTGCTGCACCGTGTCACAAAGGGCCCTTGCACACACTGCCACCTGCCCTGGGGCTGCCCCCAGCCCGGCCAAAGTGGCCCAGGCTGGAAGGAATGCCTGGCCCCAGGTGTCTAAGGCAGCCCGACAGGATCTTTAGGAAGGGCTCAGAGCATCAGCAAACGCTGCCCTGCTCTGCGGGCTCAGGGCAGCAGAAGGAGCCCCCAGGGCTGCCGACGCAGCCGCGCTGGGAAGGGCACGGGGCCTTCCAGGGAAGCTGGCACGGCCTCCTTGGGACACGTCCCGGCTGGTGGCCATCCTAAACCCGCGGGTGGGACAGGCACAAGGAACGGGCGGGCCCGGGCACGGATGCTGCTCTGAGCCCTGGGGCCCGGGCAGCGCTGACAGCAGCAGCTGTGGCAGAGTCCCCGGCCAAGCAGAGCTGCCACTCCCCGAGCCCTGGCAGCGCTGGTGCCCATCTCCTGCCCCAGAGACCTGTGCCCCCGGGGGCTTCTGTGCCACAGGGAGCCAAAGCCCACGTGCACTGGGGGCTGATGGCAGGAGCACCTGGAGCGACTGCTGGCAACACTTGGTCTCTATTGTACGAAGCTCTTACTCCATGCTGGGATTATTTTCTCATTGAAGTAATTTCCTGCACCACAAAAACATCTTTGCCATGAAGACAGAGGAGAATTTGGCATTAAGGAATCCTCACTTCAGGAAAGCTTTACTTCACATTGCTCAGCTAAAGTAGTTTCAAAAACTTGCAAACTCCTCAAATATATTGGCATGGGCAGAGAATGTGAATGGCTTGGAAGTTTGTTCCCATCTCAAAGGTTGCAAAACCAATCGACTAGTTGCTGGCAAGGTAGAATACAACCTGTTTTGTTATCGTAATCACGGGTCGTTGTAACTAATGGCTTCTTTTGTATTGGTAAAGCCCGGCCTGTGGCTAAATTGTACTTCTCCCCAGACAGTGAGGGGAGGAGACGTGGGAGGCGGGCATGCAAAATAACCTCGAGACCAGCATGCCGTAGGAAGTGTCAAACTTACCAAAAAAGACCCACAAAACAACGAGCCAGTGCAGAATTAAGAAATTAGAGTGATGCCTGGGCGTGAGGAACAGAATGCTGAGCCTGCAGAGATGCTGAAAACCTTTGTGTCCCTTCACCCTGAGGTAGGACCTCACCTGAACCAAGACCACGAGCGAGAGCCACTGCTGAACTGCTAAACCAGGATATAGCCTTCCTGCTCCCGAGAAGACAGGACCCCCCCACCTCTACCCCTAGTGGACAAAGCTCATATCCATCCATATGACAAAGGTCATATCCTCCTCCTCGTCATCACCTGGGGAGAAACAACAGAGACTGCAGACCCGTCGACCTTTCCAACCTTGAGCTGATCACTTTTAATAAAAGCATTAAAACGAGAAAAAGTGTCCTAGCCTATTTATTTCAGCAAGAATGGCTGGGACACGCTGCTGTGTGCTCACACCCAGCACTATGCCATGGGTGTGCTGCCCACAGAGCAGCTGGGCAGGGGCCGGAGCTGCGGGGATCCCTGCCAGAGCAGTGCCTGGAGATGGCCACAAGCCCTGTGCCAGGCAGGAAGCGCCATCCGTGTCCTCCTGCCCGTGTGCTGCCGGCTGCCTTGCTGAGGGCTCCCAGGTGCCTCTGGATGGGGCTGCTCTGGAGCTGCTGTGGGGCTGCGGCGCTGCTGCCGGGCAGCTTGGCCGGGCTGGGGCAGGGCCTGAGGAGACGGGGCCACGAAGGGATGAGGTGCTGTGGAAGCCCTGACGGAGCGAGGCAGTGGGAAGGACCAAGGGGGATGTGTGAGGGAGTGGGTGGCAGGAGGCTACAAGGGGACAGGAGGCCCCTGAGGAGCCAGGGCAGTGGGAAGCCCTGAGGAATTGGGTGTCAGAGGGCACAAGCAGCCCCCGGGCAGCCGCCTTGTCCCTGGCCCCCGGCTGCTCTGGCGCTTCCCCAGAGCATCTCCCAGGCCTGCGGCAGAAGCCCTCGAGGCTGGGACACCACCCCAGCACGAAGGCGGGGACACCCCCGAGGTGCCCAGGCTGGGCTGGCTGGGCACAGGGAGGGCAGGGGGCTGCTGCCAGGGCATGGCCACTGCGTGCTGCCAATAAGGGGCAGGGGGCAGAGGCAGGGCTGGCGGCCAGCCCGGGCCCTGGCGGTTGCCCAGGCCACGGTGCCGTGACCGAGGCCGCCCTGACCCAGAGCTCTGGGCCCGCAGAGCTGCTGCCACCGTGGCGAGGGCGGCCGTGTCTCCTCCAGCGGGGCTGCAGAGTCGCTGCTGCCCCGGCGGCTCCGGGCCCCACAGAAGCAGCACCAGAGCGGGCTCAGCAACAGCAGCACCCCGAAGGGCGGCACCTGCTCGGCCAGGCATCCGCACCCGCCGGGATGCCAGACGGGGGAGCCCGGGGGCACAATCGCCCCTGCTTTGGCAAAAGGCTCAGCAGAGCTGGCCACAGTGGCTCTCTCTTGACTTGCCAGCCTGAACTGAGCAGGTAGAAGAGCTGAGTTTTCACTTTTTGAGCCACTACTGAAGTTCATTTCCAGTGGTCTTAGACACTTTTGAGAACAGACCCTTCTGCCAGACATGACACAGTTGGTGAATTGTAGGCATATCCCAGCTGTAGCTGGAGGGGACGAGTTGGGGGAGATGGAAGCAGACATTTTACCTATACTTGATTTTTTGAGACAGTGCTTAGAGTGCTCTGCTGTCACATCAAATTAGAGGTAGATGCCATGAATGGTTCACGTCAGGAAAAGAATGGAAAAGAAGAAAAGAAAAATCTTAAAGAAAAGGAAATTCACGTCATTCCCTTCTTTCCAAGAGAGCCATGTTCTGTCTTCTCTTGGTTTCACTTTTTAAGGGTTCTCCTCAGCTACAGCTGTAAGGAAGACATGGAAGCTTGGGAAAGGCCACCTAGTCTTTACAGTCTGCCTTCAAGAGAAGGGAGAAGGGTTTTGTCCAACTTGGAGTCCTCCTTCACCTCTCTGTCCTGACATAATCAGGCTCTTCCTTTTTTCAGTAATTAATAGCAACAGTCATAAGGGTAATGCAAGAGTAACTGAGGAAACCCACAGGAGCACATAGGACCACGCACAAACAACAGCTCCAGGGAGCATCTTTTACTGCCCAGTGTGACTTGACAGGTGAGTGCAGCACTTCCCACTACACTGCCAGCTTTCCAAAGCAACTGGTGACACTGGGTGGCTTTACTCTTGGCTGCCCAATTTGGAAGGCTTTTCAAGGATGTATTTTTGGAAAAGCAAAAGCAACTTCTCCAGTGAAGTGACAGGTTGAACATCCAAACTTGCCAGTTCCTCCTTGTTCCTGTGGAACAGATCAGTTCATATCTCACCTCACAATCGTCCCCCCTCAGCCAAAGCTTCCAGTCAGGGAGCTGCTAATCCCAGAACTGCTGTCAAGGAGTCTCTTCTCATCCCTGTCATGGCCCTGAGGGCACTAATATACCTTGGTGGCCCTGACCAGTCCCTCCACTGGGATCTCCACTCAGCTCCAGCTACTGAAGCTCAGCCCTGGATCTCTGGTGACTGAGCCATGTGGTGGGAATGCTGAGCTCTAGCTGGGGTGGGTTATCTACATACCTACTAAGCTTTCCTTCACTCTCTGTTCTTCCTCTGGTGTTGCTCTGGGAAGCATCACCACTTTGTAGAGGCTCTTCCAGAGCAACATCAGGGAGAATTTGGCTATTCCTGAACAGCGGGGTAGTGCTATCAAATCAACAACCCTCCCCAGTGAAGGGGATGCCTTTAGTGAGATTTTCAGGCCAAGCCACATGTGTGGCATTTTACCCTGGAGATCTGACTGCACTCCCAGGGAAATGGCAGGTCTTGGGGCTGAGGGAACTTTGCCTCAGGGCAAAAGGTTATGGGGAAAACCCAATCAGTGTCAAACGCTTGTGCCACTCTCTTAGACCCCCGCACATATTTAACGGAGTGTGAGAGATTATCTGGGTACACCACGGACACTCCATGAAGTTCTAACTGCTAAGGAGGAACAATGCATTCCTGGGGCTTTCAAACACATCTAGTACAGAATGAACTCTAGGAAACCACACAAGGGAATCACAGGAAGAGCTCTGGGACCTTGCATGAGTTGGGAGAGAAAAAACACTTCTGCAGAAATAAAGGATTAAAAGCCCATAAAGGGCTTCAATTGCAGCTGGTGAAAATACCACATTTAGAACACAGGACCTAGAAGATATCATAAATAAATACCAAATTCTTCACAGAAATCCAAACCAGCTTCCTTTGCAATACAAAGCACATTTTAAATGGCTATTTTGATGAAAATGTCAGCATTTTTCCTGGAAACAACAAACACTCAATTTTCATTGCACTTGAAACCCAGTTTCCTCTCTCCTTTTTTTTTTTTAAAGGAAAATGTTGGCTAACCCTGCCAGTCCTGTGTATAATATACACATCTTCCAAACACAGAGAGCTAAGTGTTGGCTGCAAATCAGAATTTTCCCTGCTAAAGGGACCTCAGAATCACGGAATGGTTATGGTTGGAACTGACCTTAGAGATCACCTGAGATAAGGCAGAGACAGAATGCAGCTACCACACCCAGAAATGCCTTTTCTTTTGTTCAAACACACCAAAACTCCTCCTTCCCATGAAATCCAAGCAGCTCTCCCAAGTGACAGAGGGCAGGCTTGGATCAGGTATTGGGAAGAGATTCTTTGCTGCGAGGGTGGCGAGGCACGGCATCACTGCCGTCAATGTCACCGTGTGTCGGGACAGACAGTGACAAAACCCCAACAAGCAGAACAACCAGCCTGCTGACAAGGTTATCCACCAACCCCAGAGTCTGGAATTGGCTCTGGCAGCAGCTTGCCCAGGGTTTACTGCAGACAGGGAAACCTGCCCGTGTCACAGCTCATTAGCTGGGTGGCTCTCAGGGCGAAGGCGGCTCCAAGCTGCTGTGCTGCTCTCTGTGATTCCAGCCTGTGGGTCTCTGCTTCCAGCCACACAGGGGCCAGGATGGAGGGGAAGCTTGTGGGACAGTTACTGGGGCTGGGCATACTCAGCCACTGCAGGAGACAGCCAGCAGGAATTTTAGGGACTGAAATCTCAGTGTGGCCAAAGCAAACACAGAACAAAGCATAATATGATGGTTATGTTTTCAGCAGTGGAAGGATCTACACCAGGACCTGCACTCCCAGGGAGTGGGAAGAGCTGTCCTTTTACGAAAATCCCACTCTCTTGCCCAAAACTGTGAGCAGCTTCTTGCTAGGGGCTGGTGCCACAGGGGGGAACTGAGAGCTCTTTGTGTTGAATGAAACCCTCAGTTCCCTCTGGACAGGTCCTTAAAGATAAGGAGCAGCAGAATGGCCATGCTTGTTACAGGGCCTGCACCGAGTGACAGGATGGCAGTAGAATCACAGAATCAGGGAATCACTGAGGTTGGAAAAGCCTTCTAAGATCCTAGAGTACAACCATTCCCCCAGCACTGCCAAGCCCGCCACTGAACCATGTCCACAAAGAGCCCCATGGCCATTCTAGGTTGCCCACCACCCACTGGACAAGGAAATTTTTTTCTCTTCTCATATTCCAATTAACTTATGAGCACTCAGCAGGATTCATGGTTTTGCAAAATTCGGAAGGATGCTTTTGGTCATTAAGGATATGAACGCTTTGAGGTTATGAAATTTGAAGTTCAGAAGGACATATGTGATCCTCACAGTTGTGATGTTAACTCATGCACATCTCATGGAGCACAAAAACATGTACTCCCGAGGAGTTTTAAGACTTCCATCATGCTCTTTTTCTCCAGCCACATCCAGATAGGCTCTGTAGTTCTGAACACTTTACCTTCTACCTAAGCAAAGTCCCTTCCCTTCAAAAAGAAAATAAATACGATTCCAAAGCGTCAGCCTTCCCCTTTGACCCAAAACCCACAAATGCACTTGGCATCATTCCTTCTTCTGTCTCCAAAAATGCACAGGGTTTGGTTTCCCAGTACTTCTGTGCAGCCAAGTGAGCTGTTAGCACCTGGAAAGCTG
The DNA here is from genome assembly GCA_039654755.1 of Calcarius lapponicus. Lineage (NCBI taxonomy): Eukaryota > Metazoa > Chordata > Aves > Passeriformes > Fringillidae > Calcarius > Calcarius lapponicus. The sequence goes on from CM077470.1 coordinate 27,670,552, forward strand.
ATCCTGGAGGGGCACAGCTGAGTCCCAGCAACTGTCCCAATACACCGGGAAATGTCCCCAGCCCCGACGATCAGGATAACCAGGAGGAAGAGCAGAGCCAAGGGGATACCCAGTGACTCTGTAGGAGTGCCCAGAACACGCCACACCGAGCCTCTTCCTCAGGGCAGGCAAATCTCCTCCTCCTCCAGGGATGCCACAGGCACTCGGGCTCCCCAGCTCCATCCCAGCAGAGAGAACGCCCAGAAGCCAGACAGGATGTAGCCACCTCCTCTCTGTTTTGTCCTTTTGCAAATTGACTTGCTCTGTGCCCTCTGCTCTGCTTAATTGATCCTCTGCCCATCTCCAGCAAACAAATTGTTCCCCTGTCTCATTCATAATGTGCTCCAAATAAAGTGTGTTTCTGCCTGAGCGAATGCCCTTCGGGGGTACTTTAAATTGTCACAGCGCATAAGGCTTTCCCTGAAATCTGCATTTTTACAGTGCTCACTCTCCACAACGGCCCCTGGAGCCACACTTAATCTATTTCAAGGCATGTGGTGACTTCCCAAAACAACCTGGCTAGGAAAGCAAAGCTTGCTTTAAACCAGGCTCTTTCCATCCTCCCTTTCCCCCCAAACCAGCTGGGTTTTCCTTTTCCATCCTGAAAATAAAGAAGCAAACCAAACTCCAAAGAGTGCCCTGTTGATCCAGCTCTGAGAACTCACCAAAGCAAAGCACTGTCCAGTTGAAACTGGGCAAGGGCTCAAATCCTTGTGGGTATGAGGACCAGCAGTGGTTCAAGCCAGCCTCGCTGCTCAAGGAGCATTGCTGAGGTTATCAGGGAGGTTGAGGCCCCCCAGAGCAAGTAGCCAGTGTGTCCAGGAGATACGATGCTTGTAACTTACTACAGACCCAATGATGCTACAGAAATACTGCTGGAGGAGCAGCCAGCCCTGCTGATGAACAGGGAGGAGCTCAGATCAAAGTTTCTTTGCAGCCTCCTCATGGATTTCCAGGACACAGACCCAAAGGAAGCATCTCCCGGGAGAGAGAGCTCCCATGTTTTTATGGGATGGTTTTAGGGAGCAAGGAACTTCACTGCAGAGGGAAGAATGGATCCAAATGCTCCAGTTTTGTATTTAAATCTGCATATTATGGAGGGGGAAAAAACCCAAACCAAACAACCATGCCCAAGGTTTAGAGCCCCTTCCCAGGAGCCCCAAAATGGGCAGCAAGGCACAAAAAGGGAGCAGTGTGAAGGTCTTTCCCTTCGATTGCTGCTGGCAGGTTCTCCCCACGTGGTCCCGCCTTGCTCAGAGCCAGCAAGGGCAGATCTGGAGCCTGGGCTTGGCAGGATATTGCAAAAGCTGGGATCAGAGCTGCATCCCAGCTGGAGACTAAAATAACTATGAGATTACCTCCACGGGAGCGCAGCCAGCACGGATAATGCTTGGCCTGTTCCTCTCCCAGCTTGCCACAGCCTTGCCTGGCCTCCCTTCCATGTTTCTTCAAAGCCTCCTTCGCTGCAGGAACTTCAGTCCTGCTGGGGGGCAAGAGCAGGCTGAGCTTCCCCTGTCTCACAGTGCCCCCCTCCACACTGGGCTGCCCAGCTCAATCCACCTTGGAGCTCCTCCACGTTGTCAGCACAGCTCCCCTTGCTTGTTCGTCTGATCCTTCCCTGCCAGGCTCTGCTCTCTGCAGAGCAACCCCAGCTACTGACAGGGCAGAGGGCCAAGGTGCAAATGGATTTTCTTCTCCCTCAAGAGCTCCCTTCCCCTTGTGTGGCCTGGCCACCATCAGCCTAGGCTGGGATTTTTGATACTGAAGGCATTTCAAACTCAAGCCCAGGGGGTTTCTGGTATGATACATCCTCTGAGGAGGCAGCAAAAAGCTCAGAGGTGCAAACTGTTCTTGGGCAAGCTCGAAAAAGACATTTCCTCCTCTGGAGAGCCAAACCCACCAGAAATGGCTGCAACAGCTGGGGCTGGAAGCCAGCACCTCTACAGAGCACTGTGCAAGGTAGATGTGACACTTGGTCCACCTGTAGAGCTGGGAAATCTTCCTAGATGCATTTGAGAGTTTAGCAACCACTTGAGGGTATAGCAGCAACAGCTGGCCAGGAAAAGGGGAACTAAGGATTGGGAAGGATGGCAAAATTTAAAGCAGAGATGGGACACCATGACACCAAACACTCCTCTGCTCAGTGGAAAGGCATCTGGGAGACATCAGCATTGCAGCAGCAATGGTACATCTCTTAGCAAGGGCAGGAGTCCTCACAGCTGCAGAGCAACAGCCCCTGTCACGAGAAGGGGCAGGGATATGTCAGCAGAAGGTAAGGAATATAAAATATAAACCTTTCTAAACCCATCAAGGAAACTGAAGTAAGTTTCAGTGTAAAATAATTAAATGGGAGATAAAAACATTTTTTTAAAGCCTTCCAGTGCCTAAAAAGGCTCCAAGAAAGCTGGAGAGGGACTTTGCACAAGGGCCTGGAGTTACAGGACAAGGGCGAATGGCCTCCCACTGCCAGAGGGCAGGGATGGATGGGATATTGGGAAGAAATCCTGCCTGTGAGGGTGGGCAGGCCCTGGCACAGGGTGCCCAGAGCAGCTGTGGCTGCCCCTGGATCCCTGCAAGTGCCCAAGGTCAGGTTGGATGGGGCTTGGAGCAGCCTGGGATGGTGGAAGGTGTCCCTGCCCATGGTGAGGGGGGGAGCAGGATGAGCCTTAAGGCTCCAGCCTAAACCATTCTGCGAGTCTGAGAATTCACATCAGATTTGAGATTATTTCTTGAGGCACACACATTTATCAAACAACACAGACAGTTTTGGCCCATTCATATCAAACTCTCCTAGGTCCAGAAAATAACAATGATAACAATATCTGATGATGATGATGGTAACACCACTAATAGCTATGCCATTATTCCAAAGTACCTGCTAGCCATGTGCCGGTCCTTCACCCCAGGATGATGGTTGTTGTGCTTTATCACTCTTTAGATCTTTCCAGCCAGGCTTGGAAAGAGACTGTTAAGTCTTTGAACTTCACAAAAACATACACAAATAATTTTTTTGGGCAGATGACTGCTATCTAAAATCCATTCTACTTGAAAACCACGGGCACAGAAGGTTGTCTGGATGGCTGGCCACTCAACTCTGCAGCGGGAGTTCCAATAGTGATGTTTTGAAGTGCCCCCCCTATTAAGAGGTTTTGTGATTTGTCCAAATTGGCTTTTCAAAATGTTTTAAAGCAAGGGGAAACGTGTCTCAGTGATTCTTCAGGAACACACTGGTTAACTCCACACCTGCTGTGCCAGGTATCCCCAGCCAGGCTGCAGCACCTGTCCATGGCTCTCCTCTGGCCCAGAGCAGGAGCTCATCACTGGCACTGAGGAGCAGCCAGCAAACAGGACACGGGCTGGGAGTGAACAAACACCACCTCCCCAAGGGCTCCTTCATCTCTGTTCAAAGCAGGAGCCACCACAGCGTGTTCTGCTCTGCTGCCCAGGGCTCCTGCCCCCATCTGTAATGGATGCTGCGCGGCCGTGGTGTGGGCAAACACCAGGCTGAGCTTTCAGAGAAATATTTACCTTGCTCTCAGCTGTCCTGGGGCCCAGGGAGACATCTGTGATGCCAGCTGGGGACTGGGGCTTTCAGCCAGTGCCAGATGTCACCTCTCCCCGCTGGCTCAGGACGGGAGCCCCCTTCTGCTGCAGGCTGTGTCCCACAGGCCCCTGTCCTGGCTGGCATTTGGGAACACAGCAGGCAGGAAGGGAAAGGGAGAAGAGGAAAACAATAAATGCCCTCTGCTCTCCTCCTGCCCCTCCATACGTGCATCTTACCCTGCTGCAAGGAGCACCACAGCTCTTCCTGCCCTTTCCCACATGGAGCTGAGCCTACGGCAACACAAACATCCCTAAACCCAAGCACACCATGGGATTCTCGGAGCTGTCCTGTGCAGGGCCAGGACTTCAGTGATCCTTCCAACTCAGGATATTCTATGATTCTGTCCAAACGCTTTCCTTGTCGCAGACATCTTTTATGAAAAATCATTTCCTTAGGATTTTTTCCTCCTGAGAAGCTGAGAGGCCTCAGGAACAAAATGTAAACAATGATTATCTGCTGCTGTGGAATGCAACAGGTGCATCTTTAATTGGCCCATGTGGTTGTTTCTAATTAATGGCCAATCACAGTCAGCTGGCTCATACTTTACATACTTTATATTTCAATATATCAACATGCAACTTTATATACATATATATTATATATTACTATAATATATAAATATTGTACTTTTTTAAAAATACACTCACCCTTCTCTGTCAGATTTCTCAATCCCTTTCAAACATCCATGGTGGACTGTGTGCATCCCAAAGGCTCCAGGTGCTCTTCAGAATCCCTTCCAATCCAACCCATTCCATCTCAGGTCACCAGTGGCAAGGCCTGAGCTCCCATGCTGCAGGCTAGCAAACCCTGACGTGCTCCAGATTGGGAACAGACACAACCAGCAAGGGAAACATCAGAGAGGAGCTCCAAAACCATTTATTGAAACAAAACCAAGAGGAATTCACACAAATCCAAAGCTGGGCGAGCAGGAGGAGGGATGAGCTTCGTCTGGTTTCCTAAAGGGTCACCATGTTTCTGATCTTTAAACAACCTTTCCATCCCATTCCACAGGATGCTGCTTTGGGATGGTAAGAGGTTGTTTATTCCTTCCACTGGAGTGGCATAAAAATAAATCTGTCAACTTGTATTATATACACACATATGGGCTGTGGGTTTTGGGTTTTTTTTTCTGTGGGGAAAACATCACTCTCTCAGTACTTAAAAATAAGTAGCATTATACTTATTTTCTTTATCTTATTGAAATTTTTGGTTTTTAACTGAAAACTTTGAGACTTGAAGTCTGAGGGTAGGAAGGCCAGCACCCAGAGACAATCAGTTTAGCAGCCAATCTCAGCATGTCTTGTACAGTACAGCAAAGCCCAGGGTGTTTGCCACAGGAGCTTTAACATAGATCCCAAACACTGGGAACACCTGGGACACAGGGAAAGCTGGAGTGGGGAAGGACCAGAGCAGCACAAGAACACCACTCAGGGCTCATTTTCCTTATAAAACAGGCAACAAATCTGTACAACATGGCCATAGCCACAGGTACCTGGCAGGGGTGGCAGGAAATTTAATGCCAGAGGTGAAAACCTTTCCGTGCCTTTCCTTAGGACAGGTTTTCATGAGGCTGGTATCCATGCACGTAAATACAAAGCTTTGCTGAAGCTTTGGCTGCACTCATGGGGTGACCTGCAACCACAGCTCAGCCTGGGAAATCTGTCCTCCAGCCCTGCTGCTGTCCCTCCCCACACCAGGGATGCCAGCACAGGGAGCAGGATGCTGGGAAGTTGAGAAAAAAACCCCAGGTGAGCCAAAGCAACCAACATCAGTGGCACCGGCAGGATGCGCCCAGCAGCGGGCAAGGTTTGTTTTCTGCAGCTCGAAGGCAGCTCCTTCCCCGGGGAAAAGTCCTGCTTTGTCCATTCCTGTCTCTCCTAGAGAAAGTCCTGCTTTGTCCATTCCTGTCTCTCCTAGAGAAAGTCCTGCTTTGTCCATTCCTGTCTCTCCTAGAGACAGAAGTCCCCCCTGGAGGCGTGAGGGGGATCTGGCAGCACTTCTGCCTGGGGCTGAGGCTGGCAGGGCAGTGCCAGGCTTCCCCCCAGCACTGGATGGTCTTGGGGCAGTCCTGTGGGAGAGCTGGGCAAACCAGAGCTGCTGCAGGGCTAGGAGAGAGAGAGAGAACAGTGGTGAGGCACTTTGCAGGGGGTTATTGGCACTGGCTGCACAGAGCCCCAGCACAGAAAACACTGAGCCCCAGACGGAGCAAGGCCCTTACCCTGTGCCTGCCCTCCTGGCTCCATGCAGAGCCACGTGTGCCACAGGAATTCAGCATCTCCAGAGGGCTGCTGATGCTCCCAAAGTGCCCTGCAGCTGAGCTGGGGGAAGAGTGCTGGGGCACAGAGCTCAGCTGCTTTTCGGGAACGAGCTGGTAGAAAGGGGGGAAAACCCTGGGGTATGGAGCCATCTCTTCCCAGGAGTCGCCAGTGCCGGCAGCATCCAGGCTGCACAATCCACCCAGGTTAAACTGCTGTGGGGGCAGGCCAGGCCCGGGGCCCTGGCAGCCCTGGGGCGGGGAGATCACGTCTCTGCCGAGGCCATGAAGGCCAGGCCGAGCTGGAGCCCGCAGCAGAGGGCACACACAGTCCTGCCAAGGCTGTGGAGAAGAGCTGGGGCAGGGGCCACACAGCCCGTTCATCAGCAAGTGATGGTGCCTGGGCTGGCTGGGTGGTGCCACGTGGTCCTGGCACTGGCTGGGCAGGGAGAAGGATTGCTGGACATCCTCTTGGAGGGGCTGCACGACTGAGAAGTCTCCCTGCAGCTGCGGGGCCTCGGGTGGCTCCTGCGGGCAGGGAGCTGCCGGGGCTGAGCTGGGGGTCCTGTGCCATGGGGTGCCCTGCACTGGCTGGAAGGAGTGGAGCACAGTCTCCTCCCCAGCTGGTCTCCACTGGGAGCCACTGGACAGCTCTTCCTGCTCAGCCAGCTCTGGGAGCAGCCCTGGCACAGCACTGAGGGGCTGCTCCCAGAGCAGCCTGGGGGGCTGGGGCAGGGCAGTGCTGGGCTGCCCTGCACGCTGTGCCAGGGGGCACCCCGAGTCCTCCTTCTCCATGTGGCATGGAGCAGTGCCTCCCTGCGGGCTGGGGAGAGTGTCTGGCAGGGGACAGACCTGCTGCCCTCCCTCATGCCCGTCCACTGGAGGCCTGGGGACATAGGAGAGAATCTGGTTGCTGGCCAGGCTGTTATTCAGGGGTGGGGACTGGTCTGGGTCTGTAGTGATCATCACCATTTTCTCATCCAGCAGCAGGAGCTCCAGGTCCTCAGCATTCAAGGCCAGGCCCTCCAAAGCACTGAAGAGCTCGTTGGAACAGCTCTGATCACTCTTAATTGAGAGCAAGTCCATGGTGGCCAAGAGAGGGTCCTCCTGCTGCAAATCCAGCAGCTTCTCTTGGAGGCCGTTGCCCCTTGAAGAAGCTGGAGCTGTGCCCATACTCCAGGCATCCCCTCCTGCACCTGGCAAGGACACACCCTTGAGCTGGAAAGTGCTGCTGAAGGAAGGGTTCGGAATGGGAGCTGAGTGGGAGGTGTACACCGCCTTGTCCTGCTGCATCACAGCACCCAGCAGAGACCTGGGGTCAATGCCATTCTTCTGGGAGCGCCCTACGTGGCTGCAGGAGGGCTTCTTGGCCTTGCTGAGTTTCCCTGTGCTCTGGAAAAGGTCAGGGAAGCCTGGGAGAGGATGAGTACTTTGGTACAGAAGCGCCTCTCCTGTAGCAAAGGTGAAGGGAAGATGCATGGACCGCTTCCGAAGGTGCTCTCCTCCTTCTTCATCCCTGCAGGGCAGGAAGAGGACACTGAGGCTGACACGTGCACAAGCCCACCCCACAAGTGCTTCTGCAATGGGCACTTGTGAGCCCTGCAAGCCAAAGCCCCTTTGCTCCAGCCAGCATGCATTCACACACACACACAGAGAAAAACCAAACATCTGCAGCATCACTGAGCATCACCCCTGCTGAGGGGTGGATGCGGCTGAGCAGCACCGAGCACAGAATCCCACGGCTGCAGCAACAAAGGCGCAAGGACAAACCCAACACGCTGCCCCGCTCAGGACATCCCAGAGCCACGGAGAAAGCCAGGCTGTGCCCACGCCAGCCCAGCACGTACACGAGGGGTCTCTGTGTGACCACGATGGACTCGGGTTTGCCGTTCCTGTAGACCAGCCGGGCGTTGGCCTGCACCCACTTCCAGCGCTTGTCCTTGGTCAGCAGCCGGAACACCGTCAGCCCGCTCTCGCCCGTCTGCATCACTGCAGGAGGAAGCACCAGTGCTGCCACCACGGCACGCTGCCCTTCCCAGCTGGAAACAGCAGCAGCGTGGCTGGCAGGCACAGGGGACTGTCACAGACATCTTTTACTAAAAACCCTAAGGAAAGGATTTTTCATAAAAGATGTCTGTGACAGTCCCCTGTGCCTTTCCTTAGGCAAATCCTAAGGAAAAATAATTTCCTTAGGATTTTTCCTGCTGAGAAGCTGCGAGGTCTCAAGAACAAAATGTAAACAATGGTTATCTGCTGCTGTGGAATGCAACAGGTGGATCTTTGATTGGCCCATGTTGGTTGTTTCTAATTAATGGCCAATCACAGTCAGCTGGTTCAGACAGAGTCTGAGCCACAAACCTTTGTTATCATTCTTTCCTATTCTATTCTTAGCTAGCCTTCTGATGAAATCCTTTCTTCTATTCTTTTAGTATAGTTTTAATATATATCATAAAATAATAAATCAATGCCTTCTGAAACATGGAGTCAGATCCTTGTCTCTTCCCTCATTTTAAGACCCCTGTGAACGCGGTCACAGGGGACAGCTGGACACCCCTTGCTGCACTCCACACCGAGCTCCCTGCAGCTACAGGAGCAGCACAGCAAAGCATCCCGTGGGGAAAGAGCCACAGGGCTTGACAGAGCAGCCAACAGAGCTGCCCCAGTCCCAGCCCACTCATCAGCACCAGGGACCAGGGAGGGGGCTCTTACTCCTGACGTGGTTCTCAGCACAGTACAGCATGTCAGCAGCATGGACAAACTGGTACCCCGTGCCGCACATCCGCAGCTCCGCCTCGGTGTAGCCCAGGACGATCTTCCCCCTGTGAGACACAGAGAGCACACCGAGCTCATGGGCAAGGCTGGGGGGCATGTCAGGAATGGAGCACTGAAAGCTCTGCTGCTTACTTGGCATCACACGCCAAGGGGGTGAAGTCCAGCTTGTGCTTGGTCCTGAAGATCATGTTCTTGGTTCGGATCTGCAGGATGGACGGTGGCTGCAGGGGCGTGGAGATGGCGAACAGAGCGAGCTGGGGGGGCAGGACAGAGCCATCTTCAGACCTTTCGCTCTGCCCATGAAGGAATTTCAGCCTGCCTTGAAGGTTCAAAGCCTGGGAAGTGAAGAAAAGCTCAGTGTCATGCAGAAAAGTGAGAAGGAGTAAAGCTACATGGAAAGGAAGATGTCTGTCTACAGAGCTGGTGTGAACAGAATCATCAAATCACAGCATGGTTTGGGTTTGGAGTGACCTTAAGGATCATCTCGTTCCAATCCCCCTGCCATGGGCCAGGACACCTTCCACTATCCTAGATCTCTCCAAGCCCCATCCAACCTGGCCTTGGACACTTCCAGGGATGGGGCAGCCACAGCTCTCCATTGCAGAGAGAAGGAGGGATGACCACCACCCACCTGATCTTAAGACACGCTTTTAACAGAAAAACCAAAACACAGGGGGAGAAAAGCACTTGATTGCTCAAGATTCAGCATTTCTGAGAAGAGAGGAACAAAACTCACAGGGAGAGGCCCGTATGTACAGGCCAAGCCTATGAAAAACAGGGAAAGTCTCTTGCTGAGACAGGCAAGCGCTGCACATGGCAGAAAGGAGCATGAGATCTTTCCAGAGGGTGGTTTCATTGCTGGTGTGACCCTCTGTGGTGAGCTGTGACCGTGTTCACAGGGGTCTCAGGTTGAGGGAAGAGACAAGGATCTGACTCCATGTTTCAGAAGGCTTTGATTTATTATTTTATGATATATATTACATAAAAACTATACTAAAAGAATAGAAGAAAGGATTTCATCAGAAGGCTAGCTAAGAATAGAATAGCAAAGACTGATAACAAAGGCTCTGTCTTGGACTCTCTCTCCAAGCCAGCTGACTGTGCTTGGCCGTTAATTACAAACAACCAACATGGGCCAATCACAGATCCACCCGTTGCATTCCACAGCCGCAGATAACCATTGTTTACATTTTGTTCCTGGGGCTTCTCAGCTTCTCAGGAGGAAAAATCCTAAGGAAAGGATTTTTCATAAAAGATGTCTGCAACAGTGAGCCTGCCCCTCTCCTGCTGCGGAGGGTCTGTACTCACCAGGAAGCCAGAGGAATTATCCAGGAGGCAGCGAAAGCGGCACACAAAGCTCCTCTCCAGGAAGGAGGAGTTTTCTGGGGGCAGCTGATCCGGCTTGTAGATGACAGCAGAAGAGCTAAGACTCTTCCCTGCTGTGGAAGAGAGGGATTGAGAGAATCAAGTAAGGATTCACCCCAGCAAGGGCTGGAGGTGCCCAGCACTGGGCACTGCAGCAGTTTGCAGAGCGCAGCAACAGAAACTGGGGGGGAAAAGCCACAACGTTGGAATGAAGCCATGGCCTGAGCCACATGGGGGCAAGTGGGGACAGCGAGTTGGGGTCCCAGCATCCCTGGGGAGCCCTGGTGCCACCCAGGATGGCAGCCTGCCTTTACCTGCTGCAGAGGGCTCACCAGCGTCCAGGGCCCAGCGGAGGTTGCGCCTGAACTCCGGCTGGTCCTCGGTGTGGATCAGCTCAAAGACACTCTGGTGCATGACATCTGTCTGGAGGGGACACGCCATCTGTAAGCTCTGCAGCCTGTCCCCAGGGCCAGTTTTCATGTCCCACCTGGGAACAGCCCGTCATGGCCCCAGCTGGTTTTATCTGACCCAGTGTCCCTGGTGCTCAAACGGGTCCCTGGCTAAATGAGGTTGGAAACTCTCCCCCAGAACTGATGTTGGTGGGAACAGACAGCACATCTGGCTTTAAGGACTCCTTGCCCATGTTGGGCCTGACTTCCTCCCCTGAGAAGCTTAAAAAGCCAACACAGCTTACCTCTGACGTCCCCATAAATCAAAATCCTAGTGCTGACTTAAGAAATTAGATGAAAACACGGATTTGGGAACAAAACAGCAGCAAGGCCACCCCATCCCTACACTATTCCCAAGAGAACAATGCCCTGGGACTTGCTCCCTGTGCCCAGCTGGACAGGTGCCCTCTACCCCAGGTGCTGGGGACAGCCAGCTGTGTGTGGGTGACACCAAACCACAGTAGCTGAAGCACTGCAGGTAAGTCCCGCTTCCCTGTAAATATCATCTAGTGTCCTCCAGGTTACCTGGGTGTCCAAAGTGCTGGAGCCCTGCGGGATTTACCGGGATTTGAGTGGGTGTCCCAGGCAAACTGGGCAAGGAACCCCAGACATCTCCCCATGGCCATGAACCCCATGGCTGCTGGAAGGTATCTCTGGGGTGATGAAGTCCCTTGTCACCTACCAGTGACCACATCTGGCAATACGGGGTCCAAATTCCCAAGGAAAAGCCCCAAACAACTCCCTGAGAGCCTGTGATCCCTGCAGAGCCTCCTCCCTGCAGGGAACTTGGGGCTATTCACCACCACCAAGGAAAAACTGGCTCTCCACAGCAAGTCAGAGTCCCACCAACCTGGTGAAATCCCAGATAGTCCTGGATCGTATGCGAGGAGTAAAATATCAGCCCTTCTGATGTCACCACCAGCACAAAGCCATTGAGTGCCTGTGGGAGAGAGGAGATCAGCAGGGACAGGCCACAGCCACTTCACTTCTACAGCAGGACACCCAAAGCCTGGCTAGCAGGCAGCTGAGCCACCAGAGATGGCCTCTCTGAGCTCATGCAGCTCTTCCACACAGCTGCCTGGGAATATCCTAATCCAGACTGATGGAAAATTGTGCTTCCGTCCTGGGAGCATTGACTCAGACTCAGCTTTGGACATTTATCCTCATCCTGTGCAGGGAGCAGATAAAAGCCTCTGAGCTTCTTGCAGTATCAAAGTGGACACCATCAGGAGCAGGTCCATTCTGGTGGAAATGAGCCTTTCCAACAGCCTTGAGGGCCTTGGCAGTCGTGTGTGGCCATCCCAGGCTCCAGAGGAGTGGCCTGGAGAAGGACATGGAATGCCTGGACTGTCCATGGGCAAGGAGCAAGGCCAAGGAAGGTGCTGTCTCTGCTGCTCATTCCCTCCTCAAGGTGGTCAATGCTGAAAGGGCCTTAGCCAGTGGAAATGGGAAAGGCAAAAGCTAAAGCATAAGGATTTGGATTTGAAATTGCAGCAAAAACAAATCTTGATTTCTGAAAAGCCAGTTTCTTCCAAAGCAGCAGGGAATTCAGGCTGAATCTGGTGCCTGAACTTGGGGGAAAACTACAAAATCCCTGGGTGACCCCAGAGCACCTTTTCCTTTCTGCCAATACATCCCAGAATCATTTAGGTTGGAGAATCCCTCTAAGATCATCACCTCCAAGACCACTTCTTCTGGAACACCACCTGGTTCATGCAGACCCCACACCCCTTAGGCTGAATGCTGTGCTCTGTTTTCACAAAATAAATAACCAAAGCTGTTGTGCCTGTGTGGATTTGAAGCCCCAAGCCCTCTGCACAGAGAAGAGCAAAGGCAGCCATCAATCTGAAGTTTCCATTGCATTTTCAATGTTGCACACTTAGACATTTCACAGTTCACTGGCCCTTCCATACACTCCTCAAGCTCCAGGATTGCAAAGTCAGTATTCAAGGGAGCACTGGGCTTCCTGGCAGGAATAGGCTGAGCTGATCAGAGCCTCTGTCTTACTCAAGAGGGCCTCACTGCTACCGGTTTCATAAACTGGGGAAGTAATTTAGGGGTTTTCCCTGAGCTAAAAACCCCACACCAGGACAGGACACATGAGAAGGGACCAGGGGGCTGGATAACAGTGTCCTCTACATGTGCAGAAGACTAGAAGGGGCAGAGGAGCTTCCCTACCAGTTTGGGAGTGCAGCTCTTTTGCAGGAGCCCTGGCTTTCCATCCCTGCTCTCTGGCAGCAGGCAGAACACTGCTGACACAGGCACTGACAGGATCCAGGCAAGCACCCTCCAGTGCCACAGGCACAGCACCAGCCCTTACAGAGCCCAGGGCAATGGAGACCTTGTCATGCCCCTGCCAGGGCTGGGAGTAGCCCCAGAGCAGAACTCCCTGAGCCCAGCTTGCTCTGTGGCTCAGTGTCCCCAGCTCTGAAAATCCCCAGTCACCCAGCAGACACCTTCAAGCCCGTGGTGCTGCCCAAGAGCCAAGGCAGTGAAACCCCATGGAAATCTTTGGTTTGTCTTCCCAGAAGCTGAGGAGCTTTCACTGCCCTGACACCACCACGTGGCCTCCCCTGTTCCCTAAGGGGAACAGACCCTCATGGGGACACTGGCAGTGCAAAGCAGGACCTCTCTGGCAGGCAGGGCTCCTGCAGTCTGGGCCCTGGGGCTTTTCAGAGCCAAAACCATCCTGTAGCACTGACCTGGCAGGGAAGCCACTGTGGCCAGCCCTGGCCTGCTTCCCCCACTTCATAATGTACAGACATCAGCATTAATTAGGGCCTGGCATGGAGTCCCAGCCAAGTCCAGCTATTGTTGCTGCCAACTCCTGTTTCATTGTCCAGGTCAGAGTTTCTCCCCCCTCTCTTTCCCTTTATTCCAGGCACAAACACTCTCTCTATTTACTGGGGTTGATCTCAGTGTGTGGGAATCTGGTGCAGAGGTTAATTAGTGCTGCCAAATGCACTTTAACCCTTTGAGCAGCTTCAGAGGAAGAAAGGGGAAGGATCAGAGTGGACCAAGAAACAGAGGAAGTTTGGCCATCAGAGGTGACAGAGCAGGTGGAAGTATGTTTGTAAGTATGGAGGAATGTTTCCTTGGGGGGGTGCAGAGACAGATTCTGAGCTCCTGCCACACCCAGGGTCCCATAGGTAGACCCTGAGAGAGCTCCACCAGCTTTTCAGATGCAGTTTGGGTGCATCTATCCATCTAAAAGGATGGCACCCAACTGTGGGAGGAGCTGATGAGCAGGACATCAGCCCCCAGCAAGCCCTGCTGAGCAGTTTTGTTATATCCTGAGGGGAAAACCCTCAGGTTTCTGGTTATTAACCAGGCTGGCTTTAGCACTTCTCCCACCAGACACAGAGATCCTCAGCTCTCAGGCAGGACAGTAATTACGCACATATATCCTGGGATACACCCACCTACCCTGTGTTTAAGGGATGAGCACACGGCCCATCAGCACCTGTCTGCATCACACATCACCTCCTCAAAATCAGGGAAGACTCCCATGGTGTTTTCTTCCCTGTTTTCATCATGTTTGAACAAAAGCCTCGAGTCAGGATCAGTGTGCCCACATTGGAAACTGCACTCAAGCACCTTGCTCAGTTTGGTTCTCACTTTGTACCTTTGGCACGCTTGGACACCACGGTGGAGAAGCAGAAAAGACAAATCACCATGCTCAGAAATCCAGCAAGATGTTCCTTACATATGGACTATTTTAAAATGGCAACTTTTTCCAGGAATAATGGGAAAAGCAGGGAAGAAGCAACAGTTTTTGCCCTAGGGACCTTTGGAGGTCTTAAACCTCTGCCCAGTGAGAAGCACAGTGAGCTACACCATATGGAATCACAAATCACCTGCCATGAGTGAAAGAACAGCCTGGTTCTGGAGCACAACTCAAAGGAGCTGGAAGAGGGACAAGAGGAAGATCCTGTGAAGGCATTTGTGAGGAGCACTAACCTGTAGGAGCAGCTCACCCTCTGGAACTGCTGCTGAGCCCAGAGCTGGTCCAGTGCCACAGGCTCCATCCCTCTGGGCTTCCTTAGCACCAGGATTCTTCAGAGCAACTGCACCAAGAAAAGGGAAGGAAGGGACATCAGTGCTGCAGGAACACTCTGCCACAACAGCTGGAATGCTGCAGGCTGGACAGTGCAGGGGAAGGCATTGTGCAGTCGCAGCCCTTTGCTTCACCTCTCACAAGGTTGATTTTACCAGGATGTTTCCCCACCCCTCAACTGTTTCAGTCTGGGTTTTTTCCCCCCCATTCTTTTTGTTCCCCTTTTAACATCCTGTAAGTAAAAAGCAGTTAAAGCCAGGGATCCTTAAAGCAGGTAGGCATCAGAATCATAGAATTATGGAATCATTAAAGTTGGGGAAAGATCACAGAGCCCAACCATTCCCCAGCACTGCTGAGACCACCACCAAACAACATCCCCAAGTGTGACATCCACAGGTCTTCTGAACACTTCCCAGGACAGTGCATCCAACACTACCCTGGGCAGCCTGGACTTCTTTTGTGAGGAAATCTTTCCCAATACCCAAACTAAATCTGCCCTGGCACAGCTTGAGGCCATTTCCTCTTGTCCTGTTCCTTGGTCCCTAGAAGCAGAGCCCAGCCCTCACCTGTCAAAGAGTTTTGGAGAACAAGAAGGTCCCTTCTGAGCCTCCTTTTCTCCAGGCTGACCCCCTTTCCCAGCTCCCTCAGCTGCTCCTTGTTATGAACAAAATTTTGCCAGTGTTTTTTTTTGTAAAAGAAAAAGTTTTAAAAACTTTCCTTCCAGAGCAGAACTTGCTTGTTGCAAAACTGACCAAACCAGTTTGGCTGCCAAAGGAGCTGCTTGTTATGGTAATTACGATTGATGGCTCCCTTTGTATCGGTGGAGGCCTTGGCCGGCTAGGCTGATAGCCTTTCCCTGAGGCAAGAATCTTCCCAAATGAGATACAGAATCAGAGAACATGCAAAACACCCTCCAATGCATGCTGGGACTGCTACAGATGGACGGAAAAAAAAAAAAACCCAAAACGGTGAGCCAACAGAGAAATTAGAAGATTAAAATAGCGTCCAGGTGTGAGGAACGAGATGCTGGATGACTGAAGACCTTCGTGGACCCTCACACTGAGCTCGGTGGTCATCCCAGCCACAGTACCCAGGGCTGGCCGGAGCTAGGTAAGATCTGGGTAATGCCTGAAGGACTGGACACCCGGCTCTGCCCCAGTGGCCAGAGCTGTGAATTACCCGCCTCCTCGGCATCACGCTGGGAGACTCGACAGACGCTGCAGACCTGCCGAGCCACCCCTTAATCCTGAGCTGATCATTGTAATAAAGGCATTAAAAGGAGAAAAAGCCTCCTGCCCTGTTTATTTCACATGGCAAGTAAATGGAAAAGAGGTCTGGCAAAGGGAGGATTTGAATGGTTGTTTTTACAAAGTCGATCCTAACAGATCCATATAGGATGGGTTAAAACCCATGCGGACTATCAGATTTAACAAATATCATAGAATGATAAAGTGGAGCAGCTGACAAAAGTCAGAAAGATAAAAATTGATCCACAGCACACAATTTGATCAATGGTTACATTGTGAATTAGGGCACAATGGAAATTGTTTTTTTGCAGCACAAACCTGAGGCTGGCAGTTGCCCTGAAAGATGTGGAACGGTATTCTCACACAGTGTTCCCAGTGCCAGCTGAGGCTTAAACAAAACCATCCAGACCTGACATGACCCCTACATGTCAAAAATAACAAAACACTGTGGTCAACTGATAAGAAAATAAATAAGCTAAGATGCAACCTGGGCAATAACAGCTCTATGCTTTTACCATCAATGATTTTGGCTGAGGTATCAGTGAATGAGACATTTCCAGGTTCAGAGTTTGCAGTAAATGAAGGGTTATTTATCATAGGGTTAGCTTTTGTAACGTTAACGTGCCTGGAGTGGGGAGAGAGATGAGCGGGTGTTCTTCCCCACCCTCCTCCACCTTTTGTTGCTTCCCACAGGTGTTCAGTGGGGTTTCCTCCAATAGATTGTTCAGCGGAGGAAGTGAGACTGCTTTTAAAATGTTTTGCAAGAGTTGCAGTCCTTGAATTAAGCATTTGAGTTGCTTTTGTTTCAGGGTTTTAGCAGGCTTTTGCTTCTCACCCTGGAGCAGTTCACCTTAGCAGTTTGCTCCTTTTATTCCAGTGACTTTCCTTTTGGACATGATCAAGTTCTGCAGCAAGCAATGCCACTGCCTAGAGCCTTTCTTAACAACCAATCACTTTTTTAATAACCAATCATCTTTTTAGTGGCCAATTTTCCTTTATCCTTTTGGGTTTTTTTTAAATCAAGTCCAGCCCAGAGGTAGGGAGGCGACTACTAAATTAACCAAGGAAGAATAGCAAAATATTTTCCCCTAAAGTTTTCCTATAGCCCCCACAGAGGAAGCTGCATGATAAATACCGAGGCTTGCATAGGGACAACACCATCTCCACAAGGCAGCCGCTGCAGAATTGGCCTCGGGATTAAAACTGCCAATTCTAGTTCTCCACAACAGACCACAGACTGGTGGAGTTGCAGAATTGGTTTCAGGACTGAAACCTGCCAATTCTGGCTTTTAACAACAAAACACAAAAAGGGGCATGGGTCCCCTCCAAACAGGAGCTTTTCAGCTCTGCACCAAACCCCGACTAGACAAAGGGATTAAATCCCTAAACCCATTTACCACAATATCCAGAATTCCTTCTGAGAAAGATGCTCTCAGACTTCCAAGCCTGCAGAATAAACTACAATTCCCACAACCCCTTGAATAATTGAAGATATTTTTGACAATTCTCCCACCTTAGGGATAAAATTTAAGGTGGCTGGAGAGGCCCCTGTCTTTACTAGGAAACACACCTCCTCTCCATCTGAACCCACCTTAAAAGTTAACAAAGGCTTCGGTGTGGTGTGTCCCTGCTACAGTGGGAGCCCCTGACACATCTAATAATCCATCTCCATTATCCCCTGGACTTCCTCCTCCTGAGGGTCCAGCTGGTTTTGTGAACATTCCCACTTCCAGTGTCCCTCTGCCCAGCAGATAGCACACTGATTCTTTCCCAGCTGCTGTTTGGGTTGGCTCTCCCCTGCTGAGGAGGGAATGCTTCTGCCACATCCTTGCAGCCGACCCTGTCCCTTCTATTATGGGGAACCGCTTGGGTCCTGGGGCCCTCGGGGGCCATAAAAATTCTGCCATCCCCTTTGTCTTTGCTTTCTCCTTTTCAGCATCCCTTTTCACATACACTAGCTGTATCTTTCTAAGCAGTTCATCCAGGGACATATTCTGCCCTTCCTCTAGTCCTCCCTGATACTGCCTGTGGGTACTCATTTTCTGCAGCTCAAAGCCATTTGTCTTTCCAACGAACCAAACAAAATCCTTAAATGAAAATCCTAATCTTTCCAACAATCTGCATTTCCTGGATCTTCTTTCCTCCTTGTTCTCACTCTCCTTATTACACACATTATACCAGAGCCAGTCCCTGTCCTGCCAAAGTGTCCAAACGTGGCCCCCAGGTTGTGATTCTCCTCAGGGAACAAGAGGGCAGAGCTGTACTTTATTGGCCACTAAGTTATCTCTATCCGGGGGAGGACTGACTTTTTGGAATCTACTCATTTGTTCAGTTTCCTCTTGTAACACTGACTGGACTTTCATTCCATGAGGGCTTTTATTCCTTTAGAATTATGGTATTATCATCCCTTCACAGGAAAGCATTTGCAAACCAATGGATGGCCATTTTTTTTTGCTTCTGTGTTACGTTTACTAAAGTGACTCTCAGTGGTTGACATAAGGGCAAATGAGTTACTGCTTTGAGTTGGAAGCAAACTTGAAAATCTTTCACATTGTTATAAATGAATAAGGGGATAGTTGGCTCTCACAATTAAGAGATGAATATTATGTGTATGTTAAGAGAATTTTTATAGCTGTATGGTTATGTTATTTTTGCATCTTCTTTCCATAGTACTCTTTCCCTTCCCCCCTGTCACTAGTGGGGCATTTAGGGGCGGGAGAGCTTGTTACCAGGAGGCAGAGCATGGCAACCCCTGACCTCCAATCAAGATGTAAGAAAGTGACCTCCACCATTGGATGGCAGATAAAGAGTTGACTGACAAAACTTTGGGAGGGGGCTAAGGATATAAAAGGCAGAGTATCCATTTTCTAGATGTGCCCATGGCATTTGGTCATGGCGACTCTCAGTCCTGTATTTTTCCTTATTCACTCTTTGATGTATTTTTGTTAAGGTTTAATAAACCTTTGAAATTTTAAAAGTGAGCCTCATTTCTCACAATGTTCTTAGGGCATCTCAATTAATTTGGGAAGTATGCAGCTTTTATGAACTACTTGAGTTGAGCAATAAGAGGTAAAGCTTTCCTGAAGTGAGGATTCCTTAATGCCTGATTCTTCTGTGGTTTCAAGGTAAAGATGTTTTTCTGCTGCACAAATGACTTCAATGAGAAAACAACAATCCCAGCATGGAGTAAGAGCTTTGTAAAGACACCAAGTGTTGCCAGCAGTCGCTCCAGGTACTCCTGCCATCAGCCCCCAATGCACGTGGGCTTTGGCTCCCTGTGGCACAGAAGCCCACGGGGGCACAGGTCTCTGGGGCAGGAGACGGGCACCAGCGCTGCCAGGGCTCAGGGAGTGGCAGCTCTGCTTGGCCGGGGACTCTGCCACAGCTGCTGCTGTCAGCGCTGCCCGGGCCCCAGGGCTCAGAGCAGCATTTGTGCCCGGGCCCGCCCGTTCCTTGTGCCTGTCCCACCCGCGGGTTTAGGATGGCCACCAGCCGGGACGTGTCCCAAGGAGGCCGTGCCAGCTTCCCTGGAAGGCCCCGTGCCCTTCCCAGCGCAGCTGCCTCGGCAGCCCTGGGGGCTCCTTCTGCTGCCCTGAGCCCGCAGAGCAGGGCAGCGTTTGCTGATGCTCTGAGCCCTTCCTAAAGATCCTGTCGGGCTGCCTTAGACACCTGGGGCCAGGCATTCCTTCCAGCCTGGGCCACTTTGGCTGGGCTGGGGGCAGCCCCAGGGCAGGTGGCAGTGGGTGCAAGGGCCCTTTGTGACACGGTGCAGCACGGTCACCGTGTCATGGAATGGGACAGGGTGTCCTTTGTGACACGTGGTGACATAGGAGCTGGCAGTGACAGGAGCAGGCCACAGTGCTCGGAGCACGCGACAGGACAGGACGGGACAGAGCGGTGCCGTGAGGAGCCCCCGCACAGCGCGCTCGTTCGTTCTGACCTGGAGTTTTTCCTTGACCTTACTGCTGCAGGTGACCTCGAGTCCAGACCACAGGACTCGGTGGCCCGTTGCCTTCTCAGGACTTCTCTTTTGCAGGACTTCTCAAGGGCAGCCTGCGGGACTTGGATACTCGGAACTTTTCTGAGGAACTGCCATCCTTGCGGCCAGTGCCCTCGAGGCCAGGCCATTGGACTTGTCTACTCAGTGCTCTTCCAAGGCCTCTCTCTTACAGGTGCCAGCAACACCAGATTTTGGGAGAATGGCAGAGAAACGCCAAGGCCTCTTCAGTAGGAAGAAGAACAAAGATTCTTCAGCTGCCCCAGCAAAGCAGCGGAAGGCGGCGCCAAAGGTCCAGCCAGCGCAGGACAGTGAGTGATAGAGCGGGGTCACAGGGCTGATGGCGGCAGCCAGCTTGGTCCCATCCCATGCCATCCCATGCCATGCCATCCCATGCCATGCCATCCCATCCCATCCCATCCCATCCCATCCCATCCCATCCCCTGGGGACATGCCCACGGACAGGATGGAACAGGGGCAGGGCAGACACCCCGCAGGGGCCGTGCTCCATCCCCTGGGTCATTGCGGGGCTCTCCCTGCCTGGGGAGTGCAGGGCTGGGCTGTGTTCTCCGGCCTCACCCGCAGCCCCTCAGCTCTGGCTGTGTTCACTCTTTGCCAAATGCAGAGAAGAAGCAGGACACCGCTGTTGGTGGCTTCTCACTGAAGGTACCTGCAGCCATCCCCACCTGGGCTGGGCCTGCTGTCGCTACTCAGCCGAGCACTGCGTTTGGAGCACTCCATGGAACGCCCCTCTCTTCCCTGCTCTTCTGCAGAAGTTGATTACATGTGGAAAAACAGAAAAGGAGGATCCAAACAAATTCAGGCCGCTTGATTGTAGCACAGCATCAATTGAATGCGCGGAATGGAGTAATTACATAGTGAAGGCTGACCAGGTAACAAATTAGGCCAATTCAGACACTTGGATGACTGAGGTCATAAAAAAAAAGGATACCACCCCCACTTTAACTGCCATTTATGCTCACAATTTATTATTCATGGATATTCATGTTTTATTTTCAGAAGTAATAAGCAGCCATTGCCCATGGCTGGA
The DNA here is from genome assembly GCA_039654755.1 of Calcarius lapponicus. Classification (NCBI taxonomy): domain Eukaryota; kingdom Metazoa; phylum Chordata; class Aves; order Passeriformes; family Fringillidae; genus Calcarius; species Calcarius lapponicus. The sequence goes on from CM077470.1 coordinate 27,691,387, forward strand.
GGCCTTCCAAGGTCATGTGGCCATCAAGCCATGTCCACTTGCCTGCCTCAACCTTTGAGGCCAGCACAGTGTGGGGGGAAGTGAAGCACTTCTTTGGGGAAACTGGGGAATCTCCTCCCTGAGGAAGCACTCCAAATTTTCCCCATCTCCTCCAGGTGCCAGAAATGGTGAGGATTATGCACCAGAGACTTGCGTCCCCTGAGACTGCCGATGTCAGGCTATTCATGAACATTGTGAGGCTGGCTGAAGAACACCCTGCTGGTGTGGTGCTGACCCTCCTGCGCTGTGCCCCAACATGTGACAGGTACGGGGCCCACGTGCCTGGAGAGCTCAGGGCTCAGCAGCCTTTAGGGCCCATGGCCCTGCACAGCCTGTGCTATGGGCTCTGCCAGACAGGCACAGAGGTCCAGGACCCTCAGGCCCCTCTGTTTCCCAAGCCTGCTGCCAATGCTCCCTCCCTGCCCCTCAGGGCTCCGGGGCTCTGTCACCTGGGCCCCCACAGCTGCACAGGGCATGGTCCTGGGACTGAGATGCCCCTGACACAGAGCTCTGATCCCACAGAGCTGCTACAATGATTTGGAGAACTATAGGCTCGTCAAGTCCCACAGTGGAGAAGGTGCTGCCAACACTGATCTGTGTGATGGAGGATTGGCCTGTGCACAGCATGTTCACCTCTGATGGGGATGACACAAATGTCTTTGCCCTGGCTGTGAGTTTCTGGAACTGGCCTCTGTAGCCCCCTGGTCACCATGCCAGCAGCTCTCCATCCTCTCCTTCCTCAGGCGCTGGGCTGAACCCTGGGCTAGGGGCAGGCTCAGGGGGCACCAGGCCCACTGCTCCTCCTGCATCTGCCCTTGGGCCCTGTCCCACGGACACCTCAGCACTGAGCGCTGCCTCGGGCTGCTTCTTTTGCAGGCAACTCTGGTGATCTGGGTGATTGTTCAGGTGCCTGACTGCCACGAGGCAATGCACAAGTATGCTCCCCACCTGCTCGTGACTCTGATAGTTCAAATTTGTGACAGCACAGCGCATCCTTCTGAGGAGGTTGACACCTTTTGGAAGCAATGCCAGGAAGAACACCACCTGAACATAAACCCCAGCAGGTGCTCCATCCCACTTCTCCCATCCCTCCCATATCCCCAGGGCAGGAGCCAGGGATCACAGTATGACCTGGGCTTTGCTCTGCACACAGTTTTGCAGTGCAGACTATGAAGGCTCTGCTCTGCCGACTGTGCTGTGAAAATGTGGTCATGCAGATGGGACGCAAGTGTGGCTGGGACACGCTGCTGTGTGCTGACACCCAGCACTATGCTGTGGGTCTGCTGGCCAGGTGAGACCCCCTTCTCCCCACTGCCCCTGGCATTTGTGCCCTGTGCCCCACACAGTCCCTGTGGTCATGGGCCAGAGAGCCTCGTCACTGAGGGACGGCCAAGGAGACTGGAAAAGGCTGGGAGAGGAGGATGCAAACAAGTAGCTGCCTCTCAGAGGGCCAACATCCGCTCCAGGGTGGTGGGGAAAGATGGAATCCTTGTGAGCTAGTTCTGGGAGATGTTTGACACCCATGCCTCAGAGTCTTGGTGCTCTTCTCCTCCTGCCAGGGAGATGTGCCGTGAATCAATCCCCCTGTCTTGTCGCACTGCCATCCACCTGCTTGGGCTGCTCAGCACGGAAGGGCATCGCTGGGATCTGCCCTTCCTGGCATACCTTGTGGAGGTGAGCCTGGTGGCCAGAGCTGCCTGGCTGAGCTGCCTCCCAGCTCTCTGCCCTCTCACAGCCACAGCTGCCTGGGACGGTGCCCGTGCCCTGTGCTGCTGCCTGGGCCCAGCCCTGTGCGGCTCTGGGCTCCTGCTGGCCGGCTCCCTGTCACTGCCCTGTGCCTTTCAGGTCCTCCAGTGCCTGGACTTGAGTGAATGCAGTGAGAGTGTTCTGGAGATGATGGCAAGGTACCTGCAGAGCGAGTGCAAGGAGCGGCGTCGCCTGGCGCTCAGAGGCCTCGTGGTGCTCATCAGGGATCGCTTCCTGGTGAGGAGGGGGCAGCAGCTGAAGCTGCGCTGGGGAAAGCAGCCCCATGGGCTGGCAGGGCTTCAGGAGCTGAGGCAGCTGCTCCCAGCTCTCCTGCCTCACCTGCCCCAGTGCTTTGGGTCAGGCCTTTGGCCTGTGGGCCCTGCAGCAGCAGGGTGGGCTTGCAGTGCCAGGGCGGTGTTGGCGGTGCAGCCGTCCATGGCTTCCCAGCACAGCCTTGTGTTCCACACAGGCCAGGAGAATGTGCATGCTGTCTCAACGGCTTGTGGAGCTGCTGGGTGATGAAGATGCAGAGGTGGTCAGGATGTCCCTCTGTGTCTTCATGAATGTTCTCCACTACAAGGATATCTTGGTATCCAGCACTACTGCCCCAAGGCTAGCTGAGGCACTCGTAGAACTCTTTGACCATGTAAGGCTCTGTGGCCCCAGCCATGGGACTGGCTGCTGCCCAGAAACTTTGTGCCCTGGGCAGTTTTAGTCTTTTACTCAGGTGGGCCTTGAGAAATGTTGGTGAGGTCTTTTCTGCGTCCTTTCCTCCAGGACAACAGCCATGTACAGCTGCTCTCCATTCAGCTGTTTGAAAAGGTGATAGACTTAGTAGTGGACGAGGGAAGAAAGCCCCTGAAGAGAATTGCCAACCACAGCCTGCTCCCACTCTTCATTCACTGCCATGAGGAGAACCAGCGTGTGGCGAATGTGAGTTTTGTGTGATGCTGGTGGATCTCTGGGAGGGGGCTCAGCTGTCTCCTGCCTTGGTGCCTCGCGGACTGCAGCCTCCTCCAGGCCTTGGCACAGGGATGTGGGTGCGGTGCCCTGGGCTGTGGGGCCATCTCTGGGTCTCTGCTGCTCTCCAGGCCTCTCAGAAAACGCTGCATTCTGTGGCCGGGTTCCTGAAAAGGAGGAAGCTCAAGCAGCTGGTGAAGAAGGGGCAGCTGTCAAAGTTGGGCAAATGCCTGGTAAGGAGGGCCTGGCAGCCCCAGGCTCAGCCCGGAGAAGGCCCCTGAGGGCGGCGCTCGGTGTGCGGGGCTGGCAGCTGCGCCCCTGCCCGCTGCTGCAGCCAGAGGCCGCGCGGGCTCTTCTGCAGGCTCCCGTGGGCCCGAGCCGGGTGCCCATGGAGCCCCGGCCCGGCGGGGCTGCGGGCCGGCACCGCGGCTCCCCGGGCAGCAGCCGGCCCTCTGCCCCCTGCCCTCGGGAGCCCTTGGCCAGCGGCTGCTGGCCGCGCCTCAGGGCTCTGCGGCCAGGGGAGGCCGGGGCTGGGCGCAGGCAGCGCCCGGCCCAGGGGCTGAGCCCGCGCCAACCCTTCCCTCCCGCCGCTCTCTGCAGCTGGCAGAGGACAGGAGCCAAGCGGCCGAGCACCTGCGCCGGGCCCTGCCCTACCTGGAGAACCCACAGGAGTCCGTACGAGAGGCGGCCCTCAGGTTCATCGGTGAGCCCCGAGCCCGCCGCAGCTCGGCCCCGGCCCCGCCTGCTGCCCCGGCAGCGCCGCTGGCAGGGAGCTGTGCCGCTGGCGCCGTGACAGGCTCTGTGTTCACAGGCATGGCCGGGCGGTGCCTGAAGGGACAGCCAGCAGAGCTTCACGTTCTCACTCAGGGTGAGTACGGGCGCCGGGCTGACAGGGGGGCTGCCCGGGAGAGCTGCATTGCCCCGGCACGGCAGTCTCTGCCCCGGCTGCGGCAGGCTTCGCTCCCTGTGTGGGTGAAGGGTGGCATGGGCAGAGCACAGGCCGATTTCAGGGACACTGGTTGGGGCATTCATGGCCAGCATCTTGCAAGGGTCGGCCTCTCTTGTGGCCGATGCGAGAGCTGGGAGCGATGGGCTTAGCAGAAGAATCTCCGGGAGTCCGTCTGGGCTCTGACCCTGGTAGTTCATCTGTCTTCCAGCCCTTGAAGCCATGAGCAAAGATGACAGTCCATCCTCCACTAACCTGGAGATCCAGGCAATTTTTGGACAAAGATCTTCAGAATTAAAGTCATCTGCTGGACTCAGAGATTCGGGGTGCCAAGAACCGTACCAGGAGACTGGGAAGAGAGGATCACCATACAGCGTCACTGGAGCTCCAGGCACAGCTGATGCTGGCTACAGCTGAGCCTGTGGGAGTCTCCCATAGCTACTGCCTTCTCCCTCCCGGTTGACAGTTCCCTCCCTCCAGCCCTCACACCCTACCCACCCCTTTTTTTTGTCCCCCATCTCATCCCTTCACTTTCCATTCCATTAATAAACAGTTTAGTTTTTCCCCCTCCCTGTTGACTGTTCCCTCCCTCCAGCCCTCAGACCCTCCCCACCCCTTTTTTTTTTGCCCCCATCTCATCCCTTCACTTTCCCTTCCATTAATAAACAGTTTGGTTTTCCCCCCTTACCTGCATCTCTGTTGAGCTGAAGCAAATCGAGGGCCCTGGGACACACAGTCCCCTGCTGCTGTTCTCTGCCACGCCGTGTTTTGTGCACAGAGACAGAGGAATGAGGGCAAGTCAGGCTGGAAAGGTCCCTGTGCTGAAGGTGCAGTTCCACAGCACTGTGCTAGTCCAGATCTTGCTGAGCATCCTGGAGCCCCTGAATTTTGGGAGAGCCAACCTGAGTATGCTCTGAACCCAGCTGTGAGGGATTCCATGGCAAGCATCCAGAGAGGGCAAAGGAGCTTGGAACGCTGGAAGTTTTCAAGAATAGCTTCCTGAAAGCACAGCAGTGCTCCATCCCTGCACAGGATGAGGAAGAGGGCAGAACCAGGGAGCTTAACAGGGAGCTCTGGGTGTGCCTAAGGGCAAATGAAGCAGCAGCAGCACGGTGCCCGAGACTCGGACACGCAGCCGTGCCGGTGCCCGGAGCGCTGTCAGGCAGTGCCGGATCCCGGCTGTGCTTCTGGTCCCCACAAGTGAGGAATGGCAGCCCCAGGCTCAGAGCCAGTCAGAAAGCCAACCAAGGGAGAGCAGAGGGAGGGCAGCCTTCCAGTCTCTCTCGGGCATGGCCGCAAAACAGCCCCTGCTGCTTCTTCCTGCGCCTGTGTTTGGGCTGTGCTGGTGGCAGAGCCAGCCAGGTTGGGCTCTGCGTTCCAAAGCCTGTTGGCAGCGGGCAGGAAAAGCTCTGTGTGCACAGCAGAGAGACCTGGAAGGTGCTGGCAAGAGCATCCTGCAGGAACAGGGCTCTGGTCCCTGGCCAGGAACAGCCTGGTTTTGGTGCTGTGAGCACAGGCAGGAGCTGAGGCAGGTGAAGAGGCAGTGGGCAGCTTGTGTTTGTGGAGGGCCTGGGGCTGCACCTCTGAACCTGCACCTGGAAACACACTTGGGGGAATAGGAGCTAGAGCTGGAGTGCCTATCCTGAAAGGACCTGAAGTCATTCAGCCTTGCCAGCGTTTTTCTCAAGGGTGTGTTGGTGCTCCCCAGGAAAGCCACACATTTGGGGAAACACCTCTGGAGGAAAGGGGCTTGCTTCTCAAGGAAAGTGCTTCCCAGGGAGCTCCCAGTGAGGCAGGTGCAAGTGTCCCCCTTTGGCTCTCTGTGCTCCTTTCAGTCCTTGAGGCCCATTGCACTTGGCAGAGGGGCAGGGAGAAGGCAGTGAAGAGCAGGTTTGGCATCTGCCTGGACCTGTGGAAACCAACCCAAGCACCTGCAGCAGGGTGTGTTACCCCCTTTGGACAGAGGTGTGAGCAGGAGCATCTCTGTCCAGTCATGGGCCCCAAAGCCTTCTGTGAGAGGTGTGAATTAAAAGGCCTTTACACACACTCTTTTCACCCCTTTCCTATCTGCTGGGTTTCACCTCTTGGCAATATGCATTTGCCTCCTGCTTGGTGGGAGCTGCTGTGGCCCAGGGCCAGCACAGAGCTGGGATGTTTGGGCCAGGCAGCGTGGAGAGCCTTGGCTGATCTTGGTGTGTCCCTGGCCTCAGAAAAGGCCTCCCAAGGTGTCCTGCTCATTGGCTCTCCCTGTGCATCCTGGAGAGAACAAGGTGGGCATTTCTGGCAGCTGGGCATCAGCCAGGCTTAGAATGGGGGCGTGTGGTGGAGCGAGCCCAGCTGAGATCCCCTGAGAGCAGCCCAGTGCTCCTTGCTCCTCTCTGCTGACCCAGGAGCGTTTGTCTGGTCCAGGGATGGCCCTGGCTGTGTCAGGGCTGCTCCGTGGACACGAGACAGCCGGTCCTGTCCCGCTGGGTCCCAGCAGTGCCTGGCAGCAGCCCTGCACCCACGTCAGGATGCTGGCCAGGAGAGGCCCTGGAAGCTGAGGCAGCTGATTTTAAGCTTTGGCAGATACACACAGGGGATGGCCAGCGGTGTTCCCTCAGGATACAGCAGTCCTGAGGGGCCTCCCCAGAGCTGCCTGATGCCACCCACTCCTTGTGGCACCAGCTGCTTTCCTGTGGGATGTTCTACCTCCCCCAAGAGTGAAGAGGGAGCTGGAGACAGAGCTGGCCAGGCTGCTCTGGATCCTGTACCAGCGGCCCTGGCTGAGTGGAGCAGTCCGAGCTGAGCGCAGATGTGCCAGTGGAACAGCCGTGCCCAGGAAGGCTCGCTGGGAAGGGTGCTCCAGGAGCCACAGGCCTGGCAGCCTGGCTTTGCTGCCAGGGAAGGCCTTGGAGCAGATCCCCCTGAGTGCCATCCCACGGCACGTGCAGGGAACCAGGGGCTCTGCTGGAGGCTGGGAAAGCTCTGTGGAGGGACGGGCACAGCTGGGGCTCCTGGAGGGGTGTTGAGGGCTGCTGTGGGGGTGTTTGGGGGGTGGGTGTTGGGGGGCATGTTGGGGAAGGAATTGTCTGGAAGGTGAGAGGTCTGGGCTGGAATTTGAGTCCATTTGAAGGCAGCATCTCTGCTTTGGCACAGCTTTGGTGTTGGAGGGCAGAAAGAATATCTGTGACTATTTCTGTTCACGGTCCTGTTTCCCCTGCAGGGAACAAGAGGCCACTTAGATATCTGTACTGGGGGAGGATTAGCCCTTTTGTCATCTACTCATTTATTTGGGTTACTTTTATAACGGTGAGTGGACTTTCATTCCTTGAGACCTTTTATTCCTTAAGAGAATTAGGAGCTTACCATCCCAAACCAAAGAATGGCCTTTTTTTGGCTCTGTGTACTGTTATGTTTTGTAAAGTGACTTCCAGTGGATGATGTTAAGGCAAATGAGTTGCTGCTTTGAGATGGGAACAAACTTCCAAACCATTCACATTCTTAGGCCATGCCAATATATTTGAGGAGTTTGCAACTTTTTGGAACTACTTGAGCTGAGCAATGTGAAGTAAAGCTTTCCTGAAGTGAGGATTACTTAATGCCAAATTCTCCTCTGTCTTCATGGCAAAGATGTTTTTGTGGTGCAGGAAATTACTTCAATGAGAAAATAATCCCAGCACGGAGTAAGAGCTTTGTACAGGAGAGACCAAGTGTTGCCAGCAGTTGCTCCAGGTGCTCCTGCCATCAGCCCCCAATGCACATGGGCTTTGGCTCCCTGTGGCACAGAAGCCCCCGGGGGCACAGGTCTCTGGGGCAGGAGATGGGCACCAGCGCTGCCAGGGCTCAGGGAGTGGCAGCTCTGCTTGGCCGGGGACTCTGCCACAGCTGCTGCTGTCAGCGCTGCCCGGGCCCCAGGGCTCAGAGCAGCATTTGTGCCCGGGCCCACCCGTTCCTTGTGCCTGTCCCACCCGCGGGTTTAGGATGGTCACCAGCCGGGACGTGTCCCAAGGAGGCCGTGCCAGCTTCCCTGGAAGGCCCCGTGCCCTTCCCAGCGCGGCTGCCTCGGCAGCCCTGGGGGCTCCTTCTGCTGCCCTGAGCCCGCAGAGCAGGGCAGCGTTTGCTGATGCTCTGAGCCCTTCCTAAAGATCCTGTCGGGCTGCCTTAGACACCTGGGGCCAGGCATTCCTTCCAGCCTGGGCCACTTTGGCTGGGCTGGGGGCGGCCCCAGGGCAGGTGGCAGTGTGTGCAAGTGCCCTTTGTGACACGGTGCAGCTCGGTCACCGTGGCATGGAATGGGACAGGGTGTCCTTTGTGACACGTGGTGACATAGGAGCTGGCAGTGACAGGAGCAGGCCACAGTGCTCGGAGCACGCGACGGGACAGGACGGGACAGAGCGGTGCCGTGAGGAGCCCCCGCACAGCGCGCTCGTTCGTGTCCCACCCGGAGATTTTCCGAGGCATTGTTCCTACAGGTGAGCTTGGGGCCTGTCCACAGGACTTGGTGACCCGTGGCCTTCCAGAGGCATTTGTCTTGCAATTAGCCATTATTTCAATCAGTGATATGGAGCAGAGAACCCCAAGACTGCCTAAGTTGGCCTGGGTGAAGACAGAGGAAGAATACCCTGAAACTGACCTAGAACTGCACACCGAAGAGCTTGTGCCTATCCAGCTGCTGCAGGAGGGTGAGTGGCAGAGCTGGGCCACAGGGCCTGGTGCCTGCAGCCAGCTTGGCCCCGTCCCATGCCATGCCATGCCATGCCACGCCTTGCCACGCCATGCCATCCACTAGGGACATTCCCATGGACAGAACCAAACACGGATGGCGAGATCATTGAGCAGAGACCCCCGAGAGTTCCCAAGCTGGCCTGGGTGGGGGAGGAGGAAGAAGAGTCTGAACCTGATCCAGAAGTAGAAACCGAGGAGGTTGTGCAGATCCCGCTGCTGCCGGAGGGTGAGTGGCAGAGCTGGGCCACGGGGCTGGTGCCTGCAGCACCATCCCATCCCATCCCATCCCATCCCATCCCATCCCATCCCATCCCATCCCATCCCATCCCATCCCATCCTGTCCCATCCCATCCCATCCCATCCCATCATTTCATCCCATACGCGGGCATGTGCCCATGGACAGAGTGGAAGAGAGATGGAAAAGACATGGAGCAGAGACCTCCAAGAGTTCCCAAGGTGGCCTGGGTGGAGGAGGAGGAAGAAGAGCCTGAACCTGACCCAGAAGTGGAGACCGAGGAGGTTGTGCAGATCCAGCTTCCGCAGAATGGTGAGTGGCAGAGCTGGGCCACGGGGCTGGTGCTTGCATCCAGCTTGGTCCCATCCCATCGCATGCCATCCCATGCCATCCCATGCCATCCCATCCCATGCCATGCCATGCCATGCCATGCCATGCCATGCCATCCCATGCCATGCCATGCCATCCCATCCCATCCCATCCCATCCCATCCCATCCCATCCCATCCCATCCCATCCCATCCCTGGTGGTCAAAGATGGAATTTGATAGAGTTTGGACTCGAAGGTCCAAGGTTGGATTTGGTGGTGAACAGTTGGATTTATTGGTCAAAATTTTGATTTGATGGTCCAGGGTTGCATTTGGTGGGCAACACTGGAATACCATGGAATAATGGCATTCTAGGGGTTGGGAGTTCAGAATCATCTGATTCCCCTCACAACTTCCCATCAACATTGGCAATCCATGGAATAACAGCATTCCGGGCATCGGGAATTTCGAATCCTCCAGTTCCCCTCACCAATTCCCATGGAATCATGTCATTCTGGGCGTTGGGAATTTATAAAAATGGCACCTTTGGTGCTCCAAAACTGACACATGTGTGACGGCATCAGATACTACAGGTGGGAAGGAAAACTGGGAACGTCTCCGGCGGCTCCGCAATCTCCACCAAGCTCAGCATCCTGTGCGGAGAACTCTACAACTCAGGACTACACCGAAAAACATGGAAAAATCAAGGCACTCAGGCGCACATTGGAAACAAAGTGTAACTGTTCTTTTCTTGCTTGGTTTTTATATTTTTAAGAGATTTCCCCCTTGTTTTTTACTTTTTTCCCAATTTCCCCCCCTTTTTTTCTTTTCTCCCCTTTTTAAAAAAATTTTCAACCAGAAAAATTCCCAGCAACTCAAGGGAAAAATCCCAAACAACCCAAGAAACCAAAGCAGTTTTTATCTCCAGGATAACACACACCAAAATGACATCTTTTAAATAGTAAAATAAAACACTAAACTTTTACTCCCCAAAAATTCTACAAGGAAAAAATTTTCAGGATCTTGAGAATTTATTTATGACATTTTTTAATTACTAGTTCTGTTCATATTATAATTATTAATATTATTCTTAATATTAATAATATTTCTTCATTTTAAAAATCTTTTTTCTGTTTTTTTAATTTTTAATTCAGGAATGAAGATGAGCAAAACCAGCACAGCATAAACAGGAGGCAACTTCCAGTCCATTCAGAAAGGAAAAGTAGGATTCTCTTTGAAAAAAATCCAGTAACATTTAAAAAATACCTCTAAAATGTTCCTAAATAAAATAAAAAATTTGGGCCCTCCCAGGCCCTGGTACCCTGTTGTGTTGGAATTTCTCCTATTGTGCCTCCAGGTTATGCTTTACAAGTGGATTCATTTAGAATTTTATCCTTCTTTTTCCCTATTTTTCCTTCTTAAAAAATTCTTTTTTTCCCAGTTCCTTTGTGCCTGTTTTCCACCGAGTTCTCCTCATTTCCAGTGCTATATGGGATTTTTCCGCATCTGGATTGTGTCCTGCTCTCTCCTCCTGTCCCAGCTCCCTGAAATCCCAAAAAAATATCCCAAAAAAACTCAGAAGATTGAATCACCACATCAGCGCTGTCATTAGAGAGTTTCTAGACAAATGGGCAGAAAAATTTGGGGATGAACATTCCCTATCCAGCAGACCCATGAATTCATGCATCATGGAGGTGGGAAAAGCTGCTAAAATTGGGATCTTGCCTTTCCGGGAGCGTTTTTGAACCTGGTTTTATTCATTATCTTGTTGGTGTGCACAACAGGGGACCAAATATGGCAGGGCCTTAGACAGGCCTTTGGTCCCTGACACACACAGGCTCCTTGTCCCACTGCTGGCCTTCAGCGTGCTCAGCAAGATCTGGAACTGCACAGTGCTGTGGAACTGCACCTTCAGCACAGGGACCTTTCCAGCCTGACCTGCCCTCGTTCCTCTGTGTCCATGCACAAAACACGGCGTGGCAGAGAACGGCAGCAGGGGCCTGTGTGTCCCAGGGCCCCGGGTTTGCTTCAGCTCCACAGAGATGCAGGCAAAGTGCAGAAGCCAAACTGTTTATTAATGAGCTTAAGCCAAACTTTAAAAAGGAAAGGGATGAGCTGGGAGGTAAGAAAAGGGAATGGGCAGGGTCTGAGGCTGGAGGGAGGGAGCTATCTGCAGGCAGGGTGAAGGCAGGAGCTACAGGAGCTTCTCACAGGCTCAGCTGTGCCAATGATCAGCTGTGCCTGGAGCTCCAGGGGCAGTGGGAGATGGTGTCCTCTTCAGTGTCTCCTGCTGCTGTTCTTGGGACACTGGTTCACTGGATCCTGAAGATGCACCCAATTCTTCCGCTCTTCTGGCACATCGGGTGTGAATATCCAGGTTCCAGTGGGATGGACTAGTGTCCTTCCTTGGGACTGAAATGGCTGGAACAGAGAGGAAGAGAGCCACAGTAAGCACCCACATCTGCAGGAATCCTAGGAGACGCTCCTGCCAAGGTGTGCTGGTTTGTGCATCACAGACATGATGTTTTGGGAGAGGCTGCTGGCAGCTTCCTCCGCGTCTGATAGGAAACCAGTCAAGGGTTGGCTTTGGGAATTGGTAATCTGGAAAGCTGTACACGAAAGCCTCTGTGAAAAACACATGTTAAAAACGAAAGAAACTCGGGAACTTTCTCTTTTCCTTTCTGGCCAACAAAGAGGTAACACGGCTGACCCAGCCTAGGCCTGGCTGAGGTCAGTGAAGACGTCAAGTCCCCAGATGGGAGGGATGAGGAGATGCCTTTAGTTTTAGGCTGAAATCCTCCTGTAAACATATGGAGAACGACACTTTTTTCCCCATAACGCATGAAGGTATGATTCTATGACAAGAATCATACCTTGTCATGATTCTTGACAAGGTATCAAGATCTTCATCACTCTTCGAAGACGAGAGAAGAGTGACAAAGATCCTGTGCCCCCAGGAACAGAAGATCTCTCTTGCTAGAGATGGAAGACAGTTTTAGAGATAGATGATGAGAACCTTTGCCTTTGAATAGCTCATCTTTAGAACAGTACCCCATAAGTTGACATGGCACAGACACACAGCTGTGGGAAAAGCTTGTGGAAAATGGGAGATTTCCCTGCAGTGTGGCTGCTATTCATGGAAATTGACAGCCACGAGAGAACTGTTTTCTTGTGGAAAATCTCCATAGCGTTAACAAGAGGGGATTTTCTCCTTAAGTGAACAGAAGAAAGACTATTCTAGAGGTAGTAAAGTGACTCAAAATTTTGGTTTTGTCTCTTTACATTGTCAGTGGGAAAGAAAAAGTTGTAGGGGGAGGAGAAGTGTTCTGAAGGTTTTGTTCTGATTCTTATTGTTATTCCTCCTTCTTTTAGTTACCGTTAATAAATTTTTCTTCATACCCTTTTAAATTTTGGAGCCTGCTTTGCCTTTCTCCTAATCCTATCTCCAACAGAAAATTATTAAATACATTCTACTGGATGAACTGGTGACTAACCAGTACGGAACGTACCACACTAATTGGAACATTGGCCAGGAAATCATCACTTGGCACCAAAACCACTACACAAGGGTGTCCCACTCAGCACTTGCATCGGCCAGAAGAGAGGAGGGGCCAACGGGATCGGCCGTAAGACGCTGGCCACGAATGCCCCCGAGCAGCGTCCCTGAAATCGCTCGGTGTGCTCTGCCCGGGCCAGCCCTCATCCACACAGGGAGCGAAGGCCGCCGCAGCCGGGACAGGGAGCGCAGCTCCGTGCCGGGGCAATGCAGCTCTGCGGGCAGCCCCCGCTGTCAGCCCGGTGTCCTCACTCACCCTGACTGTGGGCCCGGAGCTCTTCCCTCTTCGCCCTGAGGCACCGCCCGGCGCTGCCTGTGAACACAGAGCCTGTCACGGCGCCAGCGGCACAGCTCCCTGCCAGCGGCGCTGCCGGGGCAGCAGGCGGGGCTGGGGCCGAGCTGCGGCGGGCCGGGCCGGGCCGGGGAGGGAGCCCGTGCTCGGGGCTCACCGATGATCCTGACGGCCGCCTCTCGCAGGGGCTCCTGTGGGCTCTCCAGGAACCGCAGGGCCCACTGCCTGTGATGGGCCGCTTGGCTCCCGTCCTCTGCCAGCTGCAGAGAGCGGCAGGAGGGAAGGGTTGGCGCGGGCTCAGCCCCTGGGCCGGGCGCTGCCTGCGCCCAGCCCCGGCCTCCCCTGGCCGCAGAGCCCTGAGGCGCGGCCAGCAGCCGCTGGCCAAGGGCTCCCGAGGGCAGGGGGCAGAGGGCCGGCTGCTGCCCGGGGAGCCGCGGTGCCGGCCCGCAGCCCCGCCGGGCCGGGGCTCCATGGGCACCCGGCTCGGGCCCACGGGAGCCTGGAGCAGAGCCCGCGCGGCCTCTGGCTGCAGCAGCGGGCAGGGGCGCAGCTGCCAGCCCCGCACACCGAGCGCCGCCCTCAGGGGCCTTCTCCGGGCTGAGCCTGGGGCTGCCAGGCCCTCCTTACCAGGCACTCATCAATTTTCAATGGCTGCTCCGTCTTCAGCGTCCTCTGGAGATCCGTCTTCTCCAAGAACCCGGCCGCACAATGAAGCGTTTCCCGAGAGGCCTGGAGAGCAGCAGAGACCCAGAGATGGCCCCACAGCCCAGAGCACCAGACTCACGTCCCTGTGCCAAAGCCCGGAGGAGGCTGGAGTCCATGAGGTGGCAGGGCAGGAGGCAGCCAAGCTCCCTCCCAGAGATCCACCAGCATCACAGAAATCCTCACCTGTGCCACGCATTGGTTCTCCTCATGGCAATGCAAGAAGAGGGGGAGCAGACTCTGGTTCACAAATGTCTTCAGGTGCTTTTTTCCCTCATCCACTACCATCTCCATCACCTTGCGGAAGAGGTAAATGGAGAGCAACTGCACTTGGCTGTTGTCCTGGAGGAAAGGAGGAGGAAAAGACCTAAGCATCAAATATCCTGTACTCCTGGGCAAAGGCCTGAAAAGCCAGAGAGCACAAAATTTCTGGCCAGCAGCAAGTGCCCATGGCTGGGGCCACAGAGCCTTACATTGTCAAAGAGTGGCAGGAGTGCCCCAGCCAGCTTTGGAGCCGAAGTGCTAGATATCACAAGATGGTTGTTCTGGAGCATCTTCTTGAACAGAGAGAGGGACATGCTGACCACCTCTCCATCTGCATCACCCAGCAGCTTCAGAAGGCTTCGAGACACGCTGCGTAGAGGTTTGGCCTGTGTGGAACACAAGGCTGTGCTGGGAAGCCACGGACGGCTGCACCGCCAACACCGCCCTGGCACTGCAAGCCCACCCTGCTGCTGCAGGGCCCACAGGCCAAAGGCCTGACCCAAAGCACTGGGGCAGGGGAGGCAGGAGAGCTGGGAGCAGCTGCCTCAGCTCCTGAAGCCCAGCCAGCCCAGGGGGCTGCTTTCCCCAGCGCAGCTTCAGCCACTGCCCCCCTCCTCACCACTGAAGGATCCTTGCTGAGCACCACGAGGCCTCTGAGTGCCAGGCGACGCCGCTCCCTGCACTTGCTCTGCAGGCAACTTGACATGATCTTCACGACAGTGAAAGCACATTTCCTCAAGTCCAGGCACTGGAGGACCTGAAAGGCACAGGGCAGTGACAGGGAGCCGGCCAGCAGGAGCCCAGAGCCGCACAGGGCTGGGCCCAGGCAGCAGCACAGGGCACGGGCACCGTCCCAGGCAGCTGTGGCTGTGAGAGGGCAGAGAGCTGGGAGGCAGCTCAGCCAGGCAGCGCTGGCCACCAGGCTCACCTCCACAAGGAATGCCAGCAAGGGCAGATCCCACCTTGGCTTTTCACTGCTTAGCAGCAGGAGAAGGTGGTATGCGACGTGGGAACACAGGGGGGTCAACACACAACGCATCTCCCTGGCAGGGGGAAAAAGACACCAAGACCCTGAGGTGGGGGACAAACCTCTCCCAGGACTGACTCAGGGAGCTCTGGTCTTTGCCCAGCATCCCTTCAGGGGATGTGGGTGCTCTGGGAGGCGGCCCCTTCTGGGCACCCTCGTCTCCCAGGCTTTTCCAGTCTCCTTGGCTTTCCCTCAGTGACGAGGCTCTCTGGCCCATGACCGCAGGGACTGTGTGGGGCACAGGGCACAAATGCCAGGGGCAGTGGGGAGAAGGGGGTCTCACCTGGCCAGCAGACCCATGGCATAGTGCTGGGTGTGAGCACACAGCAGCGTGTCCCAGCCACACTTGCGCTCCATAGCCATCACCTCATTGTCACACTGCAGTAGGTAGAGCAGAGCCTTCATGGCCTGCACTGCAAACCTGTGTGTAGAGCAAAGCCCAGGTCACACTGGGAGCGCTGGCACTGGCCACAAGGGCATGGGAAGGACAGGAGGACTGGGACCTGTTAAGCTTGCTGGGAAGGCGGTGTTGCTCCTGGCATGCTCTCCAGAAGTTATCAACTTCCTCTGGTGGCATCTGCTGTGTGGTGATGGCAACCTGGCAGAGCAGAGCCGTAAACAGAGGGTAGAAAGAATGAATTGTTGCCTCATGGTACTGAGGTGTATGGACAATCACCCAGATCACCAGAGTTGCCTGCAAAAGAAGCAGCCGAAGGCAGCGCTCAGTGCCGAGGTGTCCGTGGGACAGGGCCCAATGGCAGATGCAGGAGGAGCAGCGGGCCTGGTGCCCCCTGAGCCTGCCCCTAGCCCAGGGTTCAGCCCAGTGCCTGAGGCATGGAGAGGATGGAGAGCTGCTGGAGAGGCAAGCATGGGCCCAGAAACTCACAGCCAGGGCAAAAACGTCCCCGTCGTCCCCATCAGAGGTGCGTGCTCTGTGCAGTGGCCAATCCTCCATCACACGGACCAGTGTCGGCAGCACTTTCTCCATTGTTACTCGTGATGAGCCAATGGTTCTCCATATCACTGCAGCAGCTCTGTGGGATCAGAGCTCTGTGTCAGGGGCATCTCAGTCCCAGGACCATGCCCTGTGCAGCTGTGGGGGCCCAGGTGACAGAGCCCCGGAGCCCTGAGGGGCAGGGAGGGAGCACTGGCAGCAGGCTTGGGAAACAGAGGGGCCTGAGGGTCCTGGACCTCTGTGCCTGTCTGGCAGAGCCCAGAGCACAGGCTGTGCAGGGCCATGGGCCCTAAAGGCTGCTGAGCCCTGAGCTCTCCAGGCACGTGGGCCCCGTACCTGTCACATGTTGGGGCACAGCGCAGGAGGGTCAGCACCACGTCAGCAGGGTGTTGTTCAGCCAGCCTCACAATGTCAAGTTGTAGCCTGGCCTCCACAGTGACATGGCATAGTAGACTCTGGTGAATGCTCCTTACCATTTCTGGCACCTGGAGGAGGCATGGGGGAGATTTTGAGTGCTGTCCACAGGAGCAACTTCCCCAGCTTCCCCCAAGAAGTGCTTCCCTTCCTGCCACACTGTGCTGGCCTCAATGGCTGAGGGGCCCAGTGACCATGGTTTGAGGGGACACATGATCCTGGCAGGCCTCCAGGCCTGGCCCCAGGCTGCTTACCTGCTGCTGAGAAGGAGCAGCACTCTCTTTGAAAATATCCTTAGTGGGGGCATGAATTACAATGGTAGAGGTCATGGTGCCAGTATTTGAGATGTCCTCAGTCTCTGTGGTCTTGGTGTTTGTTACAACCACATCATCAGTCACTGCCTTGTCCGCCTTTGCCCTGTCCTCATTCATTGCAGTCCCAGAGTCTTGCGAGCACTCCACTGAGTCTGGGCTGACATCAGGCTCTGCCTGGAGCTCAGTCAGCCCCGAGTCAGGCTGGGCTGTGCCCTCAGCTGGTGCGGGGCCGACCTTTCTACTTCGTCGAATGCTGAGGAATTTTCGGAACCTCTGCAGAAGAACAAAGGACAGGGAAGCCAGGGATGCTCCATGGCATGCTCCAAGCCGGGTGCTGGGCTGAGCAGGGACAGCAGGCCCAGCCCAGGTGGGGGTGGCTGCAGGTACCTTCAGGGTTTTGTGCAAGCGGCCACGGCCGGGTTCCCTCTGTCGTGTCTTGTCCTGGGCTGCATCTGGCAAAGAGCAAGCGCAGCCAGAGCTGAGGGGCTGTGGGAGAGGCCGGAGAACACAGCCCAGCCCTGCTCTCCCAGGCAGGGAGAGCCCCGGGATGCCCCAGGGGATGGAGCACGGCCCCTGCAGGGTGTCTGCCCTACCCCTGTTCCATCCTGTCCGTGGGCATTTCCCCAGGGGATGGGATGGGACGGGATGGGATGGGATGGGATGGGATGGGATGGGATGGGATGGGATGGGGCCAAGCTGGCTGCTGCCATCAGCCCTGAGGCCCAGCTCTGCTACTCACCATCCTGCAGTGCCTGGATCTGCTCCAGATCTTCAGGCTGTTGTGCTGGGGCAGCTCCAGGGTCTTTCATTTTTCTTCCCCTGAATACTTTGAACAGGCTGAGGAATCTGCCTGCCATGCCTGAGTCTGGCCTCGAGGGCACCTTCTAGAGAGACGCCTCAGGAAAACTCCAAGTAAACAATTGCAGTTGTGCCTTCAAGGCACCTGAGACAGGGAAGCCTCAGGAAGGCTGCAGGACAGCAAGTCCTGCACTCTGGTCTTTAGGGCTCCTGCCACAATGACAGGAGACTCCTCTTTAACGATTCAGGTGACCAAATACCACAGTCTGGACTTGATGGTACTGGCCGCAGGAATGGGAGATGCCTCGGAAAAGTTCCGAGTCACCAAGTCCCACGGTCTGACAACGAGGTCACCTGTAGGAACAACTCCTCAGAAAAGCTCCGGGTGGGACACGAACGAGCGCGCTGTGCGGGGGCTCCTCACGGCACCGCTCTGTCCCGTCCTGTCCCGTCGCATGCTCCGAGCACTGTGGCCTGCTCCTGTCACTGCCAGCTCCTATGTCACCACGTGTCACAAAGGACACCCTGTCCCATTCCATGACACAGTGACCGTGCTGCACCGTGTCACAAAGGGCCCTTGCACCCACTGCCACCTGCCCTGGGGCTGCCCCCAGCCCAGCCAAAGTGGCCCAGGCTGGAAGGAATGCCTGGCCCCAGGTGTCTAGGGCAGCCCAACAGGATCTTTTGGAACTGCTCGAAACATCAAATGCTGCCCTTCTCTGTGGGCTCAGGGCATTTAAGAATCCTCACTTCAGGAAAGCTTTACTTCTCATTGCTCAACTCAAGTAGTTCCAAAATTTGCAAGCTTCTCAGATTAATAACGATGGCCAGAGAACGGGAATGATTTGGAAGTTTCTTCCCAACTCAAAGGAGCAACTCATTTGCCTTAACATCATCCACTGGAAGTCACTTTACAAAGCATAACACGACACAGAGCCAAAAAAAGGCCCGTCTTTGGTTTGCAAATGGTTTTTGATGAAGGGATTTTAATCACCTAATTATCTTAAGGAATAAAAGTTCTCAAGGAATGAAAGACCACTCAGTGTTACAACAGTAACCCAAATAAATGAGTAGATGGCAAAATGGCTGACCCTCCCCCAGTACAGATATCTAAGTGGCCAAAAAAGTACAGCTCTCCCCTCTTGTTCCCTGCCAGGGAAACAGGACCATGAACAGAAATAGTCACAGATATTCTTTCTGCCCTCCAACACCAAAGCTGTGCCAAAGCACAGATGCTGCCTTCAAATGCACTCAAATTCCAGCCCAGACCTCTCACCTTCCAGACAACTCCTTCCCCAACATGCCCCCCAACACCCACCCCCAAACACCCCCACAGCAGCCCTCAACACCCCTCCAGGAGCCCCAGCTGTGCCCGTCCCTCCGCAGAGCTTTCCCAGCCTCCAGCAGAGCCCCTGGTTCCCTGCACGTGCCGTGGGATGGCACTCAGGGGGATCTGCTCCAAGGCCTTCCCTGGCAGCAAAGCCAGGCTGCCAGGCCTGTGGCTCCTGGAGCACCCTTCCCAGCGAGCCTTCCTGGGCACGGCTGTTCCACTGGCACATCTGCGCTCAGCTCGGACTGCTCCACTCAGCCAGGGCTGCTGGTACAGGATCCAGAGCAGCCTGGCCAGCTCTGTCTCCAGCTCCCTCTTCACTCTTGGGGGAGGTAGAACATCCCACAGGAAAGCAGCTGGTGCCACAAGGAGTGGGCGGCATCAGGCAGCTCTGGGGAGGCCCCTCAGGACTGCTGTATCCTGAGGGAACACCGTGGCCATCCCCTGTGTGTATCTGCCAAAGCTTAAAATCAGCTGCCTCAGCTTCCAGGGCCTCTCCTGGCCAGCATCCTGACGTGGGTGCAGGGCTGCTGCCAGGCACTGCTGGGACCCAGCGGGACAGGACCGGCTGTCTCGTGTCCACGGAGCAGCCCTGACACAGCCAGGGCCATCCCTGGACCAGACAAACGCTCCCGGGTCAGCAGAGAGGAGCAAGGAGCACTGGGCTGCTCTCAGGGGATCTCAGCTGGGCTCGCTCCACCACACGCCCCCATTTTAAGGCCGGCTGATGCCCAGCTGCCAGAAATGCCCACCTTGTTCTCTCCAGGATGCACAGGGAGAGCCAATGAGCAGGACACCTTGGGAGGCCTTTTCTGAGGCCAGGGACACACCAAGATCAGCCAAGGCTCTCCACGCTGCCTGGCCCAAACATCCCAGCTCTGTGCTGGCCCTGGGCCACAGCAGCTCCCACCAAGCAGGAGGCAAATGCATATTGCCAAGAAGTGAAACCCAGCAGACAGGAAAGGGGTGAAAAGTGTGTGTTTAAAGGCCTTTTAATTCACACCTCTCACAGAGGGCTTTGGGGCCCGTGGCTGGACAGAGATGCTCCTGCTCACACCTCTGTCCAATACCCTGCTGCAGGTGCTTGGGTTGGTTTCCACAGGTCCAGGCAGATGCCAAACCTGCTCTTCACTGCCTTCTCCCTGCCCCTCTGCCAAGTGCAATGGGCCTCAAAGACTCAATTGAGCACAGAGAGCCAAAGGGGGACACTTGCACCTGCCTCACTGGGAGCTCCCTGGGAAGCACTTTCCTTGAGAAGCAAGCCCCTTTCCTCCAGAGGTGTTTCCCCAAATGTGTGGCTTTCCTGGGGAGCACCAACACACCCTTGAGAAAAACGCTGGCAAGGCTGAATGACTTCAGGTCCTTTCAGGACAGGCACTCCAGCTCTAGCTCCTATTCCCCCAAGTGTGTTTCCAGGTGCAGGTTCAGAGGTGCAGCCCCAGGCCCTCGACAAACACAAGCTGCCTGCTGCCTCTTCACCTGCCTCAGTTCCTGCCTGTGCTCACAGCACCAAAACCAGGCTGTTCCTGGCCAGGGACCAGAGCCCTGTTCCTGCAGGATGCTCTTGTCAGCACCTTCCAGGTCTCTCTGCTGTGCACACAGAGCTTTTCATGGCCGCTGCCAACAGGCTTTGGAACGCAGAGCCCAACCCGGCTGGCTCTGCCACCAGCACAGCCCAAACACAGGCGCAGGAAGAAGCAGCAGGGGCTGTTTTGCGGCCATGCCCGAGAGAGACTGGAAGGCTGCCCTCCCTCTGCTCTCCCTTGGTTGGCTTTCTGACTGGCTCTGAGCCTGGGGCTGCCATTCCTCACTTGTGGGGACCAGAAGCACAGCCGGGATCCCGGCACTGCCTGACAGCGCTCTGGGCACCGGCACGGCCGCGTGTCCGAGTCTCGGGCACCGTGCTGCTGCTGCTTCATTTGCCCTTAGGCACACCCAGAGCTCCCTGTTAAGCTCCCTGGTTCTGCCCTCTTCCTCATCCTGTGCAGGGATGGAGCACTGCTGCGCTTTCAGGAAGCTATTCTTGAAACCTTCCAGCATTCCAAGCTCCTTTGCCCTCTCTGGATGCTTGCCATGGAATCCCTCACAGCTGGGTTCAGAGCATACTCAGGTTGGCTCTCCCAAAATTCAGGGGCTCCAGGATGCTCAGCAAGATCTGGAACAGCACAGTGCTGTGGAACTGCACCTTCAGCACAGGGACCTTTCCAGCCTGACCTGCCTCGTTCCTCTGGCTCTGTGTACAAAACACAGCGTGGCAGAGAATGGCAGAAGGGGCCTGTGTATGCCAGGGCCCCGGGTTTGTTTCAGCTCAACAGAGATGCAGGCAAAGTGAAGATGCCAAACTTTTATTAATATAAGGCAAAGCAAAGGGATGAGCTGGAGGGAAAAAAGGGGTGGGGAGGGTCTGAGGGATGGAGGTAGGGAGCTGTCAACAGGGAGGGAGAGTGGAGGGAAAAATGGGGATGGGCAGTGTATGAGGGCTGGAGGGAGGGAGACACCAACAGGGAGGGAGAGTGGAGGGAAAAAATGGGGATGGGCAGGGTCTGAGGGCTGGAGGGAGGGAGCTGTCAACAGGCAGGGAGAGGGCTGAAGCCACGAGAACTGTGCCCAGCAGCAGCTGTGCCAGGACTTCCAGCAGCGCTGAGAGGCGATCCTGTCTCGGGTGTCTCCTCGTGCTCTTCCTGGGACACTGGTTCACTGGATCCAGAAGATGTCTCTGTTTCTGGAGCGCTCTGGGGAAACTCGGCTTGATTGTCCAGGTCACTGCAGGATGGGCTGGCATGTTGCCTCCGGGCTTGAAGGGCTGAAAGAGAGAGGAACAGAGCCATGGCAACAGCCCGGATCTATGGGAATTCTACAAGACCTTCTGAACAGGGCCATCCCAGCCAGAAGGGAGTAGGAGACACTGGAAGCAGCTGGGAGCTACTTGCCATGACTCCCCCACGTGTCTCTGAAATCTCTGTGTGCTCTGCCCACATCAGCCCTCATCCACAGAGTGAGCAGAGCCCTCCAAAGCCAGGGCAGGGCTTGCAGCTCCCTCCACAGCCCCCGCTGTCAGCCCGCTGGCCTCACTCACCTTTCCCGATCAGCTGCACGTCTTGCCGCTGCCTCCTCAGGCACCGCCCGGCCGTGCCTGTGAACACAGAGCCTGTCAGGGCGCCAGCGGCACAGCTCCCTGCCAGCGGCGCTGCCGGCGCTGCGGCCACACGGGCTGCTGGCCCGGCAGGGCTCAGCCCGGCCCTTGCCGCACGCTGCCGGCCCAGGGCACGGCTGCCAGAGGGCGGCAGCAGCAATGCCCAGCCCAGCCGGGGCTCCACGGCGCCGGGCCCGGCTGGCGCTGCCGGGGCAGCAGGCGGGGCTGGGGCCGAGCTGCGGCGGGCCGGGCCGGGGAGGGAGCGCGGGCTCGGGGCTCACCCATGAACCTGACGGCCGCCTCTCGCAGGGGCTCCTGTGGGCTCCGCAGGTAGCGCAGGGCCCGGCGCAGGTGCTCGGCCGCTCGGCTCCTGTCCTCTGCCAGCTGCAGAGAGCGGCAGGAGGGAAGGGTTGGCGCGGGCTCAGCCCCTGGGCCGGGCGCTGCCTGCGCCCAGCCCCGGCCTCCCCTGGCCGCAGAGCCCTGAGGCGCGGCCAGCAGCCGCTGGCCAAGGGCTCCCGAGGGCAGGGGGCAGAGGGCCGGCTGCTGCCCGGGGAGCCGCGGTGCCGGCCCGCAGCCCCGCCGGGCCGGGGCTCCATGGGCACCCGGCTCGGGCCCACGGGAGCCTGCAGAAGAGCCCGCGCGGCCTCTGGCTGCAGCAGCGGGCAGGGGCGCAGCTGCCAGCCCCGCACACCGAGCGCCGCCCTCAGGGCCCTTCTCCGGGCTGAGCCTGGGGCTGCCAGGCCCTCCTTACCAGGCACTCATCGACCTTCATCGGCAGCTGCTTCTTCAGGCACTGTTCCAGATCCCTTCTCTTCAGGAATTTGGCCACACGAAACACCGTTTCCCGAGAGGCCTGGAGAGTAGCAGAGACCCAGAGATGGCCCCACAGCCCAGGGCACCGCACCCACATCCCTGTGCCAAGGCCTGGGGGAGGCTGGAGCCCGCAGGGCACCAGGGCAGGAGGCAGCCAAGCTCCCTCCCAGAGATCCACCAGCATCACAGAAATCCTCACCTTTGCCACGTCAGAATTTTCATCATGACAGTAAATTACAAGTGCATGCATACAGGCTCTTCTCCACAATTGTCTTCAGGTGCTTTTTTCCTTCATCCACTACAAGTTCCATCACCTTCCTGAAGACCTGAATGGAGAGCACCTGCACGTGGCTGTTGTCCTAGAGGAAACAAAAAGACCTACATCAACTACTCCAGTCCCATCTGGGCAAAGGCCTGAAAATCCACAGGGCACAAAGTTTCTGGGAAGCACCCAATGCCTGTGGCTCAGGATGCAGAAGCTTACGTGGTCAAAGAGCAGCAGGAGTGCCTCAGCCAGCATCGGCGCAGTGGTGCTGGATACAAAGATGTCTTTGTGTTGGAGCACATTTGTGAACACAGAGAGGGACATGCTGACCACCTCTCCATCTGCATCACCCAGCAGCTCCACAAGCCTTTGAGACAGGATGCACATTCTCCTGGCCTGTGTGGAACACAAGGCTGTGCTGGGAAGCCATGGACAGCTGCACCGCCAACACCGCCCTGGCACTGCAAGCCCACCCTGCTGCTGCAGGGCCCACGGGCCAAAGGCCTGACCCAAAGCACTGGGGCAGGTGAGGCAGGAGAGCTGGGAGCAGCTGCCTCAGCTCCTGAAGCCCTGCCAGCCCAGGGGTGCTTTCCCCAGTGCAGCTTCAGCCGCTGCCCCCTCCTCACCATCAAGAGATCCTTGGTGACCACCACGAGGCCTCTCAGTGCCAGGCGACGCTGCTCCCCTGCACTTGCTTTCCAGGAACCTCGACAAGACCTTCAGGACACTGCCACCACATTGCGTCAAGTCCAGGCACTGGAGGACCTGAAAGGCACAGGGCAGTGACAGGGAGCCGGCCAGCAGGAGCCCAGAGCCGCACAGGGCTGGGCCCAGGCAGCAGCACAGGGCACGGGGCACCGTCCCAGGCAGCTGTGGCTGTGAGAGGGCAGAGAGCTGGGAGGCAGCTCAGCCAGGCAGCGCTGGCCACCAGGCTCACCTCCACAAGGAATGCCAGGAAGGGCAGATCCCAGTATGGGTCCTGCCTGTTGAGCTGCCGGAGCAAGTGGAGTGCGATGCGAGAGCACAAGGGGACCAAGTTACAGCGCATCTCCCTGGCGGGGGAAAAAGACACCAAGACCCTGAGGTGGGGGACAAACCTCTCCCAGGACTGACTCAGGGAGGTCTGGTCTTTGCCCAGCATCCCTGCAGGGGATGTGGGTGCTCTGGGAGGCGGCCCCTTCTGGGCACCCTCCTCTCCCAGGCTTTTCCAGTCTCCTTGGCCATCCCTCAGTGACGAGGCTCTCTGGCCCATGGCCACAGGGACTGTGTGGGGCACAGGGCACAAATGCCAGGGGCAGTGGGGAGAAGGGGGTCTCACCTGGCCAGCAGACCCACGGCATAGTGCTGGGTGTCAGGACACAGCAGCGTGTCCCAGCCACGCTTGCGCTCCACAGCCATCACCTCATTGTCACAGCGCAGTCGGTAGAGCAGAGCCTTCATGGCCTGCACTGCAAACCTGTGTGCAGAGCAAAGCCCAGGTCACACTGGGAGTGCTGGCACTGGCCACAAGGGCAAGGGAAGGGGACAGGAGGACTGGGACCTGTTGTAGTTGCTGGGAAGGCGGTGTTGCTCCTGGCATGCTTTCCAGAAGTTACCAGCTTCCACTGGTGGCATCTGCTGTGTGGTGATGACAATATGAAAGAGCAGAGCCACAAACAGACGAGAAGAATAAAGTATCATGGCCTCGTGGCACTCGGGCACCTGAACAATCACCCAGATCACCAGAGTTGCCTGCAAAAGAAGCAGCCCAAGGCAGCGCTCAGTGCCGAGGTGTCCGTGGGACAGGGCCCAAGGGCAGATGCAGGAGGAGCAGCGGGCCTGGTGCCCCCTGAGCCTGCCCCTAGCCCAGGGTTCAGCCCCAGTGCCTGAGGCATGGAGAGGATGGAGAGCTGCTGGAGAGGTGACCGAGGGGCAAGTGGAGGCCAGTTCCAGAAACTCACAGCCAGGGCAAAAACGTCCCTGTCGTCCCCATCAGAGGTGCACGTGCTGTGCAGTGGCCAATCCTCCATCACACAGAGCAGTGTTGTCAGCACTTTCTCCACAGCTGGTCCTGATGACCCTATGGTTCTCCACATCATTTCAGCAGCTCTGTGGGATCAGAGCTCTGTGTCAGGGGCATCTCAGTCCCAGGACCATGCCCTGTGCAGCTGTGGGGGGGCCCAGGTGACAGAGCCCCGGAGCCCTGAGGGGCAGGGAGGGAGCATTGGCAGCAGGCTTGGGAAACAGAGGGGCCCGAGGGTCCTGGACCTCTGTGCCTGTCTGGCAGAGCCCAGAGCACAGGCTGTGCAGGGCCATGGGCCCTAAAGGCGGCTGAGCCCTGAGCTCTCCAGGCACGTGGGCCCCGTACCTGTCACATGTTGGGGCACAGCGCAGGAGGGTCAGCACCACGTCAGCAGGGTGTTCTTCAGCCAGCCTCACAATGACCATTTGAAGCCTGGCATCCAGAGCAACATGGGACACCAGCCTCTGGTGAATGCTCCTTACAATGGCTGGCACCTGGAGGAGGCATGGGGGAGATTTTGAGTGCTGTCCACAGGAGCAGCTTCCCCAGCTTCCCCCAAGAGGTGCTTCCCTTCCTGCCACACTGTGCTGGCCTCAGAGGCTGAGGGGGGCCCAGTGACCATGGTTTGAGGGGGACACATGATCCTGGCAGGCCTCCAGGCCTGGCCCCAGGCTGCTTACCTGCTGCTGTGAACAAACAGCACTGTCCTCAAAAAAATCCCTCATGGGGGCACAAATCACAGTGGGAGTGGGCATGCTGCCAGTGTTTGTGATGCCCTGAGTCATTCTATTGTCAGTCTTTGTGATGGCCATGCTCTCAGTCGCTGCCATGTGAACAGACTTCACTGTTAGATAATTCATTGCATTGTTTCCTGAGACTGCTGTCCATTCTGGGCTGGCATGAGGCTTTTCCTCGAACTTGGTCAGCGTGCAGTCAGGCTCGGCTGGGACCTCAGCTGCTCTGGTGCTGGTGTTTCTATGCTGAATGGGCAGGAATTTTGTGAACATTTACAGAACAAAGGACAGGGAAGGCAGGGATGCTCCATGGCATGCTCCAAACCTGGTACTTGGATGAGCAGGGACAGCAGGCCCAGCCCAGGTGGGGGTGGCTGCAGGTACCTTCAGGGTTTTGTGCAAGCGGCCACGGCCGGGTTCCCTCTGTCGTGTCTTGTCCAGGGCTGCATCTGGCAAAGAGCGAGCGCAGCCAGAGCTGAGGGGCTGCGGGAGAGGCCGGAGAACACAGCCCAGCCCTGCACTCCCCCGGCAGGGAGAGCCCCGGGATGACCCAGGGGATGGAGCATGGCCACTGTGGGGTGTCTGTCCAACCCCTGTTCCATCCTCTCCGTGGGCATTTCCCCAGGGGATGGGATGGGATGGGATGGGATGGGATGGGGCCAAGCTGGCTGCTGCCATCAGCCCTGAGGCCCAGCTCTTGCACTCACCATCCTTCAGTGGCTGGAATTGCTCCCGTTTTTCAGGCAGTTGTGCTGGGGCAGCTTCAGGCCTTCTCTTTCTTTTGCGTCTGAAGACTTTGAA
Source organism: Calcarius lapponicus (assembly GCA_039654755.1). NCBI lineage: Eukaryota > Metazoa > Chordata > Aves > Passeriformes > Fringillidae > Calcarius > Calcarius lapponicus. Next base: position 27,717,727 of record CM077470.1, read on the forward strand.
GAGGCTGCGGAATCTACCCGCCATTCCAGAGTCTGGTCCCAAGGGCACCTTCTAGAGAGGTGGCTCAGGAAACCTCCAAGTCAAGAAGTCCTCAAGGGCACCTGCAAAACAGAAGCCTCGGGAAGGCCGCAGGCCACCAAGGCCTGCAGTCTTGCCACGAGGTCACCTGTAGGAACAATGCCTCGGAAAGGCTCCGGGTTGGACACGGACGAGCGCGCTGTGCGGGGGCTCCTCACGGCACCGCTCTGTCCCGTCCTGTCCCGTCGCGTGCTCCGAGCACTGTGGCCTGCTCCTGTCACTGCCAGCTCCTATGTCACCACGTGTCACAAAGGACACCCTGTCCCATTCCATGCCACGGTGACCGAGCTGCACCGTGTCACAAAGGGCACTTGCACACACTGCCACCTGCCCTGGGGCCGCCCCCAGCCCAGCCAAAGTGGCCCAGGCTGGAAGGAATGCCTGGCCCCAGGTGTCTAAGGCAGCCCGACAGGATCTTTAGGAAGGGCTCAGAGCATCAGCAAACGCTGCCCTGCTCTGCGGGCTCAGGGCAGCAGAAGGAGCCTCCAGGGCTGCCGAGGCAGCCGCGCTGGGAAGGGCACGGGGCCTTCCAGGGAAGCTGGCACGGCCTCCTTGGGACACGTCCCGGCTGGTGGCCATCCTAAACCCGCGGGTGGGACAGGCACAAGGAACGGGCGGGCCCGGGCACGAATGCTGCTCTGAGCCCTGGGGCCCGGGCAGCGCTGACAGCAGCAGCTGTGGCAGAGTCCCCGGCCAAGCAGAGCTGCCACCCCCTGAGCCCTGGCAGCGCTGGTGCCCGTCTCCTGCCCCAGAGACCTGTGCCCCCGGGGGCTTCTGTGCCACAGGGAGCCAAAGCCCACGTGCATTGGGGGCTGATGGCAGGAGTACCTGGAGCAACTGCTGGCAACACTTGGTCTCTATTGTACGAAGCTCTTACTCCATGCTGGGATTATTTTCTCATTGAAGTAATTTCCTGCACCACAAAAACATCTTTGCCATGAAGACAGAGGAGAATTTGGCATTAAGGAATCCTCACTTCAGGAAAGCTTTACTTCACATTGCTCAGCTAAAGTAATTTCAAAAACTTGCAAACTCCTCAAATATATTGGCATGGCCTGAGAATGTGAATGGCTTGGAAGTTTGTTCCCATCTCAAAGGTTGCAAAACCAATGGACTAGTTGCTGGCAAGGTAGAATACAACCTGTTTTGTTATCGTAATCACGGGTCGTTGTAACTAATGGCTTCTTTTGTATTGGTAAAGCCCGGCCTGTGGCTAAATTGTACTTCTCCCCAGACAGTGAGGGGAGGAGACGTGGGAGGCGGGCATGCAAAATAACCTCGAGACCAGCATGCCGTAGGAAGTGTCAAACTTACCAAAAAAGACCCACAAAACAACGAGCCAGTGCAGAATTAAGAAATTAGAGTGATGCCTGGGCGTGAGGAACAGAATGCTGAGCCTGCAGAGATGCTGAAAACCTTTGTGTCCCTTCACCCTGAGCTAGGACCTCACCTGAACCAAGACCACGAGCGAGAGCCACTGCTGAACTGCTAAACCAGGATATAGCCTTCCTGCTCCCGAGAAGACAGGACCCCCCCACCTCTACCCCTAGTGGACAAAGCTGGTCATATCCTCCTCCTCGTCATCACCTGGGGAGAAACAACAGAGACTGCAGACCCGTCGACCTTTCCAACCTTGAGCTGATCACTTTTAATAAAAGCATTAAAACGAGAAAAAGTCTCCTAGCCTATTTATTTCAGCAAGAATGGCTGGGACACGCTGCTGTGTGCTCACACCCAGCACTATGCCATGGGTGTGCTGCCCACAGAGCGGCTGGGCAGGGGCCGGAGCTGCGGGGATCCCTGCCAGAGCAGTGCCTGGAGATGGCCACAAGCCCTGTGCCAGGCAGGAAGCGCCATCCGTGTCCTCCTGCCCGTGTGCTGCCGGCTGCCTTGCTGAGGGCTCCCAGGTGCCTCTGGATGGGGCTGCTCTGGAGCTGCTGTGGGGCTGCGGCGCTGCTGCCGGGCAGCTTGGCCGGGCTGGGGCAGGGCCTGAGGAGACGGGGCCACGAAGGGATGAGGTGCTGTGGAAGCCCTGACGGAGCGAGGCAGTGGGAAGGACCAAGGGGGATGTGTGAGGGAGTGGGTGGCAGGAGGCTACAAGGGGACAGGAGGCCCCTGAGGAGCCAGGGCAGTGGGAAGCCCTGAGGAATTGGGTGTCAGAGGGCACAAGCAGCCCCCGGGCAGCCGCCTTGTCCCTCACCTCCGGCTGCTCTGGCGCTTCCCCAGAGCGTCTCCCAGGCCTGCGGCAGAAGCCCTCGAGGCCGGGACACCACCCCAGCACGAAGGCGGGGACACCCCCGAGGTGCCCAGGCTGGGCTGGCTGGGCACAGGGAGGGCAGGGGGCTGCTGCCAGGGCACGGCCACTGCGTGCTGCCAATAAGGGGCAGGGGGCAGAGGCAGGGCTGGCGGCCAGCCCGGGCCCTGGCGGTTGCCCAGGCCACGGTGCCGTGACCGAGGCCGCCCTGACCCAGAGCTCTGGGCCCGCAGAGCTGCTGCCACCGTGGCGAGGGCGGCCGTGTCTCCTCCAGCGGGGCTGCGGAGTCGCTGCTGCCCCGGCGGCTCCGGGCCCCACAGAAACAGCACCAGAGCGGGCTCAGCAACAGCAGCACCCCGAAGGGCGGCACCTGCTCGGCCAGGCATCCGCACCCGCCGGGATGCCAGACGGGGGAGCCCGGGGGCACAATCGCCCCTGCTTTGGCAAAAGGCTCAGCAGAGCTGGCCACAATGGCTCTCTCTTGACTTGCTAGCCTGAATAGAGCAGGTAGAAGAGCTGAGTTTTCACTTTTTGAGCCACTACTGAAGTTCATTTCCAGCGGTCTTAGACACTTTTGAGAACAGACCCTTCTGCCAGACATGACACAGTTGGTGAATTGTAGGCATATCCCAGCTGTAGCTGGAGGGGACGAGTTGGGGGAGATGGAAGCAGACATTTTACCTATACTTGATTTTTTGAGACAGTGCTTAGAGTGCTCTGCTGTCACATCAAATTAGAGGTAGATGCCATGAATGGTTCACGTCAGGAAAAGAATGGAAAAGAAGAAAAGAAAAATCTTAAAGAAAAGGAAATTCACGTCATTCCCTTCTTTCCAAGAGAGCCATGTTCTGTCTTCTCTTGGTTTCACTTTTTAAGGGTTCTCCTCAGCTACAGCTGTAAGGAAGACATGGAAGCTTGGGAAAGGCCACCTAGTCTTTACAGTCTGCCTTCAAGAGAAGGGAGAAGGGTTTTGTCCAACTTGGAATCCTCCTTCACCTCTCTGTCCTGACATAATCAGGCTCTTCCTTTTTTCAGTAATTAATAGCAACAGTCATAAGGGTAATGCAAGAGTAACTGAGGAAACCCACAGGAGCACATAGGACCACGCACAAACAACAGCTCCAGGGAGCATCTTTTACTGCCCAGTGTGACTTGACAGGTGAGTGCAGCACTTCCCACTACACTGCCAGCTTTCCAAAGCAACTGGTGACACTGGGTGGCTTTACTCTTGGCTGCCCAATTTGGAAGGCTTTTCAAGGATGTATTTTTGGAAAAGCAAAAGCAACTTCTCCAGTGAAGTGACAGGTTGAACATCCAAACTTGCCAGTTCCTCCTTGTTCCTGTGGAACAGATCAGTTCATATCTCACCTCACAATCGTCCCCCCTCAGCCAAAGCTTCCAGTCAGGGAGCTGCTAATCCCAGAACTGCTGTCAAGGAGTCTCTTCTCATCCCTGTCATGGCCCTGAGGGCACTAATATACCTTGGTGGCCCTGACCAGTCCCTCCACTGGGATCTCCACTCAGCTCCAGCTACTGAAGCTCAGCCCTGGATCTCTGGTGACTGAGCCATGTGGTGGGAATGCTGAGCTCTAGCTGGGGTGGGTTATCTACATACCTACTAAGCTTTCCTTCACTCTCTGTTCTTCCTCTGGTGTTGCTCTGGGAAGCATCACCACTTTGTAGAGGCTCTTCCAGAGCAACATCAGGGAGAATTTGGCTATTCCTGAACAGCGGGGTAGTGCTATCAAATCAACAACCCTCCCCAGTGAAGGGGATGCCTTTAGTGAGATTTTCAGGCCAAGCCACATGTGTGGCATTTTACCCTGGAGATCTGACTGCACTCCCAGGGAAATGGCAGGTCTTGGGGCTGAGGGAACTTTGCCTCAGGGCAAAAGGTTATGGGGAAAACCCAATCAGTGTCAAACGCTTGTGCCACTCTCTTAGACCCCCGCACATATTTAACGGAGTGTGAGAGATTATCTGGGTACACCACGGACACTCCATGAAGTTCTAACTGCTAAGGAGGAACAATGCATTCCTGGGGCTTTCAAACACATCTAGTACAGAATGAACTCTAGGAAACCACACAAGGGAATCACAGGAAGAGCTCTGGGACCTTGCATGAGTTGGGAGAGAAAAAACACTTCTGCAGAAATAAAGGATTAAAAGCCCATAAAGGGCTTCAATTGCAGCTGGTGAAAATACCACATTTAGAACACAGGACCTAGAAGATATCATAAATAAATACCAAATTCTTCACAGAAATCCAAACCAGCTTCCTTTGCAATACAAAGCACATTTTAAATGGCTATTTTGATGAAAATGTCAGCATTTTTCCTGGAAACAACAAACACTCAACATTCATTGCATTTGAAACCCAGTTTCCTCTCTCCTTTTTTTTTTTTAAAGGAAAATGTTGGCTAACCCTGCCAGTCCTGTGTATAATATACACATCTTCCAAACACAGAGAGCTAAGTGTTGGCTGCAAATCAGAATTTTCCCTGCTAAAGGGACCTCAGAATCACGGAATGGTTATGGTTGGAATGGATCTTAGAGATCACCTGAGATAAGGCAGAGACAGAATGCACCTACCACACCCAGAAATGCCTTTTCTTTTGTTCAAACACACCAAAACTCCTCCTTCCCATGAAATCCAAGCAGCTCTCCCAAGTGACAGAGGGCAGGCTTGGATCAGGTATTGGGAAGAGATTCTTTGCTGCGAGGGTGGCGAGGCACGGCATCACTGCCGTCAATGTCACCGTGTGTCGGGACAGACAGTGACAAAACCCCAACAAGCAGAACAACCAGCCTGCTGACAAGGTTATCCACCAACCCCAGAGTCTGGAATTGGCTCTGGCAGCAGCTTGCCCAGGGTTTACTGCAGACAGGGAAACCTGCCCGTGTCACAGCTCATTAGCTGGGTGGCTCTCAGGGGGAAGGCAGCTCCAAGCTGCTGTGCTGCTCTCTGTGATTCCAGCCTGTGGGTCTCTGCTTCCAGCCACACAGGGGCCAGGATGGAGGGGAAGCTTGTGGGACAGTTACTGGGGCTGGGCATACTCAGCCACTGCAGGAGACAGCCAGCAGGAATTTTAGGGACTGAAATCTCAGTGTGGCCAAAGCAAACACAGAACAAAGCATAATATGATGGTTATGTTTTCAGCAGTGGAAGGATCTACACCAGGACCTGCACTCCCAGGGAGTGGGAAGAGCTGTCCTTTTACAAAAATCCCACTCTCTTGCCCAAAACTGTGAGCAGCTTCTTGCTAGGGGCTGGTGCCACAGGGGGGAACTGAGAGCTCTTTGTGTTGAATGAAACCCTCAGTTCCCTCTGGACAGGTCCTTAAAGATAAGGAGCAGCAGAATGGCCATGCTTGTTACAGGGCCTGCACCGAGTGACAGGATGGCAGTAGAATCACAGAATCAGGGAATCACTGAGGTTGGAAAAGCCTTCTGAGATCCTAGAGTACAACCATTCCCCCAGCACTGCCAAGCCCGCCACTGAACCATGTCCACAAAGAGCCCCATGGCCATTCTAGGTTGCCCACCACCCACTGGACAAGGAAATTTTTTTCTCTTCTCATATTCCAATTAACTTATGAGCACTCAGCAGGATTCATGGTTTTGCAAAATTCGGAAGGATGCTTTTGGTCATTAAGGATATGAACGCTTTGAGGTTATGAAATTTGAAGTTCAGAAGGACATATGTGATCCTCACAGTTGTGATGTTAACTCATGCACATCTCATGGAGCACAAAAACATGTACTCCCGAGGAGTTTTAAGACTTCCATCATGCTCTTTTTCTCCAGCCACATCCAGATAGGCTCTGTAGTTCTGAACACTTTACCTTCTACCTAAGCAAAGTCCCTTCCCTTCAAAAAGAAAATAAATACGATTCCAAAGCGTCAGCCTTCCCCTTTGACCCAAAACCCACAAATGCACTTGGCATCATTCCTTCTTCTGTCTCCAAAAATGCACAGGGTTTGGTTTCCCAGTACTTCTGTGCAGCCAAGTGAGCTGTTAGCACCTGGAGAGCTGATCCTGGAGTGGCACAGCTGAGTCCCAGCAACTGTCCCAATACACCGGGAAATGTCCCCAGCCCCGACGATCAGGATAACCAGGAGGAAGAGCAGAGCCAAGGGGATACCCAGTGACTCTGTAGGAGTGCCCAGAACACGCCACACCGAGCCTCTTCCTCAGGGCAGGCAAATCTCCTCCTCCTCCAGGGATGCCACAGGCACTCGGGCTCCCCAGCTCCATCCCAGCAGAGAGAACGCCCAGAAGCCAGACAGGATGTAGCCACCTCCTCTCTGTTTTGTCCTTTTGCAAATTGACTTGCTCTGTGCCCTCTGCTCTGCTTAATTGATCCTCTGCCCATCTCCAGCAAACAAATTGTTCCCCTGTCTCATTCATAATGTGCTCCAAATAAAGTGTGTTTCTGCCTGAGCGAATGCCCTTCGGGGGTACTTTAAATTGTCACAGCGCATAAGGCTTTCCCTGAAATCTGCATTTTTACAGTGCTCACTCTCCACAACGGCCCCTGGAGCCACACTTAATCTATTTCAAGGCATGTGGTGACTTCCCAAAACAACCTGGCTAGGAAAGCAAAGCTTGCTTTAAACCAGGCTCTTTCCATCCTCCCTTTCCCCCCAAACCAGCTGGGTTTTCCTTTTCCATCCTGAAAATAAAGAAGCAAACCAAACTCCAAAGAGTGCCCTGTTGATCCAGCTCTGAGAACTCACCAAAGCAAAGCACTGTCCAGTTGAAACTGGGCAAGGGCTCAAATCCTTGTGGGTATGAGGACCAGCAGTGATTCAAGCCAGCCTCGCTGCTCAAGGAGCATTGCTGAGGTTATCAGGGAGGTTGAGGCCCCCCAGAGCAAGTAGCCAGTGTGTCCAGGAGATACGATGCTTGTAACTTACTACAGACCCAATGATGCTACAGAAATACTGCTGGAGGAGCAGCCAGCCCTGCTGATGAACAGGGAGGAGCTCAGATCAAAGTTTCTTTGCAGCCTCCTCATGGATTTCCAGGACACAGACCCAAAGGAAGCATCTCCCGGGAGAGAGAGCTCCCATGTTTTTATGGGATGGTTTTAGGGAGCAAGGAACTTCACTGCAGAGGGAAGAATGGATCCAAATGCTCCAGTTTTGTATTTAAATCTGCATATTATGGAGGGGGAAAAAACCCAAACCAAACAACCATGCCCAAGGTTTAGAGCCCCTTCCCAGGAGCCCCAAAATGGGCAGCAAGGCACAAAAAGGGAGCAGTGTGAAGGTCTTTCCCTTCGATTGCTGCTGGCAGGTTCTCCCCACGTGGTCCCGCCTTGCTCAGAGCCAGCAAGGGCAGATCTGGAGCCTGGGCTTGGCAGGATATTGCAAAAGCTGGGATCAGAGCTGCATCCCAGCTGGAGACTAAAATAACTATGAGATTACCTCCACGGGAGCGCAGCCAGCACGGATAATGCTTGGCCTGTTCCTCTCCCAGCTTGCCACAGCCTTGCCTGGCCTCCCTTCCATGTTTCTTCAAAGCCTCCTTCGCTGCAGGAACTTCAGTCCTGCTGGGGGGCAAGAGCAGGCTGAGCTTCCCCTGTCTCACAGTGCCCCCCTCCACACTGGGCTGCCCAGCTCAATCCACCTTGGAGCTCCTCCACGTTGTCAGCACAGCTCCCCTTGCTTGTTCGTCTGATCCTTCCCTGCCAGGCTCTGCTCTCTGCAGAGCAACCCCAGCTACTGACAGGGCAGAGGGCCAAGGTGCAAATGGATTTTCTTCTCCCTCAAGAGCTCCCTTCCCCTTGTGTGGCCTGGCCACCATCAGCCTAGGCTGGGATGTTTGATACTGAAGGCATTTCAAACTCAAGCCCAGGGGGTTTCTGGTATGAAACATCCTCTGAGGAGGCAGCAAAAAGCTCAGAGGTGCAAACTGTTCTTGGGCAAGCTCGAAAAAGACATTTCCTCCTCTGGAGAGCCAAACCCACCAGAAATGGCTGCAACAGCTGGGGCTGGAAGCCAGCACCTCTACAGAGCACTGTGCAAGGTAGATGTGACACTTGGTCCACCTGTAGAGCTGGGAAATCTTCCTAGATGCATTTGAGAGTTTAGCAACCACTCGAGGGTTTAGCAGCCACAGCTGGCCAGGAAAAGGGGAACTAAGGATTGGGAAGGATGGCGAAATTTAAAGCAGAGATGGGACACCATGACACCAAACACTCCTCTGCTCAGTGGAAAGGCATCTGGGAGACATCAGCATTGCAGCAGCAATGGTACATCTCTTAGCAAGGGCAGGAGTCCTCACAGCTGCAGAGCAACAGCCCCTGTCACGAGAAGGGGCAGGGATATGTCAGCAGAAGGTAAGGAATATAAAATATAAACCTTTCTAAACCCATCAAGGAAACTGAAGTAAGTTTCAGTGTAAAATAATTAAATGGGAGCTAAAAACATTTTTTAAAGCCTTCCAGTGCCTAAAAAGGCTCCAAGAAAGCTGGAGAGGGACTTTGCACAAGGGCCTGGAGTTACAGGACAAGGGCGAATGGCCTCCCACTGCCAGAGGGCAGGGATGGATGGGATATTGGGAAGAAATCCTGCCTGTGAGGGTGGGCAGGCCCTGGCACAGGGTGCCCAGAGCAGCTGTGGCTGCCCCTGGATCCCTGGCAGTGCCCAAGGTTAGGTTGGATGGGGCTTGGAGCAGCCTGGGATGGTGGAAGGTGTCCCTGCCCATGGTGAGGGGGGGAGCAGGATGAGCCTTAAGGCTCCAGCCTAAACCATTCTGCGAGTCTGAGAATTCACATCAGATTTGAGATTATTTCTTGAGGCACACACATTTATCAAACAACACAGACAGTTTTGGCCCATTCATATCAAACTCTCCTAGGTCCAGAAAATAACAATGATAACAATATCTGATGATGATGATGGTAACACCACTAATAGCTATGCCATTATTCCAAAGTACCTGCTAGCCATGTGCCGGTCCTTCACCCCAGGATGATGGTTGTTGTGCTTTATCACTCTTTAGATCTTTCCAGCCAGGCTTGGAAAGAGACTGTTAAGTCTTTGAACTTCACAAAAACATACACAAATAATTTTTTTGGGCAGATGACTGCTATCTAAAATCCATTGTACTTGAAAACCACGGGCACAGAAGGTTGTCTGGATGGCTGGCCACTCAACTCTGCAGCGGGAGTTTCAATAGTGATGTTTTGAAGTGCCCCCCCTATTAAGAGGTTTTGTGATTTGTCCAAATTGTCTTTTCAAAATGATTTAAAGCAAGGTGAAACGTGTCTCAGTGATTCTTCAGGAACACACTGGTTAACTCCACACCTGCTGTGCCAGGTATCCCCAGCCAGGCTGCAGCACCTGTCCATGGCTCTCCTCTGGCCCAGAGCAGGAGCTCATCACTGGCACTGAGGAGCAGCCAGCAAACAGGACACGGGCTGGGAGTGAACAAACACCACCTCCCCAAGGGCTCCTTCATCTCTGTTCAAAGCAGGAGCCACCACAGCGTGTTCTGCTCTGCTGCCCAGGGCTCCTGCCCCCGTCTGTAATGGATGCTGCGCGGCCGTGGTGTGGGCAAACACCAGGCTGAGCTTTCAGAGAAATATTTACCTTGCTCTCAGCTGTGCTGGGGCCCAGGGAGACATCTGTGATGCCAGCTGGGGACTGGGGCTTTCAGCCAGTGCCAGATGTCACCTCTCCCCGCTGGCTCAGGACGGGAGCCCCCTTCTGCTGCAGGCTGTGTCCCACAGGCCCCTGTCCTGGCTGGCATTTGGGAACACAGCAGGCAGGAAGGGAAAGGGAGGAAAACAATAAATGCCCTCTGCTCTCCTCCTCCTGCCCCTCCATACGTGCATCTTACCCTGCTGCAAGGAGCACCACAGCTCTTCCTGCCCTTTCCCACATGGAGCTGAGCCTACGGCAACACAAACATCCCTAAACCCAAGCACACCATGGGATTCTCGGAGCTGTCCTGTGCAGGGCCAGGACTTCAGTGATCCTTCCAACTCAGGATATTCTATGATTCTGTCCAAACGCTTTCCTTGTCGCAGACATCTTTTATGAAAAATCATTTCCTTAGGATTTTTTCCTCCTGAGAAGCTGAGAGGCCTCAGGAACAAAATGTAAACAATGATTATCTGCTGCTGTGGAATGCAACAGGTGCATCTTTAATTGGCCCATGTGGTTGTTTCTAATTAATGGCCAATCACAGTCAGCTGGCTCATACTTTACATACTTTATATTTCAATATATCAACATGCAACTTTATATACATATATATTATATATTACTATAATATATAAATATTGTACTTTTTTAAAAATACACTCACCCTTCTCTGTCAGATTTCTCAATCCCTTTCAAACATCCATGGTGGACTGTGTGCATCCCAAAGGCTCCAGGTGCTCCTCAGAATCCCTTCCAATCCAACCCATTCCATCTCAGGTCACCAGTGGCAAGGCCTGAGCTCCCATGCTGCAGGCTAGCAAACCCTGACGTGCTCCAGATTGGGAACAGACACAACCAGCAAGGGAAACATCAGAGAGGAGCTCCAAAACCATTTATTGAAACAAAACCAAGAGGAATTCACACAAATCCAAAGCTGGGCGAGCAGGAGGAGGGATGAGCTTCGTCTGGTTTCTTAAAGGGTCACCATGTTTCTGATCTTTAAACAACCTTTCCATCCCATTCCACAGGATGCTGCTTTGGGATGGTAAGAGGTTGTTTTTTCCTTCCACTGGAGTGGCATAAAAATAAATCTGTCAACTTGTATTATATACACACATATGGGCTGTGGGTTTTGGGTTTTTTTTCTGTGGGGAAAACATCACTCTCTCAGTACTTACAATTAAGTAGCATTATACTTATTTTCTTTATCTTATTGAAATTTTTGGTTTTTAACTGAAAACTTTGAGACTTGAAGTCTGAGGGTAGGAAGGCCAGCACCCAGAGACAATCAGTTTAGCAGCCAATCTCAGCATGTCTTGTACAGTACAGCAAAGCCCAGGGTGTTTGCCACAGGAGCTCTAACCTGGATCCCAAACACTGGGAACACCTGGGACACTGGGAAAGCTGGAGTGGGGAAGGACCAGAGCAGCACAAGAACACCACACAGGGCTCATTTTCCTTATAAAACAGGCAACAAATCTGTACAACATGGCCACAGCCACAGGTACCTGGCAGGGGTGGCAGGAAATTTAATGCCAGAGGTGAAAACCTTTCTGTGTCTTTCCTTAGGACAGGTTTTCATGAGGCTGGTATCCATGCACGTAAATACAAAGCTTTGCTGAAGCTTTGGCTGCACTCTGGGGTGACCTGCAACCACAGCTCAGCCTGGGAAATCTGTCCTCCAGCCCTGCTGCTGTCCCTCCCCACACCAGGGATGCCAGCACAGGGAGCAGGATGCTGGGAAGTTGAGAAAAAAAACCCCAGGTGAGCCAAAGCAACCAACATCAGTGGCACCGGCAGGATGCGCCCAGCAGCGGGCAAGGTTTGTTTTCTGCAGCTCGAAGGCAGCTCCTTCCCCGGGGAAAAGTCCTGCTTTGTCCATTCCTGTCTCTCCTAGAGAAAGTCCTGCTTTGTCCATTCCTGTCTCTCCTAGAGACAGAAGTCCCCCCTGGAGGCGTGAGGGGGATCTGGCAGCACTTCTGCCCGGGGCTGAGGCTGGCAGGGCAGTGCCAGGCTTCCCCCCAGCACTGGATGCTCTTGGGGCAGTCCTGTGGGAGAGCTGGGCAAACCAGAGCTGCTGCAGGGCTAGGAGAGAGAGAGAGAACAGTGGTGAGGCACTTTGCAGGGGGTTATTGGCACTGGCTGCACAGAGCCCCAGCACAGAAAACACTGAGCCCCAGACGGAGCAAGGCCCTTACCCTGTGCCTGCCCTCCTGGCTCCATGCAGAGCCACGTGTGCCATAGGAATTCAGCATCTCCAGAGGGCTGCTGATGCTCCCAAAGTGCCCTGCAGCTGAGCTGGGGGAAGAGTGCTGGGGCACAGAGCTCAGCTGCTTTTCGGGAACGAGCTGGTAGAAAGGGGGGAAAACCCTGGGGTATGGAGCCATCTCTTCCCAGGAGTCGCCAGTGCCGGCAGCATCCAGGCTGCACAATCCACCCAGGTTTAAACTGCTGTGGGGGCAGGCCAGGCCCGGGGCCCTGGCAGCCCTGGGGTGGGGAGATCACGTCTCTGCTGAGGCCATGAAGGCCAGGCCGAGCTGGAGCCCGCAGCAGAGGGCACACACAGTCCTGCCAAGGCTGTGGAGAAGAGCTGGGGCAGGGGCCACACACCCCGTTCATCAGCAAGTGATGGTGCCTGGGCTGGCTGGGTGGTGCCACGTGGTCCTGGCACTGGCTGGGCAGGGAGAAGGATTGCTGGACATCCTCTTGGAGGGGCTGCACGACTGAGAAGTCTCCCTGCAGCTGCGGGGCCCCGGGTGGCTCCTGCGGGCAGGGAGCTGCCGGGGCTGAGCTGGGGGTCCTGTGCCATGGGGTGCCCTGCACTGGCTGGAAGGAGTGGAGCAGAGTCTTCTCCCCAGCTGGTCTCCACTGGGAGCCACTGGACAGCTCTTCCTGCTCAGCCAGCTCTGGGAGCAGCCCCGGCACAGCACTGAGGGGCTGCTCCCACAGCAGCCTGGGGGGCTGGGGCAGGGCAGTGCTGGGCTGCCCTGCACGCTGTGCCAGGGGGCACCCCGAGTCCTCCTGCTCCATGTGGCACAGAGCAGAGCCTCCCTGCGGGCTGGGGAGAGTGTCTGGCAGGGGACAGACCTGCTGCCCTCCCTCATGCCCGCCCACTGGAGGCCTGGGGACATAGGAGAGAATCTGGTTGCTGTCCAGGCTGTTATTCAGGGATGGGGACTGGTCTGGGTCCGTAGTGATCATCACCATTTTCTCATCCAGCAGCAGGAGCTCCAGGTCCTCAGCATTCAAGGCCAGGCCCTCCAAAGCACTGAAGAGCTCGTTGGAACAGCTCTGGTCACTCTTAATTGAGAGCAAGTCCATGGTGGCCAAGAGAGGGTCCTCCTGCTGCAAATCCAGCAGCTTCTCTTGGAGGCCGTTGCCCCTTGAAGAAGCTGGAGCTGTGCCCATACTCCAGGCATCCCCTCCTGCACCTGGCAAGGACACACCCTTGAGCTGGAAAGTGCTGCTGAAGGAAGGGTTCGGAATGGGAGCTGAGTGGGAGGTGTACACCGCCTTGTCCTGCTGCATCACAGCACCCAGCAGAGACCTGGGGTCAATGCCATTCTTCTGGGAGCGCCCTACGTGGCTGCAGGAGGGCTTCTTGGACTTGCTGAGTTTCCCTGTGCTCTGGAAAAGGTCAGGGAAGCCTGGGAGAGGATGAGTACTTTGGTATAGAAGCGCCTCTCCTGTAGCAAAGGTGAAGGGAAGATGCATGGACCGCTTCCGAAGGTGCTCTCCTCCTTCTTCATCCCTGCAGGGCAGGAAGAGGACACTGAGGCTGACACGTGCACAAGCCCACCCCACAAGTGCTTCTGCAATGGGCACTTGTGAGCCCTGCAAGCCAAAGCCCCTTTGCTCCAGCCAGCATGCATTCACACACACAGAAAAACCAAACATCTGCAGCATCACTGAGCATCACCCCTGCTGAGGGGTGGATGCGGCTGAGCAGCACCGAGCACAGAATCCCACGGCTGCAGCAACAAAGGCGCAAGGACAAACCCAACACGCTGCCCCGCTCAGGACATCCCAGAGCCACGGAGAAAGCCAGGCTGTGCCCACGCCAGCCCAGCACGTACACGAGGGGTCTCTGTGTGACCACGATGGACTCGGGTTTGCCGTTCCTGTAGACGAGCCGGGCGTTGGCCTGCACCCACTTCCAGCGCTTGTCCTTGGTCAGCAGCCGGAACACCGTCAGCCCGCTCTCGCCCGTCTGCATCACTGCAGGAGGAAGCACCAGTGCTGCCACCACGGCACGCTGCCCTTCCCAGCTGGAAACAGCAGCAGCGTGGCTGGCAGGCACAGGGGACTGTCACAGACATCTATGAAAAATCCTAAGGAAAGGATTTTTCATAAAAGATGTCTGTGACAGTCCCCTGTGCCTTTCCTTAGGCAAATCCTAAGGAAAAATAATTTCCTTAGGATTTTTCCTCCTGAGAAGCTGAGAGGTCTCAAGAACAAAATGTAAACAATGGTTATCTGCTGCTGTGGAATGCAACAGGTGGATCTGTGATTGGCCCATGTTGGTTGTTTGTAATTAATGGCCAATCACAGTCAGCTGGCTTGGAGAGAGAGCTGAGCCACAAACCTTTGTTATCATTCTTTCCTATTCTATTCTTAGCTAGCCTTCTGATGAAATCCTTTCTTCTATTCTTTTAGTATAGTTTTTATGTAATATATATCATAAAATAATAAATCAAAGCCTTCTGAAACATGGAGTCAGATCCTCGTCTCTTCCCTCATTTTAAGACCCCTGTGAACGCGGTCACAGGGGACAGCTGGACACCCCCCGCTGCACTCCACACCGAGCTCCCTGCAGCAACAGGAGCAGCACAGCAAAGCATCCCGTGGGGAAAGAGCCACAGGGCTTGACAGAGCAGCCAGCAGAGCTGCCCCAGTCCCAGCCCACTCATCAGGACCAGGGACCAGGGAGGGGGCTCTTACTCCTGACGTGGTTCTCAGCACAGTACAGCATGTCAGCAGCATGGACAAACTGGTACCCCGTGCCGCACATCCGCAGCTCCGCCTCGGTGTAGCCCAGGACGATCTTCCCCCTGTGAGACACAGAGAGCACACCGAGCTCATGGGCAAGGCTGGGGGGCATGTCAGGAATGGAGCACTGAAAGCTCTGCTGCTTACTTGGCATCACACGCCAAGGGGGTGAAGTCCAGCTTGTGCTTGGTCCTGAAGATCATGTTCTTGGTTCGGATCTGCAGGATGGACGGTGGCTGCAGGGGCGTGGAGATGGCGAACAGAGCGAGCTGGGGGGGCAGGACAGAGCCATCTTCAGACCTTTCGCTCTGCCCATGAAGGAATTTCAGCCTGCCTTGAAGGTTCAAAGCCTGGGAAGAGAAGAAAAGCTCAGTGTCATGCAGAAAAGTGAGAAGGAAGAGACCTACATGGAAAGGAAGATGTCTGTCTACAGAGCTGGTGTGAACAGAATCATCAAATCACAGCATGGTTTGGGTTTGGAGTGACCTTAAGGATCATCTCGTTCCAATCCCCCTGCCATGGGCCAGGACACCTTCCACTATCCTAGATCTCTCCAAGCCCCATCCAACCTGGCCTTGGACACTTCCAGGGATGGGGCAGCCACAGCTCTCCATTGCAGAGAGAAAGAGGGATGACCACCACCTACCTGATCTTAAGACACGCTTTTAACAGAAAAAACCAAAACACAGGGGAGAAAAGCACTTGATTGCTCAAGATTCAGCATTTCTGAGAAGAGAGGAACAAAACTCACAGGGAGAGGCCCGTATGTACAGGCCAAGCCTATGAAAAACAGGGAAAGTCTCTTGCTGAGACAGGCAAGCGCTGCACATGGCAGAAAGGAGCACGACATCTTTCCAGGGGGTGGTTTCATTGCTGGTGTGACCCTCTGTGGTGAGCTGTGACCATGTTCACAGGGGTCTCAGGTTGAGGGAAGAGACAAGGATCTGACTCCATGTTTCAGAAGGCTTTGATTTATTATTTTATGATATATATTACATAAAAACTATACTAAAAGAATAGAAGAAAGGATTTCATCAGAAGGCTAGCTAAGAATAGAATAGCAAAGACTGATAACAAAGGCTCTGTCTTGGACTCTCTCTCCAAGCCAGCTGACTGTGCTTGGCCATTAATTACAAACAACCAACATGGGCCAATCCCAGATCCACCCATTGCATTCCACAGCAGCAGATAACCATTGTTTACATTTTGTTCCTGGGGCTTCTCAGCTTCTCAGGAGGAAAAATCCTAAGGAAAGGATTTTCCATAAAAGATGTCTGCAACAGTGAGCCTGCCCCTCTCCTGCTGCGGAGGGTCTGTACTCACCAGGAAGCCAGAGGAATTATCCAGGAGGCAGCGAAAGCGGCACACAAAGCTCCTCTCCAGGAAGGAGGAGTTTTCTGGGGGCAGCTGATCCGGCTTGTAGATGACAGCAGAAGAGCTAAGACTCTTCCCTGCTGTGGAAGAGAGGGATTGAGAGAATCAAGTAAGGATTCACCCCAGCAAGGGCTGGAGGTGCCCAGCACTGGGCACTGCAGCAGTTTGCAGAGCGCAGCAACAGAAACTGGGGGGAAAAGCCACAACGTTGGAATGAAGCCATGGCCTGAGCCACATGGGGGCAAGTGGGGACAGCGAGCTGGGGTCCCAGCATCCCTGGGGAGCCCTGGTGCCACCCAGGATGGCAGCCTGCCTTTACCTGCTGCAGAGGGCTCACCAGCGTCCAGGGCCCAGCGGAGGTTGCGCCTGAACTCCGGCTGGTCCTCGGTGTGGATCAGCTCGAAGACACTCTGGTGCATGACATCTGTCTGGAGGGCACACGCCGTCTGTAAGCTCTGCAGCCTGTCCCCAGGGCCAGTTTTCATGTCCCACCTGGGAACAGCCCGTCATGGCCCCAGCTGGTTTTACCTGACCCAGTTTCCCTGGTGCTCAAACGGGTCCCTGGCTAAATGAGGTTGCAAACTCTCCCCCAGAACTGATGTTGGTGGGAACAGACAGCACATCTGGCTTTAAGGACTCCTTGCCCATGTTGGGCCTGACTTCCTCCCCTGAGAAGCTTAAAAAGCCAATACAGCTTACCTCTGACATCCCCATAAATCAAAATCCTAGTGCTGACTTAAGAAATTAGATGAAAACACAGATTTGGGAACAAAACAGCAGCAAGGCCACCCCATCCCTACACTATTCCCAAGAGAACAATGCCCTGGGACTTGCTCCCTGTGCCCAGCTGGACAGGTGCCCTCTACCCCAGGTGCTGGGGACAGCCAGCTGTGTGTGGGTGACACCAAACCACAGTAGCTGAAGCAGTGCAGGTAAGTCCCGCTTCCCTGTAAATATCATCTAGTGTCCTCCAGGTTACCTGGGTGTCCAAAGTGCTGGAGCCCTGTGGGATTTACCAGGATTTGAGTGGGTGTCCCAGGGAAACTGGGCAAGGAACCCCAGACATCTCCCCATGGCCATGAACCCCATGGCTGCTGGAAGGTATTTCTGGGCTGATGAAGTCCCTTGTCACCTACCAGTGACCACGTCTAGCAATACGGGGTCCAAATTCCCAAGGAAAAGCCCCAAACAACTCCCTGAGAGCCTGTGATCCCTGCAGAGCCTCCTCCCTGCAGGGAACTTGGGGCTATTCACCACCACCAAGGAAAAACTGGCTCTCCACAGCAAGTCAGAGTCCCACCAACCTGGTGAAATCCCAGATAGTCCTGGATCGTATGCGAGGAGTAAAATATCAGCCCTTCTGATGTCACCACCAGCACAAAGCCATTGAGTGCCTGTGGGAGAGAGGAGATCAGCAGGGACAGGCCACAGCCACTTCACTTCTACAGCAGGACACCCAAAGCCTGGCTAGCAGGCAGCTGAGCCACCAGAGATGGCCTCTCTGAGCTCATGCAGCTCTTCCACACAGCTGCCTGGGAATATCCTAATCCAGACTGATGGAAAATTGTGCTTCCGTCCTGGGAGCATTGACTCAGACTCAGCTTTGGACATTTATCCTCATCCTGTGCAGGGAGCAGATAAAAGCTTCTGAACTTCTTGCAGTATCAAAGTGGACACCATCAGGAGCAGGTCCATTCTGGTGGAAATGAGCCTTTCCAACAGCCTTGAGGGCCTTGGCAGTCATGTGTGGCCATCCCAGGCTCCAGAGGAGTGGCCTGGAGAAGGACATGGAATGCCTGGACTGTCCATGGGCAAGGAGCAAGGCCAAGGAAGGTGCTGTCTCTGCTGCCCATTCCCTCCTCAAGGTGGTCAATGCTGAAAGGGCCTTAGCCAGTGGAAATGGAAAAGGCAAAAGCTAAAGCATAAGGATTTGGATTTAAAATTGCAGCAAAAACAAATCTTGATTTCTGAAAAGCCAGTTTCTTCCAAAGCAGCAGGGAATTCAGGCTGAATCTGGTGCCTGAACTTGGGGGAAAACTACAAAATCCCTGGGTGACCCCAGAGCACCTTCTCCTTTCTGCCAATACATCCCAGAATCATTTAGGTTGGAGAATCCCTCTAAGATCACCACCTCCAAGACCACTTCTTCTGGAACACCACCTGGTTCATGCAGACCCCACACCCCTTAGGCTGAATGCTGTGCTCTGTTTTCACAAAATAAATACCCAAAGCTGTTGTGCCTGTGTGGATTTGAAGCCCCAAGCCCTCTGCACAGAGAAGAGCAAAGGCAGCCATCAATCTGAAGTTTCCATTGCATTTTCAATGTTGCACACTTAGACATTTCACAGTTCACTGGCCCTTCCATACACTCCTCAAGCTCCAGGATTGCAAAGTCAGAATTCAAGGGAGCACTGGGCTTCCTGGCAGGAATAGGCTGAGCTGATCAGAGCCTCTGTCTTACTCAAGAGGGCCTCATTGCTACCGGTTTCATAAACTGGGGAAGTAATTTAGGGGTTTTCCCTGAGCTAAAAACCCCACACCAGGACAGGACACATGAGAAGGGACCAGGGTGCTGGATAACAGTGTCCTCTACACGTGCAGAAGACTAGAAGGGGCAGAGGAGCTTCCCTACCACTTTGGGAGTGCAGCTCTTTTGCAGGAGCGCTGGCTTTCCATCCCTGCTCTCTGGCAGCAGGCAGGACACTGCTGACACAGGCACTGACAGGATCCAGGCAAGCACCCTCCAGTGCCACAGGCACAGCACCAGCCCTTACAGAGCCCAGGGCAATGGAGACCTTGTCATGCCCCTGCCAGGGCTGGGAGTAGCCCCAGAGCAGAACTCCCTGAGCCCAGCTTGCTCTGCGGCTCAGTGTCCCCAGCTCTGAAAATCCCCAGTCACCCAGCAGACACCTTCAAGCCCGTGGTGCTGCCCAAGAGCCAAGGCAGTGAAACCCCATGGAAATCTTTGGTTTGTCTTCCCAGAAGCTGAGGAGCTTTCACTGCCCTGACACCACCACGTGGCCTCCCCTGTTCCCTAAGGGGAACAGACCCTCATGGGGACACTGGCAGTGCAAAGCAGGACCTCTCTGGCAGGCAGGGGCTCCTGCAGTCTGGGCCCTGGGGCTTTTCAGAGCCAAAACCATCCTGTAGCACTGACCTGGCAGGGAAGCCACAGTGGCCAGCCCTGGCCTGCTTCCCCCACTTCATAATGTACAGACATCAGCATTAATTAGGGCCTGGCATGGAGTCCCAGCCAAGTCCAGCTATTGTTGCTGCCAACTCCTGTTTCATTGTCCAGGTCAGAGTTTCTCCCCCCTCTCTTTCCCTTTATTCCAGGCACAAACGCTCTCTCAATTTACTGGGGTTGATCTCAGTGTGTGGGAATCTGGTGCAGAGGTTAATTAGTGCTGCCAAATGCACTTTAACCCTTTGAGCAGCTTCAGAGGAAGAAAGGGGAAGGATCAGAGTGGACCAAGAAACAGAGGAAGTTTGGCCATCAGAGGTGACAGAGCAGGTGGAAGTATGTTTGTAAGTATGGAGGAATGTTTCCTTGGGGGGGTGCAGAGACAGATTCTGAGCTCCTGCCACACCCAGGGTCCCATAGGTAGACCCTGAGAGAGCTCCACCAGCTTTTCAGATGCAGTTTGGGTGCATCTATCCATCTAAAAGGATGGCACCCAACTGTGGGAGGAGCTGATGAGCAGGACATCAGCCCCCAGCAAGCCCTGCTGAGCAGTTTTGTTATATCCTGAGGGGAAAACCCTCAGGTTTCTGGTTATTAACCAGGCTGGCTTTAGCACTTCTCCCACCAGATGCAGAGATCCTCAGCTCTCAGGCAGGACAGTAATTACGCACATATATCCTGGGATACACCCACCTACCCTGTGTTTAAGGGATGAGCACACGGCCCATCAGCACCTGTCTGCATCACACATCACCTCCTCAAAATCAGGGAAGACTCCCATGGTGTTTTCTTCCCTGTTTTCATCATGTTTGAACAAAAGCCTCGAGTCAGGATCAGTGTGCCCACATTGGAAACTGCACTCAAGCACCTTGCTCAGTTTGGTTCTCACTTTGTACCTTTGGCACGCTTGGACACCACGGTGGAGAAGCAGAAAAGACAAATCACCATGCTCAGAAATCCAGCAAGATGTTCCTTACATATGGACTATTTTAAAATGGCAACTTTTTCCAGGAATAATGGGAAAAGCAGGGAAGAAGCAACAGTTTTTGCCCTAGGGACCTTTGGAGGTCTTAAACCTCTGCCCAGTGAGAAGCACAGTGAGCTACACCATATGGAATCACAAATCACCTGCCATGAGTGAAAGAACAGCCTGGTTCTGGAGCACAACTCAAAGGAGCTGGAAGAGGGACAAGAGGAAGATCCTGCGAAGGCATTTGTGAGGAGCACTAACCTGTAGGAGCAGCTCACCCTCTGGAACTGCTGCTGAGCCCAGAGCTGGTCCAGTGCCACAGGCTCCATCCCTCTGGGCTTCCTTAGCACCAGGATTCTTCAGAGCAACTGCACCAAGAAAAGGGAAGGAAGGGACATCAGTGCTGCAGGAACACTCTGCCACAACAGCTGGAATGCTGCAGGCTGGACAGTGCAGGGGAAGGCACTGTGCAGTCGCAGCCCTTTGCTTCACCTCTCACAAGGTTGATTTTACCAGGATGTTTCCCCACCCCTCAACCGTTTCAGTCTGGCTTTTTCCCCCCCATTCCTTTTGTCCCCCTTTTAACATCCTGTAAGTAAAAAGCAGTTAAAGCCAGGGATCCTTAAAGCAGGTAGGCATCAGAATTATAGAATTATGGAATCATTAAAGTTGGGGAAAGATCACAGAGCCCAACCATTCCCCAGCACTGCTGAGACCACCACCAAACAACATCCCCAAGTGTGACATCCACAGGTCTTCTGAACACTTCCCAGGACAGTGCATCCACCACTACCCTGGGCAGCCTGGACTTCTTTTGTGAGGAAATCTTTCCCAATACCCAAACTAAATCTGCCCTGGCACAGCTTGAGGCCATTTCCTCTTGTCCTGTTCCTTGGTCCCTAGAAGCAGAGCCCAGCCCTCACCTGTCAAGGAGTTGTGGAGAACAAGAAGGTCCCTTCTGAGCCTCCTTTTCTCCAGGCTGACCCCCTTTCCCAGCTCCCTCGGCTGCTCCTTGTTATGAACAAAATTTTGCCAGTGTTTTTTTGTAAAAGAAAAAGTTTTAAAAATTTTCCTTCCAGAGCAGAACTTGCTTGTTGCAAAACTGACCAAACCAGTTTAGCTGCAAAAGGAGCTGCTTGTTATGGTAATTACAATTGATGGCTCCCTTTGTATTGGTGGAGGCCTTGGCCGGCTAGGCTGATAGCCTTCCCCCTGAGGCAAAGAATCTTCCCAAATGAGATACAGAATCAGAGAACATGCAAAACACCCTCCAATGCATGCTGGGACTGCTACAGATGGACGGAAAAAAACCCCAAAACGGCGAGCCAACAGAGAAATTAGAAGATTAAAATAGCGTCCAGGTGTGAGGAACGATATGCTGAATGACTGAGGACCTTTGTGGACCCTCACGCTGAGCTCGGTGGTCGTCCCAGCCGCAGTACCCGGGGCTGGCCAGAGTTAGATTTACAGATCTGAGTAATGCCTGAAGGACTGGATACCCAGCTCTGCCCCAGTGGACAGAGCTGTGAATTACCCGCCTCCTCGGCATCACGCTGGGAGACTCGACAGACGCTGCAGACCTGCCGAGCCAGGCCTTAATCCTGAGCTGATCATTTTAATAAAGGCATTAAAAGGAGAAAAAGCCTCCTGCCCTGTTTATTTCAGCTGGGGGCTCTCGTCCGGGATTGCCACACCAGAAGAGGACACCAGGACTGGCCATCTTGGACCTCGAGGACAGCTGGCTACCAGGACTGGAGAAGATCAGCTCAGGACCAGTGACGCGGAGGAACGCCGGATTGGTGAGAACATCCGGTGGCGGGAGCGGGAGACGAGCGAGTGTGTGTGTGAGTGAGACGAGGCCGGCAGCCGGACCCTCGGAGCGAGTGCGGGCCTCTGAGTACCGCGGTTCTGTCCTTTCGCGAGAAAGGCAGCCGGGACCAGGGGGAAGCGTGTGGAATTAGCGAGAGTGAGGCGTCTCCTGGGGGGAAAGAAGGCCCCCCCCCCCCCCTCTGGGCGTGCAGAGGGCTTAGTTGTGTGAGTGGCACGCACCCCCTCTGGGCGTGCAGAGGGCATAAATTGTATGAGTGGCACGCAACCCTCCGGGCGTGTGGAGGGATTAATTGTGTGAGTGACACGCACCTGAAAGTCCTGACAGAGGGAGTCAGGCAGATTGGAAGTCCCGAGAAGGATTCGGGCAAGGAACAAGCCCTGCAGGCAGCCTAAGTCCTGACATAGGAGTCAGGCACAAAAATCCCAGCGAAGGCGTCTGGGTCTGTTTAAAATCCCAGCGAAGGAGTCTGGGTTTGGTTTTTTAGGTCCTGACAGGGAGTCAGGCACAAAAATCCCAGAGAAGGCGTCTGGGTCTGTTTGAAATCCCAGCGAAGGCGTCTGGGTCTGTTTTTTGGGGGTCCTGACAGAGGAAGTCAGGCAGAAATCCCAGCGAAGGAGTCTGGGTTTGGTTTTTTAGGTCCTGACAGGGGGTCAGGCAGAAATCCCAGCGAAGGAGTCTGGGTTTGTCTTTAAGTCCTGATATGGTGAAGCCTAAAAATTGGCAAGTTAGGCACACTAAAAATCAGGCAGTTGTTTTTCCTGACAGAGGGAGTCAGGCACGAACCACCAGGCTCTTACGCCGAGGTTTCGTGTTTAAAGTCCTGATAGACGTAAGACCGGACGTTAGGGAAGTCTGGCAGTCAAGAGATCAGGCAGTGGTTTAAACATAAAGTCCTGAGCGTCAGGCATAAATTTGAAGTTCGGTGGAGGGGGGGTTGAAGCTCCCGGGATAAGATTTTTCTTGAGGGTATCTTTCAGTAAGAGACACCTTTGGGATTTTTTTCTGTTGAGACCTGAAAAATGGGAGGGGGTAATAGTAAAAAGACAGGAAAAAGACAGAGAAATATACATCCTAATAGTCCCTTAGGGGAATTGTTAGAGAAATGGAATTCTATAGAAGCCACGAAGGGATTAGATAAGGTAAAGATGATCCACTACTGCATAGAAGTCTGGCCAGAATTAGAAGTGCAAGGAGGATGGCCTTGGTGTGGGACAAAGGACAGGTGGATGTGTGAACAACTGAGTAATTATCTGACAGCCCGAGGAGATACTGATCCTGAGCAGTTATTATATGTAGCCTGCTGGTTAAAGAGCGCTTTTGGAGAAGAAGAGGTACGGATTTGTAAAGTGCAAAAGACAGAGGGGAATGAAGGAGGAGATGATAGAATTAGTGAAAGATGGGACCCCCTAGATTATTTGCTTCCTGCTGCTCCTGCACCTTATAACCCTCTCCCTCAAGCACCTCAAATGGCAGGTCCGGTTCTTCCCCCGGCTGCCATCTCTTTACCGCCTGCTCAAACTCCTCCCTCTATCCCTCTGGCTTCTCCTATAGACCCGGTATCTCCCTCGGTGACCACTCCCTCACTACCCCCTTCAGCTCCTCCAGTTCCTTTGGCACCACCACAAGTGCCGACTACACCTGCTGCATTCTCCACCCCTTCTCCAGCTCCACTTAGTACCCAAGCTCTTCTCCCCCTCCTGTTGCTGTCCCTTTACCTCCTAGTTGGGACACAAATGCCTCCTTGTCTGGTAAACAACTATCACCAAATACACCTGCTGATCTGCAGAAACATAGATATCCCTCAAGCTGGTAGTTTGGCTGGGCTGTACTGTGGTACCAGATCCAAGACCTCCAAGGCAGAGAGACCCTTTCCCCTCAGAGAAGTTCCTATGGGAGGGGTAGGGGGAAGTGTTGGATTTGTGAATGCTCCTCTAACTGCTTCTGAAGTGAGAGGATTTAAGGAGGAGTTAGGGCATTTAGTTGGAGACCCGGTGGGCATAAGCCACCAAGTGGATCAATTCTTGGGTCCAAATATCTACACTTGGGGAGAGATGAATTCCATTTTGAGTATGTTATTTTCCCCAGAGGAGGTCCAGATGATTAGGGAGGCTGGCATAAGAATTTGGGAGAAAGATAACCATCCGGGACCCCAAGTGCCATCAGGGGAACAAAAGTTGCCACTAACAGATCCCAGCTGGAATCCTAATCAGGAGGAAGGGAGGAAGGCCATGATAGAATATAGATCTTTGATAATTCGGGGGATCAAAGAGTCAGTTCCCAAAGGAACTAATACCAAATTGACATTTGAGGGTGCACAGGAGAAGGATGAAGCTCCTGCTACTTGGCTTAATCGCCCAAAGCGGAACTTCCAGTTGTATTCTAGAATAGACCCAGACACCCCAGAAGGTCAAGTACTACTAGAAGTCCAATTTGTTACCAAATCTTGGCCTGATATACAAAAGAAATTAGAAAAGATCGAAGATTGGCAGGAGAAGAGCATAAATGAGTTATTAAGAGAAGTATTAATAGCATATTTGAAGAGAGACAAAGATAAAGCAGAGGCCAAAGCTAAAATCATGGTTGTGGTAGCTAGAGAAAGTGTGGGGTGGATAGGACCACCACCAGGAGGAGGCAGGGGTAGGCCTCCTGAACTGTCAGGTACAAGAGAGATAGAGAGACCTCAAGTCCCTTGGAGAGAACGGCATTGCTCTTACTGTGAAGAAGCAGGACACGTCAGAAGGTTTTGTAGAAAACTCAGTCTAGCATTAAGCAATAGCCAGAGAACAAGATATGTTCCCTTAGGGGTGACAATTAAGAGTGTCAAGAGTTTTACACCTTTAGGAGACCCGATGCAACATCTAGGAGAACCCTTGGTAAACTTTAAAGTGGGACCCCTAAATGAAGAATTTGAATTTTTGGTTGATACAGGAGCAGATAAGTCCTGTCTCAACAAAATACCAAAAGGTATGAAAATGGGGGGAAAATTTGGCGAAGTGTTAAGTGCTGAAGGGAAACCATTTAGAACATCAGTGATTGAAGATGTAAAAATAGTTGGAAACTCAAGGCAGTGTGAAGCTAATTTTATTTATTTGCCTAAGTTAGAAAAGAGTTTGTTAGGAAGAGATCTGCAAGTTCATTTGGGAGTTGGAATTATTCCAAGAGAAGGGAGGATAGTAGTACAAGTAATGAAGTTATCCCAAGGGGATGTCGCAGAAATAAACCCTGAGGTATGGGCTGAAGGGGGAAAGCGAAGCTTATTAGACATTCCACCCATAACAGTAAAGATGCAAGATGATACTTCACCCATACGGGTTAAACAGTATCCGATTTCCCTAGAAGGAAAGAAGAGGCTTGCCATAGTTATTGAACAACTGTTGCAAGAAAGAATTTTAGAACCCTGTAGGTCACCACACAATACTCCTATACTAATAGATGGGAAAAGAGCTTCAGGTTATGCCATTATTGATGGGGAAACACGGCAAATTAATGAAAAAGGGAAACTACCTCCAAATTGGTCAGCCCAAAGCTGTGAAATATATGCCCTGAAAAGAGGACTGGACTTACTGGAAGGGGACCAGGGAACTATTTATACAGATTCCCAATATGCATTTGGGATAGTTCATACATTTGGGAAAATATGGGAAGAACGTGGGTGTTTAAGTTCAAAAGGAAAAAGCTTAGCCCATGAGAATCTAGTCAGAGCAGTATTGGAAGCTCTGCAAAAACCTACAGAGATAGCAGTGGTCCACATAAAAGGGCACCAAAGAGGAGACAGCCTTGAAGTTAGAAGAAACCGACTAGCTGAACAGATAGCAAAAGAAGCAGCTTTAGAACCAGGAGATCCAGTAAAAATTTTTCTAGTAGAAACTACACCTGAAAAAGGAAAAAGCAAAGAGGAACCTGTGTTTAGTAGAAAAGAATTAGAAGCTGTAAAAGATTTAAGGTTATTCCAAGAGCAACAAGGAGAGTGGTTAACCTCAGATGGACGGGTGTTTTTGAATAAAGCACTGACTCGGACAGTGTTAACAAAACAGCTAAGTAAAAGGATATTCAATAACTGGCCAGTAACACCTAAACTTGTAATAAGTGATGTGAAAGTAAAAAGTACCTTATTGTTGTTTTGTTGTGTGTGTGAGAGTGAGTCACAAAGTCAGCCTCAGCTTTCCGAGCAGGTGGGAAGGGGGCAGTTCAAAGAAGTGTGTGTGACCTGCAAACCAGTGTTCCCCAGATGTGTGAGAGAGCCGTAGCTGTAAGAGCGTGAGTGACACACAGACAGCCTCACAGGTGAACGTGCACTGGAGACAACCAGAGTCAAGACCTTTCCAAGAAGCCCAGAGATACTGATACCTGGAAGCCAACCCCAAAGCGAGGGAGGCCACAGGAACCTGTGATTTCTAGCAATAAAGATCCACTTTGTGTCTTGAGAGTGTGAAAAAATGTGTGAAAGTGAATGAGAAATAAAAGTGAGTGTATGTAGATGAATTAAAGTATAAGTAATGTAGATTGTGCATTATAAGTCTTATCACATCTCCTTAGAAAAAGGTGTATCGTGTCAAAAAGTTAATGTAAGGAAAAACAGAGAAAAAATCTTGTTTCAAGTATAAGAAGCTAAAAGAAAAGTAGTATTTAAGCTGTTAGTGAAAATGAGAAACTGAGGCAAGAGATAAATACATAAGATCTTGAAAACAGAACAGAAAACTAGTAAGTTAAATACACAGAAAATAAGAAGAATAAAAGTACTTTGGTAGTTAGGTTAGCTAACAGAAATACAACTCCCTGCTAAATATAAAGTATGCAGAAGTTGATGAGAAACATGCAAGCTATAGAAAAAGAGAAATTAACCAATTATAACATTAACCAGAGAAACTGAATTTTAATAGAATCATAAACTATTATTAACCTATATTTGAAAGCCCGTTTCAGGTACTTCTTGTTGCTAATTTGACTGCAGACCAGAAGAAGAAGGTGGGACCTACATCACCAGACCCCACATCACTTTCACCCTCTGGCATTGGACCAGAATCCACATCTGGCATTGGACCGGACTCCACCCCATTTTCCCTCTGGCATTGGCCACCCCACTTTCCCTCTGGCATTAGCCACCCCATTTTCCCTCTGGCATTAGCCACCCCACTTTCCCTCCAACATTAGCCACCCCATTTTCCCTCTAGCATTGGCCACCCCACTTTCCCTCTGGCACTGGCCCTCTGGCATTGGACCAGAGTCCACACCACTCTCACCTCTGGGCACTAGACAAGAATCAGCTATGTCACAAGTTAATTTACCCGAGTACACTGTGATAAAAGGACCAACAGATTTAAAGTTGACTCTCAGGAAGAAGAGTAAAAAAGACTGAACTGTATGAGAAAACAAATGGATGTCAGAGCTCTAACATAACTTGAAATGGTTTAAAATAGTTCTGTGTGTAGAATCTGTTTGTAAAAAGTTTAAAACTGTAAATAAGTAATATAGTTTTAAAGGACTCCAGGTTAATCTTTTACAGAGCACTCCCCTAAGAGAAACCAAATTTAGTAGGGAAAAGACCAAGAGAGGTTTAACCAGAAGGGCAGGTGGAAGAGACTCTAAAGAGCTTGGAAGCTTCTTAGTAGAAATTCCCCAAGAGGCAAGGCCGGGTGGGCAGGCTGTGCAAGATGTCCCATACCGGACTCTTGGGAAGGGTGGCAGTGCTGGCTCTGATTGCTGGTGGTGCTCTGGGGAGCCCAGGAAAGCCGTGCAGTGAATGCTACCAACCCCTCTATAAGGCGGGAGTGAGCTCCTTGTCTAGAGTCCACATCAATTCTGACCCTAATTGTGTTAACCTCTCCCAATTGGTCCTTTATCAGAAAAATAAGAGAGTGTATTGGATAACGCAGAATATTGCCACTTTTAGGCAGCCACTCCTGGGAGAGTGCCCTATAGGAGAAACCTGGTTGTGCTTTGAATATAATACTGCTAAAGCAAACTCAGAAAAGGTAGCAAAGGAGAAAGAAATAGTAAAAACAGTAAAAAAACGGTTTGTAAATTAGAAGCTGTTAAAGAAAAAGAAAGAGACAAGTGTATCCACTATGAAGTATATAAAAGTTATGAGTATACAAACCCCTCTTGGAAAATGAACGAACTGTGTAAATATAAAAAATGTCTAATAGAAGCTGATAACACAGTTCAAGAAAGCCCTAAACACCTGGTTTTGATTTTTAGTGCTGCCGCATACACTAAGTTACCAAGAAATTGGTCTAGTAGCTGCACTGCTAGAATAATAAAACCAGCTTTCCTCTTGTTACCCAAAGGAACTAGATCAAGGCTAGGAGTTTCTATATACAATGGTTTGAGAAAAACCAAAGAGAACAGGCAAAGTGTAATAGAAATTGAAAAGATCCAAAATTGTAATTAGACCCCGATATCTGCGTTAAACAGAATCACCAAACTCCAAGCAGTAACATTTCAAATGAGAAAAAATTCTTAGCAAATATAAACAACCAAAACAAAACTCCTATACTTGATCTGAGTTGGTGGGATAATCTAGAAATTTTTAAAAGGGATGTATGGGGAAAAAAATAATTCTTTTCACTGTGTGTATACCTAGAAGATTGTTCTTGTTACAATGTTTATTGCCCTGTTTCATTAAGATAAAAAAAATTGCAAGTTGATGCGAGCTTAAAATTTAAGCTCGATCAAAGAAAAAGAGGGGGGACTGTTATGAACAAAATTTTGCCAGTGTTTTTTTTTTTGTAAAAGAAAAGTTTTAAAAACTTTCCTTCCAGAGCAGAACTTGCTTGTTCCAAAACAGACCAAACCAGTTTGGCTGCCAAAGGAGCTGCTTGTTATGGTAATTACGATTGATGGCTCCCTTTGTATCAGTGAAAGCCTTAGCCGGCTAGGCTGATAGCCTTCCCCCTGAGGCAAAGAGTCTTCCCAAATGAGATACAGAAGCAGAGAACATGCAAAACACCCTCCAATGCATGCTGGGACTGCTACAGATGGACGGAAAAAAAAAACCAAAACGGCGAGCCAACAGAGAAATTAGAAGATTAAAATAGCGTCCAGGTGTGAGGAACGAGATGCTGGATGACTGAAGACCTTCGTGGACCCTCACACTGAGCTCGGTGGTCGTCCCAGCCACAGTACCCGGGGCTGGCCGGAGCTAGGTAAGATCTGGGTAATGCTGGAAAGAGTGGACACCCGGCTCTGCCCCAGTGGCCAGAGCTGTGAATTACCCGCCTCCTCGGCATCACGCTGGGAGACTCAACAGACGCTGCAGACCTGCCGAGCCACCCCTTAATCCTGAGCTGATCATTGTAATAAAGGCATTAAAAGGAGAAAAAGTCTCCTGCCCTGTTTATTTCACTTGGCAAGTAAATGGAAAAGAGGTTTGGCAGAGGGAGGATTTGAATGGTTGTTTTTACAAAGTCGATCCTAACAGATCCATATAGGATGGCTTAAAACCCATGCGGACTATCAGATTTATTTAATATCATAGAATGATAAAGTGGAGCAGCTGACAAAAGTCAGAAAGATAAAAATTGATCCACAGCACACAATTTGATCAATGGTTACATTGTGAATTAGGGCACAATGGAAATTGTTTTTTGCAGCACAAACCTGAGGCTGGCAGTTGCCCTGAAAGATGTGGAACGGTATTCTCACACAGTGTTCCCAGTGCCAGCTGAGGCTTAAACAAAACCATCCAGACCTGACATGACCCCTACATGTCAAAAGTAACAAAACACTGTGGTCAACTGATAAGAAAATAAATAAGCTAAGCTGCAACCTGGGCAATAACAGCTCTATACTTTTACCATCAATGATTTTGGCTGAGGTATCAGTGAATGAGACATTTCCAGGTTCAGTTTGCAGTAAATGAAGGGTTATTTATCATAGGGTTAGCTTTTGTAACGTTAACGTGCCTGGAGTGGGGAGAGAGATGAGCGGGTGTTCTTCCCCACCCTCCTCCACCTTTTGTTTTTTCCCTAAGGTGTTCAGTGGAGTTTCCTCCAATAAATTGTTCAGCGGAGGAAGTGAGACTGCTTTTAAAATGTTTTGCAAGAGTTGCAGTCCTTGAATTAAGCATTTGAGTTGCTTTTGTTTCAGGGTTTTAGCAGGCTTTTGCTTCTCACCCTGGAGCAGTTCACCTTAGCAGTTTGCTCCTTTTATTCCAGTGACTTTCCTTTTGGACACAATGAAGTTCTGCAGCAAGCAATGCCACTGCCTAGAGCCTTTCTTAACAACCAATCACTTTTTTAATAACCAATCATCTTTTTAGTGGCCAATTTCCCCTTATCCTTTTGGGTTTTTTTAATCAAGTCCAGCCCAGGGGTAGGGAGGCGACTACTAAATTAACCAAGGAAGAATAACAAAATATTTTCCCCTAAAGTTTTCCTATAGCCCCCACAGAGGAAGCTGCATGATAAATACCTAGGCTTGCATAGGGACAACACCATCTCCACAAGGCAGCCGCTGCAGAATTGGCCTCGGGATTAAAACTGCCAATTCTAGTTCTCCACAACAGACCACAGACTGGTGGAGTTGCAGAATTGCTTTCAGGACTGAGACCTGCCAATTCTGGCTTTTAACAACAAAACACAAAAAGCACAGGGGCATGGGTCCCCTGCAAGCAGGAGCTTTTCAGCTCTGCACCAAACCCCACCTAGACAAAGGGATTAAATCCCTAAACCCATTTACCACAATATCCACAATTCTTTCCGAGAAAGATGCTCTCAGACTTCCAAGCCTGCAGAATAAACTACAATTCCCACAACCCCTTGAATAATTGAAGATATTTTTGACAATTCTCCCACCTTAGGGATAAAATTTAAGGTGGCTGGAGAGGCCCCTGTCTTGACTAGGAAACACACCTCCTCTCCATCTGAACCCACCTTAAAAGTTAACAAGGGCTCCGGTGTGGTGTGTCCCTGCTACAGTGGGAGCCCCTGACACATCTAATAATCCATCTCCATTATCCCCTGGACTTCCTCCTCCTGACGGTCCAGCTGGTTTTGTGAACATTCCCACTTCCAGTGTCTCTCTGCCCAGCAGATAGCACACTGATTCTTTCCCAGCTGCTGTTGGGGTTGGCTCTCCCCTGCTGAGGAGGGAATGCTTCTGCCACATCCTTGCAGCCGACCCTGTCCCTTCTATTATGGGGAACCGCTTGGGTCCTGGTGCCATCGGGGGCCATAAAAATTCTGCCATCCCCTTTGTCTTTGCTTTCTCCTTTTCAGCATCCCTTTTCACATACACTAGCTGTATCTTTCTAAGCAGTTCATCCAGGGACATATTCTGCCCTTCCTCTAGTCCTCCCTGATACTGCCTGTGGGTACTCATTTTCTGCAGCTCAAAGCCATTTGTCTTTCCAACGAACCAAACAAAATCCTTAAATGAAAATCCTAATCTTTCCACCAACAATCTGCATTTCCTGGATCTTCTTTCCTCCTTGTTCTCACTCTCCTTATTACACACATTATACCAGAGCCAGTCCCTGTCCTGCCAAAGTGTCCAAACGTGGCCCCCAGGTTGTGATTCTCCTCAGGGAACAAGAGGGCAGAGCTGTACTTTATTGGCCACTAAGTTATCTCTATCTGGGGGAGGACTGACTTTTTGGAATCTACTCATTTGTTCAGTTTCCTCTTGTAACACTGACTGGACTTTCATTCCATGAGGGCTTTTATTCCTTTAGAATTATGGTATTATCATCCCTTCACAGGAAAACATTTGCAAACCAATGGATGGCCATTTTTTTTGCTTCTGTGTTACGTTTACTAAAGTGACTCTCAGTGGTTGACATAAGGGCAAATGAGTTACTGCTTTGAGTTGGAAGCAAACTTGAAAATCTTTCACATTGTTATAAATGAATAAGGGGACAGTTGGCTCTCACAATTAAGAGATTAATATTATGTGTATGTTAAGAGAATTTTTATAGCTGTATGGTTATGTTATTTTTGCATCTTCTTTCCATAGTACTCTTTCCCTTCCCCCCTGTCACTAGTGGGGCATTTAGGGGCGGGAGAGCTTGTTACCAGGAGGCAGAGCATGGCAACACCTGACCTCCAATCAAGATGTAAGAAAGTGACCTCCACCATCCAAAGTGACCTCCACCATTGGATGGCAGAGAAAGAGTTGACTGACAAAACTTTGGGAGGGGCTAAGGATATAAAAGGCAGAGTATCCATTTTCTAGATGTGCCAGTGGCATTTGGTCATGGCGACTCTCAGTCCTGTATTTTTCCTTATTCACTCTTTGATGTATTTTTGTTAAGGTTTAATAAACCTTTGAAATTTTAAAAGTGAGCCTCATTTCTCACAATGTTCTTAGGGCATCTCAATTAATTTGGGAAGTATGCAGCTTTTATGAACTACTAGAGTTGAGCAATAAGACATAAAGCTTTCCTGAAGTGAGGATTCCTTAATGCCTGATTCTTCTGTGTTTTCAAGGTAAAGATGTTTTTCTGCTGCACAAATGACTTCAATGAGAAAAATATCCCAGCATGGAGTAAGAGCTTTGTAAAGAGACCAAGTGTTGCCAGCAGTCGCTCCAGGTGCTCCTGCCATCAGCCCCCAATGCACGTGGGCTTTGGCTCCCTGTGGCACAGAAGCCCACGGGGGCACAGGTCTCTGGGGCAGGAGACGGGCACCAGCGCTGCCAGGGCTCAGGGAGTGGCAGCTCTGCTTGGCCGGGGACTCTGCCACAGCTGCTGCTGTCAGCGCTGCCCGGGCCCCAGGGCTCAGAGCAGCATCCGTGCCCGGGCCCGCCCGTTCCTTGTGCCTGTCCCACCCGCGGGTTTAGGATGGCCACCAGCCGGGACGTGTCCCAAGGAGGCCGTGCCAGCTTCCCTGGAAGGCCCCGTGCCCTTCCCAGCGCGGCTGCCTCGGCAGCCCTGGGGGCTCCTTCTGCTGCCCTGAGCCCGCAGAGCAGGGCAGCGTTTGCTGATGCTCTGGGCCCTTCCTAAGGATCCTGTCGGGCTGCCTTAGACACCTGGGGCCAGGCATTCCTTCCAGCCTGGGCCACTTTGGCCGGGCTGGGGGCAGCCCCAGGGCAGGTGGGAGTGGGTGCAAGGGCCCTTTGTGACACGGTGCAGCACGGTCACCGTGTCATGGAATGGAACAGGGTGTCCTTTGTGACACGTGGTGACATAGGAGCTGGCAGTGACAGGAGCAGGCCACAGTGCTTGGAGCACGCGACGGGACAGAGCAGTGCTGTGAGGAGCCCCCGCACAGCTCGCTCGTTCGTGTCCCACCCAGAGCTCTTCCAAAGCGTTGTTGACTTGGTGACTCGGAACTTTTCCAAGGCATCTCCCATTCCTGCGGCCAGTACCATCAAGTCCAGACCGTAGAATTTGGTCACCTGAATCGTTAATGAGGAGTCTCCTGTCATTGTGGCAGGAGCCCTAAAGACCTGAGTGCAGGACTTGCTGTCCTGCAGCCTTCCTGAGGCTTCCCTGTTGCAGGTGCCTTGAAGGCACAACTGCAATTGTTGACTTGGGGATATCCCGAGGCATCTCTCTTTAAGGCGCCCTCAAGACCAGACTCAGGCATGGCAGGCAGATTCCTCAGCCTGTTCAAAGTATTCAGGGGGAAAAAAATGAAAGACCCTGGAGCTGCCCCAGCACAGCAGCCTGAAGATCCGGAGCAGATCCAGGCACTGCAGGATGGTGAGTAGCAAGAGCTGGGCCTCAGGGCTGATGGCAGCAGCCAGCTTGGCCCCATCCCATCCCATCCCATCCCATCCCATCCCATCCCATCCCCTGGGGAAATGCCCACGGACAGGATGGAACAGGGGTAGGACAGACACCCCACAGTGGCCATGCTCCATCCCCTGGGTCATCCCGGGGCTCTCCCTGCCTGGGGACAGCAGGGCTGGGCTGTGTTCTCCGGCCTCTCCCGCAGCCCCTCAGCTCTGGCTGCGCTCGCTCTTTGCCAGATGCAGCCCTGGACAAGACACGACAGAGGGAACCCGGCCGTGGCCGCTTGCACAAAACCCTGAAGGTACCTGCAGCCACCCCCACCTGGGCTGGGCCCGCTGTCCCTGCTCAGCCCAGCACCATGCTTGGAGCATGCCTTGAAACATCTCTGGCTTCCCTTTCCTTTGATCTCCTGCAGATGTTCCGGAAATTCCTCAGCATTCGACGAAGTAGAAAGGTCGGCCCGACACCAGCTGAGGGCACAGCCCAGCCTGACTCGGGGCTGACTGAGCTCCAGGCAGAGCCTGATGTCAGCCCAGATTCGGCTGAGCGCTCTCAAGATCAAGACTTTGACACCTCAGTGACTGAAAGCTGGGCAAAGGCTCTTCTCACATCAATGACGGAGGATCTGGTCATCACAAACACTGACAATGAAGAGTCTGAGGACATCTCAAATATTGACACCATGCCGACTCCCACTGTGTTTCATGCTCCCACTAAAGATTTATTCGAAGAGAGTGCTGCTCCTTCTCAGCAGCAGGTAAGCAGCCTGGGGCCAGGCCTGGAGGCCTGCCAGGATCATGTGTCCCCTCAAGCCATGGTCACTGGGCCCCCTCAGCCTCTGAGGCCAGCACAGTGTGGCAGGAAGGGAAGCACTTCTTGGGGGAAGCTGGGGAAGTTGCTGTCTTGGACAGTGCTCCAAGTCTTCCCCATGCCTCCTCCAGGTGCCAGCCATTGTAAGGAGCATTCACCAGAGTCTACTATGCCATGTCGCTGTGGATGCCAGGCTTCAAATGGACATTGTGAGGCTGGCTGAAGAACACCCTGCTGACGTGGTGCTGACCCTCCTGCGCTGTGCCCCAACATGTGACAGGTACGGGGCCCACGTGCCTGGAGAGCTCACGGCTCAGCAGCCTTTAGGGCCCATGGCCCTGCACAGCCTGTGCTCTGGGCTCTGCCAGACAGGCACAGAGGTCCAGGACCCTCGGGCCCCTCTGTTTCCCAAGCCTGCTGCCAATGCTCCCTCCCTGTTGCTCAGGGCTCCGGGGCTCTGTCACCTGGGCCCCCACAGCTGCACAGGGCATGGTACTGGGACTGAGATGCCCCTGACACAGAGCTCTGATCCCACAGAGCTGCTGAAATGCTGTGGAGAAACATAGGGTCATCAGGACCGGCCGTGGAGAAAGTGCTCCCAACACTGCTCTGTGTGATGGAGGATTGGCCTCTGCACAGAGCACGCACCTCTGATGGGGACGACGGGGATGTTTTTGCTCTGGCTGTGAGTTTCTGGAACTGGCCTCCACTTGCCCCTCGGTCACCTCTCCAGCAGCTCTCCATCCTCTCCGTGCCTCAGGCACTGGGCTGAACCCTGGGCTAGGGGCAGGCTCAGGGGGCACCAGGCCCGCTGCTCCTCCTGCATCTGCCCTTGGGCCCTGTCCCACGGACACCTCGGCACTGAGCGCTGCCTTGGGCTGCTTCTTTTGCAGGCAACTCTGGTGATCTGGGTGATTGTGCCCGAGTGCCACAAGGCAATGATCCCTTTTTCTGGGCAATTGTTTGTGGCTCTGCTCTCCCACATTGTCATCACCACACAGCAGATGCCACCAGAGGAAATTGATACCATCTGGAGAGCATGCCAGGAGGAACACCGCCTTCCCAGCAACTACAACAGGTCCCGGTCCTCCTGTCCTTCCCATGCCCTTGTGGCCAGTGCCAGCACTCCCAGTGTGACCTGGGCTTTGCTCTGCACACAGGTTTGCAGTGCAGGCCATGAAGGCTCTGCTCTACCGACTGCGCTGTGACAAAGAGGTGATGGCTGTGGAGCGCATGCGTGGTTGGAAGATGCTGCTGTGTGCTGACACCCAGCACTATGCCGTGGGTCTGCTGGCCAGGTGAGACCCCCTTCTCCCCACTGCCCCTGGCATTTGTGCCCTGTGCCCCACACAGTCCCTGTGGTCATGGGCCAGAGAGCCTCGTCACTGAGGGACGGCCAAGGAGACTGGAAAAGCCTGGGAGAGGAGGGTGCACAGACTGAGCTGCCTCATAAAGCGCCTACATTCCTTCCAGGGGTGCTGCTCACAGAAACCTGTGAGTCAGTCCTGGGAGAGGTTTAGTGTCCTCACCTCAGGGTCTTGGTTTTTTTTTTCCCCCCTTCCAGGGAGATGTTCCGTATCTTTATCCCCTTGTGTTTCCTCATTGCAATACATCTACTCAAGCGGCTGCACAGGGAGGAGCCACGTCAGGATCTGCCCTTGCTGGCATTTCTTGTGGAGGTGAGCCTGGTGGCCAGCGCTGCCTGGCTGAGCTGCCTCCCAGCTCTCTGCCCTCTCACAGCCACAGCTGCCTGGGACGGTGCCCGTGCCCTGTGCTGCTGCCTGGGCCCAGCCCTGTGCGGCTCTGGGCTCCTGCTGGCCGGCTCCCTGTCACTGCCCTGTGCCTTTCAGGTCCTCCAGTGCCTGGACTTGAGGAAATGTGGTGACAGCATACTGGAGATCATGTCAAGGCACCTGCAGAGCGAGTGCAGGGAGCGGCGTCGCCTGGCGCTCAGAGGCCTCGTGGTGCTCAGCAAGGATCCCTTGAGGGTGAGAAGGGGGCAGTGGCTGAAGTTGTATGAGCAGTGTGGGGTTGGGGAATGCAGTTCATTTGGCTTGGCTGGGCTTCAGGAGCTGAGGCAGCTGCTGCCAGCTCTCCTGCCTCACCTGCCCCAGTGCTTTGGGTCAGGCCTTTGGCCCATGGGCCCTGCAGCAGCAGGGTGGCCTTGCAGTGCCAGGGCGGTGTTGGTGGTGCAGCCGTCCGTGGCTTCCCAGCACAGCCTTGTGTTCCACACAGGCCAGGAGAATGTGCTGTCTGTCTAAAAAGCTTGTGGAGCTGCTGGGTGATGCAGATGGATATGCTGTCAGCATGACTCTCTCTGTGCTCACAAATATACTTGAGAACGAACACATCCTGATATCCAGCACCACCGCCCCGAAGCTGGCTGAGGCACTCCTGCCGCTCTTTGACTGTGTAAGGCTCTGTGCCCCCCGCCATGGGCACTGGTTGCTGCCCAGAAATTTAGTGGATTTTCAGGCCTTTGCCCAGATGGGCTTGGAGAAGTTGGTGCTGAGGTATTTTCCTTTCTTCCAGGACGACATCCATATGCAGCTGCTCTCCCTAAATCTCTTCTTCAAGGTGATGGACTTGGTAGTGGACAAAGGAAAAAAACCCCTGAAGAAGATTGTCAGCCAGAGCCTGCTGCCGCTCTTCTTCCATTGCCATGATGAGAACAAGCGCGTGGCAAAGGTGAGGTTTTGACTTACGCTGGTGCATCCCTGGAAAGGTGTCTCAGATGTCTTCTGGTTGGCCTCTCCCAGGCTCCAGCCTTCTGCTCCTGGCCTTGGCACAGGGATGCAAGTCCTTTTCTTTGGGCTGCCGTAGCAGCTCCACATCTGTGCTCCTCTCCAGGCCTCTCGCGAACTGCTGCTTTGTGTGGTAAGGTTCCTGAGGAGGAGAAAGCTCGAGCAACTGCTTGAGAGGGAGAAGATGTTGGAGTTTGCCGACTGCCTGGTAAGGAGGGCCTGGCAGCCCCAGGCTCAGCCCGGAGAAGGCCCCTGAGGGCGGCGCTCGGTGTGCGGGGCTGGCAGCTGCGCCCCTGCCCGCTGCTGCATCCAGAGGCCGCGCGGGCTCTTCTCCAGGCTCCCGTGGGCCCGAGCCGGGTGCCCATGGAGCCCCGGCCCGGCGGGGCTGCGGGCCGGCACCGCGGCTCCCCGGGCAGCAGCCGGCCCTCTGCCCCCTGCCCTCGGGAGCCCTTGGCCAGCGGCTGCTGGCCGCGCCTCAGGGCTCTGCGGCCAGGGGAGGCCGGGGCTGGGCGCAGGCAGCGCCCGGCCCAGGGGCTGAGCCCCGCGCCAACCCTTCCCTCCTGCCGCTCTCTGCAGCTGGCAGAGGACAGGAGCCGAGCGGCCGAGCACCTGCGCCGGGCCCTGCCATACCTGCGGAGCCCACAGGAGCCCCTGCGAGAGGCGGCCGTCAGGTTCATGGGTGAGCCCCGAGCCCGCGCTCCCTCCCCGGCCCGGCCCGCCGCAGCTCGGCCCCAGCCCCGCCTGCTGCCCCGGCAGCGCCAGCCGGGCCCGGCGCCGTGGAGCCCCGGCTGGGCTGGGCATTGCTGCTGCCGCCCTCTGGCAGCCGTGCCCTGGGCCGGCAGCGTGCGGCAAGGGCCGGGCTGAGCCCTGCCGGGCCAGCAGCCCGTGTGGCCGCAGCGCCGGCAGCGCCGCTGGCAGGGAGCTGTGCCGCTGGCGCCCTGACAGGCTCTGTGCTCACAGGGTCCGCCCAGGTACTCATGAGGGGCAAGAAAGAAGAGCTCGAGGTCCTCAATGAGGGTGAGTGCTGGAGCGGGCTGACTCTGGGGGCTGGCGAGGGGAGCTGCAAGCCCTGCCCCGGCTGCGGCAGGCTTCGCTCCCTGTGTGGACGAGGGGTGGCACGGGCAGAGCACACAGAGATTTCAGGCACACGGGCCACGGCCATCGTGGGCAGCCCTTTGCGGCAGATCCTGCTGGCCCCTCCTCTCTTGTGGCCGATCCAAGAGCTGAGTGGGACACTCTTGACGGGAGGTTCTCCTAGCATTCCTGCAGATGTGGGCCCTGACTGTGGCCATCTTCCTCTCTGTTCCAGCCATTCACATCCAGAAGAAAGGCAGTTTATCCCACTGTAGCAGGAATATTCAAGGGCCCAGTTTACCAGCAGAGCTGAAGAATTAAGTTTGTCTTCACAATCCAGTGAATCAATGAGCTAAGAACAGCACCAGGAGACACTGAAGAGGACACCATCTCTCCAAGCACAGCTGATGATTGGCACAGCTGAGCCTGTGGGCCGCTCGTGTAGCTTCAGCCCTCTCCCTGCCTGTAGATAGCTCCCTCCCTCCAGCTCTCACAGCGTGGCCATCCCCTTTTCTTCCGTTCCAGTTCATCCCTTTGTTTCACCTTCCATTAATAAACAGTTTGGCTTCTGCACTTTGCCTGCATCCCTGTGGAGCTGAAGCAAACCCGGGGCCCTGGGACACGCAGGCCCCTGCTGCCGTTCTCTGCCACGCCGTGTTTTGTGCATGGACACAGAGGAACGAGGGCAGGTCAGGCTGGAAAGGTCCCTGTGCTGAAAGTGCAGTTCCACAGCACTGTGCAGTTCCAGATCTTGCTGAGCACGCTGAAGGCCAGCAGTGGGACAAGGAGCCTCCAGAACCTGCAACACCCTTGTATTTAGAAGAGCCAACCTGAGTATGCTCTGAACCCAGCTGTGAGGGATTCCATGGCAAGCATTCATGGAGGGCAAAGGAGCTTGGAATGCTGGAAGGTTTCAAGAATAGCTTCCTGAAAGCGCAGCAGTGCTCCATCCCTGCACAGGATGAGGAAGAGGGCAGAACCAGGGAGCTTAGCAGAGAGCTCTGGGTGTGCCTAAGGGCAAATGAAGCAGCAGCAGCACGGTGCCCGAGACTCGGACACGCGGCCGTGCCGGTGCCCAGAGCGCTGTCAGGCAGTGCCGGGATCCCGGCTGTGCTTCTGGTCCCCACAAGTGAGGAATGGCAGCCCCAGGCTCAGAGCCAGTCAGAAAGCCAACCAAGGGAGAGCAGAGGGAGGGCAGCCTTCCAGTCTCTCTCGGGCATGGCCGCAAAACAGCCCCTGCTGCTTCTTCCTGCGCCTGTGTTTGGGCTGTGCTGGTGACAGAGCCAGCCAGGTTGGGCTCTGCGTTCCAAAGCCTGTTGGCAGCGGGCAGGAAAAGCTCTGTGTGCACAGCAGAGAGACCTGGAAGGTGCTGGCAAGAGCATCCTGCAGGAACAGGGCTCTGGTCCCTGGCCAGGAACCGCCTGGTTTTGGTGCCGTGAGCAGAGGCAGGAGCTGAGGCAGGTGAAGAGGCAGCGGGCAGCTTGTGTTTGTCAAGGGCCTGGGGCTGCATCTCTGAACCTCCACCTGGAAACACACTTGGGGGAATAGGAGCTAAAGCTGGAGTGCCTGTCCTGAAAGGACCTGAAGTCATTCAGCCTTGCCAGCGTTTTTCTCAAGGGTGTGTTGGTGCTCCCCAGGAAAGCCACACATTTGGGGAAACACCTCTGGAGGAAAGGGGCTTGCTTCTCAAGGAAAGTGCTTCCCAGGGAGCTCCCAGTGAGTCAGGTGCAAGTGTCCCCCTTTGGCTCTCTGTGCTCAATTGAGTCTTTGAGGCCCATTGCACTTGGCAGAGGGGCAGGGAGAAGGCAGTGAAGAGCAGGTTTGGCATCTGCCTGGACCTGTGGAAACCAACCCAAGCACCTGCAGCAGGGTGTGTTACCCCCTTTGGACAGAGGTGTGAGCAGGAGCATCTCTGTCCAGCCACGGGCCCCAAAGCCCTCTGTGAGAGGTGTGAATTAAAAGGCCTTTACACACACTCTTTTCACCCCTTTCCTGTCTGCTGGGTTTCACCTCTTGGCAATATGCATTTGCCTCCTGCTTGGTGGGAGCTGCTGTGGCCCAGGGCCTGCACAGAGCTGGGATGTTTGGGCCAGGCAGCGTGGAGAGCCTTGGCTGATCTTGGTGTGTCCCTGGCCTCAGAAAAGGCCTCCCAAGGTGTCCTGCTCATTGTCCCTGTGCATCCTGGAGAGAACAAGGTGAGCATTTCTGGCAGCTGGGCATCAGCCGGCCTTAAAATGGGGGCGTGTGGTGGAGCGAGCCCAGCTGAGATCCCCTGAGAGCAGCCCAGTGCTCCTTGCTCCTCTCTGCTGACCCGGGAGCCTTTGGTCCAGGGATGGCCCTGGCTGTGTCAGGGCTGCTCCGTGGACACGAGACAGCCAGTCCTGTCTCGCTGGGTCCCAGCAGTGCCTCGCAGCAGCCCTGCACCCACGTCAGGATGCTGGCCAGGAGAGGCCCTGGAAGCTGAGGCAGCTGATTTTAAGCTTTGGCAGACACACAGGGGATGGCCAGCGGTGTTCCCTCAGGATACAGCAGTCCTGAGGGGCCTCCCCAGAGCTGCCTGATGCTGCCCACTCCTTGTGGCACCAGCTGCTTTCCTGTGGGATGTTCTACCTCCCCCAAGAGTGAAGAGGGAGCTGGAGACAGAGCTGGCCAGGCTGCTCTGGATCCTGTACCAGCGGCCCTGGCTGAGTGGAGCAGTCCGAGCTGAGCGCAGATGTGCCAGTGGAACAGCCGTGCCCAGGAAGGCTCGCTGGGAAGGGTGCTCCAGGAGCCACAGGCCTGGCAGCCTGGCTTTGCTGCCAGGGAAGGCCTTGGAGCAGATCCCCCTGAGTGCCATCCCACGGCACGTGCAGGGAACCAGGGGCTCTGCTGGAGGCTGGGAAAGCTCTGCGGAGGGACGGGCACAGCTGGGGCTCCTGGTGGGGTGTTGAGGGCTGCTGTGGGGGTGTTTGGGGGTGGGTGTTGGGGGGCATGTTGGGGAAGGAGTTGTCTGGAAGGTGAGAGGTCTGGGCTGGAATTTGAGTGCATTTGAAGGCAGCATCTGTGCTTTGGCACAGCTTTGGTGTTGGAGGGCAGAAAGAATATCTGTGACTATTTCTGTTCACGCTCCTGTTTCCCCTGCAGGGAACAAGAGGCCACTTAGATATCTGTACTGGGGGAGGATTAGCCCTTTTGCCATCTACTCATTTATTTGGGTTACTGTTGTAACACTGAGTGGACTTTCATTCCTTGAGAGCTTTTATTCCTTAAGACAATTAGGAGATTACCATCCCAAACCAAAGAATGGCCTTTTTTTTGGCTCTGTGTACTGTTACATTTTGTAAAGTGACTTCCAGTGGATGATGTTAAGGCAAATGAGTTGCTGCTTTGAGATGGGAACAAACTTCCAAACCATTCACATTCTTAGGCCATGCCAATATATTTGAGGAGTTTGCAACTTTTTGGAACTACTTGAGCTGAGCAATGTGAAGTAAAGCTTTCCTGAAGTGAGGATTCCTTAATGCCAAATTCTTCTCTGTCGTCATGGCAAAGATGTTTTTGTGGTGCAGGAAATTACTTCAATGAGAAAATAATCCCAGCACGGAGTAAGAGCTTCATACAATAGAGACCAAGTGTTGCCAGCAGTCGCTCCAGGTGCTCCTGCCATCAGCCCCCAATGCACGTGGGCTTTGGCTCCCTGTGGCACAGAAGCCCCCGGGGGCACAGGTCTCTGGGGCAGGAGACGGGCACCAGCGCTGCCAGGGCTCAGGGAGTGGCAGCTCTGCTTGGCCGGGGACTCTGCCACAGCTGCTGCTGTCAGCGCTGCCCGGGCCCCAGGGCTCAGAGCAGCATTCGTGCCCGGGCCCGCCCGTTCCTTGTGCCTGTCCCACCCGCGGGTTTAGGATGGCCACCAGCCGGGACGTGTCCCAAGGAGGCCGTGCCAGCTTCCCTGGAAGGCCCCGTGCCCTTCCCAGCGCGGCTGCCTCGGCAGCCCTGGGGGCTCCTTCTGCTGCCCTGAGCCCGCAGAGCAGGGCAGCGTTTGCTGATGCTCTGAGCCCTTCCTAAAGATCCTGTCGGGCTGCCTTAGACACCTGGGGCCAGGCATTCCTTCCAGCCTGGGCCACTTTGGCTGGGCTGGGGGCAGCCCCAGGGCAGGTGGCAGTGGGTGCAAGGGCCCTTTGTGACACGGTGCAGCACGGTCACCGTGTCATGGAATGGGACAGGGTGTCCTTTGTGACACGTGGTGACATAGGAGCTGGCAGTGACAGGAGCAGGCCACAGTGCTCGGAGCAGGCGACGGGACAGGACGGGACAGAGCGGTGCCGTGAGGAGCCCCCGCACAGCGCGCTCGTTCGTGTCCCACCCGGAGCCTTTCCGAGGCATTGTTCCTACAGGTGACCTTGGGGCCTGTCCACAGGACTTGGTGACCCGTGGCCTTCCAGAGGCATTTGTCTTGCAATTAGCCATTATTTCAATCAGTGATATGGAGCAGAGAACCCCAAGACTGCCTAAGTTGGCCTGGGTGAAGAAAGAGGAATAATACCCTGAAACTGACCTAGAACTGCAGACCGAAGAGCTTGTGCCTATCCAGCTGCTGCAGGAGGGTGAGTGGCAGAGCTGGGCCACAGGGCCTGGTGCCTGCAGCCAGCTTGGCCCCGTCCCATGCCATGCCATGCCATGCCACGCCTTGCCATCCACTAGGGACATTCCCATGGACAGAACCAAACACAGATGGCAAGATCATTGAGCAGAGACCCCCGAGAGTTCCCAAGCTGGCCTGGGTGGGGGAGGAGGAAGAAGAGCCTGAACCTGATCCAGAAGTGGAGACCGAGAAGGTTGTGCCGATCCAGCTGCTGCTGGAGGGTGAGTGGTAGAGCTTGGCCATTGGGCTGGTGCCTGCAGCACCATCCCATCCCATCCCATCCCATCCCATCCCATCCCATCCCATCCCATCCCATCATTTCATCCCATATGCGGGCATGTGCCCATGGACAGAGTGGAAGAGAGATGGAAAAGACATGGAGCAGAGACCTCCAAGAGTTCCCAAGGTGGCCTGGGTGGAGGAGGAGGAAGAAGAGCCTGAACCTGACCCAGAAGTGGAGACCGAGGAGGTTGTGCAGATCCAGCTTCCGCAGAATGGTGAGTGGCAGAGCTGGGCCACGGGGCTGGTGCTTGCATCCAGCTTGGTCCCATCCCATCCCATCCCATCCCATCCCATCCCATCCCATCCCATCCCATCCCATCCCTGGTGGTCAAAGATGGAATTTGATAGAGTTTGGACTCGAAGGTCCAAGGTTGGATTTGGTGGTGAACAGTTGGATTTATTGGTCAAAATTTGGATTTGATGGTCCAGGGTTGCATTTGGTGGGCAACACTGGAATACCATGGAATAATGGCATTCTAGGGGTTGGGAGTTCAGAATCATCTGGTTCCCCTCACAACTTCCCATCAACACTGGCAATCCATGGAATAACAGCATTCCGGGCATCGGGAATTTCGAATCCTCCAGTTCCCCTCACCAATTCCCATGGAATCATGTCATTCTGGGCGTTGGGAATTTATAAAAATGGCACCTTTGGTGCTCCAAAACTGACACGTGTGACGGCATCAGATACTACAGGTGGGAAGGAAAACTGGGAACGGCTCCGGCGGCTCCGCAATTTCCACCAAGCTCAGCATCCTGTCCGGAGAACTCTACAACTCAGGACTACACCGAAAAACATGGAAAAATCAAGGCACTCAGGCGCACATTGGAAACAAAGTGTA
Source organism: Calcarius lapponicus (assembly GCA_039654755.1). NCBI lineage: Eukaryota > Metazoa > Chordata > Aves > Passeriformes > Fringillidae > Calcarius > Calcarius lapponicus. The sequence continues at coordinate 27,762,116 of CM077470.1, forward strand.
ACTGTTCTTTTCTTGCTTGCTTTTTATATTTTTAAGAGATTTCCCCCTTGTTTTTTACTTTTTTCCCAATTTCCCCCCCCTTTTTTTCTTTTCTCCCCTTTTTAAAAAAATTTCAACCAGAAAAATTCCCAGCAACTCAAGGGAAAAATCCCAAACAACCCAAGAAACCAAAGCAGTTTTTATCTCCAGGATAACACACACCAAAATGACATCTTTTAAATAGTAAAATAAAACACTAAACTTTTACTGCCCAAAAAATCTACAAGGAAGAAATATTCAGGATCTTGAGAATTTATTTATGACATTTTTTAATTACTAGTTCTGTTCATATTATAATTATTAATATTATTATTAATATTAATAATATTTCTTCATTTTAAAAATCTTTTTTCTGTTTTTTTAATTTTTAATTCAGGAATGAAGATGAGCAAAACCAGCACAGCATAAACAGGAGGCAACTTCCAGTCCATTCAGAAAGGAAAAGTAGGATTCTCTTTGAAAAAAATCCAGTAACATTTAAAAAATACCTCTAAAATGTTCCTAAATAAAATAAAAAATTTGGGCCCTCCCAGGCCCTGGTACCCTGTTGTGTTGGAATTTCTCCTATTGTGCCTCCAGGTTATGCTTTACAAGTGGATTCATTTAGAATTTTATCCTTCTTTTTCCCTATTTTTCCTTCTTAAAAAATTCTTTTTTTCCCAGTTCCTTTGTGCCTGTTTCCACCGAGTTCTCCTCATTTCCAGTGCTATATGGGATTTTTCCGCATCTGGATTGTGTCCTGCTCTCTCCTCCTGTCCCAGCTCCCTGAAATCCCAAAAAAATATCCCAAAAAAACTCAAAAGATTGAACCACCACATCAGCACTGTCATTAGAGAGTTTCTAGACAAATGGGCAGAAAATTTGGGATGAACATTCCCTATCCAGCAGACCCATGAATTCATGCATCGTGGAGGTGGGAAAAGCTGCTAAAATTGGGATCTTGCCTTGCCGGGAGTGTTTTTGGACCTGGTTTTATTCATTATCTTGTTGGTGTGCACAACAGGGGACCAAATATGGCAGGGCCTTAGACAGGCCTTTGGTCCCTGACACACACAGGCTCCTTGTCCCACTGCTGGCCTTCAGCGTGCTCAGCAAGATCTGGAACTGCACAGTGCTGTGGAACTGCACCTTCAGCACAGGGACCTTTCCAGCCTGACCTGCCCTCGTTCCTCTGGCTCTGTGCACAAAACACGGCGTGGCAGAGAACGGCAGCAGGGGCCTGTGTGTCCCAGGGCCCCGGGTTTGCTTCAGCTCCACAGGGATGCAGGCAAAGTGCAGAAGCCAAACTGTTTATTAATGAGCTTAAGCCAAACTTTAAAAGGAAAGGGATGAGCTGGGAGGTAAGAAAAGGGAATGGGCAGGGTCTGAGGGCTGGAGGGAGGGAGCTATCTGCAGGCAGGGTGAAGGCAGGAGCTACAGGAGCTTCTCACAGGCTCAGCTGTGCCAATCATCAGCTGTGCCTGGAGCTCCAGGGGCAGTGGGAGATGGTGTCCTCTTCAGTGTCTCCTGCTGCTGTTCTTGGGACACTGGTTCACTGGATCCTGAAGATGCACCCAATTCTTCCGCTCTTCTGGCACATCGGGTGTGAATATCCAGGTTCCAGTGGGATGGACTAGTGTCCTTCCTTGGGACTTAAATGGCTGGAACAGAGAGGAAGAGAGCCACAGTCAGCACCCACATCTGCAGGAATCCTAGGAGACGCTCCTGCCAAGGGGTGCTGGTTTGTGCATCACAGACATGATGTTTTGGGAGAGGCTGCTGGCAGCTTCCTCCGCGTCTGATAGGAAACCAGTCAAGGGTTGGCTTTGGGAATTGGTAATCTGGAAAGCTGTACACGAAAGCCTCTGTGAAAAACACATGTTAAAAACAAAAGAAACTCGGGAACTTTCTCTTTTCCTTTCTGGCCAACAAAGAGGTAACACGGCTGACCCAGCCTAGGCCTGGCTGAGGTCAGTGAAGACGTCAAGTCCCCAGATGGGAGGGATGAGGAGATGCCTTTAGTTTTAGGCTGAAATCCTCCTGTAAACATATGGAGAACGACACTTTTTTCCCCATAACGCATGAAGGTATGATTCTATGACAAGAATCATACCTTGTCATGATTCTTGACAAGGTATCAAGATCTTCATCACTCTTCGAAGAAGAGAGAAGAGTGACAAAGATCCTGTGCCCCCAGGAACAGAAGAAGATCTCTCTTGCTAGAGATGGAAGACAGTTTTAGAGATAGATGATGAGAACCTTTGCCTTTGAATAGCTTATCTTTAGAACAGTACCCCATAAGTTGACATGGCACAGACACACAGCTGTGGGAAAAGCTTGTGGAAAATGGGAGATTTCCCTGCAGTGTGGCTGCTATTCATGGAAATTGACAGCCACGAGAGAACTGTTTTCTTGTGGAAAATCTCCATAGCGTTAACAAGAGGGGATTTTCTCCTTAAGTGAACAGGAGAAAGACTATTCTAGAGGTAGTAAAGTGACTCAAAATTTTGGTTTTGTCTCTTTACATTGTCAGTGGGAAAGAAAAAGTTGTAGGGGGAGGAGAAGTGTTCTGAAGGTTTTGTTCTGATTCTTATTCTTATTCCTCCTTCTTTTAGTTACCGTTAATAAATTTTTCTTCATACCCTTTTAAATTTTGGAGCCTGCTTTGCCTTTCTCCTAATCCTATCTCCAACAGAAAATTATTAAATACATTCTACTGGATGAACTGGTGACTAACCAGTACGGAACGTACCACACTAATTGGAACATTGGCCAGGAAATCATCACTTGGCACCAAAACCACTACACAAGGGTGTCCCACTCAGCACTTGCATCGGCCAGAAGAGAGGAGGGGCCAACGGGATCGGCCGCAAGACCCTGGCCACGAATGCCCCCGAGCAGCGTCCCTGAAATCGCTCGGTGTGCTCTGCCCGGGCCAGCCCTCATCCACACAGGGAGCGAAGGCCGCCGCAGCCGGGACAGGGAGCGCAGCTCCGTGCCGGGGCAATGCAGCTCTGCGGGCAGCCCCCGCTGTCAGCCCGGTGTCCTCACTCACCCTGACTGTGGGCCCGGAGCTCTTCCCTCTTCGCCCTGAGGCACCGCCCGGCGCTGCCTGTGAACACAGAGCCTGTCACGGCGCCAGCGGCACAGCTCCCTGCCAGCGGCGCTGCCGGGGCAGCAGGCGGGGCTGGGGCCGAGCTGCGGCGGGCCGGGCCGGGGAGGGAGCCCGGGCTCGGGGCTCACCGATGATCCTGACGGCCGCCTCTCGCAGGGGCTCCTGTGGGCTCTCCAGGAACCGCAGGGCCCACTGCATCTGCTGGGCCGCTTGGCTCCCGTCCTCTGCCAGCTGCAGAGAGCGGCAGGAGGGAAGGGTTGGCGCGGGCTCAGCCCCTGGGCCGGGCGCTGCCTGCGCCCAGCCCCGGCCTCCCCTGGCCGCAGAGCCCTGAGGCGCGGCCAGCAGCCGCTGGCCAAGGGCTCCCGAGGGCAGGGGGCAGAGGGCCGGCTGCTGCCCGGGGAGCCGCGGTGCCGGCCCGCAGCCCCGCCGGGCCGGGGCTCCATGGGCACCCGGCTCGGGCCCACGGGAGCCTGGAGAAGAGCCCGCGCGGCCTCTGGCTGCAGCAGCGGGCAGGGGCGCAGCTGCCAGCCCCGCACACCGAGCGCCGCCCTCAGGGGCCTTCTCCGGGCTGAGCCTGGGGCTGCCAGGCCCTCCTTACCAGGCACTCATCAATTTTCAATGCCTGCTCCGTCTTCAGCGTCCTCTGGAGATCCGTCTTCTCCAAGAACCCGGCCGCACAATGAAGCGTTTCCCGAGAGGCCTGGAGAGCAGCAGAGACCCAGAGATGGCCCCACAGCCCAGAGCACCAGACTCACGTCCCTGTGCCAAAGCCCGGAGGAGGCTGGAGTCCATGAGGTGGCAGGGCAGGAGGCAGCCAAGCTCCCTCCCAGAGATCCACCAGCATCACAGAAATCCTCACCTGTGCCACGCATTGGTTCTCCTCATGGCAATGCAAGAAGAGGGGGAGCAGACTCTGGTTCACAAATGTCTTCAGGTGCTTTTTTCCCTCATCCACTACCATCTCCATCACCTTGCGGAAGAGGTAAATGGAGAGCAACTGCACTTGGCTGTTGTCCTGGAGGAAAGGAGGAGGAAAAGACCTAAGCATCAAATATCCTGTACTCCTGGGCAAAGGCCTGAAAAGCCAGAGAGCACAAAATTTCTGGCCAGCAGCAAGTGCCCATGGCTGGGGCCACAGAGCCTTACATTGTCAAAGAGTGGCAGGAGTGCCCCAGCCAGCTTTGGAGCCGAAGTGCTAGATATCACAAGATGGTTGTTCTGGAGCATCTTCTTGAACAGAGAGAGGGACATGCTGACCACCTCTCCATCTGCATCACCCAGCAGCTTCAGAAGGCTTCGAGACACGCTGCGTAGAGGTTTGGCCTGTGTGGAACACAAGGCTGTGCTGGGAAGCCACGGATGGCTGCACCGCCAACACCGCCCTGGCACTGCAAGCCCACCCTGCTGCTGCAGGGCCCACAGGCCAAAGGCCTGACCCAAAGCACTGGGGCAGGGGAGGCAGGAGAGCTGGGAGCAGCTGCCTCAGCTCCTGAAGCCCAGCCAGCCCAGGGGGCTGCTTTCCCCAGCGCAGCTTCAGCCACTGCCCCCTCCTCACCACTGAAGGATCCTTGCTGAGCACCACGAGGCCTCTGAGTGCCAGGCGACGCCGCTCCCTGCACTTGCTCTGCAGGCAACTTGACATGATCTTCACGACAGTGAAAGCACATTTCCTCAAGTCCAGGCACTGGAGGACCTGAAAGGCACAGGGCAGTGACAGGGAGCCGGCCAGCAGGAGCCCAGAGCCGCACAGGGCTGGGCCCAGGCAGCAGCACAGGGCACGGGCACCGTCCCAGGCAGCTGTGGCTGTGAGAGGGCAGAGAGCTGGGAGGCAGCTCAGCCAGGCAGCGCTGGCCACCAGGCTCACCTCCACAAGGAATGCCAGCAAGGGCAGATCCCACCTTGGCTTTTCACTGCTTAGCAGCAGGAGAAGGTGGTATGCGACGTGGGAACACAGGGGGGTCAACACACAACGCATCTCCCTGGCAGGGGGAAAAAGACACCAAGACCCTGAGGTGGGGAACAAACCTCTCCCAGGACTGACTCAGGGAGCTCTGGTCTTTGCCCAGCATCCCTGCAGGGGATGTGGGTGCTCTGGGAGGCGGCCCCTTCTGGGCACCCTCGTCTCCCAGGCTTTTCCAGTCTCCTTGGCTTTCCCTCAGTGACGAGGCTCTCTGGCCCATGACCGCAGGGACTGTGTGGGGCACAGGGCACAAATGCCAGGGGCAGTGGGGAGAAGGGGGTCTCACCTGGCCAGCAGACCCATGGCATAGTGCTGGGTGTGAGCACACAGCAGCGTGTCCCAGCCACACTTGCGCTCCATAGCCATCACCTCATTGTCACACTGCAGTAGGTAGAGCAGAGCCTTCATGGCCTGCACTGCAAACCTGTGTGTAGAGCAAAGCCCAGGTCACACTGGGAGCGCTGGCACTGGCCACAAGGGCATGGGAAGGACAGGAGGACTGGGACCTGTTAAGCTTGCTGGGAAGGCGGTGTTGCTCCTGGCATGCTCTCCAGAAGTTATCAACTTCCTCTGGTGGCATCTGCTGTGTGGTGATGGCAACCTGGCAGAGCAGAGCCGTAAACAGAGGGTAGAAAGAATGAATTGTTGCCTCATGGTACTGAGGTGTATGGACAATCACCCAGATCACCAGAGTTGCCTGCAAAAGAAGCAGCCCAAGGCAGCGCTCAGTGCCGAGGTGTCCGTGGGACAGGGCCCAAGGGCAGATGCAGGAGGAGCAGCGGGCCTGGTGCCCCCTGAGCCTGCCCCTAGCCCAGGGTTCAGCCCAGTGCCTGAGGCATGGAGAGGATGGAGAGCTGCTGGAGAGGCGAGCATGGGCCCAGAAACTCACAGCCAGGGCAAAAACGTCCCCGTCGTCCCCATCAGAGGTGCGTGCTCTGTGCAGTGGCCAATCCTCCATCACACGGACCAGTGTCGGCAGCACTTTCTCCATTGTTACTCGTGATGAGCCAATGGTTCTCCATATCACTGCAGCAGCTCTGTGGGATCAGAGCTCTGTGTCAGGGGCATCTCAGTCCCAGGACCATGCCCTGTGCAGCTGTGGGGGCCCAGGTGACAGAGCCCCGGAGCCCTGAGGGGCAGGGAGGGAGCACTGGCAGCAGGCTTGGGAAACAGAGGGGCCTGAGGGTCCTGGACCTCTGTGCCTGTCTGGCAGAGCCCAGAGCACAGGCTGTGCAGGGCCATGGGCCCTAAAGGCTGCTGAGCCCTGAGCTCTCCAGGCACGTGGGCCCCGTACCTGTCACATGTTGGGGCACAGCGCAGGAGGGTCAGCACCACGTCAGCAGGGTGTTGTTCAGCCAGCCTCACAATGTCAAGTTGTAGCCTGGCCTCCACAGTGACATGGCATAGTAGACTCTGGTGAATGCTCCTTACCATTTCTGGCACCTGGAGGAGGCATGGGGGAGATTTTGAGTGCTGTCCACAGGAGCAACTTCCCCAGCTTCCCCCAAGAAGTGCTTCCCTTCCTGCCACACTGTGCTGGCCTCAATGGCTGAGGGGCCCAGTGACCATGGTTTGAGGGGACACATGATCCTGGCAGGCCTCCAGGCCTGGCCCCAGGCTGCTTACCTGCTGCTGAGAAGGAGCAGCACTCTCTTTGAAAATATCCTTAGTGGGGGCATGAATTACAATGGTAGAGGTCATGGTGCCAGTATTTGAGATGTCCTCAGTCTCTGTGGTCTTGGTGTTTGTTACAACCACATCATCAGTCACTGCCTTGTCCGCCTTTGCCCTGTCCTCATTCATTGCAGTCCCAGAGTCTTGCGAGCACTCCACTGAGTCTGGGCTGACATCAGGCTCTGCCTGGAGCTCAGTCAGCCCCGAGTCAGGCTGGGCTGTGCCCTCAGCTGGTGCGGGGCCGACCTTTCTACTTCGTCGAATGCTGAGGAATTTTCGGAACCTCTGCAGAAGAACAAAGGACAGGGAAGCCAGGGATGCTCCATGGCATGCTCCAAGCCGGGTGCTGGGCTGAGCAGGGACAGCAGGCCCAGCCCAGGTGGGGGTGGCTGCAGGTACCTTCAGGGTTTTGTGCAAGCGGCCACGGCCGGGTTCCCTCTGTCGTGTCTTGTCCTGGGCTGCATCTGGCAAAGAGCGAGCGCAGCCAGAGCTGAGGGGCTGTGGGAGAGGCCGGAGAACACAGCCCAGCCCTGCTCTCCCAGGCAGGGAGAGCCCCGGGATGCCCCAGGGGATGGAGCACGGCCCCTGCAGGGTGTCTGCCCTACCCCTGTTCCATCCTGTCCGTGGGCATTTCCCCAGGGGATGGGATGGGACGGGATGGGATGGGATGGGATGGGATGGGATGGGATGGGATGGGATGGGGCCAAGCTGGCTGCTGCCATCAGCCCTGAGGCCCAGCTCTGCTACTCACCATCCTGCAGTGCCTGGATCTGCTCCAGATCTTCAGGCTGTTGTGCTGGGGCAGCTCCAGGGTCTTTCATTTTTCTTCCCCTGAATACTTTGAACAGGCTGAGGAATCTGCCTGCCATGCCTGAGTCTGGCCTCGAGGGCACCTTCTAGAGAGACGCCTCAGGAAAACTCCAAGTAAACAATTGCAGTTGTGCCTTCAAGGCACCTGAGACAGGGAAGCCTCAGGAAGGCTGCAGGACAGCAAGTCCTGCACTCTGGTCTTTAGGGCTCCTGCCACAATGACAGGAGACTCCTCTTTAACGATTCAGGTGACCAAATACCACAGTCTGGACTTGATGGTACTGGCCGCAGGAATGGGAGATGCCTCGGAAAAGTTCCGAGTCACCAAGTCCCACGGTCTGACAACGAGGTCACCTGTAGGAACAACTCCTCAGAAAAGCTCCGGGTGGGACACGAACGAGCGCGCTGTGCGGGGGCTCCTCACGGCACCGCTCTGTCCCGTCCTGTCCCGTCGCATGCTCCGAGCACTGTGGCCTGCTCCTGTCACTGCCAGCTCCTATGTCACCACGTGTCACAAAGGACACCCTGTCCCATTCCATGACACAGTGACCGTGCTGCACCGTGTCACAAAGGGCCCTTGCACCCACTGCCACCTGCCCTGGGGCTGCCCCCAGCCCAGCCAAAGTGGCCCAGGCTGGAAGGAATGCCTGGCCCCAGGTGTCTAGGGCAGCCCAACAGGATCTTTTGGAACTGCTCGAAACATCAAATGCTGCCCTTCTCTGTGGGCTCAGGGCATTTAAGAATCCTCACTTCAGGAAAGCTTTACTTCTCATTGCTCAACTCAAGTAGTTCCAAAATTTGCAAGCTTCTCAGATTAATAACGATGGCCAGAGAACGGGAATGATTTGGAAGTTTCTTCCCAACTCAAAGGAGCAACTCATTTGCCTTAACATCATCCACTGGAAGTCACTTTACAAAGCATAACACGACACAGAGCCAAAAAAAGGCCCGTCTTTGGTTTGCAAATGGTTTTTGATGAAGGGATTTTAATCACCTAATTATCTTAAGGAATAAAAGTTCTCAAGGAATGAAAGATCACTCAGTGTTACAACAGTAACCCAAATAAATGAGTAGATGGCAAAATGGCTGATCCTCCCCCAGTACAGATATCTAAGTGTCCAAAAAAGTACAGCTCTCCCCTCTTGTTCCCTGCCAGGGAAACAGGACCATGAACAGAAATAGTCACAGATATTCTTTCTGCCCTCCAACACCAAAGCTGTGCCAAAGCACAGATGCTGCCTTCAAATGGACTCAAATTCCAGCCCAGACCTCTCACCTTCCAGACAACTCCTTCCCCAACATGCCCCCCAACACCCACACCCCAAACACCCCCACAGCAGCCCTCAACACCCCACCAGGAGCCCCAGCTGTGCCCGTCCCTCCGCAGAGCTTTCCCAGCCTCCAGCAGAGCCCCTGGTTCCCTGCACGTGCTGTGGGATGGCACTCAGGGGGATCTGCTCCAAGGCCTTCCCTGGCAGCAAAGCCAGGCTGCCAGGCCTGTGGCTCCTGGAGCACCCTTCCCAGCGAGCCTTCCTGGGCACGGCTGTTCCACTGGCACATCTGCGCTCAGCTCGGACTGCTCCACTCAGCCAGGGCCGCTGGTACAGGATCCAGAGCAGCCTGGCAAGCTCTGTCTCCAGCTCCCTCTTCACTCTTGGGGGAGGTAGAACATCCCACAGGAAAGCAGCTGGTGCCACAAGGAGTGGGTGGCATCAGGCAGCTCTGGGGAGGCCCCTCAGGACTGCTGTATCCTGAGGGAACACCGTGGCCATCCGCTGTGTGTATCTGCCAAAGCTTAAAATCAGCTGCCTCAGCTTCCAGGGCCTCTCCTGGCCAGCATCCTGACGTGGGTGCAGGGCTGCTGCGAGGCACTGCTGGGACCCAGCGGGACAGGGCCGGCTGTCTCGTGTCCACGGAGCAGCCCTGACACAGCCAGGGCCATCCCTGGACCAGACAAACGCTCCCGGGTCAGCAGAGAGGAGCAAGGAGCACTGGGCTGCTCTCAGGGGATCTCAGCTGGGCTCGCTCCACCACATGCCCCCATTTTAAGGCCGGCTGATGCCCAGCTGCCAGAAATGCCCACCTTGTTCTCTCCAGGATGCACAGGGAGAGCCAATGAGCAGGACACCTTGGGAGGCCTTTTCTGAGGCCAGGGACACACCAAGATCAGCCAAGGCTCTCCACGCTGCCTGGCCCAAACATCCCAGCTCTGTGCTGGCCCTGGGCCACAGCAGCTCCCACCAAGCAGGAGGCAAATGCATATTGCCAAGAGGTGAAACCCAGCAGACAGGAAAGATGTGAAAAGTGTGTGTGTAAAGGCCTTTTAATTCACACCTCTCACAGAGGGCTTTGGGGCTCGTGGCTGGACAGAGATGCTCCTGCTCACACCTCTGTCCAAAGGGGGTAACACACCCTGCTGCAGGTGCTTGGGTTGGTTTCCACAGGTCCAGGCAGATGCCAAACCTGCTCTTCACTGCCTTCTCCCTGCCCCTCTGCCAAGTGCAATAGGCCTCAAGGACTGAAAGGAGCACAGAGAGCCAAAGGGGGACACTTGCACCTGCCTCACTGGGAGCTCCCTGGGAAGCACTTCCCTTGAGAAGCAAGCCCCTTTCCTCCAGAGGTGTTTCCCCAAATGTGTGGCTTTCCTGGGGAGCACCAACACACCCTTGAGAAAAACGCTGGCAAGGCTGAATGACTTCAGGTCCTTTCAGGACAGGCACTCCAGCTCTAGCTCCTATTCCCCCAAGTGTGTTTCCAGGTGCAGGTTCAGAGGTGCAGCCCCAGGCCCTTGACAAACACAAGCTGCCCGCTGCCTCTTCACCTGCCTCAGCTCCTGCCTCTGCTCACAGCACCAAAACCAGGCTGTTCCTGGCCAGGGACCAGAGCCCTGTTCCTGCAGGATGCTCTTGCCAGCACCTTCCAGGTCTCTCTGCTGTGCACACAGAGCTTTTCATGCCCGCTGCCAACAGGCTTTGGAACGCAGAGCCCAACCCGGCTGGCTCTGCAACCAGCACAGCCCAAACACAGGCGCAGGAAGAAGCAGCAGGGGCTGTTTTGCGGCCATGCACGAGAGAGACTGGAAGGGTGCCCTCCCTCTGCTCTCCCTTGGTTGGCTTTCTGACTGGCTCTGAGCCTGGGGCTGCCATTCCTCACTTGTGGGGACCAGAAGCACAGCCGGGATCCCAGCACTGCCTGACAGCGCTCTGGGCACCGGCGCGGCCGCGTGTCCGAGTCTCGGGCACCGTGCTGCTGCTGCTTCATTTGCCCTTAGGCACACCCAGAGCTCCCTGTTAAGCTCCCTGGTTCTGCCCTCTTCCTCATCCTGTGCAGGGATGGAGCACTGCTGTGCTTTCAGGAAGCTATTCTTGAAACCTTCCAGCATTCCAAGCTCCTTTGCCCTCCAAGAATGCTTGCCATGGAATCCCTCACAGCTGGGTTCAGAGCATACTCAGGTTGGCTCTCCCAAAATTCAGGGGCTCCAGGATGCTCAGCAAGATCTGGAACAGCACAGTGCTGTGGAACTGCACTTTCAGCACAGGGACCTTTCCAGTCTGACCTGCCCTCGTTCCTCTGGCTCTGTGCACAAAACACGGCGTGGCAGAGAACGGCAGCAGGGGCCTGTGTATCCCAGGGCCCCGGGTTTGTTTCAGCTCAACAGAGATGCAGGCAAAGTGAAGATGCCAAACTTTTATTAATATAAGGCAAAGCAAAGGGATGAGCTGGAGGGAAAAAAGGGGTGGGGAGGGTCTGAGGGATGGAGGTAGGGAGCTGTCAACAGGGAGGGAGAGTGGAGGGAAAAAATGGGGATGGGCAGTGTATGAGGGCTGGAGGGAGGGAGCCACCAACAGGGAGGGAGAGTGGAGGGAAAAAATGGGGATGGGCAGGGTCTGAGGGCTGGAGGGAGGGAGCTATCAACAGGCAGGGAGAGGGCTGAAGCCACAAGAACTGTGCCCAGCAGCAGCTGTGCCAGGACTTCCAGCAGCGCTGAGAGGCGATCCTGTCTCGGGTGTCTCCTCGTGCTCTTCCTGGGACACTGGTTCACTGGATCCAGAAGATGTCTCTTTTTCTGGAGCGCTTTGGGGAAACTCGGCTTGATTGTCCAGGTCACTGCAGGATGGGCTGGCATGTTGCCTCCGGGCTTGAAGGGCTGAAAGAGAGAGGAACAGAGCCATGGCAACAGCCCGGATCTATGGGAATTCTACAAGACCTTCTGAACAGGGCCATCCCAGCCAGAAGGGAGTAGGAGACACTGGAAGCAGCTGGGAGCTACTTGCCATGACTCCCCCACGTGTCTCTGAAATCTCTGTGTGCTCTGCCCACATCAGCCCTCATCCACAGAGTGAGCAGAGCCCTCCAAAGCCAGGGCAGGGCTTGCAGCTCCCTCCACAGCCCCCGCTGTCAGCCCGCTGGCCTCACTCACCTTTCCCGATCAGCTGCACCTCTGGCCGCTGCCTCCTCAGGCACCGCCCGGCCATGCCTGTGAGCACAGAGCCTGTCAGGGCGCCAGCGGCACAGCTCCCTGCCAGCGGCGCTGCCGGCGCTGCGGCCACACGGGCTGCTGGCCCGGCAGGGCTCAGCCCGGCCCTTGCCGCACGCTGCCGGCCCAGGGCACGGCTGCCAGAGGGCGGCAGCAGCAATGCCCAGCCCAGCCGGGGCTCCACGGCGCCGGGCCCGGCTGGCGCTGCCGGGGCAGCAGGCGGGGCTGGGGCCGAGCTGCGGCGGGCCGGGCCGGGGAGGGAGCGCGGGCTCGGGGCTCACCCATGAACCTGACGGCCGCCTCTCGCAGGGGCTCCTGTGGGCTCTGCAGGTAGCGCAGGGCCCGGCGCAGGTGCTCGGCCGCTCGGCTCCTGTCCTCTGCCAGCTGCAGAGAGCGGCAGGAGGGAAGGGTTGGCGCGGGCTCAGCCCCTGGGCCGGGCGCTGCCTGCGCCCAGCCCCGGCCTCCCCTGGCCGCAGAGCCCTGAGGCGCGGCCAGCAGCCGCTGGCCAAGGGCTCCCGAGGGCAGGGGGCAGAGGGCCGGCTGCTGCCCGGGGAGCCGCGGTGCCGGCCCGCAGCCCCGCCGGGCCGGGGCTCCATGGGCACCCGGCTCGGGCCCACGGGAGCCTGGAGAAGAGCCCGCGCGGCCTCTGGCTGCAGCAGCGGGCAGGGGCGCAGCTGCCAGCCCCGCACACCGAGCGCCGCCCTCAGGGGCCTTCTCCGGGCTGAGCCTGGGGCTGCCAGGCCCTCCTTACCAGGCACTCATCGACCTTCATCGGCAGCTGCTTCTTCAGGCACTGTTCCAGATCCCTTCTCTTCAGGAATTTGGCCACTCGAAACACCGTTTCCCGAGAGGCCTGGAGAGTAGCAGAGACCCAGAGATGGCCCCACAGCCCAGGGCACCGCACCCACATCCCTGTGCCAAGGCCTGGGGGAGGCTGGAGCCCGCAGGGCACCAGGGCAGGAGGCAGCCAAGCTCCCTCCCAGAGATCCACCAGCATCACAGAAATCCTCACCTTTGCCACGTCAGAATTTTCATCATGACAGTAAATTACAAGTGCATACAGGCTCTTCTCCACAATTGTCTTCAGGTGCTTTTTTCCTTCATCCACTACAAGTTCCATCACCTTCCTGAAGACCTGAATGGAGAGCACCTGCACGTGGCTGTTGTCCTAGAGGAAACAAAAAGACCTACACCAACTACTCCAGGCCCACCTGGGCAAAGGCCTGAAAATCCACAGGGCACAAAGTTTCTGGGAAGCACGCAATGCCTGTGGCTCAGGATGCAGAAGCTTACATGGTCAAAGAGCAGCAGGAGTGCCTCAGCCAGCATCGGCGCAGTGGTGCTGGATACAAAGATGTCTTTGTGTTGGAGCACATTTGTGAACACAGAGAGGGACATGCTGACCACCTCTCCATCTGCATCACCCAGCAGCTCCACAAGCCTTTGAGACAGGATGCACATTCTCCTGGCCTGTGTGGAATACAAGGCTGTGCTGGGAAGCCATGGACAGCTGCACCGCCAACACCGCCCTGGCACTGCAAGCCCACCCTGCTGCTGCAGGGCCCACGGGCCAAAGGCCTGACCCAAAGCACTGGGGCAGGTGAGGCAGGAGAGCTGGGAGCAGCTGCCTCAGCTCCTGAAGCCCTGCCAGCCCAGGGGGTGCTTTCCCCAGCGCAGCTTCAGCTGCTGCCCCCTCCTCACCATCAAGAGATCCTTGGTGACCACCACGAGGCCTCTCAGTGCCAGGCGACGCTGCTCCCTGCACTTGCTTTCCAGGAACCTCGACAAGACCTTCAGGACACTGCCACCACATTGCGTCAAGTCCAGGCACTGGAGGACCTGAAAGGCACAGGGCAGTGACAGGGAGCCGGCCAGCAGGAGCCCAGAGCCGCACAGGGCTGGGCCCAGGCAGCAGCACAGGGCACGGGCACCGTCCCAGGCAGCTGTGGCTGTGAGAGGGCAGAGAGCTGGGAGGCAGCTCAGCCAGGCAGCGCTGGCCACCAGGCTCACCTCCACAAGGAATGCCAGGAAGGGCAGATCCCAGTATGGGTCCTGCCTGTTGAGCTGCCGGAGCAAGTGGAGTGCGATGCGAGAGCACAAGGGGACCAAGTTACAGCGCATCTCCCTGGCGGGGGGAAAAAGACACCAAGACCCTGAGGTGGGGGACAAACCTCTCCCAACACTGACTCAGGGAGGTCTGGTCTTTCCCCAGCATCCCTGCAGGGGATGTGGGTGCTCTGGGAGGCGGCCCCTTCTGGGCACCCTCCTCTCCCAGGCTTTTCCAGTCTCCTTGGCCATCCCTCAGTGACGAGGCTCTCTGGCCCATGGCCACAGGGACTGTGTGGGGCACAGGGCACAAATGCCAGGGGCAGTGGGGAGAAGGGGGTCTCACCTGGCCAGCAGACCCATGGCATAGTGCTGGGTGTCAGGACACAGCAGCGTGTCCCAGCCACGCTTGCGCTCCACAGCCATCACCTCATTGTCACAGCGCAGTCGGTAGAGCAGAGCCTTCATGGCCTGCACTGCAAACCTGTGTGCAGAGAAAAGCCCAGGTCACACTGGGAGTGCTGGCACTGGCCACAAGGGCAAGGGAAGGGACAGGAGGACTGGGACCTGTTGTAGTTGCTGGGAAGGCGGTGTTGCTCCTGGCATGCTTTCCAGAAGTTACCAGCTTCCACTGGTGGCATCTGCTGTGTGGTGATGACAATATGAAAGAGCAGAGCCACAAACAGACGAGAAGAATAAAGTATCATGGCCTCGTGGCACTCGGGCACCTGAACAATCACCCAGATCACCAGAGTTGCCTGCAAAAGAAGCAGCCCAAGGCAGCGCTCAGTGCCGAGGTGTCCGTGGGACAGGGCCCAAGGGCAGATGCAGGAGGAGCAGCGGGCCTGGTGCCCCCTGAGCCTGCCCCTAGCCCAGGGTTCAGCCCCAGTGCCTGAGGCATGGAGAGGATGGAGAGCTGCTGGAGAGGTGACCGAGGGGCAAGTGGAGGCCAGTTCCAGAAACTCACAGCCAGGGCAAAAACGTCCCTGTCGTCCCCATCAGAGGTGCACGTGCTGTGCAGTGGCCAATCCTCCATCACACAGAGCAGTGTTGTCAGCACTTTCTCCACGGCCGGTCCTGATGACCCTATGGTTCTCCACATCATTTCAGCAGCTCTGTGGGATCAGAGCTCTGTGTCAGGGGCATCTCAGTCCCAGGACCATGCCCTGTGCAGCTGTGGGGGTCCCAGGTGACAGAGCCCCGGTGCCCTGAGCAACAGGGAGGGAGCATTGGCAGCAGGCTTGGGAAACAGAGGGGCCCGAGGGTCCTGGACCTCTGTGCCTGTCTGGCAGAGCCCATAGCACAGGCTGTGCGGGGCCATGGGCCCTAAAGGCTGCTGAGCCCTGAGCTCTCCAGGCACGTGGGCCCCGTACCTGTCACATGTTGGGGCACAGCGCAGGAGGGTCAGCACCACGTCAGCAGGGTGTTGTTCAGCCAGCCTCACAATGTCAATTTGCAGCCTCGCATCCAGAGCAACATGGGACACCAGCCTCTGGTGAATGCTCCTTACAATGGCTGGCACCTGGAGGAGGCATGGGGGAGATTTTGAGTGCTGTCCAAGGGAGCAGCTTCCCCAGCTTCCCCCAAGAGGTGCTTCCCTTCCTGCCACACTGTGCTGGCCTCAGAGGCTGAGGGGGCCCAGTGACCATGGTTTGAGGGGACACATGATCCTGGCAGGCCTCCAGGCCTGGCCCCAGGCTGCTTACCTGCTGCTGTGAACAAACAGCACTGTCCTCAAAAACATCCCTCATGGGGGCACAAATCACAGTGGGACTGGGCATGCTGCCAGTGTTTGTGATGCCCTGAGTCATTCTATTGTCAGTCTTTGTGATGGCCATGCTCTCAGTCGCTGCCATGTGAACAGACTTCACTGTTAGATAATTCATTGCATTGTTTTCTGAGTCTGCTGTCCATTCTGGGCTGGCAGGAGGCTTTTCCTCGAACTTGGTCAGCGTGCAGTCAGGCTCGGCTGGGACCTCAGCTGCTCTGGTGCTGGTGTTTCTATGCTGAATGGGCAGGAATTTTGTGAACATTTACAGAACAAAGGACAGGGAAGGCAGGGATGCTCCATGGCATGCTCCAAACCTGGTACTTGGATGAGCAGGGACAGCAGGCCCAGCCCAGGTGGGGGTGGCTGCAGGTACCTTCAGGGTTTTGTGCAAGCGGCCACGGCCGGGTTCCCTCTGTCGTGTCTTGTCCAGGGCTGCATCTGGCAAAGAGCGAGCGCAGCCAGAGCTGAGGGGCTGCGGGAGAGGCCGGAGAACACAGCCCAGCCCTGCTGTCCCCAGGCAGGGAGAGCCCCGGGATGACCCAGGGGATGGAGCATGGCCACTGTGGGGTGTCTGTCCAACCCCTGTTCCATCCTGTCCGTGGGCATGTCCCCAGGGGATGGGATGGGATGGGATGGGATGGGATGGGATGGGATGGGATGGGATGGGATGGGATGGGGCCAAGCTGGCTGCTGCCATCAGCCCTGAGGCCCAGCTCTTGCACTCACCATCCTTCAGTGGCTGGAATTGCTCCCGTTTTTCAGGCAGTTGTGCTGGGGCAGCTTCAGGCCTTCTCTTTCTTTTGCGTCTGAAGACTTTGAAGAGGCTGCGGAATCTACCCGCCATTCCAGAGTCTGGTCCCAAGGGCACCTTCTAGAGAGGTGGCTCAGGAAACCTCCAAGTCAAGAAGTCCTCAAGGGCACCTGCAAAACAGAAGCCTCGGGAAGGCCGCAGGCCACCAAGGCCTGCAGTCTTGCCACGAGGTCACCTGTAGGAACAATGCCTCGGAAAGGCTCCGGGTTGGACACGGACGAGCGCGCTGTGCGGGGGCTCCTCACGGCACCGCTCTGTCCCGTCCTGTCCCGTCGCCTGCTCCGAGCACTGTGGCCTGCTCCTGTCACTGCCAGCTCCTATGTCACCACGTGTCACAAAGGACACCCTGTCCCATTCCATGACACGGTGACCGTGCTGCACCGTGTCACAAAGGGCCCTTGCACCCACTGCCACCTGCCCTGGGGCTGCCCCCAGCCCAGCCAAAGTGGCCCAGGCTGGAAGGAATGCCTGGCCCCAGGTGTCTAGGGCAGCCCGACAGGATCTTTAGGAAGGGCTCAGAGCATCAGCAAACGCTGCCCTGCTCTGCGGGCTCAGGGCAGCAGAAGGAGCCTCCAGGGCTGCCGAGGCAGCCGCGCTGGGAAGGGCACGGGGCCTTCCAGGGAAGCTGGCACGGCCTCCTTGGGACACGTCCCGGCTGGTGGCCATCCTAAACCCACGGGTGGGGACAGGCACAAGGAACGGGCGGGCCCGGGCACGGATGCTGCTCTGAGCCCTGGGGCCCGGGCAGCGCTGACAGCAGCAGCTGTGGCAGAGTCCCCGGCCAAGCAGAGCTGCCACCCCCTGAGCCCTGGCAGCGCTGGTGCCCATCTCCTGCCCCAGAGACCTGTGCCCCCGGGGGCTTCTGTGCCACAGGGAGCCAAAGCCCACGTGCATTGGGGGCTGATGGCAGGAGCACCTGGAGCGACTGCTGGCAACACTTGGTCTCTATTGTACGAAGCTCTTACTCCATGCTGGGATTATTTTCTCATTGAAGTAATTTCCTGCACCACAAAAACATCTTTGCCATGAAGACAGAGGAGAATTTGGCATTAAGGAATCCTCACTTCAGGAAAGCTTTACTTCACATTGCTCAGCTAAAGTAATTTCAAAAACTTGCAAACTCCTCAAATATATTGGCATGGCCTGAGAATGTGAATGGCTTGGAAGTTTGTTCCCATCTCAAAGGTTGCAAAACCAATGGACTAGTTGCTGGCAAGGTAGAATACAACCTGTTTTGTTATCGTAATCACGGGTAGTTGTAACTAATGGCTTCTTTTGTATTGGTAAAGCCCGGCCTGTGGCTAAATTATACTTCTTCCCAGACAGTGAGGGGAATAGACGTGGGAGGCGGGCATGCAAAATAACCTCGAGACCAGCATGCCGTAGGAAGTGTCAAACTTACCAAAAAAGACCCACAAAACAACGAGCCAGTGCAGAATTAAGAAATTAGAGTGATGCCTGGGCGTGAGGAACAGAATGCTGAGCCTGCAGAGATGCTGAAAACCTTTGTGTCCCTTCACCCTGAGCTAGGACCTCACCTGAACCAAGACCACGAGCGAGAGCCACTGCTGAACTGCTAAACCAGGATATAGCCTTCCTGCTCCCGAGAAGACAGAACCCCCCCATCTCTACCCCTAATGGACAAAGCTGGTCATATCCTCCTCCTCGTCATCACCCGGGGAGAAACAACAGAGACTGCAGACCCGTCGACCTTTCCAACCTTGAGCTGATCACTTTTAATAAAAGCATTAAAACGAGAAAAAGTCTCCTAGCCTATTTATTTCAGCAAGAATGGCTGGGACACGCTGCTGTGTGCTCACACCCAGCACTATGCCATGGGTGTGCTGCCCACAGAGCAGCTGGGCAGGGGCCGGAGCTGTGGGGATCCCTGCCAGAGCAGTGCCTGGAGATGGCCACAAGGCCTGTGCCAGGCAGGAAGCGCCATCCGTGTCCTCCTGCCCGTGTGCTGCCGGCTGCCTTGCTGAGGGCTCCCAGGTGCCTCTGGATGGGGCTGCTCTGGAGCTGCTGTGGGGCTGCGGCGCTGCTGCCGGGCAGCTTGGCCGGGCTGGGGCAGGGCCTGAGGAGACGGGGCCACGAAGGGATGAGGTGCTGTGGAAGCCCTGACGGAGCGAGGCAGTGGGAAGGACCAAGGGGGATGTGTGAGGGAGTGGGTGGCAGGAGGCTACAAGGGGACAGGAGGCCCCTGAGGAGCCAGGGCAGTGGGAAGCCCTGAGGAATTGGGTGTCAGAGGGCACAAGCAGCCCCCGGGCAGCCGCCTTGTCCCTCACCTCCGGCTGCTCTGGCGCTTCCCCAGAGCGTCTCCCAGGCCTGCGGCAGAAGCCCTCGAGGCCGGGACACCACCCCAGCACGAGGGCGGGGACACCCCCGAGGTGCCCAGGCTGGGCTGGCTGGGCACAGGGAGGGCAGGGGGCTGCTGCCAGGGCAGGGTCACTGCATGCTGCCAATAAGGGGCAGGGGGCAGAGGCAGGGCTGGCGGCCAGCCCGGGCCCTGGCGGCTGCCCAGGCCACGGTGCCGTGACCGAGGCCCCCCTGACCCAGAGCTCTGGGCCCGCAGAGCTGCTGCCACCGTGGCGAGGGCGGCCGTGTCTCCTCCAGCGGGGCTGCGGAGTCGCTGCTGCCCCGGCGGCTCCGGGCCCCACAGAAACAGCACCAGAGCGGGCTCAGCAACAGCAGCACCCCGAAGGGCGGCACCTGCTCGGCCAGGCATCCGCACCCGCCGGGATGCCAGACGGGGGAGCCCGGGGGCACAATCGCCCCTGCTTTGGCAAAAGGCTCAGCAGAGCTGGCCACAGTGGCTCTCTCTTGACTTGCCAGCCTGAACTGAGCAGGTAGAAGAGCTGAGTTTTCACTTTTTGAGCCACTACTGAAGTTCATTTCCAGCGGTCTTAGACACTTTTGAGAACAGACCCTTCTGCCAGACATGACACAGTTGGTGAATTGTAGGCATATCCCAGCTGTAGCTGGAGGGGACGAGTTGGGGGAGATGGAAGCAGACATTTTACCTATACTTGATTTTTTGAGACAGTGCTTAGAGTGCTCTGCTGTCACATCAAATTAGAGGTAGATGCCATGAATGGTTCACGTCAGGAAAAGAATGGAAAAGAAGAAAAGAAAAATCTTAAAGAAAAGGAAATTCACGTCATTCCCTTCTTTCCAAGAGAGCCATGTTCTGTCTTCTCTTGGTTTCACTTTTTAAGGGTTCTCCTCAGCTACAGCTGTAAGGAAGACATGGAAGCTTGGGAAAGGCCACCTAGTCTTTACAGTCTGCCTTTAGAGAAGGGAGAAGGGTTTTGTCCAACTTGGAATCCTCCTTCACCTCTCTGTCCTGACATAATCAGGCTCTTCCTTTTTTCAGTAATTAATAGCAACAGTCATAAGGGTAATGCAAGAGTAACTGAGGAAACCCACAGGAGCACATAGGACCACGCACAAACAACAGCTCCAGGGAGCATCTTTTACTGCCCAGTGTGACTTGACAGGTGAGTGCAGCACTTCCCACTACAGTGCCAGCTTTCCAAAGCAACTGGTGACACTGGGTGGCTTTACTCTTGGCTGCCCAATTTGGAAGGCTTTTCAAGGATGTATTTTTGGAAAAGCAAAAGCAACTTCTCCAGTGAAGTGACAGGTTGAACATCCAAACTTGCCAGTTCCTCCTTGTTCCTGTGGAACAGATCAGTTCATATGTCACCTCACAATCGTCCCCCCTCAGCCAAAGCTTCCAGTCAGGGAGCTGCTAATCCCAGAACTGCTGTCAAGGAGTCTCTTCTCATCCCTGTCATGGCCCTGAGGGCACTAATATACCTTGGTGGCCCTGACCAGCCCCTCCACTGGGATCTCCACTCAGCTCCAGCTACTGAAGCTCAGCCCTGGATCTCTGGTGACTGAGCCATGTGGTGGGAATGCTGAGCTCTAGCTGGGGTGGGTTATCTACATACCTACTAAGCTTTCCTTCACTCTCTGTTCTTCCTCTGGTGTTGCTCTGGGAAGCATCACCACTTTGTAGAGACTCTTCCAGAGCAACATCAGGGAGAATTTGGCTATTCCTGAACAGCGGGGTAGTGCTATCAAATCAACAACCCTCCCCAGTGAAGGGGATGCCTTTAGTGAGATTTTCAGGCCAAGTCACATGTGTGGCATTTTACCCTGGAGATCTGACTGCACTCCCAGGGAAATGGCAGGTCTTGGGGCTGAGGGAACTTTGCCTCAGGGCAAAAGCTTATGGGGAAAACCCAATCAGTGTCAAACGCTTGTGCCACTCTCTTAGACCCCCGCACATATTTAACGGAGTGTGAGAGATTATCTGGGTACACCACGGACACTCCATGAAGTTCTAACTGCTAAGGAGGAACAATGCATTCCTGGGGCTTTCAAACACATCTAGTACAGAATGAACTCTAGGAAACCGCACAAGGGAATCACAGGAAGAGCTCTGGGACCTTGCATGAGTTGGGAGAGGAAAAACACTTCTGCAGAAATAAAGGATTAAAAGCCCATAAAGGGCTTCAATTGCAGCTGGTGAAAATACCACGTTTAGAACACAGGACCTAGAAGATATCATAAATAAATACCTAATTCTTCACAGAAACCCAAACAATCTTCCTTTGCAATACAAAGCACATTTTAAATGGCTATTTTGATGAAAATGTCAGCATTTTTCCTGGAAACAACAAACACTCAATTTTCATTGCATTTGAAACCCAGTTTCCTCTCTCCTTTTTTTTTTTTAAGGAAAATGTTGGCTAACCCTGCCAGTCCTGTGTATAATATACACATCTTCCAAACACAGAGAGCTAAGTGTTGGCTGCAAATCAGAATTTTCCCTGCTAAAGGGACCTCAGAATCACGGAATGGTTATGGTTGGAACTGACCTTAGAGATCACCTGAGATAAGGCAGAGACAGAATGCAGCTACCACACCCAGAAATGCCTTTTCTTTTGTTCAAACACACCAAAACTCCTCCTTCCCATGAAATCCAAGCAGCTCTCCCAAGTGACAGAGGGCAGGCTTGGATCAGGTATTGGGAAGAGATTCTTTGCTGCGAGGGTGGCGAGGCACGGCGTCACTGCCGTCAATGTCACCGTGTGTCGGGACAGACAGTGACAAAACCCCAACAAGCAGAACAACCAGCCTGCTGACAAGGTTATCCACCAACCCCAGAGTCTGGAATTGGCTCTGGCAGCAGCTTGCCCAGGGTTTACTGCAGACAGGGAAACCTGCCCGTGTCACAGCTCATTAGCTGGGTGGCTCTCAGGGCGAAGGCGGCTCCAAGCTGCTGTGCTGCTCTCTGTGATTCCAGCCTGTGGGTCTCTGCTTCCAGCCACACAGGGGCCAGGATGGAGGGGAAGCTTGTGGGACAGTTACTGGGGCTGGGCATACTCAGCCACTGCAGGAGACAGCCAGCAGGAATTTTAGGGACTGAAATCTCAGTGTGGCCAAAGCAAACACAGAACAAAGCATAATATGATGGTTATGTTTTCAGCAGTGGAAGGATCTACACCAGGACCTGCACTCCCAGGGAGTGGGAAGAGCTGTCCTTTTACAAAAATCCCACTCTCTTGCCCAAAACTGTGAGCAGCTTCTTGCTAGGGGCTGGTGCCACAGGGGGGAACTGAGAGCTCTTTGTGTTGAATGAAACCCTCAGTTCCCTCTGGACAGGTCCTTAAAGATAAGGAGCAGCAGAATGGCCATGCTTGTTACAGGGCCTGCACCAAGTGACAGGATGGCAGTAGAATCACAGAATCAGGGAATCACTGAGGTTGGAAAAGCCTTCTAAGATCCTAGAGTACAACCATTCCCCCAGCACTGCCAAGCCCGCCACTGAACCATGTCCACAAAGAGCCCCATGGCCATTCTAGGTTGCCCACCACCCACTGGACAAGGAAATTTTTTTCTCTTCTCATATTCCAATTAACTTATGAGCACTCAGCAGGATTCATGGTTTTGCAAAATTCGGA
Source organism: Calcarius lapponicus (assembly GCA_039654755.1). Taxonomy (NCBI): domain Eukaryota; kingdom Metazoa; phylum Chordata; class Aves; order Passeriformes; family Fringillidae; genus Calcarius; species Calcarius lapponicus. Next base: position 27,784,773 of record CM077470.1, read on the forward strand.
AGGATGCTTTTGGTCATTAAGGATATGAACGCTTTGAGGTTATGAAATTTGAAGTTCAGAAGGACAGATGTGATCCTCACAGTTGTGATGTTAACTCATGCACATCTCATGGAGCACAAAAACATGTACTCCCGAGGAGTTTTAAGACTTCCATCATGCTCTTTTTCTCCAGCCACTTCCAGATAGGCTCTGTAGTTCTGAACACTTTACCTTCTACCTAAGCAAAGTCCCTTCCCTTCAAAAAGAAAATAAATACGATTCCAAAGCGTCAGCCTTCCCCTTTGACCCAAAACCCACAAATGCACTTGGCATCATTCCTTCTTCTGTCTCCAAAAATGCACAGGGTTTGGTTTCCCAGTACTTCTGTGCAGCCAAGTGAGCTGTTAGCACCTGGAGAGCTGATCCTGGAGTGGCACAGCTGAGTCCCAGCAACTGTCCCAATACACCGGGAAATGTCCCCAACCCCGACGATCAGGATAACCAGGAGGAAGAGCAGAGCCAAGGGGATACCCAGTGACTCTGTAGGAGTGCCCAGAACACGCCACACCGAGCCTCTTCCTCAGGGCAGGCAAATCTCCTCCTCCTCCAGGGATGCCACAGGCACTCGGGCTCCCCAGCTCCATCCCAGCAGAGAGAACGCCCAGAAGCCAGACAGGATGTAGCCACCTCCTCTCTGTTTTGTCCTTTTGAAAACTGACTTGCTCTGTGCCCTCTGCTCTGCTTAATTGATCCTCTGCCCATCTCCAGCAAACAAATTGTTCCCCTGTCTCATTCATAATGTGCTCCAAATAAAGTGTGTTTCTGCCTGAGCGAATGCCCTTCGGGGGTACTTTAAATTGTCACAGCGCATAAGGCTTTCCCTGAAATCTGCATTTTTACAGTGCTCACTCTCCACAACGGCCCCTGGAGCCACACTTAATCTATTTCAAGGCATGTGGTGACTTCCCAAAACAACCTGGCTAGGAAAGCAAAGCTTGCTTTAAACCAGGCTCTTTCCATCCTCCCTTTTCCCCCAAACCAGCTGGGTTTTCCTTTTCCATCCTGAAAATAAAGAAGCAAACCAAACTCCAAAGAGTGCCCTGTTGATCCAGCTCCGAGAACTCACCAAAGCAAAGCACTGTCCAGTTGAAACTGGGCAAGGGCTCAAATCCTTGTGGGTATGAGGACCAGCAGTGGTTCAAGCCAGCCTCGCTGCTCAAGGAGCATTGCTGAGGTTATCAGGGAGGTTGAGGCCCCCCAGAGCAAGTAGCCAGTGTGTCCAGGAGATACGATGCTTGTAACTTACTACAGACCCAATGATGCTACAGAAATACTGCTGGAGGAGCAGCCAGCCCTGCTGATGAACAGGGAGGAGCTCAGATCAAAGTTTCTTTGCAGCCTCCTCATGGATTTCCAGGACACAGACCCAAAGGAAGCACCTCCCAGGAGAGAGAGCTCCCATGTTTTTATGGGATGGTTTTAGGGAGCAAGGAACTTCACTGCAGAGGGAAGAATGGATCCAAATGCTCCAGTTTTGTATTTAAATCTGCATATTATGGAGGGGGAAAAAACCCAAACCAAACAACCATGCCCAAGGTTTAGAGCCCCTTCCCAGGAGCCCCAAAATGGGCAGCAAGGCACAAAAAGGGAGCAGTGTGAAGGTCTTTCCCTTCGATTGCTGCTGGCAGGTTCTCCCCACGTGGTCTCTCCTTGCTCAGAGCCAGCAAGGGCAGATCTGGAGCCTGGGCTTGGCAGGATATTGCAAAAGCTGGGATCAGAGCTGCATCCCAGCTGGAGACTAAAATAACTATGAGATTACCTCCACGGGAGCGCAGCCAGCACGGATAATGCTTGGCCTGTTCCTCTCCCAGCTTGCCACAGCCTTGCCTGGCCTCCCTTCCATGTTTCTTCAAAGCCTCCTTCGCTGCAGGAACTTCAGTCCTGCTGGGGGGCAAGAGCAGGCTGAGCTTCCCCTGTCTCACAGTGCCCCCCTCCACACTGGGCTGCCCAGCTCAATCCACCTTGGAGCTCCTCCACGCTGTGAGCACAGCTCCCCTTGCTTGTTCGTCTGATCCTTCCCTGCCAGGCTCTGCTCTCTGCAGAGCAACCCCAGCTACTGACAGGGCAGAGGGCCAAGGTGCAAATGGATTTTCTTCTCCCTCAAGAGCTCCCTTCCCCTTGTGTGGCCTGGCCACCATCAGCCTAGGCTGGGATGTTTGATACTGAAGGCATTTCAAACTCAAGCCCAGGGGGTTTCTGGTATGAAACATCCTCTGAGGAGGCAGCAAAAAGCTCAGAGGTGCAAACTGTTCTTGGGCAAGCTCGAAAAAGACATTTCCTCCTCTGGAGAGCCAAACCCACCAGAAATGGCTGCAACAGCTGGGGCTGGAACCCAGCACCTCTACAGAGCACTGTGCAAGGTAGATGTGACACTTGGTCCACCTGTAGAGCTGGGAAATCTTCCTAGATGCATTTGAGAGTTTAGCAACCACTTGAGGGTATAGCAGCAATAGCTGGCCAGGAAAAGGGGAACTAAGGATTGGGAAGGATGGCGAAATTTAAAGCAGAGATGGGACACCATGACACCAAACACTCCTCTGCTCAGTGGAAAGTCATCTGGGAGACATCAGCATTGCAGCAGCAATGGTACATCTCTTAGCAAGGGCAGGAGTCCTCACAGCTGCAGAGCAACAGCCCCTGTCACGAGAAGGGGCAGGGATATGTCAGCAGAAGGTAAGGAATATAAAATATAAACCTTTCTAAACCCATCAAGGAAACTGAAGTAAGTTTCAGTGTAAAATAATTAAATGGGAGCTAAAAACATTTTTTTAAAGCCTTCCAGTGCCTAAAAAGGCTCCAAGAAAGCCGGAGAGGGACTTTGCACAAGGGCCTGGAGTTACAGGACAAGGGGGAATGGCCTCCCACTGCCAGAGGGCAGGGATGGATGGGATATTGGGAAGAAATCCTGCCTGTGAGGGTGGGCAGGCCCTGGCACAGGGTGCCCAGAGCAGCTGTGGCTGCCCCTGGATCCCTGCAAGTGCCCAAGGTCAGGTTGGATGGGGCTTGGAGCAGCCTGGGATGGTGGAAGGTGTCCCTGCCCATGGTGAGGGGGGGAGCAGGATGAGCCTTAAGGCTCCAGCCTAAACCATTCTGCGAGTCTGAGAATTCACATCAGATTTGAGATTATTTCTTGAGGCACGCACATTTATCAAACAATACAGACAGTTTTGGCCCATTCATATCAAACTCTCCTAGGTCCAGAAAATAACAATGGTAACAATATCTGATGATGATGATGGTAACACCACTAATAGCTATGCCATTATTCCAAAGTACCTGCTAGCCATGTGCTGGTCCTTCACCCCAGGATGATGGTTGTTGTGCTTTATCACTCTTTAGATCTTTCCAGCCAGGCTTGGAAAGAGACTGTTAAGTCTTTGAACTTCACAAAAACATACACAAATAATTTTTTTTGGGCAGATGACTGCTATCTAAAATCCATTCTACTTGAAAACCACGGGCACAGAAGGTTGTCTGGATGGCTGGCCACTCAACTCTGCAGTGGGAGTTCCAATAGTGATGTTTTGAAGTGCCCCCCTATTAAGAGGTTTTGTGATTTGTCCAAATTGGCTTTTCAAAATGATTTAAAGCAAGGTGAAACGTGTCTCAGTGATTCTTCAGGAACACACTGGTTAACTCCACACCTGCTGTGCCAGGTATCCCCAGCCAGGCTGCAGCACCTGTCCATGGCTCTCCTCTGGCCCAGAGCAGGAGCTCATCACTGGCACTGAGGAGCAGCCAGCAAACAGGACACGGGCTGGGAGTGAACAAACACCACCTCCCCAAGGGCTCCTTCATCTCTGTTCAAAGCAGGAGCCACCACAGCGTGTTCTGCTCTGCTGCCCAGGGCTCCTGCCCCCGTCTGTAATGGATGCTGCGCGGCCGTGGTGTGGGCAAACACCAGGGTGAGCTTTCAGAGAAATATTTACCTTGCTCTCAGCTGTCCTGGGGCCCAGGGAGACATCTGTGATGCCAGCTGGGGACTGGGGCTTTCAGCCAGTGCCAGATGTCACCTCTCCCAGCTGGCTCAGGACAGGAGCCCCCTTCTGCTGCAGGCTGTGTCCCACAGGCCCCTGTCCTGGCATTTGGGAACACAGCAGGCAGGAAGGGAAAGGGAGAAGAGGAAAACAATAAATGCCCTCTGCTCTCCTCCTCCTGCCCCTCCATACGTGCATCTTACCCTGCTGCAAGAAGCACCATGGCTCTTCCTGCCCTTTCCCACATGGAGCTGAGCCTACGGCAACACAAACATCCCTAAACCCAAGCGCACCATGGGATTCTCGGAGCTGTCCTGTGCAGGGCCAGGACTTCAGTGATCCTTCCAACTCAGGATATTGTATGACTCTGTCCAAACGCTTTCCTTGTCGCAGAAATCTTTTATGAAAAATCCTTTCCTTAGGACTTTTCCTCCTGAGAAGTCACCAAGCTGCAGCCCCAGGGATGCTCTGGCCCATCCCTCCATCCCCCTCGGCACAGGTGGGGCTGCCCAGAGCCAACTCCTCTGAAGGAACAGGGAGGAGTATTGAAGATTGCCATGCAAGATGTTTTCCATTCCCATCTGTATGGCAGATCACCTTTGTCAAGGGGGCAGTTTGCCTTTGAGTGCCCACACTCACACCTCCCTGGGGAGGGGACATTGCTGATAACAGCTATTGAATGTCCCTGCATGGCTGATAAGAACTGTAACATCCCACTGGGAGATGCTCTGCCCAGAGGGAGGAGCCAAGCATTGCTACCCAGATATAATCCAGAGGTTTTTGAGACACCAGCACAGCTTTCTCCACGGGATTCCCCAGAGGAACAGCAGCTGCCTCTCCTTCCACAGGACCTTCAGAGGAAGAATACATCCTTCTCTGCAGATCCCCCTTGCTCCAACAGAGCCACCCCTGACACTGCAGGAGGGCTGCAGCCACATTTCCAATGGGTCTGCCACCAACAGCCTGACCCACAGGGTGTCAGGCTGGGTTCTGACTCTGGCAGTGTTGTTCATGTGTACTGCATTGTTTATTTTATCCTTTTATTTTTCTTCCCCATTAAAGAACTGATATTTCCTGCTCCCATATTTTTGCCTGAGAGCCCCTTAATTTAAAATTTATAGCAATTGGAGGGGTGGGGAGGGTTTGCATTCTCCATTTCAGGGGAGGCTCCTGCCTTCCTTAGCAGACTCCTGTCTTTCCAAACCAAGAGAAGGAGAAAGCAGAGTAGGGCACAGAAACCATAAAAGATCAAACGCTCCCAGCATATCTCCAACAAAAATTCAGAAATGTTACAAAACTGCCTTGTTTTGCTAAGAAAAAGCAGGTGCCAGGTAGGGGTGGGAATGTTGGACAATTCAGCATTCAGAGCAAAGAAACCTGTGTTTTTTCTAGTTTCCAGGTTGAAAAACAGTGCAGGGGAAAAGAATCAGCTCATTTGTCTTAAAAGATGTTTTCTGTTACATACTAGAAACTACATACCGACACTTTATAAATACACATACTTTATATTTCAATATATCTACGTGCAACTTCATATACATATATATTATGTATTACTATAATATATAAATATTGTACTTTTTTTTAAATACACTCACCCTTCTCTGTCAGATTTCTCAATCCCTTTCAAACATCCGTGATGGACTGTGTGCATCCCAAAGGCTCCAGGTGCTCCTCAGAATCCCTTCCAATCCAACCCATTCCATCTCAGGTCACCAGTGGCAAGGCCTGAGCTCCAATGCTGCAGGCTAGCAAACCCTGACGTGCTCCAGATTGTGAACAGACACAACCAGCAAGGGAAACATCAGAGAGGAGCTCCAAAATCATTTATTGAAACAAAACCAAGAGGAATTCACATGAATCCAAAGCTGGGCGAGCAGGAGGAGGGATGAGCTTTGTCTGGTTTCTTAAAGGGTCACCGTGTTTCTGATCTTTAAACAACCTTTCCATCCCATTCCACAGGATGCTACTTGGGATGGTAAGAGGTTGTTTATTCCTTCCACTGGAGTGGCATAAAAATAAATCTGTCAACTTGTATTATATACACACATATGGGCTGTGGGTTTTGTTTTTTTTTTTTTTTCTGTGGGGAAAACATCACTCTCTCAGTACTTACAATTAAGTAGCATTATACTTATTTTCTTTATCTTATTGAAATTTTTGGTTTTTAACTGAAAACTTTGAGACTTGAAGTCTCAGGGTAGTAAGGCCAGCACCCAGAGACAATCAGTTTAGCAGCCAATCTCATCATGTCTTGTACAGTACAGCAAAGCCCAGGGTGTTTGCCACAGGAGCTCTAACCTGGATCCCAAACACTGGGAACACCTGGGACACTGGGAAAGCTGGAGTGGGGAAGGACCAGAGCAGCACAAGAACACCACACAGGGCTCATTTTCCTTATAAAACAGGCAACAAATCTGTACAACATGGCCATAGCCACAGGTACCTGGCAGGGGTGGCAGGAAATTTAATGCCAGAGGTGAAAACCTTTCTGTGTCTTTCCTTAGGACAGGTTTTCATGAGGCTGGTATCCATGCACGTAAATACAAAGCTTTGCTGAAGCTTTGGCTGCACTCATGGGGTGACCTGCAACCACAGCTCAGCCTGGGAAATCTGTCCTCCAGCCCTGCTGCTGTCCCTCCCCACACCAGGGATGCCAGCACAGGGAGCAGGATGCTGGGAAGTTGAGAAAAAAACCCCCAGGTGAGCCAAAGCAACCAACATCAGTGGCACCGGCAGGATGCGCCCAGCAGCGGGCAAGGTTTGTTTTCTGCAGCTCGAAGGCAGCTCCTTCCCCGGGGAAAAGTCCTGCTTTGTCCATTCCTGTCTCTCCTAGAGAAAGTCCTGCTTTGTCCATTCCTGTCTCTCCTAGAGACAGAAGTCCCCCCTGGAGGCGTGAGGGGGATCTGGCAGCACTTCTGCCCGGGGCTGAGGCTGGCAGGGCAGTGCCAGGCTTCCCCCCAGCACTGGATGGTCTTGGGACAGTCCTGTGGGAGAGCTGGGCAAACCAGAGCTGCTGCAGGGCTAGGAGAGAGAGAGAGAACAGTGGTGAGGCACTTTGCAGGGGGTTATTGGCACTGGCTGCACAGAGCCCCAGCACAGAAAACACTGAGCCCCAGACGGAGCAAGGCCCTTACCCTGTGCCTGCCCTCCTGGCTCCATGCAGAGCCACGTGTGCCATAGGAATTCAGCATCTCCAGAGGGCTGCTGATGCTCCCAAAGTGCCCTGCAGCTGAGCTGGGGGAAGAGTGCTGGGGCACAGAGCTCAGCTGCTTTTCGGGAACGAGCTGGTAGAAAGGGGGGAAAACCCTGGGGTATGGAGCCATCTCTTCCCAGGAGTCGCCAGTGCCAGCAGCATCCAGGCTGCACAATCCACCCAGGTTAAACTGCTGTGGGGGCAGGCCAGGCCCGGGGCCCTGGCAGCCCTGGGGCGGGGAGATCACGTCTCTGCTGAGGCCGTGAAGGCCAGGCCGAGCTGGAGCCCGCAGCAGAGGGCACACACAGTCCTGCCAAGGGTGTGGAGAAGAGCTGGGGCAGGGGCCACACAGCCCGTTCATCAGCAAGTGATGGTGCCTGGGCTGGCTGGGTGGTGCCACCCGGTCCTGGCACTGGCTGGGCAGGGAGAAGGATTGCTGGACATCCTCTTGGAGGGGCTGCACGACTGAGAAGTCTCCCTGCAGCTGCGGGGCCCCGGGTGGCTCCTGCGGGCAGGGAGCTGCCGGGGCTGAGCTGGGGGTCCTGTGCCATGGGGTGCCCTGCACTGGCTGGAAGGAGTGGAGCACAGTCTCCTCCCCAGCTGATCTCCACTGGGAGCCACTGGACAGCTCTTCCTGCTCAGCCAGCTCTGGGAGCAGCCCTGGCACAGCACTGAGGGGCTGCTCCCAGAGCAGCGTGGGGGGCTGGGGCAGGGCAGTGCTGGGCTGCCCTGCACGCTGTGCCAGGGGGCACCCCGAGTCCTCCTTCTCCATGTGGCACGGAGCAGTGCCTCCCTGCGGGCTGGGGAGAGTGTCTGGCAGGGGACAGACCTGCTGCCCTCCCTCATGCCCGTCCACTGGAGGCCTGGGGACATAGGAGAGAATCTGGTTGCTGGCCAGGCTGTTATTCAGGGATGGGGACTGGTCTGGGTCCGTAGTGATCATCACCATTTTCTCATCCAGCAGCAGGAGCTCCAGGTCCTCAGCATTCAAGGCCAGGCCCTCCAAAGCACTGAAGAGCTCGTTGGAACAGCTCTGGTCACTCTTAATTGAGAGCAAGTCCATGGTGGCCAAGAGAGGGTCCTCCTGCTGCAAATCCAGCAGCTTCTCTTGGAGGCCGTTGCCCCTTGAAGAAGCTGGAGCTGTGCCCATACTCCAGGCATCCCCTCCTGCACCTGGCAAGGACACACCCTTGAGCTGGAAAGTGCTGCTGAAGGAAGGGTTCGGAATGAGAGTTGAGTGGGAGGTGTACAACGCCTTGTCCTGCTGCATCACAGCACCCAGCAGAGACCTGGGGTCAATGCCATTCTTCTGGGAGCGCCCTACGTGGCTGCAGGAGGGCTTCTTGGCCTTGCTGAGTTTCCCTGTGCTCTGGAAAAGGTCAGGGAAGCCTGGGAGAGGATGAGTACTTTGGTATAGAAGCGCCTCTCCTGTAGCAAAGGTGAAGGGAAGATGCATGGACCGCTTCCGAAGGTGCTCTCCTCCTTCTTCATCCCTGCAGGGCAGGAAGAGGACACTGAGGCTGACACGTGCACAAGCCCACCCCACAAGTGCTTCTGCAATGGGCACTTGTGAGCCCTGCAAGCCAAAGCCCCTTTGCTCCAGCCAGCATGCATTCACACACACACACAGAGAAAAACCAAACATCTGCAGCATCACTGAGCATCACCCCTGCTGAGGGGTGGATGCGGCTGAGCAGCACCGAGCACAGAATCCCACGGCTGCAGCAACAAAGGTGCAAGGACAAACCCAACACGCTGCCCCGCTCAGGACATCCCAGAGCCACGGAGAAAGCCAGGCTGTGCCCACGCCAGCCCAGCACGTACACGAGGGGTCTCTGTGTGACCACGATGGACTCGGGTTTGCCGTTCCTGTAGACCAGCCGGGCGTTGGCCTGCACCCACTTCCAGCGCTTGTCCTTGGTCAGCAGCCGGAACACCGTCAGCCCGCTCTCGCCCGTCTGCATCACTGCAGGAGGAAGCACCAGTGCTGCCACCACGGCACGCTGCCCTTCCCAGCTGGAAACAGCAGCAGCGTGGCTGGCAGGCACAGGGGACTGTCACAGACATCTTTTACTAAAAACCCTAAGGAAAGGATTTTTCATAAAAGATGTCTGTGACAGTCCCCTGTGCCTTTCCTTAGGCAAATCCTAAGGAAAAATAATTTCCTTAGGATTTTTCCTGCTGAGAAGCTGAGAGGTCTCAAGAACAAAATGTAAACAATGGTTATCTGCTGCTGTGGAATGCAACAGGTGGATCTTTGATTGGCCCATGTTGGTTGTTTCTAATTAATGGCCAATCACAGTCAGCTGGTTCAGAGTCTGAGCCACAAACCTTTGTTATCATTCTTTCCTATTCTATTCTTAGCTAGCCTTCTGAGGAAATCCTTTCTTCTATTCTTTTAGTATAGTTTTAATATATATCATAAAATAATAAATCAAAGCCTTCTGAAACATGGAGTCAGATCCTTGTCTCTTCCCTCATTTTAAGACCCCTGTGAACTTGGTCACAGGGGACAGCTGAACACCCCTCACTGTACTCCACACCGAGCTCCCTGCAGCTACAGGAGCAGCACAGCAAAGCATCCCGTGGGGAAAGAGCCACAGGGCTTGACAGAGCAGCCAGCAGAGCTGCCCCAGTCCCAGCCCACTCATCAGCACCAGGGACCAGGGAGGGGGCTCTTACTCCTGACGTGGTTCTCAGCACAGTACAGCATGTCAGCAGCATGGACAAACTGGTACCCCGTGCCGCACATCCGCAGCTCCGCCTCGGTGTAGCCCAGGACGATCTTCCCCCTGTGAGACACAGAGAGCACACCGAGCTCATGGGCAAGGCTGGGGGGCATGTCAGGAATGGAGCACTGAAAGCTCTGCTGCTTACTTGGCATCACACGCCAAGGGGGTGAAGTCCAGCTTGTGCTTGGTCCTGAAGATCATGTTCTTGGTTCGGATCTGCAGGATGGACGGCGGCTGCAGGGGCGAGGAGATGGCGAACAGAGCGAGCTGGGGGGGCAGGACAGAGCCATCTTCAGACCTTTCCTTCTGCCCATGAAGGAATTTCAGCCTGCCTTGAAGGTTCAAAGCCTGGGAAGAGAAGAAAAGCTCAGTGTCATGCAGAAAAGTGAGAAGGAAGAGACCTACATGGAAAGGAAGATGTCTGTCTACAGAGCTGGTGTGAACAGAATCATCAAATCACAGCATGGTTTGGGTTTGGAGTGACCTTAAGGATCATCTCGTTCCAATCCCCCTGCCATGGGCCAGGACACCTTCCACTATCCTAGATCTCTCCAAGCCCCATCCAACCTGGCCTTGGACACTTCCAGGGATGGGGCAGCCACAGCTCTCCATTGCAGAGAGAAAGAGGGATGACCACCACCTACCTGATCTTAAGACACGCTTTTAACAGAAAAAACCAAAACACAGGGGAGAAAAGCACTTGATTGCTCAAGATTCAGCATTTCTGAGAAGAGAGGAACAAAACTCACAGGGAGAGGCCCATATGTACAGGCCAAGCCTATGAAAAACAGGGAAAGTCTCTTGCTGAGAGAGGCAAGCGCTGCACATGGCAGAAAGGAGCACGACATCTTTCCAGGGGGTGGTTTCATTGCTGGTGTGACCCTCTGTGGTGAGCTGTGACCATGTTCACAGGGGTCTCAGGTTGAGGGAAGAGACAAGGATCTGACTCCATGTTTCAGAAGGCTTTGATTTATTATTTTATGATATATATTACATAAAAACTATACTAAAAGAATAGAAGAAAGGATTTCATCAGAAGGCTAGCTAAGAATAGAATAGCAAAGACTGATAACAAAGGCTCTGTCTTGGACTCTCTCTCCAAGCCAGCTGACTGTGCTTGGCCATTAATTACAACCAACCAACATGGGCCAATCCCAGATCCACCCATTGCATTCCACAGCAGCAGATAACCATTGTTTACATTTTGTTCCTGGGGCTTCTCAGCTTCTCAGGAGGAAAAATCCTAAGGAAAGGATTTTTCATAAAAGATGTCTGCAACAGTGAGCCTGCCCCTCTCCTGCTGCGGAGGGTCTGTACTCACCAGGAAGCCAGAGGAATTATCCAGGAGGCAGCGAAAGCGGCACACAAAGCTCCTCTCCAGGAAGGAGGAGTTTTCTGGGGGCAGCTGATCCGGCTTGTAGATGACAGCAGAAGAGCTAAGACTCTTCCCTGCTGTGGAAGAGAGGGATTGAGAGAATCAAGTAAGGATTCACCCCAGCAAGGGCTGGAGGTGCCCAGCACTGGGCACTGCAGCAGTTTGCAGAGCGCAGCAACAGAAACTGGGGGGAAAAGCCACAACATTGGAATGAAGCCGTGGCCTGAGCCACATGGGTGCAAGTGGGGACAGCGAGCTGGGGTCCCAGCATCCCTGGGGAGCCCTGGTGCCACCCAGGATGGCAGCCTGCCTTTACCTGCTGCAGAGGGCTCACCAGCGTCCAGGGCCCAGCGGAGGTTGCGCCTGAACTCCGGCTGGTCCTCGGTGTGGATCAGCTCGAAGACACTCTGGTGCATGACATCTGTCTGGAGGGGACACGCCATCTGTAAGCTCTGCAGCCTGTCCCCAGGGCCAGTTTTCATGTCCCACCTGGGAACAGCCCGTCATGGCCCCAGCTGGTTTTATCTGACCCAGTGTCCCTGGTGCTCAAATGGGTCCCTGGCTAAATGAGGTTGGAAACTTTCCCCCAGAACTGATGTTGGTGGCAACAGACAGCACATCTGGCTTTAAGGACTCCTTGCCCATGTTGGGCCTGACTTCCTCCCCTGAGAAGCTTAAAAAGCCAATACAGCTTACCTCTGACATCCCCATAAATCAAAATCCTAGTGCTGACTTAAGAAATTAGATGAAAACACGGATTTGGGAACAAAACAGCAGCAAGGCCACCCCATCCCTACACTATTCCCAAGAGAACAATGCCCTGGGACTTGCTCCCTGTGCCCAGCTGGACAGGTGCCCTCTACCCCAGGTGCTGGGGACAGCCAGCTGTGTGTGGGTGACACCAAACCACAGTAGCTGAAGCAGTGCAGGTAAGTCCCGCTTCCCTGTAAATATCATCTAGTGTCCTCCAGGTTACCTGGGTGTCCAAAGTGCTGGAGCCCTGTGGGATTTACCGGGATTTCAGTGGGTGTCCCAGGCAAACTGGGCAAGGAACCCCAGACATCTCCCCATGGCCATGAACCCCATGGCTGCTGGAAGGTATCTCTGGGGTGATGAAGTCCCTTGTCACCTACCAGTGACCACATCTGGCAATACGGGGTCCAAATTCCCAAGGAAAAGCCCCAAACAACTCCCTGAGAGCCTGTGATCCCTGCAGAGCCTCCTCCCTGCAGGGAACTTGGGGCTATTCACCACCACCAAGGAAAAACTGGCTCTCCACAGCAAGTCAGAGTCCCACCAACCTGGTGAAATCCCAGATAGTCCTGGATCGTATGCGAGGAGTAAAATATCAGCCCTTCTGATGTCACCACCAGCACAAAGCCATTGAGTGCCTGTGGGAGAGAGGAGATCAGCAGGGACAGGCCACAGCCACTTCACTTCTACAGCAGGACACCCAAAGCCTGGCTAGCAGGCAGCTGAGCCACCAGAGATGGCCTCTCTGAGCTCATGCAGCTCTTCCACACAGCTGCCTGGGAATATCCTAATCCAGACTGATGGAAAATTGTGCTTCCATCCTGGGAGCATTGACTCAGACTCAGCTTTGGACATTTATCCTCATCCTGTGCAGGGAGCAGATAAAAGCCTCTGAACTTCTTGCAGTATCAAAGTGGACACCATCAGGAGCAGGTCCATTCTGGTGGAAATGAGCCTTTCCAACAGCCTTGAGGGCCTTGGCAGTCGTGTGTGGCCATCCCAGGCTCCAGAGGAGTGGCCTGGAGAAGGACATGGAATGCCTGGACTGTCCATGGGCAAGGAGCAAGGCCAAGGAAGGTGCTGTCTCTGCTGCTCATTCCCTCCTCAAGGTGGTCAATGCTGAAAGGGCCTTAGCCAGTGGAAATGGGAAAGGCAAAAGCTAAAGCATAAGGATTTGGATTTGAAATTGCAGCAAAAACAAATCTTGATTTCTGAAAAGCCAGTTTCTTCCAAAGCAGCAGGGAATTCAGGCTGAATCTGGTGCCTGAACTTGGGGGAAAACTACAAAATCCCTGGGTGACCCCAGAGCACCTTCTCCTTTCTGCCAATACATCCCAGAATCATTTAGGTTGGAGAATCCCTCTAAGATCATCACCTCCAAGACCACTTCTTCTGGAACACCACCTGGTTCATGCAGACCCCACACCCCTTAGGCTGAATGCTGTGCTCTGTTTTCACAAAATAAATAACCAAAGCTGTTGTGCCTGTGTGGATTTGAAGCCCCAAGCCCTCTGCACAGAGAAGAGCAAAGGCAGCCATCAATCTGAAGTTTCCATTGCATTTTCAATGTTGCACACTTAGACATTTCACAGTTCACTGGCCCTTCCATACACTCCTCAAGCTCCAGGATTGCAAAGTCAGAATTCAAGGGAGCACTGGGCTTCCTGGCAGGAATAGGCTGAGCTGATCAGAGCCTCTGTCTTACTCAAGAGGGCCTCACTGCTACCGGTTTCATAAACTGGGGAAGTAATTTAGGGGTTTTCCCTGAGCTAAAAACCCCACACCAGGACAGGACACATGAGAAGGGACCAGGGTGCTGGATAACAGTGTCCTCTACACGTGCAGAAGACTAGAAGGGGCAGAGGAGCTTCCCTACCAGTTTGGGAGTGCAGCTCTTTTGCAGGAGCCCTGGCTTTCCATCCCTGCTCTCGGGCAGCAGGCAGAACACTGCTGACACAGGCACTGACAGGATCCAGGCAAGCACCCTCCAGTGCCACAGGCACAGCACCAGCCCTTACAGAGCCCAGGGCAATGGAGACCTTGTCATGCCCCTGCCAGGGCTGGGAGTAGCCCCAGAGCAGAACTCCCTGAGCCCAGCTTGCTCTGTGGCTCAGTGTCCCCAGCTCTGAAAATCCCGAGTCACCCAGCAGACACCTTCAAGCCCGTGGTGCTGCCCAAGAGCCAAGGCAGTGAAACCCCATGGAAATCTTTGGTTTGTCTTCCCAGAAGCTGAGGAGCTTTCACTGCCCTGACACCACCACGTGGCCTCCCCTGTTCCCTAAGGGGAACAGACCCTCATGGGGACACTGGCAGTGCAAAGCAGGACCTCTCTGGCAGGCAGGGCTCCTGCAGTCTGGGCCCTGGGGCTTTTCAGAGCCAAAACCATCCTGTAGCACTGACCTGGCAGGGAAGCCACTGTGGCCAGCCCTGGCCTGCTTCCCCCACTTCATAATGTACAGACATCAGCATTAATTAGGGCCTGGCATGGAGTCCCAGCCAAGTCCAGCTATTGTTGCTGCCAACTCCTGTTTCATTGTCCAGGTCAGAGTTTCTCCCCCCTCTCTTTCCCTTTATTCCAGGCACAAACACTCTCTCTATTTACTGGGGTTGATCTCAGTGTGTGGGAATCTGCTGCAGAGGTTAATTAGTGCTGCCAAATGCACTTTAACCCTTTGAGCAGCTTCAGAGGAAGAAAGGGGAAGGATCAGAGTGGACCAAGAAACAGAGGAAGTTTGGCCATCAGAGGTGACAGAGCAGGTGGAAGTATGTTTGTAAGTATGGAGGAATGTTTCCTTGGGGGGGTGCAGAGACAGATTCTGAGCTCCTGCCACACCCAGGGTCCCATAGGTAGACCCTGAGAGAGCTCCACCAGCTTTTCAGATGCAGTTTGGGTGCATCTATCCATCTAAAAGGATGGCACCCAACTGTGGGAGGAGCTGATGAGCAGGACATCAGCCCCCAGCAAGCCCTGCTGAGCAGTTTTGTTATATCCTGAGGGGAAAACCCTCAGGTTTCTGGTTATTAACCAGGCTGGCTTTAGCACTTCTCCCACCAGACACAGAGATCCTCAGCTCTCAGGCAGGACAGTAATTACGCACATATATCCTGGGATACACCCACCTACCCTGTGTTTAAGGGATGAGCACACGGCCCATCAGCACCTGTCTGCATCACACATCACCTCCTCAAAATCAGGGAAGACTCCCATGGTGTTTTCTTCCCTGTTTTCATCATGTTTGAACAAAAGCCTCGAGTCAGGATCAGTGTGCCCACATTGGAAACTGCACTCAAGCACCTTGCTCAGTTTGGTTCTCACTTTGTACCTTTGGCACGCTTGGACACCACGGTGGAGAAGCAGAAAAGACAAATCACCATGCTCAGAAATCCAGCAAGATGTTCCTTACATATGGACTATTTTAAAATGGCAACTTTTTCCAGGAATAATGGGAAAAGCAGGGAAGAAGCAACAGTTTTTGCCCTAGGGACCTTTGGAGGTCTTAAACCTCTGCCCAGTGAGAAGCACAGTGAGCTACACCATATGGAATCACAAATCACCTGCCATGAGTGAAAGAACAGCCTGGTTCTGGAGCAGAACTCAAAGGAGCTGGAAGAGGGACAAGAGGAAGATCCTGTGAAGGCATTTGTGAGGAGCACTAACCTGTAGGAGCAGCTCACCCTCTGGAACTGCTGCTGAGCCCAGAGCTGGTCCAGTGCCACAGGATCCATCCCTCTGGGCTTCCTTAGCACCAGGATTCTTCAGAGCAACTGCACCAAGAAAAGGGAAGGAAGGGACATCAGTGCTGCAGGAACACTCTGCCACAACAGCTGGAATGCTGCAGGCTGGACAGTGCAGGGGAAGGCATTGTGCAGTCGCAGCCCTTTGCTTCACCTCTCACAAGGTTGATTTTACCAGGATGTTTCCCCACCCCTCAACTGTTTCAGTCTGGGTTTTTTCCCCCCCATTCCTTTTGTTCCCCTTTTAACATCCTGTAAGTAAAAAGCAGTTAAAGCCAGGGATCCTTAAAGCAGGTAGGCATCAGAATCATAGAATTATGGAATCATTAAAGTTGGGGAAAGATCACAGAGCCCAACCATTCCCCAGCACTGCTGAGACCACCACCAAACAACATCCCCAAGTGTGACATCCACAGGTCTTCTGAACACTTCCCAGGACAGTGCATCCAACACTACCCTGGGCAGCCTGGACTTTTGTGAGGAAATCTTTCCCAATACCCAAACTAAATCTGCCCTGGCACAGCTTGAGGCCATTTCCTCTTGTCCTGTTCCTTGGTCCCTAGAAGCAGAGCCCAGCCCTCACCTGTCAAAGAGTTTTGGAGAACAAGAAGGTCCCTTCTGAGCCTCCTTTTCTCCAGGCTGACCCCCTTTCCCAGCTCCCTCAGCTGCTCCTTGTTATGAACAAAATTTTGCCAGTGTTTTTTTTTGTAAAAGAAAAAGTTTTAAAAACTTTCCTTCCAGAGCAGAACTTGCTTGTTGCAAAACTGACCAAACCAGTTTGGCTGCCAAAGGAGCTGCTTGTTATGGTAATTACGATTGATGGCTCCCTTTGTATCGGTGGAGGCCTCGGCCAGCTAGGCTGATAGCCTTCCCCCTGAGGCAAAGAGTCTTCCCAAATGAGATACAGAAGCAGAGAACATGCAAAACACCCTCCAATGCATGCTGGGACTGCTACAGATGGACGGAAAAAAAAAACCCAAAACGGTGAGCCAACAGAGAAATTAGAAGATTAAAATAGTGTCCAGGTGTGAGGAACGAGATGCTGGATGACTGAAGACCTTCGTGGACCCTCACACTGAGCTAGGTGGTCGTCCCAGCCACAGTACCCAGGGCTGGCCGGAGCTAGGTAAGATCTGGGTAATGCCTGAAGGACTGGACACCCGGCTCTGCCCCAGTGGCCAGAGCTGTGAATTACCCGCCTCCTCGGCATCACGCTGGGAGACTCGACAGACGCTGCAGACCTGCCGAGCCACCCCTTAATCCTGAGCTGATCATTGTAATAAAGGCATTAAAAGGAGAAAAAGCCTCCTGCCCTGTTTATTTCACATGGCAAGTAAATGGAAAAGAGGTCTGGCAAAGGGAGGATTTGAATGGTTGTTTTTACAAAGTCGATCCTAACAGATCCATATAGGATGGCTTAAAACCCATGCGGACTATCAGATTTAACAAATATCATAGAATGATAAAGTGGAGCAGCTGACAAAAGTCAGAAAGATAAAAATTGATCCACAGCACACAATTTGATCAATGGTTACATTGTGAAGTAGGGCACAATGGAAATTGTTTTTTGCAGCACAAACCTGAGGCTGGCAGTTGCCCTGAAAGATGTGGAACGGTATTCTCACACAGTGTTCCCAGTGCCAGCTGAGGCTTAAACAAAACCATCCAGACCTGACATGACCCCTACATGTCAAAAATAACAAAACACTGTGGTCAACTGATAAGAAAATAAATAAGCTAAGATGCAACCTGGGCAATAACAGCTCTATACTTTTACCATCAATGATTTTGGCTGAGGTATCAGTGAATGAGACATTTCCAGGTTCAGAGTTTGCAGTAAATGAAGGGTTATTTATCATAGGGTTAGCTTTTGTAACGTTAACATGCCTGGAGTGGGGAGAGAGATGTGCGGGTGTTCTTCCCCACCCTCCTCCACCTTTTGTTGCTTCCCACAGGTGTTCAGTGGGGTTTCCTCCAATAGATTGTTCAGCAGAGGAAGTGAGACTGCTTTTAAAATGTTTTGCAAGAGTTGCAGTCCTTGAATTAAGCATTTGAGTTGCTTTTGTTTCAGGGTTTTAGCAGGCTTTTGCTTCTCACCCTGGAGCAGTTCACCTTAGCAGTTTGCTCCTTTTATTCCAGTGACTTTCCTTTTGGACACAATGAAGTTCTGCAGCAAGCAATGCCACTGCCTAGAGCCTTTCTTAACAACCAATCACTTTTTTAATAACCAATCATCTTTTTAGTGGCCAATTTTCCTTTATCCTTTTGGGTTTTTTTTAAATCAAGTCCAGCCCAGAGGTAGGGAGGCGACTACTAAATTAACCAAGGAAGAATAGCAAAATATTTTCCCCTAAAGTTTTCCTATAGCCCCCACAGAGGAAGCTGCATGATAAATACCTAGGCTTGCATAGGGACAACACCATCTCCACAAGGCAGCCGCTGCAGAATTGGCCTCGGGATTAAAACTGCCAATTCTAGTTCTCCACAACAGACCACAGACTGGTGGAGTTGCAGAATTGGTTTCAGGACTGAAACCTGCCAATTCTGGCTTTTAACAACAAAACACAAAAAGGGGCATGGGTCCCCTCCAAACAGGAGCTTTTCAGCTCTGCACCAAACCCCACCTAGACAAAGGGATTAAATCCCTAAACCCATTTACCACAATATCCAGAATTCCTTCCGAGAAAGATGCTCTCAGACTTCCAAGCCTACAGAATAAACTACAATTCCCACAACCCCTTGAATAATTGAAGATATTTTTGACAATTCTCCCACCTTAGGGATAAAATTTAAGGTGGCTGGAGAGGCCCCTGTCTTTACTAGGAAACACACCTCCTCTCCATCTGAACCCACCTTAAAAGTTAACAAGGGCTCCGGTGTGGTGTGTCCCTGCTACAGTGGGAGCCCCTGACACATCTAATAATCCATCTCCATTATCCCCTGGACTTCCTCCTCCTGAGGGTCCAGCTGGTTTTGTAAACATTCCCACTTCCAGTGTCCCTCTGCCCAGCAGATAGCACACTGATTCTTTCCCAGCTGCTGTTGGGGTTGGCTCTCCCCTGCTGAGGAGGGAATGCTTCTGCCACATCCTTGCAGCCGACCCTGTCCCTTCTATTATGGGGAACCGCTTGGGTCCTGGGGCCCTCGGGGGCCATAAAAATTCTGCCATCCCCTTTGTCTTTGCTTTCTCCTTTTCAGCATCCCTTTTCACGTACACTAGCTGTATCTTTCTAAGCAGTTCATCCAGGGACATATTCTGCCCTTCCTCTAGTCCTCCCTGATACTGCCTGTGGGTACTCATTTTCTGCAGCTCAAAGCCATTTGTCTTTCCAACGAACCAAACAAAATCCTTAAATGAAAATCCTAATCTTTCCACCAACAATCTGCATTTCCTGGATCTTCTTTCCTCCTTGTTCTCACTCTCCTTATTACACACATTATACCAGAGCCAGTCCCTGTCCTGCCAAAGTGTCCAAACGTGGCCCCCAGGTTGTGATTCTCCTCGGGGAACAAGAGGGCAGAGCTGTACTTTATTGGCCACTAAGTTATCTCTATCCGGGGGACGACTGACTTTTTGGAATCTACTCATTTGTTCAGTTTCCTCTTGTAACACTGACTGGACTTTCATTCCATGAGGGCTTTTATTCCTTTAGAATTATGGTATTATCATCCCTTCACAGGAAAGCATTTGCAAACCAATGGATGGCCATTTTTTTTTGCTTCTGTGTTACGTTTACTAAAGTGACTCTCAGTGGTTGACATAAGGGCAAATGAGTTACTGCTTTGAGTTGGAAGCAAACTTGAAAATCTTTCACATTGTTATAAATGAATAAGGGGATAGTTGGCTCTCACAATTAAGAGATGAATATTATGTGTATGTTAAGAGAATTTTTATAGCTGTATGGTTATGTTATTTTTGCATCTTCTTTCCATAGTACTCTTTCCCTTCCCCCCTGTCACTAGTGGGGCATTTAGGGGCGGGAGAGCTTGTTACCAGGAGGCAGAGCATGGCAACCCCTGACCTCCAATCAAGATGTAAGAAAGTGACCTCCACCATTGGATGGCAGATAAAGAGTTGACTGACAAAACTTTGGGAGGGGGCTAAGGATATAAAAGGCAGAGTATCCATTTTCTAGATGTGCCCATGGCATTTGGTCATGGCGACTCTCAGTCCTGTATTTTTCCTTATTCACTCTTTGATGTATTTTTGTTAAGGTTTAATAAACCTTTGAAATTTTAAAAGTGAGCCTCATTTCTCACAATGTTCTTAGGGCATCTCAATTAATTTGGGAAGTATGCAGCTTTTATGAACTACTTGAGTTGAGCAATAAGAGGTAAAGCTTTCCTGAAGTGAGGATTCCTTAATGCCTGATTCTTCTGTGGTTTCAAGGTAAAGATGTTTTTCTGCTGCACAAATGACTTCAATGACAAAACAATCCCAGCATGGAGTAAGAGCTACGTACAATAGAGACCAAGTGTTGCCAGCAGTCGCTCCAGGTGCTCCTGCCATCAGCCCCCAATGCACGTGGGCTTTGGCTCCCTGTGGCACAGAAGCCCCCGGGGGCACAGGTCTCTGGGGCAGGAGACGGGCACCAGCGCTGCCAGGGCTCAGGGAGTGGCAGCTCTGCTTGGCCGGGGACTCTGCCACAGCTGCTGCTGTCAGCGCTGCCCGGGCCCCAGGGCTCAGAGCAGCATTTGTGCCCGGGCCCGCCCGTTCCTTGTGCCTGTCCCACCCGCGGGTTTAGGATGGCCACCAGCCGGGACGTGTCCCAAGGAGGCCGTGCCAGCTTCCCTGGAAGGCCCCGTGCCCTTCCCAGCGCGGCTGCCTCGGCAGCCCTGGGGGCTCCTTCTGCTGCCCTGAGCCCGCAGAGCAGGGCAGCGTTTGCTGATGCTCTGAGCCCTTCCTAAAGATCCTGTCGGGCTGCCTTAGACACCTGGGGCCAGGCATTCCTTCCAGCCTGGGCCACTTTGGCTGGGCTGGGGGCAGCCCCAGGGCAGGTGGCAGTGGGTGCAAGGGCCCTTTGTGACACGGTGCAGCACGGTCACCGTGTCATGGAATGGGACAGGGTGTCCTTTGTGACACGTGGTGACATAGGAGCTGGCAGTGACAGGAGCAGGCCACAGTGCTCGGAGCACGCGACGGGACAGGACGGGACAGAGCGGTGCCGTGAGGAGCCCCCGCACAGCGCGCTCGTTCGTTCTGACCTGGAGTTTTTCCTTGACCTTACTGCTGCAGGTGACCTCGAGTCCAGACCACAGGACTCGGTGGCCCGTTGCCTTCTCAGGACTTCTCTTTTGCAGGACTCCTCAAGGGCAGCCTGCGGGGCTTGGATACTCGGAACTTTTCCGAGGAACTGCCATCCTTGCGGCCAGTGCCCTCGAGGCCAGGCCATTGGACTTGTCTACTCAGTGCTCTTCCAAGGCCTCTCTCTTACAGGTGCCAGCAACACCAGATTTTGGGAGAATGGCAGAGAAACGCCAAGGCCTCTTCAGTAGGAAGAAGAACAAAGATTCTTCAGCTGCCCCAGCAAAGCAGCGGAAGGCGGCGCCAAAGGTCCAGCCAGCGCAGGACAGTGAGTGATAGAGCGGGGTCACAGGGCTGATGGCGGCAGCCAGCTTGGCCCCATCCCATCCCATCCCATCCCATCCCATCCCCTGGGGACATGCCCACGGACAGGATGGAACAGGGGCAGGGCAGACACCCCGCAGGGGCCGTGCTCCATCCCCTGGGGCATCCCGGGGCTCTCCCTGCCTGGGGAGTGCAGGGCTGGCCTGTGTTCTCCGGCCTGTCCCACAGCCCCTCAGCTCTGGCTGTGCTCACTCTTTGCCAAATGCAGAGAAGAAGCAGGACACCGCTGGTGGTGGCTTCTCACTGAAGGTACCTGCAGCCATCCCCATCTGGGCTGGGCCTGCTGTCGCTACTCAGCCGAGCACTGCGTTTGGAGCACTCCATGGAACGCCCCTCTCTTCCCTGCTCTTCTGCAGAAGTTGATTACATGTGGAAAAACAGAAAAGGAGGATCCAAACAAATTCAGGCCGCTTGATTGTAGCACAGCATCAATTGAATGCGCGGAATGGAGTAATTACATAGTGAAGGCTGACCAGGTAACAAATTAGGCCAATTCAGACACTTGGATGACTGAGGTCATAAAAAAAAAGGATACCACCCCCACTTTAACTGCCATTTATGCTCACAATTTATTATTCATGGATATTCATGTTTTATTTTCAGAAGTAATAAGCAGCCATTGCCCATGGCTGGAGGCCTTCCAAGGTCATGTGGCCATCAAGCCATGTCCACTTGCCTGCCTCAACCTTTGAGGCCAGCACAGTGTGGGGGGAAGTGAAGCACTTCTTTGGGGAAACTGGGGAATCTCCTCCCTCAGGAAGCACTCCAAATTTTCCCCATCTCTTCCAGGTGCCAGAAATGGTGAGGATTATGCACCAGAGACTTGCGTCCCCTGAGACTGCCGATGTCAGGCTATTCATGAACATTCTGAGGATGGCTGAAGAACACCCTGCTGGTGTGGTGCTGACCCTCCTGCGCTGTGCCCCAACATGTGACAGGTACGGGGCCCACGTGCCTGGAGAGCTCAGGGCTCAGCAGCCTTTAGGGCCCATGGCCCTGCACAGCCTGTGCTCTGGGCTCTGCCAGACAGGCACAGAGGTCCAGGACCCTCAGGCCCCTCTGTTTCCCAAGCCTGCTGCCAATGCTCCCTCCCTGCCCCTCAGGGCTCCGGGGCTCTGTCACCTGGGCCCCCACAGCTGCACAGGGCATGGTCCTGGGACTGAGATGCCCCTGACACAGAGCTCTGATCCCACAGAGCTGCTACAATGATTTGGAGAACTATAGGCTCGTCAAGTCCCACAGTGGAGAAGGTGCTGCCAACACTGATCTGTGTGATGGAGGATTGGCCTGTGCACAGCATGTTCACCTCTGATGGGGATGACACAAATGTCTTTGCCCTGGCTGTGAGTTTCTGGAACTGGCCTCTGTAGCCCCCTGGTCACCATGCCAGCAGCTCTCCATCCTCTCCTTCCTCAGGCGCTGGGCTGAACCCTGGGCTAGGGGCAGGCTCAGGGGGCACCAGGCCCGCTGCTCCTCCTGCATCTGCCCTTGGGCCCTGTCCCATGGACACCTCAGCACTGAGCGCTGCCTCGGGCTGCTTCTTTTGCAGGCAACTCTGGTGCTCTGGGTGATTATCCAGGTGCCCAAGTGCCATGAGGCAATGTACAAGTATGCTCCCCACCTGCTCGTGACTCTGATAGTTCAAATTTGTGACAGCACAGCGCATCCTTCTGAGGAGGTTGACACCTTTTGGAAGCAATGCCAGGAAGAACACCACCTGAACATAAACCCCAGCAGGTGCTCCATCCCACTTCTCCCATCCCTCCCATATCCCCAGGGCAGGAGCCAGGGATCACAGTATGACCTGGGCTTTGCTCTGCACACAGTTTTGCAGTGCAGACTATGAAGGCTCTGCTCTGCCGACTGCGCTGTGAAAATGTGGTCATGCAGATGGGACGCAAGTGTGGCTGGGAGACGCTGCTGTGTGCTGACACCCAGCACTATGCTGTGGGTCTGCTGGCCAGGTGAGACCCCCTTCTCCCCACTGCCCCTGGCATTTGTGCCCTGTGCCCCACACAGTCCCTGTGGTCATGGGCCAGAGAGCCTCGTCACTGAGGGACGGCCAAGGAGACTGGAAAAGGCTGGGAGAGGAGGATGCAAACAAGTAGCTGCCTCTCAGAGGGCCAACATCCGCTCCAGGGTGGTGGGGAAAGATGGAATCCTTGTGAGCTAGTTCTGGGAGATGTTTGACACCCATGCCTCAGAGTCTTGGTGCTCTTCTCCTCCTGCCAGGGAGATGTGCCGTGAATCAATCCCCCTGTCTTGTCGCACTGCCATCCACCTGCTTGGGCTGCTCAGCACGGAAGGGCATCGCTGGGATCTGCCCTTCCTGGCATTCCTTGTGGAGGTGAGCCTGGTGGCCAGCGCTGCCTGGCTGAGCTGCCTCCCAGCTCTCTGCCCTCTCACAGCCACAGCTGCCTGGGACGGTGCCCGTGCCCTGTGCTGCTGCCTGGGCCCAGCCCTGTGCGGCTCTGGGCTCCTGCTGGCCGGCTCCCTGTCACTGCCCTGTGCCTTTCAGGTCCTCGAGTGCCTGGACTTGAGTGAATGCAGTGAGAGTGTTCTGGAGATGATGGCAAGGTACCTGCAGAGCGAGTGCAAGGAGCGGCGTCGCCTGGCGCTCAGAGGCCTCGTGGTGCTCATCAGGGACCGCTTCCTGGTGAGGAGGGGGCAGCGGCTGAAGCTGCGCTGGGGAAAGCAGCCCCATGGGCTGGCTGGGCTTCAGGAGCTGAGGCAGCTGCTCCCAGCTCTCCTGCCTCACCTGCCCCAGTGCTTTGGGTCAGGCCTTTGGCCTGTGGGCCCTGCAGCAGCAGGGTAGCCTTGCAGTGCCAGGGCGGTGTTGGCGGTGCAGCCGTCCGTGGCTTCCCAGCACAGCCTTGTGTTCTACACAGGCCAGGAGAATGTGCATGCTGTCTCAACGGCTTGTGGAGCTGCTGGGTGATGAAGATGCAGAGGTGGTCAGGATGTCCCTCTGTGTCTTCATGAATGTTCTCCACTACAAGGATATCTTGGTATCCAGCACTACTGCCCCAAGGCTAGCTGAGGCACTCGTAGAACTCTTTGACCATGTAAGGCTCTGTGGCCCCAGCCATGGGACTGGCTGCTGCCCAGAAACTTTGTGCCCTGGGCAGTTTTAGTCTTTTCCTCAGGTGGGCCTTGAGAAATGTTGGTGAGGTCTTTTCTGCGTCCTTTCCTCCAGGACAACAGCCATGTACAGCTGCTCTCCATTCAGCTGTTTGAAAAGGTGATAGACTTAGTAGTGGACGAGGGAAGAAAGCCCCTGAAGAGAATTGCCAACCACAGCCTGCTCCCACTCTTCATTCACTGCCATGAGGAGAACCAGCGTGTGGCGAATGTGAGTTTTGTGTGATGCTGGTGGATCTCTGGGAGGGGGCTCAGCTGTCTCCTGCCTTGGTGCCTCGCGGACTGCAGCCTCCTCCAGGCCTTGGCACAGGGATGTGGGTGCGGTGCCCTGGGCTGTGGGGCCATCTCTGGGTCTCTGCTGCTCTCCAGGCCTCTCAGAAAACGCTGCATTCTGTGGCCGGGTTCCTGAAAAGGAGGAAGCTCAAGCAGCTGGTGAAGAAGGGGCAGCTGTCAAAGTTGGGCAAATGCCTGGTAAGGAGGGCCTGGCAGCCCCAGGCTCAGCCCGGAGAAGGCCCCTGAGGGCGGCGCTCGGTGTGCGGGGCTGGCAGCTGCGCCCCTGCCCGCTGCTGCAGCCAGAGGCCGCGCGGGCTCTTCTCCAGGCTCCCGTGGGCCCGAGCCGGGTGCCCATGGAGCCCCGGCCCGGCGGGGCTGCGGGCCGGCACCGCGGCTCCCCGGGCAGCAGCCGGCCCTCTGCCCCCTGCCCTCGGGAGCCCTTGGCCAGCGGCTGCTGGCCGCGCCTCAGGGCTCTGCGGCCAGGGGAGGCCGGGGCTGGGCGCAGGCAGCGCCCGGCCCAGGGGCTGAGCCCGCGCCAACCCTTCCCTCCTGCCGCTCTCTGCAGCTGGCAGAGGACAGGAGCCAAGCGGCCGAGCACCTGCGCCGGGCCCTGCCCTACCTGGAGAACCCACAGGAGTCCGTACGAGAGGCGGCCCTCAGGTTCATCGGTGAGCCCCGAGCCCGCCGCAGCTCGGCCCCGGCCCCGCCTGCTGCCCCGGCAGCGCCGCTGGCAGGGAGCTGTGCCGCTGGCGCCGTGACAGGCTCTGTGTTCACAGGCATGGCCGGGCGGTGCCTGAAGGGACAGCCAGCAGAGCTTCACGTTCTCACTCAGGGTGAGTACGGGCGCCGGGCTGACAGCGGGGGCTGCCCGGGAGAGCTGCATTGCCCCGGCACGGCAGTCTCTGCCCCGGCTGCGGCAGGCTTCGCTCCCTGTGTGGGTGAAGGGTGGCATGGGCAGAGCACAGGCCGATTTCAGGGACACTGGTTGGGGCATTCATGGCCAGCATCTTGCAAGGGTCGGCCTCTCTTGTGGCCGATGCGAGAGCTGGGAGCGATGGGCTTAGCAGAAGAATCTCCGGGAGTCCGTCTGGGCTCTGACCCTGGTAGTTCATCTGTCTTCCAGCCCTTGAAGCCATGAGCAAAGATGACAATCCATCCTCCACTAACCTGGAGATCCAGGCAATTTTTGGACAAAGATCTTCAGAATTAAAGTCATCTGCTGGACTCAGAGATTCGGGGTGCCAAGAACCGTACCAGGAGACTGGGAAGAGAGGATCACCATACAGCGTCACTGGAGCTCCAGGCACAGCTGATGCTGGCTACAGCTGAGCCTGTGGGAGTCTCCCATAGCTACTGCCTTCTCCCTCCCGGTTGACAGTTCCCTCCCTCCAGCCCTCACACCCTCCCCACCCCTTTTTTTTGTCCCCCATCTCATCCCTTCACTTTCCATTCCATTAATAAACAGTTTAGTTTTTCCCCCTCCCTGTTGACTGTTCCCTCCCTCCAGCCCTCAGACCCTCCCCACCCCTTTTTTTTCTGCCCCCATCTCATCCCTTCATTTTCCCTTCCATTAATAAACAGTTTGGTTTCCCCCCTTACCTGCATCTCTGTTGAGCTGAAGCAAATCGAGGGCCCTGGGACACACAGTCCCCTGCTGCTGTTCTCTGCCACGCCGTGTTTTGTGCACAGAGCCAGAGGAATGAGGGCAAGTCAGGCTGGAAAGGTCCCTGTGCTGAAGGTGCAGTTCCACAGCACTGTGCTAGTCCAGATCTTGCTGAGCATCCTGGAGCCCCTGAATTTTGGGAGAGCCAACCTGAGTATGCTCTGAACCCAGCTGAGAGGGATTCCATGGCAAGCATCCAGAGAGGGCAAAGGAGCTTGGAACGCTGGAAGTTTTCAAGAATAGCTTCCTGAAAGCACAGCAGTGCTCCATCCCTGCACAGGATGAGGAAGAGGGCAGAACCAGGGAGCTTAGCAGAGAGCTCTGGGTGTGCCTAAGGGCAAATGAAGCAGCAGCAGCACGGTGCCCGAGACTCGGACACGCGGCCGTGCCGGTGCCCAGAGCGCTGTCAGGCAGTGCCGGGATCCCGGCTGTGCTTCTGGTCCCCACAAGTGAGGAATGGCAGCCCCAGGCTCAGAGCCAGTCAGAAAGCCAACCAAGGGAGAGCAGAGGGAGGGCAGCCTTCCAGTCTCTCTCGGGCATGGCTGCAAAACAGCCCCTGCTGCTCCTTCCTGCGCCTGTGTTTGGGCTGTGCTGGTGGCAGAGCCAGCCAGGTTGGGCTCTGCGTTCCAAAGCCTGTTGGCAGCGGGCATGAAAAGCTCTGTGTGCACAGCAGAGAGACCTGGAAGGTGCTGGCAAGAGCATCCTGCAGGAACAGGGCTCTGGTCCCTGGCCAGGAACAGCCTGGTTTTGGTGCTGTGAGCACAGGCAGGAGCTGAGGCAGGTGAAGAGGCAGTGGGCAGCTTGTGTTTGTGGAGGGCCTGGGGCTGCACCTCTGAACCTGCACCTGGAAACACACTTGGGGGAATAGGAGCTAAAGCTGGAGTGCCTGTCCTGAAAGGACCTGAAGTCATTCAGCCTTGCCAGCGTTTTTCTCAAGGGTGTGTTGGTGCTCCCCAGGAAAGCCACACATTTGGGGAAACACCTCTGGAGGAAAGGGGCTTGCTTCTCAAGGAAAGTGCTTCCCAGGGAGCTCCCAGTGAGGCAGGTGCAAGTGTCCCCCTTTGGCTCTCTGTGCTCCTTTCAGTCCTTGAGGCCCATTGCACTTGGCAGAGGGGCAGGGAGAAGGCAGTGAAGAGCAGGTTTGGCATCTGCCTGGACCTGTGGAAACCAACCCAAGCACCTGCAGCAGGGTGTGTTACCCCCTTTGGACAGAGGTGTGAGCAGGAGCATCTCTGTCCAGCCATGGGCCCCAAAGCCTTCTGTGAGAGGTGTGAATTAAAAGGCCTTTACACACACTCTTTTCACCCCTTTCCTATCTGCTGGGTTTCACCTCTTGGCAATATGCATTTGCCTCCTGCTTGGTGGGAGCTGCTGTGGCCCAGGGCCAGCACAGAGCTGGGATGTTTGGGCCAGGCAGCGTGGAGAGCCTTGGCTGATCTTGGTGTGTCCCTGGCCTCAGAAAAGGCCTCCCAAGGTGTCCTGCTCATTGGCTCTCCCTGTGCATCCTGGAGAGAACAAGGTGGGCATTTCTGGCAGCTGGGCATCAGCCAGGCTTAGAATGGGGGCGTGTGGTGGAGCGAGCCCAGCTGAGATCCCCTGAGAGCAGCCCAGTGCTCCTTGCTCCTCTCTGCTGACCCGGGAGCGTTTGTCTGGTCCAGGGATGGCCCTGGCTGTGTCAGGGCTGCTCCGTGGACACGAGACAGCCGGTCCTGTCCCGCTGGGTCCCAGCAGTGCCTGGCAGCAGCCCTGCACCCACGTCAGGATGCTGGCCAGGAGAGGCCCTGGAAGCTGAGGCAGCTGATTTTAAGCTTTGGCAGATACACACAGGGGATGGCCAGCGGTGTTCCCTCAGGATACAGCAGTCCTGAGGGGCCTCCCCAGAGCTGCCTGATGCCACCCACTCCTTGTGGCACCAGCTGCTTTCCTGTGGGATCTTCTACCTCCCCCAAGAGTGAAGAGGGAGCTGGAGACAGAGCTGGCCAGGCTGCTCTGGATCCTGTACCAGCAGCCCTGGCTGAGTGGAGCAGTCCGAGCTGAGCGCAGATGTGCCAGTGGAACAGCCGTGCCCAGGAAGGCTCGCTGGGAAGGGTGCTCCAGGAGCCACAGGCCTGGCAGCCTGGCTTTGCTGCCAGGGAAGGCCTTGGAGCAGATCCCCCTGAGTGCCATCCCACGGCACGTGCAGGGAACCAGGGGCTCTGCTGGAGGCTGGGAAAGCTCTGCGGAGGGACGGGCACAGCTGGGGCTCCTGGAGGGGTGTTGAGGGCTGCTGTGGGGGTGTTTGGGGGTGGGTGTTGGGGGGCATGTTGGGGAAGGAATTGTCTGGAAGGTGAGAGGTCTGGGCTGGAATTTGAGTCCATTTGAAGGCAGCATCTGTGCTTTGGCACAGCTTTGGTGTTGGAGGGCAGAAAGAATATCTGTGACTATTTCTGTTCACGGTCCTGTTTCCCCTGCAGGGAACAAGAGGCCACTTAGATATCTGTACTGGGGGAGGATTAGCCCTTTTGTCATCTACTCATTTATTTGGGTTACTTTTATAACGGTGAGTGGACTTTCATTCCTTGAGACCTTTTATTCCTTAAGAGAATTAGGAGCTTACCATCCCAAACCAAAGAATGGCCTTTTTTTGGCTCTGTGTACTGTTATGTTTTGTAAAGTGACTTCCAGTGGATGATGTTAAGGCAAATGAGTTGCTGCTTTGAGATGGGAACAAACTTCCAAACCATTCACATTCTTAGGCCATGCCAATATATTTGAGGAGTTTGCAACTTTTTGGAACTACTTGAGCTGAGCAATGTGAAGTAAAGCTTTCCTGAAGTGAGGATTACTTAATGCCAAATTCTCCTCTGTCTTCATGGCAAAGATGTTTTTGTGGTGCAGGAAATTACTTCAATGAGAAAATAATCCCAGCATGGAGTAAGAGCTTCGTACAGGAGAGACCAAGTGTTGCCAGCAGTCGCTCCAGGTACTCCTGCCATCAGCCCCCAATGCACGTGAGCTTTGGCTCCCTGTGGCACAGAAGCCCCCGGGGGCACAGGTCTCTGGGGCAGGAGACGGGCACCAGCGCTGCCAGGGCTCAGGGAGTGGCAGCTCTGCTTGGCCGGGGACTCTGCCACAGCTGCTGCTGTCAGCGCTGCCCGGGCCCCAGGGCTCAGAGCAGCATTTGTGCCCGGGCCCGCCCGTTCCTTGTGCCTGTCCCACCCGCGGGTTTAGGATGGCCACCAGCCGGGACGTGTCCCAAGGAGGCCGTGCCAGCTTCCCTGGAAGGCCCCGTGCCCTTCCCAGCGCGGCTGCCTCGGCAGCCCTGGGGGCTCCTTCTGCTGCCCTGAGCCCGCAGAGCAGGGCAGCGTTTGCTGATGCTCTGAGCCCTTCCTAAAGATCCTGTCGGGCTGCCTTAGACACCTGGGGCCAGGCATTCCTTCCAGCCTGGGCCACTTTGGCTGGGCTGGGGGCGGCCCCAGGGCAGGTGGCAGTGTGTGCAAGGGCCCTTTGTGACACGGTGCAGCACGGTCACCGTGGCATGGAATGGGACAGGGTGTCCCTTGTGACACGTGGTGACATAGGAGCTGGCAGTGACAGGAGCAGGCCACAGTGCTCGGAGCACGCGACGGGACAGGACGGGACAGAGCGGTGCCGTGAGGAGCCCCCGCACAGCGCGCTCGTCCGTGTCCCACCCGGAGATTTTCCGAGGCATTGTTCCTACAGGTGAGCTTGGGGCCTGTCCACAGGACTTGGTGACCCGTGGCCTTCCAGAGGCATTTGTCTTGCAATTAGCCATTATTTCAATCAGTGATATGGAGCAGAGAACCCCAAGACTGCCTAAGTTGGCCTGGGTGAAGACAGAGGAAGAATACCCTGAAACTGACCTAGAACTGCAGACCGAAGAGCTTGTGCCTATCCAGCTGCTGCAGGAGGGTGAGTGGCAGAGCTGGGCCACAGGGCCTGGTGCCTGCAGCCAGCTTGGCCCCGTCCCATGCCATGCCATGCCATGCCACGCCTTGCCACGCCATGCCATCCACTAGGGACATTCCCATGGACAGAACCAAACACGGATGGCGAGATCATTGAGCAGAGACCCCCGAGAGTTCCCAAGCTGGCCTGGGTGGGGGAGGAGGAAGAAGAGTCTGAACCTGATCCAGAAGTAGAAACCGAGGAGGTTGTGCAGATCCAGCTGCTGCCGGAGGGTGAGTGGCAGAGCTGGGCCACGGGGCTGGTGCCTGCAGCACCATCCCATCCCATCCCATCCCATCCCATCCCATCCCACCCCATCCCATCCCATCCCATCCCATCATTTCATCCCATACGCGGGCATGTGCCCATGGACAGAGTGGAAGAGAGATGGAAAAGACATGGAGCAGAGACCTCCAAGAGTTCCCAAGGTGGCCTGGGTGGAGGAGGAGGAAGAAGAGCCTGAACCTGACCCAGAAGTGGAGACCGAGGAGGTTGTGCAGATCCAGCTTCCGCAGAATGGTGAGTGGCAGAGCTGGGCCACGGGGCTGGTGCTTGCATCCAGCTTGGTCCCATCCCATCGCATGCCATCCCATGCCATCCCATGCCATCCCATGCCATGCCATGCCATGCCATGCCATGCCATGCCATGCCATGCCATGCCATGCCATGCCATGCCATGCCATGCCATGCCATGCCATGCCATCCCATCCCATCCCATCCCATCCCATCCCATCCCATCCCATCCCATCCCTGGTGGTCAAAGATGGAATTTGATAGAGTTTGGACTCGAAGGTCCAAGGTTGGATTTGGTGGTGAACAGTTGGATTTATTGGTCAAAATTTGGATTTGATGGTCCAGGGTTGCATTTGGTGGGCAACACTGGAATACCATGGAATAATGGCATTCTAGGGGTTGGGAGTTCAGAATCATCTGATTCCCCTCACAACTTCCCATCAACATTGGCAATCCATGGAATAACAGCATTCCGGGCATCGGGAATTTCGAATCCTCCAGTTCCCCTCACCAATTCCCATGGAATCATGTCATTCTGGGCGTTGGGAATTTATAAAAATGGCACCTTTGGTGCTCCAAAACTGACACATGTGTGACGGCATCAGATACTACAGGTGGGAAGGAAAACTGGGAACGGCTCCGGCGGCTCCGCAATCTCCACCAAGCTCAGCATCCTGTCCGGAGAACTCTACAACTCAGGACTACACCGAAAAACATGGAAAAATCAAGGCACTCAGGCGCACATTGGAAACAAAGTGTAACTGTTCTTTTCTTGCTTGGTTTTTATATTTTCAAGAGATTTCCCCCTTGTTTTTTACTTTTTTCCCAATTTCCCCCCCTTTTTTTCTTTTCTCCCCTTTTTAAAAAAATTTTCAACCAGAAAAATTCCCAGCAACTCAAGGGAAAAATCCCAAACAACCCAAGAAACCAAAGCAGTTTTTATCTCCAGGATAACACACACCAAAATGACATCTTTTAAATAGTAAAATAAAACACTAAACTTTTACTCCCCAAAAATTCTACAAGGAAAAAATTTTCAGGATCTTGAGAATTTATTTATGACATTTTTTAATTACTAGTTCTGTTCATATTATAATTATTAATATTATTCTTAATATTAATAATATTTCTTCATTTTAAAAATCTTTTTTCTGTTTTTTTAATTTTTAATTCAGGAATGAAGATGAGCAAAACCAGCACAGCATAAACAGGAGGCAACTTCCAGTCCATTCAGAAAGGAAAAGTAGGATTCTCTTTGAAAAAAATCCAGTAACATTTAAAAAATACCTCTAAAATGTTCCTAAATAAAATAAAAAATTTGGGCCCTCCCAGGCCCTGGTACCCTGTTGTGTTGGAATTTCTCCTATTGTGCCTCCAGGTTATGCTTTACAAGTGGATTCATTTAGAATTTTATCCTTCTTTTTCCCTATTTTTCCTTCTTAAAAAATTCTTTTTTTCCCAGTTCCTTTGTGCCTGTTTCCACCGAGTTCTCCTCATTTCCAGTGCTATATGGGATTTTTCCGCATCTGGATTGTGTCCTGCTCTCTCCTCCTGTCCCAGCTCCCTGAAATCCCAAAAAAATATCCCAAAAAAACTCAGAAGATTGAATCACCACATCAGCACTGTCATTAGAGAGTTTCTAGACAAATGGGCAGAAAATTTGGGATGAACATTCCCTATCCAGCAGACCCATGAATTCATGCATCATGGAGGTGGGAAAAGATGCTAAAATTGGGATCTTGCCTTGCCGGGAGCGTTTTTGAACCTGGTTTTATTCATTATCTTGTTGGTGTGCACAACAGGGGACCAAATATGGCAGGGCCTTAGACAGGCCTTTGGTCCCTGACACACACAGGCTCCTTGTCCCACTGCTGGCCTTCAGCGTGCTCAGCAAGATCTGGAACTGCACAGTGCTGTGGAACTGCACCTTCAGCACAGGGACCTTTCCAGCCTGACCTGCCCTCGTTCCTCTGGCTCTGTGCACAAAACACGGCGTGGCAGAGAACGGCAGCAGGGGCCTGCGTGTCCCAGGGCCCCGGGTTTGCTTCAGCTCCACAGAGATGCAGGCAAAGTGCAGAAGCCAAACTGTTTATTAATGAGTTTAAGCCAAACTTTAAAAGGAAAGGGATGAGCTGGGAGGTAAGAAAAGGGAATGGGCAGGGTCTGAGGGCTGGAGGGAGGGAGCTATCTACAGGCAGGGTGAAGGCAGGAGCTACAGGAGCTTCTCACAGGCTCAGCTGTGCCAATCATCAGCTGTGCCTGGAGCTCCAGGGGCAGTGGGAGATGGTGTCCTCTTCAGTGTCTCCTGCTGCTGTTCTTGGGACACTGGTTCACTGGATCCTGAAGATGCACCCAATTCTTCCGCTCTTCTGGCACATCGGGTGTGAATATCCAGGTTCCAGTGGGATGGACTAGTGTCCTTCCTCGGGACTTAAATGGCTGGAACAGAGAGGAAGAGAGCCACAGTCAGCACCCACATCTGCAGGAATCCTAGGAGACGCTCCTGCCAAGGTGTGCTGGTTTGTGCATCACAGACATGATGTTTTGGGAGAGGCTGCTGGCAGGTTCCTCCGCGTCTGATAGGAAACCAGTCAAGGGTTGGCTTTGGGAATTGGTAATCTGGAAAGCTGTACACGAAAGCCTCTGTGAAAAACACATGTTAAAAACAAAAGAAACTCGGGAACTTTCTCTTTTCCTTTCTGGCCAACAAAGAGGTAACACGGCTAACCCAGCCTAGGCCTGGCTGAGGTCAGTGAAGACATCAAGTCCCCAGATGGGAGGGATGAGGAGATGCCTTTAGTTTTAGGCTGAAATCCTCCTGTAAATATATGGAGAACGACTCTTTTTTCCCTATAACGCATGAAGGTATGATTCTATGACAAGTTGGAACAGAGACGGAGAGAAGAGTGACAAAGATCCTGTGCCCCCAGGAACAGAGGAAGATCCCTCTTGCTAGAGATGGAAGACAATTTTAGAGATAGATAATGAGAACCTTTGCCTTTGAACAGCTCATCTTTAGAACAGTACCCCATAAGTTGACATGGCACAGACACACAGCTGTGGGAAAAGCTTGTAGAAAATGGGAGATTTCCCTGCAGTGTGGCTGCTAGTCATGGAAATTGAGAGCCACGAGAGAACTGTTTTCTTGTGGAAAATCTCCATAGCGTTAACAAGAGGGGATTTTCTCCTTAAGTGAACAGAAGGAAGACTATTCTAGAGGTAGTAAAGTGACTCAAAATTTTGGTTTTGTCTCTTTACATTGTCAGTGGGAAAGAAAAAGTTGTAGGGGGAGGAGAAGTGTTCTGAAGGTTTTGTTCTGATTCTTATTCTTATTCCTCCTTCTTTTAGTTAGTGTTAATAATTTTTTCTTCATACCCTTTTAAAGTTTGGAGCCTGCTTTGCCTTTCTCCTAATCCTATCTCAAACAGAAAATTATTAAATACATTCTACTGGATGACGTGGTGATTAATCAGTACAGAACGTACCACACTAATTGGAACAGTGGCCAGGAAATCATCACTTGGCGAACCAAAACCACTACACAAGGGTGTCCCACTCAGCTTTTGCATCGGCCAGAAGAGAGGAGGGGCCAACGGGATCGGCCGCAAGACGCTGGCCACGAATGCCCCCGAGCAGCGTCCCTGAAATCGCTCGGTGTGCTCTGCCCGGGCCAGCCCTCATCCACACAGGGAGCGAAGGCCGCCGCAGCCGGGACAGGGAGCGCAGCTCCGTGCCGGGGCAATGCAGCTCTGCGGGCAGCCCCCGCTGTCAGCCCGGTGTCCTCACTCACCCTGACTGTGGGCCCGGAGCTCTTCCCTCTTCGCCCTGAGGCACCGCCCGGCGCTGCCTGTGAACACAGAGCCTGTCACGGCGCCAGCGGCACAGCTCCCTGCCAGCGGCGCTGCCGGGGCAGCAGGCGGGGCTGGGGCCGAGCTGCGGCGGGCCGGGCCGGGCCGGGGAGGGAGCCCGGGCTCGGGGCTCACCGATGATCCTGACGGCCGCCTCTCGCAGGGGCTCCTGTGGGCTCTCCAGGAACCGCAGGGCCCACTGCCTGTGATGGGCCGCTCTGCTGCCGTCCTCTGCCAGCTGCAGAGAGCGGCAGGAGGGAAGGGTTGGCGCGGGCTCAGCCCCTGGGCCGGGCGCTGCCTGCGCCCAGCCCCGGCCTCCCCTGGCCGCAGAGCCCTGAGGCGCGGCCAGCAGCCGCTGGCCAAGGGCTCCCGAGGGCAGGGGGCAGAGGGCCGGCTGCTGCCCGGGGAGCCGCGGTGCCGGCCCGCAGCCCCGCCGGGCCGGGGCTCCATGGGCACCCGGCTCGGGCCCACGGGAGCCTGGAGAAGAGCCCGCGCGGCCTCTGGCTGCAGCAGCGGGCAGGGGCGCAGCTGCCAGCCCCGCACACCGAGCGCCGCCCTCAGGGGCCTTCTCCGGGCTGAGCCTGGGGCTGCCAGGCCCTCCTTACCAGGCACTCATCAATTTTCAATGGCTGCTCCGTCTTCAGCGTCCTCTGGAGATCCGTCTTCTCCAAGAACCCGGCCGCACAATGAAGCGTTTCCCGAGAGGCCTGGAGAGCAGCAGAGACCCAGAGATGGCCCCACAGCCCAGAGCACCAGACTCACGTCCCTGTGCCAAAGCCCGGAGGAGGCTGGAGTCCATGAGGTGGCAGGGCAGGAGGCAGCCAAGCCCCCTCCCAGGGGTGCACCAGCATCACAGAAATCCTCACCTGTGCCACGCATTGGTTCTCCTCATGGCAATGCAAGAAGAGGGGGAGCAGACTCTGGTTCACAAATGCCTTCAGGTGCTTTTTTCCCTCATCCACTACCATCTCCATCACCTTGCGGAAGAGGTAAATGGAGAGCAACTGCACTTGGCTGTTGTCCTGGAGGAAAGGAGGAGGAAAAGACCTAAGCATCAAATATCCTGTACTCCTGGGCAAAGGCCTGAAAAGCCAGAGAGCACAAAATTTCTGGCCAGCAGCAAGTGCCCATGGCTGGGGCCACAGAGCCTTACACAGTCAAAGAGTGGCAGGAGTGCCCCAGCCAGCTTTGGAGCCGAAGTGCTAGATATCACAAGATGTTTTTTCTGGAGCATCTTCTTGAACAGAGAGAGGGACATGCTGACCACCTCTCCATCTGCATCACCCAGCAGCTTCAGAAGGCTTCGAGACACGCTGCGTAGAGGTTTGGCCTGTGTGGAACACAAGGCTGTGCTGGGAAGCCACGGACGGCTGCACCGCCAACACCGCCCTGGCACTGCAAGCCCACCCTGCTGCTGCAGGGCCCACGGGCCAAAGGCCTGACCCAAAGCACTGGGGCAGGAGAGGCAGGAGAGCTGGGAGCAGCTGCCTCAGCTCCTGAAGCCCAGCCAGCCCATGGGGCTGCTTTCCCCAGCGCAGCTTCAGCCGCTGCCCCCTCCTCACCACTGAAGGATCCTTGCTGAGCACCACGAGGCCTCTGAGTGCCAGGCGACGCCGCTCCCTGCACTTGCTCTGCAGGCAACTTGACATGATCTTCACGACAGTGAAAGCACATTTGCTCAAGTCCAGGCACTGGAGGACCTGAAAGGCACAGGGCAGTGACAGGGAGCTGGCCAGCAGGAGCCCAGAGCCGCACAGGGCTGGGCCCAGGCAGCAGCACAGGGCACGGGCACCGTCCCAGGCAGCTGTGGCTGTGAGAGGGCAGAGAGCTGGGAGGCAGCTCAGCCAGGCAGCGCTGGCCACCAGGCTCACCTCCACAAGGAATGCCAGCAAGGGCAGATCCCACCTTCGCTTTTCACTGCTTAGCAGCAGGAGAAGGTGGTATGCGACTTGGGAACTCAGGGGGGTCAACACACAACGCATCTCCCTGGCAGGGGGAAAAAGACACCAAGACCCTGAGGTGGGGGACAAACCTCTCCCAGGACTGACTCAGGGAGCTCTGGTCTTTGCCCAGCATCCCTGCAGGGGATGTGGGTGCTCTGGGAGGCGGCCCCTTCTGGGCACCCTCCTCTCCCAGCCTTTTCCAGTCTCCTTGGCTGTCCCTCAGTGATGAGGCTCTCTGGCCCATGACCGCAGGGACTGTGTGGGGCACAGGGCACAAATGCCAGGGGCAGTGGGGAGAAGGGGGTCTCACCTGGCCAGCAGACCCATGGCATAGTGCTGGGTGTCAGGACACAGCAGCGTGTCCCAACCACACTTGCGCTCCATAGCCATCACCTCATTGTCACACTGCAGTAGGTAGAGCAGAGCCTTCATGGCCTGCACTGCAAACCTGTGTGCAGAGCAAAGCCCAGGTCACACTGGGAGTGCTGGCACTGGCCACAAGGGCATGGGAAGGACAGGAGGACTGGGACCTGTTAAGCTTGCTGGGAAGGCGGTGTTGCTCCTGGCATGCTCTCCAGAAGTTATCAACTTCCTCTGGTGGCATCTGCTGTGTGGTGATGGCAACCTGGCAGAGCAGAGCCGTAAACAGAGGGTAGAAAGAATGAATCGTTGCCTCATGGTACTGAGGTGTTTGGACAATGACCCAGATCACCAGAGTTGCCTGCAAAAGAAGCAGCCCAAGGCAGCGCTCAGTGCCGAGGTGTCCCTGGGGCAGGGCCCAAGGGCAGATGCAGGAGGAGCAGTGGGCCTGGTGCCCCCTGAGCCTGCCCCTAGCCCAGGGTTCAGCCCCAGTGCCTGAGGCATGGAGAGGAAGGAGAGCTGCTGGAGAGGCGAGCATGGGCCCAGAAACTCACAGCCAGGGCAAAAACGTCCCTGTCGTCCCCATCAGAGGTGCGTGCTCTGTGCAGTGGCCAATCCTCCATCACACGGACCAGTGTCGGCAGCACTTTCTCCATTGTTACTCGTGATGAGCCAATGGTTCTCCATATCACTGCAGCAGCTCTGTGGGATCAGAGCTCTGTGTCAGGGGCATCTCAGTCCCAGTCTCATTCCCTGTGCAGCTGTGGGGGCCCAGGTGACAGAGCCCCGGAGCCCTGAGGGGCAGGGAGGGAGCACTGGCAGCAGGCTTGGGAAACAGAGGGGCCTGAGGGTCCTGGACCTCTGTGCCTGTCTGGCAGAGCCCAGAGCACAGGCTGTGCAGGGCCATGGGCCCTAAAGGCTGCTGAGCCCTGAGCTCTCCAGGCACGTGGGCCCCGTACCTGTCACATGTTGGGGCACAGCGCAGGAGGGTCAGCACCACGTCAGCAGGGTGTTGTTCAGCCAGCCTCACAATGTCAAGTTGTAGCCTGGCCTCCACAGTGACATGGGATAGTAGACTCTGGTGAATGCTCCTTACCATTTCTGGCACCTGGAGGAGGCATGGGGGAGATTTTGAGTGCTGTCCACAGGAGCAACTTCCCCAGCTTCCCCCAAGAGGTGCTTCCCTTCCTGCCACACTGTGCTGGCCTCAGAGGCTGAGGGGGCCCAGTGACCATGGTTTGAGGGGACACACGATCCTGGCAGGCCTCCAGGCCTGGCCCCAGGCTGCTTACCTGCTGCTGAGAAGGAGCAGCACTCTCTTTGAAAATATCCTTCGTGGGGGCATGAATTACAATGGTAGAGGCCATGGTGTCAATATTTGAGATGTCCTCAGTCTCTGTGGTCTTGGTGTTTGTTACAACCACATCCTCAGTCACTGCCTTGTCCGCCTTTGCCCTGTCCTCATTCACTGCAGCCCCAGAGTCTTGCGAGCACTCCACTGAGTCTGGGCTGACATCAGGCTCTGCCTGGAGCTCAGTCAGCCCCGAGTCAGGCTGGGCTGTGCCCTCAGCTGGTGTCGGGCCGACCTTTCTACTTCGTCGAATGCTGAGGAATTTTCGGAACCTCTGCAGAAGAACAAAGGACAGGGAAGCCAGGGATGCTCCATGGCATGCTCCAAGCCGGGTGCTGGGCTGAGCAGGGACAGCAGGCCCAGCCCAGGTGGGGGTGGCTGCAGGTACCTTCAGGGTTTTGTGCAAGCGGCCACGGCCGGGTTCCCTCTGTCGTGTCTTGTCCAGGGCTGCATCTGGCAAAGAGCGAGCACAGCCAGAGCTGAAGGGCTGCAGGAGAGGCCGGAGAACACAGCCCAGCCCTGCTCTCCCAGGCAGGGAGAGCCCCGGGATGACCCAGGGGATGGAGCACGGCCCCTGCAGGGTGTCTGCCCTACCCCTGTTCCATCCTGTCCGTGGGCATTTCCCCAGGGGATGGGATGGGATGGGATGGGATGGGATGGGATGGGATGGGATGGGATGGGATGGGATGGGATGGGATGGGGCCAAGCTGGCTGCTGCCATCAGCCCTGAGGCCCAGCTCTGCTACTCACCATCCTGCAGTGCCTGGATCTGCTCCGGATCTTCAGGCTGCTGTGCTGGGGCAGCTCCAGGGTCTTTCATTTTTCTTCCCCTGAATACTTTGAACAGGCTGAGGAATCTGCCTGCCATGCCTGAGTCTGGCCTCGAGGGCACCTTCTAGAGAGACGCCTCAGGAAAACTCCAAGTCAACAATTGCAGTTGTGCCTTCAAGGCACCTGCAATAGGGAAGCCTCAGGAAGGCTGCAGGACAGCAAGTCCTGCACTCTGGTCTTTAGGGCTCCTGCCACAATGACAGGAGACTCCTCATTAACGATTCAGGTGACCAAATACCACAGTCTGGACTTGATGGTACTGGCCGCAGGAATGGGAGATGCCTCGGAAAAGTTCCGAGTCACCAAGTCCCACGGTCTGACAACGAGGTCACCTGTAGGAACAACTCCTCAGAAAAGCTCCGGGTTGGACACGAACGAGCGCGCTGTGCGGGGGCTCCTCACAGCACTGCTCTGTCCCGTCCTGTCCCGTCGCGTGCTCCGAGCACTGTGGCCTGCTCCTGTCACTGCCAGCTCCTATGTCACCACGTGTCACAAAGGACACCCTGTCCCATTCCATGACACGGTGACCGTGCCGCACCGTGTCACAAAGGGCCCTTGCACACACTGCCACCTGCCCTGGGGCTGCCCCCAGCCCAGCCAAAGTGGCCCAGGCTGGAAGGAATGCCTGGCCCCAGGTGTCTAAGGCAGCCCGACAGGATCTTTTGGAACTGCTCGAAACATCAAATGCTGCCCATCTCTGTGGGCTCAGGGCATTTAAGAATCCTCACTTCAGGAAAGCTTTACTTCTCATTGCTCAACTCAAGTAGTTCCAAAATTTGCAAGCTTCTCAGATTAATAACGATGGCCAGAGAACGGGAATGATTTGGAAGTTTCTTCCCAACTCAAAGGAGCAACTCATTTGCCTTAACATCATCCACTGGAAGTCACTTTACAAAGCATAACACGACACAGAGCCAAAAAAAGGCCCTTCTTTGGTTTGCAAATGGTTTTTGATGAAGGGATTTTAATCACCTAATTATCTTAAGGAATAAAAGTTCTCAAGGAATGAAAGACCACTCAGTGTTACAACAGTAACCCAAATAAATGAGTAGATGGCAAAATGGCTGATCCTCCCCCAGTACAGATATCTAAGTGGCCAAAAAAGTACAGCTCTCCCCTCTTGTTCCCTGCCAGGGAAACAGGACCATGAACAGAAATAGTCACAGATATTCTTTCTGCCCTCCAACACCAAAGCTGTGCCAAAGCACAGATGCTGCCTTCAAATGGACTCAAATTCCAGCCCAGACCTCTCACCTTCCAGACCACTCCTTCCCCAACATGCCCCCCAACACCCACCCCCCAAACACCCCCACAGCAGCCCTCAATCCCCTCCAGGAGCCCCAGCTGTGCCCGTCCCTCCGCAGAGCTTTCCCAGCCTCCAGCAGAGCCCCTGGTTCCCTGCACGTGCCGTGGGATGGCACTCAGGGGGATCTGCTCCAAGGCCTTCCCTGGCAGCAAAGCCAGGCTGCCAGGCCTGTGGCTCCTGGAGCACCCTTCCCAGCGAGCCTTCCTGGGCACGGCTGTTCCACTGGCACATCTGCGCTCAGCTCGGACTGCTCCACTCAGCCAGGGCCGCTGGTACAGGATCCAGAGCAGCCTGGCCAGCTCTGTCTCCAGCTCCCTCTTCACTCTTGGGGGAGGTAGAAGATCCCACAGGAAAGCAGCTGGTGCCACAAGGAGTGGGTGGCATCAGGCAGCTCTGGGGAGGCCCCTCAGGACTGCTGTATCCTGAGGGAACACCGTGGCCATCCGCTGTGTGTATCTGCCAAAGCTTAAAATCAGCTGCCTCAGCTTCCAGGGCCTCTCCTGGCCAGCATCCTGACGTGGGTGCAGGGCTGCTGCGAGGCACTGCTGGGACCCAGCGGGACAGGACCGGCTGTCTCGTGTCCACGGAGCAGCCCTGACACAGCCAGGGCCATCCCTGGACCAGACAAACGCTCCCAGGTCAGCAGAGAGGAGCAAGGAGCACTGGGCTGCTCTCAGGGGATCTCAGCTGGGCTCGCTCCACCACACGACCCCATTTTAAGGCCGGCTGATGCCCAGCTGCCAGAAATGCCCACCTTGTTCTCTCCAGGATGCACAGGGAGAGCCAATGAGCAGGACACCTTGGGAGGCCTTTTCTGAGGCCAGGGACACACCAAGATCAGCCAAGGCTCTCCATGCTGCCTGGCCCAAACATCCCAGATCTGTGCTGGCCCTGGGCCACAGCAGCTCCCACCAAGCAGGAGGCAAATGCATATTGCCAAGAGGTGAAACCCAGCAGATAGGAAAGATGTGAAAAGTGTGTGTGTAAAGGCCTTTTAATTCACACCTCTCACAGAGGGCTTTGGGGCTCGTGGCTGGACAGAGATGCTCCTGCTCACACCTCTGTCCAAAGGGGGTAACACACCCTGCTGCAGGTGCTTGGGTTGGTTTCCACAGGTCCAGGCAGATGCCAAACCTGCTCTTCACTGCCTTCTCCCTGCCCCTCTGCCAAGTGCAATGGGCCTCAAAGACTCAATTGAGCACAGAGAGCCAAAGGGGGACACTTGCACCTGCCTCACTGGGAGCTCCCTGGGAAGCACTTTCCTTGAGAAGCAAGCCCCTTTCCTCCAGAGGTGTTTCCCCAAATGTGTGGCTTTCCTGGGGAGCACCAACACACCCTTGAGAAAAACGCTGGCAAGGCTGAATGACTTCAGGTCCTTTCAGGACAGGCACTCCAGCTTTAGCTCCTATTCCCCCAAGTGTGTTTCCAGGTGCAGGTTCAGAGATGCAGCCCCAGGCCCTTGACAAACACAAGCTGCCCGCTGCCTCTTCACCTGCCTCAGCTCCTGCCTGTGCTCACAGCACCAAAACCAGGCTGTTCCTGGCCAGGGACCAGA
Source organism: Calcarius lapponicus (assembly GCA_039654755.1). Taxonomy (NCBI): domain Eukaryota; kingdom Metazoa; phylum Chordata; class Aves; order Passeriformes; family Fringillidae; genus Calcarius; species Calcarius lapponicus. The sequence continues at coordinate 27,826,941 of CM077470.1, forward strand.
GCCCTGTTCCTGCAGGATGCTCTTGCCAGCACCTTCCAGGTCTCTCTGCTGTGCACACAGAGCTTTTCCTGCCCGCTGCCAACAGGCTTTGGAACGCAGAGCCCAACCTGGCTGGCTCTGCCACCAGCACAGCCCAAACACAGGCGCAGGAAGAAGCTGCAGGGGCTGTTTTGCGGCCATGCCCGAGAGAGACTGGAAGGCTGCCCTCCCTCTGCTCTCCCTTGGTTGGCTTTCTGACTGGCTCTGAGCCTGGGGCTGCCATTCCTCACTTGTGGGGACCAGAAGCACAGCCGGGATCCCGGCACTGCCTGACAGCGCTCTGGGCACCGGCACGGCCGCGTGTCCGAGTCTCGGGCACCGTGCTGCTGCTGCTTCATTTGCCCTTAGGCACACCCAGAGCTCTCTGCTAAGCTCCCTGGTTCTGCCCTCTTCCTCATCCTGTGCAGGGATGGAGCACTGCTGTGCTTTCAGGAAGCTATTCTTGAAACCTTCCAGCATTCCAAGCTCCTTTGCCCTCCATGAATGCTTGCCATGGAATCCCTCACAGCTGGGTTCAGAGCATACTCAGGCTGGCTCTCCCAAAATTCAGGGGCTCCAGGATGCTCAGCAAGATCTGGAACTGCACAGTGCTGTGGAACTGCACTTTCAGCACAGGGACCTTTCCAGCCTGACCTGCCCTCGTTCCTCTGGCTCTGTGCACAAAACACGGCGTGGCAGAGAACGGCAGCAGGGGCCTGTGTGTCCCAGGGCCCCGGGTTTGTTTCAGCTCAACAGAGATGCAGGCAAAGTGAAGATGCCAAACTTTTATTAATATAAGGCAAAGCAAAGGGATGAGCTGGAGGGAAAAAAGGGGTGGGGAGGGTCTGAGGGATGGAGGTAGGGAGCTGTCAACAGGGAGGGAGAGTGGAGGGAAAAAATGGGGATGGGCAGTGTATGAGGGCTGGAGGGAGGGAGCCACCAACAGGGAGGGAGAGTGGAGGGAAAAAATGGGGATGGGCAGGGTCTGAGGGCTGGAGGGAGGGAGCTATCAACAGGCAGGGAGAGGGCTGAAGCCACGAGAACTGTGCCCAGCAGCAGCTGTGCCAGGACTTCCAGCAGCGCTGAGAGGCGATCCTGTCTCGGGTGTCTCCTCGTGCTCTTCCTGGGACACTGGTTCACTGGATCCAGAAGATGTCTCTGTTTCTGGAGCGCTCTGGGGAAACTCGGCTTGATTGTCCAGGTCACTGCAGGATGGGCTGGCATGTTGCCTCCGGGCTTGAAGGGCTGAAAAGAGAGGAACAGAGCCATGGCAACAGCCCGGATCTATGGGAATTCTACAAGACCTTCTGAACAGGGCCATCCCAGCCAGAAGGGAGTAGGAGACACTGGAAGCAGCTGGGAGCTACTTGCCATGACTCCCCCACGTGTCTCTGAAATCTCTGTGTGCTCTGCCCACATCAGCCCTCATCCACAGAGTGAGCAGAGCCCTCCAAAGCCAGGGCAGGGCTTGCAGCTCCCTCCACAGCCCCCGCTGTCAGCCCGCGCTGCGGCCACATGGGCTGCTGGCCCGGCAGGGCTCAGCCCGGCCCTTGCCGCACGCTGCCGGCCCAGGGCACGGCTGCCAGAGGGCGGCAGCAGCAATGCCCAGCCCAGCCGGGGCTCCACGGCGCCGGGCCCGGCTGGCGCTGCCGGGGCAGCAGGCGGGGCTGGGGCCGAGCTGCGGCGGGCCGGGCCGGGGAGGGAGCGCGGGCTCGGGGCTCACCCGTGAAACTGACGGCCGCCTCTCGCAGGGGCTCCTGTGGGCTCCGCAGGTAGCGCAGGGCCCGGCGCAGGTGCTCGGCCACTCGGCGGCTGTCCTCTGCCAGCTGCAGAGAGCGGCAGGAGGGAAGGGTTGGCGCGGGCTCAGCCCCTGGGCCGGGCGCTGCCTGCGCCCAGCCCCGGCCTCCCCTGGCCGCAGAGCCCTGAGGCGCGGCCAGCAGCCGCTGGCCAAGGGCTTCCGAGGGCAGGGGGCAGAGGGCCGGCTGCTGCCCGGGGAGCCGCGGTGCCGGCCCGCAGCCCCGCCGGGCCGGGGCTCCATGGGCACCCGGCTCGGGCCCACGGGAGCCTGGAGAAGAGCCCGCGCGGCCTCTGGCTGCAGCAGCGGGCAGGGGCGCAGCTGCCAGCCCCGCACACCGAGCGCCGCCCTCAGGGGCCTTCTCCGGGCTGAGCCTGGGGCTGCCAGGCCCTCCTTACCAGGCACTCATCGACCTTCATCGGCAGCTTCTTCTTCAGCCACTGTTCCAGATCCCTCCTCTTCAGGAATTTGGCCACACGAAACACCGTTTCCCGAGAGGCCTGGAGAGTAGCAGAGACCCAGAGATGGCCCCACAGCCCAGGGCACCGCACCCACATCCCTGTGCCAAGGCCTGGGGGAGGCTGGAGCCCGCAGAGCACCAGGGCAGGAGGCAGCCAAGCTCCCTCCCAGAGATCCACCAGCATCACAGATATCCTCACCTTTGCCACGTCAGAATTTTCATCGTGACAGTAAATTACAAGTGCATACAGGCTCTTCTCCACAATTGTCTTCAGGTGCTTTTTTCCTTCATCCACTACAAGTTCCATCACCTTCCTGAAGAGCTGAATGGAGAGCACCCGCACGTGGCTGTTGTCCTAGAGGAAACAAAAAGACCTACATCAACTACTCCAGTCCCACCTGGGCAAAGGCCTGAAAATCCACAGGGCACAAAGTTTCTGGGAAGCACCCAATGCCTGTGGCTCAGGATGCAGAAGCTTACATGGTCAAAGAGCAGCAGGAGTGCCTCAGCCAGCATCGGCGCAGTGGTGCTGGATACAAAGATGTCTTTGTGTTGGAGCACATTTGTGAACACAGAGAGGGACATGCTGACCACCTCTCCATCTGCATCACCCAGCAGCTCCACAAGCCTTTGAGACAGGATGCACATTCTCCTGGCCTGTGTGGAACACAAGGCTGTGCTGGGAAGCCATGGACGGCTGCACCGCCAACACCGCCCTGGCACTGCAAGGCCACCCTGCTGCTGCAGGGCCCACGGGCCAAAGGCCTGATCCAAAGCACTGGGGCAGGTGAGGCAGGAGAGCTGGCAGCAGCTGCCTCAGCTCCTGAAGCCCTGCCAGCCCAGGGGGTGCTTTCCCCAGTGCAGCTTCAGCTGCTGCCCCCTCCTCACCATCAAGAGATCCTTGGTGACCACCACGAGGCCTCTCAGTGCCAGGCGACGCTGCTCCCTGCACTTGCTTTCCAGGAACCTCGACAAGACCTTCAGGACACTGCCACCACATTGCGTCAAGTCCAGGCACTGGAGGACCTGAAAGGCACAGGGCAGTGACAGGGAGCCGGCCAGCAGGAGCCCAGAGCCGCACAGGGCTGGGCCCAGGCAGCAGCACAGGGCACGGGCACCGTCCCAGGCAGCTGTGGCTGTGAGAGGGCAGAGAGCTGGGAGGCTGTTGCCGACATCTCCTCATAAAAATCCTTTCATTAAGATTTTTCCAGCTGGGGCTGAGAAGTCTCAGCAACAAGATTAAACAATTGTTATCAGCTGCTGTGGAATGTAACAAGTTCACCTGTGATTGGCCCATCTCTCATGTTTATAATTAATAGCCAATCAACGACTGTGTCCTATCGGACAGAGCCGGGAGAGCTTCTGTGTTGAACATTCTTTCTATCTCTCTTCTTAGCTTTAGCCTCTCTCAGAAACCCTCTCTTGCTCTCCATGTCCTTTTAGTATAGTTAATATATATATATATATCCTAATATAATAAATTAGCCTTCTGATAATAGAGTCCACATTCTCGTCCATCCTTCGCCCTGAAACACCCTGAGATCACTGTAACAGGAGGCAGCTCAGCCAGGCAGCGCTGGCCACCAGGCTCACCTCCACAAGGAATGCCAGGAAGGGCAGATCCCAGTATGGGTCCTGCCTGTTGAGCTGCCGGAGCAAGTGGAGTGCGATGCGAGAGCACAAGGGGACCAAGTTACAGCGCATCTCCCTGGCGGGGGGAAAAAGACACCAAGACCCTGAGGTGGGGGACAAACCTCTCCCAGGACTGACTCAGGGAGCTCTGGTCTTTGCCCAGCATCCCTGCAGGGGATGTGGGTGCTCTGGGAGGCGGCCCCTTCTGGGCACCCTCCTCTCCCAGGCTTTTCCAGTCTCCTTGGCCGTCCCTCAGTGACGAGGCTCTCTGGCCCATGACCACAGGGACTGTGTGGGGCACAGGGCACAAATGCCAGGGGCAATGGGGAGAAGGGGGTCTCACCTGGCCAGCAGACCCATGGCATAGTGCTGGGTGTCAGGACACAGCAGCGTGTCCCAGCCACGCTTGCGCTCCACAGCCATCACCTCATTGTCACAGCGCAGTCGGTAGAGCAGAGCCTTCATGGCCTGCACTGCAAACCTGTGTGCAGAGCAAAGCCCAGGTCACACTGGGAACGCTGGCACTGGCCACAAGGGCAAGGGAAGGGACAGGAGGACTGGGACCTGTTGTAGTTGCTGGGAAGGCGGTGTTGCTCCTGGCATGCTTTCCAGAAGCTACCAGCTTCCACTGGTGGCATCTGCTGTGTGGTGATGACAATATGAAAGAGCAGAGCCACAAACAGACGAGAAGAATAAAGTATCATGGCCTCGTGGCACTCGGGCACCTGAACAATCACCCAGATCATCAGAGTTGCCTGCAAAAGAAGCAGCCCAAGGCAGCGCTCAGTGCCGAGGTGTCCGTGGGACAGGGCCCAAGGGCAGATGCAGGTGGAGCAGCGGGCCTGGTGCCCCCTGAGCCTGCCCCTAGCCCATGGTTCAGCCCCAGTGCCTGAGGCATGGAGAGGATGGAGAGCTGCTGGAGAGATGACCGAGGGGCAAGTGGAGGCCAGTTCCAGAAACTCACAGCCAGGGCAAAAACGTCCCTGTCGTCCCCATCAGAGGTGCACGTGCTGTGCAGTGGCCAATCCTCCATCACACAGATCAGTGTTGTCAGCACTTTCTCCACGGCCGGTCCTGATGACCCTATGGTTCTCCAAATCATTTCAGCAGCTCTGTGGGATCAGAGCTCTGTGTCAGGGGCATCTCAGTCCCAGTACCATGCCCTGTGCAGCTGTGGGGGCCCAGGTGACAGAGCCCCGGTGCCCTGAGGGGCAGGGAGGGAGCATTGGCAGCAGGCTTGGGAAACAGAGGGGCCCGAGGGTCCTGGACCTCTGTGCCTGTCTGGCAGAGCCCATAGCACAGGCTGTGCAGGGCCATGGGCCCTAAAGGCTGCTGAGCCCTGAGCTCTCCAGGCACGTGGGCCCCGTACCTGTCACATGTTGGGGCACAGCGCAGGAGGGTCAGCACCACGTCAGCAGGGTGTTCTTCAGCCAGCCTCACAATGTCAATTTGCAGCCTTGCATCCACAGCGACATGGGATAGCAGCCTCTGGTGAATGCTCCTTACAATGGCTGGCACCTGGAGGAGGCATGGGGGAGATTTTGAGTGCTGTCCAAGGGAGCAACTTCCCCAGCTTCCCCCAAGAGGTGCTTCCCTTCCTGCCACACTGTGCTGGCCTCAGAGGCTGAGGGGGCCCAGTGACCATGGCTTGAGGGGACACATGATCCTGGCAGGCCTCCAGGCCTGGCCCCAGGCTGCTTACCTGCTGCTGAGAAGGAGCAGCACTGTCCTCAAAAAAATCCCTCGTGGGGGCACAAATCACAGTGGGAGTGGGCATGCTGCCAGTGTTTGTGATGCCCTGAGTCATTCTATTGTCAGTCTTTGTGATGGCCATGCTCTCAGTCGCTGCCATGTGAACAGACTTCACTGTTAGATAATTCATTGCATTGTTTTCTGAGTCTGCTGTCCATTCTGGGCTAGCATGAGGCTTTTCCTCGAACTTGGTCAGCGTGCAGTCAGGCTCGGCTGGGACCTCAGCTGCTCTGGTGCTGGTGTTTCTATGCTGAATGGGCAGGAATTTTGTGAACATTTACAGAACAAAGGACAGGGAAGGCAGGGATGCTCCATGGCATGCTCCAAACCTGGTACTTGGATGAGCAGGGACAGCAGGCCCAGCTCAGGTGGGGGTGGCTGCAGGTACCTTCAGGGTTTTGTGCAAGCGGCCACGGCTGGGTTCCCTCTGTCGTGTATTGTCCAGGGCTGCATCTGGCAAAGAGCGAGCGCAGCCAGAGCTGAGGGGCTGCGGGAGAGGCCGGAGAACACAGCCCAGCCCTGCTCTCCCCAGGCAGGGAGAGCCCCGGGATGACCCAGGGGATGGAGCATGGCCACTGTGGGGTGTCTGCCCTGCCCCTGTTCCATCCTGTCCGTGGGCATTTCCCCAGGGGATGGGATGGGATGGGATGGGATGGGATGGGATGGGATGGGATGGGGCCAGGCTGGCTGCTGCCATCAGCCCTGAGGCCCAGCTCTTGCACTCACCATCCTTCAGTGGCTGGGATTGCTCCGGTTTTTCAGGCAGTTGTGCTGGGGCAGCTTCAGGCCTTCTCTTTCTTTTGCGTCTGAAGACTTTGAAGAGGCTGCGGAATCTACCCGCCATTCCAGAGTCTGGTCCCAAGGGCACCTTCTAGAGAGGTGGCTCAGGAAACCTCCAAGTCAAGAAGTCCTCAAGGGCACCTGCAAAACAGAAGCCTCGGGAAGGCCGCAGGCCACCAAGGCCTGCAGTCTTGCCACGAGGTCACCTGTAGGAACAATGCCTCGGAAAGGCTCCGGGTTGGACACGGACGAGCGCGCTGTGCGGGGGCTCCTCACGGCACCGCTCTGTCCCGTCCTGTCCCGTCGCGTGCTCCGAGCACTGTGGCCTGCTCCTGTCACTGCCAGCTCCTATGTCACCACGTGTCACAAAGGACACCCTGTTCATTCCATGACACGGTGACCGTGCTGCACCGTGTCACAAAGGGCCCTTGCACACACTGCCACCTGCCCTGGGGCTGCCCCCACCCCAGCCAAAGTGGCCCAGGCTGGAAGGAATGCCTGGCCCCAGGTGTCTAAGGCAGCCCGACAGGATCTTTTGGAACTGCTCGAAACATCAAATGCTGCCCATCTCTGTGGGCTCAGGGCATTTAAGAATCCTCACTTCAGGAAAGCTTTACTTCTCATTGCTCAACTCAAGTAGTTCCAAAATTTGCAAGCTTCTCAGATTAATAACGATGGCCAGAGAACGGGAATGATTTGGAAGTTTCTTCCCACCTCAAAGGAGCAACTCATTTGCCTTAACATCATCCACTGGAAGTCACTTTACAAAGCATAACACGACACAGAGCCAAAAAAAGGCCCTTCTTTGGTTTGCAAATGGTTTTTGATGAAGGGATTTTAATCACCTAATTATCTTAAGGAATAAAAGTTCTCAAGGAATGAAAGACCACTCAGTGTTACAACAGTAACCCAAATAAATGAGTAGATGGCAAAATGGCTGATCCTCCCCCAGTACAGATATCTAAGTGGCCAAAAAAGTACAGCTCTCCCCTCTTGTTCCCTGCCAGGGAAACAGGACCATGAACAGAAATAGTCACAGATATTCTTTCTGCCCTCCAACACCAAAGCTGTGCCAAAGCACAGATGCTGCCTTCAAATGGACTCAAATTCCAGCCCAGACCTCTCACCTTCCAGACCACTCCTTCCCCAACATGCCCCCCAACACCCACCCCCCAAACACCCCCACAGCAGCCCTCAATCCCCTCCAGGAGCCCCAGCTGTGCCCGTCCCTCCGCAGAGCTTTCCCAGCCTCCAGCAGAGCCCCTGGTTCCCTGCACGTGCCGTGGGATGGCACTCAGGGGGATCTGCTCCAAGGCCTTCCCTGGCAGCAAAGCCAGGCTGCCAGGCCTGTGGCTCCTGGAGCACCCTTCCCAGCGAGCCTTCCTGGGCACGGCTGTTCCACTGGCACATCTGCGCTCAGCTCGGACTGCTCCACTCAGCCAGGGCCGCTGGTACAGGATCCAGAGCAGCCTGGCCAGCTCTGTCTCCAGCTCCCTCTTCACTCTTGGGGGAGGTAGAAGATCCCACAGGAAAGCAGCTGGTGCCACAAGGAGTGGGTGGCATCAGGCAGCTCTGGGGAGGCCCCTCAGGACTGCTGTATCCTGAGGGAACACCGTGGCCATCCGCTGTGTGTATCTGCCAAAGCTTAAAATCAGCTGCCTCAGCTTCCAGGGCCTCTCCTGGCCAGCATCCTGACGTGGGTGCAGGGCTGCTGCGAGGCACTGCTGGGACCCAGCGGGACAGGACCGGCTGTCTCGTGTCCACGGAGCAGCCCTGACACAGCCAGGGCCATCCCTGGACCAGACAAACGCTCCCGGGTCAGCAGAGAGGAGCAAGGAGCACTGGGCTGCTCTCAGGGGATCTCAGCTGGGCTCGCTCCACCACACGACCCCATTTTAAGGCCGGCTGATGCCCAGCTGCCAGAAATGCCCACCTTGTTCTCTCCAGGATGCACAGGGAGAGCCAATGAGCAGGACACCTTGGGAGGCCTTTTCTGAGGCCAGGGACACACCAAGATCAGCCAAGGCTCTCCACGCTGCCTGGCCCAACCATCCCAGCTCTGTGCTGGCCCTGGGCCACAGCAGCTCCCACCAAGCAGGAGGCAAATGCATATTGCCAAGAGGTGAAACCCAGCAGATAGGAAAGATGTGAAAAGTGTGTGTGTAAAGGCCTTTTAATTCACACCTCTCACAGAGGGCTTTGGGGCTCGTGGCTGGACAGAGATGCTCCTGCTCACACCTCTGTCCAAAGGGGGTAACATACCCTGCTGCAGGTGCTTGGGTTGGTTTCCACAGGTCCAGGCAGATGCCAAACCTGCTCTTCACTGCCTTCTCCCTGCCCCTCTGCCAAGTGCAATGGGCCTCAAAGACTCAATTGAGCACAGAGAGCCAAAGGGGGACACTTGCACCTGCCTCACTGGGAGCTCCCTGGGAAGCACTTTCCTTGAGAAGCAAGCCCCTTTCCTCCAGAGGTGTTTCCCCAAATGTGTGGCTTTCCTGGGGAGCACCAACACACCCTTGAGAAAAACGCTGGCAAGGCTGAATGACTTCAGGTCCTTTCAGGACAGGCACTCCAGCTTTAGCTCCTATTCCCCCAAGTGTGTTTCCAGGTGCAGGTTCAGAGATGCAGCCCCAGGCCCTTGACAAACACAAGCTGCCCGCTGCCTCTTCACCTGCCTCAGCTCCTGCCTGTGCTCACAGCACCAAAACCAGGCTGTTCCTGGCCAGGGACCAGAGCCCTGTTCCTGCAGGATGCTCTTGCCAGCACCTTCCAGGTCTCTCTGCTGTGCACACAGAGCTTTTCCTGCCCGCTGCCAACAGGCTTTGGAACACAGAGCCCAACCTGGCTGGCTCTGCCACCAGCACAGCCCAAACACAGGCGCAGGAAGAAGCTGCAGGGGCTGTTTTGCGGCCATGCCCGAGAGAGACTGGAAGGCTGCCCTCCCTCTGCTCTCCCTTGGTTGGCTTTCTGACTGGCTCTGAGCCTGGGGCTGCCATTCCTCACTTGTGGGGACCAGAAGCACAGCCGGGATCCCGGCACTGCCTGACAGCGCTCTGGGCACCGGCGCGGCCGCGTGTCCGAGTCTCGGGCACCGTGCTGCTGCTGCTTCATTTGCCCTTAGGCACACCCAGAGCTCTCTGCTAAGCTCCCTGGTTCTGCCCTCTTCCTCATCCTGTGCAGGGATGGAGCACTGCTGTGCTTTCAGGAAGCTATTCTTGAAACCTTCCAGCATTCCAAGCTCCTTTGCCCTCCATGAATGCTTGCCATGGAATCCCTCACAGCTGGGTTCAGAGCATACTCAGGCTGGCTCTCCCAAAATTCAGGGGCTCCAGGATGCTCAGCAAGATCTGGAACTGCACAGTGCTGTGGAACTGCACTTTCAGCACAGGGACCTTTCCAGCCTGACCTGCCCTCGTTCCTCTGGCTCTGTGCACAAAACACGGCGTGGCAGAGAACGGCAGCAGGGGCCTGTGTGTCCCAGGGCCCCGGGTTTGTTTCAGCTCAACAGAGATGCAGGCAAAGTGAAGATGCCAAACTTTTATTAATATAAGGCAAAGCAAAGGGATGAGCTGGAGGGAAAAAAGGGGTGGGGAGGGTCTGAGGGATGGAGGTAGGGAGCTGTCAACAGGGAGGGAGAGTGGAGGGAAAAAATGGGGATGGGCAGTGTATGAGGGCTGGAGGGAGGGAGCCACCAACAGGGAGGGAGAGTGGAGGGAAAAAATGGGGATGGGCAGGGTCTGAGGGCTGGAGGGAGGGAGCTATCAACAGGCAGGGAGAGGGCTGAAGCCACGAGAACTGTGCCCAGCAGCAGCTGTGCCAGGACTTCCAGCAGCGCTGAGAGGCGATCCTGTCTCGGGTGTCTCCTCGTGCTCTTCCTGGGACACTGGTTCACTGGATCCAGAAGATGTCTCTGTTTCTGGAGCGCTCTGGGGAAACTCGGCTTGATTGTCCAGGTCACTGCAGGATGGGCTGGCATGTTGCCTCCGGGCTTGAAGGGCTGAAAAGAGAGGAACAGAGCCATGGCAACAGCCCGGATCTATGGGAATTCTACAAGACCTTCTGAACAGGGCCATCCCAGCCAGAAGGGAGTAGGAGACACTGGAAGCAGCTGGGAGCTACTTGCCATGACTCCCCCACGTGTCTCTGAAATCTCTGTGTGCTCTGCCCACATCAGCCCTCATCCACAGAGTGAGCAGAGCCCTCCAAAGCCAGGGCAGGGCTTGCAGCTCCCTCCACAGCCCCCGCTGTCAGCCCGCGCTGCGGCCACATGGGCTGCTGGCCCGGCAGGGCTCAGCCCGGCCCTTGCCGCACGCTGCCGGCCCAGGGCACGGCTGCCAGAGGGCGGCAGCAGCAATGCCCAGCCCAGCCGGGGCTCCACGGCGCCGGGCCCGGCTGGCGCTGCCGGGGCAGCAGGCGGGGCTGGGGCCGAGCTGCGGCGGGCCGGGCCGGGGAGGGAGCGCGGGCTCGGGGCTCACCCGTGAAACTGACGGCCGCCTCTCGCAGGGGCTCCTGTGGGCTCCGCAGGTAGCGCAGGGCCCGGCGCAGGTGCTCGGCCGCTTGGCTCCTGTCCTCTGCCAGCTGCAGAGAGCGGCAGGAGGGAAGGGTTGGCGCGGGCTCAGCCCCTGGGCCGGGCGCTGCCTGCGCCCAGCCCCGGCCTCCCCTGGCCGCAGAGCCCTGAGGCGCGGCCAGCAGCCGCTGGCCAAGGGCTCCCGAGGGCAGGGGGCAGAGGGCCGGCTGCTGCCCGGGGAGCCGCGGTGCCGGCCCGCAGCCCCGCCGGGCCGGGGCTCCATGGGCACCCGGCTCGGGCCCACGGGAGCCTGGAGAAGAGCCCGCGCGGCCTCTGGATGCAGCAGCGGGCAGGGGCGCAGCTGCCAGCCCCGCACACCGAGCGCCGCCCTCAGGGGCCTTCTCCGGGCTGAGCCTGGGGCTGCCAGGCCCTCCTTACCAGGCACTCATCGACCTTCATCGGCAGCTTCTTCTTCAGCCACTGTTCCAGATCCCTCCTCTTCAGGAATTTGGCCACACGAAACACCGTTTCCCGAGAGGCCTGGAGAGTAGCAGAGACCCAGAGATGGCCCCACAGCCCAGGGCACCGCACCCACATCCCTGTGCCAAGGCCTGGGGGAGGCTGGAGCCCGCAGAGCACCAGGGCAGGAGGCAGCCAAGCTCCCTCCCAGAGATCCACCAGCATCACAGATATCCTCACCTTTGCCACGTCAGAATTTTCATCGTGACAGTAAATTACAAGTGCATACAGGCTCTTCTCCACAATTGTCTTCAGGTGCTTTTTTCCTTCATCCACTACAAGTTCCATCACCTTCCTGAAGAGCTGAATGGAGAGCACCCGCACGTGGCTGTTGTCCTAGAGGAAACAAAAAGACCTACATCAACTACTCCAGTCCCACCTGGGCAAAGGCCTGAAAATCCACAGGGCACAAAGTTTCTGGGAAGCACCCAATGCCTGTGGCTCAGGATGCAGAAGCTTACATGGTCAAAGAGCAGCAGGAGTGCCTCAGCCAGCATCGGCGCAGTGGTGCTGGATACAAAGATGTCTTTGTGTTGGAGCACATTTGTGAACACAGAGAGGGACATGCTGACCACCTCTCCATCTGCATCACCCAGCAGCTCCACAAGCCTTTGAGACAGGATGCACATTCTCCTGGCCTGTGTGGAACACAAGGCTGTGCTGGGAAGCCATGGACGGCTGCACCGCCAACACCGCCCTGGCACTGCAAGGCCACCCTGCTGCTGCAGGGCCCACGGGCCAAAGGCCTGATCCAAAGCACTGGGGCAGGTGAGGCAGGAGAGCTGGCAGCAGCTGCCTCAGCTCCTGAAGCCCTGCCAGCCCAGGGGGTGCTTTCCCCAGTGCAGCTTCAGCTGCTGCCCCCTCCTCACCATCAAGAGATCCTTGGTGACCACCACGAGGCCTCTCAGTGCCAGGCGACGCTGCTCCCTGCACTTGCTTTCCAGGAACCTCGACAAGACCTTCAGGACACTGCCACCACATTGCGTCAAGTCCAGGCACTGGAGGACCTGAAAGGCACAGGGCAGTGACAGGGAGCCGGCCAGCAGGAGCCCAGAGCCGCACAGGGCTGGGCCCAGGCAGCAGCACAGGGCACGGGCACCGTCCCAGGCAGCTGTGGCTGTGAGAGGGCAGAGAGCTGGGAGGCTGTTGCCGACATCTCCTCATAAAAATCCTTTCATTAAGATTTTTCCAGCTGGGGCTGAGAAGTCTCAGCAACAAGATTAAACAATTGTTATCAGCTGCTGTGGAATGTAACAAGTTCACCTGTGATTGGCCCATCTCTCATGTTTATAATTAATAGCCAATCAACGACTGTGTCCTATCGGACAGAGCCGGGAGAGCTTCTGTGTTGAACATTCTTTCTATCTCTCTTCTTAGCTTTAGCCTCTCTCAGAAACCCTCTCTTGCTCTCCATGTCCTTTTAGTATAGTTAATATATATATATATATCCTAATATAATAAATTAGCCTTCTGATAATAGAGTCCACATTCTCGTCCATCCTTCGCCCTGAAACACCCTGAGATCACTGTAACAGGAGGCAGCTCAGCCAGGCAGCGCTGGCCACCAGGCTCACCTCCACAAGGAATGCCAGGAAGGGCAGATCCCAGTATGGGTCCTGCCTGTTGAGCTGCCGGAGCAAGTGGAGTGCGATGCGAGAGCACAAGGGGACCAAGTTACAGCGCATCTCCCTGGCGGGGGGAAAAAGACACCAAGACCCTGAGGTGGGGGACAAACCTCTCCCAGGACTGACTCAGGGAGCTCTGGTCTTTGCCCAGCATCCCTGCAGGGGATGTGGGTGCTCTGGGAGGCGGCCCCTTCTGGGCACCCTCCTCTCCCAGGCTTTTCCAGTCTCCTTGGCCGTCCCTCAGTGACGAGGCTCTCTGGCCCATGACCACAGGGACTGTGTGGGGCACAGGGCACAAATGCCAGGGGCAATGGGGAGAAGGGGGTCTCACCTGGCCAGCAGACCCATGGCATAGTGCTGGGTGTCAGGACACAGCAGCGTGTCCCAGCCACGCTTGCGCTCCACAGCCATCACCTCATTGTCACAGCGCAGTCGGTAGAGCAGAGCCTTCATGGCCTGCACTGCAAACCTGTGTGCAGAGCAAAGCCCAGGTCACACTGGGAACGCTGGCACTGGCCACAAGGGCAAGGGAAGGGACAGGAGGACTGGGACCTGTTGTAGTTGCTGGGAAGGCGGTGTTGCTCCTGGCATGCTTTCCAGAAGCTACCAGCTTCCACTGGTGGCATCTGCTGTGTGGTGATGACAATATGAAAGAGCAGAGCCACAAACAGACGAGAAGAATAAAGTATCATGGCCTCGTGGCACTCGGGCACCTGAACAATCACCCAGATCACCAGAGTTGCCTGCAAAAGAAGCAGCCCAAGGCAGCGCTCAGTGCCGAGGTGTCCGTGGGACAGGGCCCAAGGGCAGATGCAGGTGGAGCAGCGGGCCTGGTGCCCCCTGAGCCTGCCCCTAGCCCATGGTTCAGCCCCAGTGCCTGAGGCATGGAGAGGATGGAGAGCTGCTGGAGAGATGACCGAGGGGCAAGTGGAGGCCAGTTCCAGAAACTCACAGCCAGGGCAAAAACGTCCCTGTCGTCCCCATCAGAGGTGCACGTGCTGTGCAGTGGCCAATCCTCCATCACACAGATCAGTGTTGTCAGCACTTTCTCCACGGCCGGTCCTGATGACCCTATGGTTCTCCAAATCATTTCAGCAGCTCTGTGGGATCAGAGCTCTGTGTCAGGGGCATCTCAGTCCCAGTACCATGCCCTGTGCAGCTGTGGGGGCCCAGGTGACAGAGCCCCGGTGCCCTGAGGGGCAGGGAGGGAGCATTGGCAGCAGGCTTGGGAAACAGAGGGGCCCGAGGGTCCTGGACCTCTGTGCCTGTCTGGCAGAGCCCATAGCACAGGCTGTGCAGGGCCATGGGCCCTAAAGGCTGCTGAGCCCTGATCTCTCCAGGCACGTGGGCCCCGTACCTGTCACATGTTGGGGCACAGCGCAGGAGGGTCAGCACCACGTCAGCAGGGTGTTCTTCAGCCAGCCTCACAATGTCAATTTGCAGCCTCGCATCCACAGCGACATGGGATAGCAGCCTCTGGTGAATGCTCCTTACAATGGCTGGCACCTGGAGGAGGCATGGGGGAGATTTTGAGTGCTGTCCAAGGGAGCAACTTCCCCAGCTTCCCCCAAGAGGTGCTTCCCTTCCTGCCACACTGTGCTGGCCTCAGAGGCTGAGGGGGCCCAGTGACCATGGCTTGAGGGGACACATGATCCTGGCAGGCCTCCAGGCCTGGCCCCAGGCTGCTTACCTGCTGCTGAGAAGGAGCAGCACTGTCCTCAAAAAAATCCCTCGTGGGGGCACAAATCACAGTGGGAGTGGGCATGCTGCCAGTGTTTGTGATGCCCTGAGTCATTCTATTGTCAGTCTTTGTGATGGCCATGCTCTCAGTCGCTGCCATGTGAACAGACTTCACTGTTAGATAATTCATTGCATTGTTTTCTGAGTCTGCTGTCCATTCTGGGCTAGCATGAGGCTTTTCCTCGAACTTGGTCAGCGTGCAGTCAGGCTCGGCTGGGACCTCAGCTGCTCTGGTGCTGGTGTTTCTATGCTGAATGGGCAGGAATTTTGTGAACATTTACAGAACAAAGGACAGGGAAGGCAGGGATGCTCCATGGCATGCTCCAAACCTGGTACTTGGATGAGCAGGGACAGCAGGCCCAGCTCAGGTGGGGGTGGCTGCAGGTACCTTCAGGGTTTTGTGCAAGCGGCCACGGCTGGGTTCCCTCTGTCGTGTATTGTCCAGGGCTGCATCTGGCAAAGAGCGAGCGCAGCCAGAGCTGAGGGGCTGCGGGAGAGGCCGGAGAACACAGCCCAGCCCTGCTGTCCCCAGGCAGGGAGAGCCCCGGGATGACCCAGGGGATGGAGCATGGCCACTGTGGGGTGTCTGCCCTGCCCCTGTTCCATCCTGTCCGTGGGCATTTCCCCAGGGGATGGGATGGGATGGGATGGGATGGGATGGGATGGGATGGGATGGGATGGGGCCAGGCTGGCTGCTGCCATCAGCCCTGAGGCCCAGCTCTTGCACTCACCATCCTTCAGTGGCTGGGATTGCTCCGGTTTTTCAGGCAGTTGTGCTGGGGCAGCTTCAGGCCTTCTCTTTCTTTTGCGTCTGAAGACTTTGAAGAGGCTGCGGAATCTACCCGCCATTCCAGAGTCTGGTCCCAAGGGCACCTTCTAGAGAGGTGGCTCAGGAAACCTCCAAGTCAAGAAGTCCTCAAGGGCACCTGCAAAACAGAAGCCTCGGGAAGGCCGCAGGCCACCAAGGCCTGCAGTCTTGCCACGAGGTCACCTGTAGGAACAATGCCTCGGAAAGGCTCCGGGTTGGACACGGACGAGCGCGCTGTGCGGGGGCTCCTCACGGCACCACTCTGTCCCGTCCTGTCCCGTCGCGTGCTCCGAGCACTGTGGCCTGCTCCTGTCACTGCCAGCTCCTATGTCACCACGTGTCACAAAGGACACCCTGTTCATTCCATGACACGGTGACCGTGCTGCACCGTGTCACAAAGGGCCCTTGCACACACTGCCACCTGCCCTGGGGCTGCCCCCACCCCAGCCAAAGTGGCCCAGGCTGGAAGGAATGCCTGGCCCCAGGTGTCTAAGGCAGCCCGACAGGATCTTTTGGAACTGCTCGAAACATCAAATGCTGCCCATCTCTGTGGGCTCAGGGCATTTAAGAATCCTCACTTCAGGAAAGCTTTACTTCTCATTGCTCAACTCAAGTAGTTCCAAAATTTGCAAGCTTCTCAGATTAATAACGATGGCCAGAGAACGGGAATGATTTGGAAGTTTCTTCCCAACTCAAAGGAGCAACTCATTTGCCTTAACATCATCCACTGGAAGTCACTTTACAAAGCATAACACGACACAGAGCCAAAAAAAGGCCCTTCTTTGGTTTGCAAATGGTTTTTGATGAAGGGATTTTAATCACCTAATTATCTTAAGGAATAAAAGTTCTCAAGGAATGAAAGACCACTCAGTGTTACAACAGTAACCCAAATAAATGAGTAGATGGCAAAATGGCTGATCCTCCCCCAGTACAGATATCTAAGTGGCCAAAAAAGTACAGCTCTCCCCTCTTGTTCCCTGCCAGGGAAACAGGACCATGAACAGAAATAGTCACAGATATTCTTTCTGCCCTCCAACACCAAAGCTGTGCCAAAGCACAGATGCTGCCTTCAAATGGACTCAAATTCCAGCCCAGACCTCTCACCTTCCAGACCACTCCTTCCCCAACATGCCCCCCAACACCCACCCCCCAAACACCCCCACAGCAGCCCTCAATCCCCTCCAGGAGCCCCAGCTGTGCCCGTCCCTCCGCAGAGCTTTCCCAGCCTCCAGCAGAGCCCCTGGTTCCCTGCACGTGCCGTGGGATGGCACTCAGGGGGATCTGCTCCAAGGCCTTCCCTGGCAGCAAAGCCAGGCTGCCAGGCCTGTGGCTCCTGGAGCACCCTTCCCAGCGAGCCTTCCTGGGCACGGCTGTTCCACTGGCACATCTGCGCTCAGCTCGGACTGCTCCACTCAGCCAGGGCCGCTGGTACAGGATCCAGAGCAGCCTGGCCAGCTCTGTCTCCAGCTCCCTCTTCACTCTTGGGGGAGGTAGAAGATCCCACAGGAAAGCAGCTGGTGCCACAAGGAGTGGGTGGCATCAGGCAGCTCTGGGGAGGCCCCTCAGGACTGCTGTATCCTGAGGGAACACCGTGGCCATCCGCTGTGTGTATCTGCCAAAGCTTAAAATCAGCTGCCTCAGCTTCCAGGGCCTCTCCTGGCCAGCATCCTGACGTGGGTGCAGGGCTGCTGCGAGGCACTGCTGGGACCCAGCGGGACAGGACCGGCTGTCTCGTGTCCACGGAGCAGCCCTGACACAGCCAGGGCCATCCCTGGACCAGACAAACGCTCCCGGGTCAGCAGAGAGGAGCAAGGAGCACTGGGCTGCTCTCAGGGGATCTCAGCTGGGCTCGCTCCACCACACGCCCCCATTTTAAGGCCGGCTGATGCCCAGCTGCCAGAAATGCCCACCTTGTTCTCTCCAGGATGCACAGGGAGAGCCAATGAGCAGGACACCTTGGGAGGCCTTTTCTGAGGCCAGGGACACACCAAGATCAGCCAAGGCTCTCCATGCTGCCTGGCCCAAACATCCCAGCTCTGTGCTGGCCCTGGGCCACAGCAGCTCCCACCAAGCAGGAGGCAAATGCATATTGCCAAGAGGTGAAACCCAGCAGATAGGAAAGATGTGAAAAGTGTGTGTGTAAAGGCCTTTTAATTCACACCTCTCACAGAGGGCTTTGGGGCTCGTGGCTGGACAGAGATGCTCCTGCTCACACCTCTGTCCAAAGGGGGTAACATACCCTGCTGCAGGTGCTTGGGTTGGTTTCCACAGGTCCAGGCAGATGCCAAACCTGCTCTTCACTGCCTTCTCCCTGCCCCTCTGCCAAGTGCAATGGGCCTCAAAGACTCAATTGAGCACAGAGAGCCAAAGGGGGACACTTGCACCTGCCTCACTGGGAGCTCCCTGGGAAGCACTTTCCTTGAGAAGCAAGCCCCTTTCCTCCAGAGGTGTTTCCCCAAATGTGTGGCTTTCCTGGGGAGCACCAACACACCCTTGAGAAAAACGCTGGCAAGGCTGAATGACTTCAGGTCCTTTCAGGACAGGCACTCCAGCTTTAGCTCCTATTCCCCCAAGTGTGTTTCCAGGTGCAGGTTCAGAGATGCAGCCCCAGGCCCTTGACAAACACAAGCTGCCCGCTGCCTCTTCACCTGCCTCAGCTCCTGCCTGTGCTCACAGCACCAAAACCAGGCTGTTCCTGGCCAGGGACCAGAGCCCTGTTCCTGCAGGATGCTCTTGCCAGCACCTTCCAGGTCTCTCTGCTGTGCACACAGAGCTTTTCCTGCCCGCTGCCAACAGGCTTTGGAACACAGAGCCCAACCTGGCTGGCTCTGCCACCAGCACAGCCCAAACACAGGCGCAGGAAGAAGCAGCAGGGGCTGTTTTGCGGCCATGCCCGAGAGAGACTGGAAGGCTGCCCTCCCTCTGCTCTCCCTTGGTTGGCTTTCTGACTGGCTCTGAGCCTGGGGCTGCCATTCCTCACTTGTGGGGACCAGAAGCACAGCCGGGATCCCGGCACTGCCTGACAGCGCTCTGGGCACCGGCGCGGCCGCGTGTCCGAGTCTCGGGCACCGTGCTGCTGCTGCTTCATTTGCCCTTAGGCACACCCAGAGCTCTCTGCTAAGCTCCCTGGTTCTGCCCTCTTCCTCATCCTGTGCAGGGATGGAGCACTGCTGTGCTTTCAGGAAGCTATTCTTGAAACCTTCCAGCATTCCAAGCTCCTTTGCCCTCCATGAATGCTTGCCATGGAATCCCTCACAGCTGGGTTCAGAGCATACTCAGGCTGGCTCTCCCAAAATTCAGGGGCTCCAGGATGCTCAGCAAGATCTGGAACTGCACAGTGCTGTGGAACTGCACTTTCAGCACAGGGACCTTTCCAGCCTGACCTGCCCTCGTTCCTCTGGCTCTGTGCACAAAACACGGCGTGGCAGAGAACGGCAGCAGGGGCCTGTGTGTCCCAGGGCCCCGGGTTTGTTTCAGCTCAACAGAGATGCAGGCAAAGTGAAGATGCCAAACTTTTATTAATATAAGGCAAAGCAAAGGGATGAGCTGGAGGGAAAAAAGGGGTGGGGAGGGTCTGAGGGATGGAGGTAGGGAGCTGTCAACAGGGAGGGAGAGTGGAGGGAAAAAATGGGGATGGGCAGTGTATGAGGGCTGGAGGGAGGGAGCCACCAACAGGGAGGGAGAGTGGAGGGAAAAAATGGGGATGGGCAGGGTCTGAGGGCTGGAGGGAGGGAGCTATCAACAGGCAGGGAGAGGGCTGAAGCCACGAGAACTGTGCCCAGCAGCAGCTGTGCCAGGACTTCCAGCAGCGCTGAGAGGCGATCCTGTCTCGGGTGTCTCCTCGTGCTCTTCCTGGGACACTGGTTCACTGGATCCAGAAGATGTCTCTGTTTCTGGAGCGCTCTGGGGAAACTCGGCTTGATTGTCCAGGTCACTGCAGGATGGGCTGGCATGTTGCCTCCGGGCTTGAAGGGCTGAAAAGAGAGGAACAGAGCCATGGCAACAGCCCGGATCTATGGGAATTCTACAAGACCTTCTGAACAGGGCCATCCCAGCCAGAAGGGAGTAGGAGACACTGGAAGCAGCTGGGAGCTACTTGCCATGACTCCCCCACGTGTCTCTGAAATCTCTGTGTGCTCTGCCCACATCAGCCCTCATCCACAGAGTGAGCAGAGCCCTCCAAAGCCAGGGCAGGGCTTGCAGCTCCCTCCACAGCCCCCGCTGTCAGCCCGCGCTGCGGCCACATGGGCTGCTGGCCCGGCAGGGCTCAGCCCGGCCCTTGCCGCACGCTGCCGGCCCAGGGCACGGCTGCCAGAGGGCGGCAGCAGCAATGCCCAGCCCAGCCGGGGCTCCACGGCGCCGGGCCCGGCTGGCGCTGCCGGGGCAGCAGGCGGGGCTGGGGCCGAGCTGCGGCGGGCCGGGCCGGGGAGGGAGCGCGGGCTCGGGGCTCACCCGTGAAACTGACGGCCGCCTCTCGCAGGGGCTCCTGTGGGCTCCGCAGGTAGCGCAGGGCCCGGCGCAGGTGCTCGGCCACTCGGCGGCTGTCCTCTGCCAGCTGCAGAGAGCGGCAGGAGGGAAGGGTTGGCGCGGGCTCAGCCCCTGGGCCGGGCGCTGCCTGCGCCCAGCCCCGGCCTCCCCTGGCCGCAGAGCCCTGAGGCGCGGCCAGCAGCCGCTGGCCAAGGGCTCCCGAGGGCAGGGGGCAGAGGGCCGGCTGCTGCCCGGGGAGCCGCGGTGCCGGCCCGCAGCCCCGCCGGGCCGGGGCTCCATGGGCACCCGGCTCGGGCCCACGGGAGCCTGGAGAAGAGCCCGCGCGGCCTCTGGATGCAGCAGCGGGCAGGGGCGCAGCTGCCAGCCCCGCACACCGAGCGCCGCCCTCAGGGGCCTTCTCCGGGCTGAGCCTGGGGCTGCCAGGCCCTCCTTACCAGGCACTCATCGACCTTCATCGGCAGCTTCTTCTTCAGCCACTGTTCCAGATCCCTCCTCTTCAGGAATTTGGCCACACGAAACACCGTTTCCCGAGAGGCCTGGAGAGTAGCAGAGACCCAGAGATGGCCCCACAGCCCAGGGCACCGCACCCACATCCCTGTGCCAAGGCCTGGGGGAGGCTGGAGCCCGCAGGGCACCAGGGCAGGAGGCAGCCAAGCTCCCTCCCAGAGATCCACCAGCATCACAGATATCCTCACCTTTGCCACGTCAGAATTTTCATCGTGACAGTAAATTACAAGTGCATACAGGCTCTTCTCCACAATTGTCTTCAGGTGCTTTTTTCCTTCATCCACTACAAGTTCCATCACCTTCCTGAAGAGCTGAATGGAGAGCACCCGCACGTGGCTGTTGTCCTAGAGGAAACAAAAAGACCTACATCAACTACTCCAGTCCCACCTGGGCAAAGGCCTGAAAATCCACAGGGCACAAAGTTTCTGGGAAGCACGCAATGCCTGTGGCTCAGGATGCAGAAGCTTACATGGTCAAAGAGCAGCAGGAGTGCCTCAGCCAGCATCGGCGCAGTGGTGCTGGATACAAAGATGTCTTTGTGTTGGAGCACATTTGTGAACACAGAGAGGGACATGCTGACCACCTCTCCATCTGCATCACCCAGCAGCTCCACAAGCCTTTGAGACAGGATGCACATTCTCCTGGCCTGTGTGGAACACAAGGCTGTGCTGGGAAGCCATGGACGGCTGCACCGCCAACACCGCCCTGGCACTGCAAGGCCACCCTGCTGCTGCAGGGCCCACGGGCCAAAGGCCTGATCCAAAGCACTGGGGCAGGTGAGGCAGGAGAGCTGGCAGCAGCTGCCTCAGCTCCTGAAGCCCTGCCAGCCCAGGGGGTGCTTTCCCCAGTGCAGCTTCAGCTGCTGCCCCCTCCTCACCATCAAGAGATCCTTGGTGACCACCACGAGGCCTCTCAGTGCCAGGCGACGCTGCTCCCTGCACTTGCTTTCCAGGAACCTCGACAAGACCTTCAGGACACTGCCACCACATTGCGTCAAGTCCAGGCACTGGAGGACCTGAAAGGCACAGGGCAGTGACAGGGAGCCGGCCAGCAGGAGCCCAGAGCCGCACAGGGCTGGGCCCAGGCAGCAGCACAGGGCACGGGCACCGTCCCAGGCAGCTGTGGCTGTGAGAGGGCAGAGAGCTGGGAGGCTGTTGCCGACATCTCCTCATAAAAATCCTTTCATTAAGATTTTTCCAGCTGGGGCTGAGAAGTCTCAGCAACAAGATTAAACAATTGTTATCAGCTGCTGTGGAATGTAACAAGTTCACCTGTGATTGGCCCATCTCTCATGTTTATAATTAATAGCCAATCAACGACTGTGTCCTATCGGACAGAGCCGGGAGAGCTTCTGTGTTGAACATTCTTTCTATCTCTCTTCTTAGCTTTAGCCTCTCTCAGAAACCCTCTCTTGCTCTCCATGTCCTTTTAGTATAGTTAATATATATATATATATCCTAATATAATAAATTAGCCTTCTGATAATAGAGTCCACATTCTCGTCCATCCTTCGCCCTGAAACACCCTGAGATCACTGTAACAGGAGGCAGCTCAGCCAGGCAGCGCTGGCCACCAGGCTTACCTCCACAAGGAATGCCAGGAAGGGCAGATCCCAGTATGGGTCCTGCCTGTTGAGCTGCCGGAGCAAGTGGAGTGCGATGCGAGAGCACAAGGGGACCAAGTTACAGCGCATCTCCCTGGCGGGGGGAAAAAGACACCAAGACCCTGAGGTGGGGGACAAACCTCTCCCAGGACTGACTCAGGGAGCTCTGGTCTTTGCCCAGCATCCCTGCAGGGGATGTGGGTGCTCTGGGAGGCGGCCCCTTCTGGGCACCCTCCTCTCCCAGGCTTTTCCAGTCTCCTTGGCCGTCCCTCAGTGACGAGGCTCTCTGGCCCATGACCACAGGGACTGTGTGGGGCACAGGGCACAAATGCCAGGGGCAATGGGGAGAAGGGGGTCTCACCTGGCCAGCAGACCCATGGCATAGTGCTGGGTGTCAGGACACAGCAGCGTGTCCCAGCCACGCTTGCGCTCCACAGCCATCACCTCATTGTCACAGCGCAGTCGGTAGAGCAGAGCCTTCATGGCCTGCACTGCAAACCTGTGTGCAGAGCAAAGCCCAGGTCACACTGGGAGCACTGGCACTGGCCACAAGGGCAAGGGAAGGGACAGGAGGACTGGGACCTGTTGTAGTTGCTGGGAAGGCGGTGTTGCTCCTGGCATGCTTTCCAGAAGCTACCAGCTTCCACTGGTGGCATCTGCTGTGTGGTGATGACAATATGAAAGAGCAGAGCCACAAACAGACGAGAAGAATAAAGTATCATGGCCTCGTGGCACTCGGGCACCTGAACAATCACCCAGATCACCAGAGTTGCCTGCAAAAGAAGCAGCCCAAGGCAGCGCTCAGTGCCGAGGTGTCCGTGGGACAGGGCCCAAGGGCAGATGCAGGTGGAGCAGCGGGCCTGGTGCCCCCTGAGCCTGCCCCTAGCCCATGGTTCAGCCCCAGTGCCTGAGGCATGGAAAGGATGGAGAGCTGCTGGAGAGATGACCGAGGGGCAAGTGGAGGCCAGTTCCAGAAACTCACAGCCAGGGCAAAAACGTCCCTGTCGTCCCCATCAGAGGTGCACGTGCTGTGCAGTGGCCAATCCTCCATCACACAGATCAGTGTTGTCAGCACTTTCTCCACGGCCGGTCCTGATGACCCTATGGTTCTCCAAATCATTTCAGCAGCTCTGTGGGATCAGAGCTCTGTGTCAGGGGCATCTCAGTCCCAGTACCATGCCCTGTGCAGCTGTGGGGGCCCAGGTGACAGAGCCCCGGTGCCCTGAGGGGCAGGGAGGGAGCATTGGCAGCAGGCTTGGGAAACAGAGGGGCCCGAGGGTCCTGGACCTCTGTGCCTGTCTGGCAGAGCCCAGAGCACAGGCTGTGCAGGGCCATGGGCCCTAAAGGCTGCTGAGCCCTGAGCTCTCCAGGCACGTGGGCCCCGTACCTGTCACATGTTGGGGCACAGCGCAGGAGGGTCAGCACCACGTCAGCAGGGTGTTCTTCAGCCATCCTCACAATGTCAATTTGCAGCCTGGCATCCACAGCGACATGGGATAGCAGCCTCTGGTGAATGCTCCTTACAATGGCTGGCACCTGGAGGAGGCATGGGGGAGATTTTGAGTGCTGTCCAAGGGAGCAACTTCCCCAGCTTCCCCCAAGAGGTGCTTCCCTTCCTGCCACACTGTGCTGGCCTCAGAGGCTGAGGGGGCCCAGTGACCATGGCTTGAGGGGACACATGATCCTGGCAGGCCTCCAGGCCTGGCCCCAGGCTGCTTACCTGCTGCTGAGAAGGAGCAGCACTGTCCTCAAAAAAAATCCCTCGTGGGGGCACAAATCACAGTGGGAGTGGGCATGCTGCCAGTGTTTGTGATGCCCTGAGTCATTCTATTGTCAGTCTTTGTGATGGCCATGCTCTCAGTCGCTGCCATGTGAACAGACTTCACTGTTAGATAATTCATTGCATTGTTTCCTGAGTCTGCTGTCCATTCTGGGCTGGCAGGAGGCTTTTCCTCGAACTTGGTCAGCGTGCAGTCAGGCTCGGCTGGGACCTCAGCTGCTCTGGTGCTGGTGTTTCTATGCTGAATGGGCAGGAATTTTGTGAACATTTACAGAACAAAGGACAGGGAAGGCAGGGATGCTCCATGGCATGCTCCAAACCTGGTACTTGGATGAGCAAGGACAGCAGGCCCAGCTCAGGTGGGGGTGGCTGCAGGTACCTTCAGGGTTTTGTGCAAGCGGCCACGGCTGGGTTCCCTCTGTCGTGTATTGTCCAGGGCTGCATCTGGCAAAGAGCGAGCGCAGCCAGAGCTGAGGGGCTGCGGGAGAGGCCGGAGAACACAGCCCAGCCCTGCTCTCCCCAGGCAGGGAGAGCCCCGGGATGACCCAGGGGATGGAGCATGGCCACTGTGGGGTGTCTGCCCTGCCCCTGTTCCATCCTGTCCATGGGCATTTCCCCAGGGGATGGGATGGGATGGGATGGGATGGGATGGGATGGGATGGGGCCAGGCTGGCTGCTGCCATCAGCCCTGAGGCCCAGCTCTTGCACTCACCATCCTTCAGTGGCTGGGATTGCTCCGGTTTTTCAGGCAGTTGTGCTGGGGCAGCTTCAGGCCTTCTCTTTCTTTTGCGTCTGAAGACTTTGAAGAGGCTGCGGAATCTACCCGCCATTCCAGAGTCTGGTCCCAAGGGCACCTTCTAGAGAGGTGGCTCAGGAAACCTCCAAGTCAAGAAGTCCTCAAGGGCACCTGCAAAACAGAAGCCTCGGGAAGGCCGCAGGCCACCAAGGCCTGCAGTCTTGCCACGAGGTCACCTGTAGGAACAATGCCTCGGAAAGGCTCCGGGTTGGACACGGACGAGCGCGCTGTGCGGGGGCTCCTCACGGCACCGCTCTGTCCCGTCCTGTCCCGTCGCGTGCTCCGAGCACTGTGGCCTGCTCCTGTCACTGCCAGCTCCTATGTCACCACGTGTCACAAAGGACACCCTGTTCATTCCATGACACGGTGACCGTGCTGCACCGTGTCACAAAGGGCCCTTGCACACACTGCCATCTGCCCTGGGGCTGCCCCCAGCCCAGCAAAGTGGCCCAGGCTGGAAGGAATGCCTGGCCCCAGGTGTCTAAGGCAGCCCGACAGGATCTTTAGGAAGGGCTCAGAGCATCAGCAAACGCTGCCCTGCTCTGCGGGCTCAGGGCAGCAGAAGGAGCCCCCAGGGCTGCCGACGCAGCCGCGCTGGGAAGGGCACGGGGCCTTCCAGGGAAGCTGGCACGGCCTCCTTGGGACACGTCCCGGCTGGTGGCCATCCTAAACCCGCGGGTGGGACAGGCACAAGGAACGGGCGGGCCCGGGCACGGATGCTGCTCTGAGCCCTGGGGCCCGGGCAGCGCTGACAGCAGCAGCTGTGGCAGAGTCCCCGGCCAAGCAGAGCTGCCACTCCCCGAGCCCTGGCAGCGCTGGTGCCCATCTCCTGCCCCAGAGACCTGTGCCCCCGGGGGCTTCTGTGCCACAGGGAGCCAAAGCCCACGTGCACTGGGGGCTGATGGCAGGAGCACCTGGAGCGGACTGCTGGCAACACTTGGTCTCTATTGTACGAAGCTCTTACTCCATGCTGGGATTATTTTCTCATTGAAGTAATTTCCTGCACCACAAAAACATCTTTGCCATGAAGACAGAGGAGAATTTGGCATTAAGGAATCCTCACTTCAGGAAAGCTTTACTTCACATTGCTCAGCTAAAGTAGTTTCAAAAACTTGCAAACTCCTCAAATATATTGGCATGGGCAGAGAATGTGAATGGCTTGGAAGTTTGTTCCCATCTCAAAGGTTGCAAAACCAATCGACTAGTTGCTGGCAAGGTAGAATACAACCTGTTTTGTTATCGTAATCACGGGTCGTTGTAACTAATGGCTTCTTTTGTATTGGTAAAGCCCGGCCTGTGGCTAAATTGTACTTCTCCCCAGACAGTGAGGGGAGGAGACGTGGGAGGCGGGCATGCAAAATAACCTCGAGACCAGCATGCCGTAGGAAGTGTCAAACTTACCAAAAAAGACCCACAAAACAACGAGCCAGTGCAGAATTAAGAAATTAGAGTGATGCCTGGGCGTGAGGAACAGAATGCTGAGCCTGCAGAGATGCTGAAAACCTTTGTGTCCCTTCACCCTGAGGTAGGACCTCACCTGAACCAAGACCACGAGCGAGAGCCACTGCTGAACTGCTAAACCAGGATATAGCCTTCCTGCTCCCGAGAAGACAGGACCCCCCCACCTCTACCCCTAGTGGACAAAGCTCATATCCATCCATATGACAAAGGTCATATCCTCCTCCTCGTCATCACCTGGGGAGAAACAACAGAGACTGCAGACCCGTCGACCTTTCCAACCTTGAGCTGATCACTTTTAATAAAAGCATTAAAACGAGAAAAAGTGTCCTAGCCTATTTATTTCAGCAAGAATGGCTGGGACACGCTGCTGTGTGCTCACACCCAGCACTATGCCATGGGTGTGCTGCCCACAGAGCAGCTGGGCAGGGGCCGGAGCTGCGGGGATCCCTGCCAGAGCAGTGCCTGGAGATGGCCACAAGCCCTGTGCCAGGCAGGAAGCGCCATCCGTGTCCTCCTGCCCGTGTGCTGCCGGCTGCCTTGCTGAGGGCTCCCAGGTGCCTCTGGATGGGGCTGCTCTAGAGCTGCTGTGGGGCTGCGGCGCTGCTGCCGGGCAGCTTGGCCGGGCTGGGGCAGGGCCTGAGGAGACGGGGCCACGAAGGGATGAGGTGCTGTGGAAGCCCTGACGGAGCGAGGCAGTGGGAAGGACCAAGGGGGATGTGTGAGGGAGTGGGTGGCAGGAGGCTACAAGGGGACAGGAGGCCCCTGAGGAGCCAGGGCAGTGGGAAGCCCTGAGGAATTGGGTGTCAGAGGGCACAAGCAGCCCCCGGGCAGCCGCCTTGTCCCTGGCCCCCGGCTGCTCTGGCGCTTCCCCAGAGCATCTCCCAGGCCTGCGGCAGAAGCCCTCGAGGCTGGGACACCACCCCAGCACGAAGGCGGGGACACCCCCGAGGTGCCCAGGCTGGGCTGGCTGGGCACAGGGAGGGCAGGGGGCTGCTGCCAGGGCATGGCCACTGCGTGCTGCCAATAAGGGGCAGGGGGCAGAGGCAGGGCTGGCGGCCAGCCCGGGCCCTGGCGGTTGCCCAGGCCACGGTGCCGTGACCGAGGCCGCCCTGACCCAGAGCTCTGGGCCCGCAGAGCTGCTGCCACCGTGGCGAGGGCGGCCGTGTCTCCTCCAGCGGGGCTGCAGAGTCGCTGCTGCCCCGGCGGCTCCGGGCCCCACAGAAGCAGCACCAGAGCGGGCTCAGCAACAGCAGCACCCCGAAGGGCGGCACCTGCTCGGCCAGGCATCCGCACCCGCCGGGATGCCAGACGGGGGAGCCCGGGGGCACAATCGCCCCTGCTTTGGCAAAAGGCTCAGCAGAGCTGGCCACAGTGGCTCTCTCTTGACTTGCCAGCCTGAACTGAGCAGGTAGAAGAGCTGAGTTTTCACTTTTTGAGCCACTACTGAAGTTCATTTCCAGTGGTCTTAGACACTTTTGAGAACAGACCCTTCTGCCAGACATGACACAGTTGGTGAATTGTAGGCATATCCCAGCTGTAGCTGGAGGGGACGAGTTGGGGGAGATGGAAGCAGACATTTTACCTATACTTGATTTTTTGAGACAGTGCTTAGAGTGCTCTGCTGTCACATCAAATTAGAGGTAGATGCCATGAATGGTTCACGTCAGGAAAAGAATGGAAAAGAAGAAAAGAAAAATCTTAAAGAAAAGGAAATTCACGTCATTCCCTTCTTTCCAAGAGAGCCATGTTCTGTCTTCTCTTGGTTTCACTTTTTAAGGGTTCTCCTCAGCTACAGCTGTAAGGAAGACATGGAAGCTTGGGAAAGGCCACCTAGTCTTTACAGTCTGCCTTCAAGAGAAGGGAGAAGGGTTTTGTCCAACTTGGAGTCCTCCTTCACCTCTCTGTCCTGACATAATCAGGCTCTTCCTTTTTTCAGTAATTAATAGCAACAGTCATAAGGGTAATGCAAGAGTAACTGAGGAAACCCACAGGAGCACATAGGACCACGCACAAACAACAGCTCCAGGGAGCATCTTTTACTGCCCAGTGTGACTTGACAGGTGAGTGCAGCACTTCCCACTACACTGCCAGCTTTCCAAAGCAACTGGTGACACTGGGTGGCTTTACTCTTGGCTGCCCAATTTGGAAGGCTTTTCAAGGATGTATTTTTGGAAAAGCAAAAGCAACTTCTCCAGTGAAGTGACAGGTTGAACATCCAAACTTGCCAGTTCCTCCTTGTTCCTGTGGAACAGATCAGTTCATATCTCACCTCACAATCGTCCCCCCTCAGCCAAAGCTTCCAGTCAGGGAGCTGCTAATCCCAGAACTGCTGTCAAGGAGTCTCTTCTCATCCCTGTCATGGCCCTGAGGGCACTAATATACCTTGGTGGCCCTGACCAGTCCCTCCACTGGGATCTCCACTCAGCTCCAGCTACTGAAGCTCAGCCCTGGATCTCTGGTGACTGAGCCATGTGGTGGGAATGCTGAGCTCTAGCTGGGGTGGGTTATCTACATACCTACTAAGCTTTCCTTCACTCTCTGTTCTTCCTCTGGTGTTGCTCTGGGAAGCATCACCACTTTGTAGAGGCTCTTCCAGAGCAACATCAGGGAGAATTTGGCTATTCCTGAACAGCGGGGTAGTGCTATCAAATCAACAACCCTCCCCAGTGAAGGGGATGCCTTTAGTGAGATTTTCAGGCCAAGCCACATGTGTGGCATTTTACCCTGGAGATCTGACTGCACTCCCAGGGAAATGGCAGGTCTTGGGGCTGAGGGAACTTTGCCTCAGGGCAAAAGGTTATGGGGAAAACCCAATCAGTGTCAAACGCTTGTGCCACTCTCTTAGACCCCCCGCACATATTTAACGGAGTGTGAGAGATTATCTGGGTACACCACGGACACTCCATGAAGTTCTAACTGCTAAGGAGGAACAATGCATTCCTGGGGCTTTCAAACACATCTAGTACAGAATGAACTCTAGGAAACCACACAAGGGAATCACAGGAAGAGCTCTGGGACCTTGCATGAGTTGGGAGAGAAAAAACACTTCTGCAGAAATAAAGGATTAAAAGCCCATAAAGGGCTTCAATTGCAGCTGGTGAAAATACCACATTTAGAACACAGGACCTAGAAGATATCATAAATAAATACCAAATTCTTCACAGAAATCCAAACCAGCTTCCTTTGCAATACAAAGCACATTTTAAATGGCTATTTTGATGAAAATGTCAGCATTTTTCCTGGAAACAACAAACACTCAATTTTCATTGCACTTGAAACCCAGTTTCCTCTCTCCTTTTTTTTTTTTAAAGGAAAATGTTGGCTAACCCTGCCAGTCCTGTGTATAATATACACATCTTCCAAACACAGAGAGCTAAGTGTTGGCTGCAAATCAGAATTTTCCCTGCTAAAGGGACCTCAGAATCACGGAATGGTTATGGTTGGAACTGACCTTAGAGATCACCTGAGATAAGGCAGAGACAGAATGCAGCTACCACACCCAGAAATGCCTTTTCTTTTGTTCAAACACACCAAAACTCCTCCTTCCCATGAAATCCAAGCAGCTCTCCCAAGTGACAGAGGGCAGGCTTGGATCAGGTATTGGGAAGAGATTCTTTGCTGCGAGGGTGGCGAGGCACGGCATCACTGCCGTCAATGTCACCGTGTGTCGGGACAGACAGTGACAAAACCCCAACAAGCAGAACAACCAGCCTGCTGACAAGGTTATCCACCAACCCCAGAGTCTGGAATTGGCTCTGGCAGCAGCTTGCCCAGGGTTTACTGCAGACAGGGAAACCTGCCCGTGTCACAGCTCATTAGCTGGGTGGCTCTCAGGGCGAAGGCGGCTCCAAGCTGCTGTGCTGCTCTCTGTGATTCCAGCCTGTGGGTCTCTGCTTCCAGCCACACAGGGGCCAGGATGGAGGGGAAGCTTGTGGGACAGTTACTGGGGCTGGGCATACTCAGCCACTGCAGGAGACAGCCAGCAGGAATTTTAGGGACTGAAATCTCAGTGTGGCCAAAGCAAACACAGAACAAAGCATAATATGATGGTTATGTTTTCAGCAGTGGAAGGATCTACACCAGGACCTGCACTCCCAGGGAGTGGGAAGAGCTGTCCTTTTACGAAAATCCCACTCTCTTGCCCAAAACTGTGAGCAGCTTCTTGCTAGGGGCTGGTGCCACAGGGGGGAACTGAGAGCTCTTTGTGTTGAATGAAACCCTCAGTTCCCTCTGGACAGGTCCTTAAAGATAAGGAGCAGCAGAATGGCCATGCTTGTTACAGGGCCTGCACCGAGTGACAGGATGGCAGTAGAATCACAGAATCAGGGAATCACTGAGGTTGGAAAAGCCTTCTAAGATCCTAGAGTACAACCATTCCCCCAGCACTGCCAAGCCCGCCACTGAACCATGTCCACAAAGAGCCCCATGGCCATTCTAGGTTGCCCACCACCCACTGGACAAGGAAATTTTTTTCTCTTCTCATATTCCAATTAACTTATGAGCACTCAGCAGGATTCATGGTTTTGCAAAATTCGGAAGGATGCTTTTGGTCATTAAGGATATGAACGCTTTGAGGTTATGAAATTTGAAGTTCAGAAGGACATATGTGATCCTCACAGTTGTGATGTTAACTCATGCACATCTCATGGAGCACAAAAACATGTACTCCCGAGGAGTTTTAAGACTTCCATCATGCTCTTTTTCTCCAGCCACATCCAGATAGGCTCTGTAGTTCTGAACACTTTACCTTCTACCTAAGCAAAGTCCCTTCCCTTCAAAAAGAAAATAAATACGATTCCAAAGCGTCAGCCTTCCCCTTTGACCCAAAACCCACAAATGCACTTGGCATCATTCCTTCTTCTGTCTCCAAAAATGCACAGGGTTTGGTTTCCCAGTACTTCTGTGCAGCCAAGTGAGCTGTTAGCACCTGGAGAGCTGATCCTGGAGTGGCACAGCTGAGTCCCAGCAACTGTCCCAATACACGGGGAAATGTCCCCAGCCCCGACGATCAGGATAACCAGGAGGAAGAGCAGAGCCAAGGGGATACCCAGTGACTCTGTAGGAGTGCCCAGAACACGCCACACCGAGCCTCTTCCTCAGGGCAGGCAAATCTCCTCCTCCTCCAGGGATGCCACAGGCACTCGGGCTCCCCAGCTCCATCCCAGCAGAGAGAACGCCCAGAAGCCAGACAGGATGTAGCCACCTCCTCTCTGTTTTGTCCTTTTGCAAATTGACTTGCTCTGTGCCCTCTGCTCTGCTTAATTGATCCTCTGCCCATCTCCAGCAAACAAATTGTTCCCCTGTCTCATTCATAATGTGCTCCAAATAAAGTGTGTTTCTGCCTGAGCGAATGCCCTTCGGGGGTACTTTAAATTGTCACAGCGCATAAGGCTTTCCCTGAAATCTGCATTTTTACAGTGCTCACTCTCCACAACGGCCCCTGGAGCCACACTTAATCTATTTCAAGGCATGTGGTGACTTCCCAAAACAACCTGGCTAGGAAAGCAAAGCTTGCTTTAAACCAGGCTCTTTCCATCCTCCCTTTTCCCCCAAACCAGCTGGGTTTTCCTTTTCCATCCTGAAAATAAAGAAGCAAACCAAACTCCAAAGAGTGCCCTGTTGATCCAGCTCCGAGAACTCACCAAAGCAAAGCACTGTCCAGTTGAAACTGGGCAAGGGCTCAAATCCTTGTGGGTATGAGGACCAGCAGTGGTTCAAGCCAGCCTCGCTGCTCAAGGAGCATTGCTGAGGTTATCAGGGAGGTTGAGGCCCCCCAGAGCAAGTAGCCAGTGTGTCCAGGAGATACGATGCTTGTAACTTACTACAGACCCAATGATGCTACAGAAATACTGCTGGAGGAGCAGCCAGCCCTGCTGATGAACAGGGAGGAGCTCAGATCAAAGTTTCTTTGCAGCCTCCTCATGGATTTCCAGGACACAGACCCAAAGGAAGCATCTCCCAGGAGAGAGAGCTCCCATGTTTTTATGGGATGGTTTTAGGGAGCAAGGAACTTCACTGCAGAGGGAAGAATGGATCCAAATGCTCCAGTTTTGTATTTAAATCTGCATATTATGGAGGGGGAAAAAACCCAAACCAAACAACCATGCCCAAGGTTTAGAGCCCCTTCCCAGGAGCCCCAAAATGGGCAGCAAGGCACAAAAAGGGAGCAGTGTGAAGGTCTTTCCCTTCGATTGCTGCTGGCAGGTTCTCCCCACGTGGTCTCGCCTTGCTCAGAGCCAGCAAGGGCAGATCTGGAGCCTGGGCTTGGCAGGATATTGCAAAAGCTGGGATCAGAGCTGCATCCCAGCTGGAGACTAAAATAACTATGAGATTACCTCCACGGGAGCGCAGCCAGCACGGATAATGCTTGGCCTGTTCCTCTCCCAGCTTGCCACAGCCTTGCCTGGCCTCCCTTCCATGTTTCTTCAAAGCCTCCTTCGCTGCAGGAACTTCAGTCCTGCTGGGGGGCAAGAGCAGGCTGAGCTTCCCCTGTCTCACAGTGCCCCCCTCCACACTGGGCTGCCCAGCTCAATCCACCTTGGAGCTCCTCCACGCTGTGAGCACAGCTCCCCTTGCTTGTTCGTCTGATCCTTCCCTGCCAGGCTCTGCTCTCTGCAGAGCAACCCCAGCTACTGACAGGGCAGAGGGCCAAGGTGCAAATGGATTTTCTTCTCCCTCAAGAGCTCCCTTCCCCTTGTGTGGCCTGGCCACCATCAGCCTAGGCTGGGATGTTTGATACTGAAGGCATTTCAAACTCAAGCCCAGGGGGTTTCTGGTATCAAACATCCTCTGAGGAGGCAGCAAAAAGCTCAGAGGTGCAAACTGTTCTTGGGCAAGCTCGAAAAAGACATTTCCTCCTCTGGAGAGCCAAACCCACCAGAAATGGCTGCAACAGCTGGGGCTGGATCCCAGCACCTCTACAGAGCACTGTGCAAGGTAGATGTGACACTTGGTCCACCTGTAGAGCTGGGAAATCTTCCTAGATGCATTTGAGAGTTTAGCAACCACTTGAGGGTATAGCAGCAACAGCTGGCCAGGAAAAGGGGAACTAAGGATTGGGAAGGATGGCGAAATTTAAAGCAGAGATGGGACACCATGACACCAAACGCTCCTCTGCTCAGTGGAAAGGCATCTGGGAGACATCAGCATTGCAGCAGCAATGGTACATCTCTTAGCAAGGGCAGGAGTCCTCACAGCTGCAGAGCAACAGCCCCCGTCATGAGAAGGGGCAGGGATATGTCAGCAGAAGGTAAGGAATATAAAATATAAACCTTTCTAAACCCATCAAGGAAACTGAAGTAAGTTTCAGTGTAAAATAATTAAATGGGAGCTAAAAACATTTCTTTTAAAGCCTTCCAGTGCCTAAAAAGGCTCCAAGAAAGCTGGAGAGGGACTTTGCACAAGGGCCTGGAGTTACAGGACAAGGGGGAATGGCCTCCCACTGCCAGAGGGCAGGGATGGATGGGATATTGGGAAGAAATCCTCCCTGTGAGGGTGGGCAGGCCCTGGCACAGGGTGCCCAGAGCAGCTGTGGCTGCCCCTGGATCCCTGGCAGTGCCCAAGGTCAGGTTGGGACACTGGAACAGTGGGAGGTGTCCCTGCCCATGGCAGGGTGGGGAGCAGGATGAGCCTTAAGGCTCCAGCCTAAACCATTCTGCGAGTCTGAGATTTCACATCAGATTTGAGATTATTTCTTGAGGCACACACATTTATCAAACAACACAGACAGTTTTGGCCCATTCATATCAAACTCTCCTAGGTCCAGAAAATAACAATGATAACAATATCTGATGATGATGATGGTAACACCACTAATAGCTATGCCATTATTCCAAAGTACCTGCTAGCCATGTGCCGGTCCTTCACCCCAGGATGATGGTTGTTGTGCTTTATCACTCTTTAGATCTTTCCAGCCAGGCTTGGAAAGAGACTGTTAAGTCTTTGAACTTCACAAAAACATACACAAATAATTTTTTTGGGCAGATGACTGCTATCTAAAATCCATTCTACTTGAAAACCACGGGCACAGAAGGTTGTCTGGATGGCTGGCCACTCAAGTCTGCAGTGGGAGTTCCAATAGTGATGTTTTGAAGTGCCCCCCTATTAAGAGGTTTTGTGATTTGTCCAAATTGGCTTTTCAAAATGTTTTAAAGCAAGGGGAAACGTGTCTCAGTGATTCTTCAGGAACACACTGGTTAACTCCACACCTGCTGTGCCAGGTATCCCCAGCCAAGCTGTAGCACCTGTCCATGGCTCTCCTCTGGCCCAGAGCAGGAGCTCATCACTGGCACTGAGGAGCAGCCAGCAAACAGGACACGGGCTGGGAGTGAACAAACACCACCTCCCCAAGGGCTCCTTCATCTCTGTTTATAGCAGGAGCCACCACAGCGTGTTCTGCTCTGCTGCCCAGGGCTCCTGCCCCCGTCTGTCATGGATGCTGCGCGGCCGTGGTGTGGGCAAACACCAGGCTGAGCTTTCAGAGAAATATTTACCTTGCTCTCAGCTGTCCTGGGGCCCAGGGAGACATCTGTGATGCCAGCTGGGGACTGGGGCTTTCAGCCAGTGCCAGATGTCACCTCTCCCCGCTGGCTCAGGACAGGAGCCCCCTTCTGCTGCAGGCTGTGTCCCACAGGCCCCTGTCCTGGCTGGCATTTGGGAACACAGCAGGCAGGAAGGGAAAGGGAGAAGAGGAAAACAATAAATGCCCTCTGCTCTCCTCCTCCTGCCCCTCCATACGTGCATCTTACCCTGCTGCAAGAAGCACCACGGCTCTTCCTGCCCTTTCCCACATGGAGCTGAGCCTACGGCAACACAAACATCCCTAAACCCAAGCGCACCACGGGATTCTCGGAGCTGTCCTGTGCAGGGCCAGGACTTCAGTGATCCTTCCAACTCAGGATATTGTATGACTCTGTCCAAACGCTTTCCTTGTCGCAGACATCTTTTATGAAAAAATCCTTTCCTTAGGATTTTTTCCTCCTGAGAAGCTGAGAGGCCTCAGGAACAAAATGTAAACAATGATTATCTGCTGCTGTGGAATGCAACAGGTGCATCTTTAATTGGCCCATGTGGTTGTTTCTAATTAATGGCCAATCACAGTCAGCTGGCTCATACTTTACATACTTTATATTTCAATATATCAACATGCAACTTTATATACATATATATTATATATTACTATAATATATAAATATTGTACTTTTTTAAAAATACACTCACCCTTCTCTGTCAGATTTCTCAATCCCTTTCAAACATCCATGGTGGACTGTGTGCATCCCAAAGGCTCCAGGTGCTCCTCAGAATCCCTTCCAATCCAACCCATTCCATCTCAGGTCACCAGTGGCAAGGCCTGAGCTCCCATGCTGCAGGCTAGCAAACCCTGACGTGCTCCAGATTGGGAACAGACACAACCAGCAAGGGAAACATCAGAGAGGAGCTCCAAAACCATTTATTGAAACAAACCAAGAGGAATTCACATGAATCCAAAGCTGGGCGAGCAGGAGGAGGGATGAGCTTCGTCTGGTTTCTTAAAGGGTCACCGTGTTTCTGATCTTTAAACAACCTTTCCATCCCATTCCACAGGATGCTACTTGGGATGGTAAGAGGTTGTTTATTCCTTCCACTGGAGTGGCATAAAAATAAATCTGTCAACTTGTATTATATACACACATATGGGCTGTGGGTTTTGGTTTTTTTTTTTTTCTGTGGGGAAAACATCACTCTCTCAGTACTTACAATTAAGTAGCATTATACTTATTTTCTTTATCTTATTGAAATTTTTGGTTTTTAACTGAAAATTTTGGGACCTGAAGTCTGAGGGTAGTAAGGCCAGCACCCAGAGACAATCAGTTTAGCAGCCAATCTCATCGTGTCTTGTACAGTACAGCAAAGCCCAGGGTGTTTGCCACAGCAGCTCTAACCTGGATCCCAAACACTGGGAACACCTGGGACACTGGGAAAGCTGGAATGGGGAAGGACCAGAGCAGCACAAGAACACCACACAGGGCTCATTTTCCTTATAAAACAGGCAACAAATCTGTACAACATGGCCACAGCCACAGGTACCTGGCAGGGGTGGCAGGAAATTTAATGCCAGAG
Source organism: Calcarius lapponicus (assembly GCA_039654755.1). Classification (NCBI taxonomy): domain Eukaryota; kingdom Metazoa; phylum Chordata; class Aves; order Passeriformes; family Fringillidae; genus Calcarius; species Calcarius lapponicus. Next base: position 27,863,310 of record CM077470.1, read on the forward strand.
GTGAAAACCTTTCTGTGTCTTTCCTTAGGACAGGTTTTCATGAGGCTGGTATCCATGCACGTAAATACAAAGCTTTGCTGAAGCTTTGGCTGCACTCACGGGGTGACCTGCAACCACAGCTCAGCCTGGGAAATCTGTCCTCCAGCCCTGCTGCTGTCCCTCCCCACACCAGGGATGCCAGCACAGGGAGCAGGATGCTGGGAAGTTGAGAAAAAAAACCCAGGTGAGCCAAAGCAACCAACATCAGTGGCACCGGCAGGATGCGCCCAGCAGCGGGCAAGGTTTGTTTTCTGCAGCTCGAAGGCAGCTCCTTCCCCGGGGAAAAGTCCTGCTTTGTCCATTCCTGTCTCTCCTAGAGAAAGTCCTGCTTTGTCCATTCCTGTCTCTCCTAGAGACAGAAGTCCCCCCTGGAGGCGTGAGGGGGATCTGGCAGCACTTCTGCCTGGGGCTGAGGCTGGCAGGGCAGTGCCAGGCTTCCCCCCAGCACTGGATGGTCTTGGGGCAGTCCTGTGGGAGAGCTGGGCAAACCAGAGCTGCTGCAGGGCTAGGAGAGAGAGAGAGAACAGTGGTGAGGCACTTTGCAGGGGGTTATTGGCACTGGCTGCACAGAGCCCCAGCACAGAAAACACTGAGCCCCAGACGGAGCAAGGCCCTTACCCTGTGCCTGCCCTCCTGGCTCCATGCAGAGCCACGTGTGCCACAGGAATTCAGCATCTCCAGAGGGCTGCTGATGCTCCCAAAGTGCCCTGCAGCTGAGCTGGGGGAAGAGTGCTGGGGCACAGAGCTCAGCTGCTTTTCGGGAACGAGCTGGTAGAAAGGGGGGAAAACCCTGGGGTATGGAGCCATCTCTTCCCAGGAGTCGCCAGTGCCGGCAGCATCCAGGCTGCACAATCCACCCAGGTTAAACTGCTGTGGGGGCAGGCCAGGCCCGGGGCCCTGGCAGCCCTGGGGCGGGGAGATCACGTCTCTGCCGAGGCCATGAAGGCCAGGCCGAGCTGGAGCCCACAGCAGAGGGCACACACAGTCCTGCCAAGGCTGTGGAGAAGAGCTGGGGCAGGGGCCACACAGCCCGTTCATCAGCAAGTGATGGTGCCTGGGCTGGCTGGGTGGTGCCACGTGGTCCTGGCACTGGCTGGGCAGGGAGAAGGATTGCTGGACATCCTCTTGGAGGGGCTGCACGACTGAGAAGTCTCCCTGCAGCTGCGGGGCCCCGGGTGGCTCCTGCGGGCAGGGAGCTGCCGGGGCTGAGCTGGGGGTCCTGTGCCATGGGGTGCCCTGCACTGGCTGGAAGGAGTGGAGCACAGTCTCCTCCCCAGCTGGTCTCCACTGGGAGCCACTGGACAGCTCTTCCTGCTCAGCCAGCTCTGGGAGCAGCCCTGGCACAGCACTGAGGGGCTGCTCCCACAGCAGCCTGGGGGGCTGGGGCAGGGCAGTGCTGGGCTGCCCTGCACGCTGTGCCAGGGGGCACCCCGAGTCCTCCTTCTCCATGTGGCACGGAGCAGTGCCTCCCTGCGGGCTGGGGAGAGTGTCTGGCAGGGGACAGACCTGCTGCCCTCCCTCATGCCCGCCCACTGGAGGCCTGGGGACATAGGAGAGAATCTGGTTGCTGTCCAGGCTGTTATTCAGGGATGGGGACTGGTCTGGGTCCGTAGTGATCATCACCATTTTCTCATCCAGCAGCAGGAGCTCCAGGTCCTCAGCATTCAAGGCCAGGCCCTCCAAAGCACTGAAGAGCTCGTTGGAACAGCTCTGGTCACTCTTAATTGAGAGCAAGTCCATGGTGACCAAGAGAGGGTCCTCCTGCTGCAAATCCAGCAGCTTCTCTTGGAGGCCGTTGCCCCTTGAAGAAGCTGGAGCTGTGCCCATACTCCAGGCATCCCCTCCTGCACCTGGCAAGGACACACCCTTGAGCTGGAAAGTGCTGCTGAAGGAAGGGTTCGGAATGGGAGCTGAGTGGGAGGTGTACACCGCCTTGTCCTGCTGCATCACAGCACCCAGCAGAGACCTGGGGTCAATGCCATTCTTCTGGGAGCGCCCTACGTGGCTGCAGGAGGGCTTCTTGGACTTGCTGAGTTTCCCTGTGCTCTGGAAAAGGTCAGGGAAGCCTGGGAGAGGATGAGTACTTTGGTACAGAAGCGCCTCTCCTGTAGCAAAGGTGAAGGGAAGATGCATGGACCGCTTCCGAAGGTGCTCTCCTCCTTCTTCATCCCTGCAGGGCAGGAAGAGGACACTGAGGCTGACACGTGCACAAGCCCACCCCACAAGTGCTTCTGCAATGGGCACTTGTGAGCCCTGCAAGCCAAAGCCCCTTTGCTCCAGCCAGCATGCATTCACACACACACACACAGAGAAAAACCAAACATCTGCAGCATCACTGAGCATCACCCCTGCTGAGGGCTGGATGCGGCTGAGCAGCACCGAGCACAGAATCCCACGGCTGCAGCAACAAAGGTGCAAGGACAAACCCAACACGCTGCCCCGCTCAGGACATACCAGAGCCACGGAGAAAGCCAGGCTGTGCCCACGCCAGCCCAGCACGTACACGAGGGGTCTCTGTGTGACCACGATGGACTCGGGTTTGCCGTTCCTGTAGACCAGCCGGGCGTTGGCCTGCACCCACTTCCAGCGCTTGTCCTTGGTCAGCAGCCGGAACACCGTCAGCCCGCTCTCGCCCGTCTGCATCACTGCAGGAGGAAGCACCAGTGCTGCCACCACGGCACGCTGCCCTTCCCAGCTGGAAACAGCAGCAGCGTGGCTGGCAGGCACAGGGGACTGTCACAGACATCTATGAAAAATCCTAAGGAAAGGATTTTTCATAAAAGATGTCTGTGACAGTCCCCTGTGCCTTTCCTTAGGCAAATCCTAAGGAAAAATAATTTCCTTAGGATTTTTCCTCCTGAGAAGCTGAGAGGTCTCAAGAACAAAATGTAAACAATGGTTATCTGCTGCTGTGGAATGCAACAGGTGGATCTGTGATTGGCCCATGTTGGTTGTTTGTAATTAATGGCCAATCACAGTCAGCTGGCTTGGAGAGAGAGCTGAGCCACAAACCTTTGTTATCATTCTTTCCTATTCTATTCTTAGCTAGCCTTCTGATGAAATCCTTTCTTCTATTCTTTTAGTATAGTTTTAATATATATGATAAAATAATAAATCAAAGCCTTCTGAAACATGGAGTCAGATCCTTGTCTCTTCCCTCATTTTAAGACCCCTGTGAACGCGGTCACAGGGGACAGCTGGACACCCCCTGCTGCACTCCACACCGAGCTCCCTGCAGCAACAGGAGCAGCACAGCAAAGCATCCCGTGGGGAAAGAGCCACAGGGCTTGACAGAGCAGCCAGCAGAGCTGCCCCAGTCCCAGCCCACTCATCAGCACCAGGGACCAGGGAGGGGGCTCTTACTCCTGACGTGGTTCTCAGCACAGTACAGCATGTCAGCAGCATGGACAAACTGGTACCCCCGTGCCACACATCCGCAGCTCCGCCTCGGTGTAGCCCAGGACGATCTTCCCCCTGTGAGACACAGAGAGCACACCGAGCTCATGGGCAAGGCTGGGGGGCATGTCAGGAATGGAGCACTGAAAGCTCTGCTGCTTACTTGGCATCACACGCCAAGGGGGTGAAGTCCAGCTTGTGCTTGGTCCTGAAGATCATGTTCTTGGTTCGGATCTGCAGGATGGACGGTGGCTGCAGGGGCGTGGAGATGGCGAACAGAGCGAGCTGGGGGGGCAGGACAGAGCCATCTTCAGACCTTTCGCTCTGCCCATGAAGGAATTTCAGCCTGCCTTGAAGGTTCAAAGCCTGGGAAGAGAAGAAAAGCTCAGTGTCATGCAGAAAAGTGAGAAGGAAGAGACCTACATGGAAAGGAAGATGTCTGTCTACAGAGCTGGTGTGAACAGAATCATCAAATCACAGCATGGTTTGGGTTTGGAGTGACCTTAAGGATCATCTCGTTCCAATCCCCCTGCCATGGGCCAGGACACCTTCCACTATCCTAGATCTCTCCAAGCCCCATCCAACCTGGCCTTGGACACTTCCAGAGATGGGGCAGCCACAGCTCTCCATTGCAGAGAGAAAGAGGGATGACCACCACCTACCTGATCTTAAGACACGCTTTTAACAGAAAAAACCAAAACACAGGGGAGAAAAGCACTTGATTGCTCAAGATTCAGCATTTCTGAGAAGAGAGGAACAAAACTCACAGGGAGAGGCCCATATGTACAGGCCAAGCCTATGAAAAACAGGGAAAGTCTCTTGCTGAGAGAGGCAAGCGCTGCACATGGCAGAAAGGAGCACGACATCTTTCCAGGGGGTGGTTTCATTGCTGGTGTGACCCTCTGTGGTGAGCTGTGACCGTGTTCACAGGGGTCTCAGGTTGAGGGAAGAGACAAGGATCTGACTCCATGTTTCAGAAGGCTTTGATTTATTATTTTATGATATATATTACATAAAAACTATACTAAAAGAATAGAAGAAAGGATTTCATCAGAAGGCTAGCTAAGAATAGAATAGCAAAGACTGATAACAAAGGCTCTGTCTTGGACTCTCTCTCCAAGCCAGCTGACTGTGCTTGGCCATTAATTACAAACAACCAACATGGGCCAATCCCAGATCCACCCATTGCATTCCACAGCAGCAGATAACCATTGTTTACATTTTGTTCCTGGGGCTTCTCAGCTTCTCAGGAGGAAAAATCCTAAGGAAAGGATTTTTCATAAAAGATGTCTGCAACAGTGAGCCTGCCCCTCTCCTGCTGCGGAGGGTCTGTACTCACCAGGAAGCCAGAGGAATTATCCAGGAGGCAGCGAAAGCGGCACACAAAGCTCCTCTCCAGGAAGGAGGAGTTTTCTGGGGGCAGCTGATCCGGCTTGTAGATGACAGCAGAAGAGCTAAGACTCTTCCCTGCTGTGGAAGAGAGGGATTGAGAGAATCAAGTAAGGATTCACCCCAGCAAGGGCTGGAGGTGCCCAGCACTGGGCACTGCAGCAGTTTGCAGAGCGCAGCAACAGAAACTGGGGGGGAAAAGCCACAACATTGGAATGAAGCCGTGGCCTGAGCCACATGGGTGCAAGTGGGGACAGCGAGCTGGGGTCCCAGCATCCCTGGGGAGCCCTGGTGCCACCCAGGATGGCAGCCTGCCTTTACCTGCTGCAGAGGGCTCACCAGCGTCCAGGGCCCAGCGGAGGTTGCGCCTGAACTCCGGCTGGTCCTCGGTGTGGATCAGCTCAAAGACACTCTGGTGCATGACATCTGTCTGGAGGGGACACGCCATCTGTAAGCTCTGCAGCCTGTCCCCAGGGCCAGTTTTCATGTCCCACCTGGGAACAGCCCGTCATGGCCCCAGCTGGTTTTACCTGACCCAGTTTCCCTGGTGCTCAAACGGGTCCCTGGCTAAATGAGGTTGGAAACTTTCCCCCAGAACTGATGTTGGTGGCAACAGACAGCACATCTGGCTTTAAGGACTCCTTGCCCATGTTGGGCCTGACTTCCTCCCCTGAGAAGCTTAAAAAGCCAATACAGCTTACCTCTGACATCCCCATAAATCAAAATCCTAGTGCTGACTTAAGAAATTAGATGAAAACATGGATTTGGGAACAAAACAGCAGCAAGGCCACCCCATCCCTACACTATTCCCAAGAGAACAATGCCCTGGGACTTGCTCCCTGTGCCCAGCTGGACAGGTGTCATCTACCCCAGGTGCTGGGGACAGCCAGCTGTGTGTGGGTGACACCAAACCACAGTAGCTGAAGCACTGCAGGTAAGTCCCGCTTCCCTGTAAATATCATCTAGTGTCCTCCAGGTTACCTGGGTGTCCAAAGTGCTGGAGCCCTGTGGGATTTACCAGGATTTGAGTGGGTGTCCCAGGGAAACTGGGCAAGGAACCCCAGACATCTCCCCATGGCCATGAACCCCATGGCTGCTGGAAGGTATTTCTGGGCTGATGAAGTCCCTTGTCACCTACCAGTGACCACGTCTAGCAATACGGGGTCCAAATTCCCAAGGAAAAGCCCCAAACAACTCCCTGAGAGCCTGTGATCCCTGCAGAGCCTCCTCCCTGCAGGGAACTTGGGGCTATTCACCACCACCAAGGAAAAACTGGCTCTCCACAGCAAGTCAGAGTCCCACCAACCTGGTGAAATCCCAGATAGTCCTGGATCGTATGCGAGGAGTAAAATATCAGCCCTTCTGATGTCACCACCAGCACAAAGCCATTGAGTGCCTGTGGGAGAGAGGAGATCAGCAGGGACAGGCCACAACCACTTCACTTCTACAGCAGGACACCCAAAGCCTGGCTAGCAGGCAGCTGAGCCACCAGAGATGGCCTCTCTGAGCTCATGCAGCTCTTCCACACAGCTGCCTGGGAATATCCTAATCCAGACTGATGGAAAATTGTGCTTCCATCCTGGGAGCATTGACTCAGACTCAGCTTTGGACATTTATCCTCATCCTGTGCAGGGAGCAGATAAAAGCTTCTGAACTTCTTGCAGTATCAAAGTGGACACCATCAGGAGCAGGTCCATTCTGGTGGAAATGAGCCTTTCCAACAGCCTTGAGGGCCTTGGCAGTCGTGTGTGGCCATCCCAGGCTCCAGAGGAGTGGCCTGGAGAAGGACATGGAATGCCTGGACTGTCCATGGGCAAGGAGCAAGGCCAAGGAAGGTGGTGTCTCTGCTGCCCATTCCCTCCTCAAGGTGGTCAATGCTGAAAGGGCTTTAACCAGTGGAAATGGAAAAGGCAAAAGCTAAAGCATAAGGATTTGGATTTAAAATTGCAGCAAAAACAAATCTTGATTTCTGAAAAGCCAGTTTCTTCCAAAGCAGCAGGGAATTCAGGCTGAATCTGGTGCCTGAACTTGGGGGAAAACTACAAAATCCCTGGGTGACCCCAGAGCACCTTCTCCTTTCTGCCAATACATCCCAGAATCATTTAGGTTGGAGAATCCCTCTAAGATCACCACCTCCAAGACCACTTCTTCTGGAACACCACCTGGTTCATGCAGACCCCATACCCCTTAGGCTGAATGCTGTGCTCTGTTTTCACAAAATAAATACCCAAAGCTGTTGTGCCTGTGTGGATTTGAAGCCCCAAGCCCTCTGCACAGAGAAGAGCAAAGGCAGCCATCAATCTGAAGTTTCCATTGCATTTTCAATGTTGCACACTTAGACATTTCACAGTTCACTGGCCCTTCCATACACTCCTCAAGCTCCAGGATTGCAAAGTCAATATTCAAGGGAGCACTGGGCTTCCTGGCAGGAATAGGCTGAGCTGATCAGAGCCTCTGTCTTACTCAAGAGGGCCTCATTGCTACCGGTTTCATAAACTGGGGAAGTAATTTAGGCATTTTCCCTGAGCTAAAAACCCCACACCAGGACAGGACACATGAGAAGGGACCAGGGTGCTGGATAACAGTGTCCTCTACACGTGCAGAAGACTAGAAGGGGCAGAGGAGCTTCCCTACCACTTTGGGAGTGCAGCTCTTTTGCAGGAGCCCTGGCTTTCCATCCCTGCTCTCTGGCAGCAGGCAGAACACTGCTGACACAGGCACTGACAGGATCCAGGCAAGCACCCTCCAGTGCCACAGGCACAGCACCAGCCCTTACAGAGCCCAGGGCAATGGAGACCTTGTCATGCCCCTGCCAGGGCTGGGAGTAGCCCCAGAGCAGAACTCCCTGAGCCCAGCTTGCTCTGTGGCTCAGTGTCCCCAGCTCTGAAAATCCCCAGTCACCCAGCAGACACCTTCAAGCCCGTGGTGCTGCCCAAGAGCCAAGGCAGTGAAACCCCATGGAAATCATTGGTTTGTCTTCCCAGAAGCTGAGGAGCTTTCACTGCTCTGACACCACCACGTGGCCTCCCCTGTTCCCTAGGGGGAACAGACCCTCATGGGGACACTGGCAGTGCAAAGCAGGACCTCTCTGGCAGGCAGGGCTCCTGCAGTCTGGGCCCTGGGGCTTTTCAGAGCCAAAACCATCCTGTAGCACTGACCTGGCAGGGAAGCCACAGTGGCCAGCCCTGGCCTGCTTCCCCCACTTCATAATGTACAGACATCAGCATTAATTAGGGCCTGGCATGGAGTCCCAGCCAAGTCCAGCTATTGTTGCTGCCAACTCCTGTTTCATTGTCCAGGTCAGAGTTTCTCCCCCCTCTCTTTCCCTTTATTCCAGGCACAAACGCTCTCTCAATTTACTGGGGTTGATCTCAGTGTGTGGGAATCTGGTGCAGAGGTTAATTAGTGCTGCCAAATGCACTTTAACCCTTTGAGCAGCTTCAGAGGAAGAAAGGGGAAGGATCAGAGTGGACCAAGAAACAGAGGAAGTTTGGCCATCAGAGGTGACAGAGCAGGTGGAAGTATGTTTGTAAGTATGGAGGAATGTTTCCTTGGGGGGGTGCAGAGACAGATTCTGAGCTCCTGCCACACCCAGGGTCCCATAGGTAGACCCTGAGAGAGCTCCACCAGCTTTTCAGATGCAGTTTGGGTGCATCTATCCATCTAAAAGGATGGCACCCAACTGTGGGAGGAGCTGATGAGCAGGACATCAGCCCCCAGCAAGCCCTGCTGAGCAGTTTTGTTATATCCTGAGGGGAAAACCCTCAGGTTTCTGGTTATTAACCAGGCTGGCTTTAGCACTTCTCCCACCAGACACAGAGATCCTCAGCTCTCAGGCAGGACAGTAATTACACACATATATCCTGGGATACACCCACCTACCCTGTGTTTAAGGGATGAGCACACGGCCCATCAGCACCTGTCTGCATCACACATCACCTCCTCAAAATCAGGGAAGACTCCCATGGTGTTTTCTTCCCTGTTTTCATCATGTTTGAACAAAAGCCTTGAGTCAGGATCAGTGTGCCCACATTGGAAACTGCACTCAAGCACCTTGCTCAGTTTGGTTCTCACTTTGTACCTTTGGCACGCTTGGACACCACGGTGGAGAAGCAGAAAAGACAAATCACCATGCTCAGAAATCCAGCAAGATGTTCCTTACATATGGACTATTTTAAAATGGCAACTTTTTCCAGGAATAATGGGAAAAGCAGGGAAGAAGCAACAGTTTTTGCCCTAGGGACCTTTGGAGGTCTTAAACCTCTGCCCAGTGAGAAGCACAGTGAGCTACACCATATGGAATCACAAATCACCTGCCATGAGTGAAAGAACAGCCTGGTTCTGGAGCAGAACTCAAAGGAGCTGGAAGAGGGACAAGAGGAAGATCCTGCGAAGGCATTTGTGAGGAGCACTAACCTGTAGGAGCAGCTCACCCTCTGGAACTGCTGCTGAGCCCAGAGCTGGTCCAGTGCCACAGGCTCCATCCCTCTGGGCTTCCTTGGCACCAGGATTCTTCAGAGCAACTGCACCAAGAAAAGGGAAGGAAGGGACATCAGTGCTGCAGGAACACTCTGCCACAACAGCTGGAATGCTGCAGGCTGGACAGTGCAGGGGAAGGCACTGTGCAGTCGCAGCCCTTTGCTTCACCTCTCACAAGGTTGATTTTACCAGGATGTTTCCCCACCCCTCAACCGTTTCAGTCTGGCTTTTTCCCCCCCATTCCTTTTGTTCCCCTTTTAACATCCTGTAAGTAAAAAGCAGTTAAAGCCAGGGATCCTTAAAGCAGGTAGGCATCAGAATCATAGAATTATGGAATCATTAAAGTTGGGGAAAGATCACAGAGCCCAACCATTCCCCAGCACTGCTGAGACCACCACCAAACAACATCCCCAAGTGTGACATCCACAGGTCTTCTGAACACTTCCCAGGACAGTGCATCCACCACTACCCTGGGCAGCCTGGACTTCTTTTGTGAGGAAATCTTTCCCAATACCCAAACTAATCTGCCCTGGCACAGCTTGAGGCCATTTCCTCTTGTCCTGTTCCTTGGTCCCTAGAAGCAGAGCCCAGCCCTCACCTGTCAAGGAGTTGTGGAGAACAAGAAGGTCCCTTCTGAGCCTCCTTTTCTCCAGGCTGACCCCCTTTCCCAGCTCCCTCGGCTGCTCCTTGTTATGAACAAAATTTTGCCAGTGTTTTTTTGTAAAAGAAAAAGTTTTAAAAATTTTCCTTCCAGAGCAGAACTTGCTTGTTGCAAAACTGACCAAACCAGTTTAGCTGCGAAAGGAGCTGCTTGTTATGGTAATTACAATTGATGGCTCCCTTTGTATTGGTGGAGGCCTTGGCCGGCTAGGCTGATGGCCTTCCCCCTGAGGCAAAGAATCTTCCCAAATGAGATACAGAATCAGAGAACATGCAAAACACCCTCCAATGCATGCTGGGACTGCTACAGATGGACGGAAAAAAACCCCAAAACGGCGAGCCAACAGAGAAATTAGAAGATTAAAATAGCGTCCAGGTGTGAGGAACGAGATGCTGAATGACTGAGGACCTTTGTGGACCCTCACGCTGAGCTCGGTGGTCGTCCCAGCCGCAGTACCCGGGGCTGGCCAGAGTTAGATTTACAGATCTGAGTAATGCCTGAAGGACTGGATACCCAGCTCTGCCCCAGTGGCCAGAGCTGTGAATTACCCGCCTCCCCGGCATCACGCTGGGAGACTCGACAGACGCTGCAGACCTGCCGAGCCAGGCCTTAATCCTGAGCTGATCATTTTAATAAAGGCATTAAAAGGAGAAAAAGCCTCCTGCCCTGTTTATTTCAGCTGGGGGCTCTCGTCCGGGATTGCCACACCAGAAGAGGACACCAGGACTGGCCATCTTGGACCTCGAGGACAGCTGGCTACCAGGACTGGAGAAGATCAGCTCAGGACCAGTGACGCGGAGGAACGCCGGATTGGTGAGAACATCCGGTGGCGGGAGCGGGAGACGAGCGAGTGTGTGTGTGTGAGACGAGGCCGGCAGCCGGACCCTCGGAGCAAGTGCGGGCCTCTCAGTACCGCGGTTCTGTCCTTTCGCGAGAAAGGCAGCCGGGACCAGGGGGAAGCGTGTGGAATTAGCGAGAGTGAGGCGTCTCCTGGGGGGAACAAAGGGCCCCCCCCCCCCCCCTCTGGGCGTGCAGAGGGCTTAGTTGTGTGAGTGGCACGCACCCCCTCTGGGTGTGCAGAGGGCATAAATTGTATGAGTGGCACGCAACCCTCCGGGCATGTGGAGGGATTAATTGTGTGAGTGACACGCACCTGAAAGTCCTGACAGAGGGAGTCAGGCAGATTGGAAGTCCCGAGAAGGATTCGGGCAAGGAACAAGCCCTGCAGGCAGCCTAAGTCCTGACATAGGAGTCAGGCACAAAAATCCCAGCGAAGGCGTCTGGGTCTGTTTAAAATCCCAGCGAAGGAGTCTGGGTTTGGTTTTTTAGGTCCTGACAGGGAGTCAGGCACAAAAATCCCAGAGAAGGCGTCTGGGTCTGTTTGAAATCCCAGCGAAGGCGTCTGGGTCTGTTTTTTGGGGGTCCTGACAGAGGAAGTCAGGCAGAAATCCCAGCGAAGGAGTCTGGGTTTGGTTTTTTAGGTCCTGACAGGGGGTCAGGCAGAAATCCCAGCGAAGGAGTCTGGGTTTGTCTTTAAGTCCTGATATGGTGAAGCCTAAAAATTGGCAAGTTAGGCACACTAAAAATCAGGCAGTTGTTTTTCCTGACAGAGGGAGTCAGGCACGAACCACCAGGCTCTTACGCCGAGGTTTCGTGTTTAAAGTCCTGATAGACGTAAGACCGGACGTTAGGGAAGTCTGGCAGTCAAGAGATCAGGCAGTGGTTTAAACATAAAGTCCTGAGCGTCAGGCATAAATTTGAAGTTCGGTGGAGGGGGGGTTGAAGCTCCCGGGATAAGATTTTTCTTGAGGGTATCTTTCAGTAAGAGACACCTTTGGGATTTTTTTCTGTTGAGACCTGAAAAATGGGAGGGGGGTAATAGTAAAAAGACAGGAAAAAGACAGAGAAATATACATCCTAATAGTCCCTTAGGGGAATTGTTAGAGAAATGGAATTCTATAGAAGCCACGAAGGGATTAGATAAGGTAAAGATGATCCACTACTGCATAGAAGTCTGGCCAGAATTAGAAGTGCAAGGAGGATGGCCTTGGTGTGGGACAAAGGACAGGTGGATGTGTGAACAACTGAGTAATTATCTGACAGCCCGAGGAGATACTGATCCTGAGCAGTTATTATATGTAGCCTGCTGGTTAAAGAGCGCTTTTGGAGAAGAAGAGGTACGGATTTGTAAAGTGCAAAAGACAGAGGGGAATGAAGGAGGAGATGATAGAATTAGTGAAAGATGGGACCCCCTAGATTATTTGCTTCCTGCTGCTCCTGCACCTTATAACCCTCTCCCTCAAGCACCTCAAATGGCAGGTCCGGTTCTTCCCCCGGCTGCCATCTCTTTACCACCTGCTCAAACTCCTCCCTCTATCCCTCTGGCTTCTCCTATAGACCCGGTATCTCCCCCGGTGACCACTCCCTCACTACCCCCTTCAGCTCCTCCAGTTCCTTTGGCACCACCACAAGTGCCGACTACACCTGCTGCATTCTCCACCCCTTCTCCAGCTCCACTTAGTACTCAAGCTCTTCTCCCCCTCCTGTTGCTGTCCCTTTACCTCCTAGTTGGGACACAAATGCCTCCTTGTCTGGTAAACAACTATCACCAAATACACCTGCTGATCTGCAGAAACATAGATATCCCTCAAGCTGGTAGTTGGGCTGGGCTGTACTGTGGTACCAGATCCAAGACCTCCAAGGCAGAGAGACCCTTTCCCCTCAGAGAAGTTCCTATGGGAGGGGTAGGGGGAAGTGTTGGATTTGTGAATGCTCCTCTAACTGCTTCTGAAGTGAGAGGATTTAAGGAGGAGTTAGGGCATTTAGTTGGAGACCCGGTGGGCATAAGCCACCAAGTGGATCAATTCTTGGGTCCAAATATCTACACTTGGGGAGAGATGAATTCCATTTTGAGTATGTTATTTTCCCCAGAGGAGGTCCAGATGATTAGGGAGGCTGGCATAAGAATTTGGGAGAAAGATAACCATCCGGGACCCCAAGTGCCATCGGGGGAACAAAAGTTGCCACTAACAGATCCCAGCTGGAATCCTAATCAGGAGGAAGGGAGGAAGGCCATGATAGAATATAGATCTTTGATAATTCGGGGGTCAAAGAGTCAGTTCCCAAAGGAACTAATACCAAATTGACATTTGAGGGTGCACAGGAGAAGGATGAAGCTCCTGCTACTTGGCTTAATTGCCCAAAGTGGAACTTCCAGTTGTATTCTAGAATAGACCCAGACACCCCAAAAGGTCAAGTACTACTAGAAGTCCAACTTGTTACCAAATCTTGGCCTGATATACAAAAGAAATTAGAAAAGATCGAAGATTGGCAGGAGAAGAGCATAAATGAGTTATTAAGAGAAGTATTAATAGCATATTTGAAGAGAGACATAGATAAAGCAGAGGCCAAAGCTAAAATCATGGTTGTGGTAGCTAGAGAAAGTGTGGGGTGGACAGGACCACCACCAGGAGGAGGCAGGGGTAGGCCTCCTGAACTGTCAGGTACAAGAGAGATAGAGAGACCTCAAGTCCCTTGGAGAGAACGGCATTGCTCTTACTGTGAAGAAGCAGGACACATCAGAAGGTTTTGTAGAAAACTCAGTCTAGCATTAAGCAATAGCCAGGGAACAAGATATGTTCCCTCAGGGGTGACAATTAAGAGTGTCAAGAGTTTTACACCTTTAGGAGACCCGATGCAACATCTAGGAGAACCCTTGGTAAACTTTAAAGTGGGACCCCTAAATGAAGAATTTGAATTTTTGGTTGATACAGGAGCGGATAAGTCCTGTCTCAACAAAATACCAAAAGGTATGAAAATGGGGGGAAAATTTGGCGAAGTGTTAAGTGCTGAAGGGAAACCATTTAGAACATCAGTGATTGAAGATGTAAAAATAGTTGGAAACTCAAGGCAGTGTGAAGCTAATTTTATTTATTTGCCTAAGTTAGAAAAGAGTTTGTTAGGAAGAGATCTGCAAGTTCATTTGGGAGTTGGAATTATTCCAAGAGAAGGGAGGATGGTAGTACAAGTAATGAAGTTATCCCAAGGGGATGTCGCAGAAATAAACCCTGAGGTATGGGCTGAAGGGGGAAAGCGAGGCTTATTAGACATTCCACCCATAACAGTAAAGATGCAAGATGATACTTCACCCACACGGGTTAAACAGTATCCAATTTCCCTAGAAGGAAAGAAGAGGCTTGCCATAGTTATTGAACAACTGTTGCAAGAAAGAATTTTAGAACCCTGTATGTCACCACACAATACTCCTATACTAATAGAAGGGAAAAGCGCTTCAGGTTATGCCATTATTGATGGGGAAACACGGCAAATTAATGAAAAAGGGAAACTACCTCCAAATTGGTCAGCCCAAAGCTGTGAAATATATGCCCTGAAAAGAGGACTGGACTTACTGGAAGGGGACCAGGGAACTATTTATACAGATTCCCAATATGCATTTGGGATAGTTCATACATTTGGGAAAATATGGGAAGAACATGGGTATTTAAGTTCAAAAGGAAAAAGCTTAGCCCATGAGAATCTAGTCAGAGCAGTATTGGAAGCTCTGCAAAAACCTACAGAGATAGCAGTGGTCCACATAAAAGGGCACCAAAGAGGAGACAGCCTTGAAGTTAGAAGAAACCGACTAGCTGAACAGATAGCAAAAGAAGCAGCTTTAGAACCAGGAGATCCAGTAAAAATTTTTCTAGTAGAAACTACACCTGAAAAAGGAAAAAGCAAAGAGGAACCTGTGTTTAGTAGAAAAGAATTAGAAGCTGTAAAAGATTTAAGGTTATTCCAAGAGCAACAAGGAGAGTGGTTAACCTCAGATGGACGGGTGTTTTTGAATAAAGCACTGACTCGGACAGTGTTAACAAAACAGCTAAGTAAAAGGATATTCAATAACTGGCCAGTAACACCTAAACTTGTAATAAGTGATGTGAAAGTAAAAAGTACCTTATTGTTGTTTTGTTGTGTGTGTGAGAGTGAGTCACAAAGTCAGCCTCAGCTTCCCGAGCAGGTGGGAAGAGGGCAGTTCAAAGAAGTGTGTGTGACCTGCAAACCAGTGTTCCCCAGATGTGTGAGAGAGCCGTAGCTGTAAGAGTGTGAGTGACACACAGACAGCCTCACAGGTGAACGTGCACTGGAGACAACCAGAGTCAAGACCTTTCCAAGAAGCCCAGAGATACTGATACCTGGAAACCAACCCCAAAGTGAGGGAGGCCACAGGAACCTGTGATTTCTAGCAATAAAGATCCACTTTGTGTCTTGAGAGTGTGAAAAAATGTGTGAAAGTGAATGAGAAATAAAAGTGAGTGTATGTAGATGAATTAAAGTATAAGTAATGTAGATTGTGCATTATAAGTCTTATCACATCTCCTTAGAAAAAGGTGTATCGTGTCAAAAAGTTAATGTAAGGAAAAACAGAGAAAAAATCTTGTTTCAAGTATAAGAAGCTAAAACAAAAGTAGTATTTAAGCTGTTAGTGAAAATGAGAAACTGAGGCAAGAGATAAATACATAAGATCTTGAAAACAGAACAGAAAACTAGTAAGTTAAATACACAGAAAATAAGAAGAATAAAAGTACTTTGGGAGTTAGGTTAGCTAACAGAAATACAACTCCCTGCTAAATATAAAGTATGCAGAAGTTGATGAGAAACATGCAAGCTATAGAAAAAGAGAAATTAACCAATTATAACATTAACCAGAGAAACTGAATTTTAATAGAATCATAAACTATTATTAACCTATATTTGAAAGCCCGTTTCAGGTACTTCTTGTTGCTAATTTGACTGCAGACCAGAAGAAGAAGGTGGGACCTACATCACCAGACCCCACATCACTTTCACCCTCTGGCATTGGACCAGAATCCACATCTGGCATTGGACCGGACTCCACCCCATTTTCCCTCTGGCATCAGCCACCCCACTTTCCCTCTGGCATTGAGCCACCCCACTTTCCCTCCAACATCAGCCACCCCATTTTCCCTCTGGCATTGAGCCACCCCACTTTCCCTCCAACATTAGCCACCCCATTTTCCCTCTGGCATTGAGCCACCCCACTTTCCCTCTGGCATTAGCCACCCCACTTTCCCTCTAGCATTAGCCACCCCACTTTCCCTCCAACATTAGCCATTTTCCCTCTGGCATTGGCCACCCCACTTTCCCTCCAACATTAGCCACCCCACTTTCCCTCCAACATTAGCCACCCCATTTTCCCTCTAGCATTGGCCACCCCACTTTCCCTCTGGCACTGGCCCTCTGGCATTGGACCAGAGTCCACACCACTCTCACCTCTGGGCTCTAGACAAGAATCAGCTATGTCACAAGTTAATTTACCCGAGTACACTGTGATAAAAGGACCAACAGATTTAAAGTTGACTCTCAGGAAGAAGAGTAAAAAAGACTGAACTGTATGAGAAAACAAATGGATGTCAGAGCTCTAACATAACTTGAAATGGTTTAAAATAGTTCTGTGTGTAGAATCTGTTTGTAAAAAGTTTAAAACTGTAAATAAGTAATATAGTTTTAAAGGACTCCAGGTTAATCTTTTACGGAGCACTCCCCTAAGAGAAACCAAATTTAGTAGGGAAAAAACCAAGAGAGGTTTAACCAGAAGGGCAGGTGGAAGAGACTCTAAAGAGCTTGGAAGCTTCTTAGTAGAAATTCCCCAAGAGGCAAGGCCGGGTAGGCAGGCTGTGCAAGATGTCCCATCCCGGACTCTTGGGAAGGGTGGCAGTGCTGGCTCTGATTGCTGGTGGTGCTCTGGGGAGCCCAGGAAAGCCGTGCAGTGAATGCTACCAGCCCCTCTATAAGGAGGGAGTGAGCTCCTTGTCTAGAGTCCACATCAATTCTGACCCTAATTGTGTTAACCTCTCCCAATTGGTCCTTTATCAGAAAAATAAGAGAGTGTATTAGATAATGCAGAATATTGCCACTTTTAGGCAGCCACTCCTGGGAGAGTGCCCTATAGGAGAAGCCTGGTTGTGCTTTGAATATAATACTGCTAAAGCAAACTCAGAAAAGGTAGCAAAGGAGAAAGAAATAGTAAAAACAGTAAAAAAACGGTTTGTAAATTAGAAGCTGTTAAAGAAAAAGAAAGAGACAAGTGTATCCACTATGAAGTATATAAAAGTTATGAGTATACAAACCCCTCTTGGAAAATGAACGAACCGTGTAAATATAAAAAATGTCTAATAGAAGCTGATAACACAGTTCAAGAAAGCCCTAAACACCTGGTTTTGATTTTTAGTGCTGCCGCATACACTAAGTTACCAAGAAATTGGTCTAGTAGCTGCACTGCTAGAATAATAAAACCAGCTTTCCTCTTGTTACCCAAAGGAACTAGATCAAGGTTAGGAGTTTCTATATACAACGGTTTGAGAAAAACCAAAGAGAACAGGCAAAGTGTAATAGAAATTGAAAAGATCCAAAATTGTAATTAGACCCCGATATCTGCGTTAAACAGAATCACCAAACTCCAAGCAGTAACATTTCAAATGAGAAAAAATTCTTAGCAAATATAAACAACCAAAACCAAACTCCTATACCTGATCTGAGTTGGTGGGATAATCTAGAAATTTTTAAAAGGGATGTATGGGGAAAAAAATAATTCTTTTCACTGTGTGTATACCTAGAAGATTGTTCTTGTTACAATGTTTATTGCCCTGTTTCATTAAGATAAAAATAATTGCAAGTTGATGCGAGCTTAAAATTTAAGCTCGATCAAAGAAAAAGAGGGGGGACTGTTATGAACAAAATTTTGCCAGTGTTTTTTTTTGTAAAAGAAAAGTTTTAAAAACTTTCCTTCCAGAGCAGAACTTGCTTGTTCCAAAACTGACCAAACCAGTTTGGCTGCAAAAGGAGCTGCTTGTTATGGTAATTACGATTGATGGCTCCCTTTGTATCGGTGAAAGCCTTGGCCGGCTAGGCTGATAGCCTTCCCCCTGAGGCAAAGAGTCTTCCCAAATGAGATACAGAAGCAGAGAACATGCAAAACACCCTCCAATGCATGCTGGGACTGCTACAGATGGACGGAAAAAAAACCCAAAATGGTGAGCCAACAGAGAAATTAGAAGATTAAAATAGCGTCCAGGTGTGAGGAACGAGATGCTGGATGACTGAGGACCTTCGTGGGCCCTCACCCTGAGCTAGGTGGTTGTCCCAGCCGCAGTACGCGGGGCTGGCCGGAGCTAGGTAAGATCTGGGTAATGCTGGAAAGAGTGGACACCCGGCTCTGCCCCAGTGGACAGAGCTGTGAATTACCCGCCTCCTCGGCATCACGCTGGGAGACTCGACAGACGCTGCAGACCTGCCGAGCCACCCCTTGATCCTGAGCTGATCATTGTAATAAAGGCATTAAAAGGAGAAAAAGTCTCCTGCCCTGTTTATTTCACTTGGCAAGTAAATGGAAAAGAGGTCTGGCAAAGGGAGGATTTGAATGGTTGTTTTTACAAAGTCGATCCTAACAGATCCATATAGGATGGCTTAAAACCCATGCGGACTATCAGATTTAACAAATATCATAGAATGATAAAGTGGAGCAGCTGACAAAAGTCAGAAAGATAAAAATTGATCCACAGCACACAATTTGATCAATGGTTACATTGTGAATTAGGGCACAATGGAAACTGTTTTTTGCAGCACAAACCTGAGGCTGGCAGTTGCCCTGAAAGATGTGGAACGGTATTCTCACACAGTGTTCCCAGTGCCAGCTGAGGCTTAAACAAAACCATCCAGACCTGACATGACCCCTACGTGTCAAAAGTAACAAAACACTGTGGTCAACTGATAAGAAAATAAATAAGCTAAGCTGCAACCTGGGCAATAACAGCTCTATACTTTTACCATCAATGATTTTGGCTGAGGTATCAGTGAATGAGACATTTCCAGGTTCAGAGTTTGCAGTAAATGAAGGGTTATTTATCATAGGGTTAGCTTTTGTAACGTTAACGTGCCTGGAGTGGGGAGAGAGATGAGCGTGTGTTCTTCCCCACCCTCCTCCACCTTTTGTTGTTTCCCACAGGTGTTCAGTGGGGTTTCCTCCAATAGATTGTTCAGCGGAGGAAGTGAGACTGCTTTTAAAATGTTTTGCAAGAGTTGCAGTCCTTGAATTAAGCATTTGAGTTGCTTTTGTTTCAGGGTTTTAGCAGGCTTTTGCTTCTCACCCTGGAGCAGTTCACCTTAGCAGTTTGCTCCTTTTATTCCAGTGACTTTCCTTTTGGACATGATCAAGTTCTGCAGCAAGCAATGCCACTGCCTAGAGCCTTTCTTAACAACCAATCACTTTTTTAATAACCAATCATCTTTTTAGTGGCCAATTTCCCCTTATCCTTTTGGGTTTTTTTTCATCAAGTCCGCCCCAGGGGTAGGGAGGCGACTACTAAATTAACCAAGGAAGAATAGCAAAATATTTTCCCCTAAAGTTTTCCTATAGCCCCCACAGAGGAAGCTGCATGATAAATACCTAGGCTTGCATAGGGACAACACCATCTCCACAAGGCAGCCGCTGCAGAATTGGCCTCGGGATTAAAACTGCCAATTCTAGTTCTCCACAACAGACCACAGACTGGTGGAGTTGCAGAATTGCTTTCAGGACTGAGACCTGCCAATTCTGGCTTTTAACAACAAAACACAAAAAGCACAGGGGCATGGGTCCCCTGCAAGCAGGAGCTTTTCAGCTCTGCACCAAACCCCACCTAGACAAAGGAATTGAATCCCTAAACCCATTTACCACAATATCCACAATTCTTTCCGAGAAAGATGCTCTCAGACTTCCAAGCCTGCAGAATAAACTACAATTCCCACAACCCCTTGAATAATTGAAGATATTTTTGACAATTCTCCCACCTTAGGGATAAAATTTAAGGTGGCTGGAGAGGCCCCTGTCTTTACTAGGAAACACACCTCCTCTCCATCTGAACCCACCTTAAAAGTTAACAAGGGCTCCGGTGTGGTGTGTCCCTGCTACAGTGGGAGCCCCTGACACATCTAATAATCCATCTCCATTATCCCCTGGACTTCCTCCTCCTGAGGGTCCAGCTGGTTTTGTGAACATTCCCACTTCCAGTGTCTCTCTGCCCAGCAGATAGCACACTGATTCTTTCCCAGCTGCTGTTTGGGTTGGCTCTCCCCTGCTGAGGAGGGAATGCTTCTGCCACATCCTTGCAGCCGACCCTGTCCCTTCTATTATGGGGAACCGCTTGGGTCCTGGTGCCATCGGGGGCCATAAAAATTCTGCCATCCCCTTTGTCTTTGCTTTCTCCTTTTCAGCATCCCTTTTCACATACACTAGCTGTATCTTTCTAAGCAGTTCATCCAGGGACATATTCTGCCCTTCCTCTAGTCCTCCCTGATACTGCCTGTGGGTACTCATTTTCTGCAGCTCAAAGCCATTTGTCTTTCCAACGAACCAAACAAAATCCTTAAATGAAAATCCTAATCTTTCCACCAACAATCTGCATTTCCTGGATCTTCTTTCCTCCTTGTTCTCACTCTCCTTATTACACACATTATACCAGAGCCAGTCCCTGTCCTGCCAAAGTGTCCAAACGTGGCCCCCAGGTTGTGATTCTCCTCAGGGAACAAGAGGGCAGAGCTGTACTTTATTGGCCACTAAGTTATCTCTACCCGGGGGAGGACTGACTTTTTGGAATCTACTCATTTGTTCAGTTTCCTCTTGTAACACTGACTGGACTTTCATTCCATGAGGGCTTTTATTCCTTTAGAATTATGGTATTATCATCCCTTCACAGGAAAACATTTGCAAACCAATGGATGGCCATTTTTTTTGCTTCTGTGTTACGTTTACTAAAGTGACTCTCAGTGGTTGACATAAGGGCAAATGAGTTACTGCTTTGAGTTGGAAGCAAACTTGAAAATCTTTCACATTGTTATAAATGAATAAGGGGACAGTTGGCTCTCACAATTAAGAGATTAATATTATGTGTATGTTAAGAGAATTTTTATAGCTGTATGGTTATGTTATTTTTGCATCTTCTTTCCATAATACTCTTTCCCTTCCCCCCTGTCACTAGTGGGGCATTTAGGGGCGGGAGAGCTTGTTACCAGGAGGCAGAGCATGGCAACACCTGACCTCCAATCAAGATGTAAGAAAGTGACCTCCACCATCCAAAGTGACCTCCACCATTGGATGGCAGAGAAAGAGTTGACTGACAAAACTTTGGGAGGGGCTAAGGATATAAAAGGCAGAGTATCCATTTTCTAGATGTGCCAGTGGCATTTGGTCATGGCGACTCTCAGTCCTGTATTTTTCCTTATTCACTCTTTGATGTATTTTTGTTAAGGTTTAATAAACCTTTGAAATTTTAAAAGTGAGCCTCATTTCTCACAATGTTCTTAGGGCATCTCAATTAATTTGGGAAGTATGCAGCTTTTATGAACTACTAGAGTTGAGCAATAAGACATAAAGCTTTCCTGAAGTGAGGATTCCTTAATGCCTGATTCTTCTGTGTTTTCAAGGTAAAGATGTTTTTCTGCTGCACAAATGACTTCAATGAGAAAAATATCCCAGCATGGAGTAAGAGCTTTGTAAAGAGACCAAGTGTTGCCAGCAGTCGCTCCAGGTGCTCCTGCCATCAGCCCCCAATGCACGTGGGCTTTGGCTCCCTGTGGCACAGAAGCCCCCGGGGGCACAGGTCTCTGGGGCAGCAGACGGGCACCAGCGCTGCCAGGGCTCAGGGAGTGGCAGCTCTGCTTGGCCGGGGACTCTGCCACAGCTGCTGCTGTCAGCGCTGCCCGGGCCCCAGGGCTCAGAGCAGCATTTGTGCCCGGGCCCGCCCGTTCCTTGTGCCTGTCCCACCCACGGGTTTAGGATGGCCACCAGCCGGGACGTGTCCCAAGGAGGCCGTGCCAGCTTCCCTGGAAGGCCCCGTGCCCTTCCCAGCGCGGCTGCCTCGGCAGCCCTGGGGGCTCCTTCTGCTGCCCTGAGCCCGCAGAGCAGGGCAGCGTTTGCTGATGCTCTGGGCCCTTCCTAAGGATCCTGTCGGGCTGCCTTAGACACCTGGGGCCAGGCATTCCTTCCAGCCTGGGCCACTTTGGCCGGGCTGGGGGCAGCCCCAGGGCAGGTGGGAGTGGGTGCAAGGGCCCTTTGTGACACGGTGCAGCACGGTCACCGTGTCATGGAATGGAACAGGGTGTCCTTTGTGACACGTGGTGACATAGGAGCTGGCAGTGACAGGAGCAGGCCACAGTGCTTGGAGCACGCGACGGGACAGGACGGGACAGAGCGGTGCCGTGAGGAGCCCCCGCACAGCTCGCTCGTTCGTGTCCCACCCAGAGCTCTTCCAAAGCGTTGTTGACTTGGTGACTCGGAACTTTTCCAAGGCATCTCCCATTCCTGCGGCCAGTACCATCAAGTCCAGACCGTAGAATTTGGTCACCTGAATCGTTAATGAGGAGTCTCCTGTCATTGTGGCAGGAGCCCTAAAGACCAGAGTGCAGGACTTGCTGTCCTGCAGCCTTCCTGAGGCTTCCCTGTTGCAGGTGCCTTGAAGGCACAACTGCAATTGTTGACTTGGGGATATCCCGAGGCATCTCTCTTTAAGGCGCCCTCAAGACCAGACTCAGGCATGGCAGGCAGATTCCCCGGCTTGTTCAAAGTATTCAGGGGGAAAAAAATGAAAGACCCTGGAGCTGCCCCAGCACAGCAGCCTGAAGATCCGGAGCAGATCCAGGCACTGCAGGATGGTGAGTAGCAAGAGCTGGGCCTCAGGGCTGATGGCAGCAGCCAGCTTGGCCCCATCCCATCCCATCCCATCCCATCCCCTGGGGAAATGCCCACGGACAGGATGGAACAGGGGTAGGACAGACACCCCACAGTGGCCATGCTCCATCCCCTGGGTCATCCCGGGGCTCTCCCTGCCTGGGGAGAGCAGGGCTGGGCTGTGTTCTCCGGCCTCTCCCGCAGCCCCTCAGCTCTGGCTGCGCTCGCTCTTTGCCAGATGCAGCCCTGGACAAGACACGACAGAGGGAACCCGGCCGTGGCCGCTTGCACAAAACCCTGAAGGTACCTGCAGCCACCCCCACCTGGGCTGGGCCCGCTGTCCCTGCTCAGCCCAGCACCATGCTTGGAGCATGCCTTGAAACATCTCTGGCTTCCCTTTCCTTTGATCTCCTGCAGATGTTCCGGAAATTCCTCAGCATTCGACGAAGTAGAAAGGTCGGCCCGACACCAGCTGAGGGCACAGCCCAGCCTGACTCGGGGCTGACTGAGCTCCAGGCAGAGCCTGATGTCAGCCCAGATTCGGCTGAGCGCTCTCAAGATCAAGACTTTGACACCTCAGTGACTGAAAGCTGGGCAAAGGCTCTTCTCACATCAATGACGGAGGATCTGGTCATCACAAACACTGACAATGAAGAGTCTGAGGACATCTCAAATATTGACACCATGCCGACTCTCACGGTGTTTCATGCTCCCACTAAAGATTTTTTTGAAGAGAGTGCTGCTCCTTCTCAGCAGCAGGTAAGCAGCCTGGGGCCAGGCCTGGAGGCCTGCCAGGATCATGTGTCCCCTCAAGCCATGGTCACTGGGCCCCCTCAGCCTCTGAGGCCAGCACAGTGTGGCAGGAAGGGAAGCACTTCTTGGGGGAAGCTGGGGAAGTTGCTGTCTTGGACAGTGCTCCAAGTCTTCCCCATGCCTCCTCCAGGTGCCAGCCATTGTAAGGAGCATTCACCAGAGTCTACTATGCCATGTCGCTGTGGATGCCAGGCTTCAAATGGACATTGTGAGGCTGGCTGAAGAACACCCTGCTGACGTGGTGCTGACCCTCCTGCGCTGTGCCCCAACATGTGACAGGTACGGGGCCCACGTGCCTGGAGAGCTCAGGGCTCAGCAGCCTTTAGGGCCCATGGCCCTGCACAGCCTGTGCTCTGGGCTCTGCCAGACAGGCACAGAGGTCCAGGACCCTCGGGCCCCTCTGTTTCCCAAGCCTGCTGCCAATGCTCCCTCCCTGTTGCTCAGGGCTCCGGGGCTCTGTCACCTGGGCCCCCACAGCTGCACAGGGCATGGTACTGGGACTGAGATGCCCCTGACACAGAGCTCTGATCCCACAGAGCTGCTGAAATGCTGTGGAGAAACATAGGGTCATCAGGACCGGCCGTGGAGAAAGTGCTCCCAACACTGCTCTGTGTGATGGAGGATTGGCCACTGCACAGCACGTGCACCTCTGATGGGGACGACAGGGACGTTTTTGCTCTGGCTGTGAGTTTCTGGAACTGGCCTCCACTTGCCCCTCGGTCACCTCTCCAGCAGCTCTCCATCCTCTCCATGCCTCAGGCACTGGGCTGAACCCTGGGCTAGGGGCAGGCTCAGGGGGCACCAGGCCCGCTGCTCCTCCTGCATCTGCCCTTGGGCCCTGTCCCACGGACACCTCGGCACTGAGCGCTGCCTTGGGCTGCTTCTTTTGCAGGCAACTCTGGTGATCTGGGTGATTGTGCCCGAGTGCCACAAGGCAATGATCCCTTTTTCTGGGCAATTGTTTGTGGCTCTGCTCTCCCACATTGTCATCACCACACAGCAGATGCTACCAGAGGAAATTGATACCATCTGGAGAGCATGCCAGGAGGAACACCGCCTTCCCAGCAACTACAACAGGTCCCGGTCCTCCTGTCCTTCCCATGCCCTTGTGGCCAGTGCCAGCACTCCCAGTGTGACCTGGGCTTTGCTCTGCACACAGGTTTGCAGTGCAGGCCATGAAGGCTCTGCTCTACCGACTGCGCTGTGACAAAGAGGTGATGGCTGTGGAGCGCATGCGTGGTTGGAAGATGCTGCTGTGTGCTGACACCCAGCACTATGCTGTGGGTCTGCTGGCCAGGTGAGACCCCCTTCTCCCCACTGCCCCTGGCATTTGTGCCCTGTGCCCCACACAGTCCCTGTGGTCATGGGCCAGAGAGCCTCGTCACTGAGGGACGGCCAAGGAGACTGGAAAAGCCTGGGAGAGGAGGGTGCACAGACTGAGCTGCCTCATAAAGCGCCTACATTCCTTCCAGGGGTGCTGCTCACAGAAACCTGTGAGTCAGTCCTGGGAGAGGTTTAGTGTCCTCACCTCAGGGTCTTGGTTTTTTTTTTCCCCCCTTCCAGGGAGATGTTCCGTATCTTTATCCCCTTGTGTTTCCTCATTGCAATACATCTACTCAAGCGGCTGCACAGGGAGGAGCCACGTCAGGATCTGCCCTTGCTGGCATTCCTTGTGGAGGTGAGCCTGGTGGCCAGCGCTGCCTGGCTGAGCTGCCTCCCAGCTCTCTGCCCTCTCACAGCCACAGCTGCCTGGGATGGTGCCCGTGCCCTGTGCTGCTGCCTGGGCCCAGCCCTGTGCGGCTCTGGGCTCCTGCTGGCCGGCTCCCTGTCACTGCCCTGTGCCTTTCAGGTCCTCCAGTGCCTGGACTTGAGGAAATGTGGTGACAGCATACTGGAGATCATGTCAAGGCACCTGCAGAGCGAGTGCAGGGAGCGGCGTCGCCTGGCACTCAGAGGCCTCGTGGTGCTCAGCAAGGATCCCTTGAGGGTGAGAAGGGGGCAGTGGCTGAAGTTGTATGAGCAGTGTGGGGTTGGGGAATGCAGTTCATTTGGCTTGGCTGGGCTTCAGGAGCTGAGGCAGCTGCTCCCAGCTCTCCTGCCTCACCTGCCCCAGTGCTTTGGGTCAGGCCTTTGGCCCATGGGCCCTGCAGCAGCAGGGTGGCCTTGCAGTGCCAGGGCGGTGTTGGTGGTGCAGCCGTCCGTGGCTTCCCAGCACAGCCTTGTGTTCCACACAGGCCAGGAGAATGTGCTGTCTGTCTAAAAAGCTTGTGGAGCTGCTGGGTGATGCAGATGGATATGCTGTCAGCATGACTCTCTCTGTGCTCACAAATATACTTGAGAACGAACACATCCTGATATCCAGCACCACCGCCCCGAAGCTGGCTGAGGCACTCCTGCCGCTCTTTGACTGTGTAAGGCTCTGTGCCCCCCGCCATGGGCACTGGTTGCTGCCCAGAAATTTAGTGGATTTTCAGGCCTTTGCCCAGATGGGCTTGGAGAAGTTGGTGCTGAGGTATTTTCCTTTCTTCCAGGACGACATCCATATGCAGCTGCTCTCCCTAAATCTCTTCTTCAAGGTGATGGACTTGGTAGTGGACAAAGGAAAAAAACCCCTGAAGAAGATTGTCAGCCAGAGCCTGCTGCCGCTCTTCTTCCATTGCCATGATGAGAACAAGCGCGTGGCAAAGGTGAGGTTCTGACTTACGCTGGTGCATCCCTGGAAAGGTGTCTCAGATGTCTTCTGGTTGGCCTCTCCCAGGCTCCAGCCTTCTGCTCCTGGCCTTGGCACAGGGATGCAAGTCCTTTTCTTTGGGCTGCCGTAGCAGCTCCACATCTGTGCTCCTCTCCAGGCCTCTCGCGAACTGCTGCTTTGTGTGGTAAGGTTCCTGAGGAGGAGAAAGCTCGAGCAACTGCTTGAGAGGGAGAAGATGTTGGAGTTTGCCGACTGCCTGGTAAGGAGGGCCTAGCAGCCCCAGGCTCAGCCCGGAGAAGGCCCCTGAGGGCGGCGCTCGGTGTGCGGGGCTGGCAGCTGCGCCCCTGCCCGCTGCTGCAGCCAGAGGCCGCGCGGGCTCTTCTGCAGGCTCCCGTGGGCCCGAGCCGGGTGCCCATGGAGCCCCGGCCCGGCGGGGCTGCGGGCCGGCACCGCGGCTCCCCGGGCAGCAGCCGGCCCTCTGCCCCCTGCCCTCGGGAGCCCTTGGCCAGCGGCTGCTGGCCGCGCCTCAGGGCTCTGCGGCCAGGGGAGGCCGGGGCTGGGCGCAGGCAGCGCCCGGCCCAGGGGCTGAGCCCGCGCCAACCCTTCCCTCCTGCCGCTCTCTGCAGCTGGCAGAGGACAGGAGCCGAGCGGCCGAGCACCTGCGCCGGGCCCTGCCATACCTGCGGAGCCCACAGGAGCCCCTGCGAGAGGCGGCCGTCAGGTTCATGGGTGAGCCCCGAGCCCGCGCTCCCTCCCCGGCCCGGCCCGCCGCAGCTCGGCCCCAGCCCCGCCTGCTGCCCCGGCAGCGCCAGCCGGGCCCGGCGCCGTGGAGCCCCGGCTGGGCTGGGCATTGCTGCTGCCGCCCTCTGGCAGCCGTGCCCTGGGCCGGCAGCGTGCGGCAAGGGCCGGGCTGAGCCCTGCCGGGCCAGCAGCCCGTGTGGCCGCAGCGCCGGCAGCGCCGCTGGCAGGGAGCTGTGCCGCTGGCGCCCTGACAGGCTCTGTGCTCACAGGGTCCGCCCAGGTACTCATGAGGGGCAAGAAAGAAGAGCTCGAGGTCCTCAATGAGGGTGAGTGCTGGAGCGGGCTGACTCTGGGGGCTGGCGAGGGGAGCTGCAAGCCCTGCCCCGGCTGCGGCAGGCTTCGCTCCCTGTGTGGACGAGGGGTGGCACGGGCAGAGCACACAGAGATTTCAGGCACACGGGCCACGGCCATCGTGGGCAGCCCTTTGCGGCAGATCCTGCTGGCCCCTCCTCTCTTGTGGCCGATCCAAGAGCTGAGTGGGACACTCTTGACGGGAGGTTCTCCTAGCATTCCTGCAGATGTGGGCCCTGACTGTGGCCATCTTCCTCTCTGTTCCAGCCATTCACATCCAGAAGAAAGGCAGTTTATCCCACTGTAGCAGGAATATTCAAGGGCCCAGTTTACCAGCAGAGCTGAAGAATTAAGTTTGTCTTCACAATCCAGTGAATCAATGAGCTAAGAACAGCACCAGGAGACACTGAAGAGGACACCATCTCTCCAAGCACAGCTGATGATTGGCACAGCTGAGCCTGTGGGCCGCTCGTGTAGCTTCAGCCCTCTCCCTGCCTGTAGATAGCTCCCTCCCTCCAGCTCTCACAGCGTGGCCATCCCCTTTTCTTCCGTTCCAGTTCATCCCTTTGTTTCACCTTCCATTAATAAACAGTTTGGCTTCTGCACTTTGCCTGCATCCCTGTGGAGCTGAAGCAAACCCGGGGCCCTGGGACACGCAGGCCCCTGCTGCCGTTCTCTGCCACGCCGTGTTTTGTGCACAGAGCCAGAGGAACGAGGGCAGGTCAGGCTGGAAAGGTCCCTGTGCTGAAGGTGCAGTTCCACAGCACTGTGCGGTTCCAGATCTTGCTGAGCACGCTGAAGGCCAGCAGTGGGACAAGGAGCCTCCAGAACCTGCAACACCCTTGTATTTAGAAGAGCCAACCTGAGTATGCTCTGAACCCAGCTGTGAGGGATTCCATGGCAAGCATTCATGGAGGGCAAAGGAGCTTGGAATGCTGGAAGGTTTCAAGAATAGCTTCCTGAAAGCACAGCAGTGCTCCATCCCTGCACAGGATGAGGAAGAGGGCAGAACCAGGGAGCTTAGCAGAGAGCTCTGGGTGTGCCTAAGGGCAAATGAAGCAGCAGCAGCACGGTGCCCGAGACTCGGACACGCGGCCGTGCCGGTGCCCAGAGCGCTGTCAGGCAGTGCCGGATCCCGGCTGTGCTTCTGGTCCCCACAAGTGAGGAATGGCAGCCCCAGGCTCAGAGCCAGTCAGAAAGCCAACCAAGGGAGAGCAGAGGGAGGGCAGCCTTCCAGTCTCTCTTGGGCATGGCCGCAAAACAGCCCCTGCTGCTTCTTCCTGCGCCTGTGTTTGGGCTGTGCTGGTGGCAGAGCCAGCCAGGTTGGGCTCTGTGTTCCAAAGCCTGTTGGGAGCGGGCAGGAAAAGCTCTGTGTGCACAGCAGAGAGACCTGGAAGGTGCTGGCAAGAGCATCCTGCAGGAACAGGGCTCTGGTCCCTGGCCAGGAACCGCCTGGTTTTGGTGCTGTGAGCACAGGCAGGAGCTGAGGCAGGTGAAGAGGCAGCGGGCAGCTTGTGTTTGTGGAGGGCCTGGGGCTGCACCTCTGAACCTGCACCTGGAAACACACTTGGGCGAACAGGAGCTAGAGCTGGAGTGCCTGTCCTGAAAGGACCTGAAGTCATTCAGCCTTGCCAGCGTTTTTCTCAAGGGTGTGTTGGTGCTCCCCAGGAAAGCCACACATTTGGGGAAACACCTCTGGAGGAAAGGGGCTTGCTTCTCAAGGAAAGTGCTTCCCAGGGAGCTCCCAGTGAGGCAGGTGCAAGTGTCCCCCTTTGGCTCTCTGTGCTCAATTGAGTCTTTGAGGCCCATTGCACTTGGCACAGGGGCAGGGGAAGGGAGAAGGCAGTGAAGAATGGGAAAATAATCCCAGCATGGACTAACAGGTTCTGACAGAGACCAAGTGTTGCCAGCAGTCGCTCCAGGTGCTCCTGCCATCAGCCCCCAATGCACGTGGGCTTTGGCTCCCTGTGGCACAGAAGCCCCCGGGGGCACAGGTCTCTGGGGCAGCAGACGGGCACCAGCGCTGCCAGGGCTCAGGGAGTGGCAGCTCTGCTTGGCCGGGGACTCTGCCACAGCTGCTGCTGTCAGCGCTGCCCGGGCCCCAGGGCTCAGAGCAGCATTCGTGCCCGGGCCCGCCCGTTCCTTGTGCCTGTCCCACCCGCGGGTTTAGGATGGCCACCAGCCGGGACGTGTCCCAAGGAGGCCGTGCCAGCTTCCCTGGAAGGCCCCGTGCCCTTCCCAGCGCGGCTGCCTCGGCAGCCCTGGGGGCTCCTTCTGCTGCCCTGAGCCCGCAGAGCAGGGCAGCGTTTGCTGATGCTCTGAGCCCTTCCTAAAGATCCTGTCGGGCTGCCTTAGACACCTGGGGCCAGGCATTCCTTCCAGCCTGGGCCACTTTTTGTGGGCTGGGGGCAGCCCCAGGGCAGGTGGCAGTGGGTGCAAGGGCCCTTTGTGACACGGTGCAGCACGGTCACCGTGGCATGGAATGGAACAGGGTGCCCTTTGTGACACGTGGTGACATAGGAGCTGGCAGTGACAGGAGCAGGCCACAGTGCTCGGAGCACGCGACAGGACAGGACGGGACAGAGCGGTGCCGTGAGGAGCCCCCGCACAGCGCGCTCGTTCGTTCTGACCTGGAGTTTTTCCTTGACCTTACTGCTGCAGGTGACCTCGAGTCCAGACCACAGGACTCGGTGGCTCGTTGCCTTCTCAGGACTTCTCTTTTGCAGGACTCCTCAAGGGCAGACCGCGGGACTTGGATACTCGGAACTTTTCCGAGGAACTGCCATCCTTGCGGCCAGTGCCCTCGAGGCCAGGCCATTGGACTTGTCTACTCAGTGCTTTTCCAAGGCCTCTCTCTTACAGGTGCCAGCGACACCAGATTTTGGGAGAATGGCAGAGAAACGCCAAGGCCTGTTCAGTAGGAAGAAGAACAAAGATTCTTCAGCTGCCCCAGCAAAGCAGCGGAAGGCGGCGCCAAAGGTCCAGCCAGCGCAGGACAGTGAGTGATAGAGCGGGGTCACAGGGCTGATGGCGGCAGCCAGCTTGGCCCCATCCCATCCCATCCCATCCCATCCCATCCCATCCCATCCCATCCCATCCCCTGGGGACATGCCCACGGACAGGATGGAACAGGGTCAGGGCAGACACCCCGCAGGGGCCGTGCTCCATCCCCTGGGGCATCCCGGGGCTCTCCCTGCCTGGGGAGTGCAGGGCTGGGCTGTGTTCTCCGGCCTGTCCCACAGCCCCTCAGCTCTGGCTGTGCTCACTCTTTGCCAAATGCAGAGAAGAAGCAGGACACCGCTGTTGGTGGCTTCTCACTGAAGGTACCTGCAGCCATCCCCACCTGGGCTGGGCCTGCTGTCGCTACTCAGCCGAGCACTGCGTTTGGAGCACTCCATGGAACGCCCCTCTCTTCCCTGCTCTTCTGCAGAAGTTGATTACATGTGGAAAAACAGAAAAGGAGGATCCAAACAAATTCAGGCCTCTTGATTGTAGCACAGCATCAATTGAATGCGCGGAATGGAGTAATTACATAGTGAAGGCTGACCAGGTAACAAATTAGGCCAATTCAGACACTTGGATGACTGAGGTCATAAAAAAAAAGGATACCACCCCCACTTTAACTGCCATTTATGCTCACAATTTATTATTCATGGATATTCATGTTTTATTTTCAGAAGTAATAAGCAGCCATTGCCCATGGCTGGAGGCCTTCCAAGGTCATGTGGCCATCAAGCCATGTCCACTTGCCTGCCTCAACCTTTGAGGCCAGCACAGTGTGGGGGGAAGTGAAGCACTTCTTTGGGGAAACTGGGGAATCTCCTCCCTGAGGAAGCACTCCAAATTTTCCCCATCTCTTCCAGGTGCCAGAAATGGTGAGGATTATGCACCAGAGACTTGCGTCCCCTGGGACTGCCGATGTCAGGCTATTCATGAACATTCTGAGGATGGCTGAAGAACACCCTGCTGGTGTGGTGCTGACCCTCCTGCGCTGTGCCCCAACATGTGACAGGTACGGGGCCCACGTGCCTGGAGAGCTCAGGGCTCAGCAGCCTTTAGGGCCCATGGCCCTGCACAGCCTGTGCTCTGGGTTCTGCCAGACAGGCACAGAGGTCCAGGACCCTCAGGCCCCTCTGTTTCCCAAGCCTGCTGCCAATGCTCCCTCCCTGTTGCTCAGGGCTCCAGGGCTCTGTCACCTGGGCCCCTCACAGCTGCACAGGGCATGGCACTGGGACTGAGATGCCCCTGACACAGAGCTCTGATCCCACAGAGCTGCTACAATGATTTGGAGAACTATAGGCTCATCAAGTCCCACAGTGGAGAAGGTGCTGCCAACACTGATCTGTGTGATGGAGGATTGGCCTGTGCACAGCATGTTCACCTCTGATGGGGATGACACAAATGTCTTTGCCCTGGCTGTGAGTTTCTGGAACTGGCCTCCACTTGCCCCTCGGTCACCTCTCCAGCAGCTCTCCATCCTCTCCTTCCGCAGGCGCTGGGCTGAACCCTGGGCTAGGGGCAGGCTCAGGGGGCACCAGGCCCGCTGCTCCTCCTGCATCTGCCCTTGGGCCCTGTCCCACGGACACCTCGGCACTGAGCGCTGCCTCGGGCTGCTTCTTTTGCAGGCAACTCTGGTGCTCTGGGTGATTATCCAGGTGCCCAAGTGCCACGAGGCAATGCACAAGTATGCTCCCCACCTGCTCGTGACTCTGATAGTTCAAATTTGTGACAGCACAGCGCATCCTTCTGAGGAGGTTGACACCTTTTGGAAGCAATGCCAGGAAGAACACCAGCTGAACATAAACCCCAGCAGGTGCTCCATCCCACTTCTCCCATCCCTCCCATATCCCCAGGGCAGGGGATCACAGTATGACCTGGGCTTTGCTCTGCACACAGTTTTGCAGTGCAGACTATGAAGGCTCTGCTCTGCCGACTGCGCTGTGAAAATGTGGTCATGCAGATGGCACGCAAGTGTGGCTGGGACACGCTGCTGTGTGCTGACACCCAGCACTATGCTGTGGGTCTGCTGGCCAGGTGAGACCCCCTTCTCCCCACTGCCCCTGGCATTTGTGCCCTGTGCCCCACACAGTCCCTGTGGTCATGGGCCAGAGAGCCTCGTCACTGAGGGACGGCCAAGGAGACTGGAAAAGGCTGGGAGAGGAGGATGCAAACAAGGAGCTGCCTCTCAGAGGGCCAACATCTGCTCCAGGGTGGTGGGGAAAGATGGAATCCTTGTGAGCTAGTTCTGGGAGATGTTTGACACCCATGCCTCAGAGTCTTGGTGCTCTTCTCCTCCTGCCAGGGAGATGCGCCGTGAATCAATCCCCCTGTCTTGTCGCACTGCCATCCACCTGCTTGGGCTGCTCAGCACGGAAGGGCATCGCTGGGATCTGCCCTTCCTGGCATACCTTGTGGAGGTGAGCCTGGTGGCCAGCGCTGCCTGGCTGAGCTGCCTCCCAGCTCTCTGCCCTCTCACAGCCACAGCTGCCTGGGACGGTGCCCGTGCCCTGTGCTGCTGCCTGGGCCCAGCCCTGTGCGGCTCTGGGCTCCTGCTGGCCGGCTCCCTGTCACTGCCCTGTGCCTTTCAGGTCCTCGAGTGCCTGGACTTGAGTGAATGCAGTGAGAGTGTTCTGGAGATGATGGCAAGGTACCTGCAGAGCGAGTGCAAGGAGCGGCGTCGCCTGGCACTCAGAGGCCTCGTGGTGCTCATCAGGGATCGCTTCCTGGTGAGGAGGGGGCAGTGGCTGAAGCTGCACTGGGGAAAGCAGCCCCATGGGCTGGCAGGGTTCCAGGAGCTGAGGCAGCTGCTCCCAGCTCTCCTGCCTCACCTGCCCCAGTGCTTTGGGTCAGGCCTTTGGCCCGTGGGCCCTGCAGCAGCAGGGTGGCCTTGCAGTGCCAGGGCGGTGTTGGCGGTGCAGCCGTCCATGGCTTCCCAGCACAGCCTTGTGTTCCACACAGGCCAGGAGAATGTGCATGCTGTCTCAACGGCTTGTGGAGCTGCTGGGTGATGAAGATGCAGAGGTGGTCAGGATGTCCCTCTGTGTCTTCATGAATGTTCTCCACTACAAGGATATCTTGGTATCCAGCACTACTGCCCCAAGGCTAGCTGAGGCACTCGTAGAACTCTTTGACCATGTAAGGCTCTGTGGCCCCAGCCATGGGACTGGCTGCTGCCCAGAAACTTTGTGCCCTGGGCAGTTTTAGTCTTTTACTCAGGTGGGCCTTGAGAAATGTTGGTGAGGTCTTTTCTGCGTCCTTTCCTCCAGGACAACAGCCATGTACAGCTGCTCTCCATTCAGCTGTTTGAAAAGGTGATAGACTTAGTAGTAGACGAGGGAAGAAAGCCCCTGAAGAGAATTGCCAACCACAGCCTGCTCCCACTCTTCATTCACTGCCATGAGGAGAACCAGCGTGTGGCGAATGTGAGTTTTGTGTGATGCTGGTGGATCTCTGGGAGGGGGCTCAGCTGTCTCCTGCCTTGGTGCCTCGCGGACTGCAGCCTCCTCCAGGCCTTGGCACAGGGATGTGGGTGCGGTGCCCTGGGCTGTGGGGCCATCTCTGGGTCTCTGCTGCTCTCCAGGCCTCTCAGAAAACGCTGCATTCTGTGGCTGGGTTCCTGAAAAGGAGGAAGCTCAAGCAGCTGGTGAAGAAGGGGCAGCTGTCAAAGTTGGGCAAATGCCTGGTAAGGAGGGCCTGGCAGCCCCAGGCTCAGCCCGGAGAAGGCCCCTGAGGGCGGCGCTCGGTGTGCGGGGCTGGCAGCTGCGCCCCTGCCCGCTGCTGCAGCCAGAGGCCGCGCGGGCTCTGCTCCAGGCTCCCGTGGGCCCGAGCCGGGTGCCCATGGAGCCCCGGCCCGGCGGGGCTGCGGGCCGGCACCGCGGCTCCCCGGGCAGCAGCCGGCCCTCTGCCCCCTGCCCTCGGGAGCCCTTGGCCAGCGGCTGCTGGCCGCGCCTCAGGGCTCTGCGGCCAGGGGAGGCCGGGGCTGGGCGCAGGCAGCGCCCGGCCCAGGGGCTGAGCCCGCGCCAACCCTTCCCTCCTGCCGCTCTCTGCAGCTGGCAGAGGACAGGAGCCAAGCGGCCGAGCACCTGCGCCGGGCCCTGCCCTACCTGGAGAACCCACAGGAGTCCGTACGAGAGGCGGCCCTCAGGTTCATCGGTGAGCCCCGAGCCCGCCGCAGCTCGGCCCCGGCCCCGCCTGCTGCCCCGGCAGCGCCGCTGGCAGGGAGCTGTGCCGCTGGCGCCGTGACAGGCTCTGTGTTCACAGGCATGGCCGGGCGGTGCCTGAAGGGACAGCCAGCAGAGCTTCACGTTCTCACTCAGGGTGAGTACGGGCGCCGGGCTGACAGCGGGGGCTGCCCGGGAGAGCTGCATTGCCCCGGCACGGCAGTCTCTGCCCCGGCTGCGGCAGGCTTCGCTCCCTGTGTGGGTGAAGGGTGGCATGGGCAGAGCACAGGCCGATTTCAGGGACACTGGTTGGGGCATTCATGGCCAGCATCTTGCAAGGGTCGGCCTCTCTTGTGGCCGATGCGAGAGCTGGGAGCGATGGGCTTAGCAGAAGAATCTCCGGGAGTCCGTCTGGGCTCTGACCCTGGTAGTTCATCTGTCTTCCAGCCCTTGAAGCCATGAGCAAAGACGACAGTCCATCCTCCACTAACCTGGAGATCCAGGCAATTTTTGGACAAAGATCTTCAGAATTAAAGTCATCTGCTGGACTCAGAGATTCGGGGTGCCAAGAACCGTACCAGGAGACTGGGAAGAGAGGATCACCATACAGCGTCACTGGAGCTCCAGGCACAGCTGATGCTGGCTACAGCTGAGCCTGTGGGAGTCTCCCATAGCTACTACCTTCTCCCTCCCGGTTGACAGTTCCCTCCCTCCAGCCCTCACACCCTACCCACCCCTTTTTTTTGTCCCCCATCTCATCCCTTCACTTTCCCTTCCATTAATAAACAGTTTAGTTTTTTCCCCCTCCCTGTTGACTGCTCCCTCCCTCCAGCCCTCACACCCTCCCCACCCCTTTTTTTTTTGCCCCCATCTCATCCCTTCACTTTCCCTTCCATTAATAAACAGTTTGGTTTTCCCCCCTTACCTGCATCTCTGTTGAGCTGAAGCAAACCCGGGGCCCTGGGACACACAGGCCCCTGCTGCCGTTCTCTGCCACGCTGTGTTTTGTGCACAGAGCCAGAGGAACAAGGGCAGGTCAGGCTGGAAAGGTCCCTGTGCTGAAGGTGCAGTTCCACAGCACTGTGCTAGTCCAGATCTTGCTCAGCATCCTGGAGCCCCTGAATTTTGGGAGAGCCAACCTGAGTATGCTCTGAACCCAGCTGAGAGGGATTCCATGGCAAGCATTCATGGAGGGCAAAGGAGCTTGGAACGCTGGAAGGTTTCAAGAATAGCTTCCTGAAAGCACAGCAGTGCTCCATCCCTGCACAGGATGAGGAAGAGGGCAGAACCAGGGAGCTTAGCAGGGAGCTCTGGGTGTGCCTAAGGGCAAATGAAGCAGCAGCAGCACGGTGCCCGAGACTCGGACACGCGGCCGTGCCGGTGCCCAGAGCGCTGTCAGGCAGTGCCGGGATCCCGGCTGTGCTTCTGGTCCCCACAAGTGAGGAATGGCAGCCCCAGGCTCAGAGCCAGTCAGAAAGCCAACCAAGGGAGAGCAGAGGGAGGGCAGCCTTGCAGTCTCTCTCGGGCATGGCCGCAAAACAGCCCCTGCTGCTTCTTCCTGCGCCTGTGTTTGGGCTGTGCTGGTGGCAGAGCCAGCCAGGTTGGGCTCTGCGTTCCAAAGCCTGTTGGCAGCGGGCAGGAAAAGCTCTGTGTGCACAGCAGAGAGACCTGGAAGGTGCTGGCAAGAGCATCCTGCAGGAACAGGGCTCTGCTCCCTGGCCAGGAACCGCCTGGTTTTGGTGCCGTGAGCACAGGCAGGAGCTGAGGCAGGTGAAGAGGCAGCGGGCAGCTTGTGTTTGTCAAGGGCCTGGGGCTGCACCTCTGAACCTGCACCTGGAAACACACTTGGGGGAATAGGAGCTAGAGCTGGAGTGCCTGTCCTGAAAGGACCTGAAGTCATTCAGCCTTGCCAGCGTTTCTCTTAAGGGTGTGTTGGTGCTCCCCAGGAAAGCCACACATTTGGGGAAACACCTCTGGAGGAAAGGGGCTTGCTTCTCAAGGAAAGTGCTTCCCAGGGAGCTCCCAGTGAGGCAGGTGCAAGTGTCCCCCTTTGGCTCTCTGTGCTCCTTTTAATCCTTGAGGCCCATTGCACTTGTCAGAGGGGCAGGGAGAAGGCAGTGAAGAGCAGGTTTGGCATCTGCCTGGACCTGTGGAAACCAACCCAAGCACCTGCAGCAGGGTATGTTACCCCCTTTGGACAGAGGTGTGAGCAGGAGCATCTCTGTCCAGCCACGAGCCCCAAAGCCTTCTGTGAGAGGTGTGAATTAAAAGGCCTTTACACACACTCTTTTCACCCCTTTCCTGTCTGCTGGGTTTCACCTCTTGGCAATATGCATTTACCTCCTGCTTGGTGGGAGCTGCTGCGGCCCAGGGCCAGCACAGGTCTGGGAGGTTTGGGCCAGGCAGCGTGGAGAGCCTTGGCTGATCTTGGTGTGTCCCTGGCCTCAGAAAAGGCCTCCCAAGGTGTCCTGCTCATTGGCTCTCCCTGTGCATCCTGGAGAGAACAAGGTGGGCATTTCTGGCAGCTGGGCATCAGCCAGGCTTAGAATGGGGGCGTGTGGTGGAGCGAGCCCAGCTGAGATCCCCTGAGAGCAGCCCAGTGCTCCTTGCTCCTCTCTGCTGACCCGGGAGCGTTTGTCTGGTCCAGGGATGGCCCTGGCTGTGTCAGGGCTGCTCCGTGGACACGAGACAGCCGGTCCTGTCCCGCTGGGTCCCAGCAGTGCCTCGCAGCAGCCCTGCACCCACATCAGGATGCTGGCCAGGAGAGGCCCTGGCAGCTGAGGCAGCTGATTTTAAGCTTTGGCAGATACACACAGGGGATGGCCACGGTGTTCCCTCAGGATACAGCAGTCCTGAGGGGCCTCCCCAGAGCTGCCTGATGCCACCCACTCCTTGTGGCACCAGCTGCTTTCCTGTGGGATGTTCTACCTCCCCCAAGAGTGAAGAGGGAGCTGGAGACAGAGCTGGCCAGGCTGCTCTGGATCCTGTACCAGCGGCCCTGGCTGAGTGGAGCAGTCCGAGCTGAGCGCAGATGTGCCAGTGGAACAGCCGTGCCCAGGAAGGCTCGCTGGGAAGGGTGCTCCAGGAGCCACAGGCCTGGCAGCCTGGCTTTGCTGCCAGGGAAGGCCTTGGAGCAGATCCCCCTGAGTGCCATCCCACGGCACGTGCAGGGAACCAGGGGCTCTGCTGGAGGCTGGGAAAGCTCTGCGGAGGGACGGGCACAGCTGGGGCTCCTGGAGGGGATTGAGGGCTGCTGTGGGGGTGTTTGGGGGGTGGGTGTTGGGGGGCATGTTGGGGAAGGAGTTGTCTGGAAGGTGAGAGGTCTGGGCTGGAATTTGAGTCCATTTGAAGGCAGCATCTGTGCTTTGGCACAGCTTTGGTGTTGGAGGGCAGAAAGAATATCTGTGACTATTTCTGTTCACGGTCCTGTTTCCCCTGCAGGGAACAAGAGGCCACTTAGATATCTGTACTGGGGGAGGATTAGCCCTTTTGTCATCTACTCATTTATTTGGGTTACTTTTATAACGCTGAGTGGACTTTCATTCCTTGAGACCTTTTATTCCTTAAGAGAATTAGGAGCTTACCATCCCAAACCAAAGAATGGCCTTTTTTTGGCTCTGTGTACTGTTTTGTTTTGTAAAGTGACTTCCAGTGGATGATGTTAAGGCAAATGAGTTGCTGCTTTGAGATGGGAACAAACTTCCAAACCATTCACATTCTTAGGCCATGCCAATATATTTGAGGAGTTTGCAACTTTTTGGAACTACTTGAGCTGAGCAATGTGAAGTAAAGCTTTCCTGAAGTGAGGATTACTTAATGCCAAATTCTCCTCTGTCTTCATGGCAAAGATGTTTTTGTGGTGCAGGAAATTACTTCAATGAGAAAATAATCCCAGCACGGAGTAAGAGCTTCGTACAAGAGAGACCAAGTGTTGCCAGCAGTCGCTCCAGGTGCTCCTGCCATCAGCCCCCAGTGCACGTGGGCTTTGGCTCCCTGTGGCACAGAAGCCCCCGGGGGCACAGGTCTCTGGGGCAGCAGACGGGCACCAGCGCTGCCAGGGCTCAGGGAGTGGCAGCTCTGCTTGGCCGGGGACTCTGCCACAGCTGCTGCTGTCAGCGCTGCCCGGGCCCCAGGGCTCAGAGCAGCATTCGTGCCCGGGCCCGCCCGTTCCTTGTGCCTGTCCCACCCGCGGGTTTAGGATGGCCACCAGCCGGGACGTGTCCCAAGGAGGCCGTGCCAGCTTCCCTGGAAGGCCCCGTGCCCTTCCCAGCGCGGCTGCCTCGGCAGCCCTGGGGGCTCCTTCTGCTGCCCTGAGCCCGCAGAGCAGGGCAGCGTTTGCTGATGCTCTGAGCCCTTCCTAAAGATCCTGTCGGGCTGCCCTAGACACCTGGGGCCAGGCATTCCTTCCAGCCTGGGCCACTTTGGCTGGGCTGGGGGCAGCCCCAGGGCAGGTGGCAGTGGGTGCAAGGGCCCTTTGTGACACGGTGCAGCACGGTCACCATGTCATGGAATGGGACAGGGTGTCCTTTGTGACATGTGGTGACATAGGAGCTGGCGGTGACAGGAGCAGGCCACAGTGCTCGGAGCACGCGACGGGACAGGACGGGACAGAGCGGTGCCGTGAGGAGCCCCCGCACAGCGCGCTCGTTCGTGTCCAACCCGGAGCCTTTCCGAGGCATTGTTCCTACAGGTGACCTCGTGGCAAGACTGCAGGCCTTGGTGGCCTGCGGCCTTCCCGAGGCTTCTGTTTTGCAGGTGCCCTTGAGGACTTCTTGACTTGGAGGTTTCCTGAGCCACGTCTCTAGAAGGTGCCCTTGGGACCAGACTCTGGAATGGCGGGTATATTCCTTAACCTCTTCAAAATCTTCAGACGGAAGAAAAAGAGAAGGCCTGAAGCTGCCCCAGCACAACTGCCTGAAAAACCGGAGCAATCCCAGCCACTGAAGGATGGTGAGTGCAAGAGCTGGGCCTCAGGGCTGATGGCAGCAGCCAGCTTGGTCCTATGCCATCCCATCCCATCCCATCCCATCCCATCCCCTGGGGACATGCCCACGGACAGGATGGAACCGGGGCAGGGCAGACACCCCACAGTGGCCGTGCTCCATCCCCTGGGGCATCCCGGGGCTCTCCCTGCCTGGGGAGAGCAGGGCTGGGCTGTGTTCTCCGGCCTCTCCCGCAGCCCCTCAGCTCTGGCTGCGCTCGCTCTTTGCCAGATGCAGCCCTGGACAAGACACGACAGAGGGAACCCGGCCGTGGCCGCTTTCACAAAACCCTGAAGGTACCTGCAGCCACCCCCACCTGGGCTGGGCCTGCTGTCCCTGCTCATCCAAGTACCAGGTTTGGAGCATGCCATGGAGCATCCCTGGCTTCCCTGTCCTTTGTTCTGCAGATGTTCACAAAATTCCTGCCCATTCAGCATAGAAACACCAGCACCAGAGCAGCTGAGGTCCCAGCCCAGTCTAACTGCAGGCTGACCAAGTTCGAGGCAAAGCCTCATGCCAGCCCAGAATGGACAGCAGTCTCAGGAAACAATGCAATGAATAATCCAAGAGTGAAGGCTGTTCACAAGACAATGACTGACAGCATGACCATCACAAAGACTGACAGCAGAATGACTCGGGGCATCACAAACACTGGCAGCATGCCCGCTCCCACCTTGATTTCTTCTCCCACTATGGATGTTTTTGAGGACAGTGCTGTTTCTTCACAGCAGCAGGTAAGCAGCATGGGGCCAGGCCTGGAGGCCTGCCAGGATTGTGTGTCCCCTCAGCCTTTGAGGCCAGCACAGTGTGGCAGGAAGGGAAGCACTTCTTGGGGGAAGCTGGGGAAGTTGCTCCCTTGGACAGCATTCAAAATCTCCCCCATGCCTCCTCCAGGTGCCAGCCATTGTAAGGAGCATTCACCAGAGGCTGCTATCCCATGTTGCTGTGGATGCCAGGCTGCAAATGGTCATTGTGAGGCTGGCTGAAGAACACCCTGCTGACGTGGTGCTGACCCTCCTGCGCTGTGCCCCAACATGTGACAGGTACGGGGCCCACGTGCCTGGAGAGCTCAGGGCTCAGCCGCCTTTAGGGCCCATGGCCCTGCACAGCCTGTGCTCTGGGCTCTGCCAGACAGGCACAGAGGTCCAGGACCCTCGGGCCCCTCTGTTTCCCAAGCCTGCTGCCAATGCTCCCTCCCTGCCCCTCAGGGCTCCGGGGCTCTGTCACCTGGGCCCCCACAGCTGCACAGGGCATGGTCCTGGGACTGAGATGCCCCTGACACAGAGCTCTGATCCCACAGAGCTGCTACAATGATTTGGAGATCCATAGGGTCATCAGGACCAGCTGTGGAGAAAGTGCTGACAACACTGCTCTGTGTGATGGAGGATTGGCCACTGCACAGCACGTGCACCTCTGATGGGGACGACAGGGACGTTTTTGCCCTGGCTGTGAGTTTCTGGAACTGGCCTCCACTTGCCCCTCGGTCACCTCTCCAGCAGCTCTCCATCCTCTCCACGCCTCAGGCACTGGGCTGAACCCTGGGCTAGGGGCAGGCTCAGGGGGCACCAGGCCCGCTGCTCCTCCTGCATCTGCCCTTGGGCCCTGTCCCACGGACACCTCGGCACTGAGCGCTGCCTTGGGCTGCTTCTTTTGCAGGCAACTCTGGTGATCTGGGTGATTGTTCAGGTGCCCGAGTGCCACGAGGCCATGATACTTTATTCTTCTCGCCTGTTTGTGGCTCTGCTCTTTCATATTGTCATCACCACACAGCAGATGCCACCAGTGGAAGCTGGTAACTTCTGGAAAGCATGCCAGGAGCAACACCGCCTTCCCAGCAACTACAACAGGTCCCAGTCCTCCTGTCCCTTCCCTTGCCCTTGTGGCCAGTGCCAGCGCTCCCAGTGTGACCTGGGCTTTTCTCTGCACACAGGTTTGCAGTGCAGGCCATGAAGGCTCTGCTCTACCGACTGCGCTGTGACAATGAGGTGATGGCTGTGGAGCGCAAGCGTGGCTGGGACACGCTGCTGTGTCCTGACACCCAGCACTATGCCGTGGGTCTGCTGGCCAGGTGAGACCCCCTTCTCCCCACTGCCCCTGGCATTTGTGCCCTGTGCCCCACACAGTCCCTGTGGCCATGGGCCAGAGAGCCTCGTCACTGAGGGACAGCCAAGGAGACTGGAAAAGCCTGGGAGAGGACAGTGGCCAGAAGGGGCTGCCTCCCAGAGCACCCACATCCCCTGCAGGGATGCTGGGCAAAGACCAGAGCTCCCTGAGTCAGTCCTGGGAGAGGTTTGTCCCATGCCTCAGGATCTTGGTGTCTTTTTCCCCCCGCCAGGGAGATGCGCTGTAACTTGGTCCCCTTGTGCTCTCGCATCGCACTCCACTTGCTCCGGCAGCTCAACAGGCAGGACCCATACTGGGATCTGCCCTTCCTGGCATTCCTTGTGGAGGTGAGCCTGGTGGCCAGCGCTGCCTGGCTGAGCTGCCTCCCAGCTCTCTGCCCTCTCACAGCCACAGCTGCCTGGGACGGTGCCCGTGCCCTGTGCTGCTGCCTGGGCCCAGCCCTGTGCAGCTCTGGGCTCCTGCTGGCCGGCTCCCTGTCACTGCCCTGTGCCTTTCAGGTCCTCGAGTGCCTGGACTTGACGCAATGTGGTGGCAGTGTCCTGAAGGTCTTGGCAAGATACCTGCACAGCAAGTGCAAGGAGCGGCGTCGCCTGGCGCTCAGAGGCCTCGTGGTGGTCAGCAAGGATCTCTTGATGGTGAGGAGGGGGGCAGCAGCTGAAGCTGCGCTGGGGAAAGCACCCCCTGGGCTGGCAGGGCTTCAGGAGCTGAGGCAGCTGCTCCCAGCTCTCCTGCCTCACCTGCCCCAGTGCTTTGGGTCAGGCCTTTGGCCTGTGGGCCCTGCAGCAGCAGGGTGGGCTTGCAGTGCCAGGGCGGTGTTGGTGGTGCAGCCGTCCATGGCTTCCCAGCACAGCCTTGTGTTCCACACAGGCCAGGAGAACATGCATCCTGTCTCAAAGGCTTGTGGAGCTGCTGGGTGATGCAGATGGAGAGGTGGTCAGCATGTCCCTCTCTGTGTTCACAAATGTGCTCCAACACAAAGACATCTTTGTATCCAGTACCACTGCGCCAATTCTGGCTGAGGCACTCCTTCTGCTCTTTGACCACGTAAGCTTCTGCATGCTGAGCCACAGGCATTGGGTGCTTCCCAGAAACTTTGTGCCCTGTGGATTTTCAGGCCTTTGCCCAGGTGGGACTGGAGTAGTTGATGTAGGTCTTTTTGTTTCCTCTAGGACAACAGCCACGTGCAGGTGCTCTCCATTCAGCTCTTCAGGAAGGTGATGGAACTGGTAGTGGATGAGGGAAAAAAGCACCTGAAGACAATTGTGGAGAAGAGCCTGTATGCACTTCTATTTTACTGTCATGATGAGAACTCTGACGTGGTAAAGGTGAGGATTTCTGTGATACTGGTGGATGTCTGGGAGGGAGCTTGGCTCCCTCCTGCCCTGGTGCCTTGCGGGCTCCAGCCTCCTCCAGGCCTTGGCACAGGGATGTGGGTGCGGTGCCGTGGGCTGTGGGGCCATCTCTGGGTCTCTGCTGCTCTCCAGGCCTCTCGGGAAACGCTGATTCCTGTGGCCGAGTTCCTAAAGAGATGGGATCTCGAAGAGCTGCTGAAGAAGCAGCCGCCGATGATGGTCGATGAGTGCCTGGTAAGGAGGGCCTGGCAGCCCCAGGCTCAGCCCGGAGAAGGGCCCTGAGGGCGGCGCTCGGTGTGCGGGGCTGGCAGCTGCGCCCCTGCCCGCTGCTGCATCCAGAGGCCGCGCGGGCTCTGCTCCAGGCTCCCGTGGGCCCGAGCCGGGTGCCCATGGAGCCCCGGCCCGGCGGGGCTGCGGGCCGGCACCGCGGCTCCCCGGGCAGCAGCCGGCCCTCTGCCCCCTGCCCTCGGGAGCCCTTGGCCAGCGGCTGCTGGCCGCGCCTCAGGGCTCTGCGGCCAGGGGAGGCCGGGGCTGGGCGCAGGCAGCGCCCGGCCCAGGGGCTGAGCCCGCGCCAACCCTTCCCTCCTGCCGCTCTCTGCAGCAGGCAGAGGACAGGAGCCGAGCGGCCGAGCACCTGCGCCGGGCCCTGCGCTACCTGCAGAGGCCACTGGAGCCCCTGCGAGAGGCGGCCGTCAGGTTCATGGGTGAGCCCCGAGCCCGCGCTCCCTCCCCGGCCCGGCCCGCCGCAGCTCGGCCCCGGCCCCGCCTGCTGCCCCGGCAGCGCCAGCCGGGCCCGGCGCCGTGGAGCCCCGGCTGGGCTGGGCATTGCTGCTGCCGCCCTCTGGCAGCCGTGCCCTGGGCCGGCAGCGTGCGGCAAGGGCCGGGCTGAGCCCTGCCGGGCCAGCAGCCCGTGTGGCCGCAGCGCCGGCAGCGCCGCTGGCAGGGAGCTGTGCCGCTGGCGCCCTGACAGGCTCTGTGCTCACAGGCATGGCCGGGCGGTGCCTGAGGAGGCAGCGGCAAGAGGTGCAGCTGATGTGGAAAGGTGAGTGAGGGCAGCGGGCTGACAGCGGGCGCTGCAGAATGACCTGCAAGCCCTGCCCTGGCTTTGGAGGGCTCTGCTCACTCTGTGGATGAGGGCTGATGTGGGCAGAGCACACAGAGACTTCAGAGACATGTGGGGGAGTCATGGCAAGTAGCTCTCTGCTGCTTCCAATGTCTCCTACTCCCTTCTGGCTGGGATGGCCCTGTTCAGGTGGTCTTGTAGAATTCCCATAGATCCGGGCTATTGCCATGGCTCTGTTCCTCTCTCTTTCAGCCCTTCAAGCCTGGAGGCAACGTGCCAGCCCATCCTGCAGTGACCTGGACAATCAAGCCGAGTTTCCCCAGAGCGCTCAAGAAGTAGGGACATCTTCTGGATCCAGTAAACCAGTGTCCCAAGAAGAGGACCAGGAGACATCCAAGATGGGAGCGCCTCTCAGCGCTGCTGGAAGTCCTGGCACAGCTGCTGCTGGGCACAGTTCTCGTGGCTTCAGCCCTCTCCCTGCATGTTGATAGCTCCCTCCCTCCAGCCCTCAGACCCTGCCCATCCCCATTTTTTCCCTCCACTCTCCCTCCCTGTTGGTGGCTCCCTCCCTCCAGCCCTCATACACTGCCCATCCCCATTTTTTCCCTCCACTCTCCCTCCCTGTTGGTGGCTCCCTCCCTCCAGCCCTCAGACCCTGCCCATCCCCATTTTTTCCCTCCACTCTCCCTCCCTGTTGGTGTCTCCCTCCCTCCAGCCCTCATACACTGCCCATCCCCATTTTTTCCCTCCACTCTCCCTCCCTGTTGGTGGCTCCCTCCCTCCAGCCCTCAGACACTGCCCATCCCCATTTTTTCCCTCCACTCTCCCTCCCTGTTGGTGTCTCCCTCCCTCCAGCCCTCAGACAC
The DNA here is from genome assembly GCA_039654755.1 of Calcarius lapponicus. Taxonomy (NCBI): domain Eukaryota; kingdom Metazoa; phylum Chordata; class Aves; order Passeriformes; family Fringillidae; genus Calcarius; species Calcarius lapponicus. The sequence goes on from CM077470.1 coordinate 27,908,139, forward strand.
TGCCCGTCCCCATTTTTTCCCTCCACTCTCCCTCCCTGTTGACAGCTCCCTCCCTCCATCTTTCAGACCCTCCCCACCCCTTTTTTCCCTCCCAGCTCATCCCTTTGCTTTGCCTTATATTAATAAAAGTTTGGCATCTTCACTTTGCCTGCATCTCTGTGGAGCTGAAGCAAACCCGGGGCCCTGGGACACACAGGCCCCTGCTGCCGTTCTCTGCCACGCCGTGTTTTGTGCACAGAGCCAGAGGAACGAGGGCAGGTCAGGCTGGAAAGGTCCCTGTGCTGAAGGTGCAGTTCCACAGCACTGTGCAGTTCCAGATCTTGCTGAGCATGCTGGAGCCCCTGGATTTTGGGAGAGCCAACCTGAGTATGCTCTGAACCCAGCTGAGAGGGATTCCATGGCAAGCATTCATGGAGGGCAAAGGAGCTTGGAACACTGGAAGTTTTCAAGAATAGCTTCCTGAAAGCACAGCAGTGCTCCATCCCTGCACAGGATGAGGAAGAGGGCAGAACCAGGGAGCTTAGCAGGGAGCTCTGGGTGTGCCTAAGGGCAAATGAAGCAGCAGCAGCACGGTGCCCGAGACTCGGACACGCGGCCGTGCCGGTGCCCAGAGCGCTGTCAGGCAGTGCCGGGATCCCGGCTGTGCTTCTGGTCCCCACAAGTGAGGAATGGCAGCCCCAGGCTCAGAGCCAGTCAGAAAGCCAACCAAGGGAGAGCAGAGGGAGGGCAGCCTTCCAGTCTCTCTCAGGCATGGCCGCAAAACAGCCCCTGCTGCTTCTTCCTGCGCCTGTGTTTGGGCTGTGCTGGTGGCAGAGCCAGCCAGGTTGGGCTCTGCGTTCCAAAGCCTGTTGGCAGCGGGCATGAAAAGCTCTGTGTGCACAGCAGAGAGGCCTGGAAGGTGCTGGCAAGAGCATCCTGCAGGAACAGGGCTCTGGTCCCTGGCCAGGAACAGCCTGGTTTTGGTGCTGTGAGCACAGGCAGGAGCTGAGGCAGGTGAAGAGGCAGTGGGCAGCTTGTGTTTGTGGAGGGCCTGGGGCTACACCTCTGAACCTGTGTGGAGGCCCCTGGAGGGCCTTCTCCTATGCTATACCCCACTGGCTCCTTCCCCTGTTCCTATGCCTGAACATAGCTGCCTGAGGCTCCCCCACCCCTTTTCCCTGATTGGGTCTCACCTTGCTGGAGGGCAAGGACTGCCGGGAGGCCACGGTGGGGGGAGAGAGTTTTTGACCTTGGGAGGAGGACGGGGTGGGGGACAGAACATCTCGCCGGCCGGCTGAATTAAACACCAATGGACATTGTGCAAAAGTCTCTTCTGCTTCTTTACTCTGGACTTACTAGCAGCTTGTAAACTGCAACAAACCTGCGCCTGGAAACACACTTGGGGGAATAGGAGCTAAAGCTGGAGTGCCTGTCCTGAAAGGACCTGAAGTCATTCAGCCTTGCCAGCGTTTTTCTCAAGGGTGTGTTGGTGCTCCCCAGGAAAGCCACACATTTGGGGAAACACCTCTGGAGGAAAGGGGCTTGCTTCTCAAGGAAAGTGCTTCCCAGGGAGCTCCCAGTGAGGCAGGTGCAAGTGTCCCCCTTTGGCTCTCTGTGCTCAATTGAGTCTTTGAGGCCCATTGCTCTTGGCAGAGGGGCAGGGAGAAGGCAGTGAGGAGCAGGTTTGGCATCTGCCTGGACCTGTGGAGATCTTGAATCATCATAGAATCAAGGTATAGTTTTGTTCCATGGGACTTTAAGTACTGTCTTCTTCCGCTACCTGCTCTGGTCAGGCTATGCCTTCCACTAGATAACATTGCTTCCAGCCTGGTTTTGAACACTTCCAGAAATGGGGCAGACAGGTTTTCTGGTCAATGTGTGTTAGAGCCCCATCATCCTCACCAGAAAGAATTTCTTCCTTATATCCAGCATAAGCCTACTCTTCTAGTATAAAGCCATTCTCCCTTGTCCTGTCAATATATGCTCAATATATAAATTCAAACTTGAGTCTGAATTTGTGAATCTGAAAGATGGAGATCTTCAGAACTTTTTGCAAAAGACTGAAGAAGCTGGAGTGTTTTTTGCCTGACAGGGAAACTTGGTAGGGTTTCACTAAATGGTATCCTTCAAATTGTCTTGTTGGGTGGGTGATGCCTGTGACTGCAAAATATGAGGAAAGGAAAAAAATTTGCTCTTGGAAAGTTTATTTATGACCACCTCTTTCCTTTTCAAACTGATAAGTGGTGAAGGTTGGGGGCAGGAGAAGTGGAGTAAGTTTAGTTTCTCTGGATCTGATGAACTGTAGATCCTCATGATCTATAGGGGCAGAGATCTGAGCATTACAGATATTGCTATTATGTTCTTCCTGGCAAGCAACAGAATAAAGGAAGGGAGGCTTGGGGAATAGTCAATTTCTGTTGGAAGGCTTCTTGTAACCTGAAGATGTGAGATCTGTGGCCTCTCTAAGTTTGGTGTAGTTCAGTGATTAATGACTAAGTTGGCTTTTAAAATAAAACCCCAGACTATGGGGTTTGAGTATTTACCTGAAGAGGAGATCAGGGAATGCTTGTTGGGCTCTGCTGAGTAGCCAAGGGAAAAACCAAATCTCATCGGTGGAAGCAGGCTAGAGATTTAATGTAACCGAGTGTTGTTCCAGTATCAAGAAAAGTATCTTTGGGTGATAATGTGAACACACCCCTGTACTCTAAAATTGTTGTTCATAAGATCCACTCTAACTTTGATTTCCTCAAAGGTAGTCTCTTATACTGGATGTTTCCAAGTGTAGTTTCAGCAGATGTTTCTCCATGTGCTTGTGGAAGTGAGAATGTACATTCCATACTCAATTTCCTCTTCCTGGTAATGATCAAAAGTTTTTTTTATTGTTGTGGTCAGTAGATTTATAGTTAAGGCTCTGGTTTTGGTCTGTTTCATATACAAGCAGGAGAAGGTTTTGTGGTGGCTCTTTGTCCCAAAAGCAGTGATTTTTATGTGATCTAAGAGGCTTGTTAGCAGTCTCTCTTGCTAAATATCTCTGTAGACAAGCTGTCAGGAAGTATTGCTCTTCTTTCTTGGACTCCTCCTTTCCTGTGAACATGCTGAGTGATCATGTAAAAAAGCCAAGATAGCAAGATTAGAATCGGAAGAAGAAATTTAATGCTGATAGTTAGTTAATAGTTCCCATCTGGAATTTGCTGAAGTAAAAAAGTCATGATGCAGCTTGTGAACCTGAAAAGGGAAAAGAGGAAAGTGTGTGTGCTTCTAGGGAAGGAGAGAATTTCAGCTGTCCCGTTCAAAATCCTGCCTCTTCCCTCAAGCAGCCTTTTTGTGGAGCACTTATGTTTATCTCAGTGGAGAACAGGTATTTCTCTGGAGATGAGTTTGCAACAAGGACCTGACTTCATCTCTTTTTCCCTGTGAAAAATCTAAAGGGCAGGCAGATCTTTGAGTCCTCATCTGTCCTGCAGCCTGGGCATTCCCACCACAAGAAGAGATGTTGATTTAAAAGAAAACCATGCCCAGCCTGGGGAAGCAGAGGGCGATCTGGGCTTGAATGAGAAATGAAAATTTGCTGTGGAGTAGAAAAAGACTGAACAGCTAATCAGGATATTATAGTGTGGCTCTGGCAATGCAGGTAATTTTCAGAAACAAGACCTAGGCTTGGTTCCCTAGCATAGGGAACGTCATTTGCTCACATTCTCCCTATTCCTGTGTAGATAGGAAAGGAGGGTCCTCTGAGAATTTTGTATTATGCTTTGTGAGATTCATGCTAGCAGAATGAATATTCACTATTTCCAGACTTCTTTGGAGAGCACCTTCACAGCTTGTCTTGTCCAGAGTTAGTGTGTTGAACACTTGTTTTTCTTGAGACATGGGAAATATTTGTGCTGTCAAATCTGCTTGGCTTTCACGTCTGTTTTCAGAGAACCTTTAATATTTACTTGGAGATTTTATTGTCCCTGTGTTGGTGGAAACCCTCCCTTTTTTCTTGTCATGAAGAACTTAGAAGTCTTTCCATTTTTCTGAAGATAATTCAATGCACTGCAAGAGCCAAGAGGATGTTTGAGAGGTCTGAACCTTTTTTTCTTGTGAATAACTAATTCACATAGAGCATCAGGGATTTAATTTCCAGACAAGCTGCAAAATGAAAGTTTTCATTTCTTCTTTGCTATTAGCTGAAGCTGGAAATACTCTGCAGTGATAGCAAAAAGTCAGGAGGATATTGTGACTGTCTGGGGGAGGAATGGAAGTCTTTGCCTTTGAACCATGCTTTGGAACCATGTTTGTTTTAAATCTTTTGGCCTTAGCAAAAAGCTGAACAAGAACAATATGTTTCTCTAGTTTCTTACTGTTGTCTCTCCTTGGGGGCAAGAGGTCTCTCTTTAAAACCCATTTCCCATTCAGTTTATCTCTTCCGAGTTCCATTCCAGTTCCCACTCTAGTCAGTCACAAGTCTTCTAACTTAATAGCAAGTTGATTTGGGTCAAGATCCATGATTTGAACAGTGTGGAAGTTAGGAGAACTGCCTGACACCTCCAAACAAGGCCCTGCTGCAAATTACATGGGTTTTTTCCTCCATCTCCTCCAAAGAGCAGGAATATTGGCTGTGAAATTATAAGTTTCAATGCTGGCATCTTTTTATCATGAGAAATGACAGATAAGGGTTTTTTTTTTCCATAGAAGGTCAAAATTTGTTGCATTGTTTGTTTTGTGGTTTTTTTTATAAGCAACTTCACTGCTTAACTTTCATTTGTAAAAATAACATTCCAGTGTGAGTGGGATGTCCTCCCTGTGAGACACTGCTGGGAAGGATGTGGGGCTCTGGTCCAGTTGAGAGAAAAGTTCTTTCCCCTTTTAGAACATTCTTACTGTAACTTGCACTTACCCAATTTTCGGGTCTTTCATGGTATCTGAAGAGCTTTTAATGAAGTATTCTTCACTAGAACATTACTCTTTCTGGCACTCGCAAAAAATGTTCCTGTAGTCTCAAGGAAAAGCCATTTTGAAAGAATTTCACAGGAATCCTGGAATGCTTTGTGTTGGAAGGGGCTCCAAGCCCCAGTGTGCAGCCTGGCCTTGGACACTTCCAGGGATCCAGGGGCAGCCACAGCTTCTCTGGGCCTCACCACCCTCACAGGGAAGGATTTTATCTCAATTTCTTATCTAACCCTGCCTTCAGTCAGTAGGAAACCATTCCCTGTGTCCTGTCACCCACCCTTTTGTAAAGAGTCAGAGAGTGTCCCCAGTCCTTGCCACATGTCTGCAGCCAGAGCAATGCTTCTGTGGGTCTTGGGGCCTTCTGGGAGTGAGGCAGAGCAGATGGGAATCTACAAAAGAGTGGGAAGTACATTAATTAATCTCTGCTTCCCAGTTTCTTCCAACATCTTTGCAAAATAGCCACGGTGAGTCATCCTGAAGCCTGGTCATTTTTCCTGTGGTTAGGAGTTCCCAGACTTTTGTAGGACGTGTCCTGATGGAAGCATGGATTTACACCAGATTTTTTTACAAGGATCTAAGCTACCATAAATAAAACTCAGGTATCCTTAACTGAAAGCCTTTTAAAATAAAAAAAAATTTAAGCAGTCGAGGTTAGTATAAGGGGCCATGTCCTGGTTTATGTATGGATATAAGCCAAATCCTATTCCTTGTAGGCAGGATTTAAAGATTTAAGTCATATTGTTGCAGTGCTGCTCCCACAGAAGCCCATGGAAAACCTCCCAGTGACTTCAGAGAGGACAAGGATCCCATCTCAGATCTAGCACAACCTCTAGAGAACACATCTGGCCAGTGGGAAGAGGACAACTGTGATAAGGAATTTTGCAGGCTCTGTTGGGAAGCCACTGAGAACAAGACTGCCTAAAACATAGGAAACAGCAGAGGGGGAAGGAAAAATAAGCAAATATGGACCTAAATTCAAATTTATTTCTGCTTTTCAGTGTCTTTTACATGAGGGGAAAGGCAGTGCTGCTTTTGCCTCCACCTCTAAGCTTCATGCTGTCTCTAGGCACATAGTACAGAACTTAGATTCTAGTAAAGGCGTGAATTTACCACTTATGGCACCAAAATGATTGAGTGGGGGAGGCTGAACTCCAGAAATACCAGCATATCTGCTCTGATCAACTTAGCAGCACACCACAGGAGCACTTTCTCCTGGTTGTGTTGTATCCCACACAATGGCAAATGATGCTTTTCCCTGTAATAGTTCCTTGGACAGAAATCCTGCAGTGGAAGGGTAGACTCCAAAACCAAAGTTTTGACCCCAAAAAAAGTCTTATTCAGAATTACTGGAGGACTTTTCTTGTATACCACAGATTCAGCTGGAAAACTTGAAACAACTCTTAGCTTCTTGTCCCTGTAGAATTTGTTACAGAATTTTACATCCTTCAACATTCACGCTTGAAACCTATTGGATTTTTAGCTGTTTGTGTTCTGTGTTTGTTGGTGGAGCTGGTATCAGCCCTTGCCTCCACAGTGGGTGTGTTGTCACGTGTGAGTGGTCAGCTCTACAGCAGCAAAAACAGTCAGCAGGAGGAATAATTTGGGGAAATTCAAGTTATTGCACTGAAAGTATGTTCATTTTAATGTTTTGGCCTGGCAAATTGCTTATTCAGACAGTCCAAATTAGCTAAAACTCATAAAATGTAATAATGGTTGCAAACAGAGGGACTTTGAAGGATGAACTATGATATTTAGTAGTGTGTTCACAACATGAGTGTGACTGGGGGACAGAGTCAGAAAAGGAAATTATAAGAATTGCCATAATTTGGAGCGCTTCCCCCACATGTGATATGTGATGTTTTCGTGTGCCTGAGCACTCTGGACCCTCTGAGATAACTGGGGAGATGGATTTAGCCCAGAAATCCTGGGGAAGGATCTTACAATTAGAAGGAAGATAAGGCACTCTCTTGGCAAGTTCCTTAACTCACCCAAGGCTTGTCCTAGGTTAGAGGCTGGGTTTAGAGCTGGATCCTTTGATTCTGGGTTTGTTTTTTTTTTTATTTTTTAATTAGGTCTTGATCACCTTGGCAGTTTTGAAGCTCTCCCAGACATACTTTGTGGCCAAAACAGAAACCCTCTAGAGCCTGGCAGCTCAGGGTTCTCTCACAGACTTTCAAGGGTTCTCTCAAACAAACACTTTGCAGTGATTGTGACACTGAAGGACCATGGCAGGCCTGTTAAAACCCCTTGTGTCCTGGGCATCCTTGTGTCAGTCAGCCCAGTGGCGTACTGAGGAGTGAATCAGTGGGGAGAAAAGCTGTCAGAGGTTCTGCTGGACAATTTGTCCCCATGGCAAGCCAGAACAGCTCCTTGAACTGTTTTGGAGCTTGACTCATGCCAGGAGGGGACCTTTTCTCTCAGCGATTTCCCGACTGCTTTCTGGGCTCATTTGTTTTTCTTGCAGGGGTGGTTTGTGCTGCAGGGACTGCAAGGAGAGGGCATTCATTCTTCCTCTGACACATCCCTGCCTCGCCCCCCTCCTGCTCCTGGAGAGCACAGCTGGCACAAAGCCCTCCTTGGAGAGGTTAACCAGATGGATGGGCTCCACGGCGGGCTGGGGCTGGTAGGAAATGCAGCGGTGTGCAGTGCCAAAGCCATGATGTGTGTGCTCTTTCCACTGGGAACACTGACTCATGAAACAGAATAAAAAAGCTGTTACATTTCTGCGTGATGAAAAAAACGGGCCCCAGTCTAGTCAGAACCTCTTATGCATTCACACAGCCTCTGTCCAGTGAACGCTTTCCCTGTTGGAGCTTGTGAAACCTGGCTTCCCTTGGTAGGAATTAAATTTATTTCAGCTGAAAAGAATTGGGTGTCACCTTGGATGGGCCTTCTCCTCACCCCTAGCCGGGGCCAAGCACTGGTCCTGTGACTTTCTAAATACAATCCAGATTATTTATTTGCTGTTATTTTAATTGAGCTGGGAAGAGCTTGGCCGTGTCTCCCTTGGGTTGTGCTGTCAGCTGGTTGCTGATCAGTTATCCAAGGTATGCTTGGTAGAAAATAGAGAAAGAAGCCCTTCCCATAGCCATGGTTCCCACTTCTGATTCCTGTTTCAAGCACAGAGTGTGAGAGACCAGCAGGAGAAGTAGATCGGATAATCAGAGGAGTGTTCTCACTGTATTCAGCATGAGGTGCAACAATTAAACACTGGGTTTTATTGCATGATGCGTTACAAAATAATTGTGAGGTGGTGCTCGACCTTATGCAGTCTTATAGACTAAGTTTAGGCAAAAAGCCCTTGAACCTCTAATTATTGCAACTATGAACTGAGTTAGGCAAAAAGCCCTTGAACCTCTAATTATTGCAACTATGAACTGAGATACACAGCTAAGTTGCAGTTTATATTGAGCCATGGCCTCAAACTACCTGAGATTTCTGCAAATGCCTCTTTATGTTACCTAAAATAGGAACAAATGCAATATAATTCAAATATTGTGACAGATCTTGAACTGCCTTTGGTAGCAGCAGCATAATAAATGTAGAAATTAAGCAGACTCTGTCAAGTCTGGAATTGGATCAATGATCCTTGTTGGTCCCTTCCAACTCAAAATATTCTATGATTAAGAAAGAAAAAAAGTGTTTTGCTTTGCACTGAGGTTCAGACACAGCTCAAGGAATCACTGCTGCTTGCCCACACCCTCACAGTTGATAATTGTGTGAGTTGTGCCTTAGCCAAAAGCTGTTCCTGATTTTTTGTGCAGCCCAGGCTTAAATGCTCAGCTCCTGTGGTTTTGCTAGGTGGGGAGGTCAGTTTTGGGGAGAGTATAACCTCCCCAGGTTGAATCCATTCTCCTTTTTTCTGACACCCCAGGCCCTCGGAAATAGTTTTTCTCCATCTTTCCTGCAGGTTCCTTCAGGAACTTTAAGGCCACAGTTGTGTGTCTGATCTAGGTGGTGTAAAGACACGGCACTGTTGTTGTGGCAAGCTTGTCCTCTCAAGCAATACCTTCCATGATTTATTTTTTTAGGGGGAATCCGGAGGGATGTGAAAGCAAGGTTACAGTTTCTTGACTACTGCATCTCTCTCAATGTCCTGCTTAGGCCACTAAATTCAATTTTCGTGAGCTTAAGGCATCCTAGTGGAAAAAAAATCTTGTTGCTTGGATTGGACTTGGATTTTTCTTGGATTTTCTTTGACCAGTGGGTTTTTCATGTGCTCTGGGAATGCATCCTTGCCTTTCAGTTCAGTGTTCTGGCTTGATGAACTTATCAGTGCGTGTGAATTTCTGGAGGCAGGGTGGTTTCCTGCTTACAGTGGGAACAAAGTTAAAGGCCAGGAACTCTGCTTAAATCCTTTTGTTATTAGCAGAATGTACTGTGGCCTTTGGCATCCCCTAGTTCTGCTTCTCTGCAAACTGATAGATGATTATAGTGATTGTGGTAATTATGGTAATTAGGGTACCTGCCATTTGTGGGAATGTGGAGGATCCTGGAGAAGAATGCAGCTTTTTTGGAATTGCAAGCCAGTAAATCTGTTGAGTATTAATGGTTTGTTAAATTTATTGAGCCCTTTGGGACTGCTGAATGAAAGACCTTACATAAATGACACTTAATTATTGTTATTGCTAGAGAAGGGCTTGCTCAAAAGCAGCAGTTATCTGGGAATCTGGGAAACAAAGGTCTGGAGCTCACTGCCAACATCTGCTACCACTTAAAACTTACAGCATGAGGCACTAATTTGGAGAGAGAGAGATTCTGCAGCCCCTGAGTGTGGCAATCCTTTGGTGAGGCTCTTCACATCCTGAGTGTGTTCTGCTCACCTTCACTCCTTGGGAAGGGACTCTGCCCTGGGTGGTCACGGGGGTTGTGGGACGTTCTGGTTACAAATCTGCTTACAAATCTGCTTTAAACACTGCTTCCTTCCTCACAGAATTGAACAGGAAGGGGCAGTGATGTTTTTTACTCACGACCTCAGGTGTCCTCACAAACATGGGCAGGACTGTGCTGCGGAGTACCAAGCAAAGTTTTCCAAGGCAGGTAAGGACGCTTTCTATTTCTAGGAGCTCCTTCAAGCTCTTGGGTCTCAGCATGCGGAAAAAATCCACTAATGTGTGGTGTTTGGCTTTGCTTCTGGAGCAGTGGGAAGCTCCACCCCTCCATTTGAAGGGAACCTGGGAACCTTGCAACACCGATCTGCTGTGAGTCATGTACTCAGCGGCTTCAGAGGAGAGAGGAATAAAACCTTCTACCCCCCCAGGCTGATTGCCAAGGAGTGCTGCCATGTCCTAGCAATCTCATGGATACTATGATGAATTCACTGACCAGCTTCTTGGAGCCTTTCTGTGCTGCAACAACAGCCGAGGGAACAGGGCAGGGCAAAGACATTTATTTAAATGCTTCTATTTCTGTTCCTGTTCTGGACCAATAAACTGTGAACTGGCTTTTGACCAGCAGGTTTGCTCACAGTCATGAGGAGCAGGTAGTGGTGACTGGTGGAGTTTTGTGTGTTGACTGAACTGAACTAAATTCTTCCCATAACAGCTCAGATGGATCACTTAGCCATTTTGGGAGCATATTCAGCTAAAAACAAAGCCCACGATTCAGTAAAGTGCTGCTTTCTTTGTCCTATTCTTAAAATATAATCCAGGGAGCTTCCAAATCTGTAGAAAGAGGCCAGAGCAGCATCTCACATGTGTGAGCAGCCCTTCTGGGGCACACAAGATCCAACCTGAGGTTTAGTTTTATGTCAGGTGGAGGAGGTGTTTGCTTTTTGGAGATCTCCTATGGCACACAGACTTCCTCATCACTAGGGGAAGGGAGAGCTCCACCTCCATCCCCTCTCTCGTCTCCCAACTGGCCTCAAGTTCCATCTGCTGCATTTGGGCCACTGCTGGTCATAATGGTATTTTAACTCCATTTGATACATAAATACTTCATTATTCAGGAAACCCTTTCGTTAGAGGTTGGGAGGAAAGAAAGGTTTCTTTTTCTGAGATCCTTTTTCTTTAGCAGCTCAACTACAAATGGAGGCAAAGAAAGAGAAACAGTATTTTCCCTCCTGTTCTTTTCCTCCTGTTTGATCTTCCCTGCTCTTAGGACATTTTTGTTGCTCTTTCCACGCCACAGAGATGAATGTTTCCTTCAGCATCTGCCCTCCCCTGAACCCATCCCCACAAAGGCCTGTGGTTGCTCAGCACATTTGCATTAATAATAATTGGCTGAGAGCAGTGCCCTGTGCTCAGGACAGCTGGGGTTGCTCTTGCACTTGCTTTCCCAGAGTACTAGGAAGGAAGATTTCCTCCACAGCACAGCCCTGCACAGCTCAGGAGAGAGTGGAGAACGGAATGCCAAGGATCAGCTGGTTCCCAAATAATTTCATGGTGGCAGGAGCTGCAATTTCCACAGTGGTTGGTTCTGGTTTGGACCAAGAGTCCATGGCCTTCCCACTTGCCTGCTGGACTGGGAGAGTGGAAATATTAATTTGAGCATGGGAGGTTCATCCCTTTGCTCAGAAGAATGGAGAACTCCTTTTTTGTGCATGGATGTGAACTCTGGTTTTGCAGGGATCTTGTTTCTTTATAAAGCAGCAGATAGACATTTCCTTCCAAAGGCACACAAGACCTTTTCACTCAGGATTTGCCTGTGTTTTCATAGACTTTGAGATCTGACTACATCTCAGATCATGCTCAGTAGTTCATGTGCACAGTCCAAACTGTTCGGTTTCTGCTCTGCAAAGTTATTGATGCTTAATGGGTTAACTCCCTTAATTAATAAGGAAACTGATTTTTTTCTTCCTGGTCTTGAGGTTTCCACTTAGGAACAATTCAAGCTGACTCCCTCATACTTTTGACAGCCTTTGATACTTTCCTGACAAGGTCTTAAGTAAGTATTGTTGCTCCCTAGTGATTTAGAAACAGTAAGTCAGAACCTCAAAGACTGAAAAATAAAATCAAAATTACTTTTTTCTGCATCTTCTGTTCCTAAATCTTTTAAGGCTTGTTAGTTCCTATTCCCCAGGCCTTGCTGAACTGTAGCTGCTGAAGTGCTTTTTCACACAAAATTAGTCCCAGAACAGCATTTTGAACGAGATATTGGATAATCTGAGAGTTGACAGCATTGATTTTGCAGAGTGTTATTGGCTAGTTCCCTGTGCTGATTTTAAACATTTCAGTGGTGTTGGATATTGCTGATTAAAATTTTGATGTGCTCATCCTCAGGTTGTCTGTGCAAGTGGGAAGTAGCTGGGCTGGATTTGAGGCAGATGGATTACAATCGAGGCTCTGCATGGAGCGCATGGAGCATCCTCCTTGCTCATGCATTCCCTGACAGAGGAACTGAGGTCAGGACAAGCACCAGTGTGGTTGGAAAAGATCATTCTCAGTGTTGGACTGAAGGCTTGTACAGATACAAGAGTCCCTGATGTCAGGGAGAGAGAAATCCTGTGCTGCTGCAGCTCAGTTTGCACTCCAGTCTTTTTGGTTGTGATCTCTCCAGGCACAGCTACTGCTGAATTTGCTCCTTGGGACCATTCAACACATCCATATTGGGGATTTTATTTGGAACTGGAGAGAAAACACAATCCTAGTGCATTTTACGCCCTCTTGGGTCAAGGGCTGGATGCATTTTCTATCTTCTCCTGCAGTAGTTTCAGGAAATGTTGTTTTGTTCCTGGTGATGCTCCATCAGAGCTGCTCTGAGGAGATACTCTGGCTGACACTCAGCTCCAGCCTTGGAGCCTGCTCCAGAGCCATTCCTGCCAAATGCCTGGCCACTGAGTCCCTGCTTCCCAGCACCAAGAACTGGCTCCTTGCAAGGTGGGGAACTGCTGGGGGAGGGAGGCATTTTGTGAATCACAACTCCCACGCCTTTGCATACCCACGGCTTCCCAGCCAAAATACCTCCACCCTTACTCACACCAGATCCCACCTTTGCTCCAGAATCTTTTCCATCTGTCCTGCAGGCTGCCCTGCAAAAGGGAGATGGGAGAATCCAGGGCTTCTCTGAAAAGACAGAGAGCTGACTTGGAGAAATAAATGTGTGTGCCTGCATCCAGTGGCCCCTGATCTCCCCTGTTCCTGCTGCCACTGCCACCACCAACACAGGTGACAGCAGGAAGAGGATGGATTTACCAGCCCAAGCTGTAGGAATATCTTGCAGCTGGACAAGAAGCAGTCTCAATTTCAAAGTGGGTGCCTTGAGAAGCTTTCTCAGCTCTAAGAGCTTCCAGAGGGACTCTGCTCGTTTTTCATGGGATGTGTATTTGATAGTAGGCCAAGGAGGATATTTCTTCTGGGTCTTTAGCTAGTGGCAGGGATTTCCTGCAGTGTGGACTGTTTGAAGCACCTAAAAGCATGTGCTGGTGTAGGGCACTCTCAAATGGCTTGGTTTGGAGGACCTGGGTGGGAATATCAGGCAACACCCAAAACTTTTGGGATATTAGTGGTGCCTGGGAAGGAAAAGATAGGGATTTTCTTGCTGGTGGGGAGTGGTGAAAGCAATCCACCCTGTTGCGGGAATATTAATCATGAAATACAGGCATCTATTGCCCTTTCTACCGTATGTTGGGGTGGTAAGAGTGGCGTTCTTCTCCTCCTCTTTCTTTTCCCATATCCATGAAATAAGGATGGTGTCTTGCCTGTTTATCTTCCTAGATGTAATGCAAGGATATTAATCCCATAATCTTTGAGCTGGTGTTTGGATACCCAGTGAAATGGATAGGCATGAAGAGGCCAAGTCCCACTAGGCTAATCTTGTCCCCAAAGAGATTCCCAGAGCTGGATCTGCTCTGTAAAATAAGAATTTCAGTATGAACAGAGCCCCTTGAGCTGGTTGAGGATGCTGAAGGTTGGCAGGAGTGGCTGTAGCTGGCTCATGGTCTGAGGAGGAAATGCCAGGCAGGAGTTTGTCACTGCGTAACTGATATTCTTAGCTCCACCCTGCTCCCTGTCCTCCAGCTAAAGCTTTCCATGGAAAATTTAGCTACCATTGGCTCTGGTCGAGGCTCCAGGCATTGAGGCAGCTTTCATTTGTGCTGTTCAGGTCTTTAAAAAAACACAGCAGGGGCTAAACCCCCAGTGAGGTCACAGTCTGGGTAGTGACTGATGGATGAAAAGTTGGCCTTGTCCCCCAAAATGGTGATTATTACTGTCTTTATGGTCATGTCTGGGGTGTTCAGGTTACAGAGAGGGGGTGACTCGGCTCTATCAACATCTGAGCTGCCTTACAGCGTTGTCTGTCTTCATGAACCACCTCGGGCAGACTGGGAGTGGAGCTCAGTGCCTCCCATCAGCTGGGCTGAGTCTTGGCCGTGGTGGGAGGCAGGTTCTCCCCAGCTCACTGATAAACCACTCTCCACTTAGGCTGGCACTAAGGGTTGGGAGCATTTGCTTTGGAAAGAAATTTGGCACAGGACAACAAAGAGTCGAGATGCTTGTTTTGTTCACAACTGAGCTGCAGAGAATTTCAGGACGTGGTTCTGACTTTTTCTTAAGCATTTTGCTTTCTTCACGGCTTTGTCTAATGTGATAAGACTTCAGAGAGTTGTTTCAGCCAGAGGTGGGTCTTCAAGCATCTGCAGGTTCACGCCAGGTATCTGTGTCAGAGCTAGAAATAAACCCCATGTCTCCAAAGACTTGATCTCATCACTGCCAGGGAGTTAGAGGTGCTTTTTCCTTGTGTTATATGAAAAGAAGGTTGGGCTGGAGTGTCTGCCTTGGCAGACACTGCTTTTCCTTTTCCAGGGAATGAGGGGAAGGGATTCCTTCCAGTGGCAGTGAGAATTGCCTTTGTGTTCAAGCCCATAAACTGCAAGAGATGAAGCTGAACATTATGTACAGATTAGAAATGTAGCTTTGCCCAGGAACTAAAGATGCAGGAAAAAAGAGTCAGGGCCTTGGCAGCAGCCTGGAACGTACACCGAGTTCTTATGTTGGGTGTGGGATTAAAGCTTCTTCTTGTGGCCATTGCAGGGAAGTCTTTGAGACTGTCCTCCAGTGATCCTTGGAGTTTTCCTGGGAAATGGGGAATGGGTGCCGTGGGGGAATGCTGCAGCATTTCTGTAAACCAAACCAGCTGCTTATGAGCCTTAAAGCTCTACTGCTCTACTCCCCAAGCTGAACGTGCTCCACTGCTCCAGGAAAAGTCATGCACTTGAATTAGAAAGCCTGAGGCACTCTGTTGTTCTTTGGTTTTTTTATATGTGGGAGAAGGAGCCACAAGTTTTATTTTATTTTCTCTTCACTGTGCTAGGGTGGGGAAGAGTTTTTTTAACAAGAATGAAAAAAAGATGAGCTGTAACCTTTTCTGTTTGGAGTCTGAGGGGGTAAAAAAATCACACCTCTAAAAAAAGAAAAAAAGAAGAATTTTATTGGACCTGTTGAGGACACAAAAAATGTCTTATATTTCAGTTCAGCTTCAACAGCTGAGCTTGGAAAAAAAAATTAGTAGAAGAAAGAAACATTGTTTTAAATAAAACCACTTCAAGTTCTAAACTTGGAACTTTTCCCTTGAAAAATGTTACAGCGAAACATTTTGTGAAATTTGAAACTTAAAACTCATATGGAGTCACTCTTTCCTATGAATATTTAAATTTTCAACGAGGTCTCTATTTGCTCCAGCGCTCTAGTGAAATATTCTTAAATAATGTATGCCCGTAAAAAAGTGTCTTTTCCCTGCATTCAAACCCACTGGTGTTTAAAGAACCTTTTCTATGAAGGGGGAAGATGTGTCAAGGTGTATTTGCAACAGGGAGAGCCTGAAGTACAAGGATTCAGGCTTCAGCTGGGTGATGCTGGAAGATGGAGAGAGAATTTCTGAAAGGCATGGAGGGATAGAAAAAGAGGGGATGGTTTAAAACTCAAAGAGAGAATGTTTAGATCAGATATTGCAAAGAAATTCTTCCCTGTGAGGGTGGGGAGGCCCTGGCACTGGTTGCTGATCCCTGGAAGTGTCCAAGGGCAGGTTGGATGGGCTTTACATCCCTCTTGGGTTTGCTTGCCAGCACTTTCCAGCTGGCATGTTTGCATGAAGGCTGCACCAAGTATGAACTATATCAACTATTTAGTTTTTTACCCCCCTCTGATACTCCTATTTTATCCTGTTCTGTTCATATCTACTATTTTATCTAAAACACTTGGAGTAGAAGTGGGGAGAGGGCTTGTTTTTACTTGCCATAGATTGAGGATAGTGAAAAGCTATAAAAATGCAGGCAAAAAGAGACTCTGAAAGGGAGTGATGGAAACAGTGGGATTGTGGTTCTTGGAGTTTTAGACCAACCAGGCTGCTGTCAGCTGCCTGACTTCTCCCAGCTCTTACACTGGTCACTGAGGTAACTGTGTCTATCACTGGAATTGGAAATTCAGCTCTTGAGTTAGGAAGCCCAGTTTGCTGCCACGAGCAGCCATGTGTGTGCTGTCTCCTCGTGGATTCACCTTGGATGCCCTGGCTTTCCATGTCTGCGAGATGGAGCATGACAAGGCTTTAGCTTCCACCAGAGCAGCTGCATCCCCATCACTTTTACAGGCACTTTGCAGCTCAGACCAAGCCTAATTTGCATCAGGGCTGATGAGCTCAAACACATGCAGGGACAATGCCAAGCAGTAACTCTTGCCATATCCCTGGATTGCGCTAGAAGTCACTCTTGTTCTGTACTGAGGCTGTTCCAGTAACTAACTGGCAGCTCCTGAAGAAATATGTCACCGTGAAAGATGCCATTAAACCTAGCCCATTTGTCTCCTGATGGAGACATTCCTTGTCTGACTTCC
This sequence comes from Calcarius lapponicus, assembly GCA_039654755.1. Taxonomy (NCBI): domain Eukaryota; kingdom Metazoa; phylum Chordata; class Aves; order Passeriformes; family Fringillidae; genus Calcarius; species Calcarius lapponicus. The sequence continues at coordinate 27,924,818 of CM077470.1, forward strand.
TCATGAATCATGGGGAGAGGGAAAACTTGCTTGCCAGGGCCTCCTACTCATTTTTATCCTGAGAATATTAATCCAGGCTTCTTCTCCAGAAGCCTCCATATAACCAAGCCAGGAGAGAGCAGGAAGGACAGCAGGAGATGGGCCAAAGTCCTACAGCTCCCATCCCTGTGTGTGCACCATGAAGTGGCTTTGGAAGGCCAGAGGGGGCCATGCCACCAAACTGAGCAGTGTGTAAGAGGAAGTTCATGAGTTTCAGTGCCTCAAACTGGAAAAGAGTGGGTTTAGATCAGATATTGGGGGAAAATCCTTCCCTGTGAGGGTGGTGAGGCCCTGGCACAGGTTGCCCAGAGAATCTGTGGCTGCCCCATCCCTACAAGTACTCCAGGCCAGGTTGAACTGGGTCAGAGTTTGAATCCCATTCTCAGGAGGGTGATAGAATTTTGCAGGATTTTTCTGTGTCTTAGGCTGACAGGCTTATAACAGCACTGTTACTTTAAAGGCTGATGCCTTCCTCTCCTTTTTGTGCTCCAGAGTCTCAACCACAAGCCTTGCTTTAATTTAAATTTTAAACAGCAGACAGACACACATGCAATGAAGAATTATGGGCTGTTGCTGCCAAAGATGCCATCAAATGGCTGAGTGAAAGGGAACATTTACAAACTAATAAAAGTTGTTATTAAGGGGATTATTAATGAAAGACCTTCGAGCAAAATAACTCCCTCTCCCTCCAAATGCCTGAGGTTATTTTTTTGCAGCCTCCTCTTTATTTTTCTTTTTACTAAGCCTTTTGGGAAGCTAAATACCAAAAGAAATGATTGAAGAAGCTGTCACCATCATATGGGTCATTTTTTTGGGACCTGGTTTCGCAAGAGCTCGTGTCATGTGTCTGTCCACCCCTGCTTTTTTGCACAGATGTGATGAACTTCACAGCCTGTTCTAATTAGCACCAGGCCTAATGAGGGGCTGTGAGTGGGAATTCAGGAGGGGGGAGAAGGAGGGAAGAGAAAAATAATTCATACTCTTATTACTTAGTTTTGGTAGTTAGGGGGGAAATATGACTTGGCACTTCAGGTTTCCTGTGGCAAATGGGGTGAAGAGCTGGGATTCGGGGGAGCTGGTGTGTTTTCCTAGGGTTTGGATCATGTAGGTAAGGGTTTGCCTGTCATGTCCTGGTAGGTGTGAAGGTGTTGCTGTACTGGGCACTGACCTGACAAGGTGACAGCAGAGGTTACTTGCTTTGCTTTGCTTTGCTTTGCTTTGCTTTGCTTTGCTCTGCTCTGCTTTGCTTTGCTGCTGGGAGGTCACTGATTCCTGGCATTGTGTCCCACCCCAGCAGCTCCAGCTCCTGCTCCAAAGTAAGCAGTGCCGTTTCCTGGTGAGTGGAACATCAGCAGGTTGGGAACACCTGGGGCTGTGCCAGAGCAGGCTCTCCATGGGCTAGGCTGGATGTATCAGTGCCTGAGGAGCAGATGTTCTCTCTCCTGTGCCGCCTTTCCTTGGAAAGAGGTGGGAGGACAGCTCTCTCAAGTCACTGGATGTCTGCACCCCCAGGGAGGAGAATCTCCTGCTCTGTTCTGCTCTCCTGAGAGCCCACCTGGATTCAGTGACCAGTTCTGGTGCCTCCAATGCATGAAGGACATGGATCTGTTGCAGCAAGTCCAGAGGAGGCCACAGAGCTCATAAGAGAACAGGAGAACCTTCCCTATGGAGACAGGCTGAGGAAGTTGGTGCTGTTTAGCCTGGAGAAAGTTGATATATGGAAGAAATTCTTCCCTGCAAGGCCCTGGCACAGGTTACCCAGAGAAGCTGTGGCTGCCCCATCCCTGGAAGTGTCCAAAGCCAGGTTGGATGGGGCTTGGAGCAACCAGGTCTGAGGGAAGGTGTCCCTGCCCATGGCAGGGAATGAGATGAGCTGGTATGAGATGATGCTCCCTCATAATGCAGTGCAAGGGAAGTGCATGTCTGAGCTGGATAGAGGCTTTTCAGGGAATCCAGGGCTTTTCTGGGAAGCTCAGAGCAGTTTGGCAGATGTTTGTGGATGGAAGTTCCTACAAAAGAAAGGCAGGGATTGATCAGTGTGGAGAAGAGAGAAGGCAAGGCCACGGTGCCTGTGCTCCATCTCTGGAAGGGACCAGGCTTGCTCCTGCAGCTCTGGTCTGACTTGGGCTGTTAGCTCAGACAGCTGGTAGAAAATGGATGATGCAGAAGAAGCATCTTTGGAGCTGGAAGCAGTAAAAGGCTTGGCTTCTTCCACAGCAAATGTTTCCGTGAATCAGGATGGAAAAAAATCTTCAGCTGGATGAATGGTGCGCAGCTGGGAGAGGGGACTCTGCCAGTTCCTCCCTCCTCGCTGTCACCGTGGAGGAAAACTGGGAATGTCTTGAAAGGGATTTTACATGATGCAAGTGCATCTTTTCTGGGGTTTGGGAGGCAGAGGCCTTGCTGGTGTCTCTCTTGGTTGCATCTGATGTGGATTGTCCCCGAGGGCCATGTGCCCCTTGCTCCCAGCCTTTGCAATCCAGCTGCAGTTAAAATCCTCTGGCCTAAGGAAAGCAAGGAGCTGAGCTGCTGCTCTGCTGAATAAAACACCTATCTCATGTGTGGCACTGGACAGCTCAGTGGGAGCCTGAGTAAAGGAATAAATGGGATTTAGTGCTCCCCACTCTCTTCCTGCCATCTCTGTGACCTGTGACAATGCACAGTCCTCTCTTGCAGCACTTCTGAGTGACTCCTGAGAGGTGCAGCTCCCACAAATCCCTGGAAAATACACCTCCAGGTGAGGAGAAGTTGGCGTTCACAGGAGCGCAGTGTTCCGCAGTGAGCAGCCAGCAGGGGCTGAATGCAAAACTGAGATCTCCACCAAGTCCTCCTGTTCAGGAGCTGCCACACCTCAGAAGCAGAACTTTCCATGCTGTTGTAACTCCTGCACCTGGAGGAGCTGGGAGGCAGTGAGACAAGGGGTTAGAAATTTAACTTAGAGTAGAAACCAATTTTAGAGAATTAGAATTTAGAATCTGCTGTTTAAACTTATTCAACCCGTTAACCTGTTGTGCTCACAAAAGGGACTGCAGAGAAAACAAAGAGATTCAAAGCTACTTAGAAAAGAATGCAGGCATGGAAGCTGAAGAGGGATAAAGAAGATCCAAATCCTTGAACACTGGCCTCCTTGCTGAGAAGCAGCCACGAGGATCTGACATGACATGATGATCTTCACCTCATGAAGCTTTTAGCTGGCACAGGTGTACCAGGGGTTTGACACAGAGCAGGATGTGGACAGAGAGATCTGTGAGTAGCTGACATAACCTGAGTAGCATTTGGGAATGGTTTCCTGGTTGCTTGCTCCTGGGAAGGCCCTGTTGGCTCAACTGGAGGGATTGCTGCTTTGTGGGCTGAGTAGGAGGGGAGGATCATCCATGCAGCCTGCATCCTCTGGGCAGTGGGAAGGAGCAGTATTCCCAAAAAACATCTCTCCCTTCTCTCTTAACAGCATAAGATGATCAGGGCAGCTGTGCTTTTACAGTTTCTGGTCTAAGCCCACGCCACATTTCTTTCCTGCGTTGGGTGCTTGTGGTCCTGCCTGTAAAATGGGGCTTCCTGAGACTCCTCTCTGGTTTCTTTCCTTGTGGGCTGCTACTCTGCTGGTTTGCTTCTAGATCTGCTCTCTCCCCCTGCTTCTGAACACCCTCTGTGGCAGCCTGAGGTGTGCCCGAGCCTCTCCCAGCTGTTGGTGTGGCTGATGCCCCTCAAGCATTTTGAAGGCAGTGCAGCACAGAAGGTCTGTGGGCTCCCCTTGCCTCTGGGCCTGGTTCTGCCAACCTCAGGTGACGCCACAGTGGCTGCACGGCCAGGCAGTATCCATGGATTTACTGTGTGTAAGGACAGCAATATCACAGAATCCCAGGATCATCTGGCTTGGAAGAGGCCTTAAAGCTCATCTCAATCCACCCCTGCCATGGGCAGGGACACCTTCCACTAGACCAGTTTGCTCCAACCTGACCTTGAACACTTTGGGGAAAAATTAGTCTTAATGTGAAAATCTCTGTTTTGTTCAGAATACACATTTTCCACTGGAGCCAGGACAGATGGAACACTCTGCCCATTCAAGCAGCACTGCCTCTCTCCTGGCTGCATGCAGTTGCTTTGGAAGAATAAGCTTATTTAGGGCTCAGGCTATTAAAAACATCTGCTTTCCCATGTATCCTGAAACACTGCAGGATCTGAAAATGGAGAACATGTATCATGCTTGTCCCAGCCACCATAAAACATCGGCTCCATGGTTTAAATTGTGGGATTCTAATGATGGTGTATCTGTATTATTCAGTCCTGTGTAATGCACTTTTGGTTGTGGTGCTGTGATCTCCCTTCCTGTGTTGGACCTGGGCCACCTAGCCATATTTGCAGTGTGTGGTTAAACATCAAATGCATCAGAATAAGCAAAATAATCACTTCCAGACTAAACACATTTCAGATTTGTTTAGAATATTGAACAAGTTTCATCACTGGGAGATGTCTCCTCTGTTGACATCAAGCTACATCGATGTGTCTCTGCTGATGCCAATTTCTTTTTCCCGTGTTTTTAGACTAAAAGCATAAAATCCTCTGAAAAATCCTCCTTTGACTGTGGTAACTCTTGGAAGAGGGTCAGTCTGAGCATCTCTGAGCATAATATCTATGTCTTCCATGGCCCCTGTGCAGCAAAAAGTTATAGACAGTTCTCCTCCTCTTTCATGTGGGAAAACTGGATCATGAACAGACAATAATCCTCATCTGTTTAGCTTGGAATGAGCTGGGAGAAGCTGGTGACAGCACTGGAGGAAAACAGAGTTTTGGCATTGGTTGAGTTTCCTACAAGACCCTTAACTATTTTTAGCAAAACTGCTTTCTGGAGATCAGGGCACTACAGCCCTCCTGCTTCCATCTATCCTTCATTTTTTTGGGGGGCTGATTTGTCTCTCTCCTTGCTGGCTACACTTGTGCAGCCGTGGAAAGAGTTTGTAATGCATCTGTGCTCCTCAGAGGTTCTCTGGCTGCCTGTTTCTCTGGAGAGGAGGGTGTAATTAAACAAGAGTCTCCCACCAAATTCCAGTGGGTAATCACCCACGGACCGTTGTCCCAAACCAGCCCTGACTCAGGCACCAAGCACCCTCTGGGTACCACTGCAGGAAGAGCCAACAGGCTCCTTCCCAGCCTTGAAAAACAGTGGGAATGCTGAGTAAGAGTGGGATAAATAACAAGGCTGGGTCCTGAGCCAAAAAAAAAAAAAAATCCCAAAAAAGGTGCCTGCAGTCAGTAGGTGTTGTCCAAAGTTAATGCAGAGCTTTCACATGGCCACGGTGAATGTGGATGCTCTGGAATAGTCAGCTTCCCATTGGGAAGCTTTCCTTGGAGTTTAACAAGACACTCAAGCACATGCCTCAGGGCAGAGAAGGGATTTTGGCAAGATCAGACATAAATCTGATCATCTGACTGGAGTCAGCCTGAGATAAGATTTAAAAAATGAGTTCCTAATTGAGCTCTTCCCCACCCAGAGATAGTTTTCATCTTGGACTTCTGAAGTTTTTCACTAATGAACCCTGGCTTCCCCTTACAAAATATTTCATCTTGGATAGCAATGTAGTCCATCATTTCAACCTGCTCTTGGAATGTTCGTGCTTGCAGCAATTATTTTTGTAAACTCAAAGTTGTCATTTTTTTTTCCTCTCGTACCTAAATAGTAAGAGACACATTACCATGGATAGCACATAGGGGTTTTTTTCCCAAATCATTGGAGTACAAGAGTGAGGATGGAGAGTTTGTGACAAATTGTAGTGTTGATAAACAAATGGGCTCAAAGGAATTCGTTTCCCAAAGTAACTGCAGCCATTAAAAAGTCCTTCTGCATATGTTTGTCCTTTCTGAACACATTCTTATCAGTATGTTTAGTTAGAAAAAATACTTTTTTATCTACCAAGAAGTGTCTATTCTGGTTGGTTTTTTTTTCAGAATGTGAAGTTTTGAAGCAAAAAAAAAAATTAGAAAGCATCCATTAATATCCCAAGAACAATCAAGATTTTAATTCAGATGCTGCTTTCTTCATAGTTTTAATGTCATTAAGAACAGGGCATTCAGAGATGAGGCTGGATGAGTTCTGTCATGTTTATGAAGTCATGGAAGCATCTGGATACAGTATGGAAATCCTCAACCAGAAACTTATTGAAGTCTCATTTTAATGTAATCATCCAGGCTTACTCCACTAAACTCTGTGTTTATTGTATGTGTTTATTGGCTTTGGACAGAAGATGAGTCAAGAATCAAACTGATGTTGTGGAATATCAGTTGAGATTGCATAGCTTTAGGGAAATATCCCTAATTGTGAATGCTAATTGTATGCACTTTTCAATATGTAATTGATTCCCAACCATCATGAGCAACAATCAAAGCTGCAGAGCAGCATCTGTTTGATGTGCAATGTTCAATCAATATTGTGTCATGACCTTTTGCTTTCTGAAGCATCATGGAGCAAAGAAACCAAGTAAACTGTGTGCCTGACACTGCAGTGCATCGCTGGGGCTTGGCTTATATGGCATCAGTTCCTTAATTACCAAGTGGGAATAAATAATAAACAATAAATAATAAACAATAAATAATAAATAATAAATAATAAATAATAAATAATAAATAATAAATAATAAATAATAAATAATAAATAATAAATAATAGTAGAGAATTAAACCTGAGGCACCACTTGGGATGTGTTGTCCCAGGATGAAAAGCTTCTCCCTAATTCTTTTTCTGTGTGTCCCTATGGCTGCTAAACCCCAGCAGACAGAATAGTTCAGCATGTGGTATCAATGACCCATCCTAATTATCATTTACCCCCCCCACACAGGTTAATTAGGCTGCTGATTAACGTGGCTTTCACTTTTCCCACGTAGCAGGGTCGCAGCAGCTTTGTCTGTGATGGGATTTACCCCTCTGTAGCTATTTCCAAAAGAAGTTCCTGAACTGATTCAAGAAGTCACTTGAAATGATTCCATGAAAAGAGAATGGGATAACTATTAGATTTATTTCTTCCTGTTTGCCAGGCCAAAAGGAGCTGGAAAAGAAAGAAAAGGAGGAAAGGAAATGAAACAGGTATTCAGGAGTGTTGCTCCTCGTGGAAGGACGTTTTTCTGCCACTAGCCCACCAGGACAGCTGGTGACATTTCACTGGGGATATTCCAGAGCCTTCTGGACACAATCCTGTACCCTGGGATGACCCTGCTGGAGCAGGGAGGTTGGTCCCTCCCAACCTGACCCATCCTGGCATTCCGTGAAACCAAACCAGCCAAGGACTGGAGGAGAGTTCCCGTTCCCTTGGAATTCCCTCGCCCTAATCCAGGTTTGGGGAATCGCTGGACTGTAACAGGTAAGGGTGAGCAGAGCTACCTGCAAAGCTGCCGTGGGATAATGGCTTTTATTTGAGCTGGAGACTGTTGGATCAGTTCCCAGCAGCAGCCGTGGGGATGGCCTGCAGGAAGCAGCTGAAAGCAAACAAACATTGGGGTTTTACTGTTTCTCAGAACTGTCTGGGTCACCTCCTTATCTGTGATTTGTGTTTCTCAAGAATAGGCTGCTCGACTCTCAGGATGAGAGGACTCACCACCTTGGAATTACAGCTGGGAAAAGCTTTTGGAAAAACAGAAGATGTGCTGGAGGGAGATAGTGTTTTCTCTCTGGCCTGGCAGGTTTGTATAGGTTTGGGGCTTTTTTTTTCCATTAAGATGAAAAATTGATTAGATTATTTGGAGGGAGGTATTCCTTGGAAAACTCATGTTTTCCCCACACGCCATGTCTGTGATGTTCTGTTGCTATGACCTCAGAAGAAACAAACAGCTTCCTTGTCAGAAAGCCTCCAGCTCTCTTGAGCAGGCTGTGTCCCAAGAGGTCTGACTGTCTCCCTCCTCCTGAGGGTGTCTCCTGCTCCTTCCTTCAGGATTTCTCCTTAGGTATTTGTTTCCTTTCCTTTATATAGGTCTGGTAGATCTCAGAGTCAGTCCACAGCTTCCAAAGTAATTGTGTGTTTATAATATTCTGTGAGGATAAAGATTTTAGCTTGGGAGTAAAACAAGATGATATTTTTACTGGCTTTTGTACCGTGTTTGACTTTGGACCGTGCATTGCATTTAACATTTCACCAGGTGTTATTCCTCACCCCTTGTGGACTATAGAATAGGAGGGAAGCAGAGGCATAATGGGAGATAACTGGGTTAAAACCAGTATTTGATTGTGGTCATGTGATGCTTCTTTCTGGCCTTGGTCTCTGAATTTCTAACAGAGGGCCAAGCAGAGCCCAGCGTCAGGGCTGAGTGTGAGGGGCAGTGCTGAATCCCAGGAGAGACAATACCCTACAGCAGGGTGGGATAATCTGCTCCAGGTGGGAGCACAGTGTCTCAGAGCACTCTTGTTCCATGCATGAAGCATTGCAGGGGTGGATTCTGCTCATTCCCTCCAGCTCTAAGGGCTGACAGTAGTGAGGAATTCCGTGCCAACCGCACCTCCCTGAGGATTTCTTGGCTCTGTAATTCCTTACGTGCTGGAGCAGATGATCTCCAGCAACGTGGGGCTTCCCCTCCTTGGGGTGGCTACTGGGATTTCCCAGCACGTTCAGGCAGAAATCAATCTGCTGCTTGTGTGGAAGGCCCATGTCTGCTCTGGATGCACCAACAGTGTGTGCACAGCTCTCTGAGAGCTGGGTTTCCCATCCCTCATTGTGCAGGTCTCTCAGACACTCAATGAAATCTCTGACTAATGCAGAAAATCTTAATTGTTTTTCAAACTCACCCTGTGGGCAGGAAAAAAGGCACAAATGGAGAGAAATATGACCTTATCTGACAGGCTCTAAGCTGTGACTGATTTATATTCTGTGGTGCAACGTGACCCTGCCCTGAGCTGCAACAGAAGGAAACTTGCCTTGCAATCAGAGAGTTGTTAAAAACGCGTCTATTTGTGGTAACCCAAGTGGGGAAACCTTTGGATCCCATTCAACAGGTTGGGATGACTCAACTCCCAGCTGGGTTGGTCACCCTGCCCCAGTACATACAGTATGTGACACTGGAAGGATTGATTCTTCTTGGCTCGCTCACTGGGAATTTTTCTGCGGCATGTTGCAAAATCCTGTACTCTTAACCCCCCCAGAAACCTCATGGTACAAGCTGGACCCTCATTACCCTCAACATATGATGAGGAATAGGAAGTTTCTGACCTAATTCCGTCATCTCGGTCTCCTCCTTATCGCCATTCCCAGGTTTTCTGTGGGGCATTTCTTCTGACATCTCTCATCTCTTATGAGCTCATCCCTTATGGCCTGCAAGGGATGGGAACAAGATTTTCCTAACCCTTTAGCAGCTGTGAGATGGAGGATGGGGTTTTTCCAAATCACTCACCCTGTGAGCAGCCCTTCTGTGGAAATAAGTGGTGAGCAGTCTCAGTTTTTGTGGGAGCAGGGTCAGAGCAACAATGGGATTTTTGTAGAATCCCACAGATCAAGCCAAGTTTTGAGCACTCACCACCCTGAATTCTCTTTAAGGACAAGAAGGGAAATCCCAACAGGAGACCCCAAAGGAACATAACATTTTCCCTGCTTGCTTCAGCACACGGTGTGGGAGCAGAGACCTCTTGTGAACTTGCCTGAATGCTCCTCTCCCTCTTTCTTGTGCAAAAGATGGAATCTGAGCAAAAGATGGGCTTTTTTCAGATATATTCCTGTGTGATCTTGAGTTAAATGAGCCTTGGTTTGAAGTATCAGGACATTTTATTAATCACCTTTGCTCTAGAGCGCAGACCGTGACATTGGTCTAAGAGGGAACAGATTTATCCCAAAATTATCACCATAACAATCATACTGAAAGGGACCTTAAAACCCATCTTATCCCACCCCTTTCCATGGGCAGGGACATCTTCCACTGTCCCAGGCTGTTCCAAGCCTGGTCCAACCTGGCTTTGGACACTTCCAGGGATCCAGGGGCAGCCACAGTTGCTCTGGGCACCCTGTACCAGGGCATCCCCACCCTTACAGGGAAGAATTCCTTCTTTTCCTGGCTCTGAAATCCATGACACTAGGCTGCAGAGTTAAAAGAATAGGGGAAAAAAAGCAAAAAAAAAAAAAAAAAACCCACCCCAAACAAAACAAAAAATCAAACAAAAAACCCCCAAAACAAATACCCTAACAACAACAAAAAAAAAAACCAACAAAAAAACACCCAACAACAAAAAAAAAAAAAAAAAAAAACCAAAACTAAGTTATATTCTCTTACTTATTTTAATCAAGAGGTTGGGAATTTCAGCCTCTGATCAATGACAAGATTGAGACTTGTAGGTAAAGGAAGTGAGTGGCTCCTGCCTGAAATATTTGTAATGTAAATAGATCAAGGTGGTGCTGAGGGAGGGGGGCATAAAATGATACAGTTGGTCTCCAAGTGGTTCCTCCATTAGAATTTCCACCAGAATTCAGCCCAGGTTGATTCATCAGCCCAAGGCTGTGTTCTCCATTGGCTTGAGGAATGCTGTTTCTCTTCCTTGCTGCTGGCTAGCCCAGGGGGCCAAAGCCATGTGTGACTGAGCCCATTCCTTTGGAGAAAGGCTGAACTTCAATTCCCCTCCTCCAGGGGCCTCTTCTTGAGTCCCAGCTAGAAAATGTTGCATCCTCTCAAAAGGAGTTGATACAGCTTTTTCCTGTAGCTGATTAAAATAAAGCAGTGTCCTCAATATCACCTGGCCTGGCAAAAAAACCCACCGAAATCTGAGTGAAAAGCCAACTTTTGTTGTAGTTCTCCCTGTCCCAGATGTGAGGGCTCCAGCTGTGTCAGCAGCAGCTCAGAGCTGCCTCTCCCAGTCTGTGCAGCTCCTGGCTCTGCATGTCAGCATGGTAAAAATAACCCTGTGTGAAATCTAAGTGGAAATATTAAAGGGCTTAATTATCATCTGCTTTGGAGCTTTTTTTTTTTTCTTTTCAGCTGAGACTGAGGAGATAGGAACCATTTGGCTGCCGTTCCCTGCTCCTGCACCACCCAGCCCCACTGAGAGCTAAAGCAACTCGGTGGCTCCTGTATTTTTAGTGGCCCCTCTGGCAGGAAGGGATTAGAGGGAATTGCAGCTACTTCAATACCCCCGCCTTGTTCCAGGCAGGAGTGTGTGCCTGTCCCCAGCAGACCCCGTGGCTCTGTGTGTAGCTTTATGTGAAAGAGGGAAAGTCAAATCTATTTTTAGGCAGTCTGAGCGGCCTGTTGTTGGAGGCAAGGTTGTTGACTCATGCCCATCTGATATCATTTAAAGGGTTAGATATTGCCAGCTAGCAAAAGTAAGTGCTGTTACTCCCTCCTAGTCAATAGAATTAACTGTTCTTAGCTGACATTTGCTTTCATGGCAGAGGCTGTGCATCCCCAGGGCCCCGTTAATAAAGTATACATGACTGAGAAGGTGCAAATCTGGATTTTCTTGGGCTGGTGGTGATGGAAACAGAAATTTGAAGGCAGCAGGGTTGCCAGGGAGCCTTCAGCTCTCTACATTCATCTCCATTCAAAGAACCTGCAGAAATTATAAAGGAAGGAGACACAAGGCTGCTCTGTTAACACCAAGGGCTCTTCCCTTTCCATGGTAGAGTCTTGGAAAGGCCCTTCCCTCCTCCTCCTCTTCACCCCAGCCTGCCTCAGGAGCATTCTCTTTGTTAAATAGAAACTTTTCTGCTTCCTGTCTGTTGGTTTTTGGCGTCAGCTTTGAAGGCCTGAATTGCTCCCTGGGGATGTGCGCTGGAAAACTGATGGGAACTGCTTTCCTATCAGCAGCTGAGAGGCAATTCCTGGCTCCACTTTTCTAGGGAAAAGTGTGCAGACCTGGACAGCATCATGCGCACAATGGAAGAGACCAGGCAGCTCTCGTGGGCTGAGTGTGTGAAATCCTGAGGCAAATACTTCTTGCAAAGTCAGGACACGTGGGAGACGAGAGGGGGAAACTTCAGCTCCTAAAGCTTTGCCTGCTGGCCCAGGAGCAGGGAAAGAAATGCATAAAAATTGAATGTAGTTCTGTTTCTTTTTTAGGTCACAGCTGGAATTAGCCATGAGGTATTTAACACTGAAGTGGGAGAGAAGGATGAAACGCCAGGAACTGCTTGAAAACCGGTGAGCCCAGTGTCCCTTTTGAACAAGGAAGAGGAAGGGTTTGCTTGGTGTGAGGTCACACTATCTACAAGATCCTTGTCTTTCCTTCCCTCTGCTGGGATAAGGAAAGCCAGGGCTCCAGGTATGTAACATTAAAGGGAAATGCATCAGGCAGGTGGCTGTGAGTGAAACAGGCTCCCAAATACACCTTCCACTGCTTCCACTGCAGCTGCTGTGGCCAGGCTGACTCTGGGAAACCACAGCAGCAGCCACAGAACCCCAGAAAGAATCCCAGATTAGTTTAAGGTCCTTCCCAGCAAAAACCAATCTCACTGCACCCCCTGCCATGGGCAGGGACACATCCCACCATCCCAGGTTGCTCCAAGCCCTGTCCAGCCTGGCCTTGGGCACTTCCAGGGATCCAGGGGCAGCCACAGCACCCTGTGCCAGGGCCTCCCCACCCTCAGAAGGAAGGATTTCTTCCTAATACAAATCCTTAATCTGCCCTTTGACAGTTTAAAGAGTGATGGGATCCCAGAATCATTTAGGTTGGAAAAGCCCTCCAAGGCCACGGAGTCCAACCTGCGCTCAGTCCCCACCTTGTCCCCCAGCCCAGAGCACCGAGTGCCACATCCAGGCCTTCCTTGGGCACTCCAGCACCTCCCTGGGCAGCCCCTTCCAATGCCTGACCACCCTTTTCCATGGAGAAATTCCTCCTGAGCCTCCCCTGGCAGAGCTTGAAGCCGATTCCTCTCATCCTGTCGCTTGTTGCCTGGGCACAGCTGCCAATCCCTACCTGGCTCCTGTTTTAGGGCGAGGAGGTTTCCCCTGAGCCTCCTTTCCTCAGGAGACAGAGCTGAACTCCTCCTCAGAGCTGCCCTAAAATCCCTTCAGCTGCCCCATTCCCAGTGTGGTGGCCATTTCTCCCACTGAAGGAATGCTCAGAGCTGCTCTAGGGATGCACTCTTTGGCTCACCATAGTGCCTTGGTCACTGTTGGTGTTCGGGCTAATCAACACCAAATGGGGTCTCGCTTTCAGAACAGATATTTTCTGTACCACGATAACAGGAGTCATCTCAGAAATATTCCTGGAAAGGGCTTGTTTTTCTCCCAGATGAAAATGGGGGCAGAGAATGGCACTCCAGAGCCAGCATCTGAGTCAACCCCAACCCTTTGTGGGGTCTGGAAAGACTTCTTAAAAGTGCTGCTCAGTGTCACTGGATGCGTAAAACCAAAATTTATGCTGATCCCCAGGTTAGTACTGCACGTGCTGGGATGTGTTCTTTTCCCCTAACTAGAAAATTTATTCCAGACCTGAAAAAAAAACCCTCTTCCTCAGTGTAGATAAATTCCTTTCTAATAAAAACACATTTTATTTTTCTGACAAAACAAGATTTTTCACGAGGGGAGTGGGAGAACACAGCATTCAAAAACACACAGCAAGAAAGTACATCACAAGAATATAGGCCAAGTAGTCATCAACAATTAGAATAACTTCTTGGAGAGGGCCCCAAAGTAGCAAAAAAAGACTTCTTTATTTGTGATATGTTGATTAATAATACACTAATAGCTGAGGCATGTCTTTAATAATGATTTGGTTTTTAAAAAACCTGAGCAGGGCCAGGATCCTCTTTGGGCTGAAGGGGCATTTGCAGTTTTGCAGCAAGGCAGACATTGGGATCATAGCCACAGCCATGCTCCAACAACGCCCAGAAAGCACATGCCCAGCTTCACCCTTCCTCCATAAAACTTGTGGCACAGCAAGAGAAATGCTGGATAAAGGCAGAAAAGATGGAGTGGGCCAAGTCAGGCAGGAGGCTGCTGCTGGAGCCAGGAGCTGAAATCACCTCTCCTGAGGATGCTCTTTACCATCGCTGCCAGAGGCAGAGCTGACCTTCCCGTGGCTCCCTGTGCAAGATCCCAGGCTCCACAGGACCTGGCACTTGGTTCCAGCTCCCCACTTTTATCTTCTTTGCTCCTTGGCCCTCAGGCTGCTTTTCTGAGTGGGCCGTGAGCATCACGGTAAATTGTTGTTAGAGGGCTTTTCCAAGTAAAAAGGAACAAACAAAACCAAACTAAAACCCCAAGCCATGACCAAAAACCTTCCCTGAGGGGTTTTTAACCTCCCAAAGAAATTTAGTGCTCTGGTGGAGGACTGTGTTGTGCCTGAAAGGTGGGGAGGAGAAGGGGAGAGCAGGAATTAATCCTGTGCTGAGCAAGATGCTCACCTTGCAGACAGATCTTTTCAGCAGTTAGTGGGGATGCAGTCCCTGCCTAATTGCATTTAGCCAATCCCTGACCTTTTAGATCAGTGGGAAGAGTCCCAGGCAGTCAGCAGATTTGGGAAAAAAAGCCCCAAATGACAGAGAAAATGAGACTTTGGGAGTTTTGAACTGTTACTGTTTGACTCATGGCTGCGGGTATTTTCCTCTCTGCGCAGCTGTTTGGGAGAACTGGGGGTGGCTACTGGGAGATGATTGAATCCATGTGACATCCCTGAGGTAAAAGAGCTCTGTGGTGAGGCCTTAAAATGTTACAGCAATCCCAAGCACCAGGGCTGAGTCTGGGAGAGCTCTGCTGTGAAATTCCTGGAGCTGTTTGGACACTGGTGGTGGGAGAGGCCGAAGGGATGGGTTCTTGCCCCCAAGAAACTGCTCACAAGAGAAATGAGAAACAGAAATTGCTGCTGCAAATTTTAAACAAGAAACAGGAGGGCTGGTCAGATGAGGGGGCTGACGGCTCCTCTGGCTGCTTTTAGGTGCCTCCTTGGATGAGCTGACTGTCTAAGAAGGGTTTTAATGAGGTGAAAAGGAGCTCAGCTGCTCCAGAAGTTAGGACCAAGGGTGGCTGTATCCCTGTAAACCCCATACCAATTGTGGAGAGGAAGAGAGGCTCAGGAAGCTGCACGGCTGTGCTGCTCACAGCTGCTGATCCCTCCCTTCCCAACTCTGCTTCCAAGAGGGGTCAGAGCCAGGGCAGCAGTCAAAGTGCCAGGGAGAAGTTTCAGTGCTGATAGCCATAGTTTCTCCTCCATCTGCAAAGCTGAAGATGGAGAGAGACCAAGAAAAAGTCTGAAGTACCACAATGATGATGACAATAATCCCCAATTCCCTCGTAGTCAGTCTCAGCTCACCCCACCCTGCAGTTCCTCTCCAGAAATCCTGTTTCCCCAGGATTGCTGGCACCCTGAGGAGGACAGGAGTCGTGCTGGGGGTCACGGAGATAGCATGGGATAGGATGGGATGTGGGTTTCTTTCAGGACAGCAAGTTCACATCGTGGCCTGCCAGAGGTTTTTCCATGCAACCTTAAGCCTACCTTTTAAACTCCTCTCTGCCTCAATTTTCCAGCAATTAAATGGGGTGCTACTTTTCTCTTTAGCTGTTTGGATTGTCAGCTGTCTAAAGCAGAGGCAGTTCCATCTCCCAGCATGCTGGCTCCTGGAGCTGCTCCATGAAATCCCTTTTAATGAGGGAATGAGCCTCTTCCTCTCTCTGCTCACAGCACCAGGGATAAGGTGCCAGGATTTGCCTCTGAATCGCCAGATCCCAGCACGGATTAGCCAGGCACATTTACAAAAAGCCACAGGACAGTCTCTGCTGGGAGAGGGAGCTCCCTGAAGGTTTTGTCCCATCCCACACTGTCCCCAGAGCAGATGGGTCCCTCTGGACTGCTGGGCTCTCACAAGCAGGGCTGGCCCCAGGGCTCTGAGCAGGTGTTGCAACTTTTCCTGCTTTTCTGTTTTCTTTTTATTTTTTTTTTCCTCAATCAGGGCAAGGCCATCTGTGATGCTCTGAGGTCATTAATGGTTTCCAGGATCGCCAGGAAATAGAAAATACTTGTGCAGCCTGTGACCAAGCAGGCACTACGCTCACATGTGCAGGAGCACAGAGCAGGGTGTCGGGGTCTGTGAAATATTCCAGTGGGGTGGCTTCCAGCCGTTTCTGCCTTTAGGAAGATGCACAGCTGTTCCCGGGGAGATGAGCTCTATTTGCATGACAAAGGCAGAAACAATGTGGTTGTCTAAGTCACCTTCTCCTCCTTGTGCCAAGCAGGGCTCCCTCCCAGCTCCTTGCTGGGACTGCTTCCACCTGCAGTTGCACCCAGAGGTGTTACCTCAGCCCTCAAACCCACCTGGAGACCTTGGGTGTTTTGGGCTGTAGCCCAAAAATCCAGATGAAAGCCTGCTGGAGCCAGTGGGAATCTTTCCATGAAATGCTCCAGGGTTTGCTTTGGATTTCGTTCGCTCTCTGCAAAGCTGAGCCGCGGCCAGTGGAATGACTCTGCTTTGGGATACTCACGCTATCCCTTGGAGGGCTGTTTAAAGGTTAGGAAGAGTCTCCAAGCAGGAAGCAAATCCTACCAGGAGCACCAGGGTCTCCTGGATTTAACCAACCCCTGAAACCTTGATGGAGCTCTTTTATGGGGCAAGGCCACTTGGTGCTGCTGTCACTTGTGCACGAATTCCTTGGAGGGAGCTGTGGGTGCTTGGGGGAGAGCTGGGATCTGCTTGTGTAGTTTTGCAGCTGCTCATCAACATCTGTCTCAGGATCAGTGTTCATGGATCAGCTATCAGGAATCTGGATCCAGTGGGAGGCATGGGGGTGAAAATGTCTGGATGTTTCATTTGCAGCCAGGAAAGGGAGCTGAGTTTTTCTAGGCTGGCGTGGGTTTCTTGGCCTTTGACAGAACAGTTTTTGTTTTGACACTGTCAAAACATTTCTCTTTTTTTTCTTTTTTTTTTTTTTTTTCATTTCTGATGGAGATGCTTTTATCAAAATCTAACTTGAGTGTGCTATAGACTGTGTGATTTTTATAGTATATTAGTAGTCTGCTCTATGGCTTAGCTGTTAGTGCACCGAACTATTTCTACATCTTTGAGAAGAAGAGATTTTTATGCTATCAGAAAAGAAAAATCAGTTTTACTAAATCAAACTATTCTGATATTTCTGGGTGTTTCTCTAGCAATTCACTGAATAATTTCCACATTTTTAATTTTATTTGCCTTTCTAGGAGCTTATAGAAAAATATTGGGGCTTTCCAGAGACCAAAAATTATACCTCCCAGCCCACATGAGTGTGATTCTTTTTGCAGGATGCATTTTTTGCATCCTTTTGTAAGGATGCATTTATCTCACTGGTGAGGGAGTCCCTTTATAAGCCTGTTTCACGATCCAAGTGGTTTGGCAATAAGAACCTGCAGTGATTTAATGTTACTGATTTTATATCTGTTATTACACGTACCTGACTTCACCCAGGGGGGTTTCACTGACCCTGAGGCTGGATGCCAGAGGGATACTGTTAATCCTCCCATTATAACCTGGGGAATTTGGGAATGGAGACAGCAATTATTTTCCAGAGGTGGTGCAGGGCATCAAAGGGAGGTGAAACCATGAGCACCGGAGCCAGAACTCCCACGCAGCCTCAGGACCCCCCGCAGGTGCTACCTGTGTTTTCCATTTTGTCTTGCCAATGTTTTTCCCAGCTCCCAGCCTTCTGCAGAGAGTGGCCTTGTAAATCTCTTTCAGGAGCATCCACTCTGTGCTGCTTAAAGCTTCACTCTGTCCTCGTGGAAACAGAATTTTTCCTCCCTCTCTTGGAACTTGTGCTCTCTTCAGCTGTAGCATCACAGGAAATTAATTGACATGGTCCTGTATAAAACTGATTTCTGAACAGCCTCAGCCCATCCAAAAGCCTTGCTTTCTGAAGAGGAGAGAGATGGACAGTACATGCATACTTTTGGATTTGCTCACACTTAGCAGCTCACCAAGATTGTTCCAAACTTTAAAGCCCAGCTTGGGTGTGGTAAAGGGCTTAAAACAATTTATTTTGGTCCTGCTCAGGTAGAGAAGTGCATCTTTGCAGCACATGCGTGGCCTCTGCCCCAGATTATCCAGAGGAGAGCCTGATGTCTCTCTGCCAGCAGAGTTTTGACCCCATCTGGGTGAAACTGGATGGAATGGCAATGGCTGGGCAGCCGGATTGCAACAGGAGGGCAGGGGTTGGAATATCTGTGGAATGCCCAGGCAGGAATCTGGTGCACTGGAGTCTGGCTTGGGCTGGAGACTGCAAGCCCTGCGTGCCCTGGAGAAATCCTGCTGTCCCCTGTACGGAGTTAGAGGGAGTTACCCAGTGCTTTAGGACAGATTTACGGGGGGGGGGGGGGGTTGGAGACAGGCAACCCTGCAGCAGCATGTTTGGGTTTGCAGCTTTTAAAGTGCAACTATATATATATAATTGCACTTTAATTAAATATATATAATATATATATTATATTAATAATAATAGCTATTAAACAGCTATTCCTTTATTCAAAGAGACCCACCCCAAGCTTCCCCAGCCCCATGGAAATCCAGGAGTCTGGGGACATTTCAGACTGGCCTTTGTGCTTTGTGGTTGCCTTTTTCAGGACCATTAGATGCTATGTGTAACTCAGATCCTATAGTGAAAGATCTTGGGAAAGGGCTTGCCCTTTCCATGTATTGAGAAATGCAGTCCATCCTCCAGCTTCTGCCCATATTGCAGCCACCCAGGCTTAGAATCATCAGGTTTAAGATAACAGGATAGCATTCAGCTTGCCAGGGGCTGCTTCCTTCAAGCGTTACCCACCAAATGTTTGGGCCAAGCCAGTTCCATTCTTTGTGTTTGGAGTTCGGGGGTTTTTTTCACCATTCCTTGAGCTTTCTAGGAAAAACAGCTTCCTCTGCAACCAAATATGGTTCTAACTGCTCCACTAAGAGCACTTTTGATCTGCTGTTCAAAGTAAACCCATCGGAGCAGGGTTCTGTTAACAAAACTCTGGAGAAACGGGAGGTCAAGTGACGCGAGTAAAGAGACTTCTCCGTCTCTTTGGAGCTCCCATTTAAAGCCAAGAGGAAATTACCCTGACAAAAACACCAGTTTTAACTTCTGAGATTGCTCTTTGGGCCACAAAGAACTAATTCATGCTAGTGGATTGCACAAAGACACTTATCCACATCTTTGCAGTGCTCCCAGATGTACCTGAGGATCACAATTTTATTTTTATAAATATATTTTTAAAAATATATTTTTCCATTAAAATGAAACCCCAAACCCTAAGTCCTAGAATTTTTTTTGGTGTTTCTTAGGTTCAGACATAATTTCTGACTGGAGCCAGAGGTGTTTAATCTGAGGAGGAGGTAAAGGTTTGCAGAGGATATCAGCTGTGCTGTCTTTACTTCTGTTTCTGAGACCTGCTGGGTTTTGTTGGGGTTTTCTTTCCCCCCAGACAGAAATCCACGCTACTTCTTTCTTTTGCACGTGGCCCAGTGCTTTTAGCTGACTTTCCACCCTCCTCTCCACATCACTGAGAAGTTGCCAGCATGCAGAACACCACATCTTGCAGAAAATTTATGCCCCAGAC
The DNA here is from genome assembly GCA_039654755.1 of Calcarius lapponicus. Classification (NCBI taxonomy): domain Eukaryota; kingdom Metazoa; phylum Chordata; class Aves; order Passeriformes; family Fringillidae; genus Calcarius; species Calcarius lapponicus. The sequence goes on from CM077470.1 coordinate 27,944,312, forward strand.
ACTTAACATGGAAGTCCCTGGGTGTGGGAAGCCTTTCCTGATGCTGTCACACCCTTGTTTTCCCCAGGGTGAGGAACCAGAGGTAAGGATGGCTGAAAATCTCGTTTCAGATGGCCCACGCAGCCCTGGGGTTTGTGTCTCCCTCTCTTGTCATTCAGTAGCCTTGAGCTGCTTTTTAGGGTGGGGACCACCAGCAGTGATGGAGAGATGTGCTCACCTCTTGGAAAATGTCATTTTCATGGAGCCACAAACCCAGAGCAGTCACTGCTCCCCGCCACTTCCTTCTCCCAGTGTCCAGAAGTGACCTTGTAGAGGCCATTTGCAGGTTTTTCAGGCCTCCAGAAATGCAAGAGCTTAAGCCAAAAAAAAAAAAATCTGGCTTTCTGTCCCAAATCTTGTGTGTAACTGAAATACCTTGGCACAGGCACTGTGGGTCCCCAGCCTGGCAAAATCTGTTTTGTGTGCAAGATGCTGGATGCCCTGAAACCTCAGTCCCAATGTTCCCATGTAACCTGAGCGTATGATTTCTGTCAGGAAAGCTTGAATTAAGGGAAGCCTGTGGTATTCTTCAAGAGATGAAAAGAGGTAGGTTGGAAAAGCCCCATCCTATTAAATGTCCACTTGCTGATGGGAAGGCAGTACGTGGGATAGACTCTGTGGGGACTTTCTCCCTTCTTCCCACTCCTTTTGGCTCTGTGCCTTTTGCCAGCAATTTCCGTGGCTGTCATTCTGGTGACATTCCTGTCAAATTCCCCTCTTTGGCTCCTCAGACTCACTGGGCAAAAATCTTGCCCTGGTTTGGCTCAGCATCACTGTTCCCAGTCCCTGCATGGATTTCCATGCCCACAGCTGCCCACCCATGGCTTTTCCAGATTTCCAAGCAGCCCTGTGAACCAGCCACATCCCCACGTCCAAGGGGCTTCCCTTTCCTCCAAATGACTCATGGCTAAGAGGCCCTTTCTTCCACAAGGCTCCCAAAGACATTGCAGATGTTGCAAAAAAAAAAAAAAAAAAAAAGGCAAAAGGTTCCTGGAAATTACTGTATTGTTGGGATAAAATGTAAAATATTGCAAAGTGGGGTTTGTCTTCCCAAGGGAATGGCAGGCTGGCTCAAGTACACATTCCTTCCACCTATCTTTGGAGAGACTGACTCACCCTGTGGGGCTGCTTCTTTCTCTTTCCATCACTTGCAGAGTCCTGCACATGTAGCTAAGATGGGCATTTCACTTCCAGGATCTTTGAAGGACTCTGTGCTATCTTAATTTCTCTTTTCAGGTTGGTAGTGGCCAGCCCAGCTCCTGGGCAGATGAGTTGTGCTTTAACCATAAAATGAATCACAAAATTATGGATGGTTTGGGTTGGAAGGGGACCCCAAAGATCATCTTGTCCCACCCCCCGCCATGGGCAGGGACACCCTCCACTATCCCAGGCTGCTCCAAGCCCCATCCAGCCTGGCCTGGGACACTTCCAGGGATCCAGGGGCAGCCACAGCTTCTGTGGGCACCCGGTGCCAAGGCCTCACCACCCTCACAGGGAAGGATTCCTTCAGTAATGCAGTAAATAGAGTAAACCATGCAGAACTTCTTGTTTTAAGCCAGGCACGATTATCCGGGTGCATACCAATGATGCTTGCAAATTTGGGGTTAATGTATCTGAAGGCAGAGTTTGGATTTAAAGATCAGCTCTTTGTGCTGAGTTGAGAGGAGGCTGATTTTACTAAAGATACTTTTTGCAGAGTTTTTTTTATATTTCTCTGACTGCACATCCCCACTGACCTAAAGAACAGCCCTCACTGCAAGCTATTACATCACGAACTTGATATCTCTCCCTGGGAAAAGAAACACTTTTTAGGAAAAAAAGCAAATGGAGTATGGAGTGGGGAAGAAGGAAGTGTTCAGAGGAGTTCAGAAAGCCTGAGATTCCTCCAGGGTCCCCAGCTGTGCTGTGTGTTGTCCCAGCTGACCGCCAGACATTTCCTCCCTGCACATTAATGCGCGCACAGAGAGATCAAAGCGGGCCAAGCGTGGATGTCCTACCTCCAAAGAGTCTGATCCCAGAGCTCCCAGCCCTTTATCCCTCCCTCCTGGGATGCCTGGGGCTGAGCACAGGCTCTCTGGAGCTCATTATGGGGCAGTTTGAGGGATGGACAATCCCTCCCAAGCTCCGTGGTGCCGGTGGCCTGGGAGCCACATCCGCTGCCGGAGTATTGCGGGTGATGGAAGCAATTCTCCTTCCATGCTGAGGGGAGGGAGAGCAGCACATCTCTGATGGTCCCACCACAGCACATGGCCTCTGCTGCCTCTTCTGAGGTGCCTCTGTGCAGGCAAGTGCTGGTGGGTGCCCTTGGGACACAGTGTTAGGAAGCTGGAGGAATCCAGTTAGGAAGGCTGCTCCAGCTCTGCTGCCCCACGGGGTTGGTTTGTGATGCAGCCCAGACCAAAGCCATGCCCTTTACCAGCCAGGAAATGCTTCAAAGCAGTATTTTATGTCCCCACGGTATTTTTTTTCAGAGGATGGTTCTGAAATGATAGAACCACAGCCATTGGGGTTGGAAGGTTCCTTCTTAAAAAGTTCCTTCTTAAAAACCCTCTTGTTCCAAGCCCTGATCAGGTACACTTCCCACTAAAACCAGTCCTGGCATCTTGCCTTTCTAAGTACTCTGAGCAACCCTCCCTGAGCACAGAGGGACGGGAAGATCTGCTGAAAACTGAAAGTGCTGCAGAGACAGTGGAGCGTGTTGTGCAAGGGCTCTGTCCCTCATCGGTGTCAAATTGCACAAATCGACGTTGGCCAGAAGTAACAGCTCACTTCCTAACATGGGAATATCCCCATATGCTGTTCCTGGCTGAGGACTGGGGGCAAGAGCAGCAAGGGGGTGGCAAGGACTGCAAAGCCCCCAGAGTGCCCAAGGGAAGGGGAACAGCACTGTTTGCCATGGATCTGACAAGTACCAGGGCACTTTGCACCCTATAAAATCTCCCTGATGTCACTTTAAACCTAAATAATGCATCCTCCTTGAAAAGGAGCTGCTGTTTTCTGGGATCCAACCTCTTCTGGTTAGATTCCCTGGGGGCTTGAATGTTTCAGGCATGTTGCTAGCACAGCAAGTTAAAATGGGAACTTGTAAAATCCTATATTTGGGGTTTGTTTGCAGAGTTGAGCAGCAAAAGGCTGTTCCTCGAAAGGGGAGAGCAGTCAAGGGCCATCCATGGAGTGTGGGGGAAACAACTGGTGGGTGCCACTGTAGGAAACCCAAATATACCATGGGACTCCTCACCCTGGGAATGAGCCACCATTCCATCCAGAGGAGCTTGCAGCCTCTCTCTGCCTGGCATTCTAAGGTTGCAGGTTTATTTTGATTCTAGTTTTAACTACTCTCACCATTTAGCCCTGTCCCAAGGCTTTGTGACCTTCCTGAGGCGCTGCTCGTGTTCTGCTCCCACATTTTTTACTTCTTTTTTTTTTTTTTCTTTTTCCCCTTAAATGGCCACAGCTGGACTGTATCCTGAAGGTTTTTCCAGAGGAGTTATTTATCCAGATGGCATGTTTGTTTAGCAGTAGCTCTGGACACCAGTTCCTCCCAGATGTCCTTGAAGGAGCAGAGTGTCTTGCCCACAGCTCATCAATCCTGAGGTCTCTGCCTTGCCAGAGCTTGTGGACAGCATCTGTCCTGATGTTGCTTCCAATGTATCCCAGCATTTTTATCCATTTAAGGGCTAGGGATTTGGATTGCTTCTCCTTCCATGTGAGTTTCCCCATCATTTTGACCAATGCAAGCTCCTGTTTTGCAGTGAACTTCTCCCCACATTCATCTGTTCTCTCGGACCATGACTTGCCCTCTTAGCACTCCAGAATTTTTTCTCTCTCGCTCATTTTCTTCCTGCAAGATCCTTGATGAACCTCTGTGAACCTCTTGTTGGAGCAAAACTCCTCTCTTTTGTGAGAGTTTCATGGCTTGCCCCTGCAGTCTAGCTCAGCTTGGCATTTTATCCATGTCAGTCCCCCCAGCTCTCACATCCCCTGCAGTCTGAGCCTCCACCTGGCTCACTGGAGCTTCTCAAGACATTCAAAGGCATTCAAAAAGCAGTTTGGTTTTTTTCTAACAGAGTTGATGAAAATGGCATCCAGCCCACAGCTGTTCATGCAGTGGACATTTGCAGCCTTGCCTTCCAGCACAGTGAGCTGGGCATGGAGCTGGAGGGGTGGGAAGCGTGTTCGGAAACCTGAATTTTGCCAGGCCCTTGCTCCATGGCAGGACTTCATTTCAGCCCTCCTTCAGCAGTGACTGGCTCAGGTGGCGTCACCAATGTAGGAATTCCTGCTTGAAAACCAAGGGAAACATTTAACTGGTTTTTCTTTTGCTCTGTTTCTTCTTTCAGAAATAAGAAAAATGAGAGCGAAAGGCGCAGCAGTTACAGGTTGTGGAGCTGCCTGCTTTTAACACACAGAGCTCTGGGATCTGCCCTGAAATCCCAGCTTGTGGGGAGTTCCCAGCCCTCCTGGGGAAGGATTCACAGGTGAGTTTCAGCATGAAACCCCCAACACCCACGGGAATAAGCAGAAAAATGATGACATCCATTTTTCTTTAAAACTCCTATTTTTAAGGCAACGTCAGGATTTTCCTGAGGTTTGACTTATTTTATTTTGTAAGAGCTGAGGCAGAGGTGGGAGCACAGCTTCCCAAGGGGCAGGGGCAAGGCTGGAGCAGGAGACCAGAGGGAGATGAGATCCCCAGCATCAGCTGCTGCAGGCAGGGAGGATCATTGCCATTTCCTTGAGGCAGAACTCACAAAAAATTGGGAAAACAGGGAAATACTCAAAAACACAAACTTCTTTTATAGTCCTCAACTTCTGGTTTTTTTTTTTTTTTTTTTTTTGCTTTGATCACTGGCTTAAAACTTCAGGTTTTTTTAATTGGAGGTTCCTTTTATTTAACTGAAAGGGTGACTGTGTGGCTAATGGGATTCCTGGGCTAATTGTGCCCGTAGCTCGTTAGCCCTGGGCTGGGATTCATTCCCTCAAGGGGCTTTGAATGGAGTTGTTTTCATTTCTGTCCTCCTTGGCACAGGATGGACAGAGGCCATGACTAAACTTTTCTGGTTTCTGTGCCAGTGCAATCATGTGAGAGGTTCAGGGGCTGAAGGAAATGCTGAGGCTTCTCATGTGAAAAAGGAAGGGATGAAAACGAGCGACCTCGGGCAAAATCCTGGGGACAAAAACCATCCAGCCCTTCCCAGTTACTGGTCAGAAGGAGCAGCAAGAGCAAAGGGTAAATGCAAAGGGAAAAAAGCTGGATCCAGTGGGAACTGCTGGTCCAAGATCTGGGTATCTGGCACGGTGCAGGCTCGGGAGACTTCAGCAGCAACCTGAAAATGAAGAAAATTGAGAAAAAATTAAGAAAAAGCTGGCATTGACAGTGAAGTCACGGGCATTACAAAGCAGGTACCTCCCTTCTGCACTGCTTAGTGACTCTAGAGAGCCCCTGCTCTAAAATCCTGCAGTCAGTGCTTGTTAGAAATATCCCTCTGTCCCTCCTCCCTGGTGATGCTGGGGAATGCCAGGGCGTTGAGACAAACCTGACCTTGCCTGTAAAGTAGCACATGCTGGCCTTCCTGGGGCTGAGCTCCCCTGAGCTCTTCCAGAGACCTTTGGGAGTGGCTGGAGGAATGTGCCAGCATCCCTTGATGCCAGCCCAGAGCCTGCCTTTTGTCCATGTTTTCCTAAGAACCAATGGAAGGCTTCTAAAAACACCTCCATGTTAAACCAAGTCCCACCTCTGCATCTCCCAGTGGCTTGGCTCCAGCTCAGGCCACAGCAAACACTGCAGAAAGCTCTGGAATGTGCTGAAGGAAAAGGCAGAAACCAGCCAGAGGAAGGCCGAGCATCACCTCCTCTCAGTTTAGCAACACGGTACCAAATGGGGACCCAGAAAATCCCCGTCACCCCACTGCCTGGACAGCTTTCTGCCTGCTGCCAGTCCCTCAGGTGGGGAGGCTGAGCTGGGGGAAGCTTTCTTGCCCCCCTTAGATGGTCACTGCCCCATCAGCAGCCCCGTCTGTGCCTCTCACCCTCCGCCTCCCACGCCCTGGGTCTCCCTTCTGGAATCCCTTTTGGAATCCACCCAGCTGCCCCTCACCTGAGGGGGTTGTGTCCCTCACCCTGATCAAGCTGGGCCATCTTCTCCTCCTTGGTTGGATTTCTTGGTGCTGTGGCCCTGCCAGCCGTGGGGCAGGATGTCCCTGTGTGCCCTCGGGGCTGCACGAACCTGTCCCAGCCAACAGTCCCCACCCAAGGTGCCCAAAACTCTTACTTTGGAAGCACGTGGCCAAAAAGTAAATACAGAAATAGAAAAATTAGTCTGGGCTTGTGTTGTTTGGGATTTTTTTCTTACTTTGTGTGAGCATTTCGTGCCAGGCAAATAAACCACTCAATAACATAATCTCAGCACAAAAATAAGTGAGGAAAGCACTTGGGCCATCGAGTGCTATAAAAGCAGCTTTTACAGAAGGCGCTCTAAAGCAAGGATGTGGCATTGCTGCTCTGCACTGGATGGTGGAGCACCTTTAGTCACTGAGTGCCATCACCCCTCCCTGGGGTCTTTCTTTTTTACCCAGTGATTGCCAGGATAGGATCAGGCTCCCATGGAAATAAATTCCTCCTGATCCTTGCTGCTGTTTGATGATGGTGGAAGTGAAGGGGCAGCTGCTGGATTTATGGGAAAGCAGGATGATAAGGAGTCGGGAGAGAGGCTTTGGCTCTCACACAGCATTTTGGGGCAAAGCTGGTGTGTTTCAGCAGCACTTGGCAGCCCTGCTTTAGTTGGTGCCCAGCGAACTGAGCAGCACCCACGTGGCGCCGGGCAGGAGCAGGATCTTAATCAATTTTAAATGAATGAAATTGAAATTAATGCATTCTAAGGACCTTTGCAGGGCCGTTGTGCTGTCACACACCTGGCAGCATTAAAGCTGAGCTGAATCAGTCTGTTCCAGCCACCAGAGAATGCAAGCTCACTTTTGCAGTGGTGCGAAAGAGGATTTTTTGCACGGGTGGGAAGAGAGGTCGGGATCAGGGTGACATTGAGACCCACAGTGACAGCTTCCAAGCCGTGCCATCCCCCAGTGCAGCATGTTTGGCTCCTTCACCCATCAGTCTGGCCTTGGCAACACATCCCTGGGGACTGTCTGATTCCCATCTGTGGCCACGATGGGAAGGAACTGGGAAATCCTGCTGCCAGCTCGGCGTCTCCCCATGGTTTGGGGGCAGGAAGACTCCACTGAGAAGCACAGCAGTCAGACTTCCACCGATTTGCTTGCTTTAAAGCTGTGTTCATGGCAAAACTTGCTTTTTCCCGTCTGCTAGGGGAGGGCTGATCCCAGTTTCCAGCGCTGGGTGGGATCAGAAGCGGGACAGGGGTGTTTTACCCAGCGCAGCCCAGCAGAGTGTGCAGTCACCTGCCAGCTTCACGCCCCAGCTGGCTGACAGGAAAGTCGGGCTCTCACGCCTGGCTCTGATTTGCTGCAAAATGTTGTTTCATCTGAAGAAATGACAGGGACAGCAGCCAAAGAGCAAAGCTTTTGAGGACATGCTTTGAGCCGGCCCTGTGCCGGCATGGGGAGATGGAGGAGGAATTCTGGACAAGCAGTTTTCTCCCGTGGTAAAGGCCCCAGGGAATCAGAGGGTGCAAAGTTAAATTAAAGCTTGAGGTTTTCCCCATATTAAGGTATTATTAGGTTCAAGTTTTACTAGGAAGTGCTGAGTTTCTCTAAGCCCAGCTTGGGCTGTTTCGAGAAGGTGTTTGGCCGTCCCCCTAAAAACACGAGACGCCACACGCTGCAGGAAAGCTCTCTGCAGAAAATTGTGTCAGTGAAGTAAAGGAAAAAGATACTAATTGGAGGAAATTACTCAAATTTCTGCCTTGGATCAGCCGGTACCAAGCCCTGCACTTCTGGAAAAGAGCGGAGCCAAGGGCTCGGAGTGCTGGAGGAGCTCCTGGCCTGTTTCCTGAGGATTGGCCACGTTGGTAGGCTTGCAAGGGAATCAAAGCTCACTGAGCAGCCTGGTTAAGGACTGGGATGGTGTGGGGACACTGGGAGTTAAAAAGGCATGGGGAGAAAGCTGCAAAGTCAAGGGGAGAAGGATGGAAAAGCCCCATCCCAGTGCCAGTCTCGCCCTTTAGGATCAAAAATCCTGCAGGGGATGAATGGAGAAACAGCCTCCTACTCCACCCCAAGCTCCCCACAGCACGTCCCTGATTCCCCCTCCCGTGGCAGATGGCTCCAAACCTGCTCCAGCCTCACTCCTCACACATTTTTAAAGATATTAGCAAGGCTGGGTTTGGGGAGAAAGATCTCCTCTTCCGCCCTGCCTGGCTCATAAAATCATTCCAGAAAAATCACAGGGCAGCTGGGCTGTGGCTCCACAAGGGTTGGATCCTTCTCAGTCCCCCCGTGTTGGCATCACCAGCTTTGGGTGTACAGTCCCCCTCCATGGGTGTCCTCTGAGCTGGCTCCCACAGGGGGAGCACAGATAAAATCCTGCCTTGCAGGTGTTTTCCCAATTCCCAGAGGAAGTTTGAGGTTTATCCTGAGGTGGGGTGAGGACTGCTGGAGCACCAAGGTAAGGTAGGTGGGGTTTTGGTAGTTGAGCTCACAAAAACCGCATTTCTGCCAAATTTGGAGAATTTTTCTGGGAAATGTGATGCTGTTTTTCCCTGGACGGCCTGGCTGTGACGTGGAGAGGTAGAGGATGAGCCGCCCCATCAGCTTTCCCGTGGGATCCTGCTCCATGATGCCACCCCAAGCGTGCAGGAACCAGAGCAGACAGTGGTGATCTCAGGAGGACTAAACTCGTTGGGGATGTTGACAAAAGTCTCCTTTTCTCCTTTTTCTCTCCGCCAGAGCAGGGACAGCAGCCGTCACGTCAGCAAGGGACCTCTTCCAGCTCTCACGCAGGGATCCACTGCCGCAAACCTGGGAAGCCCAGCCATGCAGGGTCTCTAAAAACACTTGGCTCTCCCTGATGGGTTATTTCCTTGCATCTCTCGTGGTCTGAGCCAGTGCTGCTGTTGTTGTCCCCCCACCAGTGAGCAGAGAGGTCCCCGAAATCCCAAAAGTCCCTTTCTGCCCCTTGCACAGGGATCTCCCTGCTCATCCTTGTGTTCAGTACACACCGGGCTCAAAGCATTCACAGGGGCTCAAAAGACGTGGAGTTAAGATGATTCCCCCCCTCCAGTTTGTGGGGTGAGCAAGGGAACTCTCTTCAGCAGAGAACAGGCTGCTTTTGCCCTGCCCTGGTGCCCATCCCTCTCCTTGTCCCCTCTGGGAGCTGCTGTTGGTCCGTGTGGGCTTGGCCTCAAGGTATTTCTTTCTTTTTCTCTTTTTTTCTTTTAAATTTTTCTTCTATTTCATCTTGCTCCTTTTCCCTGTTGTCTTTTTCCTTTTATTTTCTTTCTTCTTTATTTTCTCTTTTTTTTTTTTTTTGTTGTTGTTGTTGGGTTTTATTTGGGGGGGGTGGGGTTGGTTTTGTTTGTTTGGGTTTTTTTTGTTGTTTTTTGGTTGGGTTTTTTTTTTCATTTTCCCTTTCCTTTTTTTTTTTGTCTTTTTCCTTCTCCCTTCTCCCTTTTCCCTTTCCCTTCTCCCTTTCCCTTCTCCCTTTTCCTTTTTCCTTCTCCATTCTCCCTTTTCCCTTTCCCTTTTTCCTTCTCCATTCTCCCTTTTCCCTTTCCCTTTTTCCTTCTCCATTCTCCCTTTTCCCTTTCCCTTTTTCCTTCTCCCTTCTCCCTTTTCCCTTTCCCTTTTTCCTTCTCCCTTCTCCCTTTTCCCTTTCCCCTTTTCCTTCTCCCTTTCCCCTTTCTCTTTTTCGTTCTCCATTCTCCCTTTCCCCTTTTTCCTTCTTCCTTTCTCTTCTCCCTTTTCCTTCTTTTTATACCCGCATACATTTCCCATTTCCCTTTTCTTGTTTCCTCTTCTTTCCTTTCCCTTTTATACACCTTATTTAAACACACATACATTTCCCTTTTTCCTTTTCTCCCCCCTCTTTTTTCCTCTCCAGTCCTCCTTTTTTCTGGTGCTGCCTTCCCTTTTCCCCCTCTGTCCCTTCCCTGCAGCTGGCGCCGCCCCAGCCATGAGCTCAGGCAGCTCCCGGCTGGATCCCGGATCTGCGTGGGAGGCAGCAGGCGCTGCTCGGCCCAGGGCTGGCCACCTTTGGGGTCTGGGGGGGCTGATCCCAACATCCAAGCGCTCCTCGTGGCTCTGGCAAGGGATGGCTGCGGTCTGAGCTCGGGGTCAGGCCCAGCTTCTCTGGATGGAGGAGAGCAAGGCAAAAGCAAAAGGGGTTGTGCTGCCTCGTTTGGGGTAACCATCCCAACCCACTTACAAGGGGCTTTCCAACATATCCAACATTATAAACTTCCAGCAGTGCTCCTTGGAATGAGTGTGTGCCCAAATATTTATCTCCTCAAAAATGAAGCTCAGAGGTGCCGGCTGTGTCTGAGATCAGAAGTTCCCCCTGGGGCTCTCTGCTGAGGCCAGAGGGGGTGAAACTGCACTGAGGGGCCTGTTGGACCTTCAGGGCAAATCCAGGAGCTGTGGAGGATGTTTGTGGTCTGTGCTTCCCAGTTCTGAGCTTGCCAATCCATGGGAAGCCCATTGCCAGCCTGCAATCCCTGGCAGCACGGCGGAGCCAGGGCGGGATTGGCCTCTTCCCCCAGGGAACAAGGGACAGGACGAGAGGAAAGGGCCTCAAGCTGTGCCAGGGGAGGTTCAGGTTGGACATCAGGAAGAATTTATTCATGGAAAGGGTGGTCAGGCATTGGAAAAGGGGTCCCAGGGAGGTGGTGGGTCCCACATCCCTGGAGGTGTCCAAGGAAGGCCTGGATGTGGCACTCAGAGCTCTGGGCTGGGCGACGAGGTGGGGCTCAAGGTTGGACTCCATGATCTTGGAGTTCTTTTCCAACCTTCATGGCTTTTTCCAACCTGAGTGATTCTATGATTTGCTGCTTGGCCACTGCAGCATTGTCCTTTCCAGCTCTTCCAAAGTCAAGCATGGGCTGCTAGCAACATTCCCAGGCCTTTACAGCTGGGAAATAGCAGCGACCTCCTGAGAGAGCCTGATGTCACAAGACTGTTCAGCCTGATTTCCAGAGCAGTGGTCTGGATGTGCTTCAAACTTCTGACTGCTTTTTCCAAGCTGCTTTTTTGTTGTTCAGGATTTCTGTCTCTCCTTTTTTTTTTTTTTTTTTTTCTTTTTTTTTTTTCTAGACTCAACCTTGCCCAGCTCTCAGAGCTTCTTGTGCAATCCATGTCCCATCGTAGACACGTCTGGGAGAAACGCGGAGATTTCCTGAGAGCGCTGCCATGGAAATTCCTGAGATTTCTGCTGTGCATGGACACGTAGGGAAGGAGGAGGCAGCCATTTAGGAGGTGCATTTTCCACAGAAATGAGTCCTTTCTGCTCACCCTCTGCTGTACTCTGCACCTGCCAAAGGGTTTTTCACCCTGTGGCAGCCCAGAACCGAGGGAAGGCTCAAGCATTCGCTGCTGCACCAACTTTTTGCTGGCTACTTTGTGCCTCTGGCAGGTTGAGAGCTTGGAAATGCGGCTTGGAGCTCTCCCTGCCTGCTGGGAATACCAAGGGAGCAAAGGCATGATGAAAAACTCCTGGGGAGGTGGTGGATTTTGGCAGTGGGCTTCTCCCATGCTGCTGCTGAGGCTGGGAAAACTCATCACATCCACCTCTGGCATGCCTGGAGGAGTCTGCTGGGATGCACAGTTCTGGGGCGTGTAGGAAAGGAAATGAGAAAGGAATTAGAAGATCTCTAAGGTCCCCTCCAAGCCAAAGCCTCCTGTGATCCTGTGAGGCAGGATGAGCTGCCCCTGCAAAGGGAAACCCATCTGGGAAAAGATTGGAGCCCACGCTGCCTCGTGGGCATCCAGGGATCAGCACAGCCCCCTTGGAAAAGCATTCCCTGCCAAAGGAAACGTGCAAGGGGGATGTTCTCCTCCCCATCCTTACGTGACCACCAGCATCAGATGTTCCCAGGATGGGACACAGCTGTGGGGACAACGCACGGGGCTGACCAGAGTACAGCTTGCTCTTTTGCAAGGAGCTTGGCTGCAGACTGCAAGCAAAACTGCCTTTTTTGTTCCCAAAAAATGAGATTATAAAAGGGAGGCAGCCTTCCAGCTGCTGCCTGTTGCAGCAGCAGGAAAGGAGGGGTGGAAGGGATGAGCAGTTTTCAGTCTTCCCAACCCAGCAATGCCCAAACTCCTGGAGCAGGACTGGGGGGCTCAAAGTGGGAGGCTTTGGATGGAGAGGGTTCAAATGGAGGGGTTAAAAAAAGCTGTGGGAAAGCAGAAAAAGACCTTCTGGAGTGTTAAGTGCAGGTGTGCTGCAGGGGATGGTTGCTGGTTCCCAAAGGGATGGGGAGCTGCAAGCCCTGGTTAGGAAGAGCCACCATCCCTTTCCCTATGTCCACACCCCTTCCCAAGGCAGCTGGGGCAGGAAAATGGGGCAGATGTGGCTGCTTAGGTCAGACTAGGGGAGAAAATGCTGAGGTAACCCTCAAGCCAGAATCACCAAATCACAGAATATCCAGAGCTGAAAGGACCTGTGAGGACCATGGAGTCCAACACCCCAACAACCCCATCCCTGGGAGCACTGTCCAATTCTTCCTTGGGCTCTGGATGTGCTTGGGCTTGTGCCCATTCCCTGGGGAGCCTGGGCAGTGCCCCAGCACCCTCTGGGGGAAGAACCTTTCCCTGATCTCCAGCCATTCCCTGGATCCTGTCCCTGTCACAGGGAGCAGGGATTGGAGCTGTCCCTCGGGAGGTCTGGCCTCAATCTCCTCATCAGGCTGTTGGATCTGAGATTAACCCCATCCCTGCAGGCCCCTGCCCGGCCAGCACCTGGCTCCCTTCCTTCCTTCCTTCCTCAGCTCCCAGTTCCAGGATGGAGCTGGCTTTAATCCCAAACACTTCAGGCCTCCTTAAGCTCTTCCAGGCTGCCCGTATTTTTCTAGTGCTTAACAAAGCCTTTGCACTTGGGTGTCAAACCTGGCTCACCTGCCCTGTCCTGCTGGGAAAGGGGCAAAAAGGGGCTCTGGGCTGCCCTGGGAGGATGCTCTGACTCGGCCAACCTCAAGAAATAGTCCCACAGGGGGAAAGAGAATTCCAATTCTCCTCGCTTAGTCTGTGTCTTATCCCTGCTCTGGGGGTGCCCTTCTGCCTTCCTCCCATGGCTGTTCCCATCCTGGGGGAGAAACAGCATTCCAGGATCCATCCTGGGGGAGAAACAGCATTCCAGGATCCATCCTGGGGGAGAAACAGCATTCCAGGATCTATCCTGGGGGAAAAACAGCGTTAAATACAATGCCCCTGACATTCTGGGGCCACCTGCATCCATTGCAGAGCTGAGCTGCTTTACAAGCCCAAGGAAAAAGGGACGGAAGACGAGAAAGCACAGAGAAAAGAAGGAGAATTACAATGCAAGTGGGGATTTTGAGTGGTTATTTTGGAAAAAGCTTCTGGATCTCCGACTTTTTGCTGTGTGTTTAGCCCAAAATCCACCCTTTCATAACTCCAAACCCTGGGAATCCAGGGATCTGGATGTTTCACCCGGCAAGCCATGCAGGGACCCCCGGTACCCAGGGCAGGATTTTGGTTTTCCCAAAATAATTTCTCATTTCTAGCAGCTTAAAAAAAAAAAAATAAAGAACTGGGGCACAATGCAATGCCATGAGAGCTGTGGGGAAGGTCAGGCTCGCTGTATGTAACCCTCCTACTGCAAAACTCCTCTTTTAACAGTTTTTACTTAGAAAACCACCCGTGTCCCCAGAATCAGCAGAATTCCAGGGGTAGATACGTGAGCAGTGAGTGAGAATACTGGCTTGCCTTTCCCAGTGGCACCAGGTGAAGCTCTCAGCTGCAGGGCAGTGGGTGGCAATGCTGTCACCCCAGATTCACCCGCAGCAAAGGGAGGGATGCTCTGAGGGCTGGAGCAGGGAAAGCAGCAGGAGAGCCTGGAATCCAAACCCTGCAGAGGAGCAGCCACGGTGCTGCACTGATTTCCAAGGGCTGTGTCATGGCCCCTGCAATATTCCAGTCAATCATCTCATTTCATTTCTCATTTTGTTTCATTAACCTCCAACGCAACCTCCCCATCTGCTGAATTAATCACCGCTGGAAAGGCAGAGGAGTCTTTGAGAAATAACAAACTACTGATTCTGTCCCTAACAACCCTTTTTTCTTTTTTTTTCCTTCAGGCCTTTCAGTTCCACTCCAGTTCATTGACCATGCTCTTGCAGAGCCCATTTGTAAGGCATAAATATAAAATATATATATTAACTCTCACACACTTAAATAATTTCGGCCTTTTTTTCCAGAGCAATGGCTTATTTGGCCTTTGCCCACCAGGACACTCCTATCTCAGAGTGGGGTGAAAGCACATTGGGGTGCTTTCATCCCAGGTTTGGAAGCTAATTTTTGGTGAGTGAGAGCTGGATGTTATTCCTAGAGTGCTTCCCTGGCTGCACGGCATGGAGCTAAGAGTTTGGAAATCAGAAAATCAGAAATCAGAATGGTTGAGGTTGGAGGGACCTTAAAGATCATCTTGGTTCCATCCTGTGCCATGGGCAGGGACACCTTCCACTGTCCCAGGTTGCTCCAAGCCCCATCCAACCTGGCCTTGGACACTTCCAGGGATCCAGGGGCAGCCACAGTTTCTGTGGGCACCCTGTGCCAGGGCTTAACCACCCTCACAGGGAGGAATTTCTTCGTAATATCCAATATAAAGCTAATCTCTTTCAGTTTGAGGAAGAGAAGAGAGGAGAGGAGAGGAGAGGAGAGGAGAGGAGAGGAGAGAAAAAAGAAAAGAAGAAAAGAGAAAATATCAAAGCAATTCTTATCTGCTACTCCTGTGTTTTTGAACCGTGTGGATTGTGTTGGAAGGCCATCTACCCAAGGTGATCACTTAATTAGATTCTGGTGAGAGTGTTTTAATTCATTAACCAATTGGATCCACACGTGTGGGTGTGGGGACTGCCAGCAGACAGCCACAAGTTTCTTCAGTTCAAGGTAGTTCTTGTTGGTATAATACAGTGTAGAATAGTAGAACGGAACGGAACGGAACCGAATATAATGGAACAGAACAGAACAGAACAGAACAGAATAGAATAGAATAGAATAGAATAGAATAGAATAGAATAGAATAGAATAGAATAGAATAGAATAATTAACCTTCTGGTATCATAAAGTCAAATGCACATCATTCTTCCCTGCGTCTGGGGTCATCATAAATCCAAGACAGAATTCCCCATTTATGCTTTTCCTTCAGCAGAGCCTTCTCCCCTGGCATCCCCAGGCAGCACCCACCACTCTCCCACATCCCTCCCCCTTGCACCTTGCTGCCTGGGTGGGAAAACCCCCAAAAATGGATGTCTGAGCACAGGGCTCATCCCCAGCCCTCTGCCGGGTCACATCTTTACGAGATCAGGTTTTGCGGTGAACTCATCACAGCCGGCCGCGCTTTTATTTCTCCGCGGCAACGGAGGGAGGAAACAAAACACGGGGCTCGAGCAGCCAGCGAAGTTTCCTGGCTGCCGGGGCTCATTTTTCTCGGTGAGCTGGCTCTGGGAGCATGCGGGGCTCATGGAAACTCGAACGTCTTTCCCTCTCTCCCCCGTCTGCTCCCCCGTCTCTCTGCGCGGCGATGGAGATAAAGGTTACACATCTGGTTCGGATCTGCTCTGTTTAACCAAAAAAAAAAAAAAACCAGCAAAAAAAAACCCCACCAAAAAAGCCGTTCTGCTGCTGTCCCATAAATCACGCCGCAGCTGTTTATCCCGCCACGTCCCGCTGAGCCCCGGGGGTGGCTTTTGGGAAGGCCGCGCTTCCCCAGAGCTGCCTGCTGCCCTTCTGAGCGATCCCCGGCCTCTGGGCAGGGTCTGGCAAGGTTAAAGTTATCGTGGGTCAAAGTTTTGGGATTTAGAACCACCCGGGATGCCCAGCTCGGCTCAGGTGCTTGCTTGCAGTGAGCTCCCTGCCAGGTGCTGCTCTCCAGGACACTCCAACTGTTCTGCCCCAAAACGCTCGTGGGGCTGTAAAACATTGGCAGAAACCAACGGGGCACCTAGAAAATCTAGGATCTTCCAAATCCCCTTCTTTTACCTGATCATCTCCGCCTTACTGCAGCGATTTTGGGGTTGGGAGTCGCAGTATTTAAACCATCCCACGAGCAGCAGGACCCTGGAAATGCCCCCATTTCTGTCCCCGTTTCCCAAAGATCCCTTGCTGCAGGCTCAGCTGCTCCAGGTTTATCTGCATCTCTGCTCAAGCACTTGGATGCATT
The DNA here is from genome assembly GCA_039654755.1 of Calcarius lapponicus. Taxonomy (NCBI): domain Eukaryota; kingdom Metazoa; phylum Chordata; class Aves; order Passeriformes; family Fringillidae; genus Calcarius; species Calcarius lapponicus. Next base: position 27,960,656 of record CM077470.1, read on the forward strand.
CCTAATTTCCAGGAATGCCCAGCATTGGAAGGTGAACTTTTCCAACTTCTCCTTGAGCTCCTGACCTCGGAATGTCAACACTGGCATTGCCGGGAAACCCAGGAAGGATCTGGGCAGGTACATCTGAGCATCCATAGACTTCTAGACTGGCTTCTCTTAGTTGATGTAATAAATTTAATAGCGGCTAATAAAATGTGTCAGAGCCACTTTGCCTCTCCTTGTAAAGGTCTCCCTGGAAGGCTGTGATTAAATGCAAGGCTGCAGCGTTGAGGGAACCCAACCAAGCTTTAAATGCTGATGCTGTCCTAAATTTAAGGCTCTGGCTTCAGTGTTGAACTCTAGGACACGTCCTGCTCTCGGTTTTTATGACACCGCTGGTACCATAAGTGGTTGTGTCTGTGCTCTAGGGTTGAACCCTGGAGTTCTCACCAGCAGGCTCGTGGCTTTCTGGCCTCCAAGGACAGCAGAACCCTCTGGATTTCAACTGGAAAAAGTGAGATTTGACAGTGACTTTTTGTAGCAGTTTGTCCCAGGGGCTGTCCGCTATCCCTCTTTAAGGACAAAGTGCGGGTGCAGGAGGGAGTGTAGGATTTTGTGGCTTCTTCTGGGCAGCCTGACTGGGAAATGCTCCATGAGGAAATTCCCATGTGAAACAAGGGCTGGTGGCTCTGCTGATTGTGCCTCACCCATCTCCCTGCAGGACCTGAAGGGACAGTGCCAGAGAGATAAGTGACAGGACAAGGGGGAATGAATTCAAACTGAGGGTTTAGATGGGATATTGGGGAGGAATTCTTGCCTGTGAGGGTGCTGAGGCCCTGGCACAGGGTGCCCACAGAAGCTGTGGCTGCCCCCGGGTCCCTGGAAATGTCCAAGGCCGGGTTGGATGGGGCTTGGAGCAACCTGGGACAGTGGAAGGTGTCCCTGCCCATGGCAAGGGATGGAATGAGATGAGCTCTAAGTTGCCTCCCAACCCAGACCATTCTGTGGTTCTTTCCTTGGGACAGAACCAGCACTCAGATTTGAGGGCACAGCATCACATTCGAGGCTCACCTGGACTTTATGCAGGGTCACCTCAACCGACACCAGCCCTGTGAAGGTTTCCCTGACCCAGTCCTGGAAAACTCCAGAGATTTCGAACAATTCCAGTGACACACTTTCATCTCACAAGGTGCCCTCAGCTTGAAGGGGAATTCTAGCCCGGCTCTGGCTTTCATGGCGTGGCTGTCCCCCTCCTAGGCAGACTGAGCTTCTGAACCACCTCCAGGGGCATTTCTGATGCAGGACGCGATGTCTGCAGAAGAAGCCCCGCTGAGAGGGGGGGTCTGAGGCCACCCCAAAAGCAGCAGGGCGCGGCTCTGGGGGCTCCCCAGCGGCAGCGGCAGCGGCACGCGTGGCTCGGGCTATTTTTACTCCGGCTCCGGTGCCGCAGCCACGCTGGCAGATGCGCTCCCAGCTGCAGATGACTTCCATGTGCAGCCCCTCGTGGCCCTGGCCGGGGGCCCGGGGCGTAGCTCGCTTCCTTAAAAGGCTCGGGAGGCGCCTGCAACGCCCCGGGGATGGGAGGGGATGAGGGGCCCCTGCCCGAGATGCTGCTTCTCCCCCCCGGGCGCGCTGCGACATCCCGGGATGCGCCCCGGCATCCTGGAGGGCTGCACGGAAAGCAGCTGCCCCGGGAAACGGAGGCGGCGCAGGCACCGGGAAAAGCTCTCCCGTGCTGCAGGGGGCTTGGGAGGTCGGAGGGAAGGATCGCTTTAACCTCAGCGCAGCTTTTGAGAGCGGAAAAGAGGGGCTTGGCCGTGCCCGATACGCGGAGAGACGCAGGGCAGGCTCCTGAGTCCCTCTGAAGAGCCAGTTACAATAATAAATAAATAAATAAATAAATAAATAAATAAATAAATAAATAAATAAATGGAATTTACCCATTCCCCTCCTTTTCTAACGAAGCCCTTGTGGTGTGCTCTAAGGGGAAGGTGCCAAATAAACAGCTCAGCTTCCCCAGCTCAGCTTGGCTGGTCCCCAGCCGAGCTGTCCCCCGTGCCCACGCAAGCGGCTCGGTGCTGACGGGAAGCTTTGGGCTCTGGGCTGCTCCTCCTGCCAGGAATGGGATGCCTGAACTGCGAATCCCCACGAGGACAAAGCCCAGAGCAGCCCTGTGAGCTCTTCCTGCGCCCTTGGAACCCCCTGGATCCACAGGAGTGCGATAATTCAGTCTTGTAATGATGCGGTGAAGGGCAAATCCTCCCGGGAGATGCCTCCAAAGGCATCCTTGGTGTGTGTGCAACACACGTGGAACATCTCCTGCCCGTGGGGACCTGCCTGAAGTGCAGCAGGACAGCACCAGGCAGCCTTGTCCTCGTGCCAGCCCCACCCTGAGCCCTGGAAGCACACCTGGATAAGCTCTGAATGGCAAGGGTCTCCTTTCCAAGGTTCAACCAATCCAACCCAGTTCTCCAGGATTCACTGCCCTCTCCCAGTTCTCCCTCAGCAGTGCTCTGGTTTTGGTGTCCCTTCCATGGCAAGGCTCCATTTTTCCTTCCAGGCACCTCCAGCAGGCCACGGGAAGTGTTATCCAGCCCTGCCTGGGGACAGCAACGGAGGCTCAGGGAAACTGAGCCCCAAAACCCAGAGCTGTGCCCTGGGGTGGCCACTTTCATCTACTTTGTGCTTTCAGGGGGGATTTTTGGAGGGGCAGGGAAATGTGCATTGTTTCTGGGAATTTTATCTTCCTTGGGTGAGCTCAGAGAAGGAGAGGAAGGGTAAAAATCATGGCTGTGGAAAGCAAAGGAGACAGATGAAAATACTTATGGGGTCATTGAGTCACATAGGGACACCCAGGACTGGCTGAGGCCAAGCTGCTAAATGCCATGCCCACCTCAGTTTAAATTCCTTCAGGATGGAGATTTCACAACCAAGACATCTCTGTTTCCACCTTTTTTCCAAGCTGGAAATCTTCAGGTTGCCAGCAGCCTCTCAGTGCTGTCCCCCTGAATACCCTTACCACATCTATCCTCCCTTTGAGGAACTGTGGGATCCCCCCCCAAATAATTGCTTTCCAGACCCTGGAAAATTATTCCATTGATACCCACACTGGCTTTAACAAAGACAAACCCACAAGTTTCTCAAAACCTCCATTAGACTTTATTTAAAAGTTCTTTGTATAGACTTCCTGACACAGAATCCACAATAAAAATAAAACCCCCCTCCCTCCCACTGCTCCCCCTCCCCAGACTGCTTTGCTTTGTGTTTTATAAAACATACAACATCAGAAGAATGCCAGAGGCATCCTACACCACAATTTAAAGATTTGTTAACTGAGGCCTTGGTCCCAGCAGTGCATTTGCATTTGGAAACTTTGCTTCCTTTTCCTTGCTAGTTCGGTTGGCCACATGTGGTACAAATGCATACAAGAGATCTAGTCTGAGACTGAATCCAGCAAAAGGAGAAAAAAAAAAAAAGAGGAAGAGTGGAAATGGAACCAATTTTTTTATCAGAATCAGCCACTCTCTTACACAAAGGCTTCCCCTGTAAAGTTACGCTCAGTTATGAGAAGGATAAAAGCAAGCAGGTAACAAGTTGCAGTGAAGTTATTATGGTTTGGTTTTTTTTTTGACTCATTTTTGTGATGCCTTATATAGGCAGACAGCCAGAATTGGGGGGGAAAAAAAGGCTAATTTAGAAGACATGTTGAGAGACAATAACAGTCTGCACTTGGGTAAATATTTGGCAATGTTGAAGCTATACAATATAACCCGGGCACGTGTAGCACTCAGTCCACAAACAGTTTAGCACCATATTGATAGGTCATGCAGCAAAACCCTCTCCTCAGGGTTTGCCTGGGAGTTAAAAGCATGAAATATTACAGTGCAAGGTTGTCTATACCCTTAGCTTCTATGGGGGCAAGGTGGCAAAGGTGATGCTGTCTCAGAGGTAAGTGTTGGCCGGCCCCTGGCTCTATGTCCCCATCGCCGTCACCACGCCGGGGTTGATGGTACCTGGTGGGGAAAGAAGGAACAAATAAGGTTTTGCTGCAGGATTTTGAGGGAAGATAAACTGCCAGGAGCAGCAGAGGGGGGATGCCAGGCATGTGGCTGGTCCCTCTTACCAGGGGCGCAGAGTTTTTCACATTCTTTCTGCGTGTTGAACCTGTTGTCGTTGCCGCCGCAGCCGCCGTACCAGAAGCGGGCGCAGCTCTTGGTCTCGGGGTCGTAGTACCACTTCAGCACAAAGTTCCTGCAGGTGCCCTCGTCCTTCTGCAGCCGGCAGACATCCATCACTGTGGGAAAAACCGGGAGCAACAGTGGTCAGCGGCACTCCTGGGTGAAGCACTGCCTTTTCTGAGTGTGTCTGCAGGGCAGGGCTGGGATGCAGGCTGGGACTGGGCATCCACAGCTCAGACTGTGCAGTCTCCTGATTTAGATGACTAAATCCCATCTCCTTCTTTGCAAGGAGAACCTCCTTCCCTGGAGGTCACCAGTTTGTTTGTGTCCTGTGTTGCCACCATGCATCCAGGAGCGATGAAGGAAGAGAGACGCATGGCAGGGGTTGTCTGCAAATCCCTTGGATCTGTAGGAAATGAGCTGGCAGGTCTCAGAACTGGGAGAGGACTGGCTGAGCTGCAAGGCAAGAAGTACTGGCACCACTAAAAGGACTGACTTCATTTCAAAGAGAAATTTTTCATGTGAAGATGCCCCTGGGTCCACCACACGGCATCTTGCATCCCTCTCTGGGTTAGTGGGGGACGAAACAAAAGAGTGCTTGGATTGTGGCAAAATGAAATTGCCAAATAATTTAAAAAAAATAAAATTTAAAAAATATCTGATATCAGCCACTGATTTGCCATCAGGTCCCACACCTCCCTTCATACAGGAAAGGAGAAGGAGCTTGTGCCACCTCTGCTCAGCACAGCATAAACATCACAGATACAGGGGAGTCAGAAATCAGTATTGACCTTCCAGTTCAGCTTTGCTTTTGGGCTCCCATGGCCTAAAACTTCCCTATGCCTTAGGCAGGCTCTTTGCCTTTTTATGTTCAGATTTTCTTTTTCCAAAGCCCATCTCCCTTCTTCCCCTCCTTCCAAAACACTGAAATCCAGCAGATGTGAACACAGGAATGACTCTACCCCAAACCCTGCACAGGAATGAAATCCAAACACTAATCAAAACAGAAGGATTTATTTTGTGTATATAACCCAATTTGCCCCTATTTCAGTCCAAAATGAAACAAAAGCTCAACCAAAAATTTCCAAGAATTGATGGAGAGCAAGAACTAGGGAGTTAAAATGTGTTTTAAGCTGTAGCAGGTTGAAAAGATGGGGAAAGACAGGGTTTTAAGTCATCCCATGGAGAAAATGCGTGCCTGGGCTCCTCAGTTACGCTTAAGAGTTACTTTTGTCATGGTAAAAAAGTTAGTAACAATAAAAAAATAAACCATAGAATCATTAAGGTTAGAAAAGTCCTCTAAGACCCTTGAGCCCAGCACTGCCAAGCCCACCACTAAACCATGCCTCATGTTCCACATCTACACATCAAAAATGATCTATAAAAAGTCCATAATTAAAGGGGATCACAGCATTTGAAAGGCTTCCAAAGGGAAGTGGGTCTGGTGCCTGTTTTTGCACCCAAAGTGCCTTAAAGTTTGGCAACTCAACTCATTTCTCATTGTTGCACCTGCTGAGGGCTGAACCCAGAGCCTGAGCACCTTAAAAGCTGAGCTGCCCTGAACTCCTGTGTCCATTTTCCATGCGGATTCAAGCTCTGGCTTTGCAGAAAATTTAAGGGAATAAAGTGAGCAGAGCACAGCGGGCAGAGACCTGAACATCCCTCCAGGGCCCCAAGGCTGCTTTCCTTGACTCTGTGCCCAGGGCAGAGCGGTGCCAAGTTGATGAAATATCACTTTAGACTCAGAAACAGTTGCTGGAAACATCATCAAAGCATGTGACAGTGATCAGAAGGGGCTGGCCTGTGGGACAGGGCTAGCAGAAACTCGTGCCCTCCAGAGAAAACCTTGTCAGGGAGGCTTCCCTGCTCTCCCAGGGTGGAACCCTGCTCTGGAGTGAAGCTGTGTGCTGCTTCCTCTGGCAGCAAAGTGCTCAGACCTCAGCCAGAGGAGCCATGGTGCCCATCTGCAACCCCAAAGCACCTTGAAATCCCCTTCTGCCACCTCAGACATCTCTGTGGCTGGTGGTGGCTGCCTCCTCCTTGCCTCCACATCTTTGCCAGTGACAAAAATTCCCAATACATTTAAGGATCCTAAAATGAACCTAAGAAAGGCAAATGAGGTGGAAGGGTCTGTAATTTGCCTTTTCAAAGCCCCTCATGCCACTGCAAGGACTAAAGCCCTGCCTTTAGGAACCAGAGCTGTCTTCACTCCTTGGTTTCCCTCCCAGCTCCACAAAGGGTCCTAAAACACTTCTGGGAGAGGGAGGCTGCTCTGATAAGGATTTTCTGGGCTCTGTTCCCATCCCAACCCCTTGCTGAACCAACACAGGCGATTTCAAGCCTCTTCTCCCTTCCCAGGTCTTGAAGAGGTTTGCAAACATAGCCCCTTAACCTCAGAAACTCCTTGAGGAGAGGAGGGCATTCCCATTTTCCTGCAGGCTCCTCCCTCAGGCTTGGCTTTTCTCTTTTGGTGATGGAGGAAAACATCTCCATGCAATGCCTGAGCCCCATGGAGTCACTTCCCATCAGGTGTTCTGGTTACAGGCAGTGAAACGTTGGGAATTCTCTGCATTCCAGCAGAGGGGTGGCACTTCGTGGTCACACAGAGATAACACAAACAGGTTTGGGACTGTGCCAGGCTCCAGTCCAGCAGCCTCAGGTCCCTGATGAAATCCAGGGAGCTTTGCCACTCAGGCTGTGCCAGCACAGCACATCCTGGTGGGACAACACACATGCAAAGTGACTGGCTCATGCAAAGCAGATGGAAGGGCATGGATGTGTGAAGGAGCAAGTGAAAACTAAATCTGTGCTACTTTTGACCTGGGGTTGGACAGGCTTGGATGCATGCTGTGAAATGGTCAGGGTGGAAGAATGGGTTTGCTTTGTTTGTGATGATTCATTTTTTTTGGAGGGGGTGTGTTACCTGATGAGAATCTTTTCTCAAGGGGTGGCTGCTGCATGGCTTTCTCATCTGCTGCTGGAGGAGGAAAAAGTGCACGGGTTTGGATTTTAAATGGTGCTTTCTCTCTGATCCAAACATCATTTGACAACAGGACAAAATGCAAAAGGGTGAATCCTCATGGGGTACTTACATGGCTTTAAGCATTTGTTATAGCACTCAGCTTCGGTCTCAAATCTATTGGCATTACCTCCACAGCCACCATACCAACCCTGGCTGCAGAACTTGTGTTTGGAGTCAAAGAACCACACAATCTGATAGTCCTTGCACTGCATGCCCATGTCAAAGTCCAGCAAGCAAGGGTCTGGCCAATCTGCATGGCAAAAGGTGCAAAGGTTAAGTGATTCTGAGAGGGTTAAAAGCTGAAAAAGCAAAGAGATTGAAAAAAGGGGGAAGAAAGGGAAAATAAAGTCTGGTTCGGGACTGGTGGCATTTCCCTCTCGTGTGTTTTGTCTTGCTTTGCTGCATGCAAACCTTCCTCAGCCTCCAGTTTACCTCTTCTTGCTCTTGGTTTTGTCACAGATCCAGCCCCCAGATCCTGGGAGCAACATGGTGGGAACCTCTTACTCCCCATGGGTGCACTCAGGACTGAGCCCTCCCACCCTCTTTTCAAAGCTCTTTGTCTTGGCAGTGACTTCTAGTCCTTAAGTGTGTTGATCTCTAAAAGCAAGTTGTCCCTGGCATATGTGAAGGCCCAATGAAGATTTAAACATATGTTCCCTTCCTGCCCCAAAAATGATAATTTAGGTCCAAATCCCGGAGTTTTTATTAGCTATGCTGGGCCATCCATGCTATTTTACCCATACAAGCCCCCCAGAGTGTGGGCTTTCCTCCAAAGTCTCTTGGAATATTTACACATGGTTGTCTCCCATGAACTAGAAGAGGCTCAGCTAAACCCATCCGCAGTTCCCTGCCCTCTTTAGAGCATTCATCCTGTTGAAAACCTTTGGATGAGCATCCCTGGGGAATGCTCCCCCCAGATTGCTGGCTGCCAAAAATCCTCAGGCAGAGTGGGTCAGCAAATGGAGCTGAGATGGAGAGGTCTGTGTGGGAGTGCAGAGCAAAGCACACAGCTCATCCCTTTTCCCTGGAGCAGGGGAAGCCCACACACCTGGTTTGCCAAGGGCTGGTGCCAGGGGGTTAAACAAGGGGTTAAACAAAGCCAGGGGATGCTTGTCACCTGGTGGGAACAAGGGGGGATGAGGGGGATGGCAGTGGCAGGGAGAGGGGCCAAATGAGCAGGAAGGAGCACACGGGAAGGGAAGGATGATGGGTCATGCAGGAAGGAGAAACGAGTTGGTCCAGCACAAGCCCTTGGCCCCTCTGCTGCACCAAGCCAGGCATGACTGAGATCCATGCTCATCCCAATCAACACCAGCAGCCAGAGCTCCACAGCAGCTCCACAGCTCCTGGCTGCGTTTCCCCGAGCTCTCAGACCACTTTGTGAAGAAAATGAGCCCCTGCACAAGCAGAATGTCTGAAGGAAAACGCGGGGAGCGATGATTCAGGGATGAGTTTTGGATGGCCATTGTTGGTGTGGCTGCAATGGCTGTGCTGCTGGGTGAAGGCTGAGAGCCCTTCCAGGCCCTTGGAGGAGGGGTTGTGACACTGATGGTGTGTGACAGCGCCGGTGGGATGAGCTTGATGTCACCCAAAGCCATGAAAAGAGGCAGAGACCCCAAAGCAGGACTCTGACCCCAAAGCCATGAAAAGAGGCAGAGACCCCCAAGCAGGGCTCTGACCCCAAAGCCATGAAAAGAGGCAGAGACCCCCAAGCAGGGCTCTGACCCCAAAGCCATGAAAAGAGGCAGAGACCCCCAAGCAGGGCTCTGACCCCAAAGCCATGAAAAGAGGCAGAGACCCCCAAGCAGGGCTCTGACCCCAAAGCCATGAAAAGAGGCAGAGACCCCCAAGCAGGGCTCTGACCCGTGCTGCCAAGGGTGTCACCAGGGCCATGCTCAGGACTGGCAGATCCCCTGGTGTTAGTGGCACTGTGAGAGCCCCCAGCCCAGCAATGCCCCCACACTCACCACTCTCAGGCCCTTCCAGGGGCTCCGTGTTGAGCATCATGTTGGCCAGGGACACCTGGGACTGTGCTTGGGTCTCTGTGGGGAGAGGCAGAGGGTCACTCAGGGGGGAGGGCAGCAGCAGCAGCACCCTCAGGGCAGTCACAGACAAACCCCCAGCCCCAGCTCCAGCACAGGGGCCAGGTCTGGATCAGTTTAGCCCAGCACAGACATAGGAGAAATGTTTGTTGGAGACAGCTGATGGGATGAGCAATCCCCAGCTGCCTGGCTGTGCCAGGATGGGATCACCTTCCCTCCCCAGTGGCTCTGCCTGGGCTCATCCTCGGGAGTCACCACAGAGGAGCATCCCCAGGGCCCCATGGGGCTGCTTTTGCCCCACTCACCCCACAGCATCGACAGGGCAGGGGTTCAGGGACTGGCTGTGGCCTCTCTGGAGCCAGTTTAGCTTTGCTCTCCTGGCCTTGGAGATGGCAGAACAAAAATGGCATCCCCAGGAGAGCCAATCCGTGATGGATCTGCGCTCTCTTGTTCCCTCAAGGGCTCTCTGGGAGCACACTCCTCCCATCAGGCCTCACATCCCTCTATGGTGAGGATTGTCACAGGTGAAAAATATTCCATGGAGGGGTCTGCAGCCACAGGAAGGGCTGGATTTGCTTTTCTTTAGTGCATGGTTTGGGTGTGGCTAAGGGGGACAATCCTACTCGGTGTCCAGGTCACAGCTTGCCACCACTGCCTACTCAGTTTATTCCCATTCAAGGTTTATTCCATGGGAAAAGCAGCTTCCCTGGGCATTGGGAGCTCCAACTCAGCACATGCAAATGTTACTTCTACCCGCTGATGTCTTTTCTCAACATTTTTGTGGGCATGTTTATTGCTTGTGAAGGTGAGGGACTGGTCCAAACCCACTGAAGCCAGAGGAAAGGCTCTCCATGGGCACTGGAATTGTCTTGGAAGTGCCAGAGGAAGCCAGACACGGCACTGGCAGGACCAGCACAAACTTCACACCACCAAGCCAAGTCACCTCTGTGCCAACTGTATTAAAAAAAAAAATTGGCTGTGTCTCAGACAGCAACTTTTGGCCATGCCAGAGAGTTTGGTGATGGATGTGCACACATGGAGTTTGGATCCCCAAGGGACTAAACCTTCCCTTTCATCTCCTCTTTGTGGGTTTTTCTGGGTTGTGTGGGAAGCAGTTCAGTAGCTATGGGAATGGCTATTAGGAAGGCAGCTTTTCTTGCTTATTTTGAAATAGGGCTGGACTGAGTCTACCAGTTTGACTCATTATTAATTGCAGTAGTGCAGGCTGGGCCCCCACCAAAACCTCTTGCACCGATGTACAAACCCTCCAGCACGTAACAAACCCACTCTGGGACTGCCTTTAATTATCCCATATTCTGTGCTGATTTAACCCTACTGAAGTGTAAACTCCCATTTTTTCAGAAACACATTTGCCACATCTCATACCCTGCTGGTGACAGCAGACATGAAGTGACACAACTTAGCACAGCCAGGGCTGTGATTTTTGGTACCAACTTATTCCCGATCCCCCTTTTTTTTTTTCTCTCCCACTTTTTCTGCCCATTTAATGAAAAAAATAAATGCCCACATGTTTCTGAGAGTCACTTACTTGTGCTGAATGACCCTGTGTAGGTTACTTTGGGCTGAGATTTTTGGGAGCCAGTGATGACAACAGCGTATTTCTGCCCGCTCCGGAGCCCCCGGATGACGTGCTCAGTGCCGGTCAGGTTTTGCCTCTGCACGAGGGAGTGGTCCTGTGCCAAGGTGACAGTGACATCAAAGGTGCTGTGGGGCTCAGGGCTGGCCCAGCGCAGCCTGGCACTGCTCTCGGTGACGTCTGTGATCTGGATGTCGTGGGTCTTTGCTGCAGGGCAGAATCAGAATCAGAATCCGGATCAGAATCAGAATCACATTCAGAATCAGGATCAGATTCAGTTTCAGAATCAGAATCAGGATCAGGATCAGAATCAGAAGGGACACCAGGCAGTGAGTGAAGAGGGAAAGATCTCAAGGAAGAAGTGGCTCAGTGCTGCAGAATCTTCTTTCCATGGCAAGTGCAAGCCAGGCTGGCACTTGGCTGTCTCAAATGCCCCTGAAGGGGAGGCTTTGTTCTCCATAGATCAGATGATTCACCAAGTGGTTTATTTATCTTTAATAATCTGTTGCAATCAAAGCCTTTTTTTTCTTTTTTTTTCCCCACAAGATTCTCACAGCTTGAAATTCCCAGCACTTTCCCAACAACTGCAAATGTGCCCAGTCAGATCCTTCCTTCTCTAGGGTGCAATGAATTCACTGAGCTGCTGAAGACCTTCAAGCCAAGCCTGCCTAAGAGTGAACATAAAAGCACAGACTGGTTTGGGTTGGAAGGGACCTTCAAGACCATCTCGTTCCAACCCCCCTGCCATGGGCAGGGACACTTCCCCCTACACCAGGTTGCTCCAAGCCCTGGTCTTGAACATTTCCAGGGATGATTACCTTAACAGGTCAAAGAAGTTGCTATGGAAAGGTTTTCCTGCTCTGGCAGATCACTGGATGAGACCTTTATAACACTGCTTGAAGCACTGGCGGAGCAAGAAACACCCAGAAAAAATTATTCCACTCAAGCTGATAAAAGCATTAGCCTTGCAAAAGCTGACTGCTTTTATTTATTGATTTTTATTTATTATTTATGCAGGTACTTGCCATCAGTGACTGGATGAGCTTCCCTGTGCTTTTTTGATTTTTTTGACACATTTTTTGAACACATTTTTTGATCCTTGCTCAGCTAGTGCAGATCTGCCTGTACCCCCTTGCAAAAATACCCCTTTGTATGAACTGTGCCCACATGAAAGAGGCTTAGCATTCCCAAACAGGTCTCCACACTGATCCATTGATGAACTAACTATTCCTGTTAGCTGAGAGTTCAAACAATGCCATTATGTGAACCACCGTTAATAGCAAAACTTGGCCAAGGGGCAATGCTCCAAGGGAATCATGGAAACAAATGAGCCACTAGAATGAGTTACTAGAAAGAGAATCTCTCTGTAGAGGAATGGATTGATCCTGCTTGTGTTTTGCCTAGGGGCACCCATTTTTGCACAAAATTCTCAACGCAAGTTGACAATGCCCCAGCACAGCCTTCCCGACTTACGCCTAAAACCGTGATTTGGCCTCTGGGTGACATTTCCCACAGGAATCATCCTCCCAGGGGGCAAGAAGAACCACAGCCTGCTGTGTTTCAGCCTAGAGGGAGGCCCTGCCCGCACGGGGAGAGCTGCTCACGTACCGCTGTGTCTCCTCCTGCCGCCGGCCGCGGTGCCCGTGGCATTGTTGGTGGTGGCCCGGCCGCTGGCTTTGCTGTGGGTGGTGGTGGCGCTGGCTGCTCCCTGAGCAGTGGCATTCCCCTGGGCCACGGAGCTGGCTGGGGTGGTCTCGGGGGCTCTGGCCTGGGCCGTGGTGCTGGCAGGAGTGGTTCTGGCGTGGGCGCTCGCCGCTGGCTTGATGGTGGCGCTGACCGTGGTGCTGGCGGGGAAGGTGCGGCTGGCGGTCGCGTTGGGAGCCACAAACCTGGGCAGAATTTTGGAAATGGAGGTGAGTTGACCTAGAAACCACTGGCAAGAACCCACCTGAGGTCAAGAGTCTCTGCTGGCCTTAAATTTTCACTCTTCAAAGTGAGGAGAGAAAATCGCTTATATCCAAGCAGTGAAAAGTGCTCCTAGTGGAAGGTGTCCCTGCCTGTGGCGAGGGGTTGGAAGAAGATGTTCTTTAAGGTTCTTTCCAATCCAAACTGTTCTGTGATTCTCTTATTATCTCTCATCCCCCTATTCTGATATGGGTGAACTCCAATAAATCTGCAGCGTGCCTGACTTCAAGGGGCTTGGCCTTCTAAAGCCAGCACAGCTCTGTGCCGCCAGTGAGTGTGAGTGACAAAAGCTTTCACTTCTCTTCAGAAAATGTTAGCATGGGTGCTGCGCTGGATTCTGTGTATCAGATAACCCAGGGCAGCCCAGCCTCTGAAAATAAAATTTGGGGTAGAAAGACCCAAATTCATAGTAATTTCTGGAATTCCTGACCTACACAATCACAGTCTGCATATTCCTCCTTCATATTTTTAAACAGATATAAATATGGAATTTACCCCAAATTTAAAATGATACATCATGCTTCTCTATAAGAGATCTCTGTTGCTCTTTTGACACAGCACTGGGGGAACCAGTAAAATTAACTGAAATATTATTAGAATTATATTAATTAAAAGAAATCCTGATTTTTGAAAGCAAACTTGCTTTTTCTTTCCTTTTCCCCAAAGCATTACTCACACTGCTTTCTGCCCAACGAGCACGGGGTGCTGGCCCTGGGCTTGCTGATCATTCTGGAGCCACTCACACTGTTTCCTTATCTCTGGGGACAGGTAGAAAGCAAATTCACCTGGAGATGGAGAGAGACATTAAATACTGGAGTTGAGGATGCTGGATACCCACCATCAACACATTACATTTATTTCTTCTTAATTAAAAAGAAACAAAAACTTAAAAAAAAAAAAAAGAAATAAGTTTCCTTTTCTTGCTTGATGTTTGGTTACTGCAACATCCTGGGCTGGGAGATTTGTTATTCCAGTCTACAAACATGAGGGCCTTAACTACAAGAGGGCTGTTTGCCTGAGTCTGTCGCTTATAAACACATTTCTTGTAACAGGGCACTTCCAACTACACAGGTAATCAAGAGTTAGAAATTTCCAGGACTGCTGTAAGAAGTAAATGGAAAAAGCAAACTGAGATAACCTAAACATTTATTTCCAGATGTTTGCTTTCTTTTTAGTGCAAGACATTCCTGAATCTGTGGTATGTCAGCCCATTTATGTGGTCTTCAGGAATTTTTGCTAAGAACTAGATTTCCTAAAAGAGACCTACTTCTTTTTCTTGCTGGATGGGTGTGTTTAGGAACTGTGGCAGCTGAGGTGCAGCCTGGGTTCTCTAGCTAAGCTGAGATGTAGATTTTCGAGGAACAGTCAGCACATCCCAAATACAGCAGCTTTATTTATCCCTGAGCAAAGAATCCCGTTCATCTGGTACTTAAATCTGCATAGAGAAACTCCAGATCTCAGCCTGAGCCAGCCAAGGGCCTGCTGGACATAATGTTTATGCTGAAGTTGGGAAGAAAGATCTGCTGGGTGGGTGTTGAAGGAGCTCCAAGGAAGTGCTGCAAAGGGCCTCAGTGGGACCTATATGAGAGGCAAGCCAGGTGGGATGAGATCAGAATCCACAGGTGAGCCCATGGAGACCAAGGCAAAGCACATTGAAGTGTAAACTCTACTTGGTGGATCAACATGGAAGGGGAAGCCAAAGTGAGCAAAACCCAGACATACTCAACTAGGTAAAGTATGAGCAGCCTAAATTGCACCAAACAAAAAAAAGAGACTAACTTCAGTGGGTGCTGCTACTCAAAACCTTTCAGAGGCCATGTGTTGCCCCTTCCATGACACTTGGGCTGCGGGATGTTGCACTTACTTCTGATAAAGGATGGCAGCAGTGTCCCAAAACGCAGCAAGGGCTCCTCATGGAGCTCTCCTGGTTTATCAACCAGCTTGAAGAACACGTCGTTGGGCTCGCTGGCGAGGCTGTAGATGTTCTTGGCATTCACCTTCCTGCCAATGCCCAAGACAACAAAGAAGTACCCTTTGCATTGGCACTGATGACAGCCCTCTGCAGGTGCTCGAGTTCTTTTTTGTTCACTTTCCCAGTCATCATCAGAACGATGACTTTTAGATCCCGAGGGCTCGGCGCGCTTTCGAAGACATGAGCGATTGTGTGTTCGATTGCACTTCCCAGAGCCCTCGTGCCGTGCAGCTGGGTCATTTGGTTGTGGAGGTAATTAATGATCTTCTCTTTGGATGCATAATCAGTTAGTGAGAACTCAGTTTTCACTGGTGGGAAGCTTGAGTTGGTTTCGTGTTCGTAAGGAGCTTGCTGGAGAACGGCCACTCTGGCGTGGTGCTGGGATACTTTTGGCTCTGAGCTGATTTCCAGGTTGGTTACAATGTGGGAAATGTACTTCCTCATCTCGCTGAACTGCAGGGGGGTGGTGGACTCGGAGCTGTCCAGGATGAAGGCTATGTCCGTGTCCACATCGGTGGGGGCTGCCCTTCTGTCTCGGAAGGCAGGTCTCTGGCCAGATCCACCACAGCTGGGATGGGGGTCACACACATCTGGGGAAGAAACACAGGGGCTTGGTTTCACCTGCAGGACTCAAACACAACCCTCCCTCATCACTGTAAACATTTCTTGTGTCATGTAAAATACCATCAAGCCCTGGACATTCACTGGTCCCATTGCTTGATACCAAAGTAATTTTATCCCACAACACATTCAGTTATGTGCTCAATATTTTTTAATGTGCTCCTTTGTCCAAGGGGATCCCTGAAGCATGCTGTCATAAGTGGCAGAAGGCCATCTCTTAGAGCCCTTAGCTATCAGTATTTGGGCTGTAAAAGTGGCAACCAGACAAAAAAGGAGCTTCTCTTTACAAAGTAGAGAACGCCCAGTGAAACTCATTCACAATGCCAATGTTTTCCGCTCAACCCAAGAATCCCTTGGATCCATCAACAGCAGGCCCGACTCCCAAGTTGGGCTTCCCTTCTTACAACCCACTGCTGTGTGGCCAGAAGGATTTTCAAGTGTCTAGAGGAGAAATTGGATGCTTTACCCAAACAAATGTGACAAGTCAAAAGCCTCTGAATGGTTTGATTCAGCTGACCGCCGCTGGTTGGAAGAACAATTGCGTGACCGACCACTGTGTTGTTGATCTGGTGAGATGGAAACAGAAACACACAGAGTCAGTAACGCTGCCTTCTGCTGCTCTCAGCTCAGGGGAGGGCAGGGTAACCCACAGCTCTGAGGAATTCTCTGCTCAGCACAATGGTGATCCCTTTTGGAGGAGCCTCGTGTCCCCGATGTCAGTTTAGAGTCACAAACTCCAAGAAAAGGGACCACTTGAACCAGTGCTCAGTGAGTTTATCTGAGGCTTTTTCGTGGCTTTCAATCTCTGTCTGTCCACTCTCCCTCTGCCAGCAAAACTAATGTACTCCCACCTTCCCACCCTTTGCCTTTCTCAGACTTTTCCTTCTGTTTCATCCCACACTTGGCACCCTGGAGTGACAGCCTGGGAAGAGTGAGTCCTGAGAGTCTCACTAGCATTTCCCAACTTGTGCTGTGGGGATTACAAAATTAGTGTTTCCCTCCTAATAGATGGATGAGTTTGGCCAGCCTTCCACATTTGAGAGGCCTTCGAAAGCCAAGCATTGCTTGGGGCATCCAACACCCTGATGTCAGACCGAGCAGAAAATAAAGAAAGGCTGAAGGACCCCAACCTCCAGCGCTCTGGCAAGCACCGCATCCTGCC
Organism: Calcarius lapponicus; assembly: GCA_039654755.1. Classification (NCBI taxonomy): domain Eukaryota; kingdom Metazoa; phylum Chordata; class Aves; order Passeriformes; family Fringillidae; genus Calcarius; species Calcarius lapponicus. Next base: position 27,977,194 of record CM077470.1, read on the forward strand.
TGCTGGTGAGGAACACCGGCACAACCCCGGCGTCGTAGAGCTTCAGCACGGCATCGTTGAGCTGCGGGGACGCCCTGGTGTCGCCGTTGCTGAAGAAGACAGCCACCTTCCTCATCAGGAAGCCGCTGCGGGCACGCTTGAAGGTGTTCCTGGCCACGAAGGACATGGCGGTCTCCAGGCTGCGTGGCTTCGTGGTCAGCGTTGCCTGGAAGTTTTGGATCTGCTGCAGGAGGCTGGATTTCTTCCTGGCGTCGGCAAAGCGGATCTCGGTGGTGACCTCGTTGTTGTAGGTGACCAGGGCCACCCGTGCCCCCCGGGGACAGTTGCTCTCGGCGATGGTTAAGTTGTTGACCACTCTGAGCACAGTTTGCTTCATCCTGTTGAAAACCTCCCTCACGACGCCCGAGGAGGTGTCAATAGCAAAGGCCAGCTCAGTTGGGAAGACAGGGCACTCCTTGGGACCTGTTGGGAATGGGCATCGGGAACAAGTCATGCCTCAAGCAGCTGTCAGGATTCAAGGACTGTGTCCTCAGTAAATCATTCATACGTGGGGAGAGCAACATGCAGCCACCCTGGGGTTTAAAGGACTGAATGAGACTTACCATAGCAGCAAGCTGTGGAAAAGATGGAGAGGGAGAAACAGCTTGGTCAGTGCCATTCTTGTAACATGATGGGCAAATAAGGGTAGAGAGGGGGGCTTAGCAAGGCACTGAGGAGGTACTCACGGCATTTGTCTTTGATGTTCCTCACCAGCGCACATTGCTTTAGGAAATAAAGAAAGGGGGGGAGAGAAATATGTCACACAGCCAACCCAGGGGTGTTCCAAAACAAGAGAGAAATTGTGCCACACTTACATCTCTGGATTCTCCTTTCTCGCCTTTAAGGCCCTGTTTCAAAGAAGGAAGAGGAGTTGAGTGCAAAGTTTATCTCCAGGGTGCCTTATGAATGCTGTCAGAATAACTACTGAGCCATGGGAAAATCTGTCTGTCTTCAGCTGTGTTTCCAGCAACAGAGTCCAGCCCTCTTCTGTGTGAGGAGCAAACCTGGCTGAGGCCAAACCCAAAAGGGAGGTTGGAACTGGATGGTCTTCCAGGTCCCTTCCAACCCAGAGCATTCTATGAGTTATGATGCTCCAGGTCCACATGCAAAGCAAGCCCAGCCACCTTGGACTTTCTAGGGAGCCTTGTGCCAGCCAGATTTGGTCATGACCCATATCCTGTGTGGGGTGGTGAATGATAAAAGAGATGAGAATCTCCTAGAAGGAATTTTAAGGGGCATATTGCCACAGGGAATTCCTAATGCTTGGTAAGAGCATGTCCCTTGAGTTTTTCCTTTGGTTTGAGGAAGGATAAATATTTGTCAGTGGTAAACAGCTGCTTAAAAATTTATAGAGACACATCCAAGACAAATAAAGAGGGATTTCCCCAACTTGAAATCAGCAGGAAACAGTGATGGACTTATTTTTCAGCCCCTGGAACCCACAGGGACCATTACATGAAGCCAATCAGGAATGCAATGAACACTTACAGATGGCCCAGGGTATCCAATCTCTCCTTTCTGACCAGGTGTCCCAGGTACTCCTGCATCTCCCTAGAAAGAGAGAGCAGAGAAATCCCCTCCATGAACATGTGCAGGAGGACTCCCAGGAGTACTTGGAGGAAAAGATGTGTCCATCTTTCAGGGCAATCATGCAGAAGGGAAAATTTGTACCATGGTCCAACTTACTCTGCGGCCTCTGTTTCCTTTGGGGCCAGGGCCTCCAGCAACACCACGGTCACCAGGTCCACCCTAGGAGGGGAAAACCACAAACAGCAGCTCTAAACCTGCACAGGCCCTGGAAAACTGCTTGGAAAATAAATGCACAGCTCATGGGCTGCACCCACCTTTGGCCCGGCATAACCTACGAAGCCACGTTCTCCCTGAAACAACAGAAAGGTTAATTTGGATATGTCCTAGAAAATGCCTCATCCATCTGCACTGGAGATCCTGGCTGCTTCCTTGTCCTTGCTGAGGAGGTGGGAATGCTGAGCATGCACCTACCTTCCTGCCTTTAGGACCCGGGCCACCAATTCCATCTCGTCCATCATCACCCTAAAATTGGAAAGCCAGAGTCATTAACATGTAAATGATATGTGATATATAAAGAACTTAAACCCCACAGGTCCAGCAGCACCAACAGAAAGAACCCACTGAAGCCACAGGGCTTTGTGAAACTCTTAAATGCTCCTTAAAGTTTCCTTAAGTGTCCTTAGAGGTGGGAGGGCATGGCCACACTCACCATCTCTCCTCGTGGGCCTGGCTGTCCGTTTGGCCCTTTGGGTCCAGGGTTTCCAGGCTCACCCTAAAAAGAGGAGCATCTGTTAAAGCATGTGCTGAAACTCCAGGCTGCTCTGAGCCTTTCCCACCCCATCAACACTGGTTTCTTCTCACACAGCAGTCTGCAGCCCTCCTTGTGGCAGAAGGGCATGACTGGACCTACACAGCCCGAAATGCTGCTGCGTGCATGCTCTTTAGTGGGACCTTTGGTGAATTCAGGAAAAGTAAAACCTTCCACCACTGGCATTTTCTGAGAATCTGGCCAGGAAAGTTGATTGGAAATCTCATTTTCTCAGTTAATTTTGCCTTTCTGTTCACTGAAATGGGAGCCTAATGAGACAATGAACACAGAGTTGCTTCTGCCCACACTGTGCAAGCCCAAGAGGTTCATCTCATGTGTTTCTTTGAGCCCATGCAAAATCCAGCAGCTTTTCAATGCTGCTGGTGCCCAGTGCTCCTGAAGACATACCTTCCTTCCCAGGGGACCAATCCTGCCACGTTCTCCTGGGGGTCCTGGAGGTCCACTCCCAGCCTGGAATGGAAATGGGGAGGGGCACGTTGGCAACATCCAAGGAAACTTGGGTGCCAGGAACTAGGGAACTGGGTGACCATACAAATAATGTACTGACTACTAGGGCTGGTGTCTCTCAAAACACCTCAGGAAATGCAGAAGTCTGCTTGATATTTGGGAAGAGCTAGAGGTCCAGCTCAGTTCAATGCAAATGCCAGCAGCAATTTATATTGTCCCAAAGAGAACACCCACAGGAAAGCAGGAGGGGGAAAATCATGCTGGGGATGGGGAAATGCAATGTGGCTTTACGTCAAGTATGGCTGAGGAATGCAGCAGGAGGGAGAAATAAATACATGTGGTGGCCTCTGCAGGCATGTGAGATGGTCATGCTCTGGCTTCAGAGGATGAAACATCACAGAGATGCCCCACCAGCCACTCAAGGATCCTCTTTAACTAAAATTGCAATAGTGGGCCAAACTCTGAAGTCCTGACCCCTCTGTGGTTGCTTTTAGCTCTTTCTCTTCTGTAAGTCTTGATCAAGAAGTCCTAAGCATAAGTTGAAAGGAGAATCATGCTGGGAGAGAGTGTTAAAAGAGATGGGAGCAGAGCTGGATCCCTAGGAGAGGGGAATGTGAAGACACATTGGAATCTTATTAGTTCAACAACAGCATGGTTGGGCCAATGTCTGGGAAGCAGCAGAAGGATTACCCTGGGTCCAGGGACACCCTGCTCTCCTCTGATGCCTGGTGTGCCAACCTGGCCAGGGGGACCCTGTGTGGGAAGAAAAGAGAGGCGGTCAGCACACGTGGGCAAAAACACACCAAGATCCAGGGGGGGAGCAAATGCTGCAGTGTCTGAGGGATGCTCTGCAAACACATCACACCTTGGCTGGGGTGGCAGGCAGGACAGCCAGGCCACAGCACACCCAAAAACACCCAAATCCCAACAGTCTTTGTGGGTGAGACTCTCTGGGGAAGTGGCTGTGATGAAGTAACACCCCAGCATCATGAGGCAAGGCCTTCCCTCTGCTGGGCACTCACTGACCTGTGGCCCTCGCATGCCTTGTTCTCCAGCTGGCCCTGGCTGGCCAGGCGCGCCCTTGGTGCCCTGCAAGTATAAAACAGCACAGTGCAGGTTAGATGTGGTCAGCACCATGGGAAGGGAAAGGGGAGATCAGGGTACCCACAGCTGCACAAAGAGCAGGGAAGAACAGATTTTCAGTTGGGTTTTTTCCTTTTTTTTTTTCTTTTCCCAAGATATGGTGATAGCAGACAATAAGCACAGTGATGGCAGGCGCAATTTGCCTCCTGCAACCAATGGCCATCAACCATCATGCCTTGGCCCTGTTACACTGCCCCAGCAGCACATGGGGACAAAACATCTGACCAGGGAATGCTGTGGGAGACAGGCACACGGACAGTTGGTTCTGCACCGAGTCCAGCAAGGAGCACACAGGGAGATGAGCCTGAGGAGGAGCTGGGAATTTGGAGGAGAGAGGAGGCAGAGGGGAACAAGCAAAGCCTGCATGTGCCTTCTCTTGGCACCTCCCTCTGGGTACTGAGGCTGCCTGGCCCATAGTGTGGCAGGAGCCCCATGTGCTGTCCCATCACCACCTACCTTTACTCCTATGGGTCCCCTTCGTCCTGCCATGCCCTGCAAATGAAGGAACAATGAGGCTTGTTGAGCTAATATGTAAACACACCTTACCCTATTGCTTTTAGATAAATGCTTCTTATCAAAGCTTTTTATAGTCCAAAAATTACATTTGGCTGTTTTAAACTACTGAGGGAAAGGGAGAGGGAAATTCACGTGGTCAGATCTCTTAAATCAGACTTGGGCATGTTTTCTCCCTCCTCACATCCCCCACATAGGTGAGTTGCTCCCTCATGCATGTCAGGAGTGTTTCACCAACTCTGGGACAGGAAGGACACGAAGCAGGGAATACATCCCAGATATCCCTGCTCCAGCTTGGTTTTTGCCTTTCCAAAACCAGCACCCAAATGCAGATGCATATCATGGAATCACAGACTGGTTTGGATTGGATGGAACCCTCAAGACCATCCAATTCCAACCTCCTGCCATGGGCAAGGACATCTTCCACCAGACCAGGTTGTTCCAAGCACCATCCAACCTAGCCTTATATATAAACCATGTGTAATTCCACTATCTGAGCACTGAGTTATTTGCATGGGAATAAATTCGACTTTTAAAGTCTCTACAACAAGCCAGGAAGCCAGAAGGCATTTTCCTTTTAAGATTTATTTTTTTCTTATTTTTGGGGTGGCTTGTTGGGTTTTGAAGTTGAATTCCTGTTGTTTGTTTGAAACAAAATAGATGGAAAGGAAGGAGGGAAAAGTTATGGTCAATCTAAGCTTGGGCCTTGCTGACTAGAGGTCTGGCAACTCTACTCACCCTCCTTCCCACTTCACCGTCTTGGCCCTCCAGCCCTGCCGGTCCAGGATCTCCCTAAGGGAAAAACAAAACTCAAGTGAGAGCCCTGAGATGAGCAGGCACTGGGAAAACAGATTCAGCTCTCAAAACATGTCTCCTTTCATGATTTCACACAAGTTAATAGTCCTGCCTTTGGTGGGAATCCTTCTAACTCACAGAGACTTTCCATCAAGTTTCTGAGCCAGCAGAAGTCAACATTCCTATTCTTTGGGAAATGCCTTCTGACAAATTAAGATGCATTTTTTATTGTGAGCTGATGCGAAAACAGAGGGGTTTTGAAATTTTCCAAGGAGCATGTGGGGGTTTTTTTTTCTTGAAAAGGTTTCAGGTGAATCAGGAGGTTTAGATTTGGTGTAATCTAACCAGTTCTCTGCTTTTGTATATGACCTATGAGGACATACAAAGGTAATTTCCAAATTCTTTTCAGAGGCAATATCCCAAAAAGGCATTGTAAAATAATAACAAAAAAAAAAATTAAAAGGTGCTTTTTACACAAAACATCTTCTAAACTGACATCTTTCCAGAGAAAGTTTTGGTTGCAAACCAACATTTTCTAGTGGAAAAAAATATTCCATCTGACAAGGCACGGTGAGTTTAAGGAACTTGCATCTTTTTGGCAGCATCCTTTTTTCTCCCATTCTCTGTCCCATTCTGTTGTAAAAACCAAAAAACAACACAAGACAACAAAGAAATTTTACCATTGGTCCAATTTCACCCTTTTGTCCTCTGGGGCCCCGTTGAGTATTATCAGCTCCTGAATCTCCCTGAAAGCAACAGAGCAATGAGAAACATCTGTGTAAGTGGGACATGAAAATCAAATCTCATAAACTGAGAGAGTTCTCAGCTAGAGCTGAGAACCAACTCTTCTTTTTTCCTTTTTTGACTGAAATAGATGAAGAATTGCTGCTGTTTTCAGACAGAAACAGCTTTTCAACTGAGAAGTAATACTGAAGGAGACGAGGAAGGGGAATTTTAATATGGTGAAGCAGTGATTGATGGGTTGGTATCCACGTGGTACCCACGTGTCACCTCTGAGTCCTTGCTCTGTCATGGGACCTGCCACTGTCAAACAGCATTTAATAAGCCATAGCCACCCACTCTGACGGCCCCAGGATCAGTGGGAAGCGGGTGGAAAATCAAGGAGATGCCTGAGCAGTATTTACCGGATCTCCACGGAGCCCACGGTCGCCTCGTTCCCCTCGTTCACCCTTGACTCCCTTATCTCCCTGTGGGGAGAGATGGAAGGTTAGGAAGAGCAGCTCTTGCTTGTTGAAAGCATCTCTGCCCAGCCCTCAGCCCTGAGGGGAGCACAGTGGCTTTCCACCTTCCCCTGGCTCAAATCCACCTCTACACCATCATTCAGCCCACTGTAAATGTGATTGAAGCCTACCCTCCTGCCAGAATATCCCTTCTCTCCAGAGGAGCCAGGCAAACCCTTGTCCCCCTGAAAAAAAGAAAAATATTTTAGAATATTTGCCACGTCCAAGGTGCTTTTTAGACACTTCACTGAAGCATCAAGTCATTAATAAGAGAAAAACAATTGAAATTACTGACCTCTTCTCCATCAATGCCATCCAGACCCATTTCTCCCAGTTCACCCTGTGGAAGGGAGGCAAGGGGCAAATGCTCACTGAGAGGAAGGGAGAATGGGGAGAGAGATACTGATGTGCCACACACTCGTGCTCACTGCTGTGGCATGAGGAAATGGCTCCCTACCTTCTCTCCTGGGAATCCTCGAGAACCCTAGGGAGATAAAAAAGAGAGTTACTCCACTTTTGTCCAGCTCACTGCCATAGGGAGCAGTGGAGAAGGAGGGCTGGGCTTGGTGGCAGACCCAGAGGCACGACCAGGACAGGACTTTCCCTAATTTCTCTTATATCAATGTTTGTCTTCAGCTGCCTCCCCAACAACTGTGCCAAGAAAAAATATGTGGGGCATGGGTGTTAATCCAGATAATCCAATAAAATATCTCACTCCTTGCCACAACTCTTCCTTCACTGACTTTTGTTTCTCCCTGCACCCATTTTTAAGTTAATCCAGAGCCAGTCTTAGTGCCTTTGTCCAAGGCTGAACAGATTTTTAATGAGACTCAGTATCTCAGCTAATGGGCTTGGTTTATGCATTCCTCTTCTCCCTGCCAGAGGATCATATGGTCACAGCAAATGGTAGGAAACATCCCCTTAATTTCACTACTTCCCATTATATGTTTCACCACCTTTTCTGGCTTGGGGTGCAGCTGCTGTCCTGGAGCATTAGCTCAAGGTTCCTCTTTAAAGCCTCAGCCATGGCTCACTTGTCTCCCTCTTCCCCAGCAGCAGAGTTCCACCCACTCACTGTCCCAGCCCTGTGCCAAGACACGCACATCCATCCCTTCCCAAACCTTTCCCCCAGAGCCAGACTGCAGAAGACAGATCATCCTTGTCTGTGGATTGAGCCTGGGTCTCTGGGCTGCCTTTTTGCTCTTCACAGCAACACCAAAGCCACAACAGCCTCTGAATGCCCTGGTGCCCGGCCAGGTGGACACAAACACCCAAGTGTGACCTCCTGAAGCAGCAGGAGTTACCCCTGGGGGACTCCCACCCCCTGGACTCTGGGTCTGCTCTTTGCAGTCTTGTTCCACACGTACCTTTGTTCCTCTGTGCCCGGGGCATCCCTGGAAACCTTGTGTCCCGTTCACACCCGGTGGTCCACGCTCACCCTGGTGCATAGAGGGGGAAAAACAAGTCAGGAGTTGCCTGCTAAGCCTGTTTCTCTGGCTGCCTGTCACAGGAGGTGGCTTGGAGGCACAGGAGCAGCAGGTTTTTACCTGGCCACCCCACCATCTTATGCCCACAACATTCCTCACGTAGTGAGACTGCAAGTCATCATGGAGAGAGAAACATCCTTCCCAGTCCCTCAGCTGTGAAAAAGCTTTGTGAAACTTCTCTTTCAAAACTAAAATGACAAGATGAAGCCCTCAGAGCTGTGCACAGATGTCTAATCCCATCCTGACCTTCAAGCCCCAGGAAAGCTTTGCCTGGCATGGGATGTCTCACAGCAGCCTTTGGCCCCTGCCTGTGCTGTTGGAAAAGCCATGAGCACCGTCAGCCCCTTGGCCTCAGCCTCAGCCCTTGGGAGTGATGCATGGAGGAATGTTTATTCCAGGGCTGATGTGGGATTCATGCAGAGTTTGGATGAAAAGTGCTGGTAAGAATTCATGGGATTTACATTGTCTGCATGTGAGGGATAGGAACATCACTCTTGGTTCCACTTTTGGACTAACTCAAATCTTTCAGCTGCAGGTAGTATGGATAACTTTGGCACAGGCTGAAGATTTGATGAAGTTGAGGATTTTATTTGCCTTGGGGAACAGCACAGAGATGGGTGACATAAAATAATGGGAGTTATTCCCCCATCATCCTTCTCCAGCTCTCGAGATGCTCCTACTGACTTTCTCTCGGGAGAAGCTGGGATCAGCAACTCAGCATGTCAGGTGTGGGAAACTCAGAGTTTTGCTGTCTCTTCTAACCCACATCCACATTCCCAGCAGGAAAAAAGTTTAGAGGCTTTTCATTTATTGGAAACACCTCCAAACATTTGACTATGTTCATTGGAACAAGGGCAGTCACTCACCGGTCCTCCTTCATCACCAGGGTAGCCTCCGTAGCCAAGATCCCCTGTGACACCCTAGAAGACAACAAAACAAAATTGTGAATTTCCTTCATAGTTCTTTGATTGATATTCAAGGTTTCCTTAGATAAGCACAAAGCAGCTGCTTGGCCATATGTGTTAATGAGAGATAGAATCTCCTTTTGATGTCCCTAAATTGTTTCACAGGACGTTTTACCCTGTCTTTCCAGCCATTTATCCCTGCCCTCTCGGATGTTTTGCAGCACTGAGGCTGTGGGGAAAGGGAAGAAGAGCAGGCCACAATTGCTCTGCATTTCCCTGGGTCAGTTTTCAAAGGGGGAGAGTAAATGGAGCTGATCTCCCCATTAACATCACCCGCTGCAACTACACAACCTGCACATCACCACCAGCTTCCCGTGCACAGGGACCCCACATCCCCAGATGAAGTGACCCACCTTTGGTCCTATAGGGCCTGGCACACCTCTGTCCCCTCTCTGTCCTGAGCACTTGCAGGGGACCTTGCAGCACGTCCTCTCTGCGATGTTGTCCTGCAGGAAAAATGGGAAGTGAAAGTGTTAGAAACCTGCCAGAGCCCCAACAGCTGATTTTGGACATCAGAGGGAAGGGTTTAAACAGAAAATGCATGGGGCAGAATTCATAGAGTGCACGTAGTAGGACATTAGTCCCCAGAGCTGTGCCTGTCACTGAAGAGAGAAATCCCATCTCCAAAGAAAAAAATCCAGGCTGTGGAGCAGACCATGAGAAAGCCGCTGCAGTGAGCAGCTCACCAGCAACCCACAGGCTGAGAACAGTTTGCAAGCGCACAGTAAAGGAGGAAAAAAAAGGTTAAAAAGAATGATATGGATTCAGAGAAACCACAGCTTGGTTTTACATCATCCAACAGAAGAAAAAGGAAAAAAAAATCACTTTCTTTGCCAAGTACATTGCTGGCTGCAAACACTTCCTGCCAGCTTTGCACATTTACATTTTGGAAGGATTTTTCTAGGCTGAATTACCTGGGGAGGGGCTGAGGACCAACTCTTATCCCAAAACCCAAGGCTCACTCACAAGTGGCTGCACTTTGATTTGTGGGGAAAGACCCAGCAAGGTTACCACAGGGACCAGTGGTTAAACCCAATCTTATTAAATCTACTGGAAAAGGAACTCAGTTGTGCTGGTAGCAGCTGAGGAGTTGGGAGGAACTGGACATACTGAGGCTGACAGCAAATTAACTCAACACTCAAGAGGGACTATGCATTGGGAAAGAAGTAAACCCTATGAAGAAGAAAGAATCATGGAATAGATTAGGTTGGAAGGGACTTCAAAGGGTAACTCCTACATTTGTTAAAAGCATGCCTAAAATACAGGCAGTGCATGAGATCAGGGAAAGAAACCTCGAAAGCAAGGCTTCTACAAGAGGTTTAGCACTGACCAGGCACGACAGGGCATTACTGTAAGGCTAAAAAAACCAACAGTGTAAACACAGGCAGAGGGCGGGTTTTTGGCACTGCAGCTTTTGATGGCATCTGATCCCATCCCATTTGACCTAAAGCCTTGGCTGGAGTAGGGTTTCTTCAGGAGTGGGAAGAGACTGTGATCTGCTCTGAACTTTGTTTGCTGTGGCATCTGTGAAAAGGAGCTGACGTGAGGCAGGGAGGAGAGAGGAGCAGAGCCAAGAGGGTGTAATCCAGCCACGGCTCAGCCCCGCAGGACATCCAGCCGTGGGCTCTCCTCCAGCATTACAAGGCAGCACTGCCTGTGCCAAGTTACTTACAAGCTGCTCTGCCAGCTCAAAATCCAAGTCCAGCAGATTAACTCTGAGTGGCCTGTTGTAGGTGAAGCCACGGCCAAACTCCAGCTGCATCACTCTGTCAAAGTTGGTCACTCGGTCCAGCCCGACGAAGATGAGAGCGTTGACTCCTGGCAGGGAGAAGCAGAGGGGGCTTTGTGATGGGGAGAGGTGCTAACCATGTGTTATCACCCTCCCCTGTGATAACACATCCACATCTTTGATTTCTCCTTTTCAATACAGAACAAGCATCATCCAGTGTAAGTTGCCCACATGCTTAGGTGGCAGCAGGCAGCTAAAACATCACAGGAAGGCAGTGAAGAACAGCAAGTGCATGTAGAGCTCACAAAATCCTTAGCTCTTACTATCAAAAGCAGATGGATTTAGGAGAAGTGGTGGTAAAATGGGCTACATGTTAACATGGACTATAATCACTGCCTGGAAGAGCAAAAAAGTTACCTTCTGAGTGTAAAGTAGATGAAGCAGCCTCCAGCTGACTTATTGGCTCATCTACACCATCAGTAAAATGGATTATGACCTGGGAGAGAAACAAATTTCTGTCAGGACCCAGAATATTTCAGGTGTGAAAAACAATCAAAGTGCAACCTGAAGGGCCTTTTTCCAATGCTTCATCTGAGAGAGAGAAGGTGAGGGCACTTCTACACTTTTTCCAGGCCATGAAGCTCTGCATTCCTCTGCATTCCTTTACCTTCCTGTTCCTGTACATCATACAGGTGTTGCTAGAGAACAACACAGGAAATATCTGGAGAACAAGAATTTGCAGCTAAGCAGTCATTGTGGGAACTGGCTGCAGTGATGCTCATCAATTGTCAGGACCTTGACAATGCAGGGAGAGCACAGAAAACAAGCAGGGTTTAAGTGACTAAACTTATGGTTTAGAGTTAATTTAGAGTTTCTTTACCAACTAAAAGACACCAGAAGCCAGCTTTGCTGGCCAGTACCACCCCAGAGGCCTTGGCCCTGACTCACCTTGGTGCTGCCAGCGGGTGAGGACCGGAATTTGCTCAGGTAGGACCTCAGTGTGTCTGCCCTGAGGTAGTAGGGCCCACGGGTCCGCATGTCCAGGAACCTCTCCAAGAGCTCGGGCCGGTACTCGGAGAAGTCCAGCCCCTCCACGGCTCCCCCCTGGGCCTGGGCCATGATGGCCACCCTGACATTGGGTGCCTGGTTGCCAGTGCAGCTGATCTTCTGCATCTGTGTTATCCTGTTCAGCACAGACTCCACTCTGGACTCCAGGCCTCGCTGGGAAGTGAAGATGTTCTGGCCGGGCCCAACATCACTGACATCGAAGCCAATTATCACTTCTAGGTCACAGTCTGAGAAGGGAAGGAAGAAAGAGAGAAGAGCATCGCATCATGGAGCAATGCAATGATTGGTTTTCAATTTCTAATCACTCTTTTAGTAGTTAATGAAGACACTGCAACAAGAACTGACACCACTTGCTGCGCAAGTGCCTTCTGTTTCCTTTCACCATAGCAGTGATAATCTGGGAAAACTTGCGTTTTATTAATTTACTTTTTTTAATTTTAGCACAGGGACAAGCTGCCTAAACCAAGCCCAGGAGAAATTTGCATTTTCATCAGGCAGCTAAGACTGCTTCTCTCTCTCCCCAGCACATAAAAACCTGTCAGTACTTGTACAGTGTGCACCTTCTGCCTGTGCTGGAAGTGACACTCAGAGAATCACAGGGAGGTGCTTGAATTCTCTTTGATATTAGCCTGGTTAATATCTTAAGCACACTTGGGATAAGTTAATACCACCAGCAGTGGTTTGCTTTTCCTAGCACTCAGTTTTTCTTCTCAGCTGGAGCTGCTGCTCAGCTCAGGGCTGTTGTGCCTATCTTTCCATTTCTCCAGAGTTTTGGGAGACGCCTCTGCTTAAAGTCAGAGGGCTGAGGCATGATCAGCTGTGCTGGGAGTAGGACTGGCTGTAATGTAGTAAGTAAAACCAGCTGCTGGGAGCCTGATCCGACAGCAATACCAGCTCACTTACTCACCACAATTCCCTTGCTTGGCTTCTGAAGTAGCCAGATCATGGGATTCCTTCTTAAGGAAATTTTACCTTGAACAACAACCACATGTGCCCTGGTTTTTCCTCATATACCTGTCATGAGATCAGGTGGGCATCCTGGATGATCTGGCAAGGGAAATTCCCTGGTTTTGCCCTCCACTGTCTAAAGGGGTTACAAGAGAGCAGGACATAGGCTTTGGACAAGATCCTGGAGTGACAGCAGGGGAAATGGCTTCCCACTGCCAGAGGGCAGGATTAGATAGGATATTGGGAAAAAATTCTTCCATGTCAGGGTGGGCAGACCCTGGCAGTGGTTGCCCAGAGAAGCTGCGGCTGCCCCATGTCTGGAAGTGTTCAAAGCCAGGTTGGACAGGGCTTGGAATAATCTGGGATAGTGGGAGGTGTTTTATGGCAGGGAAGTTGGAATGAGACGGTATTTGGGGTGCCCTCCTATTCAAACTATACTAGAATTCTATGATTCTGTGATTTCCAGCATACCATGGATGCCTGGATGGCCAAAAATTTCAATTATATTGTAATAGACACAGGGAGGGGAAACAAGGGCCATCACTTTTCATTTTGGCAAGAAACAAGTTGGTCTGTCAAGATAATACTGGTATCATGTCCCTGTGAGAAAGTCCAAAGTGAGATTTAGTCCCAAGGCTAAATGTGGTGGTAGGAGGCCAGTGATTTAGTGGCTGGCTGTCACATCTGAAATGAGTTCCACCACGGTGGCGCCTCTGTGGTGGTGTCACTCCAGTCATTCACAGGCTGAAGGCCACAGACAGGCAGCTCTTGTACCAAAAGTTTGCAGCCTCCATCAGATTCCTGGAGGATAAATGAGCCCATCCTGCACCTCAGGCCATAGGCAGAGCACAACAGCAGGACAAACAAGTCCATCAAAACACACTGGACATTAAAAGCCACCCCTGAGAACGTCATGAAGGGATTGTCCTTACCTCTTGTCACATCTGTTGTTCCTGGGCACAATCTCTCTTCCATGGCAGCTTCCAGCGTGACCAGGACCTGCTCATTCAGCTCTGACAGCTCCTGGGCTGTGGCTGCTCTGAAACTCATGGCACTCTCACTGCCCACCAGGCTGACTTCCTTCAGGTCGATGTTCTTCACTCCAACTGCGAACACCTTGACGCCTTTCTGCGTGATTTCCAAGGAGGCCCTGGGTGCATCATCTGTAGACTTCCCACCCATGACGATGAAGGCAATCTGGGGCACCCTCTGGTCAATCCTGCTGCCGGCCTCCTTCACAAAGTGCCTCTCCTGGATGTGCTTGATGGCCGCGCCGGTGTTCGCCACTCGCCCGCCTTTGTAGATGACTTTGTTGATGGCGTCTAAAATCTGAGCTTTGGTGGAGTGGTCCTTGAGGAAAAACTCATCAGTGACATCCGAGTTGTACTGGGCCAATCCTACCTGGATAGAGTCACCATCCCTGTAAATGGCATCCACCACGGAGTAGACGAACTGGAGGACTTCTTGGAAGTTATCTCTCCCCAGATTGATGGAACCATCCAGCAAAAACACAATGTCGGCCTGCTTTTTGCCTCCTGAAAAGATTACAAAGAAAACACAGTTGATAGTAATTTTATGCAGCATCTATAACATTTAAGCTGCTCAGGGCTTTGTGAAGTAGCGCTTTGCAAATGAAATTTCTCTCCCCTTTCTACCATTTTAATTTCATGGACCCTTGGCAGGATTTCACATCCATACAAGGAAATTTTTGTATAACACTTCATACAGCATTACTTCTGACAGTCACTCTCATCTCCCTTCAGATTTAATGATATACTTTCCTAACTCAACAAGAGTTCTTTTAATCGATGCAACTAGAGGTTTGAGAATCAAAAGATGTTATTACAGCATCATTTTCACTTTATACAAATAACATCTCTACTCTGTTCAGAAAAGTCTTCAGGATGAATAGCAGCCTTACCAGGTAGGGTTGTTCCAGGTGAGTCTGTTGTAGGTATCGGGAGCTCATCTAGAATGTTCTGCACCTTCTGTTCTAAGGTTGAGAGCCCTGTGAAGTCCTGCACCACAAGCACGCGCCCAGGATCATTGGTAATGACCTGCAGCTGGTCCCTGTCCACGTTCCTGGCTCCGACACCCAGAGGTTTGATGCTTGTGGAAGTGATCACTCTGGCAGGTCTGTCCACGTCATCCTGGGACCGGTCTCCAAGGATCACCACCAGGTGCTGGGGCACTCCATCTTCTATCCTGCTCCCCGCAGACTTGATGAAGTAGTTCTTCACCACGAAATCCAGGGCTTTGCCAACGTTCAGGGGGGACCCACCCTTAAGCCTCAAGCGGCGGATGGCTTCCAGGACAGCATTTTTGGACTTGTGGGTCTTCAAGTAGAACTCGGGGAAGACGCCATTGCTGAACTGCACCACCCCGATCCGCACTTTGTTCGGCCCCACCTCCAGCTGCTGGACAATTCTGCTGATGAAATCCCGAATGTGAGCGAGCCCATCCGGCCGGACGCTGTCAGAGCTGTCAATGAGGAAGACTATGTCCTTTTCATCTCCAGAAACATCTGCAGGGATTCGAGAAGAGAGGAAATTATTGGTGTGCCAAGGCTTTGCTTAAGCTTTGCTGGAGGATTTCTGTGCGAACTGCTGTCACGCCATGTGGCATATTTTGGCCAGCTTTAGGCATGATGCTTTGGGGAGCCTCCCCAAAAGGGCCCGTGTGCAAGTGGGAATGTGTGTCTGCCTAAAATCTGAAGCATGCAGTAACTCACAGCCTTATCTGTTTCTTTCATTAATAATCTTCTCCAGATTTGTCAATGTTTCCAGCTTTATTTTGCCCTGATTTATGCCTGCTTCCTAGAGAGCTGCTAAGCAGGAATAGGCAATAGTATACATTGTATATTTGAATTGAAATTTACCCAAATAGGTGCCACGTTTAAAGCACTTGACTTGAAAATCATAGGTTATAATGTATTTAGGTACTTGGGTAGAATTGCCATCTGTCTAAAGCTTTTCTTCTGAAATTGTACATGTGCTATGACTTTGGTTTTAACTAAGGAAAATCTCGACTTAAAGAGAAGGTCTTTTGGGCAACGTTTGTTTGAGTAGCAGCCTAGAGAGAGCCAGTGCCTTACCTATGGGGGGCTGTACATCTCCCAGCAGCCGCCTGATTTCGTCCACAGTCAGGGTTTCAATTGGAGTCAGCAGCTTCTGCTCGAGGCTGGGCAGCTCCTGGAAGCTGGAGACTTGGAATACATATTCAGGACTGAGGGAAATCTGTATCATCTCTTCAGTGTCCACGTTCTTGGCTATCATCATAGGCGCCACCCCCACTTGCTTGACTTGGAGGGATGGGTACTCAAAGTCGTCATCGGACTTGCGGGAGGAGAGGATGACCAGGAACTGCGGGACGCCCTCCTCGATGCGGCTCCCGGAGGGCCGGGTGAAGATGGTCTTGGCCACAAACTCCAGGGCCTCCCCCACGTTCACCAGCTGGCCACCTTTGGACCGCAGCTGCCTCACGGCGTTCTGCACCTCGTCCTTGGTGGAGTGGGTGTTGAGCAGGAACTCCACGTGGGGGTGCTCGCTGAACTGCACCACGGAGATCCTGGTGGTGTCGATGCCCACGTCCAGGTTGTTGACGATCCTCCCGATGAGGTCGCGGACGAGGTAGAACTCCTGGGCGGCGTAGCGGGAGCCGTCAACCAGGAACACGACGTCCCTCTTCACGCCCGCTGCAGGAGAGAAGGCATTGGTCAGGAAGAAGCACCTGGAATTGCTCATGGAGAGCAGCTAAGCTCATCATCTACAACACTGACCCATGCCTCTGGCCATGGGGATGGTACTCCTTGTCTTCCTGCCTGGGATAACTCCTGGGAGCCCCAGCAGGAAGCTCTGGGTTCAACCCAGAGACACGACCAAGCTGCTAGGCACATCCCAGGGGGTGCAAGAACAGCAAGTTCCAGAGCGAAGGGAGCGAGAGGGAGCAACGGGACACCTGAAACAGTAATTCCTTGTGAGATCTCCACCCGAGAAAATGCAGCCTGGTGGTAGTCATTACTCGGGGCAGGTTGGTTTACATTCAGAACCACCCCTCTTTCTTTGGCTTTGCTCTCTAGGAAAGATTCTATCCTATTATACTCTCAGCTTCTGCCTTTTCAGGATGATTTTTTGATTCCTAATGAAGTGTTTTCTGCAGTGGTAATTCAGGTAATTCAGAGCCTGAATTATCGCAGAATATCACACTGATAAATGGGGATGGAGGAAAATGGTCTGGTTTAGATGGGAATGAACAGAGTAGGACAGTGAATTTCTAAGGGATAGAAATTCTCCGGGGTGGATACTCTTCATCCCAGGCATATGCTGGCTGGATTTCATTCCAAGGGAGACCAGAAATGTAAGATCTTATTCTTCTCCTGATGCCTGCCTCCAATTTCCCTTTCCCCAGTGAATGAGGGAGGCAAAAGTAGGAAAAATCAGCATGTCTTACATTTAGTAGAAAGCTGACCTTGATTTTTATTGGTGTGAAGATGCCCCTGTAGTATCTAAATGACACGATTCCCATTCCAGAAGGAACAGCATGGACTTAAAATCCATCCACTTAAAATCAGATTAAGGTGATAGCATTCACTTTATGGGTCTTCCATGTGAATTCAGAATGGACTACCTTGAGGGGCTGGGCTTAAAGGTGGCTCAGTTAAACTGCACAGCTCCTACCAACCCCGAGTGCACCGACAGGGAGACCACGACTGACCCGGAGTCTTAGCCGTGACCATCTTTGCTTTTTTCAGTTTGTGTTGCAGCCATGATGTTTCTAAACATCATATTTTGCCACTGGCGCTCGGTGCAGACACAAACAATCTTCTCACCTGGGCTGGGTGATGTGAAAACCAGGTCAGGGGCCAGAGATTGTATCTCTTGCTTGGTCAGCCGGATGACTCTGTTGGAGACGACCTGCTGCACCGAGTCCAGCTGACTGAAGTCAGGCACAGAGATAGCAAAATCTGGGAGGAAGGAAATGGTCTGCAGCTCTGTGAGGTCGGCATTTCCGATCCCAATGCCAAAGGGCACCGTGCCGCTCGTCTTCAGGACCACTGAGGGCCTCCTGACATCGTCCTGGGACCGGTCAGCAGTCAGCAGGATCAGGAACTGCGGGACGCCCTCCGCTATCCTGCTGCCGCTTGACACCGTGAACACGTTCTTGATGAGATAGTCGAGGGCTGCCCCCGTGTTCAGGGGAGACCCTCCCATGAGCTTCAGCTGCTGGATGGCACTGATGAGATCTGCTTTGTCCTCGTGGGTGTCCAGCAGGAACTCAGGCTGTATGGTGTTGCTGTACTGCGCCACAGCCACGCGCACCTTGTCACGGCCAATGTCCAGGCTCTCCACAACTCTCTGGACAAACGTCTTCAGGAGAGGGAAACCTCTTCTGACACCATCCGAGCCATCAATCAGAAACACCACATCCTTCTTCTCACCTCTCTCAACTACTGTTTGAGACAAGTAAAGGAAGGGGTGGGGGGGGAAGTGAGATTCTCTTTTGCAGTGGTTAATATTCTCCTCGTACATTGAAGTGAAGGAGAACAAAGCTTGGGGAGGGGAAGGCGAGGTGTCAGGAAAGGTGGTTCGGTTCATTTGCCACTGGATGCAATCCCTGCTGAGGAGGCAGATGGGTGGAAGCTGGTGGAAACTGGAGTGCAGTGCATTCCATGCCTTACCCACTGAGTCATAGGATCATAGTCCCACGGGAAATAGGGTGCCAGGGGATTTCTGGGTGCCATCTCCTACCTGAGCTCCTAAGGGGCATGGGAAGCCAGCATTTGGCTTTGCAGAGTGCAACAGGAGCCATAGGATCTTTTGTTCCCAAGAAACAATGAGTTTCTGGATGAAATGGCATTTGGGGAGTGCTCATAGGGAGATGGTGAAGAGAGGGAGAGAAAAGCTTTTCTGAACTTAGAAATAAATACTTCTGAAAAGAAATTAAGAAATTGCTGGAGAGGACATCCAGCTGAAAATGCTGAAATGCTCTTCTGAAATGCTAGATACTGATCTCTGGTTTTTTTTATTTCTTTACTATCTTCAGGCAGGAAAAAAATGCTAATTGTGAACAAACTCTTCTTCTCAAAAAAAAAAAAAAATCAAACAAAACCCACAAAGAAACAAACAAAAAAATCTCAAAATCAAGACCATGAAGTGTCAAAGATCAGAGAACTTTGACCTGCTATGCTATTGACCAACAGAATTGCAAAGCTTTGGCTTGGCCAAGCAAAAAACATCACTGCCTCTCAAACACAGCAACTGCTGGATGACATCCCAAAAAGTACTGCTGGCTTGCTTAGATCAAGGTCGAGTGGGACAAGCAGGAGCATGATCTGCCCCTCTGCAAAAAATATTAATTATCTACTTATGAATGCTTAGCCATATAAAGAGTTAACAAGGGCAGTTGAATTCTTAATGCAGGCTTCAGATCAAATTTATTTACTGAGAGGATTGTTGGAAACCTGCATAGGAGAGGAATATTAATATAGGTGGGAGGAGGGAGCAGACATTGCCTGGTGTTTCCCAGTTTCATATACTTCCTCTAAAGTTCAAGAACAATGGGAAAGTCCTATTAAAAATCCCTGTGTAGCAGATAAAGAAGAATAAAAAATAAAGAAGAAAAAGAAGATAAAGATAAGATAAAAGAAGAAGATATAAAAAGATAAAGAAGAAAAAAAATATGGTTGCTCCAATGGAATGGATGTCTTTTAGCCAAGAATACTAGGAAAACTGGGTGGATATTGCTGTCCGTGAGCAAATAGCACAATTATTAATAGTCCTTGGTGGCCAAAGGAATTCCAAATGGCCTGGACAAGACAGAAATGGTTTTAAAAGGGAGAATGGAATTCAAGAGCACTGATTGCACAAGTCTTGGTTGAGACAGAAGCTGCACAAATATGGGAAGGGTCATGAATCCTCATGGAAAGGATGGGGTAAGAGATGACCAGGGGATGTAGTTGTCACACTCTGGACATTTGGAGCAGGCTGATGCTGGGGAGGCAAGGGTGAAAATGTAGAAGAAAAACCTCTAAGACCTACAAGGAAGGATTGAATGAGCTGGGTACACAGCTGGTGACACAGGGACTGAGACAAGACCTACATGTCAAGCTTAAAGTAGATGAAAAGGCTGCAGAAAAATCTAAAATATTTTCATCTATCTAAAGTAGATGAAAAGATGAAAATTTGGGAGCAAGCTGACATCTGTGTCCTCCTCAGGTTGAAGGAGATGTAGAAGACCTTGAACTGTAAATAGGGAGACAAAAGTGTGAAGTGAAGGGAAACTGTTGTCTGATAAAAGCAACTGCTCAGATTGGTCTATGGAATCTGAGAAGTCTCCCCCAAAGGGTTTCCAGAACAGATTAGATCAATGTAATCTAGTTCTGGGCAAAAAAATCCTGCTGGGGACAGGGGTGTGTAGCAGATGGGGCACCCTGAGATTCCCTCCAGCCCTATTTCTTTTTTATGTTTCTATGATTCTAAGTCCATCTGCCCCTTTAGGGAGAGAAGAGATGGATGTTATTACACTTTTTCTTGTTTCCACCTCCTGTTGGGAGAAGAGCTAATGCTCCAATTAGGGCTGCCTCAGGAAATCACACAGCTAGACATGCATGATTTCCAGTGCTGCGGTGTGAATTTGTAGTTGTGCCATGTAATTCTTTTGAAGACTTTTTAAAAATTATTCTTCAATTAATCCAACTCATCTACTGAGCTTGCATGGTAACTGAGTCAAGAGCATCTGATTTATTGGTTGTATGTAGAAAATGTAGAAACTGCCATCATATCCTGGAAGAGATAGCAGAGCAAGAGTGAATCCAGTGTGCTGGAATCCACTCCTCCAGAGGAGGGAAGATGGAAAGAGAAATTGAGACAAGCCAGTATTTGCTTCTTTTAGCCCTTGCCCAGCATTGCACATCAATTAATGCAACATCTCTGGGGCAACAACGTCCTGTTATTTCAGGTTTGTCCCATGTTTTACACACTGGAAACAGCACCAGCTGCAGCTCTTGCTGCTGAACAAAGGCATTTCCCCCCACTTATCATCAAAATTTGGTTTGGCACTTAATGTTTTGCCGGATCAGAGTGTGAGCAGGAGGAAACTCAAAGTACAACAGCAGTTTCTACATAATCATTTTAAACATCACCAGACCCAGATGCTCCAGTTACCATTGAGCAGGGCATGTAAGCCATGCCTTTTCAGCCTCTTGGAAACCCCGAGGCTCCCTGTACCTGTTGGCTGAAGCTGGACTGTTCTCAGCAGGTTGACTATGCTTGGCTGAAGCTCGGAAATCCGCTGGAGGGATTCGACGTTCAGGAGGAATTGAG
The DNA here is from genome assembly GCA_039654755.1 of Calcarius lapponicus. Taxonomy (NCBI): domain Eukaryota; kingdom Metazoa; phylum Chordata; class Aves; order Passeriformes; family Fringillidae; genus Calcarius; species Calcarius lapponicus. The sequence continues at coordinate 27,998,249 of CM077470.1, forward strand.
GGGCGTAAACAATCCTTTCCAGCTCTACAGGGTCAGCATTTTTGGCTCTGATACCAAAGGTTACCACTCCAGTCTGCTTCAGAACATCTGATGGCTCCTCCACGTCGTCAGTCGATCTTCCAGCAACGAGGAGAACCAAAAACTGAGGAACCCCTTCTTCGATCCTGCTTCCAGCTTCCTTCACAAACAGCCTCCTTACAGCCTCATCAAGGGCAGCTCCAATGTTCAGCTGCTTCCCAGTTTTAATCTTCATCCTTTTCACTTTGGTAAGCATATCTTGCTTGGATGAGTACTCGTCAAAGTCAAATTCAACTTGGATGTTGTCGCTGAACTGAGCTACAGCGACTCGCGTGGCGTCGGAACCCACGTTCAGGTCAGAAATGACTTTGTGTACAAAATCCCGGACGGCAGGAAAGATGCCCAAGAGGTTGGCTGAGCCATCAATCAGGAATAAAACATCCTTCTTGCTTTCTAGAATAAATTCACAAATGAAAAGAGGGGGGAAAAAAGAAATGAAAGCGTTTTTCTTCTCATATGCCATCCTAGAAAATTGTCTGCAAGTTAGCTGGGTTTCAATCTCTCAATATTCTCATTTACCAAAGTATTCAAAGTCTGCTGAACTATACAGCATCTGAGGAAGAAGGGAAAACAAGGACATGTCTTTCCTAAGACTCAATAAATTCAGGCACCAGATGGAAATATCATATATTGTGTCACATCAGATCACACCATGAATTGGCTGGCTCAGTGATGTTTAAGCTCTAGCAATATGTTGACAATACAGACATGAAGTTAAAGCAGCAGTGGAGGGCTTTTTTCCTATTTAAAGGCTCAGTAGACAACAAATAGACAGTTCATGCCACATAAACACGAAGCATTTTCTGGATATTCTCCCACTTGCATCACAAGGAGCATCTAAATCCATAAAAGCCTTTCACCTCTTTCAATTTGATGCCCTTTTGATCTCATTGAATACCCAAGGCAAACCCAAGCCTCTTGTGGCTTCATATTAATCTTAATGGTCTCCTTTCCATACTAACCCATCCCAGTTGTTCCGTGTCTTCCTGGGCAAATAACCACGATAATGGAATTCATGAGAAAATACCTGTTTAAAAAAGGGTTAAACTTGCCAAAAGCCTTTGGGTTTAATATTGGAGGATAGCTTTGAATTTCTGGAGTCAAATCCAGCCTCTGTGACAGTCTGATGACATCACTTTGACCAAGTGGTTCTGGGGATGATTTGTCCACCTGTTCCTGGCTAGACCTCTGCTCCTGTGTGCTCTTTGACATGATTTTAACCTTTCCACACCACTTCTTGTGGTCAAAATCTCACGCTCCCATTGCCTGATTTACTGCACATGATGCATTTACAGGTTGTGGCCCTATTATGGGAACAGCAAGGGAACACCAGAGCCAGTGGCTGGTGGGCACAGACTCACTCAGGTCCTCCTTTGGTCCTGACCTACCAGAAGACTTAACACTTTGGTTTTAAGGTGTGGGTAGCAATGACCTGAACAAAATTAAGAGCTGTCAGTGTCAAGCCATGTATTCATAGAATCATAGAATGGTTTGGTTTGGAAGGGACCTTAAAGATCATCAAGTTAATGATGACTCAGGGCTTGGACGCGTGTACTGTGGAAACAAGAAATTCACTTAAACAAGATCAACTTCATGCAGTCAGCATGCAGGAAGGTAGGCATTACCTGTTGGGGCGAGTGGAACCTCTTCCACACCTCCACTAACATATGTTGTTATGGGCTTATTTAACTCCTGGGGTAAAGCTGCCAGGGCACTGAAATCATCCACAAAATACACCTTCTTGGATTAAAGGCAATCTGCTCAAGTTCTGCCTTATCCGCATTCCTAACGCCCACAGCAAAGGTCAGCACTCCGGCCCGAGCTAATTCATTGGAAACTTGGAGGAAGGGGATCGGCAGAGCTCCCCTGCCGCCACCAGGACCAGCCACCTGGGGCACTTGTTCATTTATCCTGCTCCCACCGGCCTCCGTGAAGTGACTCGAGAGCACAAAGTTCAGCGCGGAGCCGGTGTTGAGCACCGAGCCGCCCCTGGGCCTCAGCTGCCCCAGGCGCTGGATTATGTCATTTTTGGTTTGGTAGGAGTACAGGGAGAACTCGGTTTGGGGGGGTGTCGCTAAATTGCACTAAGCCCACTCGCATTTTGTCGCTGCCGACATCAAGGTAGTTAACTAGGGGCGGCCACAAAGTCCCGCACAAAGGGGAAGTTGGCATTTCCGACGTTGAGTGATCCATCCAAAAGAAAGATGATATCCCTTTTGGTTACTTGAACTGCAGTAGAGCACAGAAAACAACGTGAGACATGGCACAAAACGAAAAATGGAAATTTTTTTTTTTATCATGTGTGCATGCAGCGTACGCCGTACACGCATGTGGGACCCGTGTTTGGGCGGAGAGAGAGAGTGGAGCAAAGGTGTGATCAGCACAGAAGTAACAAGGACAATTGGGCAGGGAAGGACCACCAACTCTTTTAAATGTCAGCGCTCAACAGCTACCTGAGGATATCTGCCTTCTTGAGCTCTGCAATTTACTGTCTGTTTGTTACAGACATCTGTTTGGCGGGATGTTGAAGGGGGAGAAATTTCCATTTTTGCAGCTCTTAGTTCCTATTTTTAAGGTTAAGTCCTGCCTGGGCTATCTCCAAGCATCTGAGCTCCAGGATGTAGGTCTGCACCCCAAAGACACCCCAGGGTCATCACCCTGTGCTCTTTTTTTGCTCTAAACTCATCCAGATCACAAATCAAAATGTCAAGCTTTTAAATAAAATCTTGGAGATCTGATGTCATCCAAGACATCCCCCTAGATGCCTTCCTTCAAATGAATTATTCAAGGATTTATTTGTGCTCATTGCCAATTCTGCCCATTATATTTAAGTTTCAAGCATTTCTGGCTAGATTCATCCATTCTCTAGCTTCCCTTGTCCCTGCAAGCTTTCTGTCCTGTATATAAAATATATAAATACTGAACTATTGAGAACAAAAAGGAAATAAAAGACTCTTTGGAATACAGGGGTTGCTCTCAGATTTTTGCAGATTGTCTTGGCTCTCTGTATTTTAAATTTTTCCCAGAAAAGTGCCATTCAAGGCCCAGGGTGAGACAACAGCCACTTAAAATGCAACTGCCCAGTGTCAAAATCAGTTTTGTTGCTACCATTAATAATTTGTAGGGGCAGGATACACTCCTTTGCTTATTTTGTATGTGAATAGCTGTGAGTACAAAAAAAGGACTGGAAAAATAGAGAAACTGCATGAATGACCTTTAAAGAACAAGAAAACACAGGAACATTTTTAATTTACGTTGAAAAATAAGCACATCAGCTTTGGTGTATAGCCATGCAAAACTGTATTAGCTGGAAACACACTCTGAAACAAAGCTTATTAAATTATAGGTCCTGTGATATTCATCTTCATTAAGGACAAGTATTGGTAAACTGATTTCAAAATGTCTTCTTTTCATGTAAATCAGACACATGCCTTAATTCTTTCAGGATTCTTTCCAAACACTCTGTTTCTTTTCCACTGCGGTTTATAATTTTAAATTACGTGAGAAACTAGAAAAAAGATGGACACAATTCAACAGCTACTTAAGCCACTGGGAACCTCACTATTGATCTTACTGGGAGCTGGAAGAAATCCTGGTTTTCTAATGCTCATATGCCATGAGACAGAAATATAAGGTTCAAATATGATCTAGTGCAACATGGATTTCATATCAAGCACCTCTATTGTGAAGAAATGCTGAGAAATTTGGTACTAAATCTCTGTACACCTAGAAGATCTCTTGAAATGCAGGGGGAACTTCCTCAAAAGCCATGACCCTATCAGTTGGTTTCTTCCAAAGTCTACTGATGTCAATGGCAAGGACAACTAAAAAGAGTCCACTGGCTTCGTGGAGCTTTGGATCATCTTCCAGATTAAATGAAAATCAACACTGAAATATCCATGCACGTCTCTTAGGGCTCAAGCTGAGCAAATAATAAGAAAACGAAATACGTTCTTAAAGGGTGAGTTTCAGTCCAACAATGTCAGCTCTGAACATCTCCACAAACAAATTGGCTTATGTCCTTCACACTCCAAAGAAACCTCTTCTTTTCCTGAGGAAACACTATGGATGATTCCCAAACTGAGGAAGAGACTTTAACACCCACAGGTGTCCTATTCATAGGCTACACAAACCCTAAGAAGAGCAAAACCCTCCACTGAACAATTTGGGTACCTAAATAGTAAAGCACATTTTCCACATCATGCAGGCCTTTAAATGTTGGAGGGAAAATCAGGATGGGAAATCTCCAGGAAGGAACCATAAATCTGTAACAATACCACGCTACCGAGTTCACTGACTGTTCATGCACTCACACTTAACCATGCTGGAACATGCATTTGGTATGGTTTTCCCCATTATCTGTTCATGTCACAGAATAAGAATTGGCAAACTTATAAACCACACCTCCTTCGATTAGAAAAAGGCTTTAATTACCTGAGGGTGGCTCTGGGACCAGCAGTCCTCCAGAGAGTGTCCGGATAGGTGACAGCACTTCAGGAAGAATGGCTTGCATGAACTGGAGGCGGAAGTCGTTCGGGTTGAACACAAAATCTTGTTCATGAGCAATTGCTTGAAGCTCTGCCAGGTCAGCGTTTCTCGACCCAACAGCAAGGGTCACTATCCTGTTCCTCTTCAGCTCTGCTGCAGCTTGGTCAACAGCATCCCTGGACTTACCCCCAGTGATGAGCACCAGCATGGGGAGCACCCCTTCCTCCACCCTGCACCCGGCAGCACTGGTGAAGAAGTTGCTTCTCACAAAGTCCAGTGCCGAGCCAGTGTTGAGTGTCGTGCCACCCATGAGCTTCATCTTCCTCACATTGGCCATCACATCCTTCCTGGTCTGGTGGGTGTTAAAATAAAACTCTGGCTTCACCGTGTCTGCGTACTGTGCCACCGCCACTTGGATCAGGTCGGGTCCAACCTCCAGCCTTTGGACAATTTTGGCAACGAAATCGCGAATTGCATTAAAGGGGGCGGCCCCCAAAGCAGTTGAGCCATCTATCAGGAAGACTATATCCTTCTTGTTCACTTCAATAACTGCAAGTAACACAGGAACATCATGTTAGCCTTCAAAACACTCTGCATCAATTCTGTGCCAACAGCTCAGCAACGTTCAGGACCTCTTGTTTACTTGGAGTACTGTTACTCTCAATGCCTTTAAAAAGGTCTAAATTATTCTTTTTGTTTACTCCAGCAGAGGACTAATAGTAAATCTGACTGTTTCCCCTTTCTAAAACACCAAAGAATTGGAGAGTTTCAAAAACTGGGATTTTTACACACTTGAATATTAAAATACACGTACACATCAAAGCAAGAATGAAAGGTAGGAAGGAGAAACCTTGGCACTCTGAGGGCACAAGAGATAAAATAAGCAGGTGATGCTCCTTCCATCTGCAGAGTAACCACCTGAATGGTGGTGGTTTGGTGTGAGAAGTACTAGGTTCCTGAGAACAATGACACAAGTAGTCTCCACCTACACAACATACCTGGATTTTGGGTCTTTACATCCTAAATCTTATTCCTTATCTAAAAAAAACAAGGTATGGTTTTTCTTGGCACAGCTGGCCCAGTCATGGATGAGCTGGATTATGTTCTGGTGGCCATGTCTTTAACAAACAGCTTTCCTGGCTTGCGACTTCCGAATCTTTATTATTGATGATGGCACAGGATACAGAAAGGGCACAATCAGCTTTCCAGTGCCCTGGCTAAGTTTGAAGAAAGATAGTCAGGGAGACAAAAAACCCTGTTGTGTGGCATTGGAACCAAAGCATCATGATATTTAAAAAATATATTTTTTTAAAAGGTAGATATTAACAAGACTAATATGATTGTGATAACAGCATTATACATGATTATCATGATGCCTAACCTTAATACAATCTTTTAGACACATCCTCTTACATCATCACCTCCCTGATTTCATGCCATTGATGTGAGAAAGGAAACTTTGTGCTGCTTCCAAGTTATGTTGAGAGTGCTATGAATCATTGTGTTATGTTAAACTTGGGGTATCCTTAGATCACCCACCCACCTAAGGGCTCCTGAGATGGGTTCAGGATCCAAGGAGGCAGGTCCATCACCTCCCAGGCTTACTGCCTGCTCCCACGGGGATCTCACACCCCCAGGGCAAGCGGTAGCAAACACTGCCTTGCTCTGCCTGCATCGAGAAGAGCAGCCCCCAGCCCATCAGGGCTCCTCTGCATGAAGTCTGTTTGCTTTGGATTTGAACAAAGAACAAAACTTTGGCTGCAGTCCTCCTTGGCCAGCCACCAGCTGGCCATGGATAGCTGCGCTCCCAAAGGCTGGGTGCTGTCAGGTTTCTCACTAGGGGTGAGTGCTATGAGACTGGGCTGCCCCAAGGGGTGACTTGGAGCTGCATGAGTGACCTTTGTGACTCAGTGCCCCTCTGTCCCCAGATCCTGAAAGATCTCTGCCTGCCTTGCAGAACCTTTGCAAACGCCTCCCATCGAGTCATGCTAGAAATAGTATAATCAAGGACCAAACGTAAAAAATGAAGTTTAAAAATTGCCTGCCATGGTGCTGTCGGGCACAAAATGATGAGGACACACGCACAAAGCAAACGTGGTGATGTCCTCCTCAAGCCACAGCCTCAAGTGAGCTGACAGTGGTCTGCAACTGGCTGCCCAGGCTGTCAGAACAGAGCCATGCACAAAGCAACAAGGGTTTGTGTAAATGATCCCTTTCCCAGAACCATGATTTCCAGCATTCATCCCTCCAGTCAGGTTTTTTTCCCTCCTCAGTTACTCCAAGGAGGAGAGGGCTGGAAACAGGAAACTTTCCAAATGGATTGGAAGGGCTGAAATCTCTGCTTTGTGTGACCCAGGAGAAATGTCCAAAGCACACCCTTAGCTTCTCAGCAGCTAGAAACCCAAAAGTGGAGAGCCTGGAAACTTTTGACTTTTGGGAGACACATCAAAGGGGCATTGGAAAGATGAGGGAGGTTGGGAAGGAAGAGTTCCCCCAGCTTCTCATTCCTGTTGCAGCTCTCAAATCCTGCAGTATTTTTCCCTCAGAGGAATGCAAGAATCAAACCCAAAACACACAGGAAGAAACAACCCACGGTTATGGTTTGCATGGACACAATTAATGCAAAAGCCTTTGAGCAGGGCTGTGCACATCTCATAGGGTTTAATCCAAAGCCCTGTAAATCTGATGGCAAGCCTCCCAAGAATTTCAAAGGATTTGGGATCAAAGCATTGTATCTTTGACTCAAAGCTGGGAATGCTGGAGGGTGTCAGCGCTGAACCCAGCCCTGCATAGTTCCATCCTCACTGCCATGTCAGCTGTCTGGTGAAGCACCTCATCTAACTCCATCATCCAGGCTCCCCCAGTCGGTGAAGGAGCAGAAAGCCACTTTGGAACACCCCTTCAGCCCAGGATGAACAGCTGGCAAGCTCAAGTGAAGCGAGATGACTTCAGCATGTCATAGGAGCACTTGGCACTTCAGAGGGTTTGGCATCCCTTTTGGGCAGCATCTCTAAAACTGCTTTGCACTGCAGCTTTCCAAGTTGTTGATGTCAATCAAGCAAACCAGTCAGAATTGATTTCCATGCGTGTCAGGGGAAGGAAATTCCCTAAAGGTCCTTTGAAAATAATCTACTTCCCCATTTAGCACATCCATCTGTATGTAACTGTACAGGCTGACGTAGCACCTTCCACAAATGAGCTGGAACTTTAAGTGAGAAATACACAAGTGCAGGTGAAACAAAATGTACCAAATTTTTTAAATCTTGCCATTCAAACTGTTAAAAATCAGACAAGAGGAAAGAGAGATTTTCCACTGAGTTGCACGGATCCCAGCATATACATTTTAGCTACACATGCTGACTTCATATTATTTGGCTGAATATGGTTCTTGTGGGGTGCTACAAGAAAAAGTTCTTAATGTTCTTTCCTGGAATAATCAAGGCAAGGTCATAAAATGATCTTTAAGGCAAATTCCTCCCTTTGATTTGAGCCACAGGATAGCAATCATGTTTAGGCATGGATCAGCAAAGACATCTGGAATGGAGTTTTATATGTCAACATAAAACACCATGAGGAACAGTGTGTACAGAACTCCAGACTGACAAGGGGATCCCACAAGTGCTGTTTGCATTAAGCATCCTGTTAATTAAGTGCAGCAGCTCCAGGCTGGCCCCTTCCAGGGGCCTCTGCAATATGTCATATTGTGTCTTTCATAAATCACCTATTTGCCCCATAAATCCAGATATTCATCATTCTACCGCACCTGAGCTGATGCTAGTCCAGAAGTAATGTCAATGGGACTTATGGGTGACAAAGTAACCTAAGTGGAATATTAACACCTGCATAATTCCCACAGCTTCGTGGAAACCAGTAAACTTAGCTGATGGATCAAAAGTAAGAATTTCACTCAGAAGAACTACGGGCTGTTCAGTTTTTAAGTTCAACAACACAGGAATGACACCCTTTTAGAAACGGCAGCCCAGAGCTTCAGCGAGTTGTGGAATTTTACTGTTTTAGCAAGCAGATAATATCAACTCTGGTACATAGGGATCCATTTAGCATTCCTGGTACCTTCCTCAGCCACATTTTATGGTCATGACACTTCCAACTGACATATAATGTAAGCTTACATGGCACAAATATTTTTACAACTGGCAATGCTGCAGTGTTTACTCTCAGGGTGCTTAGATATCTCGATAAGGATTATATGAGGTTTTTTTTATTATACCCTTTTTTCTTATACTCTGCTCCTGTCTTTTAAAACACCCCACATGTCATGCCAGTTATTGCAACAAGACCTCATGGTTTTTGAGAGATAACTCACTGGGCCAATGAGTTTCTGCACAGAAACACTGCTTCTCCATAACCAGACCAGAGAGATTAATTGAAAAAAAGTAAAAAATAATAATTAAAGCTTTAAATATGCTTGTAAAGAGTGCAAAAGCTCAATCATTCATCGATTCACTGAAATGCAAGGGTCCAGAAAGGCATACATACCTTCAGTCACAATGGTTGGGGCCGCTAACAAAATGAGTCTTTGGGCCACTCCAACAATGTTGGGCAGTAATAATTCTTGAAGAGCATCAAGGTTACGGATATCCAGGGCAGTATAGGCGAAGCTTCCATCAGTAGCAATCTGCTGCAGCTCTGCACTGTCAGCATTCAGGACCCCAATGCTAAACGAAAATATACCAGCTTGCTTCACCGCTAACAAGCCCTCTCGGATATCATCACTAGACTCTCCACCACTTATCAGCACTAAAATCTGAGGCACCGCTTCCTCTATCCTGCTGCCTCCCGCCTGGGTGAAGAGGTTCTCCACCACGAACTCCAGTGCCGCACCGGTGTTCGCCTCCTCGCCCCCGCGGAATCCGAGTGCCTTCACGGCATCCAGGACATCCGCTTTTGTGGAGTAGCTGTTCAAAGAGAACTCGGTTCTGGGTTGATCACTATACTGCACCACCCCAATGTGTATCTGCTGAGCTCCAACTCTGAGGGTTTCAATCAAATTTACAAGGAAATCGCGTATGGCTGGAAAATTGACACCTCCGATGTTGTTTGATCCGTCAATAAGGAAAATTAGGTCAGCGGACTCTTGAGCTTTAAAAAAAGAAATGCAAAAGGTGAAAGCATTAAAATGGGTGATTACATGCAGTTGTAACAGTGTTCTGACATGTTTCTTGGAAAACCAGTGAGAAACACGAAAATGAGAAAACAAAACAACGTGATCACTGAGGAGGTGACTTTTGCCTCTTAGTTCTGCATTCTGATTGAATATGAGCTCTCAGGCCCTTCCCAGTAGCATCCACAGCCCATCAAGGGAGGGCTTGAGTGGACACAACATGAGCCAGTGGCTGTAGTAACATGGGGTCAGCATTATTGGTATGCAAGGAGAAACCTCGGCAAAATACAGTTTTTGGAAATCTAGGTACATTTCGTCAGTGGCCTGTAATGTCCAAACATTTAGACAGAGCCAAAAGAAAAAGATGGACTTTGGTGGCAATTCACAGTGAAGGTAGAGGGTGAGGAGGTTTTCATCATTTCTGCCTTCTACTTTTTGGGAGGAAAAAAGCCAACATTTACTGGATGCAGGGGAAGTTTCAGCTTCTCTGTCACAATTCTGCTCTTTTGCTGGTTAAACACAGAAGCTGAATATATGGGCTTCTCCCACCATGAATAAATATTATTTAAAACGCATTTGTTAGAAACAATTGAAAAGATTTTCATTGTTTTTTCTTGACTGTAACTCTTTGACCAGTTGCCAGCATCCACCTGAAGTTATGTCTCTAGCAGGCTGACCCACATGGTTCTCAACCCAGGCCACGCAAAAAACTGAGTCACTTTAAACATTTTGCACAAAGATGGGTTGATTATTGCCAGAGGGGTCTGGTCTGTACTTTTCTGGGTATTCAATCAAGGAATGCAGAATCAGGTTAAAAAAGGGTGATGAAATCAGTCATGACACAATTATCCAACTCTAGTCGTTGTGACCATACCCACATGATCACAAGCATTTGCTGACAATATACACACACCAAACAAAGCTTGCACATGGCATGAACCTGGTGTTGAGGGGCAGTACTTTTGAGACTTACCAAAGCAGACCCAAAATGCCCTGGTGTCTGCTCTTACTCCTTTTGCTCAACTAATTTTACCATCGACATCACCAAGAGCTGCATGCGTGCAAAAAAGAGGGGGGCGGAACCCCAAAGCATGGTCAGATGTTTCCATGCTGTTACTCTCCATTCACGTTAAGAATTCAAATTTCAGACTATATGCAAATGGCTGACAAGCAACATTTGGAAATCCCTCTGTCAGCTCTCAATTTTGGAAAGCCAAAGGTGAAACCAGCAGGAAAGTTGGTGTGTGGTTGAGCAAAGCCAGGAATAAACCTGAGATTATTGCTATTAACCAGCACTGTCAGTAAATTATTTACTTATTGCCAATTTAGTTGTTTTTCTAGCATATGTTTTCATAAACCAGGAGATTCAGATAATGCTGCAATTCCAGTGGCAAAGGAGAAGGACTCCAAGTCACCATTGCTCCCCTGGACCAACTCAATGGCCACTGTTGGCTCAGAGGAAATCGCCAGGGTTCAGAATTTCAAGGAGCTCCAGGATTTATTTTTCCAGGGAGGCAAAATTTAGGGGTGCTTAGGCTTGGTTTTACTGAGCCATTTTCAGCTGGGATGTACACGTTCCACTTCATCATAAAAATGAAAGGGAAACCTCACAGTGGTTTTACCCAGGGATGCTTTCAATAATCCTGGGTATCTTTTTGGAGGAACAAGATTCCAGGCACTAATGGGTTGCTCCCACGGAAGAGAAAATAGATATGAAACAGATGTGTTGGATAATTTGTCATCACTGTAAAAAAAACCTTGTACTTCAGTGCACATTTATGGAACAAGCTGGTGTGGAGAACAAATAAAAAGCATGCTGGTTACACAACTAAGCAAGGAGGGTCAGATGAGACAGACAGGTCAGATTTAACAAATACTTCAGGGCAAACTCAGGGCTGACTGTTGTACTTACGTGAATCAGCCCCAGGGACTGCCACAGATCAACAGTTTTGGTTCTCTTTACTAGAACCACCACAGGACTGGGGCTTTTTTACACTTCCATTTCATATTAGGGCTCATTTCTAACATAGCATCAATGGCAGTTTTAGACATTTTAATGCCACATGTAGTAATCAGCTGAATAAATGACTTTTTAAACTCTTATGCAGATATTTGTACCGTGTTTTGCACGCTGTTATCATCCAAGGTTTAGGACCTGTAACATCTTTTCCCATGTTTAACAATACTCTGTATATCAGCTATGCAAGTCACACAGGGACAACACTACAACAGTAGGATTAACTTAAATTTGTGTTATAGGGTGGAAAGGAAATGCTTGCAAAAAATACCTTTAAGCAGAAACAAACTTGTAAATGCATGACATACACAAAGTAGGAATTTGGCTTTAAAGTTTTTAAGGGAATATCTGTGGTTCCAGATGTTTCCATTCAACGGGGTTACCTGCTGGCATGGCCCAGAGGAGGACAGCCAGCTTCCAGAGACCAATTTCCCAATTGATTTCAACAGGGAATTTCACTGGGGTCCTTCACGACTAAGATGCCCAACAGGCACTGAAGTGCTGCCAGCAGGTTGCGTGTAACGTTCATTTTCCACCAATATTGGTGCCATTTCCTTAGCACCGGAGAGCCTTTTGTTGTATTTGTGGGGCAGCTACTCCCCTGTGGCTTTCCTGTGACCTGGATATTTGCCCTGTCAAGCGCTTCGCACGACAAAAAACACACATGAGCACAGCCTCTTGGTGTTGCTCGGTGCCATGCAGTGATGGAGAGCACCCAGTGGGACTGGCGTGAGGGTTAATCAGGCAAGACAACACAGGGGGATTAATGTCACACTGCCTCATCACACTGCTGTGGCCTTACGTCGCCCCACAAGCTCTCGACCTTCAGATGGAGTCTCAGGAATAAAAAGAAAGGTTTGATCCCCAGGGCTTCTGTTTTGAAAAACAACAAAGCTGCTCAGAAGGCTCTTGCCATGCTGGAATTTCATAAACAGAGGAGGGACGGAGGAAGATTGGTTTGGATTTTTTTTTTCAGGGAAATTGGGCCCTGTGTTGCAGTCAGTGCAGGTCCATTGAAGCCAACGTGGTTTGTAGGGAGGTTTCAGTTATGGGAAGGGTCCAGTGCTCCAGCAGGTGGAAGCCATGGGCTTGTAGAGAAGACTTTTCAACCACACACCTTCTCCAGGTACATGAGGAGAGAGGTGAAGGGACAGCTCAGGGGTGGGCTTTCACCAGATAAATTCCCCACGCAGCTTCTTTTGCTGCCTTCAGCCAAGAATGTGACTTTCTGGAGTGGCACACTCCCCAGGAATGTGACTTTCTGGAATGTCACACTGCCCAAGCCTTTGACTTTCTGGAATAGCACACTGCACATCTCCCTGTCCCCCCTACCTGGTTCTAAGGGGACATCCACCATGCTGTCCCCACAACCAGTAGCGACCTTCTCAGTCTCCAGAGGATTTTCAGTCAGGGTCACCATCAGGTCTGCTGTGTTCATCCCCTATTTCCCCACCTTGGGAGTGAACAGGACAGGGCAATTTGCTAACTCTGCAGAGCTCCCTAAGCTTGAATTTCCACGCCATATGTGCCAAAGGATGGCCACAAGGTGCCACTGCCCATTCAAGGATTCCTGCCCTGACTCCTGGCATCCCTGGCTCAGTCTGCAAACAGCACCTCAGCAGCTGCAAACACGGGGCCACACGCTTCAAACCTTTATTTTTAAACCTCTGAACGTCCATCTCAGTCTTGCCCCTCCAGAGTGGCAATGCCAAACAGCGCAGCGCCAGCAGATACCACCAGCCAGCCATTACCTGTGATGTCTTTAACCAGTCCTTTGGCCCCAGCCTTTTCTGGAGTCATGGAGGAGCGGACACTCGCCACTAAGTCCCCAACTATGCCGTGGAGAGCGGTAAAATTCTCCAGGTTGAAGCGGTGCGTATCGAGGGGTCCGCTCGCTACTTCCCGCAACTCCCCTTCCACCGGCTCCTGAACGCCGACCGCAAACAGGTTTACACGGGCCGAGTTAAGGAGAGATGAGGGCAGAGCCACATCATCCCGGGGCTGTCCGTCTGTCAGCACTACAATAACCTGGGGCACGCCTTCACTGGCTCTGCTTCCCGCAGCTTTAGTGAGGTGCTTCTCGATTAGGTACTCTAATCCTTTTCCGGGCTCGGCGCCTCCCCCCAGGTAAGTCATGTTGGCAATATGGGACAGGACGTCCTGGGTGGAGGGGAAGGTATTTAACTGGAACTCTGTGTGGGGGTTTCCGCTGAACTGGACCAGGGCAAAGCGAAAATCATTTCCTCCCACATCTAAAGCCTTTACAACATCATACAGAAACTCTCGAACGAGTTGGAAGTGTTCCTTCCCAACGCTCCAGGAGGAATCCACTAGAAATATTATATCAGCCACGGCAATGGTTTTGACAGCTTTAAAAAAACAGATGGGGGTTTAGGATTTTCTATCGGTCAGCACAAACATGCCTCCTCCTCCTCCTCCTCCTCCTCATCCTCCTCCTCCTCCTCACCCAAAACAACCAACAGCCTCCTTGGCATGGTGAAAGTGAAGCTCAGCTTCCCCTTATCACCCACAGCAAAATGAGAAGCGCTGGAGAACAACCACACAGCCACCAGAGCCCCACGGGTGCTGGGGGACAGCATGCCACCTGCCCAGAGAGGGGGAGCCGAGGGGCTCCTGCCCTCCTACACCCTCACCCATGGGTTTGGACACCAGCCCTGAGCCAGACAGAGACCCTGGCAGCTTCACCTGTTAGTTCAGGCTCATTCAGCTTCTAGCTGCCTGTGTCTCTTGCATGGTTTTTGCTGGCTCCATGGTAGTGCTCAAGGAAGGAAGGACAGCTTGGTTTAAGCAGCCTGGGTGCTGGCATGAGTTTTCTGCATTTCTCCTGCTGTCACACTTGGTGACAGCAGGTCCGGTCCCAGAGGCGCCAGCACCACCTCTTTAAACAGCCTTTCTGCAGGTCAGTGGCAGCGCTCTTCTCACTGCTAAAAGCCCTTCTACACATGCAGGGAGGGCAGAACAGCTCTGCCCAGGAGAAGACCCTCTCAGGACCACCCTGAGTGCAGGTCCCACACCCTGGTGCCCTGCAGAGCATCCTCCATGGCACAGCACCAGCCAGTGTCATGCTTGGGGAGGCACCGTGAGTGTTGGCCAAGGCTCGTGTCCCAAGGAGCCTCGGCAAGGTGGGAGCTGAGGAGCAGAACACATCCACCACAACATCCCATGGACATGCAAGTCAAACACCAAACAGTGCCAAGGAGTGCTCGTACAGGGCCAAAGTCAGGTGAAGCAGCCTGGGCTCTTACCTGCTTGCTGCTGAGCACCAACCGAGCCAAAGCCTGAGAGCAGGAGGCAGAACATTGCCACAAGGGGCAAATGTCGATGTTTCCTCATTTTGCTCTTTTATGAGTTTTCCTTTTATTCTCTTTCGTTTCAAAGCACCTGAGGTGAGACCTGAGGGAGGAAAACAGGGAGAGTGAGAAATAGCAGCAGTGCTAGCCAGGCGCAGATGAGGTACGAGGTAGAAAAGCCAAACCATGTGGGTTTACAAGGCTTTTGTGGTACTTTGGCAGGAAAAAAATTTCTTTGCTGCTGGATAGGGTGACAATTCACATAATTGACCTTTAATCACCTCTGTGGAATTAGATGATTTCTTTTTTTCACCTGTGTTGTCCCAGGCAATATCTAATATATAGGAAAAGGTTTAGGTTTCTCCACCAAAATACACAGTGGCCTCCCACCCGCCCTCCCCACCCAGGGATGACCAGCTGATACATCTCTGCCAACTTACTTCCTCTTGCTGTTGCCTTTTCTCACTTTATGTCTTCCAAACACCACAATAATTGCCCTGAACAACCCCCCTTGCCTCAGCTCACCTTTTCAGCTGTCCCAAATATACAAATGGAAATTTAAGCACTCTAGACCCAAGTGAGCCACATGATCTGGCTGCACAGCAAAAAACCCTTGGACTCCCCCAGGCTCAGAGCCCCGGTTGTGGAATAGCCTGCACTGGGCTGATCATATTTTGGAAAGGCACCAAGAATAATATTTTATCTGCTGGAGCCAAAAATATAATTTAAGCAAGTTTCTTATCTGTGATCCACCTGGCAAGCCTTCTGAAACGTCTCCTCCATGAAGGCTGTGTTTCTGTTGTCATAGAGATGACCAATTTATTATTTAATCTTCATTTCCAAGCCTACAGAGCAGAAACCAGCAAGGCTTGCTTAACTGGGAAAATATCCTCCCAGAAGGGAACACAGTAATTTAATACCTTTCAGTCCCCAAAGGGGATCAATTACTCAAATCAGCCAAAAGTGACTCCACTATATCAAACTGCTAACCAGGTCACCATAAAAGAAAAAAAAAAACCAAGTGATTCAATTTTCTTGTTAGCATCCTTGCCAATTCCATCAATCCAGACAGTTACAACCAAAACAAGAGCCTAAGATGGATAAGGGGAAGAGTAACTCTTATTTTTGAGGAAAACTGTAGTAATTGCACTGATGGTTATTGCTGGCATGGCTGGAAACAGAACCAAGAGTTGGGAATATGGGAAAATCTGGACATAAGGAGCTAATCCCACTTCTGCTGTAGAGACACTCCTCAGGGATATCAGAGGGCAGCTCTGTGGAAAGGAGGGGACAACTTCCACCTGGTTTCCTGAAATCCAGTGTGATCCTGACACTTCCTCTGGCTCCCTGTGTGTCAAAGCTGGGCTGGGGTCTGGTCTTTTTTGGGAGAACAGATTTGCAGCATTTGGTCTTTCCTGTGCTCCAAGTGGAATTTATGAATGTCCTATAGCATGAGTCTGGGAAAAGCTCTCCTCTGCCTTTTCCCCAACATAAAAATAAAAATAAAAATAAAAATAAAAATAAAAATAAAAATAAAAATAAAAATAAAAATAAAAATAAAAATAAAAATAAAAATAAAAATAAAAATAAAAATAAAAAATTGAGAGACATTGAACAGGCCCCCAGAGCCAGCACACAATGTTAATCAAGATATGACAAAGGCTTCCCTTTTATTGGCAACCCCTCAATTTATAGAGGCTTCTGCAGCAGGCCAGAGGTATCATTGTCATTCCTAAATAGATTAAACCATCACCTTTGTGAGCTGGCAGCCATCCATCCCCCTGGCTGTTCAGTGCAAGCCAAACCTCCCAGTGCCTACAGCAGAAGCAAACCTGCTCAGATGGATTGTGTCCCTGGTGGGCATCTTGCTCCCAGAAAAAAATAGTTTCACCCAAAGGAGGCATGGAGAGGGTTTGCCCCCTGAGCACACAAATACAGAAGGGTCTGTAGGTCCTAGACCTTTTTTTCTGCAAAAACCACCAACCTCATGACAACCACCCACCCAACCCCATGGGAGAGTCTTCCCTCTGGGAAGAAATTTATGGAAGTGCTGCAGGTTTTTGAGTGGGATTCGCTTGCAGCATCCTTTGGGATTGTATAGAAGCCTAGAAGAGCCTAAAGTGCTGGCCAATGCTCTCAGGCATAGGGTGGGATTGTTGGGGTGCCCTGTGCAGGGCCAGGAGTTGGATTTTGATCATCCTTGTGGCTTCCTTCCAGCTCAGGCTATTCCATGGTTCTCTGATTCAAGATGCGCACGTCTCAAATCCTCATAGCTGTGCAGCCAACCAAGGATTGCTGGTGGTAACAACCAAGGATTGCTGGCAGTAGCCCACCCTGGGAAACAACAGGATGTGGCTGGAGAAGAGGCCACATGCAGATAGGGCAGCATTTTATGGGACAAACTTCCTGATTCTGGCTAGGGGAGATAACCACAGCACGGGGATGGTGTTGAGAAGCAGGAAGGCCTCCGGAGCCCCTTGACCCATTTCAAGAGAGGTCTAGGAAAAACTTGTTAGCTAATTTGCATAGAAAGTGAGAAATTTTTTTTCTCCAGGGAGTGGAAAATGTAGCTATAAAAGGTACAGCCATGTGGCCCAGGTGCATCTGTGCCCCTGGATGCCCCATCAGCTGGATCAGTGCTGGTCAAGAATGGTGATCTCTCTTTCTCCCTGCCTCTCTGTCTCTCCCTCTTTAATCCATCACCCGCTTCCTCTTCCCTTTCAGTCTGTCCTTTATCCAAAAGCCACTGCCATGTGCTTATACTGAGATCAGGGAGATCAGTGATTAACACACCAAATTCCATGCCAAGAGTGTAATTTGTTAATAAAACTTTGTAAGCTTTTGCAGGCCCTCTCACTTCTGTCTTTTTTTTCAACCACGAGCATCTACAAACCTTGGGAGCCCCCTTCCCCTTAAGGGTGGGATGTCACAGAGTGAAAAGGCTGCTAGCACTGAATGAAAAACATGAAATAAAATGCATGCTAAGGAAAACAGCCCACTAAAGTAATGTGTGCTGTAAAGCTGCTCATATTTCTTTCCCAAAATGCAGGAAGTTATGTTATCATCCTGTTTATTAGCTGCTGGCAGCCAGTCCCTCTTCAGACACAACAGCTGGGGATGAGCAGAGCACCAAGATAAACCAGTGAAAATGGATGTCTTGCTGGCTAAAAAGTGACAGGACTGAAGCAAACATTTGGGGGCTTTTTTTGGTTTAAACATCGAGCAGCTGCTCAGAGCCTGTTTACAGCCACGAGATGCAGCCAAAGGGAAAAGTGAAACTCCCTGAGGCTGTGGAATCCCCCTGCCCACAGGATCACCCATGAACTCCCATAGCACTGGGAAGCTGAGATTTCCCACAGAATTTCTTAGGTTGGAAAAGGCCTCCAAGACCGAGTCCAAGCTGGGACCGATTCCCGCCTTGTCACCCAGCCCAGAGCACTGAGTGCCACATCCAGGTGTTCCTGGGACACCCCCAGGGGTGGAGACTCCCCCACTCCCTGGGCAGCCCGTTTCACCTCATTCCCCATTTAATCTTTTAGGAGGTCTCCAGATCTATCTCCAGCTTCCTCCGTGACCTCCGTGGTGGTATTAATCGATCTGTGCAAGCAGGGGGACTTGTCCATCAACAAGAGATGAGTTTTAGCATCACACAAAACCATCCCTAAGTCATAGGAGCCAGGATTAGTCATCAGAAGGAAAAAGGCAGCAAAGTCTTGCAGGAAGAGGTGATGGATGTCTCTCAGAGATTGACAACTTAAGGAAAAGAGGAGCCTTTAAGAAGAGCTGCTCCTGCGCAGGGTTTTCTCTTATAGCCCCCTCATTAACTAATGAGGAAGAGTTCAGTGCTTGCAGAAGGGGGTGGGCAAGGAGATGATTTTCATGTAGAAGAGGAAGAAGATGCAGCAAGGACAGAATTACCTTACATTACATTACCTTTTTGTAAAGGTAATGTACTGGGGGTGATTTGTTTTTTCTTTCCTTTGATGAGGGAGTTCACCCAAAACTCTACTCAGCTCTGTTTTGACAGAGCAAAGTCTCTGGCTCAGTGAGAAAAGTGGGTTTAAGACAAGGAATGATGTGATTTTTATTGTTTGGCTTGCCTCAGCAAGGCACAAGAAGTAATTTCCGTTGCCCAATGTGTTCTTGCTTTGTGTCCCAAATTACCACCAGTCACAGAAGCTGGAGGTGGCACCAGCTCGCAGGGGATGGATGATAAAACCAGAGATGTGAAATCATTTTAATACTTGGTTGTGGTAAGTATTTGTGCTGCAACTTTATTCTCTGGCATTGTTGGGTTTTCGATAATGTATTTTCAACAAGGCAATTTAATTGTGGATTTATTTCATTTTTAAAATGAAAAGTTCCTTGCAGGGCTGTGGGGTGAAAGCTCTGGTGAAGCTTTCACTATATCCATTTCAAGCTGGAAAAATATGCTGAAAAACCTGACTCCTTTCCTTTAGGAAAGGAAGGAGTTTTCCTGAATTAAGCTAGCACCAAAGCCTGGGTAGCCAATTTCTTCATGATTCATGTGCTAAGAGATTAACTCCTGTAGCCTTCAATAATCTGAAAGTTTTATGTCTGTCTAGAGTTTATATAGTCTGTGCTGACCTCTTAATATTACAGTATTTCATCAGAAGCAATACATCTGTTCCTAATACTGCTCTCAAAAAGCAATCATTTCTACCTCCGACACAATGAAGTGATTTCCTTAAATATTTTCCCCAGCAGCTATTTTTTGCATATATTGCATACTTCTCTGCGCATAAAACTTGACATTTTACATTTTTTTTTCCTTGGAGTGGATGTTTTAAATTCACTTTCTAAGCTCTTGTTTGCTTGTGTGTGTTGGGGTGGGTTTTTTTCACTAGTGTGTAGTTAAAATAGAATGGATGGGATAATGGGAAGAAATTCTTCCCTGCGAGGGTGGGCAGGCCCTGGCACAGAGTGCCCAGAGAAGCTGTGGCTGCCCCTGGATCCTTGGAAGTGTTGAAAGGGGCTGGAACAGAATGGTTTTTAATGTCCCTTCCAACCCAAACCATTTTGTGATTGCATTTATGACATTTGTTCCCATAATCTCCCTGTTCCTGTGACACATTCCTGCTGGAAAGCTGAGCAGCCTCTGGGAAGGAGCAGAGCATGGCAAGCACGGTAGGCAGAGCCACGACTGGCACATTTTCTGGGGACAAATGGCCTGGATTTGGGCTTGGCCTTGTGCAGCTTTCCCAGCTGGCACGCCCAGCTGGGATGCCCCACTACCCCAGATCACAGGATATCTGGTCCAGTTTTCCTGCCCAGCCATGCAGCATCCACGAAAAATACATTAAGAACACGAAAAGCAATTGCAGCCCTTAAATTCCCTTGTGCATGTGGGGTGGATCATGCTTTTCTCGTGGAAAAAGAGGGGCATTTGCAGCTGGGTCCCAACAGATTTTCTGAAAGGGGGACAGGGAGAGCAAAGCATCATCCCACAGCTGGTGCAGGATGCTCTGAGCATCCTCTAGACCCCTCCACAAGTCTCTCGTGGGGGTGTCCGAGCCAAAACAAAGAGGCTTCTGCCTTCACCTGCATTTGCTTTGTGGGGATTTTCCCTTGTCCATCATCACCCTCTTTCCCCAACCAAACTGCTCAGCCTCAACTTCCCTTGGCTTGGCTGCTCTCTGCTGCATCCACAGCAGCTGTAAGCCCTGCCAGTGGCTTGGAAGTGGACACCAGGCACCCAACTAAATTTTTTTTTGCGTCCCAAACAGTGGGATAAGATTGCAGCCGTGGCTGTGGAGTGAGCAGCTGGGAGAAGCAGCTCCCAAAATCCTGATACGGAGCCAGGGAGCTGCAGATTGCCCTCTGGAGGCGAGGCACGCTCCTCTCTCGCCTGGATGAATTCCCCCTCAAATATCCCTGAGCTGGGGAAAACGTTAGCCAAAAGCCACTCCCAGATTCTGAGGCTGAATGCCATGATTTTTTTCCATGAAAAAAAAAAAAAAAAAAAGCTCTGTCACCTTTTCAAGGGACAGAAGTGTCCCATGCCTGGCCACCTCTTCATTACAGAACACTACTCTGCCTGGCTCCACAGCCCTTGGGAGAAGCCAAGCTAGCTCCAGAGACTCAGGAGTAGCTGAACAGGACAGATCCTGGATTTATTCATGGCTCCAGGTGGAGACGTTAAGATTTGTCTCAGCTCTTTTGAAGTGTAAACGTTGCTGCCAAGTGCTACTGGGAAGGTGAGGCTTGAGGGGTTGAAAAAATTTATTCCTACAAAGGCAGACCTGAACATATAAAAAAAAAAAAAAAGAAAACACAAAGGGTGGAAAAAATCTCCCTGCTTTTGCAAGCCACTGGAGCTCTGATTTTTGAAAACCAGTGTTCAGCAAAGCCATAGAGTTACGGTGATTCCATATCCTACCCAGGCAAGTTCCTTGGGTGCTAGAATTTAATATGAATCACATATTCATTGCTGTCCTTCTAAGCATGCTGTTGGCTTAAAATCTAGTTGTTTTCTCCATCCAAAGACTGAGACCAAAATAGACTCATTAATAAGAGGAAAGGGAGTATTTGCTAAAATAAAAAATAAAAAGAGGAAACTCCCTCGAAGATCAATGATTCTTTATGTATAGTAACCAGAGCCTCCCGGAGCCTCCCCACCCAAACAAATCAGCTCCTTAATGTGGAACACAGATCACTTAAAAAGGTGGAAAAAGTGATGGGCATGTGGAGGGGTAAGGCTGGCTGTGATTCACGGCAGCGGGGAGCAGGCACGCAGTGCCACCCGGCGCCGTGCACGCCCAGCACAGGGCAGGCTCACCCCTCTGCTGCAAATCCTGTGGGGAACACAATCCAAGGCTGGCAAGGCTGTGCACTTACCACAGCTTGTACTGGTGGAAGGAATAAGATGTTCCCTCCTGTTCCTGGACAGGCACGTAGCAAAAGCAGAGGAGGAACGTTATTTTTTTAATTTTTTTTCCCCCTCCTTGACATGTGGGAATAAAGAAGGGGCTGGTTTAGCTCACCCTGGAATCAGGGAAAGTTACTGAGTTTGAATGGAAGGTCGTAGAGATGTTTGAAAAACCAGAAAGGGGACTGGGGAGGGTGCTGGAAACTGGAGAGGGAATGAATGAACCATGGTGCGGTGGCAGCAAGCGCGCAGCCCTGCACTCCCGTCTTAAATACTGTCACAGCCCTGGTCATGGTCAGCCTCACTACAGAGAAATTTTGGGGATGAAAAGCCTGTTTGCCTGAGCTCTGACTGAAGGGATGGTGCCAGGGAGATGTGGAGTTGAATGTCTCCTCTGCCACCACTGCATTCTTACAGGACCTTGGAGGAATTCTCCAGCTCCCTGCAACAGCCTTAGTCTGGAGGCAGCTCTCTACAAACCTCCTAAACTGGGCATTTGTGCCCCAGAACAAATATAATGTATATCACTATACAAGCACCACAATTACACAACCACCAATACTGATTTTTTTCTCCCTAAACCAGCAAGAAATGGGGCAAAGCCAGAATTTTGAAAAAGGCAGGAAGGATTCCTCCCCCAAGGGCACGCACATGAATCATCACAGCAACCAGAAACGAGCAGAGAGTTTCCCATTGCACTCGCTGGAACCAGAGGGGCTTTGGCTACCCCCATTCCAGCCTAGTTTTGGCCCTTTTGCTTGGTCAGGAAACCAGTTTGGCCACAAGCATTTCTTGTCCCAGCTCTGCTTGGGAAGGGAGGGCTTTGCTGAGCCCAGCGGGATGGTGGCAGGGTGTCTCCAGATTAGTCATAGCCGCCCCCTCAGCAAGTCCCAGGAGGCTCAGGGCAGCCGGGGCTGTGGGGGGAAAGGGCTGGGGAAGGCAGGAGGGAGAGCAGAGGGCGCTGTGGAGGGGAACAGTGGCTCCATGCATGGCTGGAGAGCCCTTTCCCTTAGGGGAAAAGCTGCTGTTTGGCTAATTTCCCTCTCTGTGGATGACCACAAGAGGATGAGGATTATCCTTGGAGCCACATGCTGGCCCACCCCAGAGCAGTGGGGACATGTCTGGCAGCAGGACCTGAGCTGGCACAGCCCAGCACCTCTGTTGGGTTCATCCCACCTCACCTTGGGGCAGGAAGGGTGAGGGCAGCTATCCAGCACCCCCAGCCCTGGGAGCAGGAAAGGGGCACTGAGATACCCCCTCAGCACGTTCCTTGCAAGGTCCCATTGATGCCCCCACCTCCCTGAGCTGATACATCTTCCCAAACCACCACGTGCCCTCCTTGGGGCACTGCTTCCCGTGTCATGCCGCTCCCATCCCATCACTCCGCTGCTGCAGCAATTCCAAGGCATCTAATCCAAAACCCACGCTGAGGCAGCGGGGGAAACACACGGCTCTGTGCTTTTGAATGGGTTTAGTTCCCCTGCAGTGGTGGGGACAGGAGCGCTCCCACACACCTGCGGCGCATCAGCTCCGGGAGGTGCTCACGGGCTGAGCGAGCCGGCAGCTTTTCTAAGAGCGATGCAAACCTGGGCATCGCTGCAAAAACCCCAAATACCACCATACCACTAAAGAGAAGAAGCATGCCTTAGCAGCTGCTGAGCTTCGGCTGAGGGGTAAGCAGCACTTACCCCTGAGTGAACCTCCAGAAGAGCTCCTTCCTCCAGGATTTTCCTCTCCGGAGCGCCTCTCACCCTTGCTTCATGGCGTGCGGTGCTGCTCAGCCTTGCCGGTCGCCTCCGGTGGGGTGCGGGCGCTGCTGGGATGAGGGAGCAGCGGCGGGACGAGGCTCTGGCGGGACGCTGGTCCCTGCGCGGCGGCTGCCGTGGGTCTGAGCGCGGCCGGAGGAGGCGGCTGGCTCGGGAATGCCGGGGGGCCGGGCGAGCCGGCGTCGCAAATGGGATCCAGATGGTTGGTGCTGGCGTTGCCGGGGCTGAGGTCAGAGCTGCTCATCACACACACACAAAGTCATCTCCCCCCCCCGCTTCTTCGGGGGACGCCTCCGCGCTCTGTGGCTTCCCCCTCTCTGCGCTGGCCCTGCCGCGTCCAAAGCGCTGCTCCCTTGTTGGTGGGAAATAGATATTAAAATTTAAAAAACAGTCAGAAAAAAAAAAAAAAAGAAGAGGAAATATTTTTTAAAAAGCCCTGCGGGATTGGAGGAAGCTGATTGAACCATGTCTTTTGGTCCTGGATGTTTGCAGGAGCGGGGATGTGCCAAGGACCATCCCAAAGGAGCAGCGCCGCTCAGGGATGCTCGAGGCTGGGTAAAGCACAGCCTCTCTCCCTGAGTGCTTCCAACACCAGCACAAGGGGACAGAGTCTCCTCTCTGTGCACCTTCCCATCGAAATGCGACAGCAGGTTTCTATACCTACCCAGACAGGGAGGCAGAAGAGGGGGGTTTGTGTTATACAGAACTTATAACACCTCAGCATAAGGATATGTACTTTAAAAGATATATAAGTTTAAAAGGCAGCAAATCCAGTCAGCAAGTTCCTGACTGGCTGGTTTTTAATTTTTTTTAAACATACGTGAAGTGAAAGAATATTTTAACCTTTCATTAAGCAGAGCCTAATAAATTTGGGGCTAATTTAAGCCCGTTTTCAATTCCTGTATTTCAGCAGGACCATTGGCCAAAGTCAAACATTTCAGGCTGGTCTGGGTTGTGTTTTGCAATAAGCACTGGTATGGAAACTTTAACTCTTATCTCCTGCTCTTGCTTGGTTCCATATAAGGCTGGAGTGGAGATGGCGTCCCTGGAATCAAATAGTCAAGTTCTTTTCTTTTCAGAGGGGGATTTATGGTGTTTGCTCTTGGGTTGGTGCTGTTTGAAAGAGCAGCCACATAAAGAAATAGCTGGAATGCTTCAGGGAAGTGCTGAGCCCTTGGACTGAGGCAGTAACTCCTTTTAGAAATTGTGCTTGGCTTGGTGCTGGCAGGGACTGAAGACAGAGTGGAGAAACTCCCCAGCCTCGTGCCCAAAGGCAAGCAGGGCGTTATGCCACCCCTCCAAAATCTGTCAAGCCGCAGCTTACAGGCAGGGAGTTCCCAAATAACAAATGAGCCTGGCAAAAGGGAGCTGCAGCTCCTCACTGGGTGTCAGTGGGCACTGAGCTGGGGGTGGTGGAAACAGGGACTGCTGGAAAGCCATGACAATGAGCTTATTTTAATTTTTTTTTTTATTTTTATTTTCATCCACAGTGAGGGACAGCTGCAAAAAGTTAAAATACATATGATGGAGGAGCATTATGTCGGCAGAAGCATCCAAACCAAAGGCCTTTCCAGGTGATTTCAGCTGTCAGGTAGAGCTCAGCTGGGATGCCCCATCCCTAGAAGTGTTCCTGGCCAGCTTGGACAGGGCTTGGAGCAAGCAGGTCTAGTGGAAGATGTCCCTGCCCATGGCAGGGGGATAGAACAAGGTGGTCTTCAAGGTCCCTTCCAACCCAGGCTATTCTGAGATTCAGCAAAGCAAGAACTTGAGGCTATAGTTGCTACTATAATGAAGGATTATATCCACCAGTGGTAACCAGGATGCAGCTGGGATCTGTGTGGCCTTTTCTTCAGATCTGCCTGGAAAACCAGAGTTTTCTGTGTGGCAGTGAGGGAGTGCAGGGAAACACTTCAATTGACTGAAAAAAAAAAACAAACCCAAAAGAACAAACCACAGGAAAGCTCCATGCACCCCCAGAACAGCGGTGAAAAACAGCCAAGTCAGAGAATTCCAGATAAATAATGTAACAACACTGGTGAAATGTGTGTGAGCAGTGTAATGTGCCTATCACAGCTCAGTTGAGAACATGATTAACTGATTAACTGGGGAGTTAGATTGATTTCTTTTCGTGCTGTTAGCATTTCTTTTTTTTTTTTTTTTTCCCTTGGTCTTAACATGGTTTTAATATTGAAGTGACTTTTACCAAGTGCTCCAGTAATCAAATGAGGCTGCAAGAGCTCTTCAATTCCCATCTGACTGCCTCTGTGGCTGTAATAAACCAAGCTGGAAGATCTTCCTTTCCAAAAAGGGGCTTTATCACTGACACATAGCGGGGGAGCAGCCAGAGAGGATGCTCAGGGCATTTTGGGGTGGGGTTATTTTTTTCCCCCCCTTTCAGTCACAACCCTTTACAATCCTTTCTTTAGCAGTTCCCTCACCATTTGTGTTGATGGCTCCCAGAAAAATGATCCCCATCCATCATGGGAAATTGGGCTGTGGCTGCTGTGGCATTCTGGAGGTGGATGACCCCCCTGGGGATAGGGTGACATCTGCAGGGACAGGCTACTTTCCACCCCCAGACACCAAACAAACCCTCTGATAATTAGTTAAAGACTGGATCACATCACACTGGTAATTTCTAGAGGCAGCTGGAAATAAGTTCAGCAATATTTCCTCCCTGGTGCATTAACAACTAGACGTGATTAATGCTATGAGTCAGGAAGAGGGTTTTGAGGAATTCTCTTTCTACCCATGAAAAAAACTTAAAGCCCTGTGTGCTACATCATCTCCAGGATGCAAAGGTGACTTTGACGTCCTCCCACCACCAGAATGAGGGTCCCAGCTTAAAAAAAAAACATCCAGTGAAACTGGCAGAGAGTGGTTAAATTTTGCAGTTCTTTTCTGATGCGCCTCAACTGGGCAATTTCCACCCTGACTTAGGAAATCTCTGTGGATTTCGCCCGTGTGTGCTTCAGGCAAAGCACAGGGTGGCTGGCTGCGGGTCCCTGGTGACACATGGTGACACCCAGGAACATCCTGCCTTGGCTGCATCCTTGAGCACCATCTGCTGGCTTTTCCTCCAGGGACTCCTCGGGCATCTGCCAAACCCAAAGTCACCTTTTCCCCCCCAAATAAAAGCTGCTCCTGCAGAGAGAGAAGCTTCTTGCTCTGAAATCAGGGAGTACCACCAAACCCAGGGTTGCTCCGCTACTTTCCCATCATCAGATGAGCATCTGCACAGCAGATCAGGGGTGCAGCATCCCACCTCTCACAGCCCTATTTTAAAGAACAAACTCTTTGTCCTGCTTGGAAATGAAGGCAAAGAGCAGCTCTGCTGGGACAGAGGGCAGGGCTGCAGATTGCATTTTAATTTTGCTTGCAATAGATGGTTTTCATTAGCTCCAAAGGATTTGCTATTGCTTTTATCCAAATGCCTCCCCAGCATCCTGGTTAGGAAGTGGTCCAGGAAATATTTTTCCTGAAGTTCTCTTGGTTCTGCTCTTCTCCTATGCTTTCTGTTGGTCTGTCTGCCTTCATGCAAATATTTCTTGATGTATTTTTGTTTCATCAAATGACTTTAGAACAGTCAGGGAAAGAGGCAAGAACATCTCTAGATGGGCAGGTCAAAGTGGGAATTAAGAAAAGATAAGAGACACTTGGATCTGCCCTTCCCATCCTGCAGCCCTGGCCAAGAATTTAAAACATTTCTGCAAAATCTCCCATCTCCCATCCCTGGGAGTGTACAAGGCTGGGTTAGATGGGCCTTGGAGCAACCTGGTCTAGTGGAAAGTGTCCCTGTCCATGGCAGGTAATAGGAAAAAGATGAACTTCCAAGTCCTTCCCAACCCAGACCACTCTGTGATTTTATGATTCCATGATTTTTTTTTTCTCCCTCTCATAAAAATATCTCAGCAACAAAAACAAGCCCAGGCCAGGCTGTGTGCATTATCTGAGTGTTATATACACACACTTAATCCATGGCCTGCAAAAGAGATCATAATTCAGAAGGTGAAACTTGGAGCTCTAACCAAGCACATCCTGCAAAAAGCCCTCCTGCTAGAAGGGATTTTCAGTGATTACAGGGAACAAACTATGCTCAAGTATGTAAATAACGTGGATATTTTCCCCTCTAACACAATGCACAGCCTGTAGGTCAGTAAACTCTAATGTGAACTGTGATGCTTGGCTTCTAGGAAAGATAGCTCAGCTCTTTTTCAGAATAAGAGATAAGTCAAGGAGCATGAAATGCATTTTGGTCAACACAGACTTTGCCAGCCTTTGCTTTGGGTTACTCCTGTTTCCTTGTTTTAGAGCCTTGCACAAGGGGATGAAAAAACCTTTCCAAGTCTTGGCCTCAATGTCCTGTGGCAACTTGTGCTGCACAAAAAAAAAACCTGTTAGGAATGGGCTGGATTTCAACAGTTCAACGAAACTTCCAACTTTTGTGATGGAAAAGGCTGTTACTAATTACAGGGAGAGAGGTGAGGTGGCTTGAAAAGAGCTGGAGTCAGAAAAATGGAGAGGCCAGAAATACTCACTGCCCACACGGACAGGATGATGTAACGGCAGACGAGCCGAAGAGGAGTTATAGGGAATTATTTGTACTCCAAGAGGAATTGTAAGGAATTATTCATACCCATGAATGAGTGTTGTGTTATTTGGGAAGGTGCAGAGGGGAAAAAATAGACCTGGGGGTTTGCTGTAGGCAGTTCCTTGGAAACCTGTGGTCATTGTGCCCCAGCGCTGAAGAGAAAAAAATCATGTGTAATGGCAAAAGGGAGAGGAGAGCCCAGGAAATGCAGAGCTCTGTGCCGGTGTGCCACACATCCCAGGCCCCAGGGGGATGTTCTTGTTGGGGTTCCCTACTAGAGAAATAAGAAAATACATTTTTTTATCTTATTTTTTTACACAATAGAATATTCCATGGCTTTTCTTGCCTGCGAGTAGGGTCAGATGGAAGTTGGGGATCAGCAATGCTGGAGTCAGAAATGACCTATGGGGATCGTGGCCCACATCCCAACCTTGCCAGGGCTTCTGCTTCTCCCCTGGGGCACCAGGTGAGCCCTGGCTGTGATTTCCTGACAGGGTGCCTGTCCAAAATGCTGCTGCTTTTTAATCTTTGGGGCTAAGTTGAACAGGTTTAATTCAGCTGTGAAAATTGGGCCACTCTCCTGACTTGAATTAAGGGGTGGGAAAATCCCTACATTCTGCTCAAGGTGAGCACAGGGATTTGAGGAGGGTTGAATCCACTCTGCACCTCTTTCCACAGAATCACAGAAAGGTTTGGATTGGAAGGGACCTTAAAGTTCATCCAATTCCACTCCCTGCCATAGGCAGGGACATCTTCCACTGTCCCAGGGTGCTCCATGCCCTATCCACCTGTCCTGGAACACTTCCAGGGATCCAGGGCCAACCACTCCAGGCAACCTGCACTAAGGCCTCACCACCCTCACAGGGAAGAATTCCTTCTCAATATCCCATCTAACCTTTCCCTCCGGCAACAGGAAACCATTTCCCCTCACTCTGTTATTCCATGCCTCTCTTTAAAGTCCTTCTCTGGCTCTCTTGGAGCCACTGCAGACACTGGAAGGTGCTCTGAGGTCTCCCTGAAGCCATGGGAATTCCCCTGGGTGGGCACAGGGATCATCCAGGCTGCATCATCTCGCTCTCTTCCCTGTAAACTTCCCGTCAGTTGATGGGGGAGCTTACATAAACATCATCTCCACGTCGTGGCTGTTTTGTTTGGAGCTCATGTCCAAAAAATCCCAGGAAACAGCACGTATGTGGTCGGTATGTATTTATTCCTGAGGGGCTTGTCCACAATTTATATGGAGCATATGGAACAACTTGTGCTTGAGATGTTTGATACATCTGGAGATGTTGAGTTTCTAACGAGGAGGGAAATCTTTGGAAGCTAAAAAGCCAAAGGTTTTGCCTTTAGAAGCTCACTTGAAGCTGGTCTAGGCAATTTTCAGAGAGATGGATTTTGCTGCATGACAGCTCCGTTGGAGAATTTTTCTTAAAGCAAACATCAGCACTGCCAGTTTATTCCCACACAGTCAAATACAGACTAGTAAGAAAGTGGGAGACCTTAATTGGGTATTGAAGTCATTTTCAAACTGTGAAAAACAAACCAAATTAATCTGGTACAGCGGCACAAGTGACCAGGTGTAAGCCTCTGCTTAAAATTGGGATAAAAAGGGTAAAAAAAAAAAGCATTAGGAAATTACTTTCCTGAGGAAAATAATGTTGTTCTGCTAATTTGCTTGGCAAGTGGATTTGTTGTTTGTTTGGGTTTTTTTTTTTTTTTTTTTGCTAAGAAAGCCAGCCTGGTTTTACAGAGCCAAAGGAGAAGTTGAGTCTTTTTGTCCCGTAGTTCAGTTTTGAGAGACTCAGGAGGTTGTTATTGGGAAGCATCTCCAATTTAATGGGAAACTTCTAATGAACTTTTCCCCATATTTGGGCGTCTCTTTGGGCCATCAGCACCTGCAGCTCTCACAGTGCCAGGATCCTGTTGCAGCCCCTGGGCTGGAGACGTCCCTGGATGTGAAAGATCAACCTGTGCCGGGACAGGAAGAGGTGGGGATGGCTTTGCATGGTTACAGTTGCTGTTTATCACCCTTTCCAACCACTCGTGGCAGAAGGAGTGGAAAAATAGCCTTCAGCTCTCCGTATAAAACCTGGAGCCAGAGGCCTTGCCAGCCTTACAAAGTATCCTCTGTCAAACGGCTCATTCATTCATTCTGCAGCGGGGACACGTGAAAATCACATCATTTCCCCCAGGTCGAACAGCAGCGTGCTTGTCCCTAAAAACTCCCAGTGTGGCAGCAGGTCACCTGTCACCTACAAGCAAGCTGGAACTGGGATGATCTTTATGGGACTGAGCATCTCTGGGAGTAAAGCTCAGGCAGAATGAGCCTGATGGAGATTTCTGGCTGCCTGAGGAATGAAAATAACACGGCCAGGAGCGCTGTCCCCTTCCCTCTGGGCTGGCACATCCCCATGCCTGGGGAGGAGAAGCATAGAGAGGATGAGTTCACAGTGGGTGATGGATTTTTTGGAGTATGGAGCCAGCTCCATTTCCACAGGGAGTGTATTATCCCCTTGAGAGCAAGGCCAGCCTGGTCCAACCCCTTCCAAACACATGGAACTTCCACCATCCTGTCCCTCTGGCCAACTGCTGCTGCCCAGCCATGTGCCAGGACAAGGCTCTGCATCCAAAATAACTGATGCTCCAGCTCAAAGCCCAGCTTTACCTCCATGGGATGCATGAAAACAGAAGGGGTGAACTCACCAGCTGCTCTTCCTCTGTAGGGATGGGTCCTAAACCTTGACTTGTCTTGCTTTTAATCTGTGTGGGGTTTTTTATCTAACACTCAGGGGGCTCTGGTCCTCCAAGCAGCAAGGAGAGGGATGGCAAGTTGCCAGCAAGCAGCATCCACAAACACCAGCATTTCTTTCACAGTTAATCTGCATTAGGCTCCCTCTCTGCCTTCAGAGCAACCTAATTCTTTGCAAATTTGGGGTTTTGCCATCTGATATTGCAGCTCTGATTCATCAATCCATCAGGCTTGCTGTCCTTCAATTAGGAGGACCTGCATCCAGCCTAGCCACTGGTGAGGTTATCACTAGCCAGAAAATACTTGTGCAATTTATTGGGTGAATGTGATTCTAAGGGAAGTTTTATCCATCTTTATGTATCCTGCAAGGGTACAGCCCAGGCTGCAGCACTGAGGCTCTAGGCAATCCCTCAGCTTTTCCACATTCCCATTCCCTCCCCAATTTGGGTACACACACCAGAAGGTGAGCTCTGTCAGGGCAGATACATGGCAAAAGGGGATCAAATCTTCTTTGGGGTCTAAGAACAGGAGCTATTTTTACACAAACGACCTGAAACTCCTCATAGAAAAACCAGTTTGGCGTTCAGCTAGGATGAGAAATACCAGAGAGAGAAAGAGAGGAGGAGATTTGGGTTTTTTCCCCTGTTAAGAGGCCAGCCCTGGCTGTGCTCCACCAGTCATGGGATAGCAGCTGTGATTTTCCTTCTCTATCAGCAGAAGGAACAGGGAGGAGAAAACTTTGATTTTAATCCTTGCACGGAGGGGCTGTGTGGGGCCATGAGTGCTCTGAGGTCTGTGGGGCTGTGAAGGCTAGAGCTGCAAGGGCTATAGAAATTTTGGGGGCTGTAAGGACTAGAGGGACTTGGAAGGTTTGGGGTCTGTGAGGTCCTTGAGAGCTCTCAGGGCTGTGAGGACGCTGGGGGCTATTGGGATCCATGGTGGCTGTGAATGTTAAAATGTGACTTTGAGGTCTGCTGGGGCTAAGATAGCCAGGGGGACAGCCAGGTCATTTATAGGTAGGAGGAGGAGTGATTGACAGGTGGGACTAGGTGATTGACAGGCTACTAGATTGATTGACAGGTGGTTCTAAGAGTGATTGAGAAGGGGGTCAGTCCCTCAGGGTGATGACAGACAGTGAGGGTGACAAGGGGCAGGGTTCAAACTGAGGGGAAAGATGACAAAAAACAAGTGGGAAAGGTCAGGGGGAAAGGGAGAAAAAAAAAGAGTCAGGAATATGATGGGGAAGGGGCAGGAAAAGATAGATAAAATGAGGGGGAAAGGACTGGAAATGTGAGGTGGAAAAGGGCGGGAAAGACGAGCAAAAAGGAGTAGGAAAGAGGCAGGAAAAGTTAGATAAAATTGAGGGGGAAAGGGCTGGAAATGTGAGGTGGAAAAGGGCAGGAAAGATGAGCAAAAAAGAGTAGGAAAGGGAGACAAAAAAAGCATGAGGAATATGATGGGGAAGGGGCAGGAAAAGATAGATAAAATGAGGGGGAAAGGACTGGAAATGTGAGGTGGAAAAGGGCGGGAAAGATGAGCAAAAAGGAGTAGGAAAGAGGCAGGAAAAGTTAGATAAAATTGAGGGGGAAAGGGCTGGAAATGTGAGGTGGAAAAGGGTGGAAAAGACAAGCAAAAAAGAGTAGGAAAGGGGCAGGAAAAGTTAGATAAAATGAGGGGGAAAGGGTTGGAAATGTGAGGTGAAAAAGGGCAGGAAAGATGAGCAAAAAAGAGTAGGAAAGGGAGACAAAAAAGCATGAGGAATATGATGGGGAAGAGGCAGGAAAAGATAGATAAAATGAGGGGGAAAGGGCTGGAAACGTGAGGTGAAAAAGGGCGGGAAAACCGGGGCCCAATGGCGGAAACGGTGAGAGGGAAAGGAAAGGAAAAAAAGGGCGAGAAAGATGAGGAGAAAAGGGACAGAAAAACAGCCGGCAGCCCCAGCAGGGTGAGGACGACGGCTCCCAAAGCCGAGCTGCCGTGCAGAACCTTCCAGGGAAGCTTGGTGTCGCTCCAGGCCTTGGGAATGCAGCAAAACGGGGCGGCCGGAAAGGGAAAGGAGCCTGGATGGAAGGAGCCGTGCCGGACCCTCCGGGCTGCCTGTGCTCACCTGCGTTCCCAGGAGGGCGCAGAAGGAGCTGGGACACGAAAGGCTGGAGCTGGGACACGAAAGGCTGGAGCTGGGGCACGCCGGGCTGGAGCTGGGACGCCCGCCCGGCTGCCACCCGCGGCCGCTCCCCTCATGCCGTCCGCGCCATCGCGTTTCGCTTTGGAGAGGGATTCTACTTGTTTATTTGTTTTCCCGGCGGAAAAGAAATAAGTAAAGGAACAACTCAGATCCGCAAGGGGAAAAAGAAAGAAAAAAAAAAGCCCAAAACACTCTCCGGTCCGGAGCGCGGCTGGAAGGGGATCGACGGTGTCACACCCCGGCCGGGCCCCAGAGCACGTCCAGCCTCGGATGAGGGATCTTAAACAGATTTAAAGTCAGTTCTTCCCCCCAGCGACCTCTCCAATGGGAGTCTCTGGGGGTTTTATAGAATATATTGCGTTGGAAGGGACTTCAAAGCTCATCTCGTTCCACTCTTTTGCTACAAACACCTTTCACTGTCCCAGGCTGCTCCAAGCCCTGTCCAGCCTGGCCTGGGACACTTCCAGGGATCCAGGGGCAGCCACAGCTTCTCTGGGAAACCTGTGCAAGGCCCTCCCCACCCTTATTGTAAAAATCTTTTCCCAGTATTTATATCTATATTGACCTCTATCCTTCAGTTTAAAACCATCACTCCTTGTGCTGAGGGGTGGGGCAGCTCCAGGTGTGGCTGGTGAGGGTGATGAGGGGAATGGCATTTGGGAGCCCTGGGAAGACTTTTTTTCCTTTCTTCTTTCTATTTCATCTTCCCCATCCCTCAACAATGCATCCCAGTGCCTCCAGTTTCTCCCCAGTGCATCTCAGTGACCCCAGAACAAAGGGAGAGTTCAGGGGAAAGGGGATTTAAATTAAGGGAAAAACCTCCTTTCCCATTATTGTGTTTAAATTGGGGGGTAAACCCTTTCACCTGTGATTTAAAGGTTATCAATGGAAGGAAAACCTGCCTCTTCTGTGTTTATAGGGGTATCAATTAATTGACCAGGAATCCCTATTTTCGAGTTTAACTGGAAGAGAAAGATCTTTATTTTATGTCATGTGTTGGGTTTGAATTGAGGGCAACACCCCCCCCCCCCTCAATTTTCATCATCATAGGGTTTAAATTGAGAGGGAATTCCTGTTTTCCCTCACCTTTTTATGGTTCAATTGAGGGATATTACCCCATTTTCCCAACATTTGGGTATGTGTCCTATTGGGTTGTGAGGGCTATGGGAGTTCCAAGGGTCTGTGTAGGCTATAGGGTCTGTAAGAGTTATCTGTTTTACGAGGGATGTGACAGCCATGGGATTTTTTAAGGCTTATGGGCTGTGTTAGGGATGTGAGGGCTGTCAGGGCTTTGAGGTCTGTTTGGGGTCTGTGGGCTCTGAGATCTGTGTGGGGTATGGGGGCTTTGGGGGGCTGTCAGTGCTCTGAGGCCCATGGGGTTTTTAAGGATCTGTGGGGGCTGAGAGGGCTCCCTAATGGTCACATTGGTTGGGAAAAATGTCCTTATATCTTCAACCCCATAAATGATACTCCACAAACTTTGTTGTCGTGTTCTCAGTTGATAGTTTCCTAATTGCTGCAGATGTCAGAGCATCGTTATCCGTGGTAATTAAAGTTGAACGGTTATTTTCTCTAAGTGAGGCTGTTGAGGTCATTCCAAATGAGATGTGGTCATGCCATAGCATAATTTAATTGCTGTATTAATAGATGAAACCCATGGCAATCCCTCGTGAGTCACATACAGAAATAGCAGTGGCATTGTACACTCCTTCCCTGTCCTGCTTGTTCTTCTCCAGCATGATGGTGGTTGATAAGGTGTCTTTGTAAAGCTGCCAAGAAACTGAAGGGAGAAGGAATGCCATCCCAGCGAGATCTCATGACTTGGAGATGATTGCAGGAGGATGGAGGGGAGAGGAGAGGCACCCAGGGAACTCCTGGGGTCAGCAGCAACGTGCTTGTTGGAGCTCCTGTTTTTGTTGTGCTCCTGTGAGTAAGGATCCTGTGACCTCTCTTGCTGTGGCCTTGAAATGGGCTGGAGCTGCTGGTGGATGCTCCTGGTTCAACTCCCTCTGGCTTTTGGAAACTCCTCTAGCTTGGCCAGGTGTTTGGGGTGACCCTGTGTTGAGGGGAGCCAAAACACCCATCAGTGTGGATGGAGTGAGGAGCAAAGCTGGAGCTGTAAATCACCACTACAAATCACCATTTCAGTGCCTTGTGCAGGCACATCTTCCCTCTGCAGCACTTAAGGCACTGGAGAAACTATTGGGGTTTTACCCCTTGGTTTGGCCAAACCTCTTCAGCAGGAAGAAAAGGAGGATGTGGGGAGTGTTGGGTGGCTTCACTGAGGTGGTGTTTGCAACTGGATGTTATCTTCACTCATCTGTTTGGTTGAACTCTGATTATGGATTTGCTTCCAGTTATCAGTTAAAACATTGTGAAGTGAATGGCTGGAGGAGGGCCAGGCCACGTGTCCCATATATCAGTTCACAGTTGTCTTACAAATAATTACCAAGAAGTGCAAAGATAACAGCTCATATGACTGTTATTTTTAAAAGAGTGGCCCTGCAGCTAGAAGATCTCTTAAAGATACCCCAGAAATCCATTCTTTTCCTCATGTGGCAACAACAAAAATCAGAAATGGTGCCTGGGATCCATCTGTGCCCGGTTTCCCAGGAAAGGCTTAGCTTATTTTGCCACCAGCTCCCCAGTTCAACTGGAATCAAGGTCCATTTGAGCCTCCAGCTAACAGGAAACACATCACTTTGCCTTTACATCCCTGCTCCTGATCTCCACCCCACACGTGTGTGGTCACTGCAGGGGCTGGTGGGCTTAGGCAGACATATAACATCATCTGACCCTACAGCTTGGAATCACAAAGGGTGGAAAAGTCTTCCAAAGCTGACCCCAACCATTAACCTAACACTGCCAGTTCCACCACTAAACCATGTCCCCAAGTGCCACATCCACGTATTTTTTGAAGACTTCCACGTGACAGTGTCTGCCTCAGAGGTTCTGGGTGTAGGGGTGGGTTTTTTTGTCATTGTTTTTGTTTTTCTTTTGAGCGATTTTGGAAGATTTGGGAGCCTTTATTCACGGTTGTACGATGGGAGAGGGAGCTGTGGGCGGGCAGGTTTAATTGTCACCCTTAAGGCAGAGGATTGCTGGCGGTTGGTGATCGCTGGGTCTGAACTGCTAAAAAACTGCTTTGAAAAAGAAAGAAAGAGAGAGAGAGAGAAAGAAAGAAAATAAAACAATTCTATCTTTGCTGTTATACACACTAGTGAGCTGAGGAAGGAGAGAGTTTTCCTAACGAGACTCTGTTCCCAGGCAATAAATACTTTGAATTTATTCCTGCACCGGGGACATTTCCCTTGAGGTGGTTTCCTGGCTAAGCCAGCCCTTTTTAGGGGGTACTGGCGCTGCTGAACACTTGCATTTTCCCCCCATTTTCATTGCATAGCGGGCCACATCTTCTTGATTTATCTTTATCCTTTTGGAGGAGGATGCCTTGGGATCTGGGGCGGTCAGAGCTGCTGGAGCGGGGGGGCGGGAGGCCCTGGAACAGGGTCTCGTTGTGATGTTAATTAGTAGCTATTGACCTCTCCCTGTTCGGGTGCAGTGGGGCGCAAGGGCTCTCCAGCTTACATAAGGACCTGCCCGACTGATGCCTGGCTCCTGCCAATAAACTGATTGCTGTCGTCGGGACCTCTGCTGGACCAGGAGCTGGAAAATCAATTTCTGGCTCGCAGAGAAGATCATGCATTCCCGATATCCGAGCTCAAACGCTGCATCTGTAGTCGTCACCTTTCCTGCACAAAATCCATCCTAATTTGGGTTCAAAATGCTTTTCTGGCTCTGTTCATGGAGCTTAATCTAATCTTTGTTTCAAGTGAGTTATCAGGGTGGATAATTCCCTGCACCCCTGCGTGGGCAGCAGGGATTTTAGTCCCACCAGGCAGAAGTTTTCCTCTTTGGTCTTGCTGTCTTGCTCCCTGTTTACATTCCTGTCAGGGCGGAAAAAAAAATAAATAGAGTACTATTAATGTTTGCTGTGATGAAGGTGAGAAATGGGTTTGCTTTAATATCCCTAGACACAGAGGGAGTGTTTTACTGAGCAAGAGAGCAGTTCGGCAGTCAGATATATATATATATATTACAATTTATATCTCTTTGGTTGAGTGGTGTATTTAGCACTTTTCTCAAAATCCCGTCGAGCCGTCTTTTCTCGCTCACGGCAAACGAGGGAAGCGCTGCGTCCTAATTAAGCTGTTTGCCACAAGCAAAGCTCAGGCTGCCCAAATTGCTGCGAGAGCAGCTCAGGACGCCAGCCTCTGAAGCCAGATGCGCTGAAGTTTCCTTCACAAACTGCTGCTGGGGGTCAAAAAAGGAGATGAGACACGGCAGATGGGAGCGGAGCATCCCGCGATGGAGCCGGTCCTCCCGGGCGTGCAGGCACAGCTCCTCGCGGGGATGCTGCGCTCCCTCCCCAAGCCCGTGGCCTGCCTTCCCCGGGGAGGCTCCCTTTCATTCGCACGCCCTGCA
Source organism: Calcarius lapponicus (assembly GCA_039654755.1). Classification (NCBI taxonomy): domain Eukaryota; kingdom Metazoa; phylum Chordata; class Aves; order Passeriformes; family Fringillidae; genus Calcarius; species Calcarius lapponicus. The sequence continues at coordinate 28,035,927 of CM077470.1, forward strand.
CCGGGCGGGCAGGGAGCAAACACCTCCCGCAGCCCCAGCCAGGCGGGCGAGGCGTGCCGCTGCGGGCAGGAGCCCGGGGCAAGGCAGGCAGGGCGGCCCTGCCGGAGTCCCCGCAGCGATAGGCGCCGTGCCAGCCCCGCCGGGCGGCCAGGCTCGCCCGGCAGAGCGGCTGCGGCGCTGGCAGGAGCCGGCTGGCCTGCCCGCAGCTCTGCCCCTGCCCGCTTGCTTATATGGGCAGCCGCGGAGGTGGGGCCGAGCTCTCCTTGCCCCTCCGTCAGCAGCGGCGGCGTCCCGGCATCGTGCGGGACAGCGAGCGGAGTAACGGGAGCGGCTGCGTCGAGATGGGCAGGAAGCTGGACCTCTCCAAGCTCACCGATGAGGAAGCCAAGCATGTTTGGGAAGTCGTTCAGCGGGACTTTGATCTGCGGAAAAAAGAGGAGGAACGGCTGGAGTGAGTATCTGCTCTCCCGTCGCCGAGTTGGGGGCAAGCCAGCCGGGACCTCGTGGGCTGTGTAGGGATGAAACAACCTGCTGGGGTGTGGGCGAGGAGGGACGGCAGGAGAGCGGGCTGTGGAGGTCGAACGCGGTGAATAGATTGCGTTATCAGCGGCCAGGTGACGCATTCGGGCAGCCAAGGTGCGAACTGGCGCCGTGCCACCGGCAGCGATGCGGAGCGGTGACCCCGCCGCGCTGTGCGGGGACAAACAGCAGGAAATGCCTGTGAGGCTGGAGGCTGGTGGGGCTCTCCAGGGGAGAGCAGAGGATGGGATTCGGCTCCCTCGGTTCTGCTTCATGTGATGGGTCTCGTGTGTTTAGGGCAGGAGTTGTTCAGTGGGTCCTGGGAGTCCTCAGATCCCTGAAGAATCCTGGAAAAATAACTGAGAGGAGTAGTAAACCTACTACTAGTAGTAAACCTATTTTAGTAGCCTTAAATATGCAATACCGGGGGCTGTGCTGTCCTGGAAAAATTTTAGGGGCCCACAGATTAGGGAAAGATTGAAAAGTCACTGGAGCAGCAAATACTGTGAACTTCAGGGTGTTGGACGAAAGTGTTGTTTAAAAAATGTTCTGTCAGATCAGATTAAATTATGAGCATGAGAAATCACAGGGGTTCAGGTTTTATTCATGAACTACATCAGATGCTGATCTTAATAAGACCTTAACATATTTCAAGAAGCTGCAGTGACCCTCTTCAGGGTCCGGCCAAGTTCTCACTATCCCAGAGGGATGGTCCGTGCTCTCAGACTGGGTTTGGGCTGTGCTGCTCTCCCACTGAGCCCTCAGACCCTCCCAGCTCTGAATTTTGTGTGCCAGGGCTGGTGCTGGTACCAATGCCTGGAGAGCAGGAGCTCGTTAGTTCCTCTATCGGATCCAAAAGGAGGGGTGAGGAGTGATAGCCATCCTTGGTTTGGGATATCTGCATCCCCCAAAACCTTCCAATCGTGGGACCCTCTCCATTTACACCAATGGCTACATGAAACTCTCAGCCGTTTGTTTTTCATCCCCCTGATTACTTTTTTTTTTTTTTTTTTTTTTTTTTTTTTTTTTTTTTTTGCCTAAGAAAAAAACAGCCTGCGTGGGAGGCAGAGATAATTCAATATCATCATCTACTGCCTTCCTCTGCTGGTGGCTCTGAAGAGCAGGAAGGAGATCAGACAGGGGTATTTAAAAAAATTATCACCCTGCAAAGGGTGAATGTCTCCCTTGTGATGCATCTGAGCTCAGCCTGGAGGGAGGAGGTGGAGACCCACATTGCTGTGCCCTGCAGCAGAGAATTGGGCGAGGTGAATTCCTTCTTTACTCGACCTTGGCGCCAGACTGGCTTATTTGGGTCCCCTCTGCTGCCCAGAAAGCTTCCAAACTGAGTTCCATGCTCTGGGAGATGCAGGATGGGGGGAAGGTCTTGGGATGCTCCTTCCCAGATGCTGTCTCTCCTCCCAAGGATCATTTCCCCTGTTTTCTTATTTTTATTTCTTCTTTAATTGTGCCCTGCAGAGGGCTGGCATTAAACATTCTGAACTTCAGAAATTCCTGTACTTTCTGAATAATTTCTGCAACAGACCAGACCACCAGCTTGGAAAAGTATGCCACATTCCTGAGTGCTGGACATGGAGCTACACAAGAATTTTCTGCCTGCAACAAGCTGGGACATGATGTGACATTGTGAGAGACCCTGCAGCCATTCACTCTGTGCTCTGACCAGCCCCATTTACTTTTCTATTCATTTACTTCTCTATTCACCGGGCTTGTCTCAACCTGCCAGCCTTGAAGAAATGTCCTGTCCACCCCCTCCCCAGCTTGGTCTTTTTCTTCCCTTTTTGCTGCTTTCTCTGTATTTTGGTTTTGGCAGGAGCTATTCACCAACAAGGGACAAAGGCTTCAGCTGGCCACAAGCTGCACAGGCATGTGAGGGCAATGCTTTGCCCCAAAAATTAAATAATGCCCATTTTGAGGGGGTTTCTCCCTGATTCTTTCCATGCCCACAACCCCATTTTTGGGGGATGGCTTCCTGCATCTCTCCTGGGGCTCTGTAGGTCCAACCCTGCTGCAGCTGGCATCCCAACAGCACAGATTTATTCATCCTGCTGTGAGCAGAGCAGGGAAGGGGCTGGCTGCTGCTCCTGCCAGCCAGAGGAGACGAGAGGCATGCGGTTCCTGCGGGTTTTAAACTGGTTTGGCTGAGACTCTTCCTTCCTTTGGCAGGTCTGGTGGGTGAGGGAGGAGAGCTGAAGGGATCCAACCGGTCTCTGGGAACCAGAAAAAGCAGTTCCAGTAAAAAAGATTGGATCCTGCTGGCTACAGCCTTAGCACGGGAGTGGAAAAGGAGTTACAGAGTCCAACCCAAGGGTTTTCTGTTTGAGGGTTTCTTTTCAGAAGTCACTTAAATTCACTGCTGGGACGTTTGCACCAGTTTGTCCAAATCACTGCTGGGATGGTGAACAGCAAATTATACAAACCAGGTGCCCAGTTTTCTCTCTTTATGCTGGTTTTTACATCTCCCAGGTGCAAATGCAAGTTGGTGTCACTCCTATGGGACCACAAGCAGAGGAGTGACACCAAAAAATGTGTCTTAGGGTGCACTGGCTGCCAGCTGGCCAGAAAATTCTTCCTCGGAAAAAGAAAATAAATCAAAAGCTGAGCCCTAATGTGCAAACTGATTAGGTTAAACAGAGATTAGCTTGCTTGAGATGCCTGCCCTTCCCACTGCCAGTCACACCACTGCTCCCAGGGCCAGCCAGGCTCCTGCTGTGGTCACCCCAGCTCCTGTTGCGGTCACCCCGGCGTCAGTCGGGCACTGGGAGCATCACCAGTGCCTCGTGGTCCACACTGTGATCCTGGAGCAGCCTCCAGACCTGATTGCTCGGGGGTTTTAACCCAAGCTGACTTCTGCTCTGGAAAGCACAGCTTCCTAACTCTGTCTAGAGAGAAAACAACTTTCTAGGACCTTCCCTACAAGTCAAACATTTTCCTCTCAGCCATGGCCCCAAAGGCAAACATACCTGAGGTGGTGCGTGGCACAGGCAGCAAACAGAGAGAGCTTTTGGGCAGTGCAGGGTGCCCCACCAGCCTGGCAGGCATCTCAGGTGTCCCCAGCTGGTGCTGGGGGCTCAGCCTCATGCAGACAGTGCTTCCCATGGGGACCTGCTCTGGCAGCCAGGTCTGGAGAGCGAAGGAAGCCTGCAGGGATGCATTGCAGGTGAAGGTGCTCTTGGAAAGCGCTTCCCTTTCACGGGATTGTCACAAGCCTCTCCTCCTGCTGCATCCTCTGAACAGCCAGAACCTTGTTGCACATAACTTTATAAAGTTCTCTGCTGGATTTTAATCCTTTTAAATCCCAGATTTCTTTTCTTCTTTCTTCCCACCCCCCCCCTTTTTTTTTTTAAATTAAGAATTCCAGAAAGATTTTAATTCCCTGCAGGACTCCAGGCTTGAAGATTGTGTCATGCTGGGATACAGCCACAGGGTTTGAGAAGAGCTGCTCTCCCGAGGTTCCTGGCATTAATGACCAACACCCTGTGAAACAAACAGGACAGGTTTTGACACAATCACTTTTTTTTTATCATCCTTGTGGGTCTTTTCCAACTCAGAATATTCTATGATTCTAATATTAAATTAAATCTAATATTAAACTCCAGTTACCCGTCCTGATTCTGGAGCCCACTTTGTTGTTAGCTTATTTAACTCGTGATATGTTATTTATTAGATTTGCCCTACAGCTGTTTCCACAAGCTGCAGACTTGCAATGTTCCCCGGAAAATCGTTCCTGAAATGATTGTGGTGTGATGGGCTTTGCCATGTGAGAGCTTGCAGTGACACAGTAACAAACTCAAATTCCTGCTTTTTTGTGGGGGGGGGGTGTTTCCTACAGAGAGCTGAAATGCAAAATCGACCAGGAGAGCAGCAAGAGGGAGTTCCTGACCAGTCAGTCCCACCTCAACGAGACTCACTGCGTGCACTGCCTGCAGCCCTTCAAGTTCCTGCTGAACAGCAAAAGGCAGTGCCTGGACTGCCGCTTCTACACCTGCAAGAACTGCAGCCGCTACCACAAGAAGGAGCAGGGCTGGGTCTGCGATCCCTGCCGCCTCTCCAGGTGCTGCTCCTCGGGGAATCACAGGGTGCTTTGGGCTGGGGGGCACCTTAAAGCCCATCTCATTCCTTAAAGCCCATCTCATTCCTTAAAGCCCGTCTCATTCCTTAAAGCCCATCCAGTTCCACCTCCCCACCCTTCCACTAGAGCCGCGTCCAACCCGGCCTGGAACACTTCCAGGGATCCAGGGGCAGCCATAGCTTCTCTGGGCATCCTGTGCCAAGGCCTCCCCGCCCTCCCAGGGAAGAATTCCTTCCCTATATCCCATCTAACCCTGCCCTCTGGCAGTGGGAAGCCATTCCCACCTTGTCCTGTCACTCCAGGTCCTTGTCTCAAGTCTCCCTCCAGCTCTCCTGGAGCCCCTTTAGACACACTCTAAGGTCTCCCCAGAGCTTTCTCTCCTCCAGGTGAGCACCTCCAGATCTCCCAGCCTGGCTCCAGTCCTCAGAGCACCTTTGTGGCCTCCTCTGGTCTCATTCCAGCAGCTCCACGTCCTTTTTTGGGGACCCCAGAGCTGGAGGCAGCTCTGCAGGTGGGGTCTTACCTGACTGGGGCAGAGGGGCAGAATTCTCCCAACCCCTGCTGCCCACACTGGGGGATCACCCCAAGACACAAGGGGATTTCTGGCTGCCAGTGCACATTTCTGGCTCTTGTCAACATTCTCACCCTGCAGCACCCCCAAGTCCTCCTCCCCAGAGCTGTTCCCAATCCATTCTCCACCCAGCCTGTGTATTCACTTGGGATTGTTCCAACCCAGGGGAAGGACCTTGTGCTTGGCCTTGTTGAGCCACATGAGTTTCTCACAGCCCCACCTCTCAAGGCTGTCACAGCCCCTCTGGGTGTCATTCCTGCCCTCCAGCATGTGACAGCGTGTCAGGAACTGAGGGAACACTCAATCCCAGTGCCCCTGTCACCAACATATATGTTAAAGAATTCCAGTCCCCGTATCAACCATGGCAGCACCATTCCTCACTGCTCTGCTCTGAGGGACAAGGTGATGAGGCTCAACAACATTTGCCCACGCTCAGCATCCTTTTAGATGAAAGCATGCTGTGTTTTTGTTAAGACACAGCTCTTTTGGGTGAGGGCCTGCTGACCTGGGGTGCCTCCTCTCTCTGGGCAGGATCGTGAAGATCGGCTCCCTGGAGTGGTACTACGAACACGTGCGCTCCCGCTTCAAGAGGTTCGGAAGTGCCAAAGTGCTCCAGTCCCTCTATGGCAGGCTGCAGCCAGGCCAGGGGCTCAACTCTGCCTTTCTGGGTGAGGAATGGCCTCTGCTGCTCCTCGGGAATCTGTTCTACACCACCTCAGGGTGCAGCAGCGGTGGTGCTGCTCCGGGTGTCATGGGGGACCAAGAATGCTCAAAATGTCTCGGGGAGGAAGCAGAGGTTCAGGGTTGTTCATTCAGACTCAGAACAGGTGTTCTTGATGGCTTTTCTACTGCTAAGTCTTGAGTTTTTACCACAGGCTGGAGAATGTAAGATCATTACAGTTGGAAAACACCTCTGGATCGTCCAGTCCAACCCAGTACTACCAAGATTACCACTAAACCACATTCCCAGGTGCCAGATCCATGTGTGTTTTGAACACTTCCAAACACTTCCATGATTGTTCTTCCATGACCACCCTTTCAGTGAAAAAAATCCCTAATGCCTTATGTTTAATTTTCAAAGTCCCATGTCCTGCAGTTTGTAAGTATGTAAATTTGAAGCTCTATTTTTACTTTTTTTTTGGTCTTTTCATCACAGAGCTTGTGAAATTAACCCTAGTTTAACCTGCAGGATAAAGCCAACCCTCATTTTTTTTTCCCCCAAGACCTGATGATTTTTACAACCAACCTGATTATCCCCTGGCACTGACAAAACTGTGCCAAAATTGGTGAGCTACCTGTCACCATAACTGTTTTCTTCAGAGCTTCATGGACCTTCCACATTTCTAATTTTTGTCCAAGGGTGCATAAATATATGATTATTTAATATAGCATTATTACTAACCAGCTCCTAGTTGTTATTCATAGAGCTCCTACTCCTTGGCCTTTTTCCTTTGGAAGCCAATGTGGAGTTTATTCCCATCTTGAGGAGCCACAGAAAAGTTTGCACACATACCATTTACATGACCTGATTCAACTGCTCCAATCACTCTTTTAGCCAGGCAACTCATGGCAGAAATAGCAGCAAAAAAAAAAAAAAAAAAAAAAAATTAATGGACTGAGAGACAATCCATGCATTGTTTGGACTGAAAATGCATCAGAGCACACAAAAATCCAACCAAGCATGACGGTAACAGCGCCTTGGGCTGCTTTAAATTGAGATTCTGATGCCTTTTTCAAAGGGAAATGATTTTGTTGTTTATTACTTCATTAACACCAGTGAATTGGCTTGACCCTCGAGCAAGCAAGGATCTCCTCCTGGGATGCATCTCTGGCCATCTGCAGTTGGCTGTGCCTTCCCTTGCAGCTCCCAAGCATGTTGCATCAGCCTGGGGAAGCAGTGGCGAGCAGCTCTTTGACTTTTAAAAGTCAACTTCCATCTCCAAGCGCCTGTTTTGTTCTCTCTAAAGAGCCTTTTTAACCATTGTTTCTTGTGAGGGCTAGAGAACGAGAATTCCAGTTAGCCATGGCTCTGAGGCTTGCTCTCTGCTCCGGGAACAGGAAGAAAATGTGATTATTCATTTTTCCCACCATTTTTCTCTTTGTTTAGGTCTTCATGACAGAGTTTATAGCCTGCCAGACATTAACAGTAAGTAAAAAAAGGGGATTGCAGCAGGGGGCTTGCAGTTCAAGCAAGGTTTCCAAAATTTTTGTCTTCACACTCCTAGAGAGCTGTGGGCACTTCTGAGGAGATTTGGAGTGGTCAGACCAGGGAAAAAACATTCCTCCACTGCAGTGGAAATGGACTGTAGCACTCAACCCCTGCATTGTGGTACATCTGAGGTCTCCAAGGGTAGATTTGGATACAACAGGACTTTTATAGTTACATGCCAGACTTGAACTTTGCAAGCACTCATCATCTCAAAGCAGTGGGTCGTGGATAAACAGAAGAGCTGATGGGAATCAGGAATAGCTCCTGAGCCTTCAAGCACTGGAGTCACCCAGGTGGATTTTGGGGTGCCCCTTCCCTTCCACATCTGTGATGGTGCACATCTGGCTGGGAAAGCAATGAGAGGCCAACAGAAAAAAAAAAAATTGGGGAGTGACTTCTAATCTGGGCTTTTTCACTCTGTATAAGAAGCATAGCCTCGCCTGCAGGTAGTGGTGTCACCCCCAGGGTGGGGACTCACCTGCTGCCTGTGTCCCCTGCAGGAGAGTGCCAGCTGCTCAGCAGCTGTGACCCCGGGGATGACAGCGACGAGGAAGACAATGTCCTTCGTGGGGCTGAAGCAGAGCGCTACAGCAGGGTGAGTGTTCGGTGCTGGAGCTGCCTCTGCCTCACTCCATGTCCCTGGCCTGCCCTGGGTGATGGTGGTGGTGGTGGCTTTCTGTGCCACTTTCAAAACTGGACCTTTCCCTCTGGTTTTCTCCTCTGAGATAAGTTCTTCTCCCACTTAGTGTAAAAACAACCATGCTAGTAACATCATAAATACTTACTATGTCAGTAGCATCATAAATACCTGTGCTCTGGAAAAAAGACCCACTCCTGACACTATGGACCTCAACAATTAATATAAAAGTCCCAGCTCCCCACCTGTATAATGAAAACCCACCTGTGGTGGTGTTTGCAGGGGTCCCGGGACAAGGGAAGAGATGAGAATCTTTGACTCCATGTTTCAGAAGGCTGATTTATTATTTTATGATATATATTATATTAAAACTATGCTAAAAGAATAGAAGAAAGGATTTCATCAGAAGGCTAGCAAGGAATAGAAAGGAATGGAAATAAAACTTGTGACTGACCAGAGAGTCAGAGAGAGCCGGACTGTGATTGGCCATTAATTAAAATCAACCACATGAGACCAATCACAGATTCACCTGTTGCATTCCACAGCAGCAGATAACCATTGTTTACATTTTGTTCCTGAGGCCTCTCAGCTTCTCAGGAGAAAAGATCCTAATGAAAGGATTTTTCATAAAATATGTCTGTGGCGCCCACCTGCTTGGGGGTTTTTTACTAATGACCTCAAATATTCAGAGATCTGCCTGCAACATCCTTCCTCTGAGGACGGGGAGATGCTTCAGGGCTCAAAAGCTCTCTCTGAGCTGTAACCTGGCTCAGCTTTCCCAGAGTGCCTTCATAAACCAGGAGAGAGATTCTCACTCTGCCCACAGAGGCTGTGGAAATCAGGAACCCACTTTTCCTTGCCTTTAGCACCAGCACAGCTGTACCTGGCTCCCTTCAAGCATTACAGCATCAGGCCCAAATTCCTTCTGCAAAAAGCAGGGCAAACTCAGGCAAACTAAGGAGAGAAAGGTCCTCCCTCCCCCTTTCCTCAAGGTCAACTGTGTCTGACACTGAATTTGCCTTTCTTGCACTTTGTGTGCTAAAGATGTGCAAGACAAAGCGGCTGCTGTCTGTGCACCCCTTTGATTTCGAACTGGACTCGGATTACTCTGCTCAGTCTCGCCGCCAGTCTGCGCAGCTCTCTCCAGCAGCCAGCAGCCCGGATGCTTTCCAGGTACTGGGACACTCCTGGGGGGTTCCTTTCCTGTCTTCCTCCTTCTCCTTGCTTGCTACCACTGCTCCTTCGGCCTCAGAGCTCCTTCAGCTGGTGTTGGGAGGCATGGGCCAGGCCCTGATCCTCATCGCTGCAATCTCTTCTTCCAACTGAAGTCCTTTGCCTCAGGCCAAGTCAGGAGCAGGACATCTGATCCAAGTGAGGATGAGTGCTAAGATGAGACAGCAGGAGGTTCTCTGGCCCTGTCCCTGCAGATTTCCTTGCTCTCAGCAGACAGTGGTTTTCTTGTGTTGTCCCAAGGCTATGGAACACACAGCAGACTCGGTGCTCGAGGGGTTAAATGAAATCAGGTTCTTCTCCCATGTTCCCATCCAGTTTGGGGCTGGGTTTGCCCTGTGGTGGCACTGGGCTGCAGCTGGCCAGCAGCTCCAGGAGGCACAGGACCTTTGTGAGGTTGAGATGAATCCCACAGAGCCAGCGTGAGTGAGGGCCAGCCAGAGGGATGAACACTGGGAGGACAGAAACTGCAGGAATGCTGGATACTTCTAAATAGGAGACTGGATGTGCCTTAGTATCCAGAGCTTCTGGCCAGGAGCAAGACTCAGAGAGATCCAGACTGTGCCCTGTGATCCCACCTAGGGCCAGGGGCTGACCAACCCCACCTTCCTGCTCTGGGGAGGAACATGGATGGGGTGACCCTGCGTGTGGCAAAAGGTCTTCCAGCCTGAGAGGCTTCAGGTCCAGCTTTTTGGGCTGCTCTTGTTTGCCTTTCCTGGTGAAACTGCACTTTTAAAGCATTAAACTGCTCCTTCTTTTAAAAATGCTCTGATTAAACTATTCTTGGGTAGAAACAGGATGTGCTGAGATCTGTAACAGCAACTTAAATAAATAAATCTGCACATTTCCACACAAAATTATTAGAATTTGGGGGAAATAATTATATCCCTCTTTTTGTGTGTCTTTTCCCTCTCTTTTTGCAGCAGAAGTCAGTGTGAGGGCTGGCCTCTGTCAGACTGGATTTATGGATTACAGATTATTTGAGGTGGTGGCTGTTTGAATAAGGGTTTTAAAAGATCCGAGGGTGTTGCAGCCTGGCTGAAGGAACTCTGTGCTTGTAAAAATTACCAGTGCCCCCTGGCAGTGATGGGAAGTATTGCTCAGGGTTCAGCAGCCAAGCAAAGCCTTTAAATGGGATTATTAGGAACTTTTATGTTTTATATAAATATAACTGGCATTGTAAAAGGTCAATCCATGAATATATTGAGGAATGAACAGAGGAAGTCAGGAGAGGCAAGGAGTCATAGAATCATAGACCAATTTGGGTTGGAGGGAGTGTAAAGATCATCTCATTCCACCTCCTTCCACTATCCCAGGTTTCTCCAAGCCCTCCCAGTCTAGCCTTGGATGCTTCCAGGGATCCAGGGGCAGCCACATCTCCACATTGTTCTTACTCTGAGGGCCCCTGAGCCGGAGGCAGCACTACGGGTGGGAGTGACACAAGTGGAATCTCCGTGGGCAGCTGCTCAGCAGCATCCTCAACTCTCAGTCCTTCCCAGATTTCCCCGCCTCAGCTGAGGACTGCTCCCAGGAGTCCAGGATCAGGGATGCAGACCTGGTGTTCCACCACGTGCTGCAGGAGCCGGGGGCGAGCGCTCCGGAGCAGCACTTCAGCACCGAGGTTCGGCTCACCGTCAACGCGCGGAGGAGGAGCCTGGAGAGAAACCCAAAGCCTGGTGGGTGCCCTTGGCCAGCTTCCTCTTGTATCCTCCTGGGACAAGTGGCTGCAAGTGTTGGAACAAAGTGGAAACGTCTCTGGGTTTTTTTTTTTCCTGAACAACCTCAAAGCCACTAAGAGGGCCAACACGAGTTATCTGTCTGCAAAAGGGATTTTCCTTAGGAAAGGATCTTGCTGGCATTATTTAGTTGTAATGGGTCTGATTTTCTCCCAGCAAAGCCAAAGGTGTTGTCCCCAAGGTGTCCATCCCTCTCATACCTACTGGTGATTTCCAGGGTAGAAACTGGATACAATCAAATCCTAGAAACAATGGGATGTGTTTCCTGCTGCAGGCAGAGGAGTTCAACTCCTTAGTAAAGGACCTTGTGGCTGCAGAAAGCTTTGAGGTTTTAGGGGACTTGGATGAGAACTGGAGGTTGCTAAGAGGCATCCTTGTGGCTGGGAAGGGTGCAAGGGTAGGCTAAATGATCTGTGGGTTTGTGAGTCTATAAATACCCTCTAAGAGGCAGAATTTGCCTTTTACAACCTCTGTTTTCCCTGCAGGGATGGCAGAGCCAGGAGGGTTGGATATTGGCTTGTGCATATGCAAATGTAGAATATGTCCTTCTGTGTCTCCAGTAGCCTGGCTGTATTTTCAGGACATTTGGGAAGGCTGGGTAGACCTTAACATGGCTGTTTAAATTCCCATTCCAAGGCCTGCTGGAGCATCACAGAAACAAGGTTTCCTGGCATGTTAATTCCATTTCCTCTCATTGTTTTTGTCTCTTTTGAAATTCTCCTTTACACAGGAGACTTTCCACTCTTTTTAAATGCTCCATCCTAGGGTGGTACCTCTCTAGCCTGAGCCTGAACATCATCCAGCACCTGGGCAGTGCACAAAGGGCAGCATCCAAACCTGGGCTCCCACAAAGCTGGGAAGGCAGTAGTGGCTTTTGGTGAGGCTGTTCAGGGCATGTCAGCAAGGATGGTGCTCCTCGTGCCCTGTGTGGGACCCTGCTGTGCTCACTGCTGTGTGGGCACAATGTGTGGAACTGCAGCCTGGTCCAAGGCTTAAACTTGGACCTTAAGCTTGGTCTGGCTTGCAGAAGCACCCCCTGCCAAAGGGTAGGAAGTCTGATCTGGGGAAATGCCTCATTATTTACTTGTCTTAAGGATGGGGCCAATGCCCAGGGAGGAACTCAGGGGTGTTGATGCCCTGTGAAGGCTGACCTAGAGTAGAGGCCAGACAGAGTTAAAGAATAAAGTAGAGTTTTTTTAGAAGGCCTCAATGGATCCACCTTGGGCAGCACAAGAGTCCAGCCAGGGCTACATCCAAGATGAACCAAAATGGTTACAAAATGGACAACTGGTCACAGGGTCTCTCACTTTTATAAGTTCTGGCCCATTTGCATATTGGAGTTAATTGTCCAATTCCAGCTTTAGCCCATGCAGTCCCATCCTTCTTGTTTTTCTCTCTTCAGTCCACGTTGTTTGTGCTCTTGGGCCTGAGATTTGGATCATTTGTCCTTGGTCCCCAGCTAGAGAAGGAATTGTTTTGTCTCCCTGCTCTGTGCAGAGAGCTCACCATCCCCTGATATGAAGCTCAGAACTGCACACTAGAGCAGCACAGAACCTGAAAAACATAAAAGCTCAAACCTGAGGCACCCCTGTGAATGCCCTGTCCCTTTCTCTCCCCAAGGCACGCCCTGGAACGAGCCACCCCGGGCGCGGTACTCGGCCGACATGGACACCTCGGATGAGGAGCTGAGGGGAGCCCAGCTCCCAGCCCAGCCCAGCAAGCGCAGGAACAGAGCCTCCTCCCAGGAGAACATCAGCCACTCCTCCAACCAGGTACCCAACAGCCTCTGCTGGCACCCAGCCCCTGGCCACGTCCCTCTCGTTGCCTCTGAGCTGCAGGGTGGTTCAGGGAAAAAGAGAAGCAGCAGTGGCCAGCTGGGGTTTGCTTTCCCAGTCACAGCACAAAGAAAAGCAGCCCTGGTTGGTGCTTCCATGGCCCGTGCTGCCACCACAATAACAAACCTGCCCTTGTTGCTGCTCATTTTCCAGCTTGTCCTTATTCATCTGAGTTGCTTGTGGGTTCTTGTGCCTCCAGAAAGGCTTGCTTAAATGGAATGTGCCAGTGCTTAATAAGCAGATGGAGGTCTGGAGATGGATGTTTAATAAGCACCAAGATCCTTCTCTTCCTCTGCAGCGTGTTCCTACCTCGGTAGGAGTGGGTCAGGATGACCTGTCACAAACCTCTCCTAAGTGATGGAAATGGGGGGAACAGCCTAAAGAAAGGTGTCAGACAGGATCTAAGCCTGTGTTTTAATTGCCAAGCAAGGACCAGCTGTTCCTGGTGCTCCCTTTGCCAGTGGTGGGCGGTGAGGATGGTAAGGCTGATCTGGTTCCTCAGATCTCATGAGCAGCAAAATGCAGGGTGGTGTTTGGCTGCAGATGCAGGGGCAGAATCACTTTCCAGTCTCACTGCTGGTAATTTGGCATGTCCTGGAGCCCTCTTTGGGCAATCAGTGAGATCTGTGACCACAACCATCCCTCAGTGTGACGGTGTTCACAGGGGTCCTAGCATGAGGGAAGAGACGAGGATCTGACTCCATGTTTCAGAAGGCTTGATTTATTATTTTATGATATATATTATATTAAAACCATACTAAAAGAATAGAAGAAAGGATTTCATCAGAAGGCTGGCTAAGAATAGCAAAAGAAGGAATGATAACAAAGGCTTGTGGCTCGGACAGAGAGTCTGAGCCATCCCACTGTGCTTGGCCATTAATTAGAAACAACTACATGAGACCAATCACAGATGCACCTGTTGCATTCCACAGCAGCAGATAACCATTGTTTACATTTTGTTCCTGAGGCCTCTCAGCTTCTCAGGAGGAAAAATCCTAAGGAAAGGATTTTTCATAAAAGATGTCTGTGACACCTCAGCACCGCACTTCATGTGCCTGGGTAGGCAAAGCTGCTCTTTGCCATTCACTTCTGTGGGCACATGTTTTAATTAGCAAATGCCTTTCCTTCTCCAGCCAGCAGTAAATGGGAGAACCCTGGACTGGGTGTCCTTAATGAGGCCACGCTGTGTTAGGCATGAAATGTGCACCATGCTTTACAGTGGGCAAATGGGCCCAAATTCCTACCAACGCCTCCCACGACTTCCTCCAGGAGCTGGGAAAGCTCCCACATCCCACATCGGGCTGTGGTTTGTTCCCTCACACCCGGTGGTGTGGAGCCTTGTCACCCTAATGGTTACGAGGCATCTTCTCACTCCCATTTTACCCCCATTTGCTCTCGTGGCAGCGTTGCTAATTAGCTTCAATAGCTCCCCATCCTCCCTGCCCTTTGTGCTGCTGATGTGTTTACAGCTAGCAGCCATCCTCCCACCCAGCCTGCTCCTCACCCAGCTCTAGCTAAACCAGGGGCTCTTCCCTGTTCCTGTGACGCCAGGAGCTGAAGGTTCAAGAACAAAACTTAAAAAAAAATAAAAACTCTATTTTAAAAAGCACTTATGAGACACAAAAAGAAGCCCTGAATTGGTAACTGTGCGGGTCTTCGCCTTCAGGTTTTTATAAATCAGGTAGCAACAGGACCAAGCCACAAGGAATGGCTCCAATTTACCAAGTTTCTCCTCAGAAGCCATCCTGCTGCACCTCAAGGGGGCTCAGTGGCTCTGGATTCCCAAAGCTTTGATGCTGTCTGGCTCCTCTTCTTTACAAAAAGCTTCTGTTAGAGGCCTGGGTAGAGTAACCTCTCCTCCCTCCTCAGCAGCAAGGGGTAGTTTCCCCTACCTGATGTTCTGGGCTGTACTTTAAGCTTATTTCCCCTTGAATGTTTTAGTGCAGAGCACACTTTGCCAGCCTTTGTCACACTGAGAGAAGTGCTGGGTGACCCAGTCCCTGCTGGAGATGTGCCCTAATGGGGTGCATCAAAGCCAGCCTTGACTGGGAAGGAGAATGAAGCTTTTTTCAAGCTGGTAGATATCCATCAATATCAACAGCAGCCCGTGCTTTAGGCTCTGATCTCTCTTCCTTATGGAGATGGGGCAGTGGTGACTCCTGGTTTGTCACCATCATCAGAGGCTTCTCATTGTCACTGGGAGCCATGCAGGACTCAGGCCTCAAACAGGACTGAAAAACCTCTCAGCAATGGGCTGAAGTGCTTCCTGCCAGGGGGTTTAATGCTGCCTGGAGGTGCTTTCACTTCGGGGTGGTAATGACAGCTCTGCTCTCCACAGGGCCAGGTTTTTATATTCATCTTCCCTTAAGCAGATGCAATCATCCCTGGCTGTTGTGAGGGTCTAATTAATCAAAGGCTGGCAAGCACAAAAACTGAGTGAGAGGATGGAAATCGTTGCAAAAACAAAACCTGCCCCTCACATCTCTTTGTTACCACCCTCTGCTTACTGCTTTGGCTGCTTGCTCCCCTTTGAATGGGCAGAAGCCACTCAGAACAGCAGTGATGTACTGGTAGTGTCATAAAACAGGCAATATTTGTCATCATTTATGTTTTATTTGTCTGGATCAAAGGAAAGAGACAGTTTTTTTTTTCCAAAGAAAGAAAAACTTCAATTTCTAAAGGGGATTAAAAAAAAAAGCTTCCTTTAATGTTTACAGTGATCATAGAGATGTTTTGGTTTAAATGGATCTGAAAAATATCTCGTTCCACCCCCCTCCCATGGGCAGGGGCACCTTCCACTGTCCCAGGCTGCTCCAAGCCCCATCCAGCCTGGCCTTGGACACTTCCAGGGATTCAGGAGTAGCCACAGCTTCTCTGGGCACCCTGTGCCAGGCATCACCACCTTACAGGGAACAATTCCCTCCTAATGTCTAATCCTCACCACAAAGGTTTGTCTTGGTTCTTGAGCACAGGAAGTAGCTTCTCTTTGATTTCCAGGGTTCTGTCTTTAATTTCTCTGCCCTTCTCCCCATGCCTCATTTTTAGTCAGAAGAGTGAGGGAGAAGAGAGGGGCGAGCATCTGGGTAAATCAGCACACAGAGAAGTGAGAAAATTTCAAAGTGGTGGGGAAAACTTTCAGGTTTTTCTACTCTGATTTTTGTGTGTGTGTGTGTGTATTCCTCTCCACCACTGTGTTGGCAGGCATGTGATGGGGTGGTTACAGCTTGAAAAACATGTTAGTAGGAAGTGAAAATGGATGTTGACTTCAATTTGGGGCAGCATGGGAGTGATGGCGAGATGGGTGGCTTTATTACAGGCTGCTGCTTTTATTGGTGGTGGGGTTTTCCATTTCACTGCATCACAGCTCCAGATGCTTTGGTGGGAACTGCCTTGTGTTTGGGGCTTGGGGTTGCTTGGAGTTTTCCAGATTTGAGGTTGCTCTGCACCTCCTGGAGCTTCCTGGCATTTTTAAGCCATTCCTTAAAAGATATTATTTTTTAATGTCTTTCAAGTCTGCCCGCGGTGGCAGTGTCCTGCTGCTTGCTTTCCTCTGCTGGTTTCCTCACTGTGCTGGCAGTGGTGGCTGGTCTGTTCTCTTCTCTCCTCCCTTTCCCTCTCCCTGTCTCTCTCTCCCCTTTCCTGTAGATCCATGAGCTCCACACTCGCATGTCCGCAATCGAGCGCGTGCTGAACCGCTTGGAGGAAAAAATCCTGACGCGCCCTGACGAGGTAACCAGGCAGGAATCCTGCAGGGATGGGCTCTGGGCTCTGCTGCTCCCTTCCCCTGCCCACTGCAGAGGCAGCCAGCACTGCAGGGAGAGACAAAATCATGGAAAAATATCTAGGTTAGAAGGGAGCTCTGAGATCACGGAGCCCAACCATTCCCCTGCCACTGCAAAGTCCTTCACTGAACCCTGTGCCCAAGTGCCACAACCACCTGGGCTGTCTGAGTTCACTCCTGTTTTGGCCTTGGAGGCTGTTCTCCACTTCCAGGTGATGGAGTGCCTTAGAAAACACTGCATGGCAGGGCAGAAGCTGCAGGAAATTGAACCCATTTTGACCCTGTGCAAACCAGCGCCTTCCTTGCCCCCTCTGCACGAGGGAAATTTGGCTTCAGGCTTGATACTTCATGAAGTGTTAATTTCAGGAGTTTTGTTAGGTGGTGTCTGTATCTGCAGAGCTGTGACAGCTCATTTGAAATCATGGGACACTCAAGGGTGCCTATGAGGAAGGCACCAGGTTATTGTGACTGTGAGAGCTGAGTCAAGGAGCATTTTTGTATCTCTTCTGAGCTGCCCTGACCTTACCATGCCATCAAAATTGGAAGAAAGCAGCTAAATTAAGTTAAAGCTGAGCAACAGTGCAGAATCTGTGAATACTTAGGCCGCTTAACATTGATTTTTTGGCTTCTAATTTTAGACTATGCACTCTTTTCCTTCATGTGAACCCATCACCACTCTGGCAGCTGATGGCTCAGTAGAATGGATGGTGATAATTACAGGCAAAGCCCCCAGGCATGGATGAAACATTGCAATTTCTCCTTTTTTTTTTTTCTAAAATTCACAGAAGGGGGTGGCCACAGTTTTAATCATTCAGGGTTTCCATCAGTAATCCTGACCAAGGGAGTAAGAGGTTTTCACAGTGTCAGGTTCCCACACTTTATTCCCATATCCAGGGCAAATCAGAGCACAGGCAGCAGGCCCAAACAGCTGTGGGACAGGCTGAGGTCAATTACAAAGCAAAGTTTTCTAGCAGAAAGGATAGCAGAGCCCTGGAATAGGTTGCCTGAGAAAAAAGATTGCCTGCTGCAGGTGCTGCTGTTGGAGGCTGTTAAAAAACAGCTCAGACAAAACCCCACCAGGTATGACACAGGTAATTGTATTCCCATCTTGATGAAGGGGTCAGCAAGTTCAGGAAGTTCTGGAGATCTCTTCCAGTGCCTGGGAGTTTAACAGGATTCTTCTCCAGTTACCATGAATTGCACCTAACAACAGTGGTGGGTAGCAATTTGCCACCAATCCTCCAGGAAAATTTGCTGTGTGGGTTCTCAAATCCCAGATGAGATTACCCAGAGGTTCCAGAAGTTACCTCAGGGAGTGGCAATTCCCATGGCTGCTTCCCTCTCCCTGGTGGGCCTTGTTTCTGGGTTGCTCTGATCTCTGCCCTCAGAGCCACAGGCCATGCCAGAGCTCCTAATGAAAATGTGGGGATTTTTGGCCCCAAATCCCTCATGCCCACCTTTGAAAGGCAATTTTCCACGGAGAAAACCGAGCAGGTTCTGTGCGTGGGGAAAACGGGAGTGGAGGTTCTTTAGGCCAGGGGTTTGTGTTCCCCAGTGAGGAGCTGGAGCGCGGCTCTCTGGGCTCTGCTGTGCCCTGGGGGGGTTTGGAGGCCCCTCTGTGCTCCCACTCCTCGAGCTCCTCTGCTTGGTGAGCCTGTCTGGATGTGGGCAGGCCCCGTGTCCACCACAGGAGGCTCTCACACCTTCCCCTTCTTCTGCTCCTCCAGTCTCTGGCCCCAGAGTCCCACACTGACCCTGATGCTGAGGAGGAGGAGCTGAAGAGGAAGCTGGAGGAGTTGGCCAGCAACATCAGCGATAAAGAAGTCTCCTCTGAGGAGGAGGAGCGTGAAGAGGAGAAGAGAGCCAAGAAACCAGAGATGAATTCCTCCAGCGAGGCCATGACCAGGGATGTTAGGAAGGTAATCTGTGCCCTACCACCCACATCACTCCAGGCTGCATCCATGGTTCCTCCTGCTCTCAGGGCTTTGTGTTTTTACACCATGAAAATGTGACTCTCCTTCTCTCCCATACCTCCACCAGGGCTGTGGCTGTGTCTGCTTTAACAATGTCAAGGGATAGGGAAGTCCCAGGGTGTTAGATCTGGATATTTATCATTTTAGGCTCTCCCAGTCTCAGCCAA
Organism: Calcarius lapponicus; assembly: GCA_039654755.1. Taxonomy (NCBI): domain Eukaryota; kingdom Metazoa; phylum Chordata; class Aves; order Passeriformes; family Fringillidae; genus Calcarius; species Calcarius lapponicus. The sequence goes on from CM077470.1 coordinate 28,054,675, forward strand.
GAGTCAAAAGTAAAGCCTCTGAGAGTTCTTGCAGGCTCCTGCCTGTCATGGAGAGGTGCACAGCCTCCACATCCACTTAAAGGAGTGGTCCCAGGATCTGGAAGTCACTATGGAGAAGAGCTCTGGGGTGGGAGAAGAGCTTGGTGATAATTTAGTACCAGCAGCCTTTGTCAGGCACCTGCTACAGCCTGAAATGTCTTTCCCACACCTGTCAGTGCTCCTGAGTCCCTAAATCCCTGATCTCACTCTGCTAGATCAGCATCTCTTGCATTTCCAGCTCTGTGCTGCCTCCTGTCCCCACTCTGTGGTGGGGACAGGAGGACAGATCACAGCAGTGTGTCCCCAGTTGTGCAGAGGTTCCAAAAGAATCCAGTAGGGATAAACACATAGTAATTTATGCGTCTGCATGAAGATATTTCAAATCCTCTCAATCCCCAAGAAATTGTTCAATGAGGATTTTTAAGTGATGGAGAGTCCCCAAGAGTGGATAAGCTTCTGTTCCTGCCTGGCAGGAAAAGGTGGAGCTTGTGCTGACATGGTTTCATAGTTAATGCAGTTCATTTTTGCCAAGCAGATCTTGATTGTTACTTGATTTTGGCTCTTTTACTGAAGGAGGTGAGCTGTTTGGTCTGCAGCAATAGCAACATTAATATACTTATTAATATTAGCACAGATGGAGAGCTCAGCACTCCCTGTTGGGTCTCTGAGGGCTGCTTTGCCCATCCCCTCCCTCCTGCCTTGCCTGTGGAAAGGGGATGTGTGCATTTGCTCCAAAATGGTGGCAAAGGAAGGTAACTTCTGGAACCTCTCCTCTCCTGCAAAGCTTGGAGGTTGTGGTGACTTTCATGGTGCCATGGTGCCTCCATTTTATGTGTATTTGTTCCTCACCACAAAAAACCTGGTGGGTTTGTGCACCACTTGCTGTGCTCTCCTTGCCACTGGAGCAGCAGAGCTTCCTCACCCACAGCATCCTTTTCTGCCTCCTTTGTCCTGATCCTCACCCACAGCATCCTTTACTGCCTCCTTTTTCCCAATCCTCACCCACAGCATCCTTTTCTGCCTCCTTTTTCCCAATCCTCACCCACAGCATCCTTTTCTGCCTCCTTTTTCCTGAGAGCTGCTTTCAGATGGTTGCTGCAGCCAGACTTAACTTCTCCCAGACTGAACAATCTGCATCATCTTAATAACCATTTCTAATTAAGTGCAGATAAGTGGTAACTCACCTAGCCAAGGTTTCTGTGTGAGCTGCTGATCTGCAGCAGGCAGAGGCTCAAACCCTGAACTGTTGGTGTGGTATCAGTGTAAGATTCAGGTTTCTTATCAAATGAAGCCTGGCTCCTCCAGATTTTTTTGCTTTCCATGCCCCCAGGCCCTGCTATGAAGCAGGGAGGAGTATTGAGATAGAAATGTCTGGACCAGCCTTGGTTAAAGGCTGTCAGCATGGATGATGTTTAGCACCAACTTTCCTTAGACTTGCAACAGGTCCAGGTTTGGATTTTGTGTGATTCTGAGGGATTTTTGACAGGAGGTTCCTCCTGCAGTCAAGAGGAAATCTGACTGGGTGAGCGCTGTGATGGAAGCACACGAACCTAATGGAAAATGTGAAAAAACTCTGCTGTACCATGAAGGCACCATAAAATGATAAAAACATCATCTGCACTGAGTTAGCTGGTTCTCTGCAGGACAGCTTGCCCGGAAATACACGCAGCTGTAAACACAACCAGCACATATGTCACCCCCATCTCCTTGGTTTCTAGGGAATTATCAGCTGGGAGAGACCTGATGAGTTTCTTGGGGCCATTTTTACCCGTGATTAGCACCTCATCAAGCCGAGGGCAGCACTTAGGGGCGTTATTGCCGTCAGTGCTCCTTGGGGTGGGAAGAGAAGGCATAATTAGCCCCAAGTTCTGCCGGCGTGGCAAATATACAATAATTTTATAGGGTCAGGCTGTTTTTGTTCTTTTGCCACAAATTCAAGGAGTTGTTTGCATCCCCACTCAGGTGTAAAGCAATATGCTGCAATTAGATCTTAACTGCTGCCTAACCGAGTGGCCCTCAGGTGCTTCCAGGGAGAGAACCATCCCTCCGTAGCCTCTTCTCCAAGCCTTTGGAGGTGACCTCTTTTGTCACAGCCATGCTGCAGAAGGCAGGGGCTGAGATCAAAGCTCTGCTGCTGGAGAGCCCTTCAGGAGCCCCTTAATCACCGCTCCTCCCTCTTCCCACAGCTCCTGGAGGTCTGGTGCCCCTCTCCCCCCTGGCTTGTGCTGTTTTATACACCACATTATCATAACGTTGTGAAAAACGCCAATCACTTGGTTTTAAAATTTTTAAAAGTTTAATAGTAATGAAATGGTTATAAAAATAATAATACAATTAGAGTAATAATAATTTGGACAATTTGAATTAGGCAATATGAGGCAATAGAGACAAAGAGTTATGGACAGTCCGGGTACCTTTTTCTGGGCAGCACAAGCCCGAAAAAGGACCCACGTTAACAGAGGATTAACCCTTACAACAATAACCTGTTGCATATTCATACACCTCATACATGGTGCATAAATTCCATTCAAACACAGGATTCTGTCTGGTCAGTGTCAGCTTCTTCCTCTGAATCTTAACTGCGCCTTCGAGGCGGGAAGAAGTTCGTTTCTTCTGATAATGGGGCAATAAATTCTCTTTCTCTGAAAGATTTAGGTGTCCTGTGGCTGCTATCTCTGTGCAAGTCCTTTCTTTACAAAAAAAAGTATCTCACATAGCACAATTTCTATTTTAACATTTTTTTATAACCTAAAACTATATTTACCACACTGCTTAAGAGAATTAATACAGCATTACTTTCTAACACGACACATATAATATTCATTTTTATATTTGCCAAAAAACAAGCATAAAATACACATTTTTCACGACATCCATATTTTTTTCCTTCCCTCCCTGTGCTTTGGCTCTGGCAGAGGTCGTCGGCTCAGGCTTTGAGTGAGATCACGGCCAAAGTGCTGAGAGCCATAAACGCCACGGAGGAGGCGGTGTGGGAGTCGGTGCATGGACACAGCCAGGGCTGGGCCCTCCCTGCAGGGCACCTGCCAGGTGGGAGAGAGGTGGCCGAAGTGTACCAGGAGCTGGAGGAAAATGTAAGGCTCCCCAGAGCTTTTGGGCAGATGGGGGTGGTGTGGTGGTGTTCACAGGGGTCCCAGGATGAGGGAAGAGGTGAGGATCTGACTCCGTGTTTCAGAAGGCTTGATTTATTATTTTATCATATATATTATATTAAAACTATACTAAAAGAATAGAGGAAAGGATTTCCTCAGAAGGCTGGCTAAGAATAGAAAAGAATGATAACAAAGGCTTGACTGACTGAGACAGTCTGGACAGCTGGGCTGTGATTGGCCATTAATTAGAAACAACCACATGAGACCAATCACAGATCCACCTGTTGCATTCTACAGCAGCAGACAATCACTGTTTACATTTTGTTCCTGAGGCCTCTCAGCTTCTCAGGAGAAAAAAAATCCTAAGGCAAGGATTTTTCATAAAGCATGTCTGTGACAGGGTGGGAACACAAAGGAATTCCTCCCCCCCCCCCCCCCCGAAATTTCTTGTTAGGGGGTAGGTCAGCACTGAAAGGATGGTCAGCAGAGGGGTTAAAAAGTCTGGATTTATGGTACAACAGCAAAGGAAGGTGCTCTGTCTTGTGGCTTTCCCTCCCTTGGTTCCTGGTCCCCACCCTGCTGTAGCATGGCTTTGCTGGATCTCAGCAGTGCCTGCCCCAGCAAAACTCGTGTCCCGTTCCCTTCAGCTCCTCCCCAGCAGTGTGTGTCTTTCATCAAGGGGTTCATGAGCATCACCCCCTCTTCACCAAGGCTGCTTGTGCCTGGGGCAGGTGACAAGTTCACAGCCAGAGCCCAATCCCCCTGCAAGGTTTGTGTGACCCTGGAGCACTGACAGCTTTTTTAGCCACCATAAACCCATAGGAATTGATTCCCTGTGGAAATGTTGTGCATCCACAGTGCCCTGTACCAGGCTCCAAAGAAACACTTCAAAGAAGAGCTGGATCTCCACCTGGGTGGTCGGGTTTTGCTGTAGGGAATGCCCTGCAATGGGGAGCAGGGTTTTGGGACACACTCTGTGGCTCATCTCTCAATCCCTGTGGCTCAGGTTGGGTGGTGCATGGCCTTGGGATTTGCACTGGGACCCCTGGGAGTGTGGTGCTGTGATTTGGGTGGATGGGCTCTGCAGCTCAGTGCGTGCAGAGGAAGCTTTGCACAATGCCCAGCCCAGGGAAAGCTGAGAGGGCTGGAGGAGCAGAAATTTGCATCAGTCAGCAGAACATCTGATCATCTGATGGGATTGCCTAGGGATGTGTTAATGTTTCCTGAGCTGCCTGGCTTGGTCCTGTGTCCTTGGAGTAACCTGGGAGGAGACAAGTGGCAGTAAAACCAGAGGTTTTATTGGGATAGATCCTTTTAGCCTTCTTCTCTAGGCAGCAAAGGCTGCCCTGCTCTGACCCTGCTCCCAGCAACACAGACACCCTTGAAACAGACTGAGCAGGTTTGACCACCAGACTCCCAAAAAACTCACTTCCTTTTCAAACCAGGACAGAGAGTCTGTTTGTCTCCTCCTCCTCACAGGACACAGCAGCCGGAGCTGGTTTGCAGCTGGCACCTGCTCTCCCTCTGAGCACACAGCACAAAGTGCTGGCTGCTGCTTCTCCAGCAGGTCACTGAGTTTTGGTCCTTCCTGTGTTCCCACTGAGCCTCTCACCACTTCACACTGTTGGTAATTGCTCTCCAAAAGGCCAGGGAAGGGAGAAAATGAGAAGGAAAGCAGCGTCAGAGCTGACTGGCACTGTCTGTGCTGCAAGGCAAGAAGGCAGTCCAAAAAGAGTGGCGGGAGCTGCTGCATCCGGGGCTGCAGCCACAGCAGGAGAGGAGGACTCCAAGAAGGTTAATCCTTCACTGCCATTTTTCCTTTTGCTGCATTTCAGGTGTACCTGGCTGCTGGAAAGACCTACCAGCTTGAGAAGACCCTGAAGGAGCTTGAGGAGGGGGCTCAGCACAGCGGCACCACTGACTCAGAGCTGTCGGAGCTGGAGGACAAAGTGGCCTCAGCAGCTGCCCAGGTGCAGCAGGCAGAGAGTGAGGTGAGGGCCTGACCCTGGCAGGTGCTTTGCCCAGCCAGAGATGGCAAACAAAGCCACTGATGGCTCCTCCAACCACCACCTGTGTGCCTTTTCTCCTCCTCCTAAAGATCTCGGATATCGAATCCCGAATTGCGGCTCTGTCTGCGGCAGGGCTGACAGTGAAGTCTGTGGAAAAGGCAAAGAAGGCAAAGTCGAGTGTGCTGGTGAGCATGGAGGGGGGTGGCTGTGATGTACCTGCTCCCCTGAGCTCCAGCTGCTGCCTCTGGGTGCTGGGAAGGGCTGCCTGGCTCGCTGAGCCATTCCCAGCTCTCCCTGTGCTGCCTGGTGCTCTGAGGGGTCTGCCTCCTCCTGCACACCCAGAGACACCTCTGCCTTCCTGTGTCCACAGGCTGCCTGTCTCCATTCTCCTGCTCCTGCCAGCAGCAGCCCTGGGGAGTCTCTGGATGACATTAAAGTGAGTGTGTGTCCGTCACAGGCTGTGGCTCAGAGTTAAGCCTGGGCACAGCCTGGGGGCTGCCATCACAGAGAGCAGTGGCCTCACTGGAGACCTCTGCCCTCCCAGCCCTTCCCCACAGCAGGCTGCTGCCCTTCTCTTGCAGGCAATGCCCGGGCTGCAGAGGTTCAGGAGGAAGTTCAACAGCCCCCTGGAAATCACCAGTAAGGAGCAGGGCCCTGCCCCTGGGAGATGGGCACTGTGGGGGGCTGCGCTGGGCTTTGGGGGTGCTGCTCCTCCCTCTCTCCCCCTCTGCAGTGGAGTCCCCTTCCCTGTGCTCATGGGCAGAGGCCAGCCTGAGGTGGCTGAGTCCTCCAAGAACCAGGACTTGTCTGCAGCCGCCCCACAGTCCAGGGAGACGCCTGTGTGCCTTCATCCCCTGGGCTGTTGGGTCTCAAAGCCTCACCTCAGCCCATCCTCTCTCCTGACAGCAATTTCTCCCTTGCTTGGCCCCCTTGGGGAAGGTATCCTTCCCTGGATGGCATGGCCCACCCCTGGAGGTGCTCCAGGCCAGGCTGGACGGGGCTTGGAGCAACCTGGGACAGTGGAAGATGTCCCTGCCCGTGGCAGGGGGTGGAACAAAGAGTGGATTTCAAGTTCCTTTCAACCCAAACCATTCCATGACTCTGTGAATCTTGGCCCTGCTGCCCACCTGACTCACACACTACTGGGGGGCAAGAAGCCCTGCAGGGCCCAGCTATGGACAAAGAGCAGCTTTGGAGAAGCTTCAGAGTGGATGGTGACCTGAAACCTGGCCCAGCAGCCCGTGTGGTGGGGGGGCAATCCCTGGAAATGTTTCATTCTGACCAACATCAGCGAGACCCATTAGGAAATGACTTTTCTATTTCTTATCTCTCCTCACAAGCTTTAAGGCAGAAAGAGTGGCTTTCCTTCCTGATAATGGAAGATGAAGGGAGGGAAGGGGGGAAGGATCATTTATTGCAGAGGTAGGAGCAGCATTTCCCCCATTCACACAGTTAACAGTGCTGCTCCCCAGGCTGGGGCTGGCAGGTGGGAAGGTCCCCTGTCCTCATCCTGAGGAGGAATCATCTGCTCTCCTTCCTGCAAAGGGCAGGCAGATAAAGGGATGATAGAGGGATGTGCAGTGGGGACAGACATCACCAGGCAAGCCTAATCCCGTGCCTGGGCTGGGCCAGGGGGGAATTTGGTGTCCTGACTGCCTGCCTGGCAGGGCAGGGACTTGCAGAGCTGGGCCTGAAAAGGTGCAGCTGGTGGAAGCTGGTGGCAGAGGAGAGGAGATGAATCAACAGGCCAAGAGAGCCTCAAGGCTGGGGCAGGGAGAGCTGAGAGCTTCTCCCAGGCTGGGGCTTTGTTGCACCACCAGAGCAGAGTGTGGGAAGGCTGACCCAGGCTGGAGCAGCTCACACAGAGCTCTGTGTCCCCCTTACCAAAGCTCTCCCGGAGAGGGGAGTGCCGGGATGCACCCAAACCCGCAGCCAGAGGGGGATTGGTCAATCCCAAGTGGCTGAGAGCTCTGGTGAGGTGGGTGAGGAGCTGCTGGCCACCTCTCGTGCCTCCCCCTGCAGGTTTTGACGACTCCTTTGACCGCAACTCGGCGTACCGCGGCTCGCTGACGCAGAGGAACCCCAACGGCAAGAACAGGAGGGTGGAGCGGCTCTTCGCGGTACGGAGCAGCCCAGGGCAGGGCTGCTGGCCTGGCTTCCCCTGGGACTGTCCTCCCCCAGGCTCTCCCCGAGCTGGTGGAGCCCTCAGCTCCCTCCCTGCTGCCTGGAGAGGGCAGGAACGCCCGGGCACCACCCCTGAGCTCGGGGATGTCACAGCCTGACATCTCTGAATTCCCATTCCCTGCGTGGCCTGTGGGGTGGGACAGGGACTCACCCCTAGAAAGGGACAAGGGGATGCTGGGCTGGCTCAGGGCAGTGTGGATACTGAGGTTTCTCCTTCTTGTGCCCTGCAGAAGCCTGTGATGACCCACCTGTCCTGAGGAGAGGGGGCCCCCCTGCTGCCACGTTTCAGCGAGGATACGAGACCTCGGCCAAGCCAAGCCTCTCACAGCCTTCCCTGCAACACTTCCTCCTCCTCCTCCTCCTCCTGAGCCCCTCTCTCCCTGAAACCCTGGACAGAAAGGAAGCCAGAGGCCATGGGAGGAGGAGCAAAGCCCTGGGGTGGCCAGGGGTTCTCGTGGGAGGATGCTGGAATGGGACCTTGGGTTGGGGCAGCTCTTTGGTACTGGGACAGCCAAGGGGACCAGAGAGGTGCAGAGCAGGAGTGACCTTCCAGGGGGAGCCTGGGTGTCAGAGTGACACCCAGCACAGGGACAGGGCAGGGACACAGCCCTCCCTTGGCAGAAGCTGTCAGTGCCTGTCCCTGCTCTCTCCAGGCTGCTGTGAGCAGGGCCAGGAGCTGACAGTGAGCGTGGAATGCCCTTGGGGAACCCAGAGGGATCCAGGCATCCCCGTGCTGGGATTCACATCCTGATGCTGGTCCCATTCCCTGCCATGTCCCGTGGAGCTTTGTTTCCCTGCCCTGAGCAGGGCAGCAGGATGAGAGCAGTGCTGGTCCCCTCCCAGTGAGCCTTTTGCTCTTTGCCCCAAGCCATGCAAACACCCACCGAGGCTTTGCCACCACACCTGAGCAGCTGTGGCCAGCAGGGGATGGGAGTGAGGTGAGGCCTGAGGGAAGCAGTGACAAGAAAAGTGGGAGGAAAGGCTGGAGGGCTTGCTGGGGAGTATTGGTTTGCTTTTCCAGCTCTTGAAGACCTCTCTGCTCCGTGTATCAGCGAGATACAGAACCCCAGCCTGCAGAGTGTAGGGGCTCCTCTGCTCCACAGAGAGACCAACCCTGCCAAGGTGCACTCGGGTGGATGAGCACGTCCCCTGTCCCTGCTGATGGCATCGTGGGGCCTCTTAGGGCCACCCCATCCTTTGGCAGGGCTGGGATGCCCTTTGGTGTCAGCCTCCCCCAGCTCCCCCAGGACGTTTGTTTGCCCCCAATATTCCATTCTGCTCTGATCCCAGTGGATCAGCACCAGCCCTGTAGCCATGAGCAGAGCAGCAGGAGGGGCAGAGGGTGTTGCTTTCTCTTGCAGGTCACTTTGGAAGAGGTTTTTTGATCTGTCCCTGTCCTGTACAGCCCCCACTCTCCTCCCTCCCTCCCCAGTGGGCAAAGTGGGGAGGATCACTCACAGCTGGAGCAGGGATGTCAGACCAATGCTGAGTTTCCCCTCCATGGCCACCCAGGCTGGATCATTTTAGGCAATTCCTGAGCATCTGAGCTAAAACCACTTTAATTAGGAGCAGTAGGGTGAGTTGTCATGCAAGTAACACATTTGTTTGGCTTTGCTAATAGTAGAGGCTGCTAACTGCCTAGGAAATGGTCCTGTGGTCATCCCAGAGAGTGTTTTAAGTCCATAGTCTGGGCTTCCCAGCTGGAAACAAAACCAGTTTCTTAACTTAAAATCAAATCCTTGTGGCCTGAAGCTCAACAGGGTAAGTGCAAAAACTCTGCTGTGGCAGAAACTCCCAGGCACTGCAGCTTCACTGGACCCAGCCTGTGCTGTGCTGGGATGGCAGCTCCCGGGCTGGAAAAAGGGAGCTCCACCAAGACCATCCAAAGGGTTTGCACCCACCCTTGTGGCATCAGGGCTCAGCCTTCACCCAGGCCCATCTCCTGCTTGTCTGGTCCCAGCCCTGGCTCCAGTCCTTCCACACCCGACCCTGGGCAGGGATCCCCACAGGGAACCTCAGCAGTGCCCATCATTCAGTAGCCGCCCGCCTTGTTCTTTGCTGGTTTCCTGACCTGTTTGCCTGTGTAGAGATGATAATAAATGTTCACTAAATCATGCAATAAAGCCAATCCTGTGTCCAGAACCACCCACCCATCTCCCAGTGTCTGTTTTCTTCAGCGCGCTCCAGCGAAGGCTCCTTTCCCTTCCCGTGGAATCCCAGAATGGGTGGGCTTGGAAGGGGCCTCAAAACCCATCTCACACCCCCTGCCAAAGCCAGGGATGCCTTCCAGGTTGTTCCAAGCTCTGTCCAGCCTGGCCTTGGACAATTCCAGGGATCCAGGGGTGGTCACAATTTTCTGATGGCCTCCCCACCCTCAGAAGGAAGAATTTCTCCCCAGTATCCCATCTCACCCTGCCCTCTGGCAGTGGGAGCTGTTCCCTGTGTCTTGTCCCTCCATCCCTTGTCCCCAGTCCCTCTCCAGCTCTCCTGGAGCCCCTTTAGGCACTGGAAGGGCTTTAAGGTCTCCCCAGAGCTTTCTCTCCTCCAGCTGAGCACCCCCAGCTCTCAGAGCATCTCCATGGCCTCTTCTGGACCTGCTCCAGCAACTCCATCCAATTTTTTACCCATCCTGTGCACTCCTTGCTTCAAGGCTGGCCAGGTGGAGCAGGCAGGAGCTGAACCAGCAGCACTGAAGCCGAGTGGGGCAGACAGTGCTCATCAGGGTGGCCACAGGGTGTGATGGTGGAGGCCAGTGGTGCCCAGTGACGGAGCCACTGGGTGGGCAAAGGGGACACCCAGGCTGGTGCTGAGGAGGGGCTGAGCCTGAGATAAAGGCTCCAACTTGCATGGAAACCCTGAGCCCAGCCTGGCAGTTTTCAGCCACAAGAAGCACGAGCCCACAGCATCAAGGGATCGCTTTAAACCTGTATTAAAGCTTTAAACCTGGATTAAATAGCAGCAGCAGCTCTGGGGTGGAAAGAGGCCTGCTGAGCCCGGGGTGGGGATTTCCCTGGCTGGAGCCCAGGCTGGGGCAGGTTCCCCTCTCTGCAGCCCTCTCCCTGCTTTGCTGTGTGGCAGTGCCCTGTGTGCCAGCTGTGCTCGGGCAGGGGGGCTGGCACCGCCTGATTTGGAGCTCTGTCCCAGGGCAAAGCCACCCCACAAGGGGATGGCACACAGAGCCTCACCCTGCTGGTGACAGTGTCTGCACAGTCCTGCCAGCACAGAGATGTCCCTGTTTTGGGATGTCCCACTTCTGTCTGCTTGGACACCAACTGACCCTCATGCTGGCTCCTCCGCCGTCACATCCAGCACAGCATAAACATCAGGAATCTTTAAAATCCATTTAAAACGGGAGCGGGGGGCTGGGAAGGTGGGGATTTGGAGCCTTCATGCCCGGAGAACAAGCCCGTTCCTGGCAGCCCGTGTGCCCCAGCACATCGCCTTCCCCTGGTCTCTGTGTTTAGCGCTCTGCTTTCCCTACAGCAGGGTTTTGGTGTGGATTGGAGGGGAAGGGGCGGTGGTACCGCCGTAAACCCTGCGGTGGAGTCACAGCCTTGAGGGCAGCAGCACGCACCGACCCCGGCAGTAGAAAACTCGCCCTTGTCCCAAATAACCCAGCGTGGAGGACGGGCATTGACACATCCCCAAACCACCTCCCTCAGCCCGATAAAACGCTGCTCCCTTCTGACTCACCGACATCCCGGTGCTGATTCGGTGAGAGGGGACAGCGGGGAGGGAGGGAGGGAGATGCCCCGGCTCGGGGCTCGCCTCTGACATCAGCAGCATCCCGGCCATAAAAGCAGCGAGCGGGGGGACCCCGGCTCACAGCGCCGGCCCCGGCTCAGCGGGACGGAGCGCACACCTCTGCTCGCCCCGCCCGGTAAGTGCGATCGGCAGCGACGCTTTTCTCGCTTTCCTCCGCCTGCCGCGATGCTCTCGGTGATTCCCGAGCCTGCTTTGCCCCTCCGTGTGTCTGTCCTCGCGTCTGTCCAGCCGGCTGGTGGGGATGGGGGGGATCCAAAAGTTGGTGGCCGCGGCGCATCTGAGCTGCCGGCAGCGCGGGTGCCTCCTGCTCAGCGCGCTGCGAACTTTTCCTCGCAAAAGTGCCTGGAAACGGAGCGGCCCCGCCGTGTCCCAGCTCCTCCGCTTGGCTCCCCTGCCCTGCCCCCTGGTTTGGGCGGCTGCAGAGACCCAGCCCGCCCTGCTCAGCGCCTCAGTGCCCCGAAGTGCGGCACAGGGCGTCCCCAGGTTGTCCCTTCAGCAGCCGCGGGCAGGGGTGGGTGCCAAGGGGGCAGAGGTGGTCATCCATCCATCCATCCATCCATCCATCCATCCATCCATCCATCCATCCATCCATCCATCCATCCATCCATCCATCCATCCATCCATCATCCATCCATCCATCCATCCATCCCTCCCTCTGCATTTTGGTGGTGGTCCCCATCCCTTGGGCTCTGGGCTCCCACAGGTTTACTGGGGGGGTCCCTGAGAAGATCAGGCCTGACTTAAGGCACCAGGCTAGGACCAAAACCTATTTCCATGAGCACGAGGTTTGTGCAGCTCACGTTTGGAGGTGATATTTTCCCCAGAGTCCCAGCAAAACCCCTGGGCTTGCTCTGGTGCTGTCCCGGGGACACAGACCCACAGCCAGTCCTTTCTCTCCTGCAGTGACATCGGAGCCTCCGGCAGGGCTCGGGAGACTCCACAGCCAGGTCACAGCGGCCCGAAGGTGCTGGGGATGAAGCTGGGGATGAAGCTGGGGGTCGCCTGCCTCCTGTGGCTGCTGCTCCTCTGCCTGAGCCCGCCCGCCGCCCGCGGCCGCGTCCCGGAGCGCTCCATGGAAATCAGGAGTAAGGAGAACATGAGTAAGGGACCCATCCCACCACCCCCCTCTGCATCCCCCGCCTCAGCTCCGTTTGGGGGCTGAGGAGCTGCTTCGAGAGGGGATTGCGACAGCTTTTACGCTCCTCATCCCCCTTCCCTGCTGTTCCCGCGCCCTCAATGCTGGGCGCAGCGAATCCAGCCCCCTGAGGGTCTCTCGGCTTTTCCCGCAGCCCCGGACATCGATCCCTCGTGGTACACGGGCCGCGGCATCCGGCCCGTGGGGCGCTTCGGGCGGCGGCGGGCGCTGGGCGGCCCCGGGCGGCTGCGGGGCTGCGCGGCTCCCCCGCGGCTGGAGCTGAGCCCCTGAACAGGCTGGGCAATAAAACCCCTGCTCCTCTCGGCCCTGCGTGCCAGCCTCTCTGTTCCAAACCTCGCCCCCGAATCTGCCTGCCCTACTGCTGTTTATCCCCTCACACCGCGAGAAACGCCCCCAAAAATCATCACAGAGGCTCCCCTTCCCCAGGGGTATCCCCTGGGCGTGACAGCTCCCAGGGGTGCCTCCCACACCCTCATTTCCATGAGCTGGAGACAGAAGCAGCCCCCCCGTGTCTGTGGGGTCAGAAACTCCTGGGGAGGATGTGGTGCTGTGTCCACCCCACTGCCGTGCCCCAAAACCTCAGAGATCGCTGCCCTGCAGGCAGGGTGAGCGCTGCTGCTGCCTCTGGAGAGGGCACGGGTGGTTTTTTCTCCTCTTCCAGCCAAGGGGAGTTCCCACAGTGTAAAGAGGAGGCTTGGCAAGGCACTGAGACACTACATGTGTGATTTGGCCCCATTCTGGCTCATGATTGCCCCCAAGGATGGGCTGTGACCCCTGTGATGGGGCGGGTGGGGTGAGGAGAGCCCTGGCTCTGGTCCCTGCCACCCCCAGGTTTCCTGGGTTCCCTCCAGGCTGACATGCAGGACAGGGGTGGGGGAAAAATACACACCTTTAGGGCAATATTCTCTTTATTTGCAGCCTGGGTGTAAAACCCTCCCTTTTTAGAGGGAAGGAGAGATGGAGGGAAGGAGAGATGCCACCAGGGTTGGTGGCAGTGTTCCTGGCGGGTTGTGCTTCAATCTGGAAATGGGAGATGGGTGGAGGAAACCCCTGTGCTTTATCTCCCAGCTAAGGATGGAGCTCAAGGGTTGAAGAGGCCCCTTGCACCAGGCCAGGATGGGCTCTGAGTGGGATTTCAGAGGGAGGGTGGTCAGGCTGAGCTGTCCCTGCAGCTCTGAGCCCCCCTGCTCTGTCACTGCCCCCGATGGAGGTGGCCTCCAGCCCTGCTGGGCTCAGAGTGTCACATCCTCAGCTCCTGCAGCACCTCGTCCTGGCCCCGCTCGCCCTCAGGTCCACGGTGGAGCTCCCACGTGGGGATGGCCTGGGTGCCTTCTCTTTCTCCCTCCTCAGGAGCTCTTGGACTAGGAGGAAACACAAGGCAAAAAGAGGGCTCATTTCTCCTGCCAGTGGTTGGGATGCCACGGCCACCCCAGGGCACCATCCTGCAACAGCTGGGCTGGGGACAGCCTTGCTCTCACAGATTGGATACCAATGCAAAATAAAATTGTGGCTCTGGGAGAAAGCCTGAAAACCCTCTCTGACACTGGGATATCTCTGTCCATCCTTCTGCCTTAAGGAGTGGTGCAGGCTGGACTGGCTGGGAGGAACATCTCAGTGACAATGAAGGTGCTGAGCCTTTCATGGTTCACCTGCCTCTGCTCTCACCTAGAGCCATCCCATAACTCACCTACGGCCATGAAGACATCATTCACCTGGTGGTTGGATTTTGCAGATGTCTCCATGAACAGGAGGCCTTTTGTTCGTGCAAAGTCTTCCCCCTCCTAAGAGAAACAAATTGAGTTATTCCCCTGCCTCCTCTGGGGCTGCTTGTTCAGTTTTATGGTGGATTTCATGTACAGGCACTTCTGAGGTGGCTGAAAGACTCTTAAATGCTTGGATTTCCCTGGAAATTTTCCTTGGATGTATCCCAAAGCTTTCTGTGAGAGGTGGTGAGGGAACCCCCAGGCACTTACTGTGGTGGTGTTTGCAGGGGTCTCAGGATGAGGGAAGAGATGAGAATGCTGACTCCATGTTTCAGAAGGCTTTGATTTATTATTTTATGATATATATTATATTAAAACTATACTAAAAGAATAGAAGAAAGGATTTCATCAGAAGGCTGGCTAAGGATAGAATAAGAATGGTAACAAAGGTTTGTGACTGAGACAGTCCAGACAGCCGGACTGTGATTGACCTTTAATTAGAAACAACCAACATGGGCCAATCACAGATCCACCTGTTCCATCCCACAGCAGCAGATAACCATTGGTTACATTTTGTTCCTGAGGCCTCTCAGCTTCTCAGGAGAAAAAATCCCAAGGAAAGGATTTTCCATAAAACGTGTCTATGACAACTCACCTCAGTGGTGACCTCTCGCTCAGCAGCGAGGTCTGTCTTGTTGCCCACCAGAGCAATCACAATTTCATCAGGCAGGAATTTCTTCTCCAGCTCCTCCAGCCACAGCTTTGCTCGGCTGAATGTTTGCTGGGGAGATGGAGACAGAACCAGCCTGTGATCAGGTTTTGATTTAACCCCTTTGTCTCACACCAAGCCAGCTGGGTGGCACCAAACCAACGAGGGCGGGGAAGTTCTGATTGCCCCTCTCAGGGAAACAGGTCACCAGCCCTCAAACACACTGAGGGGTGAATCACCCTTGGAGGGGATTCATGGCAGCAGAAACCACGGTGGCATGGTCCTGCCAGGGGCCTTACCTTGTTGGCAATGTCATAAACGAGGAGGGCAGCGTGGGCATCCCTGTAGTAGAGGTGACAGACACTCTGGTACTTCTCCTGGCCCGCCGTGTCCCAGATCTCAAACTTGACAGTGGCCTCGTCCAGCTCCAGCTTCTGTGTGAAGAAGGAGCCTGCAGGCAAGATCCAGGGTGTTAATGATGTTCTAATGCACAGAATCCTGGGGACAGTCCTTGAGACCGCTGGCACTGGGCTGAGGTGGCCCTTCCTAGCAGCAGAATTGGGTGGATGAGCCAGGTTTGATATTGGATCACTCTGAGCTTTGCAGAATGCCCCCAGGTAGAGACAGCTCCACTTTGCTGGTGGGTCAGAGCTGTGAATGGGAACATCCAAGGAAAGGGCTCCCACTGGAGGGGAGCCTCCATCCTTTCCCTCAGAGAGCAGATGGCTTGTCCATAGGCAGAGGGACAAGAGGAGAAGCTCCACCTTGCTCTGCTCCACCAGCTGCAGGTGGGATCACACCCTCTGTTCCTGCTGTGCTTGCTTAAGGCAAAACCCAGGTACATCTCATAAAATAAATATATATAAAGTCTGGGTGCTGTAGGAATTGAAACCAGGTGATCTTTAATGCAAACCTTTCTAAGAGACCCTCCTGGGGTGCCTGAATAGCTGGGAAGGCAGCACAGCATGCAAGGAGCAGATGGGCTGCACAGTTTACTCCTTATTCTGCTGCTCACCTGCCCCTGCAAAGCAGCACAGAGCCAGAGCTGTGTGGTGGGGATGTGGCTTTGCTTGTGGGGCCTGGAAATGCAGAGATGTGAAGGGGGTGTGTAGCCGTGATATTTTCTGAAAAAATCCCTTTGCCAGGATTTTTTCTCCTGAGAAGCTGAGAGGCCTCAGGAACAAAATGTAACCAATGGTTATCTGCTGCTGTGGAATGGAACAGGTGGATCTGTGATTGGCCCATGTTGGTTGTTTCTAATTAATGGCCAATCACAGTCCAGATGTCTCAGACTCTCTGGTCAGTCACGAGATTTTATTATCATTCCATTCCTTTCCTTGCTAGCCTCCTGCTGAAATCCTTTTCTTCTATTCTTTTAGTATAGTTTTAATATATCATTTTCTTTTAATATAATACATATAATAAAATAATAAATCAGCCTTCTGAAACATGGAGTCAAGCTTCTCATCTCTCCCCTCGTCCCGGGACCCCTGTGAACACCACCACAGGGGAGGATCTGGCTTTTGGGCAAATCTGCACCAGAGTGGGTCTGTGCTGCTGCAGGATGGAGCAAGCACCTCTTCTGCATCCCACCCCCGCTTCAGAGAAGTGCACAGGCTTGGTCTCTTGTCCAGAGCCATGGAGCCCCTCACTCACATCCCACGGTGGGCAGCAGCTCCCTGAAGTCGTTCTTCACGTATCTGTAGGCCAGGCTGGACTTGCCCACGGACATGCTGCCCAGCAGCACCACCTTGTACATGTGGGAGGGACGGGGCCCCTCTGGCGTCGCTGTCTGCGCCATGTCCTGCAAGGAAACCAGCTCTGCTCAAGGGGCACCTGCCAGTGAGGGACCCCAGGATGGGCTCAGCCTCCTGCAGCAGCTCCTGGCTGGCAGCTGGGCAGGTGGGGCTTAACTCCGAAATAGGCTGGAATAAAATCAAAATCGTTAATATCACAAGCTGCGGGTTCAATGCATCAAAGCATGTGCCGCTGTCAGCTACGACCAGAAGGTGGAGATGTTTAGGAGGAAACCTGATGCCAGAAGCCTCCTGGGATGTAGGCGAGGAGATTGGCGCATCTCCTCTAACGAGGGGAGCTGGAGGAATTTCCTGGCAGAGCGAAATCCCTTCTGGCCGTGCCTTGCTCTCCAGGACACCTCCTTCCCCGGAGTCCTTAGGGGGATATCCCACATTTATTATCCCTGTTAGGAGTTACATCAGGAGAGCGTCAGGAGCGAGCAGCCCTGCGCTCAGAGCAGGTGGCAATGCCCCTGCATTCCTGCTGAAGACCCCCAGACAAGCCAAGCCCCTGGAGTGCCACCCCCGAGTGTGACAGCCCGCCCGGCTGTGCCCGGGCACGGCAGGAAACGGGGATTGCCTCAAACCTGAGCGGCAGAGAGCGGCTGCGGAGCCCGGCTCGCTGGGAGCCCTCCCGGGTGACACGGGTGTCCCCTGCTGCCAGCCCCGCGCCAAGGAAGCGCCACGGCCGGGTGGGAAGTGCCAGAGCCGGGCAGCACAGCACACTTTGCCCAGCTTCGCCTCGGTTCCTCCTCGCAGAGCTCCTCCTCCAGAAACACTCACAGGTCTAGAGGAGAGAGGGAAGTTCACGGGGTGCTGGGCTGAGCTCTGCTGGAGTGCGGGGATTCCCTCCCTCCCCCCACGGTGGGGCAGACAACGGGGATCTGCCAGATTTATGATGAAGAATTGATGCGATTTCTGCCCGGGCCTCAGGGATTTGGCTGTGGAAGGAAGAAATGCCTTTACAAAGACACTTGGAGCAGCAGCAGCAGTGCAGCTCCTGCAGTTCCCTCCCTGCTCTGACAAAAGCCCCTTGTTCCTGCGAGCTGCTCATCCCACGTGGCTCCTTTATTCTGCCTGTCCTCCCTCTGCAATCTGGCAGGCTCCAGACCTCTAATTCTTCATCAAGGCTGCCATTAAGAGCGTTCCTTGGCTGAACCCAGGTCTGTGCCTTTAGATCCAAGCAGTTTTTCTGCTGGGTGAGACAGGCTTTAATCCCCTAAAAAAAACCACAGGTAACATCATCTCCCCCAGCTTGTGCAGCCCTGTGATGAAGAGCAGGATTTTAGTTTGTGCAGAACAGCTAGTTGGTCATATTTTTCAAGCAGGAAAAAGATAAGCCCTGTGGCACAGCATGAACGTGCTCCTCAAGGTATTGATTACATACATTTGCCTCTTTGGAGGCTGGAAACAAGACTGCCGTCCATCCTGGGCAGTTATTGTCAGTGGTAAGCCATAAAACTCTCTAAGGAAACTACCAAAGGCTGTCTGTATCAAACACAGTTTCTCATCATTTCCCTCCGCTGCTCTCTGCTCAGCCTTAGAAAGGTGGGTTGATGCTGGAACAAAACTCACCTGAGGTTTACTGCCATGAGTTTTGCCAAAGCTCACTTGAAGTAATTTTTTCCCCAGGTTAGGAGGCAGAGGGTGAGTCTCCCTTCCCACTTGAGGAGGATGGCAAGGAAGCAAAACAAGTGGCTTTGCTCTGAGTCAATGGAAAACGGGATTTAGGGGGAAATGGTGGGGGTTTCGTCCTCTTTTTTTGCTGGGAAAGGAGACTACAGAGTAAAACCCTGCTCTTCCTGGATGAGGGACTGTGGGGAAAGCATCCAGATATCTACTGCCATCAACTTGGAGAGAAACAGCTGAGGTGGGGCAAGAGGCCACACTGAGGGGCAGGGAAAGCTCAGCCTGCTCAGATCCAGTGTAGTCAGAGAAAGCAAGCCAATTTATCTTCAATCAGCTGTAAAAACCCTGCTGCTGGATTTAGTCTCCAGGTACAGCTTGATGCTTTGTGGCAGGTGTCTAGCACAGATATTAGGGGCAAGATTGCTTGATCCTACACTTGTCCTGAAGGTGAATTCCCAAACAGCCACAACACCAATAATTTCTCACTTCCTAGCGGAGGATTAAACATTGCTGCACCCAGGAAATTGTGTTCAGCATCTTTAACCTGGGCTGGAGGGATCCTGGTGTATTTGTTGTCAGGGGATAAGCCTTTTATTTACAAAGGAAAGCAGTGATAAAAGAAAAGTCAGGCGTGCCTTTGGGGATGGAGTCACTGAGAAGTCTTATTTAAAACTCTGTTTAGCTTCCTGGGAAATTGGTGTTGTTTAAGTGTAATGATGTCTAACTCTTGGGTAAGCTTTTCTAGGTCCTAGATACCATTAAGTCCTAGGTCCTAATACCATTAAAGTCATTTGCTGAGTTTCTGCAAAGGGGTGTAACAGTGAACCAGAACAAAAGTTACTAAGCACCTCAGAAAAATTACAGAACTTCAGCACTTCACTGTGTAAATCTGCAGTGTTTAACCCTGCAGGTTTTGGACACAATATTTCAGGTTCTTTCAGATTTAGATACTTAACTTTCCTCCCCTCACACAGAAGATAGTTGTCATGCACCTACCCCCCCCAGTCAAGTTCTAGCATTCAGCTCAAAGCTATCCTCTGCTTTTGGGAGCCTCCTCCCACCTGCTTGAGCTCTGGCTTAAATAAAAGAGTGGCCACTCTGAAAGTTCACTTAAGCCGGGGCTGCCAGGGGATACAGCAATCCCAAGTGCAAAGCCACAACGTGTAAATATTAGATTTACACAGCGATGATCTCTCAGAAGAAGCGGCTCCCCTCAAGGGGAAGGGAATGAGGCTCATTAACCACACGGGGAAGTAAAGCTGCAATAAAACGGGACTGCCCAGAGACCCAGGGCTCTGCTGAGCCCTTCACAGCAGCCCTGGGAGGATGGGGGTAGGACACAGAGCTCCCAAACCCCTCTCCTCCTGGGCAGGAGTCGCTGCGGACCGGGGCACCCTGCGTGCCCCGTGAGGATGGCAGCATTCCGGAGCCCGCCTGGGAAAGGCACCTCGGAGATGGGTGGGGAATTCCTGAGCGGAGGATGCTTTACCTTCCCGAGGGCTCGCCGTGCCCGGTCCGTGTGTCAGGGGGGACAGGGTGGCGGCCCCATCCGTGCGTTCTCAGCCTCCCCGCGCCGGGAGCGGCGAAAAGCGAAAGCGCCGGCAGCGGTGCCGAAGGTGAGGGAGGCAGCGGAGAGCAGTGAACCTTAGACCCGGCACCAGGTCTAAGGTCTGGCAGCCAGGCAAGGCGGCGACAGGCTGCTGTCACCGGGGCCATCCCTCCCTCCGTCCTTCCGCCCCCCCCCTTCCCACTCTGGCGTGGATGGGCGGACAGACAGACGGATGAACGGGTGGGTGGGGCTTCCCCCATGTCTTGGGATCCAAGAGTGTCACCGTGATGTTTTCTGAAAGATCCTCTTTGCCCAGGATTTTCTCCTGGGAAGCTGAGAAGATTCAGCTTCTGCTGTGTTTTGCTGCTCTGGAATGTGGTCCGGAGATTGCTTATCCAAACATGTGAATTGTTTTTACTTAATGACCGATCACCATCAGCTGTGTCAGACTCTGAGGAATCAGTCAGGAGTTTTATCATCATTCTCGTTAAGCCTTCTGTCTGTATCCTTTCTCTTTCTTTAGTATAGTTTTAGTATAGCAGAATATAATATAATATAATATAATATAATATAATATAATATAATATAATATAATATAATATAATATAATATAATATAAGCCTTCTGAGAACATGGAGTCAAATTCTCAATTCCTCATTCTTTTCTAGCCTTCTGTCTGCATCTTTTCTCTTTCTTTAGTATAGTTTTAGTATAGCATTCTTTAATATAATAAAATAAAAAATCAGCCTTCTGAGAACATGAAGTCAAATTCTCAATTCCCCATTCTTTTCCACCCTTCTGCTTGTATTCTTTCTCTATAGTTTAGTATAGTTTTAGTGTATCATTTTCTTTTAATATAATGTAGTATCATTAATATAATGTATTATCATAAAATAAGGAATCAGCCTTCTGAGAACATGGAGTCAGATTCTCATCTCTCGCCTCATCCTGGGGATGAGTTTTTATCATCATTCTTGTTAAGCCTTCTGTCTGTATCCTTTCTCTTTCTTTAGTATAGTTTTAGTATAGCAGAATATAATATAATGTAATATAATATAATATAATATAAGCCTTCTGAGAACACGGAGTCAAATTCTCAATTCCTCATTCTTTTCCACCCTTCTGCTTGTATTCTTTCTCTATAGTTTAGTATAGTTGTAGTGTATCATTTTCTTTTAATATAATGTAGTATCATAAAATAAGAAATCAGCCTTCTGAGAACATGGAGTCAGATTCTCATCTCTCACCTCGTCCTGGGGACCTCACAAACACCACACAAGAGCGTCTCCCAGCTAGCAAGGAGATGGGGGTGAAACTCCCCAAGGTTTGAGGATCAGGGAGGGCAGGGTGTGGCAGGAGTCATGGCACATACAGGATCTCTCCTCTCTGGGTTTTTATAACATGGCAATTTCTGCTGATGAACATTAGACCTGGCTTTGGTCTCGTGCCAGGGGCAGGCTCAGATATCCCAGCCTTGGGATTGCAAAGGGGATGTGCTCTGTGGGAGGAGATGTGCACGCTTGTCTGGCAAAATGCTTCAGCTGCTCCTGAGTTTGGGAGGTACAAAGCGAGCGAAACCTGAGCATTTTACTGCCTGGTAATTAAGGTAATAGCTGGTTACCCCAGGCAGCTGGGGTTCAGTGCTTTGAAGAAGGCTGCTCTTGTGCAATATCTTGAGAGAGAACTCACTGCATGTGAGATTGCATTGGGATAATGGGTCTGGAGTGAGAATGGGAAGATCTGATAATTAAACCTCTACATGATGATAATTCTGTGTTTCTGTCACTCCTCTTGTCGTAGTCTGGCTTTTCTTCAAGTAAGAGATCTGGAAGTGAAACAGACTTAACAAAATCTAGTCCTAATGGTTGTAGGGAACAGGGTGAAAAGCAGAAGTCCTACAGGAAAGCTTAAAAACAGTATCACCCCAGTTTTGAAATTAAAAATGTGTCTCGTGACGTCCAAGGCCTAAGCACTGCAGTTCAATTACTTCCCACTTCAGTGATGAAAAGCCATGTATAGTTTACATTCCCAGGTCCTTCCCATCAGCTCTGCAGAGGCTAGAGCTGGATTTGGGGATCCTTTGAACACAGTTCCTATGAATATATATAGTTTTTCCAGTCCAGAAGCAATTTAATGTGCTCCCAAATGTTTAATGGGAGTTTAATGTGCTCCCACTCCTTTCTTATAATTTGTTTCCTAAAGGAACTGACTTAAAGCCTTTTCTTTTCTTTTCTTTTCTTTTCTTTTCTTTTCTTTTCTTTTCTTTTCTTTTCTTTTCTTTTCTTTTCTTTTCTTTTCTTTTCTTTTCTTTTCTTTTCTTTTCTTTTCTTTTCTTTTCTTCCCTTAGGGCTTTGGATTAGTCAGTCCCCTGTGACCCTGTGCACAGCTGGACTGGCACAGCAAGGGAGTGGGAAGATGTTTCAGGATTTTGGAAGGGCTGAGTGTGGGTACCTTGGGCTGGGGTTGCTGCAGCAGGAATCCTTGCCCACAACAATGATTTTACCCACTGGCTTGGACCTACAGGCTCTGGTAGCATCGTGCACCTAAACTCAGCATCTGATTTTAGGTAAAAAAAAAAAAGGCTGGGAGGCTTTGAAGCCTTATGAAAGGATGGCTTTGTCAGGGCTCAGAGAAACTTCATTCCCAGTTTGTGCTGCTCTGTTATTTTCATACCTGCTCTGCTTGAGCAGGTGTCACATCTCAGAGGCCTTTGTGAAGGGCTTTTATAAAAGAAGGTGGTGGGGAGGAGGAGCCCCACCACCTTCTTTTATAAAAGTGACAAAGTGCCATGGCCTGGCTGGTGCAAATGCCCCGGAGGCCTGCAGAGCCCAGGGGAGTGTGTCCCGTGTGTGGGCTGGGACAGCCTCCCCTGGAAGGCTCCTCTGCAGCTCCTGCTGAGCCAGACCCCACTAGAGGGCACAGCTCCTCTACCTTTTGAGACAGCGAGGGTGCTGCGGCTGCCCAGCCTCATTTCTGGCCCAGACAGACAGACAGACACCAGCCCATGAGAGACGGACCCAGGTCTCCTGCCAGAAGTGTGGATGGACAGCCAAGCTTCTCTTGCTCTTTGCCCTCCAAACAACTGGAATGTGAACCTCTCTGATAAGCACTGTTGCAGTGCCAGGGAGCCAATTTTTTTCCAATGTATCTCTGTCTGCTTTCCTGCTTCTTGAGAGGGAAAATGTGCAGGATGCTGAGGATCAGACCCCTTCAGAGGTGAGTGGTTTGCAAATGGACACCGTGGCTGCATTGGTAGAGCGCCTGGAGCATCCTGCACAAACCTAGGGATGCACCTCACTGTGCTTGTGCAGTGAGGGGTCCCTCACTTGAAATAAATTTTACTGGTAATAACTGGGCATGGGTTGCTTTTCTGAGGTTTAGGGACTGCATTTCATTTTACAGCCACCTGATTGTGTTATGAGAATTTGGAGGATGGGTCTGGCCACGGGAGTGGTGTGGATCAAATACACCTTGTAGAACTTCCCCCACTGTTTCACCTCAGCCATTTTATTTGAATTTTTAACTGTGAAGGAAAGCTAACACGTCAGTAGTGCACAAGAATTCCAGAGGAGATAAAACCAAAACTTCTAGGCTAAGCACGCAAGAATAATTCCAATAATCTTGTATTTCTGGCTCTGCCTGCTGCATAACTTTGAGCAGGATGCCTCTCCTTCCTCCTCTTTCTGAGTTAAGGGACAAGGCACGAGCACACAGATCTTTGTGGGGCAGTTTAGAAACTCCTGGAGGGTTCCTTGTCAGTGGTTGTGTAGCACCTGGTTCTCCCTGACTGTGACTGCTGGGAGGAAGCATCGATGAGGGCACTGTAAATCCTCCCTTGCTCAGGGAAGAGTGGCTGTGTGGGAAAGGCAGCAGAGTCTGGCAATAAAGGCACAGCCCTGAGCTGAACACAGAGGCTCAAATCTCAGCTTTGCCCCTTGTTTGCTGTCTGCCTCTGGGAAGAGCTCATTTTTCTCCTCTGACCTGTTTCTCCCCCTCTCCTTGGGCTCATCCACATGGATTCCATGTGTGTGTGGATTCCTGGTGTGCCCTGTGCAGGCAGCCCAGCTCAGGAAGTCTGATCACTATCAAAGCTCCCATGCAGTGGAAATGAGGCTTACACTTTGTACTGCTCTGAAATTATGCTCATCTTCAGCATTTTTGGTCCTCTGAGGTCCCTGAATACCACAGAATTGTTCCTGATGGGTCAGTTTGTATCCAAAACACTCTAACTTCTTAATTTTTCAAGAACAAACACCTGAAACCATGGTCAGCAAAATAAATTCAAAATAATTGATCCATCCAGAGGTCACAGCAAATGATGTTCTCAAAACTGTTTGCCATGCCTGTGCTGTTAAATGCGCCTTCCCTTGTTTGTGTGGTGGTTTTCATACAAAACATGGCTAAGGAGTTAAATCACAGAATGGAAGTGCTTGAAGTGTCCTGGTCTTTGCTGTTTCTCCTTTTCTGTGTGTGATGAAGTAATGAGAACCCAGGGCATTCCACTGGTGATCATACAGGCAAGGTCTGTCACCACTGCCACACAGCACTGAAAGGTCTTTTTTTGTTTTGAGAGGAGCAAGGGCTGTGCCTTTGTTGATGGAAAAAAAGATTGAGGTCCTCAGTGTTACAGTGCCAAAAAGTTGAGAGACATTTTAAGGATTGGTTGAGCTGTAATGGTGAACAGATCATTTACACTCTGGCTCAAAACTGTGAGCCTGCCCTGAACTGCTCCAGGCCTCTAAAATGCTTGTCTTCCTCTATTAATTATTAACGTTGCTAAAACACTCCAGAGATTGGCTTGGAAACATTAAACAAACTTAATATTAATAGCTCCCAGATGATAAGTGATGGTGAACATTAGCATGTGTTAAAGACCGAGGAGGGAAAATAACTACTGACTACAATAAACATTTGAAGTCTGGTGGCATTAAATTACAAAGAGAATACAAGTGTGAACCACAAGAAAGGCTTTCCTACAGCATTAGCACTTGAAGAGACAGGTGAGATTGTTTTCACCTCTGAAATTGCACTTGACAGGTCACAATAAATAGCCCTGAGGCATGTGCTGAGGTTCTTGCCATATGTCTAATAAGCAAGGTGCAGCTTGGGTGACAAGTAAATGCATGTGGCTTGCTCGAGTAAAGATGCCTGCATTGAACAGTTTATCTCAAACTTCACATTCTCATTTCTCAGCAGACCTTGGCCAGGAGGATCCCCCTCCATGAGTCCAGCCCACCTTGCCAGGAGAGGTGCCATGAGAGACCTTTGGCTCTAGGCTGGCTACCCGACTTCAAAGGAAAAAACAGCTCCCAAGGGCCATGGAAATGGAGGAAATGGTTCAGTGAAACAAGAGACATCTTTATCTGACAAGGTGCAGGCTTGGCAGCATTTCACATGATTAAAGCATTTAAGCACTCTCTTCCACGTGCAGGGTCTGGTGTCTGCCCTGAGCTCCATGTGCTGCATTTTTTGCCAGTGGGGATATAACATTTGGGATGGACCTTGACCTCTCAGGAAAACTTGGTGGCAACTGGCCAGCTGGCTTCAGCTTCTAGTGTGGGACTGGCAGAGTGATCACACATGTTCCCTTAGGAAAGCAGGCTAAAAAGGGCTGTAGGTGGTACCTTTCCAAGCCAAGGGCTCTAGAGGAGCTCCCTGAGAGCCAAAAGTTGCTCAATAATCTCCCCCAGCAGCGCTTCATCTCTCTGTGTCTGTGAGGCAGCTGTATCCAATGCAACTGAAAATGTTTTGTCTGTGCATGGAAAGAGAGCTATTTAAGCAATGCCGTCTAGCACAGACTTGAAAAGCTCATGTGGGTGTGAATATGAGCTTAGCTTCCCTGAAGTCCCCACCCAGCTTTGGGGATGCCCAGCCCAGAAAACTTCACAGGGCATTTTATGACAGGTTGTGCCTCTCCACGGCAGCCAGGCCTGTGGCCACAGCCCAGTTTTGCCTTTTCAGGTCACATCGAAATGTTTGGCTGGTTTTCAGCTGGTTTTTAGTCTCAGGCACTGTGTGTTACAGGCATGGTCTGTAGAGGCACAAGAATAGAAATTATTTCATCAGTTTGAGCCTGAGTAACCTCGTTTAAGGCCAGATGCTGCTGGAGGAGTTGTAAAGCAGTCATCTTGGGCAGAGGTGAAATGAGTCATCTGTTGCCAATAAACTTGGAAGGAACAGAGATGCCTGGGGGCGGGGGGGGGACAACACCATTATCTGCTGTTACTTCCAGCAACTCCTTCTATAATTGAAAAAGGTATTAAAAATTATTTTGGGAATTTCTAATTAGTTGAGCTGAACCGCTAATGCGCTCCGGATGTTTCAGAAACTTAACCTAGCAGCTTCCCCAAAAGAGGCCACGCAGAGAAGTGTCTTTCCTGCCTTTCCCCTCTGCCACCACAGCTCCAAGGTCAGAGAGGATGAAAACCTCGGCATAAATTGAAGTTGAGCAACAAAGGCGGTGCCTGTCAGCCCCTGGGGAGGTGCCTCCTCCGAACAGCACCCAGACATCCACGGCTTAAGGCTGGAAACCCTGCAAAATATTGAGTAGCTGTCCTTAGGGAAAGGCACAGGTAGGAAAGGCTGAAGGCAAGAGGAAGGAAAAGCAGAGATTTGGTGGCAAAGTCCATTCTGCTCCTGTCTCTGGCTTCTTTTTTCCAGCATGATCTTTGACATGTTATTCAGCTGGCTGTGGAAATTGGTAGTTTCTAGATGCAAAATATTTTGCTCTCTCTCCAGTTTGGGGTATTCTGTGCTTTCTCTACCTATTGATTTATTTATTTACTGTTTTTACAGCAGCTGAAACCAAAGGGTTCTGCAGCAACTCACTGTGGTTAGAAGGGGAAAAATTATTCTTCTAATTGTTGCTAAAATAGGAGGGAAAACTAAAAACTGGAGACTTTGACAACACTTGCCTGACTGTTTTGGCTCTGTTGATGGAGAGGAACTGATTCCTTCACATTCCTACTGGGAAGGATCAGAGGGGTTTTAGTGCTGCGATAATTAAAGCTGAGGAAAAGCTCACAGGAAAATGGAAGAGCCCTGCTGCAGGGCTGGGATGGATGAAGTGGGTTGGGATTCCCAGCGAGGCACTGGGCACGTGAGTCAGCCCCATATGCCATTCATCCGTCACTCCGCATGGAAAACCAGGAATGTTGTGGATGCCAGAAAAATGTGTTCTGATTTAAAATCAGATGCACCAGCTCTAACACACTGTATCATCTCAGATGTTTTGCCTCCGTTTCCTCTAATGTTTTGTTACCAACATCATCTTTCACTTCCCAGTTTAGGCAAAGTCCTTTATTTCAGGAAACTATAATGACCTGCCTTCCTGCCCTGCTGGTGATTATCCCAGCTGGAATGTGAAATCCAGCATGGCTCTAGGTAAGCCAGGAATTGTTAGCTGCCAGTGCTGGTTCGCTGCTGTTCTGTGTGACAGGAGAGGTGACAGGAGGTGGGGCAGGGATGCACAGCTTCAGATGGTAAAGCAGAACCACAGGACATCACACAGGTGCTCTTCTGTCTGATGTCAAGTGGTTGGAACCATTCCCTGACAACAGGCCTGGCCAATTTTCACTTTGCTGTAGAATAGGTGAGTAGAAAAATACCTCTTCCCTGACAAGAATGAAATATGATTTGGAGCAGAGCACAGCTTTCTGTGCTTGAGGAGAGGGATAGTTTGCTTCTGGTTTGTGCCTTGGAGGAATCTGGATAGATTTCTATGGGGACAATAAACAGCACCTCCTTCCCTCTTCCGCTCCAGCTGAGGGAGTTTTAGCTGTGATGTGGTTTCCCAAAAGCTCTTCCAAAAGCATGTTCATATGGCATTTTACAGAGCACTATGACTAATTAGTGCAAGCACTTGGTCTTTTGCAAACAATTGGTTGTTTTTAGGCCATGTGTTGTGGCTGTGTTTTACCCCAGCCCAAAACAACTGGCGTTTCAGAAAATCTGGAGGGCCTGATTGGAAAATGTGGCTCAGCTTAACACTGCAACATTTGGGATGGGAGTGGAGGAGGCCACACAGCATGGAGCAGGAAAAACACAGGGAAACTTGTCTCAAGGCCATGTGATTCCTCACTCCCGTGTCTCCAGGCTGTCAGTGGGGTGAGGACACCGGCACCACGGCAGCAGGAATGCTTTGATATATTAATCCCAAAGTGATGCAGGGTTAGCTCCTCAGCTGCTCCGGCTGATGTAATGCATTGTTTGCACCAAAGCCAGCCTGGTTTTGTCTGGCTGAAGGATTTACTAGTTCAGACTATGTTTTTGGACAGATGTAGAGGCTGAATTCCCAAATTAAATATGTACATTGATCTCTCGCCTGCATTCCACCTGGAGTGCATCCCACAGCCCAGAATAGGTTTTAGGCCCACAGCACTTGAGGTAGGGAACAAGGTTTTTAGATTAGATGGAAGAGACTAGGATGTCTTTTCTTCTGAAAATAGCACAGGGCTCTCTTAAAATGTAGCTTTTTTTTACACATCAAGAGGGGAAGCCACAGGAGAAGCAGCCAAATTTGGAGCTCAGCGGCGCTGTGGCAGGCTGGGAATAGCAGATAGGAGCAGAGAGAGCAAACAACAGCCCGTGACCATCCGGCTTTGGGAGACAGCCTGGGATGGGTTTGGCTCCCCACAGCCCCAGCTGCTGTGGAGCTGGCTTCACTTTGCTCTGCTGGAACACTGAGCCATGGCGTGTCTGCTGCTAATTAGATTAGGTGCACAGAGGCTGTCTTGAGCGGGTTCCCATTTTTGCCTGAGAATTTTGCCCCCCCACACCCCCATTTTTTGTCACTGGGCTGCTCTCAGTGAGCTCAGTCATGGATGGCATGCTGCAGGTGAGCGCTCAGCCACATGGAGCCTGCACGTGTTGGTGTGAGTGAAGGCTGGCTGGTGCTCTCCAAGCAGGAGCATGGATGGGACAAGAACAAGCTCTCTGGAGTCACTGAGAGTCAGCTGGGATGGACACCCATGTCCCAGATTTCCTGGTAGGGTGAAAAGCCTGCAGTGATTGGACCAGTGCTTGCTAGGGCAGACAGACCCTCAGGGTAGTGCTTACCACAGACTTGACACACCCACTCACCACCTCTTCTGGGGTGCATGCTCAGAAATTTGGCAAGAAACCTCTGGTATCCAGACTAGAATGATAAGTGGTCTGTTTGGCTGTATGCTTTTGTGCTGCCTTGGCTTTAAGCTTTACATAGCATCATTCCCATCCCACTTGTCTCCAAAGGATTTATAGAAGAGAGATGCACTTTGAACAGACAAGCCAACCCCTTCTCATCTCAGTAAAGTCCTCCTGCTGCTCGTCCTAGGAGCTGTTGTCTCCACAAGTATTTGAGTTTGATTTATTTTTAATATGGAAAGGCAGGCTTGTGGCACCATTTTAGGCAAGGTCTTGCAGACTGTTGTGCAATGACCCTTTCTTGAAGTGCTCTCAATGTTTTGGTGTTTCTGTTGTGATGGTGGCATGCAACCAACCCTTGGCCAGTTTGTGACCCCAGAACTTCCTCCTTTTCCCATATTAACAGTTGGTGAGATCATGAATTTAGCCTTTGGCAAGGTATTGGCTGTCTGCTTGATTTCACGCCACTTGTTTCTCAAGTCCTTAACCTCTTGTATGACTTTACCCTCCTTTTTTTGGTGACACTGCAACACTGTGTCATCAGCTTATTTCATTAGCACTGTCCTACTTGTGCTGGGATGCAGATGGAAATACTAAATGAAATCAACCCCGAGGTTAACCTTTGAAAAACTGCCTCCAAGGGAAGATTCTTCCTCAACCCTAAAAGCGATCCAACGCTGAGACCTTGAGCTCCCCAAAGTGGCATCCTGAGTGACCTGTGAAAAATTCACAAATGGAAAACTATCTCTCATGGCATGCCAAGGTGATTAGAGGAGGCCAATAACTCATTGAGGGGTTTTGGCAAGATGAAGCCAAGCAATAAGCTTTCTTCAGAAAAAAGCCCACATCACTTTGCTGTTGGTAAAAGTGATCAAGGGCTGCTGCTGTTGTGGGATTTTGGGATTTTTTTTCTCCTAAAGTCCTCCTAAATCTTGGCTTGGAAGCCCCACAGTATTGTCCTTGGCCAGCCCAAGCCCATGGATCTCTGTTTTGGACCAGCTGGGAAGACACTAATCAGTTCTGGCTTCGCTGTGTGACTACAAACTCCAGGCTAGACATGACAAAGCTCAGCAAGGCTCCCCAAGGGCCAGGGCTCTGCTGATGCAAATAATGACCCTGCTGACTTGAAGAGACGGAATAACAGTGAGGAATTTCATCCAGGCAAAATACACATGGACACCACCTGTCTCCTGAGCCCCATCTTGACACTGCTCAGATGTAGCAACACACCTGGAAGCTTTTCCCAGGAGGTCTGATTTGCTGGAGAGGATCACCTTGGTTGCACAGTGGTTTTTTTTCATTTTCCTGCAGAATTTCAGTGCCAGCACATATTTGTCTGTGATGTAATTTTTTTTTCCCATTAATAAATCTGCAGCCCCTGCTGGATACCACTGCTGCTATGTTTGCAAAATATTGCAATGCTGAAGGAGCCCTGCTCATCTCAAGTATCCTGACAATCTCAAATATTGGCCTCCTCAGTGTGGATTTTCCAAGGTCTTTAAAGCGTTCCGCTCTCCTTGGACTAATGGACATCTTGTTAAAGCTGCCAGGCTTCATTTCTGGTTTGGCAGATGCTGTGACCTTACAGTGGAGTGGAGAGGTGCCCTTGTGTTTGCTTTTAACACACTCATTCAGCCACTGGATTCCCCTCTCCCAGGGCTTGCCTCTAATATAAATGTAATCACATTTTCCTTCACAGGACACACAACCATCAATTTTATTACGTAAAAGAGGTTCATCAAGTACACCGGCACCAGTTTGAACAGCTTTGTTCAATTGTTTGTTCTGATTCTCAGCGGTGGGGTTTTACAAGAGGGTTTGGTTTAGGAGCAACACAGAGGGAAAACTGTATCTTTTAGGGTGTGCTCTGCACAAAGCAGCCTCCTTGCACACAGGATACTGGAGAATGAGGGGTGTGTTATGGACTTAGAGCCCTTTAAAACTTGCATGGGATACTCAGTGTTGTCCGACTGTCATTCATCACAGTCATGACTTTCAGACAAAACCAGCCTCGCCCTTGTGTTGCCTGTTAAAATAAGGAATGTATGCTCAGTGTTTCATTTTCACTCGCTGCGCTCATTTTCGCTCCGCAGCGCAGCCAAAACCAACGTGGTTTGAACCATTATTTCAAATTTATCTGGACAAATTATCTATGTATAGTATTTTTATAACGAGATGGCTTATTTTGTCTACATTCAAAGAAATAAAAAATTACTGTGCGTGTCTGGAATGCAGGGAAAGAGAAGGATTTCTTACACTGCAGAGTGCGTTCAGAGAGTGATTTGAAATCTGACTGCAGTCACCCACCAGAGTGTTCCCTTCCAATTTCTCTTCTTTACTCTTTGAATTCTTCCTTCCCTCCTCCACCTTTCTTTCCCCCTTCCCATGTATTTCCTCTCTCTATTTCTTCCTTTCTTCTCCCCCTTTCCCATCTTTCCCCTGCATTTCTTTTTCTCTCTGTTTCTTCCCTCTCCCTTTCTCCCACCCATTTCTTACGTCCTTCCCCTGTATTTCTCTTCCCCTCTCTTCCTCCCTTGCCCCCTCAGATTTCTATTTCCCCTCTATTTCTTTGTCCTCTTCCCTCTGCCTTTCCTTTGCTACCTCAATATTCAATTTTTGGACAAAAAAACCTGCCTAGCCCAAGGCTCTGCAAGGCTTTCAGCCAGGCAGGCAAACAGCCCCAGTGCAAATCCTCCTGCACCCCTGAGC
The DNA here is from genome assembly GCA_039654755.1 of Calcarius lapponicus. NCBI lineage: Eukaryota > Metazoa > Chordata > Aves > Passeriformes > Fringillidae > Calcarius > Calcarius lapponicus. The sequence goes on from CM077470.1 coordinate 28,086,156, forward strand.
AGGGAAATTCCTTGCATGGATACCGTGATGCAGCTGCACAGGTGGCTTGAAATCCCTGGGTAACAGGAACCTAAAAATAAGGCACTGCCCCGCCTCTCCAGCCAGAATTCCTCAAAGGGCAGGGGCAAATGTGAGGATAAGGGCTCAGGGAATGAGTTATGCAGAGCCTGGCAGGGTGGTAGTGCTAAGCCAGGGCTTGGGGAGGTGGAAAAGGGAAGCCTGAGGGATATCTAGGAAAGCCAGAGCCAGCAAAGCTTTGCCTCCAGGGTGAGAGCTCAAAGCCCCTGTGCTGTCTTACAAAGCAGGTCCCTTCTAATCCACTGGTGTGGGGTCAGAGCAAACCTGACACCAAATCTGAGGGTGTGACGCACGTTCTGCTGCCCAAGCAAGGTGGGGGACTCATCCATCTGCAACTGCTGACAAAATAATCATTTATTTCTTGCAAAAAAATAAGCAGTCCCAGGTGCAAGGAGCAGCATCGATGCAGTATCGCTACCCAGTCAGTCTGAGGATGGCTCAGATCTCAGGTGTTGTACATGAAAACTGCCAATAAATATTGAGTGGTCAGGTGTTGCCTTTTACTTCAATCAAGTTTAAATCGATGGTAAAATTAAATCATAAAGATTAAAAGCAGCTTTCTGGTCAGAAGGGAGTGGGTGGGGTTTGTAGCCCTTTTTGTAGCCCTTTTCTCTGTCCATGTAATAATGTGAGCTTGAGCCACTTTAATTCGTATTTAGGGAATTAGCGTGAAAATTGAGGTGTAAGGGCTGTGACAGGAATCCCAGAAAATACATGTTCCTTGTCAATGTGAGTTAATTAAGCACTGATGTACTTGAAACTAAAATTAATCCCGTCCACTTACACATAATAGGAAAATTCATTGTTGAAGAGACCCCACAGGGCTATGAAGATGTGTAAGGTGTCAGGGCACAGGGAGTCTTGTTTCTGTCCTGCTCCCCCTCTTTTTGGGGCAGAAGAACCCCCCAGCTTTTACAAAAGGCAAGGTTTTGATGCCCACTTCCATGATTTCTGGTAAATTTACTGTGTCCCGTTCTGAGCTCCTCAGGACAAGAGAGGCAGAGCTCCTGGAGGGGACCCAGCAGAGGCTGCAGAGGTGATGAAGGGATTGGAGCATCTCTGAGGAGGAAAGGCTGAGGGAGCTGGGGCTCCTCGAGGACCCACAGCTGAGAGGGGACCTCTGTAACGTGTATAAATATCCAAAGGGTGGATATTTATATATCTGGATATTCCAGAGCATGAACCAGGCTCTGCTCCTCCATGGGGCCCAGCAATGGGACATGAGGGACAGGCAGATGCTGATGCTCGGGAGTTCCACCTGAGCCGAAGGCAGAAATTTTTCCCTGGGCAGTGACGGAGCATTGAACAGAGTGTCCAGAGAGGCTGTGGAGTCTCCCTCACTGGGGATATTCCAGAGCCATTCGGACACAATCCTGTGCTCTGGGATGACCCTGCTGGAGCAGGGAGGTTGGACCAGATGACCCTTTGTGGTCCCATCCAACTTGACACACTCTGGGATTCTGTAATTTCCTACAGCTTGGCAGGGAGCCCAGGCACCCCAGCGGGAAGGGGGCTGATCCATAGTGGGGCTGGGGGAGCAGGAAGGGGACCCCACACATCCTGATTTTGGGCGGTGAGGAGGAGAGTGAGCAGGGACCATCCCAAACACACACGCACACATCGATTTTGGATGGTGAGGACGGCGAGCAGGATCCCTCAAACAACCACCACCCCCCCAAATTTCAGGTGGTGAGAGCAGAGACTCCCAAACACACCCTGATTTTGGGTGGTGATGGGAGCGAGGAGGAATCCCACACACCCCCCGATTTTGGGTGTGAGGGCAGCGAGCACGGATCCAGACTCAACCTTGGGCGGTGAGGGCAGAGGACAGGGAGCCCCAAACACAGCCTGAGGTGGGTGTGAGGGCAGCGATTAGGGAGCCCCAAACACAGCCCGGTGTCGGTGTGAGGGCAGGGAGCGGGGAGCCCCAAACACAGCCCCGTTTCAGTGAGAGAGCAGCGAGCCCCAAATACACCTCGGTTTCGGTGTGAGGGCAGCGGGCACGGAGCCCCAGACACAGCCCGGGTTCGTTGTGAGGGCAGCGAGCGGGCAACCCCAGCCCGGTTTTGGTAGGAGAGCAGCGAGCCCCAAACACAGCCCGGGTTCAGTGCGTGGGCAGCGAGCCCCAAACACAGCTCGGGCTCGGTGTGAGGGCATCAAGCGGGCACCCCCAGCCCCGGTTGGGTGTGAGGGCGGCGAGCGGGCACCCCCAGCCCGGTTTCGGTAGGAGGGCAGCGAACCCCAAACACACCCCGGTTCGTTGTGAGGGCGGCGAGCGGGCACCCCCAGCCCGGTTTCGGTAGGAGGGCAGCGAACCCCAAACACACGTCGGTTCGTTGTGAGGGTGGCGAGCGGGCACCCCCAGCCCGGTTTCGGTAGGAGGGCAGCGAACCCCAAACACACGCCGGTTCGTTGTGAGGGCGGCGAGCGCGCACCCCCAGCCCCGTTTCGGGCGGGCGTGAGGCGGCCCGTCCCCTCAGGGCGGGGGGCGGCGGCGCATGCGCGGGGCGGGGGGCGGTGACGGCCGCGCCGGCGGAGGCGGCGGAGGTAGCGGGAGGGTCGCTCGGGGCCGGCGGCAGCGGCTCCGGGTTCGGCTGCGCTCCGGAGCGGGCCGGAGCGGCCGGGACCGCCCCGCCATGGGGACGCCGGGCGCCGGACGCAAGCGGCTGCCGAACCGGGAGCGCCTGACGGCGGAGGACGATGCGCTCAACCAGATCGCCCGCGAGGTGAGCGGCGGGAGGCGGCATCCCCTCTTCTCCCTGCTCCATCCTCCTCCCCTCGCCTTCCCCCACGGGCTCCCCCGAGCGCCGCGCAGGCGCCCCCGGCCACCGGCACGGCGGCGGCTCAAGGGCGAGGTGGAAGCCCTGCTTCAGCCCCGCCTGTGCTTCGCCGTGCCCGGGCTCCGTGAGGGAAGGGCGTGCGGTGCCGGTGCGGGAGCCGCGCCGCTCCAGCCCCGCCGCAGGGGATGCCCATCGCCCGCTGCTGACGGGAACCGCTGGGCTTGGTGTGAAACACCGAAAGCAGGCCGCTCGGGTGTGTTGTGGATAGGTGTAAATCATAGAATCGCAGCGTGGTTTGGCTTGGAAGGGATGCCGGAGATCATCTCCTTCCATGCTCCCCGCCGTGGAACACCTTCCACTGGGCCGGGTTGCTCTGAGCCCCATCCAAGCTGGCCTGGAAGAGTTCCAGGGATGAGGGTGAAAAATGAAAAGCGGAATGCTGCAAGGTGGTGCTGGGTGTGGGCATGAGTGACCCCTCTCGCTTGGAGAAACTGGTTTTTATACTGCTGCCCACCAGATGCTGCATTGTGCTCAATGTGACTTTAACCTTCTCAACCAGCTGATTGCCGATGCTTCCTGCCTCCCTTTTCTTCTTAAATTGGTGCAGTGGTAACCAAAATAACGTCAATTTGTTTTTTATGTTTACTGAATCTGACAAAGCCTGTTCTCCATCCTTGCTGTGGCAGCCCTTCAATAGGGGAAAGGGAGATAAGCAGCTCTGGGGTTCTTCTCCAGTAGGAAACCTACGAGGAAGATGGAAGGGGACAGTTTACAGGAGCACGTAGGGACAGGATTGGGGGAATGGATTCAGACTGAAAAAGACCAGGGTTGGATGAGATATTAAGGAGAAATTCTTCCCTGTGAAGGTGGCGAGGCCCCTGGATCCCTGGAAGGGTCCAAGCTCAGATTGGATGGAGCTCTGAGGAATCTGATCTGGTGGAAGGTGTCCCTGCCCATGGTACAGGGTTGATCTGAGGTCCCTTCCAACCCCAACCATTCTGTGATTCAGTGTCTAGACTGCTCCAGTGCTGCTGCTGATGGTGGGCATCCTCTTCCCCCAGCGTGGGTTATGTGTGTCAGCCCACCTGGTGTTGGTGTGACCCCAAGATGGGTTACAAGATTAATTGCTCTTCTGGAAGACTCTTAGGTCTGTCTTAGTTTCCTTTCCTGATTCAGAGTTGCAGCAGGATTAGGTGAATGCTAATGTATGGCTTATTTCTGGTGGCACTGGTAGGTTGAGTTAGCTGTGACATTGTGCTCCTCGTTACCAGCAATGCCTTTCCAGCTGCTGTGCACCATTTTCTGGTGGTTTGCAGCATCTTTGGAGTGCATCCAGCAGAGTTTTGTGTGAGTGATTCACATAGTGTGTTCTCTGAAGGCAGATTTTTTGTGGCAGGGTGCTGAGAAGGTTCCCAAGGATGGAGTTTGAGGTAGGAGGACAAGAATGTCTCGTGTCCTGGACATGAGATAGCAAGTTAGAGTGATTGTGCTGTCTGTTAGAGTCATGATTATATCCTAAGAATTGTTTTGAGATGAGGGTTTGAATTCCACAGATGTGTCCTGGCTGTGCTGTCACTTGATCAAGGAAGGCATCAGTCTCTAACAAGGAACCCAGCTGCTCTTTTCTGTTGCACGTTTTTCTCCCACTTTCTCTTTTCTTTATCTTAGATCTGCTTTTCACTGCATTGTGTAATGGTTTGAGGACTCAAACATTGTGGTGGTTTGTGTTTTGTTATTTTTTTTCCCCCTTCCTTCTCCTGGGGTTTGTTTAAAGGACAACTCCATTTGCTCAAAAAGCCCAACACAAGCATGTCTTTTATCTTTTCCCTTGAGTGCTAAAACTGTGAACTGCCAAGTTCAAGGTTCAGCATTTTCCCATATTATTTTATCTATTTGCATTACCCTGTCTCAGAGCACTTTAATTGTTTTGTTGTTTAACTGCCTGTTCTCCACACAAAAGATCCCAGATGAATCCTTCTGTATGATCCAGAGTATGTCAACCAAACCTTTTGTCTCTCCTTAGCGAGGATGTTGAGAGCCTCCATGTTAAGAAGGTGGGAGGGTTCCTGATATTTTGGCTCTTCCAGCCTTCCTGACAGGTGTTTAACAAAGCTGAGACACGGACATGTGGCTTTTGCACATAAATTTTCACTCCTCTCTTGGCTTGGTCCTTTGTTATCCAGAAGCCAGAGGTGATGGCAAGTTATTTGCAGATCCTAGAGTCTCATTTTCCCTATGGGAAATAGATGTATTCCATATGGGCTAGCCCAAGAGAGCATCCAAACCAGACTGATTCACAGAGCTACCTTTTATTTTGTGCTTATTTTGGCAAACCCACCGTTCCCACTCTGCTATGTGCTCCTATAAGAAGACAGCAAGGCTTGCAAGGACTTTGTGAAACTCCTGCCATTGGAATATTAAATTTGTGTGGGTTTGCAGCTGGGATGTCTTGCTCTGTGCCTTGCAGAGCCCAGCAGAGAGCCTGGCATGGTGAAGAGGGCAGCGAGAGTGAGCGTGAGGGGAAGTAACTGAGCAAGAGGAAGGAAATAGTGAGAATGAAGCATCTTGTAGTGACAAGGGTTTAGTAGCAGTATTAGTCATGTTAATCAGTAGTAGTTTTGGTGATTGAGGCACTTTCTGAAGTCGTTTTTATCACCTTGTCTGGAGCTGTTCGGAGCAGAGGTGGAAGGCGCAGATCCCTTCCATCAGGACAGGGTAGTGCTGCACCGCCAGATCCAGCTGCAGGCACGGTAATTAAGTGGATGGCAAATATGTAAATATAATTAACACAAACCACCACGTTCTGAGTGTCTGACAGACTCACAGGCTGCCACTCACAGCATTTGCTGTTCGCACACCTGCCCTGTGCTGCTGAGCTTGTTTTTTCCCGGGCAGCAGCGCAGCCGATCGATGATCGGCTTCTCCGCTTTCAGGCCGGCCTCCACACCAGCAGATTTTTCCATGTTTAGGCCAGTGGAAACTTTTGGGCTCTTTCCTTGCCCTGGGTGAGCACATGCCAGCAGTGTTTGCAGAACCCAGCACTTTGATACTGCTCAAGGTCTGTGCCAGCGGAGCCAGCGGGAGCGGCGTGCTGCGCGCTCCTCTGTGGCTCGGGAAGGCACAGTCCTGCCCGGCTGAACCTTCCAGGAGCTGCCTTCCTGCTTGGATTAGATGGCTTTGATGTGATTACTCGAGACATTGTTTCTAAGGGAATTTTTTTTTTTTTTTTTTTTTTTTTTGCTAACTTCCACTCCGCCAGCCGCAGGAATAATTCCGTGCTGCAAATCCAGCAAGGAGCTGTGTAAATGAGATATTTCTCTTGTAGGCAGATAATGTTAGTTACTGTTTTTCGTTTTCTTGAATGAGGAAGGACAAGGTCAATTTCTTGTTTGTATTAGGAATGTAATTGACACCTTGTTTTGCCACAGTTTTGCAGGCAGATGTGTGTGTTGCACTGTTCAGAAAAATGATCTGCCATGTGTCCTCTCTCTGCTAGAAATCTTCTTCATCCACCATTTTACAGAGCAGAGCTCCTTAGGTAATAATTAATTTGCAATTAGTAATTCAAGCAGCATAATTTATTTTTTATTGTTAAAGTAATGTTGCAAGGGTTGTGCCTTCACTCTTCGTACACTTTATGTCACTTCCGAGAAGTCACCTACATCTTTGTAAATAAATAATTATTACTTTGTTAAAAACTAGCACGAGCCATTTATGGACCATGCATTTGATTATTTCACTGAAGTAATCAGTTTGGGCCTTGACCTGTATTCTTAGAGATTCAAAAATTGGGATGTTACACTGCTATGAAGGAGCAGAAAGTGTTGCTAATTAGAAAAGGCTCAAAATGCAACTGAAACCAGCCAGCCAGGCTTAATGGTTCCAGTAAGAAGACACTAAGTAACTTCAACAGGCTAAATTGGAGTTTAGAGACTAGTGAAGAGATGCTATGATGGTTGAATGTGGAATCTGTTAAATGGAGGGGATAATCTGGGGGAGAAAACTCTGTTTTATGCAGCACTTTGGGTGACTTCCATAAACAGAGATGGAAACAATTTGCTACAAGTTGAAGCTAAAGCCAGCAGAGTGGCTACACAAGCCACACAAACTTTATTGAACTGTTATGCAAAGCAGAGCATTTAAAGCAGTGTGTGCCCTGAGGATGTACTCCCTTAGGATATATTCCCTATAAGATCTGGGCAGGGTAGGGGTGGAACCTTTTTGAGCAGTATTTGGCATTACAGACGTGTGAAGGCTTTTGTAAGCTGGGTGGATGTTCCAAGAGGATCCCTTAGAAACAGCCTGGCTTATGTAGCACCAGTACTTGACTTATTTTTTATTGCATTACTTTGTGCCTTCAGGATGATCCGAACAGATGATCTGAGAAAAGCACGTCTGGCTTTTCTGTTCTAGAACAGAAAGTTACGAAAGCAAGGGATGCTCTTGGAGGCCTTGACTCAGCCTGGCTGACCTAAATATAGGAGAGGAAGGAGGACTCTGTGGGCGAGGCTTGCCAGTAGGGCGTGGGGAATTGTTCCAGATCTGAGATGATTTTATGTGGCAAATATGCTCTTCATCAAACTCTCCTTTTTTCCCTAATGCTTTGCATCCATATATCCAACAAATGGTGCTGGCATCGCTTACAGTCTCTCTCCCCCAAAGTAAATGTGGGAAGGAGCAGTTTAAAAAAGTGAGATAAAAATCTGAAGACCCATCTCATGTTGGTTAAATGGGTGACTGGAGCCTGTCTTGCAATCTGCCTCTCAACTTGAAATAATCAGTTGCCTTTTTTTTGGTGTCCATGCCTGGCCTGAGTCCCCTTCAGCTGTTCCCTTGCTGTCTGAGGAAGCAGCTGTTTAGGAACTGTGATTCCTGTTTCAGTCAAGCAAGGGACTACTGGTAGGATTAACAGCATGGGAAGCCCAGCCTCTGTCCCTGTGAGCCCAGATGCTGCAGGATGTAACACTAATCATTACCTCATCCAGAAGGATGTTTTTCCAGGCCTGTTGCTGGATAAAGTTGGAGCTCAAATGCGCTTGCAAGGCTTTCAGCACTAGGAGATATATATATTTTTTTCCATCCTTTGCTTGCAAGGAGCATAATCCAGGTAGTATTTTGGGTTTGTGGAGCGAGGTATTTGTCCCTCCTGTCAAGTCAGCAGGTTGCCAAGAGCAGTGAATCTGTCTAGCTAGACTGGAGCACTCGTAGGCAATCCTTAAAATAGCAGCTCTGAAATATCAGCTGTTGTCTCGCTGGTGCTGAAATTCTTTTTGGGGAGAATGTGGGGTGTGGGGGGGAGGGGGTGAGGGAGCTGCAGTAAACCAAATTTTCCTTGAGAAAGGTGACTGTGAGGGTTTATATTAAACCCCAGAGAAGGGGAGGTGCATGGTCACTTCAATACCAGAAGCAGAGGAAGCTCCCTGATCACTGGTGCTCTTGCACTTCTGACTCCACCAGTGACACAGCTGGCTTTGCATGGAGTAGGAAAATAGCTGATTTTTGGGCTTCATCACACAGTAAAGATGAGGGAAGTGCTTAAGGGCTTCTTGTCAGAAGACATTTGTAGCCTTTAACTCTCCTTTCCTTCACCTTTTTGGTTATGGAACAAGAAGCAGGCTGAAGAACTTTCCTGGCTAATGCTGGGAAAATAAACTGGCACTGAAATGAGAACATCACATCAGGGAAAAATGTATTTCAGAAGCATCCTTATGGGCAGGCTTGGTGTAGAAGCAGTAGGTTGCAGGAAATGTAAGGCAGCTCTCAAAGGCCTCTCTGCAGAAGATTTATCTGTTGAAATTAAAGCTTGCTGTGGCACAATAAATACTAAATAAAGCAGTGCTTTGGTGGAAAGCATGTGATGGTTTCACATAGGGAGGAAGAGCCCTGCAGTGCTTGCACTGTGCAAACGACTTTAGGTAGCTGAATTAATTTTCTGTTATGAAGATGTGGAAGTTCTGCTCATGCTGTTAAAAACTCAGGGTTTTGAGGGTCTGCACAGAAATACCACTTTGATGCTGGCAGGAGTGGGCCAGAACTCTGCCCAGTGGGAGAGTTTGCAAACGTCCTCACCTAGGCCTCAGCACCAAAGGCATTTCCGATTAATATTTGGGTGGTTTCTCCTCCTGCCTTAAGCAAACTTGGCTAAGTGGCATGAGGTGTGAGGGGCAAGGCTTGGAAGCATTTCCCAGTGAGCAGAGCTAGGAGCACTTTTCTGGCCCAACCAGCTGAGAATTTTGAGTGTTGAGAGAGGAGAAGACTCCAACAAACTCTGACTAATGCTGCTGTTTCCAAAACTGAGCGTTGCTTGTTTTGGGATGTGGATGGGTGCCTAAACCAAAAACTGGGCAGAAATGGGTGGGTCCCTGGCCAAATGAAGGCAGTGTCCTCCCAAGATGGATTTGACTTGCACTTGAGCATCCATCCTGCAGTGCTGTGCTCTGTTCCTCCATCCCCTCAATGCTTCGTGTTCTACTGTGAGTGAAGTTCTGATTCACCGTGTGCTACTTCAGGGTGTGGAATTCTGAAAGGAGAGATGTTTGTCTTCAAATCGTGTGAGAAGATGTTAGTTTTGTTAGAACTTGCACATTTTTATGTCTGAAATTAAAATCATCTATTTCTGGGTTGAGGAAGGAGGGATGTTTTGGGGTTTGGATATACTTGAACATAAAAAGCACAGTTGTGGCCTAAAACTTCAAGTGACTACCTCTGACTTGAAAGTTTCACTGAATACATTGAAATAACTTTTGTTCATTTAAGGACTTAAGATCCTGTTCGATGCCAAGAAAAAATGAGTGTCTGAGCTAATTGCTCATTAAAAATGACCTAGAAGTGGGAAGTTGATTGCTTTGGGGAGTGCCTTCAGTAGGAAATAGCCTGGGTGTGATAGGAGGAGAGGTGGATTTGCTCAGTGGCATCTGCCTTGCCCTTCTGTGTGCCTGTGAGCCAGTTTGGCATGGGCTGTGGGTTTATCCACCTTGGCATGGGCTGTGGGTTTATCCACCTTGGCATGGGCTGTGGGTTTATCCACCTAAACACTCCTGCAGCTTCTCACAGTTGAGCTGGAGACGAGGAAAGTGATCTGAAAGTGCCAAATCTGAGCTGTGTTCCCATCTGAGATGTGGTGAGGAGTGAGGAAGCCTCTTCATTTCTTATTGCTTCTACTCCTGGCTGGTTTATCATCACCTCTCTTTCCTCCTCCCTGCACGCTGCTTTCCTCTGCAAGAGTGGAGATTCTTCTGTCATACAGCTTAACCCTCACTTTAGGCTTGCAAAAACACCGTGTACCTTCTGCTTCTCCAACACTTTGTGAGCTCCTGTGCTCCTGGAGACAATATTTAGATTTTATTTTTGTGTTATGTGTTGCTGTACTAGAAATCTGAGGCTTTGGTACACCGTAATTGCCAGGTGCACCACCGTGGCCATGTTCCTGTTTTTAATAGCTGGTAATCAGGTATGAGAGTGCTTGTTATCTTTGGCATGGGAAGAAATGCAAAGGCAGTAGTTGGGTCTCAGGGCTGCAGTTTCCTTTCCTTTTAGCTCTTGGAAGGTTTATGTAAACAAGACTGGAATATTCAATTTGTATCCAAACTTCTGAGTTTATAGCAAGATGGTATCTCCAACTGGCTTCCTCAAAAATAGAGCTGGGCTTTTCCTACATGATGTCATTACTTGCAGTTTTTTGGATGTAATTAGTGTCAGATTGATTTATCTCTCCCAGGGCGGCCGAGTTTACTGGAAGAGAGTTCCACAAAAGGAGTTTATTTGTGTGTTTGCTGGTGTAGCTGTTTGGGCAGTGACTTGTGTGTTAATATTGCCTGCAGTGCGGTGCTGGTGCCTCTGTCCCACTGATGATTCTCTGCAAACCATTCCCCAGCCCAACAGATGCTCTGCTCAGACAGGGAATGTAAAGGAGTAATATTTCTTCCCTCCTGGTTTCTGCTTGTGCGTATCTTGTGACCTTTCCCTTCGCCAGCATCTGATTTAAATTTAATATTCCCTTTTTTCCCTTTGCCCTCCTCTTTTCAGTACTTCCTACGTCCCAAAATAACCTTTCTCTAATCCCACTGAATACCATGTTTAGTTGAGTCTGTCTCTCGTGGCTGCCTTTGCCAGCCCTTTCCAGTAGGCAGAAATGGAATACAGGAGGGTCTGGCACGCTAAAAGCTGGGTCGGGTTTTTAAACTCATTCCCTCAGGTCAGATGGATTTCAGGCATCCCCACTTGGGTCTTCTAATTATGGAGCATTTATCAGCTAACATGCTGGGATGACAGGAGAGCAAGGAAAGGCTCTTGGTGTGCCTCACATGCAGAAAAATCCCTGAGCTCTGGTCTCCTATCAGACTCTTGTAGCTTCACATTTTTTCCCTTTTAAAACGCACGTTGCTTCAGAGTCAGATAGTTGAGATATGTTCTGTTTTTATCAGTGCCAAAGTGCTGCAGTCTTCACACAAACCCATGAAATTGTATTTGCTTCTGCTGACTACAGAGGAAACAGCCTACTGCTTTGGGGTTTTGGTTTTTTGAATCCGTATTTATGTTTTGTTTCTCTCTGGTCGCAAACTCGAAGTTCTTTCAACAGACTTATAGTAGATACAACTCTTAGGAAACAAGTCAATTTTTTGATGGTCTACAGCCCCTATTTCTTTGCTGTGCAACTGTGCATTTCCCATAAGCTGTTTTCCTTAAAAAGTCCGTTCTCCCATATGAAAAAAAAAATGTGTGTGTTGGTCTTGGTTTGCTTCCTTTGCTGCTGCATGTGCTCTAAGAGGATTTACACTGACAAATATGTTGAACCAACATCTGTTGAAAATGAAAGTGGGCTTTTGGGACATGTTTTGTGATACCCAAAGGTCACTCTGCTCCATTGTCTCTAGCATATGAAATTGAAATCTGCCCCGATGTGAAATGAGTGTGTTGGAACAGTGATGTGACCTAACCTTTACATGAACTGTGGAGGAATCCAGGGGCTCTGGGAAATACTGTGGATGCAAGAGATAATGTTGGTGTATGTAGAGAATGTCACTGTTTTATTTATAGAGGGTTACACTGTGTTTTTAGGAATATTTGTGCATTCTTGTTTAATTACCCTGGGGGGAAAAAAATCATTATTTGGTGAACTGGAGCAAGTGAAGAAAGGTTCTCTGTATGTGCTGGTGAAGTGATTTTGTATCACTGATGGGATAAGCACATCCTGTCAAACTGAGCAATAATTTTCAGTCAAGAGGTAACCCAGAACTTTCTGTCTAACCAACCTACAAATTTAGCATTAGAAAATAAAGATCAGTGGGTTTGCAGGGCTGTTACAAAAACCTGGCCTAATTTTTTTAGGGGAGACTGAACCTGCTAGAAGAGAAACAAGCTTTTTTTAGGGATCTGAATTATCCAGAGATGCTTCTCTGGGGTCTGCTGCCTGTGCTGCTCAAGGGCTGCACAAGGCTCCTCTTTAAGTCTTCCCACTATAAAATCAATACCAGTGCACCCAAAAAAAAGTCTTTTTGCTCTGTGAGTTACAGCAATCAGGTATAAACCCCTCAGGAATAACCTTTCTAAGATTTCCTCGCTGCACCTCAGGAACTGGTAGAAAACCTTAAGGGAATTGGGGTTTCACTGTAATTTCCTCTAATAGAATGTGATTCTCCAAGGGCTCAGCTTTTCCTGCTGCCCCATCCCGTTCTCTCACTACTCGTTGTTTCTTTGCCATTTTTCAAACACAGCTGCTCCTGACCTTAAGCTTACAGGTCTGCACAATTTGAGTGTTAAACAGTTTGTGTGACAATTTATACTTCTATCTGCTGGGTGGTTAAGGCTGCTAGGGAAAAATGGAGCAGGCAAAGGAAGGAGCTGGTGGCATTCTGTGATTTCCAGGATCCCAGTAAAATTCCAGTCAAACCAGCTGTGGAGGTCCCTCTTGCTGTACCCCTAGCCAAGGTGTGTGTAGCGCCCAGGAGCACATTTCCAACTGAATTAATTTGTTGGTGAGAGGGTTAGGGCACAGCTTCTGCAGGTAATCCATTAGTGCTCAGCCCCAGTTTGGAGGCAGTAATCCCCTGCCACCCCCACACAAAAGCTGTCCAATCGTTTCTCAAACAATGCTGCTTTTTTAGCCCTAATCCCAGTTGAAGGGTGGGTTCAGCGCCATTGCTGAACTCTGGGCAAGTTCTCTTGCCATGTCCTGGCTCTCCCTCGGGGAATTCCTCTTCCCAGGAGGGAGAGGATTGTGGAGTGATAGCAGCATGAGAGGGTAACAACTCCTGTCCACCAGCCAGGTAAGACCATCTTACACATTTCTGAGCTGATTGCAGTAGTGACATGCAGAGAACAGTGCAGCTTTAATTTTTTTTTAATTTTTTTTTAATTTTTTTTTTGACAGGCCTCTTAAAATTGCTGCAAAACTGTGAATTTTTTTGTTTTTTTTTTTAAAAACCTGGTTCCCTGTGAAATATCCTCTGTGTGCTTTTTCTGCAAACTGAGTGCAGGACTTGGCTCCTCTCCTGGAGCGCCGTGGTTTCAGCGCCGTTGCTAAATGTCTGAACTTTGATATTTGTGCTTGAAGGACAGAAAATCCCGTCCAGCATGCTGTAGTGGAAGCTGTTATCCATCCTCTGCAGCATCCAGCTGTACTAACAAGAAAAGCCCAGCTTTTTTAAGGTGGTTTCTCTGGATTTAGACACTTTCCCTTCTATCAGATTTGCTCTGAGCAGGTTGTGGTGTTCCCGTGGTGGATGTTACAAACGGAGACTTTCAGGCTGTGTTTGAAGTGTTCTGCCTTTCCCTTGAGAATGTGAGTTAGCCTGAGGGAGAGCTGTGGGCTATTTCCTGTAGCAGAATATCTAAATTAACCAGAAGCACAGTCCCTCTGCAGGAAGGTGGTACAGCTTGAAGAATTCCATGTAATTCTTTCCCACCTGGATCTCTCCAAACACTTCTTACACAAAGAAGTGGTCCAGAGCTTAACAAAAATGTGTAGCAGTGAGGGGCATGAAAAATCACAATTTTTACAATAATTCCCTTGTATATGGTGATTTATTTTTGATTTACAGGAGTTGCTCTCATGTGGCAAATTTGAAATATGGCTTGTTTTATATATAAAATAAAAACAGTCACCCCTGTGTCTTCTAGGGTCCCTTATGCAATATATTTTATATACTGCACTTCTGATCTTCTCCAGTGCTCATGATGACTCTGGGCCCTTCTTTTAGATTTCATATCAAATCAGTGCAGTTGGAGAGGGTGAAAAACCAGTGCCTTGCAGCTTGTAACCATTGCACAATATCCAACAAAACAGCACATTGTAAACATAATAAAATGGTCTATTAACAAATTGCTTTATTAACTCTAATCAGTCTAAAGAGCTAAATTTAATTAAATCTGCTTGTGGATGAGAACATTCCACTCATGGAAGGGTGCACTAAAGGTCATCTCCTGTTTTGAATCTTAATGTTTGCATGTGAAAGTTTGTTTTGTCTTTCATTTGCGTGAGGTCAGGCAGGGATGTGCCTTTAAGGGTTTATTATTATTAATTATTTGAAGAGGTTTTGTCTCCCTGCCTTTTTGTGAGAGAACTTAGGAATATACCTATAAGGCAGGAGGAAAAACTTTGTCTATTAGATGTATGTAGTTGTAGGTATTTAACACTTTTTGAAGTGGAAGTGATGTGCAAAAGGAGATGGAACCCTTTGTTCTGATACTGTTTTGAACTCCCACTTATTAAAGTACTTAACTCTAAATAGTAATTGGTTTTTTAAATATCTTGAATTTTAGGTCAATCCTTTCCAGGGCAAAAGACTGTTAAATGAGGAAAAAGGAGAATATCTATTTTTAGATATATGGCTGGAAAATGCCACTGAGTGCAGATGAAACCTTTTTCACTACTGAAAAGTTGTCTTGGATTTAATTTTTTAAAGGATGCTCAAACAGTATGGAGTGTCCACATTTCTGAGTGGCTTCTACAGCATTATCCCTTGTTTGAACATTTTTATATTAAATTTTTTGGAAGAAGGCTCTGGACATCTACCTTACCATGAGAGTGTTCCAGCACGCTGATTTTTGTCCTGCTGTCAATAAGCTGTGGGACTGAGGATCAAAACTGTTACAAGAAGAGTTTAGCAGAGATCAAATAAAAATTATTTTGACTCCCTGACAGTTTAAATAGTGTTGATAGCAACAGATAACGTGGGGTCTGGGTAACCTGGTTTGATTATGCAGTCTGGTCACAGACTTTAAAAGAAATGCGCCTGAGGTGAGGAGTGCTGAGCAGTCAGTGCTGCCCAAATGCCAAATGCTGGAGCAGAGAACAGGAGTTCTGGGAGCTGGACAGGTTAAAAATCCTTCAGCAGTCATTAGAAAAATTAATTTCCCTTGTGTTTATTGCATTAGGCTCCAGGAAGTTCCACGAGCTGACACCACGGGCATGGCAGGAAATCCTGCCTGGCAGCCACAAGTCTCAGTGTCACCTTGGGAAGGCCTGCAGAGTTCTATAAATTTGATCATTTGTTATACCTGTGTTGTTATATACCTGTGCATAAGTGACTGCTGAAAACCTCAGGTGTTTTTAATTCTGTGTGCAGAGTTTTATAAATTTGGTCAAGGGTAACTGTGTTATACCTGTGTTGTGTTACTGCTGAAAACCTTAAGTGGTTTTATTCCTGTGTGGGATAAAACACCCTCTTCTGTGAGTAAATGCACAATGAGTTTCTTGGGTGTATTTTTAATATTTAAAAAAAGGCTGGGGAGGCAGAGGGGAAGGAAACAGCCCTGGGGGGAAAGGTGAGATGCTGGTAGGGAGCAGCTGATAAGTTCTGATGGCAGCAGCGGTGCAGCTCTGTCACTCCTGCAGAGTTTGTCTCCTCCTGGCCTCAAATCTTTCTTTCTACTGCTTTGAACAATGTTCTTTACAAAAGGCTTTGCAAACTTAAAGAAACTCCATAATGAAGTGTAAGTGGTAGGTGTGAGGGCTTTTTTTCAAAGACTCTCTGCGCTCCTGCTCCTTGAGAATTATGGGGTGCTTTGAAAATAAATCCAAAGGGGGATTTTTTTTTTTTTTTGCCCCCCTCATCCAGGAGAGCTTGGATTTGGCGTCAGGCAGGCTGTAAAATTCAGACACACTGTGCACCAGACAGGCAGTTTATATATAGAAGCAACACACTTCTAGTACTGTCTTTAATGTGCTAAGCTTGACAGAATTCCATCTGAGATGCAGTAAGTGGTTGTTGCTCTGGCTGGGTTTGCTAGCTGATGAAGGCTGGGGGAAAAGAGGGAAGGTGTGCCCTGGCACATAAGGGAAATGCAGATAATTAACATCATACATGGAGTTGTTTCCTTCAAAATACTATATGTGCTTTCAGAAGGGTCAATAAAGCAGTTATGTGATTTATTGATTTATTTATTGTCACACTCTTCACTTTGCTTTTGCCTCAGTTGTACAACAGGAGAGCAGACATGGGGTGCAGTGAGATGAAATATTCATCCCAATGCTGCCAAACCAGGACAATTATATAAATTGATTTAATTTCCAGTTCTGTAGTGTTTCAGGGGGTTCTTTGTGAAGTGTGACCTGATTGTGCAGGGAACACCTTGGGAAGTACAGAAATGAGATTTTTTTAAATTTAACATAATGGGCCTAGTTGATAATGTTTTATGCTTAGTTATTTATTTGATACAGCTTTTCTTGCACAATAGTTTTAAAACCAGTCCTATTTTTATAGGACATGAAAATACTTAGGCAGGGTGGGAGTCAGCAATAAATATTTTTATTCCCTAAAGTGGTGGCTCTTGGCCAATATCTGTGCTCTTACTTATCAGCTGCTGGTCTTAATTCTGCTGAATTCAAACTTTTTTTTTTTTTTAATCTCTGAGAAGCAGGAATAATTATTTATGCATGATTCCTGCTCCTGAGTGTTGTTTCATTAATGAGAGGCTGTGATTCCACAGTTCTTGAAAGGAGCTCATTCAAGGGCCTGGCTGTGCCACTGCCCTGTGTGACACCGTGCAGCTCCATCAATAGAGATGGCTTCAAAGTGTCCTTGTGTTTTCCTAAGTTTTATTGAAGATGGAGTCCCTTGAAAGATTGTATGGCTGGCAATGCTCAGTATGATACATTTAATTTTTTTCTCATAAAAAAGAAATGAAATCAAACTTCCAGTGTAAAGGTCTGTCTTAAATAAAAGTTATCCAGAGTGGGGGCAGGATCTGAGCACAGCAAGGAATTTTCACTGTGTTGGTTTATCTCCTCATCCAGCTTGGTTGCTTATGCTGTGAGATTATGCTGCATAAAAATGAAATCCCAAGACAGAAAAAAAAAAACCCAAAAAAACCCAAACCCCACACACTTACAGCTTCCTAGAAGTTTTGTCAGTCAGTGCTTATTTTAGAAATGGACTAGTTCAGGGGCATGAGAGAAAATTATGGTAATGCCACTGAATGCTTCAGTAGTCAGATGTCAAAGCACTCTGCATTTGTTTTGCTTGAATGCCATTTAATGTTGCTGCTTTTAGAAGATAATGTTCTGCTTGCTCACTTTCATGCATCCCATGCTGGCATCAGCTGTCTCCATTATGGAATGTTCCAAGCTCATCAAATGCAGAAGTTTCAGTCTTCTTTTTGGTTACTCTTAAGTGCAGGGCAGAAATCTGGTGGCTTTTTCTACCATAGCTGGAAATTCCAGGGGAAAGGGAATGGAAATGGAGAATGAGCTTCCCTCACTTGGACATGGATTCAAACCAGGAGCAGAGTGATCCTGGCAGAGACCTCTGGGAAAATCTGTCAAATGCCACACTGTGCACTGTAACACTTATTCAAAAGAGGAAAAAAGGGAAAATGAATTGATTGTGGGGGAAGAAAATGAGGAGAAAAATAAGAAAGGTGTTCTTATACCTTAAAATATATTTGAAAGCAAATGTTGGTGTTGATTTTACCAGCTGCTTGGAAGTTGTGCCATAATTAAGGGAGGGGCCATGAGCCTTTGTGTCCATCCAGGGCACCAGTAAAGAATGAGAGCAGAACCCAGTTATGGTGCATCTTTATCCTCCTCTCTCAATTCCCAAGCGCTTGCTTCCCTCACTTTTCCTGTTGCTGGAGAGGTGAAGCAGTGCTGGCTGTGGGATGGTGTCACCCTAAGGTTCTGTCTTCCCCTCCCTGCTGCTGACTCACATTTGCACCCCAATGGCAAAGTTAACCCCTTAGAGGAGCAAAAATAATAACTCTTCTGGGAACACCCAGTGCAGGAAAACTACTGTCCTTTCCTTTTTTATTGTCCTTTGGGGTTTGGATTTTGCCTCGGGGCTGGAAATGTACTGAGCAGTTCTGCAGGCTGAAGTAGGTCAGAGCGTGAACTGTCTCAGCCTCTCTGGTTCAGGTGTCACAGAGCTTTTCTGCTTGCTGGCTAACTTTCAATTCCATTCTGAAACAGATTAGAGGTCGGTGGCAGCTTTTTTTTGGATACAGCATCTTGGGTATTAGCAAAACCATTGCAGGAAATGCCTTTTTAATTTTTGTTTCTTGAAGAAGACCTGTCTTTTCCTGCCTGGATTTGGCAAGGTAAGAAGCCAGAATTGAAGGATTATTGAGATGAATTGACTGGAAGGTTAACCTTGCTGTTGATAGTGCTTCACTATCTCCATGTCAGGATGGTTTTAATCTAGTGTTGGTCTCTAGCATCTGAAATCTATTTTAAAGTGATTACATTGGGTGGAATTGCACTTCAGAAACCACAGCCTGAATTCAGCAGAAATTGCACTGGACTTTCTTTTGTGACTAAAAGCTCCCTGGTGCAATGGATGTTATCTTAGGATACTTCTAGAAGACAAGGATGTATTTAAAAGCAGTACTGATTTACTAGCAGAATCTAGAGAAAATGAGCTTTTGTGCCTGGCAGTTCTTCTCCTCCTCTAATTCATCTTCTTTCCAGTGCAAATTTGAGAAGTTGTGTCTGTGTGTCCCCAAAGTTTGGCAAGTTCAAAATATATAACTTTAAATATTTAATTCTGGAGAAGAGACTCAGTAGGACTTATGAATGAGGTGAAAGAATAGACAGGACAAGCCAAGAGACTCTTTAATAGTTCTGGCTGCTTTTGTATGTAGTGCACCTTTCATCACTGCTTTTGGACTGGAGTCACTTCCTCACAAAAAAATCCAAGATTTTTGGCATCCTGGCTCTTCTCTTAATGTAGCTGCAGCAGTGTTAGACCACGACTGCTTAGCAGTAACCTCAAAGAACATTTTGAGGAGAAGAGCTGGAAAAGTATCCTGGTAAAGTTCAGGAGCAGAGCTGTCCCTTCATCTGTTCCTCCCACCCTCAGCACTACCAAGTGATGTGTGTGCAAGCAAAGGGGGCAACAAATGACACCTCTGAATGGGCTGGGAGTGCTCATGTTCACCTACTTCTGGTAAAATGTGAAAAAAACTCATTTAGAGACCTTTGCATTCTGGCTGTGGCTGAGGATTTCTCCCATGCAGGAGGGCTGAGAGCTTAGCTCATCTCTTTTACGAGATTATGTCGCAATCACTTGGCATCTGAAGCCAAGCTTTGTCAAAAAAGACATTGAAGATGACAGCTGAGAGCTGAAGAACTGGCACACCTAAAAGGGGAGGGACTTGTCACACTTGTAGCTGCTCAGATCCTGTGCAGGGTTCTCTGAAGATGCTGCAGATGCAATATTAACCTTCCCATATGGTGTGTGAAATTGGAGTTTGAGGGACAGGAAATGTGTATGTGACAACTGCAGCTGAACCAGCCTCTGTTGGACACCTCCCTGTGCTCTCCCAGCTTGGCAGCTCTAAGTTCTCCCCTATTTCTCCTCCTCATAGTGGCAGTGTCTGCTTTTCCCCTTGGGACAGTCATCCAGGTGTCACTCCTTACCTAAAAACCAGATTTCCTAATTGCTGCAAAATACCAGTTGAGGTCTGAGCCTAAATATATCCCTGATTTTCACTTGACGAAGCATGGCACTCCAAATAGGTGTGGAAATTAAAAGATATATATGAAAGCTTAAGAGGAGAGCATCAATTCTTTTCAACACTTCCTCAGAAGCCCATTTTGTATCTCCAAGTGAATTTTGAAAGGGCTGTTGCAGACTCATAGTTGGATGCTAAATCTTGTCCACAGAGATATTCATGTTTATCAGTTTCAGCTGCTCGTTGTACTGAGTGAAGCAGTTCCATCAGCCTGAGCAGTTCAGGATGACAGATGATCAAATTGATTCTTAAAAAAAAAAATAAAAAACAACCCTCAAAAAATTGCTCAAAGCTTTGATTTGTACTGGTAATTATGGGTAAAGACCTCTCTGAGTCTTACAATTAACTTTAATAACCTCATAAATATTCTCCAAATATAATTAAGGGAAATTACATGTTAGGGAAATAAAGATTAAGTGGCTGTGTTGGTGAGGACTAATAGGCCCTAGCAGAGCTGTGATTTACAAACAAGACCTCACAGAGAAAGTGGCAGCTGTCTGGCAGGGATTTTGTTGACACTTCTACTTCGAGGAGATAGTATTGTTTATGCACCTTGTGCAGCAAAATTAATAATTATATTGGATAATTTAAGACTGGTCAACACTAACATCACCAATCTGTGCTTGGATTTTTGAAGGCTTGAAAGGTAAGTTCAGCTTGAATCTACTCCCCTCACCCTTTTTCCCAGGGGATGGGAAGGGTGAGAGAATCTTCCCCAGAGTCATTCCCAGGCAGGGAGGCACAAATAAGGAAGGGCTGTGTTACATGAAGGAGTTATGGGAGTTATTTGGACTTGCTCGACAGCTGCAGCCCTCTGCTCTCGTGTGAATGGTTTCCTTTTGGTCACAGTGCTTATTTTAATGAACTCCATCTGCACAGAGCTCAGTCCATCACAGAGAGCAGCTCATGATCCCTGTGGATGCACTGTGCATGCCATGAGTTGTCCAGTCTATCAGGTTGCACATGAAAGCTGGATATGAAAACGAGCTCATCATCTGCAAAATTTATTTTATAGCAAACTCCCTGGGGGGGGGGGGGGGGGGGGTTGGTTGTCATTTGGTTTTAATTTTTTCTTATTTTTCCTCCCTTCCCCTCCAAAAGTCATGATGATAGTGGCTTACCATTTGGGATTTTCCTGCAGTGGAAAGTAATCTCTGGTTTTACTCAGATATTGGTGTAGAAACTCGATGTCCTGTCCTTCAACCTCTTGCCAAGACAAATATGACAAAGGAAATACAGAGTGGGATTATTTTTAAAGCAAATTCCATCTGAAATAAAAGAACTTATTTTAAAACAGAAATAAGGAAGCAGAATCAAAACAGAAATAAGAAAAAGAACGTAGATTTGTTAATAAGACTTAATTTTTAGCCTCAGCTTGCTCAGGTAAAGTTGCTTCTGCCTGAATCTAAATATATGAAGGATGGCATCCATAGCTTACTGGGAATATATGGTGCAGCATATTTTCCTTTTCCTCTGCCATAGGTTGCACATAAATCCTCAAACAGCTCACCACACCAAAAATAAGGCTGTAAAAATATCTGAGCACATGGAAAAATAGCTCTCCTGTTGCTAGCACATCAGAAATTAAAAGAATTAGACTGTTTGAGGCACTAGGCGGGGACCTCTTAAATTAGTAACAATTCCCTGAACACAAACATCCAGGTTTTAGGCAGATTTCTGGAAATGAGCAAGGCAGTGCTGGCACTGAGATGACAGTTCCTAAGTAGTATTCCAGAGGAAGTGTTTGTCTGAGGGCTTGAACAATTTCCAGCAGCTGCCATTTTGCAACCAAAAGTGTGCCAAATTAGGTAATTTACGTTGCTTTTTCGCTCTTTGTGCTCCACTTGCTTCTCCTTAGATTGCAGCATCGACACAGAGAATTCCTGCCTTCATCTGGGACTGCCTGAGAGCATGAATTAGTCACCTGAGCACTTCTAATAATCTTAAAATGACGCTGTGGAGGGGAGTTAATGCCTTAGACTGTCGCTGGTGGGATCTGTAAACTCTCATCTGCAGCTGTCTGGTCTGTATTGATAAGGAATTGCTGTTGCAATTGGATGCCTCTGATAACAATTAGGATGGAAGAGATGCAGAAAAGAAACTCAGCTGTTAATCTGGGCATGGTCTGCTGCTGGAGGCTCCTTGGTGCCTCCTTTGGACACTTTCTGATAACTTTCTGTCCTCCTTATATTGTGGTGCCCAAAAGTGCAAGCAGTGATCTCTCCACTCAGTAATCTCAGTCTCCCAGGCAGATTTGGGAGCACTCTCAGTGCTTTTCCTCTTAATGAAAAGTTAATGCCACCCACTCCCCACAAATCCTGTGGAAGCAAGAAAGGGAGAGTATTTTACAACTTCTTCTGATTGGCACAGCTAAAAGGTGCTAAAATTCAGGATACTGCAGCTTCTTGGTCCTGTTCCTTAGGCATTTCTTCAGTTCAAGTTTAAAGATGACTTTAATATCTTAATCATCAGAATACAGGATGTTCATTCCTAGACTTCAGCCACAAACTGAGCTGTTTGTGTCTGGTGTGGCTGAGTCTCATTTCTGTTCAAAGGAAGCAAAGTTTACATGGATGCTCTTGTTCTCCTGGTGAAGCAAGAATTCCTTGCTGTGTCTCCAGGCAGCTTTTTTACAGCATGTGTGGCTTTCATCGCTTCCAGCCCTGAAGTTGGGAATAAAAACATTCTTTCAGGTGAAACCAAGTGTTCTTGAAGCATTTAGCCTGTCTAGATTGTGCTCTGTAGGACTGAACTTCCATTGCTCCCAGGGCTGTGGATGCTTAGGCAGTGGGGGTGACTTTAGTTGTTTTCATGATCTTCTCCTTTTTCTGTTTGTAATAAACACTCTGCTCAGGTGTATGAACAAACTAAGTGTCAGCTGGCAAAAATAAAAACCAATGCTAAACACGGGCTGAGAATAAAGGGATTGGGACTGGATTAACCAGGATTTTGCTGGAGAACTGGGTTAGAAATTCACTGTATCATGTGCCAAGGTTCCTGTCTGGTTGAATTTGCTGAAATGTTGAGTTTTAAAAATTGCAAAACTAAAACAATGACAGACCCTGCTGTACTAATGGTGTAGCTGATGGGTATTCCAGATTTTCATGTAGGCTGTTGTTGATGTTGGTTTAAGTTTAGATTTGGAAAAATCAAGACACTGCCCATTTTTAAATGCAGTATTGTGTAAATACCTGTGTGTTAACAAAGCTTAGCAACTTTTTATTTAAGACCACTTCATCCCTAAGTCCTCTGGAGCAGCATGGACACTTTGAAACCTGTCAGCTGCCAGTGAATTTGAAATCAAAAGCCTGAGGCTCAAATCTGTGAAAATATTTTTTTTCACTATCTGTCTCTCAGTCACTTAAAAACCCCACCTTTATAGTTTTATGCAATTTTTAACATCGTGGCCATGCAGTTAAGGGTCAACTCAGAGACCTTGTAGTGGTGTCCCTCCACTGTGGCTTTGTCACATCAGGGCTGATGTGAACATTGCACAAATCCTGGTCTTGTGTTCTCTGAATGCTTGAAGAAAAGTAGGTTTGAATCCGTGAAGCTGAAAACCTGTTTACGAGTATTTGAGGTAAAAGGTTCATATTTAAAAGATTGATTTGCATAATTTCCAGTCTGAGCAGTGGTTGGTAATGGTGGTGACAAGAAGAGACAAAGTACGTTTTAAAATAATGAAAAAAAGGAATTTCTCAAAAAGTTTTTGTATTCCAGTTTCTCTTGGAAATGGTTTCCTGGAAAGCCTGGTGATGTGTAGATGGACCATTGCTTGGGAAGCTGGGACTGAGAGTGCCTGGGGGAAGTGCAGTGTGAGTCCAGTGGAGTGATCTTTGAGTGCTTTAGTGAACACATTTTAAAGATAAAACCGGCACAAGAACTGTGCTGAATCCACGATGAAACGCCCCTGTAGCACAAAGGGTTTAAATGTCACTGTGAGGCATGAAAGTCTTGGTTTGAGGAGAAAAGACTATTTTTGTACAGCTTGTGCGCTAGAAAAAAAAAAAGTGGTCACATAACTGTCAATTCTGATGCTTCTTTAAGATCAGGAATATAATATTCCACTTATATTTAGCAGAACTGTGGCTCTGTGTGAACGCTTGAACATTTGTTCTTTTTGTAAAGGCTATGAGCAGCTCTGTGGGATTCAGGGCAGTGCTGGTGCTTTTTGACCTCTGAGGGGCTGCAAAGGTGGGGTTTTAAGTACTCTTCACGTTAAGACAACATAGAAAAGCCCATAAAACCCCACAAAATAATTATATTTATAAAGAGCATTGTTGCCAGCAGACAGGCAGGAATCCAGTTTTGGAGGGTGATGTGTGCTGTGAGGAACATGCAGCTTTTCCAGAGTCCTTTCCTGGCTTTCCTGTCATCAGAAAGGCATTTGCTCGTAGTAAATGCATTTAATGAAACTAATTTTAGAACTACAGGTCAGCACTTAAATTTGTTTTCTCCTTGTTAGTCTCACAGCTAGATCAGGCTCTAAATTTTATAACAAACAGGACTTCCAGGTCTGATTTCTTCTCCCTGTGCCAGGGCTGTCTTTCACACAAACGAAAGAACACAGTTGTTGCCAGTTTTGTACCCTTTCTAAGTCAGATTCCATTTTTTAACACTTGAATCATATTTCCAGCGCTGGGGTGGTGCTTCCCCCCCCCTTTCTTACTCAATTTTCCCTTTGTTCCCTCTCCTTTATTTCTTTTGTTAGCAACAGAAATAGCGGTTGCGCAAATCAGCGCCGTTGTCTCGGGGAGACATCACAGCGTGAAGGTGGTGAAAAATGGCCAGTTTTCTTTCCTTTTTTTTATTTATCTTTCTGCACTGACACACCACACAGGGATGAGCAGGAAAATCACTGATTTCCTATGATTTTCCAGCCTGTGGCTGGACAGGGAGCAGTGGGGTGGTTGGTTCAGCTGGGCTGAACCAGGGGGACTCTGAGTATCCCTTGTGTGAAAAACGCCAATCACTTGTTTTTTAAAATTTTGAAGGTTTAATGATAATAAAATGGTTTAAAAAATAGCAATATAATTAGAGTAATAATAATTTGGACAATCTGAATTAGGACAATATGAGACAATAGAAACAAAGAGTTATGGACATCTGGGTACCTTTTTCGTGGAAAGTAAGCCCAAAAAAGGACCCACGTTAACAGAGGATTAACACTTAAAAGCAACAGCCTGTTGCATATTCATACACCTCATACATGGTGCATAAATTCCATTCAAACACAGGATTCTGTCTGGGCAGTGTCAGTTTCTTCCTCTGAATTCTAACAGAGTCTTCATGGCTGAGCGAGGCAGGAAGAAGTTCATTTCTTCTGATAATGGGACAATAAATTCTCTTTCTCTGAAAGATTCAGGTGTCCTGTGACTGCTATCTTGCTGTGAGTCCTTTCTTTAGAAAAAAAGTATCCTACATAGCACAGTTTCTATTTTAACATTTTGTTATAACCCAAAACTATATTTAACAGAGTACTTAAGAGAATTAATACACCATCACTTTCTAACACAACACACATAATATTCATTTGAATATTTGCGAAAAGCCAATCCTAAAACGCGCATTTTTCATTCTCACCTTGGCATCCGAGCCGGGCTGATCCCTTGGAGCAGCGTGGCTGGAGTGCCAGTGCCATCTGTCCCCTGTCGCTTGCATCCGTGTGTCCAAGGCCGGGCTGTCAGTGCTGCGAGGGGACAAACGGGCTGGGGCTGGGTGGCAGCTGCAGTGCCTGCTCCAGGCATTAATTCCCTAAGGAGATCCGATCAAGCCGTGCCTGCGGAGTGGGAACAGCGCGGGAGCCGCGGGTTCAGCGCTGGAGAAACGCGTGAATTCCTCCTGGAAATGCCAGAGGGAACGTTCAGGCTCTGCGGCTGCCCCTGTGCAGGGGGCACCCTCTGCACTGAGGGTTTTAAGGGGTTTTGAATCGGCCCGTTTGGGGTTCTTCCTGCTGGCAGGGATTTGGTGGCCCCCAGGAGGGTTTGGTGGCCCTGGCAGAGTTTGGTGACCTCCAGGAGGGTTTGGTGGCCCTGGCAGGGTTTGGTAGCCCCCAGGATGGTTTCTTGGCCCTGGCAAGGTTTGGTGGCCCCCAGGAGGGTTTCGTGGCCCCAAGGAGGGTTTTGCGTCCCTGGCAAGGTTTGGCTTGGTGGCCCTGGCAGGGTTTGGTAGCCCCCAGGGGTGTTTGGTGGCCATGGCAAGGTCTGGTGGCCCCCAGGAGGGTTTGGTCGCTCCCAGGCTTATTTTGTGTCCCTGGCAAGGTTTGGCTTGGTGGCCCTGGCAGGGCTTGGTAGCCCCCAGGAGGGTTTGGTGGCCCTGGCAGGGTTTGGTAGCCCTGGCAGGGTTTGGTGATGGTTTGGTGGCCCCTGTCAGGATTTGGTGGCCCCCAGGAGGGTTTGGTGATGGTTTGGTGGCCCTGGCAGGATTTGGTCGCCCCCAGGAGGGTTTGGTGGCCATGGCAGGGTTTGGTGGCCCCCAGGAGGGTTTGGTGGCCCCCAGGAGGGTTTGGTGGCCCCCTGGAAGATTTGGTGGCCCTGTGAGTTTTTGGTTCCACCTGCTGCTGTTGGTGGAAGGACGTGGCAGAGGCTCAATCCTGGACATCATCAAAGGAAAACAAACCTTTCATCTTGTCTTGGTGGTGGTGAGAATTGGTTGTTACTGCAAGGTCACAGCAAGATTTAAAAGCTCGAGCACATCCAGGGAGAGTGGTCAATACTCCCAGCTGCGCAGTTCTGTGGGATTTACAGGACTAATAAAAAACACAATGCACAAAGCGGGAAATAGGATAAACACTTAAATTTCCTCATAAAAGAGATGGCAGGAATGAAAGCTGTGCAATGTTTTGCTGTAAGGAGGTGGGAGTGTATGACTTTACTGTGACTGTGATCAAGCTTTCCTTTTCCAGAGTCTATTTAATCCACGGGAATCTGCATGGAAGTCAGGAATGTATTCTAGGAGTAGCACACTAAACCTGTCACCTACTTTGCTACTTATGTGCCATTTTGAGAACAAAAGCTAAAGCATGTGAACCATCTAATATAGAGCAAATTTCGTGTTTAACCCTGCTCAGCTGAGTGGTTTGTTGTATGGGGGTGATGGTATTGGCCAGATAAATCAGGTACTGCTGACCCTGTAATGGTGTCAGTGTTGTGCTTGCATCGTCCATCACAGCTAGAATCCTTATGTAGTCAAATATTTAGGCAGGCAAGCTGTGTTCTCAGCTGAATCTCACCAGAACACCAACATTTAAAAGGGTATTTTATAAGTAAGAGATGAAAAATCCTTATTTGTGAAGAGTAAATATTGCAACCTAGCTGCAATGATATTCTGTTGCTTTTCAGTGGATAATTTATCTCACAAGGTGATACCTGGTGAAAACAAACGAAGAGTATCAATTAAATAGTTGAAGGGTATCAATATTAATTTTGTATCAATCTCTTAAAATGAATCATCTTGGTTGTGTTTTTAGTGGGAGAATCAGCCAGAGGTGATCAGATCATCAAAAATGGTTCAGAAGTGGCCACCAGAGAGGCAGAATTAAAGCATGAACGAGTGTGTGCTGTGCCCTTTGCAGTGGGGCAGCTGGGCTCTCCTTTTGGCACCTCCCAAGCCATCCTTGGGCCTGGCTCTGCAGAGCCTGTGTTTGTTTTGCTGCCTGAGATAAGCTCAGCAGGGTCCCGTGCCTGAAATCCCATCTGTGAAATCCCAGGAGCTGCTGGGCTGGCATTCTGTGCCTGGTGCTGGGAAGTGGGACAGGGCTGGGTGGGCTGGCATTGGGAAGTGGGACAGGGCTGGGTGGGCTGGGCATTGGGAAGTGGGACAGGGCTGGGTGGGCTGGCATTCTGTTGCAGGGGGATACAATATAAGAAAATAAAGGTAGTATAGAATGTAATCTTACCCTCTAAAGAGTTGCAGCTGAGCCAATTATTAGAGATTGGGAACAGGCCTGATGTTAACAGGCCACACCTATAGCCAAGGAGAAGAGTGTTATAAAAGAGTGGACTGGTTGGTTGAGGGGAACTGGAGTCAGCTGGATGCTGTGAGGACAAGGAAGAGTCAGTGCCTAGAGGAGCTGCCTACAGGAAACATCAAGGAGGTACAAAACTCTGGCAATATGGAACCCTTGCAATGTAATGACAACATTACAAATTCTGTGCCTGGCATTGGGAAGTGAGGCAGGGCTGAGTGGGCTGGCATTCTGTGCCTGGCATTGGGAAGTGGGGCAGGGCTGAGGCAGCTGCTGGGCTGGCTGCCAGGGCCCTGGAGAGGAGCTGCATGGCCAGCAGGGAGGCTTGCACCCATCCCCAAGGCATTCCCTGGTGATGGAGCTCCGTGGGTGTTCCCCAGTGAAAGCCCTGCAGGTCTCTGCTCCTGCTGGGTGTCCTTCCTTGCCATCCTCAAGGCAACGTTTGGAGGAGAATTGTTCCTAGATTGGGGTGGCAGAATTGGCCAGTGAGGAGTGGAGGCTGGGATGGGGCTCTGTCCTGGCTGCTGCTTACCCAGTTTTCAGTGTCAGTGCTCAGCTTTCACTCTGCCATAAAGCAAATGCTGATACGTGGCTAATGTGAAGTGACTTGTTCTTTCTGAACTGTACATTGCCTGAATTCTTCAGAAAGAAGCCAATTAAGTCTTTCTTGCATAGCTAAAGAGCTGTTTCAGGTGTATCTTTGTATGTAAAGTTTCCTTGGGATGATACTCTGTGCTTATTTGTCTCTTAAATATTCTGTGGATCACTTTTCATCCTGCTGTTCAGCTGAAAAATAACATAGTGGAAATTTTTAACAAATAATAACACGTAGCAATATTCTCACACATCCCAATTTCTAAATGCTAAGTGAGGCCTTTGATATGGATTGCTCTGTGACCTATTCTTGTGTTCCCTGTGCTGGGATATGAGCTGGAGCACCTTGGCAGGTGTAGGGTGATGTGACAAGGTCCTCTTTTAAGCATGTGAGCATTTCCAAGCAGTTTTTGCAGCTGAACAGTTACAAAGGCATTTTTTATAAAAACCTGGGCTGTTTATCATGCTTATTCCTACTCTACAGCTGGATTTGTGGCAGAGCTTCTCCCGTTTGAAGGGATTTAGCCTTGCTTTTCCCAGGCCTGCCCCACGGATTTGCATAAGCTGCAGTTACACACTCCAGTGGCTTTTCCAGACCCTGTACTAGAGGCTTTCAGGGAAGCAGGCTTTGCTGACTGCAGCTCTTGTCGAGCCATTGACTGAGCTGGGGAGCGTCCTCTGAATGCTGAAGGTGGTTTCCAGATAACCTTGGCATTGCCAGCACCTCAAAAGCCCTGTCAGGTTAATAAGAGTGGAACTCCACAGCCTTTCCCCTGTTGTATGAATGGAGCAGGGACTGATTTGGTGATGTTGCTGCCCACTGAAGTGACAGCTCCATTAATTGAGCGCTGGTGTGAAATCTGCAGCTCCACATGTTTTATTCAGAGGAAACCTTAAACCTGCTGGTGGCTAATGCACGGTGTAAGCTGGGTGTATTCATCTGCTGGCCCAATCCTCAGCACTCTGAGCTTCTGTCTTCACTTCAATGTCTTTT
Source organism: Calcarius lapponicus (assembly GCA_039654755.1). Taxonomy (NCBI): domain Eukaryota; kingdom Metazoa; phylum Chordata; class Aves; order Passeriformes; family Fringillidae; genus Calcarius; species Calcarius lapponicus. The sequence goes on from CM077470.1 coordinate 28,115,518, forward strand.
TCAGAGAAAGAATTCCATTTTTTACTCCATTCTCTGCTAGAAACTGTGTGAAGGAGTGGCTGGATAGCAGAAAATTGCATCTCCTGTGCAGAGTGAGGCTTGATGACCTCAAGGGGTTTTATAAAAACTTTTTCTTGGCACCTTTATCTCCGTGTATAAATAGCTCACAAGTCTCTTCCTCTGCATTGGCTAGATGTAAAGTAGTGTTAAATGCTTTTGGGAGGTGAAAGTAGGCTTTCTCAGCTCCTTGTGGATGCAGCAAATCCAAGCTGCATGCTATATTTACACACTTAGGTTCCCTAGCAGCTTTAACTCCCTAAGTAATATGTGCTGATTTGTTGCAGTGTGTTTAAAATGCACTCCTATCAAAAGATTTATGCTGGGCTTAAAAGACAGAGAAGTGCTTTAACATCAGTTTGGAGCTGCATGCTGTCAGCAGCTCCATCTTAATTTATTCATGCAATTTTCAGGTAATATTTTGATCAGCAACAATTCCTACATCTCTGGAAGAGTCATTTAAGGTGGCCAGCTTGTGCTGCTTCCCTCCCTGGTGTTTGCTGGGAGCAGCTGAATAAGCTTGTCATTGATTTTTTTTGGAATTGGCTTGGCAAGGGTACATTTTTCTCAGCTCACTGCTCGTACCACAGGAGAATTTCTCAACTGTACCAAGTGCCCTGGCACCAGGTGCTGCTGGAGGAGTTCGCTGAGGACAAACCCAGGGGTTTATCTGCGTTTGCAAAAGGTCACCAGGAATTCTCAGTGACCTCAGGGAGACTTTTCCTTACAGGCAGCATCTCAGGTTTCAAGGAGCTCTCTTGCTTCCCTGCTTAATTGGTGCTGTTGAACCATGGAGATTTGGAGATTTTTCCACTGACATGGAAGGCTTTAAGGTCTTCTCCCTAAATTTTAGTTGGTTTAAACTCTTGTGCTGTCTGACATGGCTGTGAGCATCACTGGGAGAAGCTCCTGTGAGTCTTTTCAGAAATGCTACTCTGCATGAAATTGTTTTCAGGGCTGAGATGATAATGGAACTTATTTTTTGTATAGCTTCCATATGTATGGTGGGTTGGTTTTTTAATATAACTTAAAACCCTACTTTAGCTTTAGTCATAAACTGTGTTGTTATGATTAATGCTTGACATTAATATTCTGGAATAATTTACAATAAATCTTCTCTGGCAGACATGCCTCTAAAACCTGTTGTTTTGTATTTCTACATCCATGAGAGACAGCTTTAAAAAATCAGGGGAACAGTAAGAGCTTTTATTAAAGTCTGTATTGGGATGATTGATGTGTGCAAAGTCTATTGCCAAAGGAACCCAGAGCATGTAAAAATGCCTCGTGTGGTTTGGTGGGTTTTTTGTGTCTGATATTGGCACTGCGTTGGATTCTACAGCTGAATGTAAAATCCTCATATTTTTAATGATCAAAGGCATGGCTCCAATTCAGATTCCTTCTTTCCTCCCTTTGTCAGTCAGGAGGATGTGCATATAATGAAATACCTGTTGAGGTCACTGTGGGTAATCCTAGAGGGAGAAACCTAGGAAAGGAGAGCAGCAACAAAAAATACCAGAGGGATGAGAAGAGGACCCAACACACCCTCCAGGAGCAGCCAGAAGAACTAATGATGGGTTTCAGCTGTGGTTCCTCTGTCAGTGACCAAGCTCAGCTGTGCTCTGACATTGCCCTGAGGTACAAAAAGAAGAAATTCAATCTATTCCTCTGTCAAAGAGTTTGCACCAGTCTCCCCTCTCTATTGTAATTTATAGTTAAATGGGCTCTCTTTACAATTCCCACTCCTAACTCAGAAAAGGCAATAAATGATTAATGAGTCCCAAAATACGGAGCCTGGGAGGTAGGAGACAAAAAAAGGTAGGAGGTTCTGCCCCTAAAAACAGCTTTTAGTTGAATCCTCAGCTTCTGCTTTGGGATCTGAGGTGCTCCTACTAAAAACCATCTGTCAGCACAGCACATTGCTGCCTGTTCTTCCACTTAGCCACAAGGTTGTGGGAGCCTGCAGGAATAATATTGTGAACCTTTGCAAACCTCTTCATCTTTGGTTTTTTCCTGCTGTTGAAGTGATGCTGAATGAGGAAGCTGTTACTTTTGGACAGGCTGGTTGGTATTTAAATAAAAAACCCTCAAGGTTTTGTTTGAGTCCTTCAAAAGTATTGGAGATGGAGCAGAGAGTGAGGATGCAGAACAGGAATTACTTACAAAATAAAGCTAGCTAGGATTTGTGGGTTATTTTGAGAATCTGGGGGGACTGGAGGCTTAACACAAATTCTAAACATCCCCACTCCCCTGCCAGCTTTGTTTTTTGACACAAGTGCTTGAAATTTATCTGGTGATGGTAATAATTTAATGCTGAATTATCAGGTCCTCAGTAAGAATACAGAGGAGTGTCCCTTATCCTCTATTGGTAATTTTCATCCACATCCTCAGTGAGAGAATAACCGTGTAATTAAACATTTATATTGAAAATTCAGGGGTCCAGCTTTGTGAGGTGAAAGTAGTGTCTCCTTAGGGGCACAAAAAAGTGTGCTTTGCTTGATTTACTTGATTTGCTTGATTGCTGCTCCCTCTTGTGGGGTTCAGGCCAGTTCAAACGAGCTTGGAGTTCATTCTTGGTCTGTTTAGATGGAGGAATTAATCAGTGCTTCTCCTCTGATACACTGGGTGGGGTAAGGACCTTAAGGCTTGCTCCTCTGTGGACCTCTACAAATCAGAACATTCTTTTGTGTCAAGGGGACTAAATCTGTAAAAGCATTTAATTCACTTCTTGAGCTTAATTCAGGTTTTTTGTTTGTTGTTTTTTTTTTTTTTTTCAGGAATTCATCCATTCATTGTGCTGTTAATCTGTGGCAGGGTTTACCTTTCAGTCAGAGCAGAGATGAGGCAGTGGCACAGCTGTGGCAGGCTTGGCAGCTCTTGCTGTGCTGGCAGCAGTGGAACCTCTGACACCTCCTCTCCTGTAGTCAGAGCTTCTGCCCTTCTTAAGGGAGCTGCTCCTGAAAATTAAACCCCCCCAAATACCTCCCATGTGCTCTCCTGTATCCCAAATAAATGCAAATGCTGTAGCTGGGGGAAAGATCTATTTTTTTCTTGTAATTTCTCAATTGTTCTGCTGGCCTAAAATCTCCACATCTGATGTGTTGTGGCTGAAGATGGACAAATGCTGCTTATGTTTGTTTTCCTCCAGAGAGACAGATGAGCTCTGGACATATAATCTCTGTCCTCTGGACAAGAAATTGAAGTGCAGTGGATTTCTTCATTGCTTGTAATTGATGGCAAAGACCTGTGCAACTTCACTGACGAGTTTTTGGCATGAAACTCTTCCAGGAATTTCCCTCTGAAGCTTAAAAGACAAATTGTCCTGACCTCTTGCAAAATGGGAAGGGGCCACATGAGTGTGACACTGAAACAAGAGCAGTTCACATGATGTAATTTCTAATATTACACCATTTCACAATAATGATAGGATTTGTCTCAGCATTGCAGTTTCCATCACTTCACTCATGTCGAACTGTTTCTGCCCAGGAACTGCAATATGGGTATTAAATCTCAGCTTTGGAGAGTATTTAGTGGATTACCTGAAAATTTTGATCTTCATTTTACCTGGCTTTAAAAGAATAAATTAATCTTAAATGTGCCTGGATGCAGAGTCTGTGCTTCTGTGAACACCCAGTGCTGTTGTTGGACACACAATGAATTCCCTGTAAATGTATTTATTCTTTCTGTGATGCAGGCAAAGGTGGGATTTTGGCTGAGATTAACCCAGGAAGCAGGTGCACTTGATTTGAGGGGAAAAAAAAAGAATAAAAGCAGAACTTAGTGTTCTGTTTATGCCTTTTCTCAAAGCTTTGTGTTATTTTGTGTCACAGACTGGGTAATCCCTAGAACAGCATCAATAACCTTTACTTCAAAACTTGTGATTTTCTTTTCTTTGGCTGGTAGTGTGAGCATTATTTCAAGCAGTTTCCTGGGGTTTGTATCTACATTTTAATGTGCTCTAAGTGCAGAGCTGTGTTCAGGATTTGCCACCTTTTATTCACATGAAATTTGCAGTTCAGTGGGGACCAGAGGGTGATCCCCACACATTACATTGCTTGTAGCAGTCCTCCAATTTCACTTCTTATTTATACTCCAAATAACAAAACCCCTCTTTCTGTCCATGCATCAAAAAGATGTTGGCACCCACCCAGCCCCAGAGCCCTCCCCAACCTGTGTTTATACTGTAAAGGAACCAGATGAGAAATTGCACTTCATTGCAGGTTCCAAATGGGGTTATTTTGCTTTACTTTATGGTTAAGACAAATGTGTTTGCTCTTCAGCAACGTGTAGCAGTGGCTGAATGAATTTTGCATGTGTGCTCCTTGTTAAGAGCCTTTTTGCTGTGTGCTGGTGCCTGAGGGTGAGTTCCCAGTGGGAAACACTGGTTGGAGCTTTGCTTCCAAAGGGAAGTCAAACGCCACAAGTCTGAAATGCAGCTCGGCTCTTTTATTTGTGAACTCTGAGTGACTTCAATTGCAGTTCTGCAATCAAACAGAAATATGGTATTTAAGTGGGCACTCTGCAATGCAACCATTCTACTTGGGTGTTCTGAGGTTCAGTTTTATTTAAATTTTAATTGAGGACAACAGTTGCTGCAAAACACTGCTGGTGCCATAGAGAGAACTACAAGTGGCCACTGCAGAAGAGAAACTTCTCTCTTTTTATAAAGAAGTTAGGTAGAACAGAAGAAACCACTGGCTGCAGCTTCATGCAAATAACTGGAAGATTTTTATGCTTTCCTTGTGCAATTCCAGCCCATATTTGCTAATGCTGCCAGTGGGTTTTAGTTTTTTTTTTTTTTTTCTCCTTGTAGTTATCATTTCTGATTGATTAATTTATTTACATGAGTGATCCAGCTATTTCCAAAGTCAACTGGGCTCACCCAAAACTATTTCCATGAGTTGCCAATCTTGATGTAAATCCATGGCTGCAGTATTATCCAGGGTGTAGAAAACACATGGATTTGTTCTCAGAGGTAACAGCTGTAGAGGAGTATCCAAATTCCTCCCTGGTGGGACCAACCACTTACTGACCAGAGAGCTATTTAGGGAGAAAATGCCAATTGAAGAAGTGACGTAAATGTGGTCAGTTGATACTAACCGAGGAGCTGCCAGCCAACATCCTATCCTGGAGCTGCTCTTTCATCCCTGTTTTGCTTTTTTGGAGTGGAAACAGCACGAGTGATTGATTGCTAAATAGCAGTGGAAGTGGTGCACTCTATATATAGAGTGGTGCTGGAGAAGGGAGCTACAATGCTTATGAAAAAAAAAAAAACCCAAACCAAAACAAAACCCCACCAACAAAAACATTTACTGAGATAATAAATGCCTCTAAACCACCGCCAAGATGGGAATGATAACAAGATACCTCGGTTTTAAGAGGTGTTTTAAGATCAATTCCTCGTGGCAGGATTTGCTTTGGTAATCCCGGTGGAGCTCAGCGATTGTTTAGACTAAATATTGTTTATTTTTGTATTTTTAGCAGCAGCTCCTTGGGACTCCGGGGCAATATAATTTACGAGGTAGGATGCAAGTCCCTAATTGTGCCTTGCATTGTACAGGCTGTTCAGTGCAGAATAAACATTCTCCTCCTTCGTGGGGGGGAAAAGGTCTGTGTCAACGAGGCTTTGCAGCCTCTGCTCGCATGCCTAAGCTCTATCTCCAAGATGGGTTTCCTGGCAAACACATCAGCAAATGTTTCTCCAAAGTGCACAGTGCTCATGTATAAATTCCTTCATTAGTCGTGGCTCTCATTCCCTCCTCCCCTTCCCAGTCTTGGGCTGCAAATGTTGAGCAAGAGGAGCAGGAATGCTGAGCCCTTAAATTCAGATAACTCACAGCAGCGCCCTCAGCGTGTCAGAGCGGAGCGAATGCCTGTTCCCACTCCTGGTGCTTGGGAATGAAGGAAAACAGAAAACCAGAGCTCTGCCATTCAGAGAAACCCTAAAAAACAAAATTGGAAATCACTCTTGAAATGCCCTTGCAAGAAAAACTTTCCATCGTTTAATCTCCCACCAAACTTCAGGCTTGCAGGATTTAGGGTCAGGGTGCTCATGGGAACACCACAATAGCTCTTCTGGCCAGGTTCCCACTGTAGGTATACTTTATTATTCTCCTTCTATGGGAAAACTGGACACTCCTCAAAGGGAACTGTCATTTTTTTTTTGCTAAAATGTTTGATAATGAGATTCTTTGGTGTATGCAGAGGATGTGATCCCTGTTTATTTAAGGTGCCATCCGAGTTCATTCTCTCTAGTGAATGCAGTCAAATATTTGAGTTGAAGCCCTGATGAAGTTTAGATGTAATGTGACTTTTTGTACTTGATTTTTACTGTGAATTTGATTTGTCTTTTTTTTTTTTTTTTTTTTTGTGTTCTGAGTGGGAGAGCTTGGTGACTTAACCATGGCACTCCCAGAGGCCACAAATGCTGGTGGTGCTTTCCCACCTAATGTCCCTGATGGAGTGCAGAACCTCTGCCCTTTTTGGAATTACTCTTGGGTTTCCAATTCACAACTTTTACACTCGTGGTGGGAATGGTTAATTAATGGCTTAATGGTTAATTAACTCTTTAATCTCATTAGATTGGAAGTAGAGCCTGGGAGATGGCAAAGCCTTGTGCTATGGATACACCACCAGAAAAACACTTTTCTACAAATAAAATTATCTTGCTGGATAATTTTTATTTTTTTTTACACAGGTTTTTTCCACTCAGGTTCTGTGAGATGATCCTAACCAAAACTTTTTCCCCCTTTGGTTTGATCTTATTTTTTATTTTTTTTTTCATTATTAAGCAGAGGACTGGAAAAGCTTAAGACTAGGCCAGCAATTTTTATTATGGGAACAACTCTTTAATCTGGCACTTCTATAACAGGAAGATCACGTAACTTTTCATCCACCCATAATTCCAATTTCTGAAGCTTTCATCCACCCGTATTTCCAATTTCTGAAGCTGAAGTATTCCAGCTTTAATATATTCAATGTTGGTTTTTGGATTTTTTTACTACTACTACTTTTTTTACTACTTTTGTTAAGATTGGGATTGAAGCTTTTGGGATGATATTTCCTGTTTAGGTTTAAATGTTTATTTTTTCTTATTTATGATATAGTTTTATAGGTAGTGAGTTTTGTAGTATTTTACTAACAGGGTACAAAATGGTTAATTATCTTTTGTTATAAGGTTTTTTAAGGTTAAACTATCTAATTAAGAAAAATGACACTTAAATTATTTTTACTTTTAATTCAATAACTAATCACTCAAAGCCCACAATGCAGATTTTCTTTGTCTAATTACAAAATACTACTTAAACTCATGAAGAAGAAGAAGGAGGAGGAAGAAGGTAAAGAAGAAGGATTAGTTTTTTGTTTTAAAACTTCTGTTTTGTTTCATTTATTTGATTATATTATATATTATATATTATATATTATATATTATATATTATATATTATATATTATATATTATATATTATATATTATATATTATACATTATATTATGTTATATAATATATACTATATAATTATATATATTGTATATTATATATTATACAATATATTATGTAATATATTATATGTTATATTATGTAATATATTATTAATACTATATTTCATATATTATATAATATATTATATATATTGTGTAATATAGTATATATATTTTATCCAATATATATTATATAATATATAATAATATATTATATAATAATATTATATAATCCATATTATAGAATATATAACTTTATATGATATTATACATATAGACATATATGTGATATTATACATAGAGACACATATGTCTATATAGACATTATATATATTATACATATAGACATATCTATTGTACATATAGACATATATTATACATTTACTATAGTGTATAGTTTTATTTAAACTATACACTTGTAATAATAATATAAACCATGTACTTGTAATTTTAGTGCTATTAATTAATTTTGGAAGGGTTTTTTTATGGCCTTAGGTTAAATATAGTATTTTTTGTGTGTGTGTTTGGGTTTTAAGTTTCAAGTTCTCAGCCTCTAGGGTTCTAACAATTCAATATCCAACTGTTGATGGCCTCACTGTTTTGAGGCTGAATGACAGATGTGCCATAGGCTCCCCAAGAGCCTCCCAGCTTCCCTGCTGGAGCATGACTCAGTCTGACTTGTGCCTGCTCCAGCAGTTTCCTTCCTCCTCCTCCTCCCTCCAGGCCGCCGTGCAGGCTGGCCAGAAGATAATCTGTTGATCCTGGCAGGGGATTGTGGTGCTGAAAACCGGGCATTGTTTTCCTAAGGAGCACTCGGCTGTGGGCGCTGGAGCACAGCGCCTTGGTGGTGGCTACAAGGAGGTTTTGTTCCCGTGGCCAGCTGGGCTCCAGGCGTGCCAGGATGGCCCAGCAGGCAGGGCTGATGGAGTGATGAGGCACAGATGTCACTTTTCCTGTCTCTCTGACCTCGGGTGGGTGTCACTTCCAGAGGTTTTTATTGGCTTTCTTCAGCATTCGAAGAACAGCGCTGTGAACCTTATTTAAAAAAAACCCAAAAACTGGAATAACCAAATATTTCTTCTAATATAAATTAATTTTTTAGATTTTTTTTTCCCATAAGACAAGACTTTCTTTCTCTGTTCCAACTATTTGGAAAGCCAAGACTCAATAAGACACTGACAGACATTACCAAAATTCCAAGAATCATAGAATCATTTGGGTTGGGAAAGATCAAAGTCCAACCAATAACCCAACACTGGCCAATCCACCAGAACCCAAAAATGATACCACTTGAAGAGAATGCAGGAAATGCACAAGAGAATTTTATTTTTATAGCTATAAGTGAGATCATGTGAGTTATATATATGGTGGGAAGTGGCTGAAGAATTAATGAATGTTGGCTGTATTGCTGAAGAGTTAATACTGAGGTGGGTTAAGCTGCAGCCAGAGTGCTCTAAGGTACAGGTTTTTTTCAGTTTTTAAATCTGTCTCTAAAGGTTTTGACTACTTTTTTCCTACTTGCATACCTCATAACATGCTTTAAAGACAAAAATCAATTGAGTGTGAGCTGTGCTGGGGGCCAAATTCCTTGGAATTTGAGTTATCAGTGATAGTCACATACCTGGAGGCTGACTGGGTGATCTTTCCCTCTTGCTTTTGATGCAGCTCCTCGTTTGTTAGTTGTTATGGGTAAAGTGCAGTTCTAGCAAGCTGATTTTTAGGATTGGGGCCAGCATTTGGGGAGGATTGCCTTGTTCTGAGTGCAGGCATGCATTTTGTGCGTGTGTGCTTGCAAAGGAGAGGCGTGTTCCCCACGGGGAGATAAGGAGTCTGTGTCACTGGAATCAGAGCTGCTCTCCTAAGTGCAGTAAACTTCCTTTTTACTTTCTGCTAAGACATACCTACCTCACAGTTATCCCACCAGGTTTCTGGAAGTGTCAACTGACTCTTTTTTTTCCCCCCTTCTAAATCTCCCATTACCTGTTTTTCTTAAATTCAGTTTAGCATTGTAGTACGTGCAGTGCATAAATGGGGACATCCTTCCTGCTTAGATATGTCCTGGAATGAATGTTACTCTTCCACAGCATCCTATTTCACTTGGGAGATGCATGAACACAAGAACTGTGTGTTGAATAAATAAATAAATATCAATTTTAAAAGATGCTGCTGTTTTTCTGAATAGGAGAGAGCTATGATGAGATAGGCACTGCACTTTTGAGGGGATTTGTCAGGACCTGATTGGAATTCCGAGCCTCCTTTTACATAAAATGAATTATAAAATGCTGAAGTGTGTGCTCAGAGCTCTGTATTGCTGAAAAATGGAACTTTGCTAGCATTAAAAAGACCTCTTGATCCTTCAGTTCCTACCCAGCAGGTCTGTAGTACAGCTGTTTGTTTGAATTTATCCCAGGGTATGGATGAAGTGCTTCCTCAAGTAAACCCAGTAAAACCAAACATCTTGGCTTGGAAAGTAAATAGGAAAAGGTGTATGTCTGGGGGGTAATTTATATTTTCAGTGTATTTTCCAAGTGGCAGTGCAGAACCTGTAGAGATTTGCCAGTGAATGTAAGGGGAGGTTAATTCTTGTTAACCTAGAACCAGAACAAATAGTTTCAAGCCAAGATGAAGATATTTATCACGCTGAGCTGTTCTGATGTTTTAGATTTTCACAGTTAACATCACTCCCCATCTCTGTTAAAATGTCTAATTTTAGGCAATATGTATTTTTCCTGAAGAATTGACTCCAGTGCCTGGGCCTGGCTGCCTTGGGGTGAGCTGCCATAGTCCAGAAGTGCCTTCTTCACAGCTGAGCACCAAACATTGCTGGAACCTGCAGCAAAACTGAATGCTGAGCAGCCTCTGGGAATTAGGGCATGACTCCTCTTGGACTTGGGGCTGTTCACAAAAGGCAGACCTGCTGGAGGATGAAGTGAGTGTCTGTCAAATGAAGATTTAAATTATAGATGCTTCACAGGAACATATATAGTATTTATTAGTTTCTTTATGCACGTGGTGGAGTGGATTTGAGACAGTTTAGATTTAGAGTGGATTTGAGATGGTTTAGATTTATTTTGTTAAAGCAGAGTTGGGTCATTTACCCAGTGAAGGAGTTACAAATAACTTGTAGGCTCAACTGGTGGCTTTGGAGTTTAATGAAAGATGTGACTTTGGAGATCTTATTGCAGCCTTTAAGTACTGAAAGAAATTGTTATAGGGATGACAGAGACTTTTGACAAAGTGACAGGACACAGAGGAGTGGCTTCACAATGACAGAGGGCAGCGTTAAATGGGATATAGGGAGGGAATTCTTCCCTGTGGGGATGCTGAGGCCCTGGCACAGGGTGCCCAGAGAAGCTGTGGCTGCCCCTGGATCCCTGGAAGTGTCCAAGGCCAGGCTGGACGGGGCTTGGAGCAACCTGGGATAGTGGAAGGTGTCTCTGCCTATGGCAGGGGGTGGAATTGGATGGGCTTGAAGGTCCCTTCCTTACCAAACCCAGACCATTCTGTAGTTCTATGATTCACATAAAACCAGTCTGTTTTACAATTGTAAAGCTTCACCTGACCTAAGCAGGGTTTCTCCCAGGGGCAGGGTGCAAGTTAGACCATCCCTAATCCCTCTTATTTAAAGGAAGCAAGACTGGCCTTCCCAGGGACAGTGGGGCATGGCTTGGATCCAGGCACTGCCAAGTTGTTGCCCCCAAATGTCAGACAGTGCCAGCGTTTCCAAATTAGCTAAAACAGTCAGCAGCATGGCAGGGTGTGCTGTGCCAGCCTGAGCAGCCGGATTCCTTGTGCTGGGCGGGCAGCTCATGGAAAAACTGAGCTCAGCCGCTGGGTGGAGGCTTCGCTGGGCTCCTGACCGGGAAGGAGGGCGCAGGCTGAGTTGCTAAGGAGCAACCTGTTTGGCTGGCCCTGGAGAATCCCGTGCCAGGAAGAGATGACTCCCCCAGCGCTCTGCTGTCGCTGCTGAGGAATGGCAGTAATGGGCGAGATGAGCTCTTGAGGCTTCGCAGCTCTCCCTGGCCTTCGGGAGGGGACGGGTGTGCGGGCTCCAGGTGAAGTCAAGGGGAATCGAGAGATGCTTTGGGTGGAATCAACAGGTGGCATTACCCTCCGTGGAGCCAGGAGATCTGCTCTGACCGTGTCTCCAGTTGTTTTGGGGTATCGTTCTGTTTAGTGCCACTTAAAGCCACTTGTGCCCTCTAATCCTTCTGTGCCTTCGGCTCATCCACCTCATCACCTTTTGAAATGCAGGGTGTCCTTCTTTTTTGGCCAGCCGCTACTCCCGATTGCTCTTCTGCTATACTGTCAGACTTCAACTACACGTTTTGGGCTTTTAAAGTTTTTTTTCCCCGTTATTCCATTTCTGAAAGAATAAAACCAACACCAGCTTGGACGGCTCCTTTTAAGCTCGGCTCCACACAACGCAACCCGCAGCACCGATATAATTAGCACGGCAATTAGCAGCGGTGGGGCGGTTTGTTTGTGCCGTGCGAAGGCCGCCCGGCGTGAACAGGAATATACATTGATAAGCATGGATGCGCAGCCCGGAGGGAGGGAGGGAGGGAGGGCGGGCGTGCGCCCAGCTGTTGGGATGCTCCGGTTATCCTCCTCGGGGACGCAGAGGAGGCGAGGAGGCGCTTTCCGTGGGGGTTCCGGGGCGATGCCCGGCAGGTTTATGTGTGTGTGTGAGTGTGAAAGTATCAGAGTGTGTGTGTGCGCTCCCGCGGCTCTCCCGGGCGCCGCTCCCCGCCCGCTCCCCGCTCCGCCCCCGGGCCGTGCCGGGCGCGTCCGGGCGGGCCCCGCCGGGGACAGACGGCGGCAGCGGGAGCCATGGACGCGGCTGCCGAGTGCCTCAGCCCGGCTGCCCAGCAGCAGGTAAGGCCGGGGGGCTGCGGGGGGCTCGGGCAGCGCCGCCGGGACAGCTCCGTGCGGTGCCCGGGAGCGGCCGGCGCCCAGCCCCGCGGCTTGTCCCGGGTTCGCTTTGCACAGTCGCTGAGCTGCTCCGGGAGCAATCAAATGATTGCCGAGTCCGTGTCGCAGCAGCCCCGTGGGAGCATCAGGTCGGGCATCCCTGGACACGGGCTGTCACTGCGAGGGGGACAAGAGGTGTCAGAGCAGCCCCGGCTGTCGGGGTATTAGAAGGGAATCCCTATGGTTACGTGTAGGCTAAGGTTCATCAGCCTGCTGCCTCTGAATAGTAATTTGCATTTAAGAGAAAGGTGAGGGGTAAAGCAGGATGTGGACTGGCCGAGCCCTAGGTGATTCACGGGTTCATTGCCATATGAGTAAGTGGTGCAAAGTGTTGTATGTATTTATAACTCATATGCAAAAAAATGTCAGATAATACGCTGGTTTGACCTCTTAAACACAGAAGTCGTTATAGTCCCTCTTGTTTCCATGCTAAATAGTCACCACTCACCTGGTGAGCTCCTGGAACTCCTGGGTTAGGTCACATGCCGCTGAAATGGAGAGGGGGAAAAACATTGCCATGGGTTAGCACTGGTTCTACCCGGTAGCTATGCTGGTCAGCTGTGTTACAGGAATATTGCAAATCAGGTGTTGCATGTCCAAAACAGACTCTAAATTATGTAGGAGGGCAAGGAACCTTATCAGATTTTTGACTGATGGAGTGTGACTTGGCTAAACAGAATGAACAGTCCTGTAATATTTGAGGAAGAGGATACAGAATACTGGAATGGGACAACATCCATCATGAAAAATTATGCTGGCCCCAAAAATGACTGGCTGGCTGTGTCTTAAGCATGTTGGCAAGAGGTTTAAATCAGCCTGAGAATAGTTATTGCAGCAATGCCCAGCAGTGGTTGCTTACAGGGAGCAGGTGTAATTTAGTCAGGCAGACTTGTGTTTTAAGGCTTCTCTGGCAGTGGGATCAGAGAGCTTTTCTGGGTATGGTTTGGTGCTGGCAAGCTAACACTTCAATCCTCCACGACAAATATGACACTGGCTTTGATTACTAGCCTTAGAAGCAGGTAATTTGGAGTGGGCTGGAATTGAGGGGTGCTTTGTATAGCTGGAAAAACTCTTACACATGTAACTATGTGGCAAGTCAACACAGCCATTTGTCAGCGCTCAGAAAAGCAGCGTAACTTCCTGCCTTTGTTGGCTGCGTCTTGGGGCTGCCGGGCGAACAATGAAGCCCTGGCTGTTTCAGGAGAGAAAGGCTCTGAGAATGCACACCTTCAGGATGTGTGTGTGTGTGTCACCGGCCTCTACCTTAGCAGCTCACCTCAATAATTCTCTCATCGTGCGATGATGGCAGCACAGCTCTGCCGGCGCGCGCGCGGGGCCAGGAGGCCGCGGCTTCCGTCACCATTGCGCTCCATCCCCCTGCCACGGGCACAGCCAGGCCTGGTCCCTGCCAGTGGGGCTGGAAAAGGGGCTCTCTGGGGTAGGGGTCTCTCCACAGCAGCTGCACGTCCCGTGCTCCCGCTTCTCCCCACTTCTACAGGCAGCAGAAGATGCTTCTCACCCTTTCCGGCTGACACCCAATACCTGCTCTGGTGTTTTTTTTCACATCTAGTTGTGCTCCTCTTACAACCTGCTCAGTTCTTCCCTCTTCAGATCTAAACATACTGAACTCCTTAAGCCAGGGGAAAGATTTGCTGCTGCACAGGGCTGGGGTTTTATTTTCAGGCTGAGTGACCCTAAAGCTGGAGTGTCAAGTGCTGAGCAAGTAGCCTGGCAAAAGCAAGGAGTATTCTGCAGTTCAGCAGTGCATTTCTCTCAGGGCTTGGTGCCTGTAAATCATTCTGAGCAACTGCAATAAAAACCCAAGAACTCAGTGTGTATATTTGTAGTATTTGAGCGAGTCCCATAAATTGGGGTGATGATTTTTCAGCTGGTGCCCAGTTCTGTGTTCATCTCAGCTGTCTGGTTGCCATCTCCCCTCGTTTTGCCTGTGGGGCCTTACAGAAGCCTCTGATGAGGTTTGGTTTTTTTTTGGTATGACATGCTCAGTAGGGCTGAAGCTGCCAGTTCTCTTTGTCAGATGAGCAATATTTCATAAAAGGGAAGTTGCAAAAGCTTTGTAATGAGTGCAATTAGGCTTCGTATTTTTATTCTTCTGTTTTTGACAGTGATCTGTCACTTTTGATTGAGGCCTGTATTGCTTGCTGAGTCACTGATGAATTTTAGATGATTTTAAGAAGTCAAGGGGACTTCTTCTTCAGTCTTAGTGATTTCTAATTTCTTTTTTTCTAATTTTTCGTTCCTTAAATAGTTATTTATGCCTTAGGCAGCCTAAAGAACAGCTTTTAGTAAGCTGAATTTCAGAAGTATGTGAATTTTTGGGTGCTTTTCTAATGTTCAGCAGTGTCTCTTGCAGGATGCAGTGTCTCCGCTAACTGCCCTTAGAGGTGACTCGGCTCTGTCAAGTGCTTGGGCTGGACAAAGACCAAAGTCAGCCAGGCAAAGCCTGTTTTGGTTTAGTCAGCACGGAGAGAGAAATGTAAAGTTAGCGTTGCTGCTTGCAGGCTGTGCAAGAAATCAAGGTATTTATAGCACAGAGCAGAGTCCAGGAGGCTCAGAGAGCGTGGTCTGACAAACCCCGATGCGTTCCGTCACGCCCGTGCCGCCGAGGAAGAGGCCCACAGTAAATCTGACGCTCCTCTGTGTGTGTGTCTGAGAGTCTGGCCCGTGCTTTTATTCTTACTTGTCCTAAAGGGTCACAGCTTGAGCAGCTGGGGCTGGTTTGGGTGTCTGTGCCACTGTACTTGAGCTGGGCTTCCTTTGGCACAGGAAAACCTGTGTGCAACAGGCTCCCACCCTCACTGCAGGATTTGTTAGGCTTGCTAGCAGCCTTTGCTTTGACTTTGATAACTTCTTACCCAGTGAGGTGTGGACTCCTCCCTGGCCTGATGGATTTGCTTCCTCTGAGCTCACGGGTGATACCAGCTTCATCACCAGTGCCACCTGCAGAGTATTAAAAAAAACAATTCATTCTGAGATAAGTAATTCCATCCATCAAAGCATGCTAGAAATGAGATTGTGAAGGCCACAGGTGGACCATTTGATGGCTGGCCTGGCTCTATAGCATGATGTATTTCTGTTGAGCTGGAGAGCACCCTCCAAGATTTGTGGGTAGCCTCACATACTGAAGCCTTTTTTTTCTCCTCTTTGCATATTTCCTGTCCCCCCCTTCTCTCATTTTGCTGTGGGCTCAAAAACCCTTTAGGGAAGGATGGCCTGTTTCTTACAAACCCTCCTTTGTCCAGCACAAATGAGCTGGTGTTTGGTCAGGAACCACGGTGAAAATAACTGTGTAATCATCTAAATGGCACCCAGACATCCTTGAGAACGTGCTTGAAAATATTCCTTAGTGCTTGATGCAGCCCTTAAGGGACAGCACAGCCTTCTGACAGAGAAGTTGGGCTTACTAAGGAGCCAAGAGCATGATTTGGTGGGTGCTTATTCCTTTGCTCCATGAGGATGGTCAGGCAGTGGAACAGGAGCCTGGAGAGGCTGCACCAAACTCAGAGGTTTTCAGGAGCCATCTGGACCAAGCCCTAAGCTGTGTGATCTGAATGTGATGCTGACCCTGCTTTGGGCAGGAGGGTGGATGAGACCTCCTGAGGTCCCTTCCAGCCCAAACAATTCTGTAATTATTTGTTTCAATGTGATAAAAATGAGTGTTCAGGATGGAATACCACTTCATGGCTTCTTACAAAGGTACCAGTCTGTGATAACCACAGGTTTTTAGCTTAAAGTTCAAGGACCCAGGATACTGTTTCTGTTGTTTTTTATTCAAAGATACTTAAGGCTGATGTGGTCATGGAAAGAAAAAGTTCATAAATAAACAATATGCTTGTTCCAAGACGTAAGCCATTGTTAGTCAAAGCTGCTGAGTGAAAATGTGGTTTTATTCTTGCAAGGTTTGCAGGTTAGCTTTCAGTGGGGAGCTGGAGGGCTGAAAAGATGAAATAGAATAAAATAGAGATGCACCATGGATTGGCACTAAAAGCAGAATTATATCCTAAGAAATGACACACAAAATGTGTGGTTTTGCACAAGGTAAAATTCACTTAACTTCCTGCAGTTGGTATCTGTAATTTAGAAACTGGCAAGGCTCATTCTCAGGAAGGCCTGAAAAAAACTGGCTAAATTATTAATTTTTTTCCTATTTTTCAAGTTCCTTCACTTTATATTATACTGTGCTTGCTTCTGAGAGAATATATATATCTTCAACATAGCTAGCAAGTGTGTAAATCCTTTGGCCCTTATCATACAAGGAAAACAAGGGGAAATACATATCATTTGAATTACATCTGAATTTTCCATATATGCACCTAGTTCTGATGTGAAAGCTCAGCTGGCTATTGAAATTCATGAGGATGACAGCTATGATCATGGTAACATCCAAATAATCTTGTTTCTGCCTTTTTCTGTCAGGAGGGAAGTTGGCGATACACAGCCTGTATTTTTGGTGTGTTTTGCTTCTGGAGACTTTAGGGCCCTTTGTTTTCCATAGGGAAAACCCAGTTTGTGCTGAGGTTATTCCTCACCTCTGTCAGGTGGAGTTTGCCAGTGTTTATTTTTAAATAAACAGAAGTGTTTATTTTTAAATAAACAGGAGGGATCACATCAAGTCAATACCAGGCTTATTTCCAGAGCTGTGATTTCGTGCCTTCAGTGCACATTTCAGGGCATGTTTGGATACTGTTATCAGCAATTCCAAACACTGCAGGTGGGTCAGGGCACTGCCTGCCAGGGATTCCACCCAGGCTTTGCCCAGCAGCAGGGCTGGGGCTTTCTTTTCCTGGACAGACTGTTTTGGGTTGGGAGGTGGTGTTGAAAACACATTTGGGGATTCATGCCTGCACCCAGAGCCTGCTGTCACCTGGCTCTGTAAGTAACAGGGTATGGGAGGGGATGGTTTTGGGTGCGGGTGTGGAGGGTCTGCTCCTGCTACGAGTTTCTGTCCATGGCAGAGCCACTTACCTCAAAATTCAGGCAAAGAGCTCAAGGGAGAGCAGCTCTGTGCAAAACTAGCCCTGTGCTCTTTCCACCTTGGGCCTTTTAAATATTCTCTGAGAAGGCTTGTTTCCTTTTTAGAAGTAATTTTTCACTGGGACCTCTGGAGTCCCAGCCCAATCCCCTGGGTCACCTAGAGCAGGTGACACTGAAACATGTCCAGGTGGGTTTGGGATGCCTCCAGAGAGGGAGACTCCACAGCCTCCCTGGGCAGCTGCTCCATCCTCTGCCACCCTCGGTGAACAGTTGTTCTCCCTCGTGCTGAGGTGGAACTTCTTGTGGCTCAGTTTAGGGCCATTGCTCCTCATCCTGCCACTGGGCACCACTAAGAGTCTGGCACCACCCTCTTGGTGGCCTTTGGGATATTTGAATGGATTTGTATGGATTGATGAGATCCCCTCTTGGTCTCCTCCAGTCTGAGGTTTTAAGATCTACATCATCACAAGCCTCCTGGTCCTCCCATGCATCAGCTTGTGCTTGAGTTTCATCAACCCTTTTCTGTTAACTGCAAGTGTCAACCATCCTACTCCCTTTTTTTTTTTTTTTGCTTTATTTCCATGTTTTGTTTGTATTTTTGAAGGCTGTGACCCTTTTCCCTGGGGTTGAGTGGTGACTGCACTTACAGAAAGGAAAAGAAATTACACGTTTCTGTTTTTTGGTGGTTTTCCTTGTGTTTAGAAGCACTACTGAGAACACCGGTGTTTTGATTTCTCTGTGTGCCCGACCTCGATGTTATGGCAGATTTTCCTGTCAGTTTGGATGCTGTAGTTCCAGGGAAAGGTTTCAGAAGCAGAGGAGTTGGGTGTAACACCAGGGTGACTGGCTGTGATGGCTTTGGTTCCCTGCTGAGCTGTTCTGAGCTGCTCACAGTTGTTCTGTACCAAGCCTGAGCTGATTTTACTTTTTCCTCTCTTAAGATCTACTGGCTTTGCCTGGGATTTAAAGCAGAATATTAAAAATGTTCCTCTGTGTGATGTTCCATCACTTCCACCTGGGCTGAAGTGAGGAAGCACTGTGGGTGTCTCGAGAGGTCTGTTCTTGGCAGAATTCCACTCCAGCAAGGTTTGGACTGGAATATGGAATTTTGGAGATTTATAATGGAGCTAGTGCATTTTCTCTCCATAATTTCAGCCTTAGCTGTGCATACTGAACTCCAGTGTTTACCTAAATCCTGTGCCCAGGTATGTGTGCACAGTGTCAGTGGTTAGGAAAAATGGCACATAATGTGTTTGGTGTTGGTCAAATTAATTCATCAATAAAAAAATCTACGCTGCAGGGGAGGGGAAAAAAACCCAACAACACAACCCAAAACAAAAAGAGCAAAACCTGCCTTTCTTAAATAAATCAACCTGCTTCCTCTCCAGCCACACAAATAATAATTAAAGATCTCTTTAAAACACAAGTGTGCTCAGGGAGGGTAGTGCCTGCACGGGGGTGTTACGATAACAAGTTAGGGAAGGCAGGGCCATCACCTGCAATAGGGAATTAACTCCTCCGGATGTGTTTACAGCCTTGCCGAGTCAAGCCTCCCCATTCCCTGCCCTGCTTCCAGAGCGTGTTCCCCGTTGGGTTGCCCAGCTTTGATCTCATCCCATCGCTGTGTTCCCCTTCCCAGGCTGAAGCCAGACTCGCGGCGAAGCGAGCGGCGCGGGCGGAGGCGCGGGAGATCCGGATGAAAGAGCTGGAGAGGCAGCAGAAGGAGGTAAGGCCGGGGCTTTGGGGGGTGCCTGGGTTGCATCCAGGGAGGAGGATGTTCAGAGATCCTGGAACAGAGGGCTCGTCTGTGTTTTGTTGAAATAGTCTGCGTGGAGCTAATGTTGACCGTAGGAAAAACGCAAGGATTTTATCTCGGTGAAGCCGGCATAATTATTCACAGAAAATCCTGGTGGTTAGTAGCTCTTGTTTAATGTTAAACTTTGAAGTATGCAGCTTCTTTGTGTGCCTGTGGAGGTGGTGGATTCTTATCGCTTCGTTAGAAATCCAATGAATATGGAAGATTCCAGGCCCTTTGTGTAACTCCAGTGGGAAGTTGTTCTGCTTCCTTCTGTGAATCTGGTGCCCTCCCCGAGTTTGTAAAAAGGATGGGCTGCTCTTGGCAGGGGCAAGGGTAGAAGCTGCACTTGGCAAAGCTTCTACCAGCATTACCTGGTGAACTGAACCAGAAGCTCTCAAAAGCTGTGCTTGGTGATGTGCATTCAGTGAAGCAGCAGAGTGGCTGCAAGAGGGACAACAGCAATCACAATTTAGTTTTTCCAGTAGATTTTTGAAGGAGAAGGAAGAAGTAGGGAATCTGGGAATACATAGTAGGAATAAATGTGGGGCAGGAAGAAAGGGAAATGGCTTCACACTGACAGAGGGCAAAGTTGGATTGGATATTAGGAAAAACATCTTTCATGTGAGGGTGTTGAGGCCCTGGCACAGGGTTCCTGTGGAAGCTGTGGCTGCCCCTGGATCCCTGGAAGTGTCCAAGGCCAGGCTGGATGGGGCTTGGAGCAGCCTGGGATAGTGGAAGGTGTCCCTGCCCATGGCAGGGGGTGGAATTGGATGATCTTAAGGTCCCTTCCAACCCAGGCCATTCTGTAATTCAGTGGTTCTGCATTTGCTTTGGGATGCAGAGCAGGATCTGGTTGAGCTCTGGAGCAGTGAATCAGGAGGTGGCAGCAGGATGTGGATCAGGATGTGACAGCAGTGCCAGCGCAGGCTGCAGCAGCCAGCCCACAGAGAAGCTCCTGGGCAGGCTGCCCACGCTCAGCTTCTGCTGAGGCAGGTCTGGATGTGTCTCAGCTCCCTTGCTGCAAACACAGAGCTTGGGGAAGGTGGGAGCCCTCTCCTGCTGCAGTTGCTGCTTTCTGAAGGATGTTTCCTGCAGCCTGGCCCAGCCTGGGAGGTGCTGTCACTGCTGAGCTGGCAGCTGGGGCGGGGGGGACTTGGGAGCAGCCGTGGGAGGGCTGTGCTAAACAGGCACGTGTTTTGTTTGGGTAGCAAAGTAAATAGGGGTGTCCTGGCAGCTGACACCATCTAATTTACAGGTGACTTAATGAAGCTGATGACCCCTTTGCAGATTAAAAGCAAGGGTGTCTTAGTAAACTGAAATTTAGGTGTGAAAACTAAAGCTCCTGCAATTAAGGGCTTGTCATCTGAAAACCTGTGAAAGCTTTGTATAGATAGAAATTGGGTAGGGCAGGATGTCCCTCTGAAATACCACAGTCATTGAAACCTCAGCCAGATGCCCATCCCAATCTGCTTTGTAACTCACTGGCATAAATGACACATTTATTTAACGTTTTGCATGCTTGGGTATTTTGCAACTTTTTGAAATAGTTTAATCTTAGCCCCCAGATGCCAGGTAGAGATGTTAAGGATAGGTGCAGGAAGTTTTTCATTGCCACAAGTGTCTTGCAGGTACAATAAAACATCAATACAGAAAATCCCAAGCAGTGATCAACACAAGATATTTGGCTCCTACCCCTTCCTTGGAGGGGAACCTGCTGTGACAGTGGGATCTGTACACCTGGTTCTCTGCCATCTTCATTTCCCTTTGCAAACTTTTCAGAAACAGAAAGAGTGCTGCCATGTTAAATACCCAGAAGTTAAAGCACTTGCTTTACTACTTCAGAAGGCTTTTTAGAGCCCTAAGTCCCTTCTGGGATTTAAAAAGCAATAAATGAATTTATTGCGTGTGCGTGTAGTCTTTCATGCTTTAAGCCATGTGCATGCCCTGGCAGGCTTCTTGTGGAGCATGGATTACTTGGAAATATATTTACACTGCTGGTCTGAGTTAAAAGTTTCCAGGTGCTACATTACAGGCTATAACTATGGCAGTGAAAGAAAGTGTTTTAATGATTTAGGTTTGGAAACTGGCTCTTCTCCTGCCCACCACCTCATATTTATGACATTTCTCAATCTTGCACTTCATTTCCCTCATTTTAAAGTAATTGGGTGACTTTTGCATGAAGAGTCTACACATAGGATTGGGAAATTGTGCAGCAGGAATAGCTGGGCTTCTGGCAGAGAGCTCTCAGTTGCAGGGGGAGATGTGGGAAAGTTCCTGTGGGAGACTGCTCTGCGGTGGGGCAGGATTGCAGGTGTGCTCCAGAGGCAGCATCATCTCCTCACCTGGCACCTCCTCGTGCCAGGCAGCACAAAGAAGGGTAACTGTGCCAGTGGTTTGGCTCTTTTGGTTTGGTTTCTTTGTTGTTGTTGTGGGTTTTTTTTCTCCAGGGAATGGGAGATAAAGAGGAGAAGGTGAGCACAAATTTCATAGGGAAGTACAAGCTGGGTACATGAAAAGTGTTTTCTGAAGCTGAAGAAGAAAGTGAGCACAAGAATTGTGACCTGATCACAGAATCCCAGAATGTGTTGAGTT
Organism: Calcarius lapponicus; assembly: GCA_039654755.1. Classification (NCBI taxonomy): domain Eukaryota; kingdom Metazoa; phylum Chordata; class Aves; order Passeriformes; family Fringillidae; genus Calcarius; species Calcarius lapponicus. Next base: position 28,137,410 of record CM077470.1, read on the forward strand.
GAGAGGGCCTTAAAACTTAACTTGTTCCACCCCCTGCCATGGGCAGGGACACCTTCCACTAGCCCAGGTTGCTCTGTCCAACCAGGTCTTGGACACTTCCAGTGGCAGCCACAGCTTCTCTGGCCACCCTGTGCCAGGGCCTCCCCACCCTCAGAGGGAAGAATTCCTTCCCAATATCCAGTGTCAGCAGTGGGAAGCCATTCCCCCTTGTCCTGTCCCTCCAGTCCCTTTGTGTTGCACCATCTTTCCTGTTGGATGGGGCTGCTGTTGGAACATTCCCAATTCTCCCAGCCTTTCCCCACAGCAGAGCAGCCCCATCCCTCTGATCATCCTGGTGCCTCCTCTGGACTCTCTCCAGCAGCTCTGCAGGTGGGGTCTCACCTGAGCAGGGCAGAGGGGCAGAATTCCCCCTTTTCCTGCTGCCCACACTGTGGGATCAGCCCAGGCCATGGGGAGTCCCTTTGAAGATAAGGGTGTTGATCACTCCTGAATCACAGAGATGTGAATCAATTTATATGTTTGTTAGAGGATGTGTTCTTGGTGATGAGGCTTTAGGAAAGGCACAGGTCTGACAAGTGTTACAGCTTGAATGCTTCTGACTTCTCATTCAGAGCTGCTTTGTTGTTGTTACCCACCAAAGATGTAAATAATTAATCTGGAGTTCTGGTTAAATTCTCTGGTTTGCTTCCACACGTCAGTGAGTGCAGGACAGCTCTCATTGCCAGGGCCTGTTCTGAGCTGGAAGGACAATTAAAATACCTGGTATTTCCTCCCTTCCCTGGTTTCCCAGCACTGGTGGGAGTCAGAGCAGTGATGGGTCCTGGTTTACCATACCATGGTGCCATGCTTTTGAAACATTTGGTTTCCAGCTGCAAAGTCTGAGGCCAGTCCCTTTGGCTTGTACTGTTGAGATGTGCCTGGTCCTGAGACAAATTCCTGTGTGCATTCAGGTATTTATTGTTAATTCAGGCAGAACAGCAAGCCAGGAGTGGGCAGCCCAGTTTTTCTGAGTAACAATTTGTTAATTCTCAGGGGCTACAAGGTAAAATTGGAGGAAGAATTTTTTCTTTCTTTTCCTGTGCATTTATTTTTTCTCTCAGAAATTTGACCTGAAATGTATTAAACCCCTTTTTTTTTCCCAAGCAATATTTAACAGTAACAGGTTTGAGCCACGTGAAAGCTGCAGCAGTAGGGCTAATTGTGGAGAATGCTTTCTGTAGGAGTGCTTTCTGTGTGTTCTGCTGGCAAGGATTTAAATGTCTCTTCAAGGGCTGACACTTGGAGACCACAGTGTAAGCTGATATTAATGCCTGAAGTGAAAAGAGACTGATCTCCTCCCACTCCTTAATCCGTGGGATAAGATTCTTCCCTGCCAGTTCACACAGCAGATGAGCCTGTACTTCTGGTTCAAGGCAAGTGCGCTGTGCTGCTCTCCTGCCTTCGTTTGCAGCACTTGCTTTAAGGGCACAGCATGAAACTTGCCTTGGCTGTTTTGTAAATTCCTTCCTTACCCCACTTGCACATATTTTTCCCCCCTTTGGATTCATATTTCTTTGGAATAAAATGCACTACCAATGCTTTCTAGTATAAAAAAAAGGGAAAAAGCAGATTCTTGTGGCTCGAATGGGGAGGGGTGAGACTGGCTATGAAACTTGGTGCTTACATAAGCAGGGAAGAAATGAAGGAGGTGTGTGGTGGTTCATCTGTGTCTTATACACTCACTGTGAAGATGCCCAGGAAAATCTGAGGAGGGATGATGTAGATGATGTTTTTAGCAGACTTCTTCTGCCACCATGTAACGCTGGCTTTTTCTGTCCAGTTTTAAACCTACTTCTATGAAACATTTTATTTTTGTGGGCAGCCTCCTTTGATGAGGATATCAGGAAAGCTGTCTGCTGTTAATACTGTGGACGAAACACATTTGGGATTTTTGGTCATACAGAAAACTGTATACCTGTATAGCCTAGTACAGCAAACTGCTCTTTAAAGCATTTGACTGCTTAGATGTGTATTGACTCTTTTTGGGGGGGACACATCTGCAACAGAGGTGATTGTTTAAAAGTGCATGTTTTTTTCTTAAGAGGATAATGTCATCAGAGAATCCCAAAATGGCTTGGGTTGGAAAAACCCTTAAAAATCCCCTGATTCCAACCTCCCAGCCATGGACAGGGACACCTTTCCCTCGTGCACTGCTGAGGGATCAGTCACTTTGGAGCAGAGCCATTGTAATGCCTGTTGGCTATTGGGTTCCTCCAAAACTCCAGGTTTTATAAAAAGCTGGAATAGTTAAATGATGAATTTGGCTTTATCCTTGAGGCCTCCCCACTTCCCTCCACAGTGAACAAGGGCCCCGTTGTTATCTTGTCCATTGGCAATCTGGGTCTTGGGCACGAGGTGTGCCTTGCTTTGGACTCAGCAGGGAGTGAATACCTGCTGTGCCAGGCCTGGAGCGCTGGGCTTTGAAAAATAAGGATTCCATGGAGCTGCCTCGAGGAGTGGGTGAAAAAAAAACAGCATGGAAAAGTTAAAGCTTCGAGGTTAATCAGCTGTGTGGTATTTGCTGCGTTTGAACCTGTGGTGTTTGGCTCCTGCGTGTGGATGAAAGGCACTCTGAGTGTGCCATGGAGAAGCCAGAAACTGGAATTGCGTGCAGCCTTGTGGGAGGGCCCAGTTCATCTTCCTCTCCATGGCTTTCTTAGGGAAATGGAAGTGGGGTCGTTACTTGTGTGGTGGGAGTGCTGGTTTTTAAATGGGTCCTGATTTTCCCTCCCGTGCTTGCTGGAATGGGGATTAAAGCTGCTGAGGCATTAATCTGGGTTGTGCATTGTCCTTCGTGAAGGGGAACCTGATCAGGAGGGCAGGGATTGAGAGACATAAGCTTTGCTTCCCAGCACTGGGATCCAGGTTCCCATGAGGTATCCCTGAGAGCACTGAATGCCAGGGATCCTCCAAATTCCCCAAAATCTGGGAGACTTGACTGCCTTGCCACCAGAGGATTGTGCAGCCAGCCAGGTGGTTTTGAACAAGAAGGGTTCTTTGGGGTAACCAGAAACGTTTCTGGTTTCAGGAAAGATGTGAGAAAAAACCTGTTTTTTGTTTTCATGTGGATTCACAAAGCTCATCAGTTAAGAGCAGTTCTCCAAAAATACAAAATTGAAGTGCAGTAGAGTGGCTGTAAAGATCTTGTGTCTTATCAAAGTGCTCCAAGACTAGGAAACAACAGTGTCAGCAGGGCATTTATTAAAGCCTAAAAATAGGGTGAGGCTCCACAGAAACAATAAAAATTGACAGAGCAACCTGCAGGGATCCTTTAATGCCAGCAATATACGTGCAAGGAATTTCTCAGGAATTTTCACACACTAGCACTGTGCTGTGTACAGGTGAGAGGTGTGTGGGGTTGGTGCTTTTGTAACTGTGATTCATCCCTCAAGGACGAATTCTATCCTCCAAAGAGGAACAGTTGATCTGTAGTTAATGCTGTTTGCTTTTATTGTGGTGGTAGATACACAACTCGTCCCGGGTGAATATTTGGGCATCCATTCCTGTTTTGGAGGGAGGGCTGGAAAAATGAGAGGTCCTGGCTCACAGCTGGGCTGGGCTCTGGCCTGGTGCAAAGCCTGGGGATAAAATGTCCCATGTGCACCCCAGAGCCTGGTGGGAATGGGAACAGGAATGCTGTGTTCTAGCCAGTCACATGGAGGATGCAAACGCTGCTTTTGTCCTGCCTAAATCCACAGGGCTTCACTGTGCTCTTCTGTGTATTGATGTTCTGCTGTGTTTTCTCTCTAAATGCTGTTTTTTCCCTCCAGAACGAGCTGTGGAGCATTGCTATGTATCCATCATTCATGCTAGCTTTTGTCCTTGTTTCTTTCCTCTCCCTTTCCCCCCAGATCTATCAGGTGCAGAAGGTAGGGCTTGCTCGCTTTCCTTCTTGTTTGCATGCCTTCTTCTTCCCACCCTGTGAGTCTTGCTACAGTTTCACAACCACACAGCCAATTGGGTGGCAAAAGACCTCCAAGATCCTCCAGTCCAACCTTGGAAATCCTCTGAAGAGTGGGAGATGCAAGTTTCCATGTAATTCTGCCCTCCCCTCCCATAGTCTTGTCAAGGAGAGTGGGGGAGGATGAACCATGTAAGGTGTCTGGTCAGGCACTTAATGTGATTTTTTTCTACAGCCTGTTTGACAAAGGATAAACAATAACAGAGGAGTGACTTGGCAGAGCAGGGTCACAGGAGGGCACAGTGGCTCGCTGTGTCACCTCTGTCTGTGTGCTGAAGGCCAAGAAAATCACTGGAGTGTTTCAGGCTGGGCAAGCATTTAACAGGTGCCAGCAGGAAGAATGACTTGCAGATGACTTTATTTGCACAAAGTCACTGAAGGAAATCAGGGATGCTGTGTTTGAATTCGTAATCCTTGGGTAAATAAACTGTATGGCCTTCAACCCACACATTAAACGTGATTTTATATTGTTTAATCCTCTCTCCTCTCAGTTTAAAGTCATGATCTCTTCCCTCTTCCCATTTTCCTTTCCATGACGATGGCAAAGAGGATGATAACAGTAGCTCTAACTGAGGTCACTTGCCATGTAGAAACAGAGATTTTGGGGTTTGTGTTGTGATGTCTGGCTGAAATAACAGCCAGACATCTGAAAAGAATTGAATATAACAGCCTGGCTGTTCTACACTTTCAGCATGTGAGCTGAGTGACACCTAGAAACAGAAATAACTCCCAAGAATTTTTACAGGGAGAGAAAAAGCACATTTTTCTTCAAGCCTGCCATTTTCTACCTTTTTGAATATTTCTCTTTTTTGTTTTCCTGAGTGTTTTTATTGCTTGCTGAGTGCTGAATGTCTCCCTAAACCACAGTGTGCTTGGTTTTGTTCTGGCACTCCAGCTGCCCTAACTGCATGTTTCAAAGCCTGACCCAGCCCTGCATGTGCTTCTTGGGAGTGCTGTTCTCCTCCTTGAGTGTGTATGTATATGAAAAGAGCTGCTCAAATCACGTGCTCTGCTATTTAATCCTGACCCCATCGATTTGGCAACAAGTCCCTCTCACTCCTGGTTTTATTTCTGGAGTCGACTGCGCGCTGAGTGACTCAGTGTCTGCCCATGGATCGACAGGCTCCTTATTAATCTTCTTTGTGGGAACTAATTTAACCTCCTGGTGCAGAAGCAGCCCCATGGGAGCCCAGGAGGTTGTTTACTGTTGGTGTCCTGACATGGATGAGGAGATAAGTGGGTTATCCTCCCAACATGCCATGGTGAGTTTGTGAGTCCGGCAGTTTGGCTGGCACTCAGTGAGCGAATCGCATCTGGAATTCTCTCTCAATGGTATTAACATCATTAATTATTGAATTGTATTATCACTTTTCAAGGTGGAAGGGAACCTGAGTCCAGCAAGGGCCTCTAAGTGAAACCTAAATGAATGGAAAAGCAGCATTTCCTCCTTCAACCCATTGGAATCAGGCCCCTGGGGGCAGAACAGAAGAGTTGGTGTAGAGGGAGAATGAAGTGGCTGTGAGGGGTCAAAATACTTGAGAGCTCAAAAGCTGCCAGTTCAGTCCAGTATGACACGTGCTCTTTAAAAGATTATAAATTAAAATAGTCTCTGGGCAGTGTCATTCATTAAGATTTTTCTTCAGGGGATGTTAAGCATGTAGCCGAGTAATTTGAAATGGAGAAGGAAAAGCCTGTAAGTGGAATTTAAACTGTGACATAGCAAGTCTTGTAAGGACTGTTTCCTTATCTGCCTTTTGCAAGGCTGAATTCATAAACCAGTGTCAGACAGTGAGAGGGCATGAAAAAGAAACAGCAAACCCTAAAAAAAAACTTACAAGTATGTTTATGGATCCTTCCTATGTCTGGAAAAGGATTCTCCATTTTAATAGTGTGTTTCAGTTTTTTAAATTGCTGCCTAGTGTTAGAAAATGTTCTCAGTCTGTTAATGGCTAAAAAGCCTCTAATAAGGCTTTACCTGACCTGCTTTACTATAAAGCATATAATCTGTAGGTTCTCATTGTGTACACAGCTCTGGGAGTTCATGGAATTCTCAGGGATCATTCTCAGGCTGAGATGTGCATAACAGTTACTTTTATAACAAGCTGGTGCATGGGTTATGAATCTGCAGTGGGAATAAAGTAATACAGCACTGAAGGATGTGCAGCTGTTTGGTTTGGTTTATCAGTAAATAGCGAATGAGGTTTTAAGGGTGAAAATAAAATTACATTAATACCATTGAGCGAGTGCTAAAACCAGAGTGCAATGCAGAACAGGTTTCTGATTTTTTAAAAAATAATTTCCTGGCTGTTGATAGTCCTGCCTCCTCAAGCCTGTAAGAAAGCTCTAAAATACATATTATTCTTCCTTCATTAAGCAGGATTTCCATTTGCCTATTGCTGCGCTTTAGGCCAGTGATTTTAATTCACACAGGAATCATTTTAATGGACACCATTAAAAACACAAAATTCCTGAGACCAGATTTGACAGGCGCGTTTGGCGAGGAAGAAAAGTCCCATTAAACCTGTGGACCTTTGAACAACTTGCTGCCTGGAGGAAATTCAAGTTCATGGGGAAGTTCCCAGTGTTGTCTTTGCCTGCTCTGGTGGATCTTGTCCTCTTGTACCCTTGGTGCTGCCACTGCTCTCAGGTGGGTCAAAAAGCCTGGTGCTCTGAAAGGAGCTCTGTGGAGCTCTAATCCAGCAAATCAGGGTGCCCCGAGATGAGTTGTACCCAGCTTGTCTGCCCAGTTTGACAAACCTTTACGGGAAACATGATTTGACAGCAATTTTCATCCTGGAAGTGTCCTGCGCTCGCCTCCCTGGTAATGAGTCTTGACTTAACTGGGTCAGGAATTCAAGACTCATTACTCTCCTTGCTCCTCTCCCCCAGCATGGGGGCTTTTGTAGTGCTGAGGGAGAGGAAGCTGCTGAGCACCCTGGTTGTGCCCAAACTCCCCTTTCCCCTTTCCAGGCAGCTTTTCCCAGGCATTCACTCCGGTGCCACGCAGCACAGCTCTCACTGGCACAGTCGTGTGGAGCTGTGTGGCTTGGCCAAGGCCTGGCAGTGCATGTCTAAATGTTCTGTGTCTGCTTTTCTCATCTAAATTCTGGTTTTTTTCCCCTTTTCTGTCTGTAGAAATATTATGGGCTGGATACTAAGTGGGGAGACATCGAGCAATGGATGGTAGGACTTGATCAACGTAGCTCAACAGCTTTTACCTGTGGCAGTTCTGTGTAGTTCATAGAGTTTGAGATCCCTCCAAGTAGGTATTTTCATCCATTGGGAGTGTGGGTTCCACTCCAAGCAATCCCACAGTCTTGCATTTCCAACTGAAATGTGAGTTTTGGTCAGCTTAAAACTGGCAAGGACTGGGTTAGACCCATCTCTTTTTACAGACCTGTGTCCATGCTATTGCTGAAAGATTAGGTTAGGATAAAAACCTGTTAAAGGCCCTTGGGATACAGGGAGTATTTGTGTTCATTTTACTTTTTGTGTCTTTCATCACCACTTGAGTCTTCTTAAATCTGCCTTCAGGTAAATTGTGGGCAAGTTTCACTCATGCTGTGTCATTTCCCTTAGCACTTACGGGCCCAGGGGAATCCCTCAGAGGAATTATTACTGCCATGTGGCAATCCTCACTTTTTTCCAATAATACTCTGCCCTGGATTTTAGAATTTGCTAAAATTACCAGCTGCAGACTTGGCCACTAGCAACATCTGACTGTTTTAACACCCATGATAGGAGATGAAGAAGTTGCTGGCTTCAAATGTGTTTCAACCCTAAATTTATGAAACCATTTGGCAGCCATGCCAGCTGAAAGCTGTGGCCTTGCCCTGCAAAACTGAGTAGTGCACACTGGCAAAGGGAAAACTGAACAGCCTCCAGCTTCCAGTGTGGAAGGTAACTTCCCAAATTCCTTGGCCTTTGGTAATTAATCAGTAAATACTGGTCTGCATGGACCACCCACCCACCCCAGACTCACACTGGGGTCTCCTCAAATCCTTGCTGGATGAGCGTAACTCCACCTTGCTGGCAGTTCCCTTGCTTGGAAATCAGCTCTGTTGACTACAATATTAAAACTTTTTTTTTTCTACTGCCGTTTCTAAATTCAGTGGGCAAATCAATTTGTTAAAACCAGCTTGTTGAAATGTAAAATTACATCTGATGGTGTTTCCAGTGTCACAGATGCTCTGTAGCGGAGAGGAAATTTGGGGTCCCGCAGGAGGGAGGAAGGGTTTTTCTGCTTTGACAGGGTGTCACCTCCTGTTGTTTGGTTTAACTTTACTGGCTCCTAAGGGTGGCTGGAGTTCAGTGGGTGTTTCTGGAAGGCTCTGTTGCTGTGTCTGTCCTCTCAACACCTCCCTCTGTTTTCTCTCTGCTGCCTTGGTAGGAAGACAGTGAGCGTTATTCCCGTAGAGCCCGAAGAAATGCCTCGGTCAGTACCTGCTTTTGCTTTTTCTTTTCAGCCAGACGTTTCAGATTAAGAAAACAGACACTGTAGAAGTGTACAAGGCACTTCCTTCTCAAAAGAAAAGGAACCAAAACAAGCTCCCGCCTCCCACCACCCCCGGCAAGTGGAAACCCCAAAGCCACTTCCTGACTTCTCTGCCCTCTCCCCAGTCACTCCAGGGAGCTTTTGCAAATGTGCAAGAATAAAGGGGGTGTAAAGGGGGAAATAACCTGTTTGGAGTGTTTAATATTCGTTAAAGGGCCAAGAGCTTAGAGCAGGGAACACCTGAGCAAGCTCCTCCTTCACCCCACAGTAAAATGCTTGACTGTTTCTTGGGCATGGTGTGTTTTCATTTGCTTTCTGCTTATACTTCCAGTGCAATTCTTTTGTAAAAACATTGAGTTTGTGCATCTTTCCCTTCCTCCTGTCCCATCAAAGCCATCAGTGCCTGTTACCTCTGTCCTTTTCACTGTATTTTTTTGTCTCTACGCTTTCTCTCGCTAGGCTTCGGATGAAGATGAGCGCATGTCAGTGGGTAGCCGTGGAAGCCTGAGGGTTGGTAAACTGTGCAACCTCTGTGTGCATGTCTGTGTGTGGCTGTCACTGTCCCCCGTGCCCCCACAGTCCGAGGGGACTGTCCTGGACGTGTTCCATGTTGGGTTTTTTCAAGTGGATCACTGATTGTCTCCAGTGTGTGCCCCGTGCAGGAGCCTTTGTGGTCACTGCTCTTCACTCCTGCAGGGAGGACTCAGCCAAGACATTGGTGTCTGCATGCACCTTGTGAGCTCCCCTGTTCCACTCTGAAACTGGGAATTTGGGAAGTGGAAGTGCTGGTGGGGTCAGTGTTTATTAGCCCAGGAAACCAGAAGTGATTATCAGTGGAAATAAGTGTTGGGTGCTTTGGAATTGCAGGTGAATATTCATAAAACAACAGAGTATCCTGAGCTGGAAGGGACCCACAAGGATCATTGATCCAGCTCCTGTCCCTGCACAGACACCCCAACAATCCCACCCTGACATCCCTGAGAGCATTGTCCAAACTCTCCTGGAGCTCTGGCAGCCTCAGGACCGTGCCCATTCCCTTAGCAGAGCCCTGCACCCTCTGGGGGAAGAACCTTTCCCTGATATCTAACCCCAAAATCCCTCTGACACAGCTCCAGCCATTGCCTTAGGTCCTGTCACTGTTTACTGGCTTTAAAAATGCTTTAGAAATACTTGAAAATCATCTGCAGGCCTGAGTTTTGTGGAGGGTGGGATTAGTAAAACACTGAGTACTCATCTCTAGGAAAAGTTCAAACAGTGTTTTCCTCAAAATGTCCAGACAGTATTTTCCCAGATAACACACATTTCTATAAACCTTGACTCTGTTTTTACATACTGTCTAAAAGACTCATTAAAAAAAAGAGAAAATTCTGCTGCAGAGCCCTGCCAGGGATCCCACTGTAAAATTGTACAAAATGTGCTTAAAAATATAAAGTGCTGCTTTGTTCCCTTTTTAGTGGAATCCTTATTGCCACTCATGAAATGCTGTTTAAACCTTTTTTGCTCAAGATGACAAACTTGAGTGCTTTTCAGAGCTAGGAGATGCCTCAAAGCTCCAAAGATTCAGTGAAGAAAAGCCTCTCTGCACAGCAGAACGTGAAAAGCAGTGTTTATTTTACTTAGGGTTAAATGTTGACATATGGAAGTGTTTTTTTGAAGGGGAAAAAAGATCTCTAGTTCAGTTGAAATATCAATTCTGTCTGTTTAGAAGGTGATGACAACACAAATGGGTTGTTTAGCCCTGGTTGTAAAGTGGCACGATGCAAACACACCAGCTCTGTGTTTGCAGCACATCTTCATCTGAAACGCCTTGTCTTCATGGAAATCCACCACTGATTCTTTCTGAGGTGCTTTTGCAGCACAATCCTGGGGTTTGTATACATTTAAAGAGCAGAAGCCCTGCATTCTGCCTCCTCACCATGCCTTGGAGGAGCTTTTCTGGCCCTTTTTTCCCCGAGCAGTCTCAGGCTGTGATAACCAGCAGCCTCCAGCTGCTCTGTGGGATGGCCCCAAATTCCTCCTACTCCTGCAAGGAATGTCCTTCTCTGCCAGAAGCATCTGCCTGAAACTTTCCACCCTGGTGTTTCTCAGTGATGTTGCACAGGCCCTGTCCCCAAAAAGCAGCATTTTGGTGGTGGATGTGCTGTTGGCAGGCGCAGGAAAAGTTTTGACAGAGCTTCCTTGCCTCATTCTTGTGTCACTGGCATTGTAGAAGGATGTAAATATTTGCCAGTCTGAACTGAAATTTAGCCTTCTGTGTCTTCTAGTTGCTCTACTCACAATTAATTGACAGAATCACAGAATGGGTTGAGTTGGAAAGACCTTAAAACTCGTCTTGTTCCACCCCCTTCCACTATTCCAGCTTGCTCCAAGCCCCATCCAACCTGGCCTGGAACACTTCCAGGGGCAGCCACAGCTTCTCTGGGCACCCTGTGCCAGGCCCTCACCACCCTCACAGGGAAAAATTTCTTCCTAATACCCAATTTCACCCTATTTTTTGTCAGTTGGAAGCCATTCTTTCCTTCCCTGTCACTCCAGGCCCTTGTACACAGCCTCTCTGATCACTTTCCCAGTGTGGAATTACAGCAGATGCTTTTAGTAATTAGTAATTTAGTAATTTTAGACCACATCTGTGGCCAGTCTGTGAAGGTTTGGCTCTTGCTGCATTTGTCTTTAAAATAACAAAGCCAAAAGCCCCATACATTTTGAACAGCCTTAAAAAATCACCTGAGTTCTTGTGTCCAGTTTGGGTTTGGAGCTGTTTTAGCCTGGAGTCAGCATTAGAAACAGTTGCCTTGTGTCCATGAAGGGTTCACAAAATGACTTGGAGAATTCTGAATGTGCTGTCTTTATGGAGGCTCTCCTTCCATTGCTGCAGGATGCCATTTTTGGAAAATTCCCCTTCCATCTTTGGCACTCAGGCTCCTTGCACTGTGAGGGGCTGGTGGTGCCAGGGCTTCCCTTTTGCAGCTGTGCTTCTCTTCTGGGCAGGAAGTTTTCACTGAAATGAGCCAATATCAGACATTCACTTCTCCCTAGGGCTTCACCACCCTGCTCATCTGTGTGGGTTTCACTCTGCATTTTTGTCCTGGAATATTTTTGAAGCGGATGCCTGGACTGCAGGCACCAGAGATGTGCTGAGGTCACTTTTGGGGATGCTTCTGGCAGAGCAGGCAGCACTGCACCCTGCAGAACCTCCAGAGATATTCACTGGACCAGGCCAGCAAACGTGCTCCAGAGCTGGGACTGTGCCAGGGGTCCAGGGCTGTGTCTGTGGCTCCTCCATGGAGAGGCTTCTTCAGCAGCTTCCCTGATGGTCCTGAGCCCACCAGCAGCTCCTGCCACTGCTGTTTCAGGAGTTCTGCAAGCTCAGTTCTTTATCGTGCAGAGATTTTCCTAGGAAGCTCAGTAACGTCAGCCTGTGCTTCTTGAGGCTCTTGAACCTCTCTTCAGTCCCTTTTCCATGTCATTTGTCCTGGTTCTCCCACTTCCCAGCTGGCTGACTCTAATCCAACGCCATCAGCATGAAATACTGTTGTGTTATCCATCACTCATGATTAATTTGTGCATCCTTATTTTATCAATCACTCCTGAGTAATTTGTGCATCCTTGTTTTGTATCCTCCCAGCTTCCAAACTTGTGCCTTTGTGCAAGAAATCCTGCATTATCAAAGTTCTTTTGTTGAGATTTCCATCTCCCTGCCTCTTTTTGTGTTTATTTGTTGTTTGTTTTGTTTTGGGGGAGTTCCTTTGATTGACATAACTTGTGTTTTCCTTTGTATTCTGATTTTCCTCTTCCTCTCATGCCTTTACAGTCTCATTTGGATTATGCCAGCACCTACCCAGTGGTGAGAATAGTCTGCAAGTTGCAGTGTGTGTGTGTGTGTGTGTTCAAAAACTAATCATGAAGAAGAAGCTAACACAGGTTGTGATAACTGCTCTGAGATCAGGGTGATCTGGCAGCATCCTGAGGCAGTTTGTGGTCTGTGATGTCAGGGTGCCACTTCCCTCTCCTCCTGCTCGCTCTGACACAGTTCAGATGAGAAGTGACAAATGATTAGAGAGATCTGAGCTGGGTTTAGCTCAGTAGTTACCACAGGTAGAGCAGAATGGATTTCCCCTGGAACAGTGTCTCTGTTAAAGCCTGTCCATTGTTGGACCAGCTGCATCTGGATTTATTTCAGATCTGGAAAGGAATAAAACTCTCATAAACTCCCTGTAAACAGATCTAGCAAAGCTGACAGGATGTGGTACTTTTGGGGTCTCCAGGACGAAGGAGGAATTGAGAATCTGACTCCATGTTCTCAGAAGGCTGATTTATTATTTTATGATATTATATTATATTATAATATATTAAAGAATGCTATACTAAAACTTTTCTAAAGAATAGAGAAAGGATACAGACAGAAGGCCTATCAAGATACTAATGAAAAACTTGACACCCCAGAGCCTCAGCACAGCTGACTGTGATTGGTCATTAAGTCAAAACAATTCACATGAAACCAATCAACCAAGCACCTGTTGGATAAACAATCTCCAAACCACATTCCAAAGCAGTAAAACACAGGAGAAGCAATCAGATAATTGTTCTTTTCATTTTTCTCTGAGGCTTCTCAGCTTCCCAGGAGAAGAAATCCTGGGTGAAGGGATTTTTCCAGAAAATATGACAGTGACAGACAGGACAAACACACTGCCTACCAAAGCTGCAGCTTGTGTTACCTTCACTTTAGAGGACAAAATCACATTAATAATTATGCTTTGACAGCAAGTATTTGCTCTGGGATCACTGAGATAAAGCAGCTCCTGAAAGAGCAGGAAGGGGCAACGAGGACTAAAGCTCAGTTTAAAACATTTCCAGAACTGGAGGTGTGCTGGTGTCTGCAGGAAGCAAACTGGGCGAGACAGTCCTGTCGATTCCCCTGCTTTTCCCCTCTCCTTCATTCCCAGCGCTGTTTCCAGTCAGGATCTTTGTGCCTGACCTACATCCCAGAATAGTTGCAGCATGTTTGGGTGCTTGCATGGCTCTATTGATACAGTCAGGATGGACAGCTGTGCATTGGCTGAGCCCAGCCAGCGTGGCTGATTGGAAGCACAGCTGCTAAATTTACCAGCGCATTTGAGCGATATTCCCAATAACCGAATAACTTTGACGCCAGGGGTTGCTCCCTGAGCCCTGCCCTGCTCCTCTGCCTGCATGGGGATGGTGCATGCCTGGCCCTGCATGGGGGTGCACACACTCACTGATCTCACCCCACGTTCTTCATCCCACTGCAGGCTGGATTAGAGAGTGAGAGGACCAAAAAGAAGAGCTACTCCAAAGCAGTATGTATTTCTGTGTGTCTCCCAGAGGGTTCTGCCTCCACGGCCACTGTGGCAGGACAAGGAGTGTGTGCAGGTGGGAGAGCTGCCAGCCCAGTGTCAAGGATACACCACAGCTATCAGCACTTGCTAGGCAATAATGAGCATCAGATCATCTCCAAAATGTGGGCTAATCCAAACCCTTATTTCAGTGCTGTGCATGAAGAGCGTGTGGGGAAACTCAAAACCTTACTGGAGCTACCTAACTTGAGCTGTAATAAGCAATACTGAGAGAATGTCATAGAATCCCAAATGGTTTGGGTTAGAAGGGCCCTTAAAAGCCCATCTCATTCCACCCCTTGTCATAGGTGAATCTTATAGGGAGCAATTCCAGGCAGGCAAAGAGGACACTGGTGCCTCAGTTTTGAGCTTTTCTGTTTTTCAGATTCTGTTCTGCTTTAGTGTGTGGGGCTGGGCTTCATATTAGGGGATGCTGAGCTCTCTTCACAGAGCAGGGAGACAAAACAATTCCTGCTCTAGCTGGGGACCAAGGACAAATGATCCAAATCTCAGGCCCCAGAGCACAAACAATGTGGACTGAAGAAGAAAAACAAGAATGGGACTTCATAACCTAAAGCTATAAACGGATAATTAACTCCAACATGCAAATGAACCAAAACTTACAAAAGTGTGAGACCTCATGACCATTTTTGTGACCATTTTGGTTCATCTTGAGTGTAGCCCTGGCTGGGCTCTTGTGCTGCCCAAGGTGGATCCATTGAGGCCTCCTAATAAATTCCTACTTTATCGTTAAGCTCATCACAGGTGGAGGCTGGGTTGGGGTTCTTTGCCACACTGGAAAGGAGCAGAGAATTTTTCAGAGGGCTGGAAGTTGGGTGTGGGATTGAGAAAACCTGAGGGAGGAGCACAAGCCACAGCCTGAGGTAAAAAAAGACATTGCAAGCAGAAATGGACACAGTGGCAGTGAAATGGTTTCCTTTGTCAAAAGCAATAAGAAAATACAGAGAAAAATAGGGTCACAAAAGGGAGAAAAGTAAAACGGAGTCGTTTTAGCCTCTCTAGTGTGCAGTGTTATTTGTTCTAATTTTCATGAGGGTCAGATGCTTTGCGTGTAAACGTGGCTTAGAACAAAGGTCAGCGAGGTCTGATAAAACTGACCCTGCTCTCCAAGAGCTGCCTGGAGCATTTGCCTTCAAAAATATGCACTGGAGAGGTTTCTGGAGAGGATGGGTCAGAGGGGCAGGGGAAATGGCCTCAGCTCTGGGGCTTCAGGCTCAAATCTGGGAGGCGCAGGGCAAATGAGGCAAATTCCTTTAGAAGAAGGGCCTGAACTGTCAAGTGATAACCAGTTACCCTGGGCTTGTGGAAAATCCATGCTGCCCATTCAGCTGGAGGTCCTAAGCAGGGTAATTATTTCAGGGCATAAAGGATGTTCCTGGGAATTGACTGTGAGGCTCCTGGCTGTCTCTGCGTGACATGAAGCGAAAGCTTGGGCCAGATCTCGTTCTTGTAAAAGGAATGTACAGTTGGAAAATAACTTGGTTAGAGAACAGGACAGCTGGGAAGGATCTCAGCTGGGCTGTTCCCAGCTAAGACAGCATCATCTGGGTTTTTTAAGGAGGGGAAAAGCAGTTCCCCAGGAGTCTGTATTGCCTGGCTGGCTGAGTGCAGGGAGTGAAGGCAATTTCATACAAAGTTAAAGAGAAAATACTGATGATAAACAGGAGACAGCTTGTCAAAATGGAATAACAGTAAAAAACAAATGGGGAATACCACATCTGGGAAAAATGAAGGTACCACTACAAAGTGATAGGATGGTTCAGATAGTGATCTGAGGTTACATTTAGTCAATAGTGCACAGCTGAAAAAGACAAACAAGTCCTCGGTGTAGCAATAAAAGGGGTGGTGGAGGTAATTGGTCTGCACAGAGCGCTGCCTTCAGCTGCTGGAGATCCATTTTAACCATTCTTAAGTGTTGGAGAAATTCAAGGAGCTTGGAAAGAAAAAAAAAAAAACAACAACCTGGAAAAAGCTGGAAAGAAGCCAAGCTGTGTGAGAAGGCTACAGCAGAATTTCAAAATAGTTCTTGAACAAAAGAAACTTGGAAGTTTGCCTTCCATTTGGGGTGATAGTATTGCATTTCAATAGAGATTCTAAGCTTTTCCCAGAAGTAGCTTTCCCAGCTTGGCTCTGAACTGGTTTCTAAGTTAATTTGTTTAATTTTTCATGCAAGCTGCTGTATAGCAGATGATAAATATTTCTCTTGGAAATTGATTCAGATTGGTTCTAGTGGATTTTCATTTTGGGAACTCATTAAAACATGGACTTCAAAACTTAACTGTAATAGAAATTCTAATTAAATTTCCACCAAACCCCCACCCCAAATACAAAGAGTGCTTCCTTGTTCTCAGTGTTAAACCAGGGCTGGTTGTGAGGTGATACCTGAGCAGTGAATTGCTGAGGAAACCTGAGCTTTTAATGCTGTCCATTGAGGAGACTCTTGGGTTCTCTTCTTCCCCACCACGTTCCCAGACTCAGGACTGAGTCCCTGATTGTTTTCTTTTATTCCCAGCACCGCTGCCATAGGGATTTGAAGCACCTCACCTTGTTTATGGAGCAGTCCTTCTGGGCTTGTTTGTTTTCCCTCCTGACCCCAGGGAGGACAGATGAGCCCACCCAAATCTCCTAGCAGCCCTCAGACTGCTGCAGAATCCTGGGGTGAGGCAGATGGCCACTGTCTGGGTTTCATTCTGATGCTCAAAATCAAAAAGGAGAGAATTTATCCAGCGCTGCATGTTTGCTAAGCTGGATTTCTCAAATAGAAATTAATTCCTCTGCTACAATTTGCAGCTTTTTAGGTGTTTAGCTGCCTGGGGTGGAAACAGCTATAGTGATTTATGCCCTTTATTGTAGTCTCTGATCTCCTTTTTGTCCCCATTTTGTGCCCTATTCCCTACACAGAGTGTTTGAATATAGAATAATATTTGAATGTAGTAATAACAGGGGAGGGAAAAAAAAATAAGAAAGGGGGGGATCAAAAAAGGCAAGCAGGAGTATCCTTGACATTTTAGGCTGTTCTAGAGGCAGTGACACAAATGTTCGTGTCCTCATGTTTGAAACCATGACCTAATCCTGCACTGCTCCTGTTCCTGGTGTATCTTTGAGAAGTTCTGTCTCTGCTTTTCATAAGTGATGACATTTGCTTAAAAACTCCCTCAAGGGTCTATGTCAATTTTTCTTCTCTCCTTTTTTGTCTTTCTGTCTTTCCTTTTTTGTTTTTCCTTTCCTTCCATAACAGACCAATGGTTATGAGGAAGACGTGTATGGATCATCCCAGAGTAGAAAATCTAGCAGGGTTAGTAGATGATTTCTATTGCTATAAAGTTCTATCACTCCATTTGATGGGATTAAAGCTAATTAGCAAATTCTTTTTGGCAGTGAAGCAGGTTTTACCTGTCTTGCACCTTGTGGGTTTGGAGTTTGTCAGGCACTGGAGATGCAGCAAGAAGCTGAGAAATAAAAAATCAAAAATCAGCCCCTGAGTGGGGAGTCTCAGAAATTGATACAGAAAGATGTTGGGAGCCAGAACTGCTTTGACTTGTAAATGAAACTGGTTAGAAATTACATTGGGGCAGCACTGGCAGGGAGGATTTCCGCATGCTGGAAACAGAGTGAGTGCTTTTCCACCTCTGCAAGGTGTTCATGCCATGCTCTAGTACTGAATCTCCTAATTTAGTCCATGCCTTGAGATTTGAACAGTTAAAATGGACTTTGGATTGGAATTTGCATAGTTAAAATGGATTTTGAATTTTCCCCAAATGCACATGGTTTATTTGAAGCTTGCTTAGCTAAATGCCTTTGGTTTTTTTGGTTTTTTGTTTTTTTTTTTCCTTTTTTCCTTTATAAACCATATCCTAGGGTTTCTGGAAACGCCCACAGAGCCGAAGAGCCAGTGCAAGTGTTCCCACTTAACTACTTAACATTGATGGACTTTTATTTCCAGTCCAGAAAAGCTTAATAATTAACTCAGTTGTGAGGATGCAGGTCACAATGTTCCCTCCCATTCCAGCACAAGTGTTGTGTGTCAATTACAGCAACTCCTGGCCCTGCTTTGTTAAATATTGGGGATTGTGCAGATGATTTAAAGGGGTTGTTCAAGCACAGCCTGGGAGCACAGGGAGAACTGTTTGGGGTTTTCTTTTCCCCTTTTATTTTAACAAAGCCAGACAAAAGCTCAGAGCCTGTTGATCTTTGTGCTATCAAGGCTTCTAAAGAAATTTAGTGCCGTGCAGCCTAAAGCTCAGTGTTTAGGCCAAAAATAAACTCTTTTAAGCCTCCATTTATCCGAGTGTTTGAGCAATAACACGCTGAACATGAGAGGGAGTTCAGGGGGTGACTTTGTAAGCACGAAGTTAAGCAGGAGCCTGGATAAACAGTGAAATTTGATATTTGACATCCATCTAAAATTGTTGCTGCCATATAATTTAGCTGGCATTATGTGGATAAGAGACAATGAAATACTGTTGCTTGAGCTGCTGAAAAAAACCAGCCTGTCCTGTTGCTGGCATTTTTGCTGGCCCATTTGAGGAGTTCAAGGAGCTGTATTCTGTAGCACTGGTGATAAATGATGTTCTTACTCTTTACTGACACACTCCAGTGCTCCAAGGACTGCTGGGAGAGCAAAATATCTGCAAGAAAGTCATCCAGGGAGAAGAGGTTGTTTGGTTTCCATTTAAATAATTTAAAATCACGCTGGAATTAGCGTTTGCAGCGTGGGGGTTTAGTCTGAGTAGGGCTTAATTACAGCAACGTCGTTAGTTCCTTGTAGTTCTGTTGCTGTTTGGATTAATCATTAATTAGGAGGGGGAGGAAGGTTTGGGGGTAACTCAGAGTAACTGAAACTTCAAACCAAATTGATGCCAGCCTGGCTGGCATTCACTTTTTAGGAATATTCTCTCCAAAAAGCCCAAGCTGAATGACAAAAAGTGACAAGGAAAAATGAAAAATAGGAAAATTCTTCAGGGCAGCAGGGAAATGATGAGTGAACCTGCTGGCAGTGGCTGTTTCCAAAATGGGTGTCCAGTTTTAAGTCACAGAATGGGCTGATCTCCATGTGCACACTGCACTTGCAGTGTCACAGGTTGATCCCTTAAATATGATTAATGCCATGTGCCAAACAGCCCACGTGCAGATTGCAAACCCTAAGCAGGAATGAAAATAATTTCTTAAACTTCAGTTCAGGTTTCCTTTCAGACAAAGTCTCATTGTACAGGCATTGTTTGGGGGGTTTTGGTTTGTGGCTGGTTGTTTCTTGGGTTAGGTTTTTTTTGAGGTTGGACAATGATTTGCCCTCAGCCTGTACCTGTGGGTATTGTGTCATATCCAAATTTCTGTTTGCTTGCAGTGACAGAAGAAAGCAAACAAATTTCTTTATTTTGCCACAGATCTCCCTCCTTTGTGAGGAAATTAACACCTCCATGGACCTGTGGTGAGGCAAGTTAGGGTTTGTGAGGAGCTGACTGCTGAAAGCAGAGAGCCTTGGCTGTCTGGACCCCCCTGAGAAATGTTTGGAGAGGAAAGGTGTCAGGGAATAGGTGTGAAAGGAGAGCTCTGGAGGTGAGAGTGTGAGATCTTTCAGAGCAGCCATTCCTCATTAAGATCCCCTGAGTGGACCAGAAGTGCAGGGATGCAGGGCAGAAAGCAGGGAGAGAAGGTGTTTAATTTACAGAAGGTGCCTAAAGTCTCACTTCTTAGAGAAGTTTTCTCTCCACTCAGTGTTGCCATATCTGACAGTGGGCTGCTCACACTCCTGCAGCAGCTTTGGTCCCTGGCTTTGCTCTGCATGTCCCAGCATCTCAGGGTGTAGCTTACAGGACATGAACTCCCCAGGATCTCAGGAGGAACCTGGCCAGCTCTCTGACCAGTGCATTTTCCCAGTGCTTCAAAGGTCCCACAGCTTTCACACATCCTCACAGATTTAATGCAGTTCTCTCTTCTTTTTGCATCTGTGACCATCACTTGGACTGCTTTGCAGTTTGTATTCATTCACTTAATTTACTTTTTGCTTCCCATTTAAAGGAATAAAGAATGAAGCTGAGTTCTCAAGGAGGTTTTTTTTCTTTTTTTTTGCTTTGTTTGTTAATGCAGGCTTCCTACTACTCTGACCTGGGTCTCCCCAACAGCAGCTATGCTTCCACATCTCAACTTTCTTCCCAAAATGGAAATTGGGTCTGTTGCCCTCTGGCTTCACCTGGCCTGGACTTTGTTTGGATAATACAACCTCTTGTACTTAGGAATCAATTGGACCAATTGTCAAGAGTATCTGTAGCTCTTTTTAGTGAAACTTTAAAAAAAGCCCCAAACAAATCAGACCTTTTAAGATTGGAATGAGTCATGGAAAACTGTTTTCAAATGAGCACAGTCAGTTTTCCTTGGCTGCTCCTCCCTTTCCTTGTCTGCCACTGGCCTCAGTTGGTCTGGAAAGATAAGGGAAATCTTAATTACCTGAAGTTCTCTGTTTGAGGCAGCTCCTCTGCCTAGTGTGTCAGTCTGGTGAGCTTGAGACAATCCAGTCTGCACCCCTCAAAATCACAGGGAAGCAACTCCCAGAGTGCTGGGAGAGCATCAGCGGAGTGTGGAACCCCTGGGAGGTTGCATTGTCCCCTGTGTGTGGCAGAGCTGGGGGCCAGCCGAGCTCCAGCAGTGCCCCAGGGGGCACAGCCCAGCACAGGGGTGTGGATGGGGCGCTGGCAGCAGGACCTGGGCTGGGGATCACTGCTGGAGTGTCCTGCACCCAGCTCTGCCACACACACACACAGAGTGCTCTGGGTTTGTGTAAGTTCTGCATCTCCGGGGGGATGGTTACTAACACTTGTTTCAGGCTGCTCTGATTGAAACACTTGTCGTTTTTTCCTGAATTGGTTGTGTTTCCTCTGCATTTGTGAATAATGAAACACGCAGGAGATGACCTTAGAGCTGTGTGAAACACTAACAGTGTGTGCTTTGAAGAGGCACTTCTGTGTAGCTCTTTTTTTGTGAGGACAAACCCCATTTCTGGCTCCTGTACACAAACGTGTGGGAGACAATAACAGCTTAACAACCTAAAATTAAATTTTGCTGTTTTGCTTTTGCATACTGTCTGTGTCCTCCCTTCCTGTAGGAAATGCACGTGCCTGCTTGGTATTCTTAGTCTTTGGGAGCAGAGATCTAATGCTTTCATGGAGCACATGACTAATATTCTGTGTACTGGGTTTCCTTCTGCTGTCATGTAGTGATCCTAATCTCTCACCGAGAGGGTTCATTCGGCTGTAGGCACCTTTTTTTTCTTTTTTTTCCCTGTTGAATTTTCTGTGCCAAACCAAAAAGTGTTGTGCTTGTCTCTCCCAGCCCTCCCTGCTGTACAGCGATGCCCTGCCAGCCAGGAGTTACAGGGTTTGTTGTGCTGATGCTCTGAGCACCAACACCAGAGCCACCCACCCCAGCCATGCACATCTTGTCCCCTGCTCTTGTCTGTAATTCCCCCTTGGGTGCATTGATTTGTCTCACCCCCCTGGTGTCCCATCCATCTGAATGCCACGTGTGTGATGCTGTTTGTGCACACCTGGGTTTGCTGAGCCTTCCTTGAATTCCTGTTGGGATTGTGCTCACGGGGTTGTGATGCTGCCAGGGAATTGTTTTCCTTGGTGTCTTTCCAGGAGCAGGACAGAGAGGCAACATCAATTCTTGCTAACAAAAATCTGTTCACAAATATTTTTTTTTAGACAAATTCCTGCCATCTTGTTTAAAATGAGCTTCTCAGATTTTTTTCTCAAAGCTTAAAGGTAGAATTCCCTACTCCCCTTGTGTTTTCTGAGCCATTTATCTCTGTGCTAAACCAGAGTCCGTCCTAAAACACGCATTTTCCTCCTATTTCATTAATTTACTAAACTGGCTGGTAAGTGAAGCTTATTAGGAGGTAAGTGAAGCTCATTACTGCCAGCACCAGCAACGAAGGCAAAACAGATGGGATCAGTGTAAGAATTGATGTAGCCATTTCCTGGGTAGGCAGTCAAAGCATTAAACTAAAATTGAATTGGGAGAAGGGTCGGTGTCCCATCTCGGGGTGTGTCAGATCCTGCACGTCCTCGGCTCTTCCCCTGCATGCTGCTCGTGTTGCACCCAGGAGATGGCCCTGTCCTTGCCCCCAGGAGGTGTCCCTGTCCCTGTCCCTGCTGCTGGCTGCCTGTCGGGGTGAGTTTGTGGGCGTGCAGAGAGCTGGGCTGCCGTGCTGTGCTGACTCTGTGTTTCGTTGTAGGCGTCGGTGTACGACGAGAGCGTTTACAGCGGGAGCCGGCGCTATAGTGCCCCCAGTTCCCGTGCTGTAAGAGCTTTTCTGCTTTTCCCTGCTCTGCCCCTGTCCTCTGCCAGCCTGGGCAACCTTCCACCTGGGCTCTGTGACAGCCAGGGCCTGCTGCTGGAGGCAGCAGGGGTGGGAGCACCATTCCCACCAGCTTCCATGAAGCAGCGATCAATGGGAGCTCGTCCCTCTGTGGGACAGGGAATTCACGTCTGCCTCACACAGATAAAGCACCTTGGAAAGGCCATGCATGAAATCCTTGCCCTCCCTGAGCCTTAATTCTTCTTGTCAAATATAATTTTGAAAAATCATCAGCCAAAAATTTAAAAATCAGTTCCACGTAAGCAATGGGAAGTGAATGATTTTTGGGAACATATGGGTGGCTTGGTTTTGTTTCTTGGATTTCCCACCAGCTTCCATGGAGGAGTGATCAATGGGAACTCATCCCTCTGTGGGACAGGGAATCCACTTCTGCCTCACACAGATAAAACACCTTGGGAATGCCATACATGAAATCCTTTGCCCTCCCTAAGATTTAATTCTTCTTGTCAAAACTGGGGAAAATACAAGTTTGAAAAATAATCAGCCAAAATTTTAAAAATCATCAGCCAAACATTTGAAAATCAGTTCCACGTAAGCAGTGGGAAGTGAATGATTTTTGGGAACATATGGGTGGCTTGGTTTTGTTTCTTGGATTTCCCACCAGCTTCCATGGAGGAGTGATCAATGGGAACTCATCCCTCTGTGGGACAGGGAATCCACTTCTGCCTCACACAGATAAAACACCTTGGGAATGCCATACATGAAATCCTTTGCCCTCCCTAAGATTTAATTCTTCTTGTCAAAACTGAGGAAAATACAAGTTTGAAAAATAATCAGCCACAAATTTAAAAATCAGTTCCAACACAAGCAGTGTGAAGTGAACGATTTTTGGGAATATATGGGTTGCTTGGTTTTGTTTCTTGGATTTATAGTCAAATATATTTTACATTCATATATGTGACAGTGCTTCCAAAATGTGTGTTCTTGAGAGCGGAGGGCTCTGTCATGGGGATGGGGAGCAACAATATAAGGAATGACCAAATACATTGTGTATTTTCAAAAAAGAAACTCCAGGAGTTGGTTTACAGATTAAAAGGCAGAAAATGCCTTTTTGTGTTTGGGGCAGGCAGTCCCCCTGGAAAAAAAGAAAAAAAAGCCAATCTCTTTAGATTTTTCAGTCCTCCTCTGTGGGCCCACTGTTTATTCTGCCTCTCATAGCAGAACCCAACCAACGCAGAGAACCCCAGCAAACAAATAACCACCTTCCATGGCCATAAGAGTGAAAAGCCTTGAGACAGAGCACTGTTGTTACCTTTAAACATCCCATTTTTATTAGCTTGGGGGAGGAAACATTTCCAAGAATGCTTTCTAAGCACTTGTTAGTCCTTGGAGGGCAGTGCCATCCTCTTGCCAGCCCACTGATTCACAGCTGTGAGAAATCATTTACAGCAAACCTTTCAGCCCAAAACCTGTTTGCAAGTCTTTCAGGGGCTGTCAGTGGCATGAGGACTGAAACCCTGGTGCTTTCCCCTCCCTCCATCCCCATCCCCATCCCCATCCCACCCTGAGCCACAGGTGTTTATTTGTGTGTAACCCAGCCTTTCCAGTTCCTGGAGTAATGAGAGAGTTGGAGCAGGAGGGGTTTGCCTCAGAGGCAGCAACCTTGTCACAGCACCTGTGGTTGTTTTAATGCCTCTGAACCTTGCAGCGCTTGTAACCAGGAGAGGGAGTGTCACCTCTGCTGGCTGTTCCCAAAAAATGTTTTTGGAAGGGCAGGTGGATGCAGGGGGTGAGGCTGAAAGTGGCCTTGCATGGTCACAGCCACTTCCACAGTCAGCCCTGCAATGCTCAGGGAGCAGCTGTGGGATAAATAGGGCCTGGAAACATAAATATGGCACTCATCAGTAGTTACAGCTTTTTCCCTGTCACACATTTCAAATTTATTCTAAACCCTTCTTTTGTTAAGCATAAAACACTGCAGTGACCAAACAAAATCTGTGTTTTTACTTCAGGGCTTTGTGCCTTTAATTTAGGAATTATTGTGTGACTGGCAGTAGTTGGAAGCAGTGTGCAGCAGAGTTTTGTACTGTGCATGTTCTCACCTCTGAAACGAAAATCAGGTGCACAAAGCCAGTGTAAGACAGAATCCCAGAATTGTTGGGGTTGGAAGGGAATTAAAGGCCTCCTGGGCAGGGTCTCCTTCCACTCTGCAGGGTGCTCCAAGCCCTGTCCAGCACTGACCATTGCAGGGATCCAGGGGCAGCCCCAGCTGCTCTGGACACCCTGTGCCAGGCCCTCCCTTGGGGTGCATCCAAGGGCACTGCCCTGCCCTGCCCATGGGCTGTGCACCCTGCACAGGATGTTTTGTGGGCTGACCCCGTGCTTGTGCTCTAGCTGGGGTTATTTCCAGCTTACCCTCTCACCATTCATTAGTGCTGCAAGCTTAATTTGATGCTGTGCTGCTGTGACTAATGGTGATGGAGCAGCCCTGCAGTGGCCAGGTGGCTTAATAAAAAAAGCCCTGAAAAAACCCACAGCATCTCCAAAGTATACTAACTCTTCAGATTTGTGTTTGTGTCTGAGAAACAGTCCTAATCACATCTGAAATAAACTCATTGTTCCCAGGGTAAGTCCTAGTTCTGTTTCCCCGATGCTTTAAACTTTCATTTCCCTGCTCCATTTCCACTGCCTTAAAACCTCTGGAAATAAAAGAGCATGGACACATTCCTTGTCCATGTCAGCAACCAGCCAGCCCTGTCCTGCCTCTCTGCTCAGATGTTTCCTTTCAAAAAAAGCTCCAGGACTTTCTTTGGCAGGAGATGAGGACTGCAGGTGCTGGAAAACCAGGAGAGAGACTCAGTGTCTGAGCTGGGCTCAGTTTTTACTTTAATCCCCACATAGATGGATGTTTCTTCCTTTGGCCTGTGGAGCACAAAGGAACTAATTTTATATGTGCATAATGTTGGGAACATGGGAGAATGATTCACCAGAGCTCTTGGAAAGTGGTAGGATGGAGGCTTTTGTAGAGAAACTGAATTGTTTACTTGTCACTGGTACCTGAAGAGATATAAATAAATGATTAGTATTCTAAGAACTGAGTCAAATCTCTACTTGAACTGCCAGTGGAATTACTGCTTGCCTTAATTTTCAAATTAACAATTCTCTGTTTTTCACTGCTGTTCCTTTGTCCAGCTGCATGTAACCATCTCTTTTAACTAATTTCAGATGTGATGCTCTACATCCTCACCTGCTTCCCTTGCCAGTTCTAATGGCTTTCTCTTTTCTCTGCCTGCTGTTCCTGGATTTCCTGCTGCAGCCTTCTGAGTACAGCTGCTACCTTGGGTCAGGATCTCGGGCATCCTCCAGAGCCAGCTCTGCTCGGGCCAGTCCAGTGGTGAGCTCCTCTCTTTCTCTTTTCTTTGCCCTTTGTTTCATTCCTCTCTCCTTCAAGTTTTTTTTTTTTTTTTTTTTACAGAGAGGTCACTGTCTCTGAGTAATCCTCAAGGGATGTATTATTTGCTTAAAAGTGCTGTCACACTTCTCCTGTAATCTGCCTAAATATTTGGAACCTCAAAGTGAAAAATTCTCTAGTAGTAGCAATGGCAGCAGCACAGAAATTTCAGCTAGAAAATTCCATTTGCAACCTGGTAGTCCATAAAACACTAGGAAAATTTTTTTAGTAATTCAGGTAGATCTACCTCAGACATTTCCCTTAATGGCACTGTTAAATAGTAACCACTAGTCAGTCATCTGAGGATGAATCCTCTAAATATCAGTGCTTGTATCCCTGGATTTATAAATGCAGTGATGAAGAAAATTAGTTAAAGGAGTTTCTGTGAGTTCTTAGGGTGTTAATTGGACCTACTGGTCCAAAGAAACCAGAGGAGGAATTGCAAAATGGAAGTGATTTCTATGCAGATGCATGTTAAGACAAAGAAACCAGATGAGAAATTGTAAAACTGAAGTGATTTCTCTGCAGATGCATGTTAAGACAAAGAAACCAGAGGAGAAATTGCAAAACTGAAGTGATTTCTCTGCAGATGCATGTTTGGACTCTCATGCACTTTGGACTCTCATGACAATGCTGTGTTTGCTTTAAATGGAGAAAAAAGCCCAGCAAGGTTATTGTGGAAAAGACTGGGATGTTGATGGGAGTGCTGTGTCTCCTTTTGGGGGAGCAGGAAACCCTAAATCTTCCTGCAGCATTCAAGCAGTTCAGTTTCTCTCCAGTGAGCAGTATTTTGGTGCAGAGCTGCAGGGCTCTCCAGAGTTTGGATTTGATCATCTTTGTGGGACTGCAGAGTGCCAGGCACTGCAGTCTTTAGCAGGGTGAAGTGCTAGAGGGATAAGGAGCACCCAGCTCAAGCTGTGGCTGTGGCTGAGCAATGCTCAAGTGCTAATGATGCCTCAGGTTTGAGCTTTTATATTTTTTAGATTCTGTGCTGCTTTAGTGTGTGGGTCTGGGCTTCATATTAGGGCATGGTGAGCTCTCTGCACAGAGTAGGGAGACAAAACAATTCCTTCTCTAGCTGGGAACCAAGGACAAATGATCCAGATCTCAGGCCCAAGAGCACAAACAACGTGGGCTGAAGAGAGAAAAACAAGAAGGATGGGATTCATCACCTAAAGCTGTAATTGGACAATTAACTCCAATATGCAAATGGGCTAAAACTTATAAAAGTGAGAGACCTCCTGACCAGTTGTCCATTTTGTGACCATTTTGGTTCATCTAGGGTGCAGCCCTGGCTGGGCTCTTGTGCTGCCCAAGGTGGATCCATGGAGGCCTTTTAATAAATCCCTGCTTTATTCTTTAGCTCTGTCTGGCCTCTGTTCCGGGTCAGCCTTCACAAGGCAGCACTAAAGGCTTGGCCATCCCCTGCTTTTAGGATGTTTCTGTTCCTCTCTGTGGCTGCTTCCAGCTCTGGGTATTTCTGATTTATTTCCAAGCCTGGGGACAGCTGCTGAGTGCTCTAGGATGTCTGGTAGAGGAAACATGCAGCTTACAGTAAACTAAAATAAAACAACATTAATTTGCCACAGAGAGTGAGTTTTGGAGTCTGCCATTTGAAAACTGATACAACAGAGCTGTGTGCTCTGAAGTTTTGGTGTTCTAAGGGTACATTCACTTTTTTAAATTGTTAAAAAACAGAGGGATTTTCATTGGATACTGTATGGCAGCCGGTGAGCTATAAATAAATTAGTGCTTTAATTAGCCCCTGAACCTGAGTCCCTGAGCTACGAGTTCTTGCAGAATATAACTTATATTAGTAATGCATCTTAAATGCCTTCGCAGACTGAATTTCAATTACTCCCAAAGCAAGAATTAACCAGAATAAACAGGGATTCCATGACAGTTCTGTAAGGGCAGTAAGAGCTGGGTACCCACACACTGCAGTTGGTGTTTTCTGTGTGCCAGCTCAGTCATTCCTGCAAGTTCCTTACAGGAATCACAGGATGCTGGGAGGTGCAAGGGAGGTTTTGGGTTTTAAATTCCCTACTTACACTTTGGCCTCCTGGTATGCCAGTGGCTGGAGATGCTGTGCTGAGTCAGCACCACGCTGAATCTGCTCTGCAGGGAGACAGCAGGCACTGCTTAAATTACCTTTTTTGAGTTTAATTAGTGGTTTATTGCCTGCTGGGAAGAGCTTCCCTTATCTCTGTCACCTTGAAGAAGAGCAGAGTTAATGTCATAGTGAGTCCAGCTGATCCTAAAAGTTCTCATTGCTACACAGGGTCAATCCAGCAGCACTTTGTGATTATAATATTTTTTTGTCCTGCATTTAACAGACATTGCTTTTCCTGTAGATCAGGGGGAGGGATCACTTTTACTGACGAGATTCAAAGTGTTCTTGTAGAGTTTTCAGTCAGGTACTTGAGAGTGGAGAATGATTCCGTGGAACTTTATAAATTAAAGCATACTGTAGCTTGTCCCTGCAGCTCTGAAATTATTTACTCAGAGTTTTGTTTCCCTCTCCTATCACTGTTCACTGAGCAATGAGCAAAAAGCAGTAGTGGCTTTTCCTGCAGTGGTTTTCCTGCTGTGCACAGCTTTGCTAGCTCGTGTTCTCATTTGTATTACCATGTTGGTGATACACTCAAAGGCAGGAAGCTAATTCAGCACCATGTGTGAATATTTGGCTTTGTAGTTATTTTAAGAATTCACTATATGTGAATTAAGTTTGCTGTTTGTTTATTTTTCTTTAACATTTTTTCATGTTATCTGCTATCCTTGCAGTTACTGCAGATATGCAAATATGTTGTTTAATATTAAACCATCCTCACAGAAAGTACAGATCTTAACACTACTGAGAGCAAACATCAGATATTTCTGTACAGATGGGCCTGAGCTCTCAGCGTGTTTGGCAGAGCTGGACTTTTAATATGAATTGAGGGAGTTTTGTTATTTTTCTTTTCTAAATCAAGAAGCTACTAGTGAAAAGCAATTATTTCTAAATCTGGAACAGGCTCAGTAGTATTTGTCTGAAGGCTCTCTAAGGCAAGGCAGGTGAAACAAGAGGAGAGGGCTGTGCTGAGATGATGATGATGGTTCATCCTGCCTTGTGGAGGCTCAGGCAGCAACACAAGCAGTGAGAGTTCAGCCTGAGCACACACAGAGCTGGAGAATATCCTGAGCTGGAAGGGACCCACAGGGATCATCAATCCAAGCCCTGGCCCTGCACAGACCCCCCAACAATCCCATCCCTGGGAGTGTTGTCCACTGGCAGCCTGGGGCTGTGCCCATTCCCTGGGGAGCCTGGGCAGTGCCAGCACCCTCTGGGGGAAGAACCTTTTCCTAAGATCCAGCCTAAACATCCCCTGACACAGCTCCAGCCGTGCCCTGGGTCCTGTCCTGTCACAGGGAGGTGCCCCAGGGATGGAAGATTCCAGCCATGCTGAGCTCTGCCCTCAGTCTCCTCTGCTCCAGCTGAACAATCCAAGTGCCTCCAGCTGCTCCTTGTGTGGCCCCTCCAGTCCCATCCCCATCTTCTGTCCCTCCTTTGGAGGCTGTCTTAACAGCTTTAGGTCTTATCTAAAGCTGCCCCAGGCCAGAGCAGGCAGGACAGTGCTCTCCCTGGCCTGGCTGGCACTGCTGGGGTGATCCCCCAGGACAGGGATGTCCCTCCTGGCTCCAGGCACTGCTGACTCAGATCCAGCTGGCCATCGACCAGGACTTCCAGATCCCTGCTGCCCTCTCCCTCTCCAGTGTGTCCCTGCTTCCAGGGCATACCTCAGTGCCCAGCTGTGAACACCTTTCCTCACTGGCACAGACTTAGAGAAAGAAAATGAGGGCACTGACAGATTTAATAGTGGTGGAGACACTTAGGAAGCTTTGCCTGCAGGTTTAGGGTAAGTTGTTTCCTAGCCCTGCCTCTGACAGTCTGGATGTGCTTTGGGATAGGGCAGGTTGTGTCCTAGCCCTGCCTCTGACAGTCTGGATGTGCTTTGGGATAGGGCAGGTTGTGTCCTAGCCCTGCCTCTGACAGTCTGGATGTGCTTTGGGATAGGGCAGGTTGTGTCCTAGTTCTGCCTCTGACAGTGTGGATGTGCTTTGGGACCCTCTGTTTAGGGCAGGTTGTGTCCTAGCCCTTCCTCTGACAGTCTGAATGTGCTTTGGGACCCTTTGGCATAGGGTAGGTTGTGTCCTAGCCATGCCTCTGACAGTGTGGATGTGCTTTGGGACCCTCTGTTTAGGGTAGGTTGTATCCTAGCCCTGCCTCTGACAGTCTGAATGTGCTTTGGGACCCTCTATTTAGGGTAGGTTGTATCCTAGTTCTGCCTCTGACAGTCTGAATGTGCTTTGGGATAGGGTAGGTTGTGTCCTAGCCCTGCCTCTGACAGTCTGGATGTGCTTTGGGACCCTTTGGATAGGGTAGGTTGTATCCTAGCCCTGCCTCTGACAGTCTGGATGTGCTTTGGGACACTTTGGGATAGGGTAGGTTGTATCCTAGCCCTTCCTCTGACAGTCTGGATGTGCTTTGGGACCCTCTGTTTAGGGTAGGTTGTATCCTAGCCCTTCCTCTGACAGTCTGAATGTGCTTTGGGACCCTCTGTTTAGGGTAGGTTGTGTCCTAGCCCTGCCTCTGACAGTCTGAATGTGCTTTGGGACCCTTTGGATAGGGTAGGTTGTATCCTAGCCCTTCCTCTGACAGTCTGGATGTGCTTTGGGACCCTTTGGATAGGGTAGGTTGTATCCTAGCCCTTCCTCTGACAGTCTGAATGTGCTTTGGGACCCTCTGGAGTGCAGATTTGCTGCAGTGCTAACTTGCATTTCTGGCACTGATAAGTTTGTTTAGGCAGTGATGTTTGGCATAGCACTCA
Organism: Calcarius lapponicus; assembly: GCA_039654755.1. Lineage (NCBI taxonomy): Eukaryota > Metazoa > Chordata > Aves > Passeriformes > Fringillidae > Calcarius > Calcarius lapponicus. Next base: position 28,167,916 of record CM077470.1, read on the forward strand.
TTCCTGAGAGAGGATTCTTCTCACAAACCCTCCTCAGACCTGACAGACCTCAGCAGTGGTTTTCCCCTGCTGACTGTTGCTAATTGCTGGAGTTCAGGTGGCTCTCAGAGAAGCAGCAGGAACTCTGTCACAGCTGATCAGACTGGTAAGATGGGGGTTGTTGGAGGGGTTGTACTGACTGCAGAACCTCTTTTCTTCTTCTTGATTCCAGGTTTTGTAGATACCATCCTGTGATAAGCTCTAGCCTAACAATTTTCCTCTGCTGTGGGCCATATTTCCATTTCAAGCTGTGCTGTGCTACTTTAAGGGCAGGAAATGATCTTAATTTGATTTGTCACCAAAAATCCCCCTTGCTTTTGTGGGGAAGTTGAGCTAAGTGCAAGATGTGAGCTGGAGCTGAGCAGGGGCAGCCACGTTCTGAGCACTGAAGCTCTTCTGATACCTGAGCATGGGACATGGCACAAGCAGAAGAATTCCAGCCTTCCCTGATTGTTGAGGAGCCTGGAAGCTGGAAACTGTGCCTCACTCCTGGCCTTTCACTGAATTTAAGTTCCCTGTACTTGCAGTAGGTGTTTGGTTGGATGCTCTCTGTGCTGCAGGAACTCATTTTGGACACTCCACTGGTGGCCAAGAGCTTCACCCTAAAAGGGTTAACCCTTTTAATCCATGGAAAACAGGCACTTTGGCCATATAAAGGCTTGTGGGGTGATCTTGCACGTGTTGTGTTTCCAGCTGTGCTGAGTTCTGATATTGCTGACATCTTTGTAATGTGGTTCTGGATTTATTCCGAAATTGCTGTCAGGAGAGGCTGAACTCTGATCCAACTGCACTTATTTTGCAGAGAGCAGCCAAAACAAAGATGTGCATACTGGAGTTCCTTGGAAAATTACTTCCTTTTCCTGCTTTTTTATGCACTGAAGTACAAATTGCCCCAGTTGCTGGTGGAGAGGAAGATAATCTGTGATTAGAGACAGATCCATGTGCAAATGAGAAATGGTAGTGTTGTTTAAATTAAAGGTACCATTAGGTGAATCCCTCTTTAAATCTCCTTTTCTGGCAAGTATTCTGTCAGTCCTTTATGTTTGTGTGTGGAAAAGTCCCAAAGCCAGGATATTTTTATGAAGGGCTGTGCTGAGTGCATGTGAAAGTGGAGAAGTTCTTCTCAACCTATTTAACAATTGCAGCATTCTTGATTGAATGCTAATACAGAAGCCAAGTGTTTGGGGCAAGAATTCTGTACAACTTCAAATAAACATAAACATTTCTCTCCTGACCTTTCTCTGTTCCATTTATTGCTGAATCAACTGCCAGAGGGCTTGGGAGGGACTGGGGGAAAGCTGGGAATCTGGAGGTCCCTCTGGTGGCTGATCCCTTTAGGAAAAATTTATCTTTTTAAAAGGTACTGTGAATGCATTAATCTAAACATGAGCATGATGGAATCTGTATAAAATATTAATCTAAAGTAGGTTTCTCTTTTTGTACAAGACAGATTTTGGTGTATCGCTGCCCTGTAACCATAAAATTAAATGCTGCTTGTTTCAGCCTGGCTTTTTTGCTTAGAAAAGTGTCGTGTAGCAGGAGGCAGCTGTGTAATGTAAGGATGTTATTTTGGTGTGAAGAACTGGCTTTTCTCGAAATTGGTTGAGTTTTTAAGTGTTAATATTTAAATGAATTGTTAGGGATAGTTGCTGGTTTTGAGGAGAAGGTGCTCTTGAGTATGGCATTCATGGCACTGAGTGGATGAAAGATGAAATCTGGTTTGTTTCCTTAACCAGCTCAATTTTAGATGTTACTTAATAGCTTTCATTATTAGAGATTATGCCCCATCAGAGTCATTATTTAAGACAGTTTTGCAATAAAGGTGTAGCAGGCTTCACAGGTGTGGTTAGGAATGCTCTGAGTAGAAACACTCACTGCAGTCACGTCTCTCACCACATTGTCTTCAACATTCCCCTTTGTAAATGCAGGTTTCTATTTGACTCATGTGATGAGTCAAATTTATTTCATTTTATTTTATTTCATTTTATTTTATTTCATTTTATTTTACTCATGTGATGCATCATTAAAACAATATCAATATTTGCTCCCTTCTTTATTTTACTAAAAACTGAGATTGCACTTTGTTCCAGAAAACAGAGGCCATTGTGCAAATGGCTGAAGGAACATAAATATTTTGAGTTGTGCCCTGTAGGACAGATTTTGCAAAGGCTGTACACAGATTTCCAGAGGTACATGTGTGTGGACACACAAACCTTTTGTCACATGCCTTTATTGACACTGCCACAGCTGTCTTGATAAACAACACCACAGTGTTTGGCCCAGCTAGAAGGCTGCCAAATCCAGCACTTGGAGCTGTCTGGCATGAAAAGAAAAAGCTGTGTGCACAATTCAGTCCATCTTGTTCTTGGTCTGAGCTAAATTGTCTGCTTTCATTAATGACCCTCTCTTATTGGCTCCAAATTCAGAGATTTTAGGGGTTTTCCCCTAAAGATTTTATGTATTCAGTGTCTTTGCAAGTTTAGATCTAGTGCTTTAAGTCTGGCTTATTTTACTTTGAAGACTCAGCCTTAAGTTTTCTTAATGCTATTTCACAAGGAATTTTAAGAGATGTCAGTGTGAAAATGTGATTTTTAACAGGTACCTCACAGTTCTGAGATTTTTTAAAATAAGGTTACATAGGTAATATGAAGAATAATGAGTGAGATTATCCCCATATTGTTCTATATAACAAAAGAAAAAAAGCTCCAAGCAACTGTGCCAAATGTGTACTGGTTGGGAAGAGATGCAGGTTTTGAGTGTGTTTTCAATGGAAATTATCAACTTAACCTCAATTATGCCCTGCCTTCCCCTGAATCAGCTCTCTCCTGATTGTTTTTCCAGTAGTTTCAAAATTAGGCTCTTCTTGCTCTGGGGAAGACATTAATTTTTCTAGGAATCTTTTGGGAAACCAGCTTGACTGTGCTGAATGTCCCAAGAAGAATTCAGGTTTTGTGGAGTTCTGCTGAGTTTTTAATTTCATTCAGTCGTTTTTACACTTAGTTCCATCTTAGATGGAGATGTTCTGTAACTTTTAAACCTTTCAGCTGTTTGCATCCATGGTAATTTTCTGTCCTCCTAAATGCTGCTTTCTCACTGTTTGGGTTCTTCTAGACGAGTTTTGGTACAGGATCTCTCTTTAAATTAGCAAATTGCAGTGAAGTACTGAAACCCTAAAAAAGCCATTTATTTAGACTTTGGACTGACCCTTGATTTTTTATTTGAGGGTGAGTTTTGTAGTCTAGAGTCTTTGCTTGAAGTTGCAGTCCCTGTTTGTCTTGAGAGGGGAATATTAACCACAGGTTTGAAGCTTTAGATTTCAAGTCTAACTTGGTACCTTGTGCTTTTTGGGATGGGGAGGATGTGGTGGCATTTCTGGTATATTACTGCTTTCTCTTACCCTTATTGATTCTATTAATAATTCCTTCTCAACCTCTCTTTTACAGATTGAAGAAAGGCCAGAAAAAGACTTTGAGAAGGTAAGAAGGATCTTATCAATTATTCTGACAATAGTGCTTTGTTCATTCTTTTCCATGGGTACAGCTTGTCATGAGTGCACAGAAATCTCCTACAAAATCCATTGTGAGGCAAAAATTGGAATTTCTGGAGCCTTCTGCTGCAGCATTTCTGAAGATGAACTTTTCAGCCCCTGCTTACTCAATGTTAAGTAGCTGACCTTCAACAGCAGTTGGCTGAAACTGCTTTAGGCTAAGCCACACAAACACTGTGTTGTGTTTATGAGATCTTAATTATGAGACCTAAGTTATTTATGTAAAAATAAATAAACCATCATAATAAAAGAGGAGGCTTCTACATTAACCCTGAGTACAATCAAACAGTTCACGTGGCCACTGCTGCAGAGTAAATAAATATCCATAAAGGAGAGGAGCTTCCAAAGCTTCCATAGAATGTGTTATTGCAAGTTTTGAAAATGTCTGGAAGCATTGCCCCTAAAGACTTTCTCCAATTAAGACTTAACAGTTAGAAGGTAAATTATGCAAACTCCTATTGCAGTATTATTTAAATACTCCTGATCTGCCTTTTCTCATTAGTTTTCCTTGTTAAATCTTGATTTTGATTTTTTTGCTTGCTGGAAAGTTTGATTTTAATCAAAAGCGCATCATTTAGAAGTGCAAGGATTGGTGTAATGAATGTATTAAAAAAAAAGGTGGGGGGAAAGCTACAAACCCACAATTTATGTGGAAAAGAAAGTTCTGAGCAGTTTATCTGTGTGTGATTGTAGGGAGCACGAACTGTCTCAAGTTTATCAGCAGCCACCTTGGCCTCCCTGGGAGGGACTTCTTCACGGAGAGGCAGTGGGGACACGTCCATCTCAGCTGACACAGAGGCTTCCATCAGGGAAATCAAGGTGAGGAATGCTCAGCCCAGAACAAATTAGGGAATATCCTTCAGGGGCAGTGAATGGGGTGCTGGAAGGAGAAGCTTTGCTGGAGATGTGTCTCAGATGGGACCTCCCAGCCTGGAACAGGGAATGGGAGGAGGGTGGAGATAACACAGAGGAGAGAGCCTGGCACAGAGGGTGATCATCTCTGAAAGGGACAGAGGAGGGCTGGGACTGCTGGAGCCTTTGAACTTGGGTCTGTGCCTCTTCCTTAACGCTGGAGATTCTGGTTTTTTTCCAGAAGAAGAAAATCAGAATTAGCCCAAACTCCTGACCATGAAATTTGATTGTGTGGCAAGGCCTCAGCTTAGGGTCAGAGCCCTTGAGGAGTGTGGGAGAGGTGTTGGGAGCAGCACCTTGAGCTCTGCTGGTCCCTCCCTGAAGCATTCTGCCCTTAGGGCTGTCACTGACCTTTCTCACCTCCCTCAGGACATCTATGAGTTAAAGGACCAGATTCAGGATGTAGAAGGCAAATACATGCAGGGGCTGAAAGAGCTGAAGGTACTGAGTGGTGTGTGAGCATTAACCCAGTGTGAGCCCAGAGCTGCCCCTGCATGCTGTTCTCCTGGGACCTGGGTGCAGAGTGTCTCATTAACTGGCAGACTGTTCTGACTGGGGGGTTGTGGTGGGAAATGCTTCCAAGGGCTCCCTGAAAGGCTGCTGGTTGCTACTGCACGTTGTCTTTGCTGGTTTGCATTGTTTTTCTAGCAAATTAAAATTATTTGGGATTTTTTTAATATAGTTTCCTAATCCAGGAAACTATATAAAATATAATATATATAGCAAATTATAAAACATATAAAAATAAAATATATAGAAATAAAAATAAATATATATATAAATAAAATAAATATATATATAAAATAAAATAAAAATATATGGCAAATATACTATATAAAATTTATAAAGCAAATTAAAATTATTTAGGTTTTTTAATATAGTTTCCTAATTCAGGAAACCATATAAAATATAATATATATAGCAAATTAGAAAATATATAAGAATAATATATAAAAATAAATATATATATAAATAAAATATAGATAGCAAATATGCTATATAAAATTTATATAGCAAATTAAAATTATTTGGGTTTTTTTAATATAGTTTCCTAATTCAGGAAACTATATAAAATATAATATATATAGCAAATTAGAAACTATATTAAAAATATATATATATATATATAAATAAACTATATAGCAAATATACTATATAAAATTTATATAGCAAATTAAAATGATTTGTTTTTTTTTTTAATATAGTTTCCTAATCCAGGAAACTATATAAAATATTATATATATAGCAAATTAGAAAATATATAAAAATAAAATATATATAAATAAATATATATATAAATAAAATATATATAGCAAATATACTATATAAAATTTATATAGCAAATTAAAATTATTTGAGTTTTTTTTTTTAATATAGTTTCCTAATCCAGTACTGGGAGATGAACTAGAACTCATCTCCTACAATACTAAAGACAAATATGAGTTTAGAACCTTGTCTGGTTTTATTTTTATAAGGCCATGTGAGGTGTCATTTTAGTTTCCCCTTAAACAATTCTTGCAACAAAACTCCATTTATCAAAGCCTGTCACATGAAGAAGGAATACTGAAACTCTTACTGTTTCCATGAAGCCATAAATACATTTTGTACAAAGAAAATTTATTTTGTTTATAAATACAGCATAAATACAACAACCAGCTTGTACATCCATGTACCACCCACCTCCTAAGTGAGACGTGGCTTTTTGGAAAAGGCAAATGGATAAATTCAACATTTGCCAATTAATTGCTGATTGTGTCATCAGCTCATTGCTGACAGATGAAGATGTTACCATTTTAAGTGAGTTTTCAATGGAAACAGAGTAGTTTGGCCTTTTTTTGGTAAAATTTTGGTTTTCTTCGTGATCACTGAGTAGCAGATAGAGCAAAATAATCACACTGCATAAAAATGTTTCAGTCCTTGTCCCTTAGACTGCCTTTTGGGGTGATTTGGACCTGAGCTGCACTGTTTGATGCTAAGACACCAAAACGTGGCATGCTGAAGGAGTGGAGCAGAACTTCCTTAACTTCTTCCTTGCATATACTTCCTTTCCAGCTCCTTTCTGAGCTTTCCAAATCCTTGTGCCTTTCCTGTGCTTGGCATTTCTCATCTGGAGCTGGGAAGTGCCCTAAAACACAGTTAAGCATTTGGAACTGGAGAAATTTGTGTTCTAAAAAACAAATTATCCCCAGCAATGTCAGTTAATCTGATTTAGGCTTTGCCACTGTCATCCTTAGTTCTATTACCAGCTGGAAAAGGAAGTATATGAAATTCACCCAAACTTCAAATAATTAAAATTACACAAGTTCCAAGAGAAATTGTTTGATCTGTAAACTAAAATGTTGACACGTGTGTCCTCCTTGTTTGCACATTTACACTCCTTTGTTTATATAACTCTTTGTTTATATAACTCTTTTATTTCTTTATGAAAATCAAGTAGTGCATAGTTTGCATAAATGAAAAATTATGCTAATCTTTATTTTACCATCATTTGTTGCTATAAATATCTCAGTATCTTATATTCAGGTCAAACTGACAGAAGTTTTCAGGATACTGGGAATTGTATCTTAGAGAGTAAATTTGTAAAGAAGGGATGTGATATGGGAAATCACTCATCAGGTCACAAAAGCTGCAGCTTTCTCTGTCACAGTGAATCCTGAGTCAGTGTTTAAGGGTTCCCACACTGCCAGGATCTCTGAAATTACTGTGAAGTGGCTGTCAACCTGCCTGAATTTCAGGCTCAAATCATCCAAAGTGATTTAATCAAGGCCAGTTCACCTTTAAAAATAAAAAAAAAACCCAACTTGCCATCTTGAGCAGCAGCTTAGAGCTGCCAATGTGCAGGGGCAGGGGGAGGAGGGAGAAGGAGGGAAAGCAGGAAGGCAGGAGCTGCAGCAGCAGAGCTCAGGAAGCATTGGATCCGTGCTGAGCTAAGGCTGCCTGCTTGGCAGCACAAGCCTGCTGGGGACTGGGCAGGTTTTCCTCCCCTTGGGACAGCTGGGAAGCCTCCAGCACAGGATTTGTGCTGCTTTCCATAGGCAAACTTTGGTGCTTTGTTTCCTCGCCGAAGGTTTTGGTTGGCAAAGTGTCCTCCTTTATTTCTGGCTCTGACTGAGTTGCTTATTCTCTGCAGGACTCTCTGGCTGAAGTTGAGGAGAAATACAAGAAGGCTATGGTGTCAAATGCTCAGCTGGACAATGAGAAAACCAATTTCATGTACCAGGTGGACACCCTGAAGGATGCACTCCTAGAGTTAGAGGAACAGCTGGCAGAATCCAGGAGGCAATATGAAGAGAAAAGTAAAGTATGTAAAGAGCTCTGGCATGGGGAAAAAACAGGGAGAGATTTGGAGGGGGGTAGAGATTTTTGGGAGGAGGCAGCTAAATTATTATTCAATATTTTGAATTACTGGTTTAATTAGTATTAAGTGAAATACCAATTTGTTGAGTACTTGTGATCATACAAATGAGAATTTTCCCTAAGCCATTTCTGAAGAAGGGGAGAAATGTTCTGGCTGGTAAGGGCTATGTTGATATTATCACATCTCCTTTTATATTTCATCTCTAAAGTAAATTCATAGGGTTTGTCCATAGGGACTTCTGGAGCAGTTTTGCACACAAAGGTGTCTCCAGGCAGCCTGTGGGAGAGTTGTGCAGTTCAGGCAGCTCCGTGGTTAAATGTTGAATTAAGTTTTACATTAATTCTGACAGTGATTTGGTATTAAATAATAAAACTGGGGCTTGTGTTTTCAGAACTGCCTTCTCGTAGCTTGGGGCATTTGACTACACCCCCCTTGGAAACACAGTTCCTGAAAGATGCTGTGTGGATTTTTTTCTTTTTGTTTAAAAGTCCAGCTAACTTTCAGTACATGGCCATGTGGGAAGAGTGGGCTAAATTTCCATCCATTCATCTGTGCAGTCTGAAGGACTGGAGTGTAAAAGCACTTCAGCCTGCTGCTCAGCTTATGAAATGGGCTAAATGATGTCTGCCACTTCTATATTTGGTGCAGTAATAGCATCTTGGAAAAAGGACAAACTTGTTAAAAATTGCACTCTTGTGGGATTGTGATTAGAGGGATATTCATGAATTACATTGCAGTAAGCATTTTCTTTCTGTTTGGGCTTATTTTCCTCTTTTTGATGGGATGCTATTTTTGATTAATATTAATCTTGTGAATATTTCATTATTCACAGGAATTTGAGAGGGAGAAGCATGCTCATAGCATATTGCAGTTTCAGTTCATGGAAATCAAAGAGGCTTTGAAGCAGAGAGAAGAAATGCTTGCAGTGAGTAACTGTTTTTTTCTTTTAATGGCTTCTTTGATTGGTACATTCCCAAGTAGCAGTAGAGTGGAGAATGTGAGGCATGGAGAATTTTATTCCCTATTCAAGTTTCTCACCAGGAGAAGTATTAGTGTTTCAGGCCAAACAGGTTCAGAGCTGACTAATGCAAATAGTACTTTCCTAAGTATTACCTTATTCTTCCTAAGGATTGCATTTTGGACGGCTGTTTGTGGAGGTGCAGAGGAAAATAACAGAACTGTGTAACTTGTTCTATGTCATATTGTGGATAACAAGATTGTCTTCAGGAGCACAGGTTCAGTTGGGATGTCAGGAACTGTGCATTGGAGTTACTCATTTACTGTAGCACCTGACATTTTTCATTCTTTGGCATCACTGCAATCTTGGCCTTCCTTGTTAACCTGTTACCTGCTTTCTGTCTTCTTGTTTTGCTCCTGCCCCTCAGGAAATCCAACAGCTGCAACAGAAACAGCAGAGCTATGTCAGGGAAATTTCTGATCTTCAGGAGACAATAGAGTGGAAAGACAAAAAAATAGGGGTAGGACTTGTCAACTCCTGCAATGTGTTCAAAGTGACACTGATCCTGCTTTTGTAAAACCCCTCTGTAGTGCCTTTGCTTGCTGTGGCTGTCCTATGATGTTGCCAGTGAAGTAGCAAATAGCAAGTGTTGTCTTTGGCCAGTAGTACCTTAAAATCCAAGGAAAACCTAGCAGCTGCTCTGCTTTCAAACCAAGGGCAATTGATTTGCTGTGCTGCACCATTTGCATTTGCCATATGGGGAAAGGAAGTGCTATTTATAATGCAATTCCATCAGCACTGAGTTTTCTCTTATTCAGATTCGGTCTGCAGACTGAGCAGAAACTGGAGTGGGATGAAGAGGTAATGGAGCTATTTATAGGATGTTGGGATGAAAGTCTCCCTTGCTTCTCATCCCTTCCCACCACCTCTTATCAAAGCCACATGGAAAGCCACTCTGGTTTTCTTTTCCAGTTGAACACTGAAAGGCTTCCTGAAGAAAGTAGGAGAAAGAAATCTGGCAGTTTGCCCATGTTTGTGATGCCCAATAATTTGTAGCAGCTTGAAACTGAAAATTGTCTAATTTTTTTTTTAATTGTTCTATTTGTACTTAGATAGAAATACTGGGAGGGGGGAGTTCAGTAGCAAAATAAGCATTTGCACATGGTGCATCCCAGACTAAGGATGGCTTAATGGCAGCTTTCAAATTAATTGAAATGTAAAATAAAACAACTCCTGAAATCCAGTGGGCCTATTTCCATGCCCTTCCATTAACACATGGGAATGACATGGAGTCTGCAGTGTGCATGCTGAAGCAACGTGGGTTTGGATCAGCTTGTCTAGCAGATAAGAGTAAAAAGTGGACCCTCATTTGAAGGATCCCCAGTGAAGAATTTGGCTCTGAATGTCTTTGGCAGGAATTCTTGGTTACTGAGGAAGCTTTCTTGGATTTGAGGTTTCTCCCTCTGTATGCAAACTCAGTCCTGTAATCTGTAAACTCGACCTTTTTCATCTGTGCCCCTTCCATCCCCTGAATATCTTAAATCTGCTCATTCTTGTCTACATTTGCTTTTCATGGCCTTTACTTGTCTCCCTTCCTTTCTTCACATCTCCTCTGTCTGTGTTGGGAGCTCAGGCACTAGAGAGGCAGAAAGATTTCTTTGATTCCATAAGGAGTGAGCGGGATGACCTTAGAGACGAAGTGCTTGTGCTGAAGGAGCAACTGAAGGTATGCAAGAGGAATAAAATATATTTATATTCATCTGCTGACCCTTTTCCCCTGTACATTTGGGCAGAAATATTAGGTCTGGCTCAGTAGCAATAACTCAATTTTCATGTTGCCTATAAATTGCCATTTCAGGGATTTTCTGTATGAAGTCCTTTCCCCTGCTATTGATTGTGAGTTCTTAGTGTAGACTGGAGTATAAAGAAGATGTTTTTGTAGGAGACACTTTTCTGAGGAACATCTTATGCAGCAGATTTATGTTTAAAAAAAAAAGAAGAGCTGGGATCACATGCTTTCTGTCAGAATGGCTGAACTGAGAGCTGCAATATCTGTTCTCCTTCCTGACGTTTAATGGAATGATTGAAGCAATTGTTTATTCAGAGTATCTTGGACAAGAGCACTTGACAGTCCTTCCCTTGCTGAGCAGCAGGCTCTAAAGCATTGCTTTTGCTTCCCACAGAAACATGGAATAATCCCAGACTCTGATGTAGCCACCAACGGGGACACGTCAGACATTCTGGATAACGAAGGACACTTGGATTCTTCCCGAACTGCCCCGGGCACCACTCAGGCATTAAAGACAGGAGGGGAGGGGATGCTAGGTAAGTGCTGTGTGTCCTCTCAGCCCCTCCTGCCTGTCTGTCCTTCATTCATCCACCTCTGCTTGGACGGGGCAGTTGTTAGTGGGACAATTAACAGCACGCAGCATGCTCCTTGTCCGGTCACTCCCCGTGCATTTCCCTGCTTCGTGTTGATTATCACTCCCAGTGTGTCCTGCAGTCTCCTCCAGCAGCAGACTTCACCTCCCCTGCAAGGTGACAGAGGATGGGAATGCAAATAGGACATTACAGATAAGTAGCAGTCATTCACATTGCCATTTAAACTCTGAATTGAAAAATTGTCCCAGGGTAATCCTACTGCTGCTCAGTGTTTTTCAGCACATGCCTTAAATATTCCGGAAAAAAGGGCATTTTAGTTTTCTATCAAGAGCTTGTATACATTGATATATTCATTGATATCCCTGAGAACTGTGTCTGCTTGAACAACAGTGCTGGGCTCTGCCAGAGCACACCAAAGGATAAATTCTTTGTTCCTGTGCTATTGAACACTTAAAATTAACACTTCTGTGTTTTTACTTGTTACACTGACACTTAAATTCAAAGGGTGTGATTGAAGTGGACAGCGTTAGGAAGGAGAAATCTGGTTGGCAAAACCTCTTTATGCTTTTATGTGTTGAACTTATTAGAGAACTATTGTACTAGTGCAAGGAAATAAAGTCATATTTTTGCTTTGTTGGATTTTTTTTTGTTCTAAATGAACATACTAATAAATAGCTGCAGGCAGCCAATTGTTGCAAGTGCAGGTTCTCTTGCTTTGAGCTTTTGGCTGCTTTTTCCTCACTCAGTTTTTATGTGGAAACAATGTGGAACACCAAAAACCAAGGTAAGGGTGTATTTTAAAATATAATATGTTTTCTACATCTCCTAATCCTGGGGTTTCTTTTTTCAGAATAGGTACAGTACAGACCTAAAAACTAACAAAACTATTGTTTTAATATCTGTTGCTTTTAAATAGAAATTGAAGGAAAAGTGTTACAACAAAAATAACCTTCAAAAAACCACAGAAGTCCCCACCCCTTTGGGTGGCTGAAATAAGGGGCGCAGATTACCTGAGCTTTGCTCCGTGTTGGGAGGTCTGAACAGCCAAATTATTCACTTGCCAATCAGATTTTACATTCAGTGTCTGTCATCAGGCACTGATGATGCCTGTCTTGAGATTTGAAAAGCAAAATATTACTGTATAGTCCTTCATGATTCCATTGTAATGGCATCAGACGCCTGCACGGATAGAGGGCTGTCAGGGTTAAGGTTGCAGAGAAAATTGCTGAGGAAAAGCAGTCCTTAGAGGTACATCTGCAAGTATTGCTGTTAAATTGCACTGCTTCAACCAGCTGATCTCCTCTACCAGAGCTGTCATCCCCACAGCCAGGAGCAAAAATCTCCTCCCTTACCAAAACACGAGCCAGCACCTGAGACTTCTTGCTTTGAGAGGGTGGTGGTGAGTTTCACTGATCAAACCCCCTGGATCCTTACTAATTCAATTGCTGCTTTGCCTCACAAAATTGGCAAAAGCTGATCTTTCATTAACCTGCTCTTCTCATTCTGTCTTTCGGGTTTTGAGTGGGGAGGTAAGTGCTGTGGTGTGGCCCCCTCAACTTTCTCAATGGTCTTTTAGGCAAAGCCAATGAAGTGGAGATGAAAAATGAGATTTTGGAGGATGTGGGGAAAAGAGAAATCTTGCAGAATACTGAGCATGAGGAACACAAAGAGGAGTCTGAGGAGGAGGAAGTACAGACATTGCATGCTGCTGAAAATGCAAAGGCAGAACAAATGGTGGAAGAACGGGACACCCTGCCAGCAGTGATATTACCAGAGAGTAGGTTTGCAGAGCAAGCCCAAAGCCTCCCAGAACCTGTGTCAGGGAGCACTTCTTCAAACAGTGACAGTGACACAGATGGCTTGAGAAGGGTCACAGAGTCCAGGGGCACAGCAGCCCAGCAGCCTGAAAGTACAGAGGCTGAACACCATGACTTGAGTGCAAGGACAAATGAGAACCTGGAGCTGGGCTCTCTGCAAGGCCATCCGATTTTTGAGACTCCTCAGGAAACGTTCTGTGACTCAGGTACAGAGCAGGAGCTGGGAGAAGCTGCACCCAACCAGGAAGAACAAGAGGATCTTGAAACCAGCCATGCCCTGAGTGATGGTGAAATGGATGAAGGGTCTGACAGTACAAGTGAGTTGGTTTCTAACCAGGCAGGGCTACCTGAGGGAGCAGTGGCAGGCTTGCTTAGGGAAGAGGGAAATGTGGAGAGTTCCACTCCAGAAGAACCCCAGCACTCAGAAGAAAGTGCTGAAAACAAGGTTGCAAATGTCTTGGAGGAAAAGTTTGTTGACTGCACTGATAGGAGAAGTGATAAAACACCAGGTGACAGAGCTGAAGAAGAAGATGAGGTTGGGAACACAGTTCAGGGTCAGATGAGGGAAGATGAGTCTGTGGGTTTGGAGGGGACAGAGCCATGTGAAAGGGATGTCCCAGCAGAGCCACTTGGAAAGGAAGGTGGAGAACATCAGGCATTGATCCAGCCAGCTTCTTCAGGGGACAGTGCTTCAGCATCTCCAGAGGAACCAGGTACACAGGGTCAAACTGAAGATGAAACTGCTACAGCTGAGAAGGATGGACAGGAGGAAGAGCTGATGGAAAAGCTGGAGGAGTGTTCAGGTTCTGCTGGAACAGACAAGCAAGGTGTGGTGTCTGTGGAGGCAGGAGGCTGCATTCCTGAGGGAAAGGGAGGTGAGCTGCAGCAGGCACAGCCAGGAACAGAGGTTCTGAGACAGGTGATCACTCAGGAAACCCATTTAGACCCGAGTCTTTTAGGTGATGAAATTAAGGAGTCAGAATTGGAAACAGGGGGTGAGGCTGGGGAAGGACAGGAGAGTAGGACAGAATGGGTAGAAGATCTGAATCCAAAGGCAGAGGTTCAAACAAGTCAGTGTAGTGAAGAAATAGCAGAAGGTACAGAGGGAGAGAAAAATGTTCCTTTAGAGGGTGAAGTGCAGGAGGTGGTTAAAAAAGTAGAAGGTGAATCTAAAGAGGAGTCAGGTGTAGGTGTTACTGTAACTACTGAAAACAAAGCCAGTAAAGAAACACTGAAAGAAAATGAGCAAGAGGTAAAGCTTGCAGACCACCCTGGTGGGAAATCTGCTTCTGAGGAAGGTGCAGATAATGCCCTGGCACAGAAACCTGTGCAGGATGAAAACTACAGTGAAGAAGTTAAACTGGAGGAAGGTGCAGATAATTCCGTGGAACAGAAACCTGTGCAGGATGACAACATTAGTGAGCAAGTTAAACTGGAGGAAGGTGTAAATACTTCCCTGGCACAGAAACTTGTGCAGGATGAAAACATTAGTGAACAAGTGAAACTGGAGGTAGGTGTAAGTAATTCCCTGGCACAGAAATCTGTGCAGGATGAAGAGAATAGTGAACAAGTTAAATTGGAGGAAGGTGGAAATAATTCCCTGCCACAGAAACCTGTGCAGGATGAAGACATTGGTGAACAAGTTAAATTGGAGGAAGGTGTAAATACTTCCCTGGCACAGAAAGCTGTGCAGGATGAAGAGAATAGTGAACAAGTTAAACTGGAGGAAGGAGTAAATAATTCCCTGGCACAGAAAGCTGTGCAGGATGAAAACATTAGTGAACAAGTAAAACTGGAGGAGGAAGGTACAAATAATTCCCTGGCACAGAAACCTGTGCAGGATGAAAAGATTAGTGAACAAGTTAAATTGGAGGAAGGTGCAAATAATTCCCTGGCACAGAAGCCTGTGCAGGATGACATTGGTGAACAAGTGAAATTGGAGGACCAAGCAGAGGAAAGCCTGGAAGATGATGGTGATGCATTTGATTTTGATGAAGAGTCAAATCAAATACTAGAATCTGATGAAAAATGTGAAGGAGACAAAGCTGATGCACAGGCAGAAGAGGGTGGTGGAGCAAATGGTGCTGTTGAAAAAACTGCCCACACAGACAAAGCTGGAGAGGGAACAGACAAAATGGAAACCAAAGATGCCTTGACCAAAGGTGAAGTCCTGCAGGATAAAAAAGATGAGCCTGAAGAAACAGGGTGCTTGCAAGGGAAAGCGTTGCAGAAAGCTAATGAGGAGGCTGATGTGGAGGAAGATGAAATCAAAGTATCACATTCTAGTAAAGTGGGAAAATTCCAGGATCGAGATGTTTTGGAACAGGATTTGGAAAGTGCTTTCATTAAGAGGGCTGAAAGCAGGGAGGATTTGCAGGTTGGTAAAAGGAGTAAGGGCAGATCCAGAGATGACTGTACAATCTCCTGAGTTCAGAATCTCAAGCCTGCACGAGTTCCATGCCCTGTGAGCAGTCCCAGGACACAAACATGCACTTTGCACAAGACATCAGACCTTGGAATACTCTTAGAGCTTTGTCTTTGTAGGTAACTCAGCATAAAGCACGGATGTGGTAGTGATTCAAGTTTTAAGTTATTCACTGTTGTACCCAGCCACAAGAAGTTGTGAGTGGGTTTGGTTTTGCTGTATCTCAGGTTGAAAGCTTATCACCTGATGAGGAAGCTTCTCAACTTGACTATTGAAACTATTATGCAATTAAAGTACCTCTAGTGTGGATAGCTGCTCCTGGGGAATTTCTATAGGAATTTTTTTTTTATTATTCTAGCCTAGTTGATCAATATCTTGAATGTACATTGGGCCTTTGTGAACTTATGCACATTATGCTTACTTGTACTTAGATCTACAGCAAGTACATGAACTCTTGATGAAGGAACTCAGCAGATCACCCATCACTGATGGTGAAACTTCTTTCAGAATGCTTAAAGCCTATGAACCAATCTCTTGATTTTTTTTTTTAATATGAAGGAAAAAGATCTTTTCATTCCACCTTGTGTGTATTTCTTATATGGTCACATTCCAAAATATAGTTAGATCACTGTGAATCTGCTTAGTCTGAGCACTTTGGAAGAGCAATACAGAGTTTGGAGAAAGTGCAAGATGCAGGTCTTAGTTTGCTGAAAGGAATAAATATCTACATGTTTACTTCATTTAGGCACTTTGCACCACAATAGGCCTTTTACACCATGTCTCACATGGGGTTTTTATTTTTTTTTCCAGAGAAAGTGTCAATACACACTGAATTGTGTGCTTAGGTTTGCTATCAAGTACTGTCTAGATATGAATATATAAAATATCTATTTTTCCAAGAAGATTTTTGTTTAAAATTGCATTTGCTTACTGCATTATATTTTTTTTTTTTTGCAAACTGATTCTGAAAGAATGTTTTTATCTCTGAAACAAATCTTATCTCTTTCCTTCTGGAAAGAAGATAACTTTGCATGTCTTAACTCTTGCTGGATATCAGACCAAAGATGACTGTGGTTTTGTGTACTAGCCCCCCTGTGCCTTTTGGAAAAGCTGGATTGCTTTGAATTGGTGGCATAAATTAGGCTCTTGGATTCCCTTGCTGTATTTCCTCTTGCATCTCTGCTAGTGCTTGGGAGGAAGAGCATGTTTTGCATATATAAATATTCATTTAAAGTGTTAAGCAATGAATGTCCCAAGGGAATGCAGATCGAGGAGGGTGTGGGCTGTGGAAGGCTGTATTTGTGTTGATGTTACAAAGTTGTCAGAGCACAGACAGACTGCAAAATTTGAAGATGTATATCAAAATGTACTGCTGTATATAATTTAAATAAACATATTTTATACTTGAAAGTACCTGTCCAGAGCACTGTTTCTAAACCTGCACGAGGAGTTGTTTAAACCTGTGTCATTTCAACACCATTTTTCTGCAGCTTTTGTTCAATGTATTGCCTTGTGCCACGTAGCTACAGGATCCATCTCCCTAGGACTGGGCAGCTTCGGGGTTTGAGCACCTTGAATATGTGATGCCACCTTAACTGTAGAGCTCTAACAGGTCTGTAACCCTGTAACTCCTTTCATGTGGCTTCTCTCCAACTTACAGCAGATCCACCCTGGTTTCTGTAAGTATTGGCAGTTGTTCCTAAGGGTTTGCACTAGATGCTAATCCAAAAAGTCATAGATCTTATAAGCATTTCTTATTAGCATGTAGCAGTGTTTATTTAAAGATTTAGCTCTGAGTAGTTCATATAATATTCTAAATAGTTCGTTGAATAATAAATAAATTCAATGAAAAGCAGTGTTTATTTAAAGATTTGGCTCTGCCATACTCTCAACAGTAATATATGGTTTAATGTTGGAAGTGGGTTTTCATTGTTAAATAGATTTCAACAGATCATTAAATGTTCTAACCTGGCTTTACCTGTACTGTGGATGGATCTATCAGAGTTAAATTAGGCATTATATCCTCTATTTCTTATGAGTGCATTTCTGATTTTAACTAGTTTTTCCACTTCAGAAAACACCTTAAAGCATCTTTAAGAGAACTCCTTTTTAAAGCCAAGTCCCAGGAGCAGAAACACCTCCAGTCTTACCTATCCAAGTACCAGCTTTGATCCCACTCCCAGTGTAACTGGGAGCAAGAACATGGAGAGGCAGTGCAGAGTAGCTGCTGTGCCAGAAATCCATCCTGGAATGTTGAGTGTGTGACCCAAGTATGAAAGTTTTGTCTTCCAGAATAACCCCAAATGCTCACTGGGTTTTCTGGTCATCACCTAGTGGCACATAAATGCTGTAGGCCAGGTTTGTGCATATCAGAGCTAGCCTGAAATGCTTTCAAAAGCAATATCTGAAGAAACTTGCTTGATAAAAAAGGGGAACAAATAGTGAAAAGCTCTTGGTCAATATCTTCTTTACTATAGAGAAGAACAGTCCTCCTGTCCCCCCCAAAATCAGTACTGCAAGCCAGTGCTTCCAAATCCTGTGCTGTCCCTGGCAGTGCCCCTCTTCTGAGAAAGACAGGGTAGCATTTTCTCATCATCCAAACTAAACTGACAGATCTGGAGAGGGAGTGTGGTGGTGTTCACAGAGGTCCCAGGACAAGAGAAGAGATGAGAATCTTGACTCCAAGTTTCAGAAGGCTCATTTATTATTTTATGATATATATTATAAGAAAATTATATATTAAAACTATACTAAAAGAATAGAAGAAAGGATTTCATCAGAAGGCTAGCAAGGAATAGAAAGGAATGGAAATAAAAGCTTGTGACTGACCAGAGAGTCTGAGACAGCTGACTGTGATTGGCCATTAATTAGAAACAACCACACGAGACCAATCACAGATCCACCTGTTGCATTCCACAGCAGCAGATAATCATTGGTTACATTTCATTTCTGAGGCCTCTCAGCTTCTCAGGAGAAAAATCCTAATGAAAGGATTTTCCGTAAAATTATGTCTGTGACAAGGGAGTATTGCCCAAGCTGCTCTCAGAACTGGATTCTTGCAGGCTGTTCTGAGCAGCTGCTTGGGGCTGGGATTCCATGGGATGTCTTTCCACCCTCCAAGAGCAGTCTTTCATTTACATCAGGGTTAGTTACTTCCTGGGCCACACATCATGTAAATCATGCAGGTAAAACCAGCTGCTTCCCACCCCATGCTCCCCTCCAAGTGGAAACAGACCTGGAGGATCTGTGGCTGATTTGGGAATGTTTGGAGCAGCACCCGAGTAAGCAATGCCTCGAGTCACCTGCAGTGCCAAGGCAGTGAGATCAGTCACTGGATGTAGAAAGTGTGGCAGAAGACACTGGTCAGCACCATGCTCACCCTCTGTGTCCTGCTCCCCCACAGGCCCCATCTCCTCCTCAGCCATGAACTGGTGCAGTGAGTACCCTGGGAATCACCTTTCCAGAGTTACCTGAGGTGAATGTCACACTCTCATTATTCACTGGAGTGTCTTTCTACATGGAATAAGGATAATGGCTGTTACAGATGAGAATTTTAATTAGCTGCTTCCTGTCCTGATTCAATAAGCTGTTCTTTCCTGCTCATCTGTTCTCAAGGTCCTCAGATTTGTTGGAAAAATACCTCCTAAACGCAAAATTAGGGTGGACCCAGCAGAGCAAGTTTTCTGTGTTAATGTGGGGGTTTAAGATAAGTGAAACCCAAGAGACCCTCATGTCTACAGGCAGAGAACTTTTCTTCTATGTGAATGGCAATTTTAGCAAACTCATTTGTTCCCTGACCTGCTAAACCCTGCTGTCTGCATGTCCCAGTGGGGTGCATGGATGTCCATAATGAGGGCAGAGAGAACTGGAGGTGAGACCAAACTTGAAGGTTCACCCCAAAATGCATCCTCCTTGCAGGAAAAGGGCTTTGGGGAAACCAGTGTGCTTCCTAAGTGGAAGCTGGCAGAGGTGTCCTTTCTTCAGGCAGGTTTCACACCACAGCAAGGGTTGTGTTAATGAAAGTCACAATTACATTGTTTTCAGGATCAGAATGTGTTACTTGGCCCTTTTGGAGTCAGTAACTTTGGGCTAATTTTGAAGCAGCCTAAAGGTTTCCTGCTGCTCCTGTCCTCGTTCTCTTTCCAGTCCTTGGAACTCCATTTCTCAGTCTTTGCTGGCCTGTAAATTCCAACACAATCTCTTGAGCCCAAGTTTCTCCAGCCTGTTTGCTGTTCTTGCTTTCTTCCTTGACCTTTATTTTTCTGCCATATCTTCCATCTTTTGCAGAATTTCTGTCTTAAGTTTTCTTTCCTTCGCATATAGATCTGTGAAATTGCTTTATTATTTTAAAGGGGTTTATACTGGGAAATTTTGTTTGTGGGTGGTATTTATAAAAGAATTTGGGGTTGGTTTTGTTTCTTCATATCAGTGCTCAGGTGTAGCAATGTTGGGTGTGTTACAAATGGATGGGAAAAAAAAAAGAATAGGACTTCAGGAGGTTCAAAATTAATCCATAGATCTGCTGAACTGGGATGTCGCACTAGGATCTGTATTTGGGTATTGCATCAAAACCCAGGGTAAAGGTTTTATTCCATGCTCTGGAATGGGACTATATGGGGGTGTGCATTCCCAGCAGGGGAATGACATACCACATTAATGGACTCCACATGTCTGCTGTACAGAGGGACTTCCACTGGGAGAACAGTTTTCACCATTATTTGATTCAATACAGACTCTTGATTCCCTTTAAGTGTGCTAAGAAAAAAGGGAGAACCACAAGACTTTGGCCTGTTCAGGAGTTGTCAACAAAGAAGAAATGGTATCTTTAAAGCTCTTAAAAATATTTAACTCTGTCTATCAACAGAATTTACCTGGTAAAAGCCCACCAGGCTCTTAGATGTAATTTACCTTGCTTCCCTAAAGTTTACAAAAAGATCTTTTTCTTGAGTGACCTGTGGATTTTAACCATTTAATCAGCAGGCCCGACCTCAGCTGTGGAGCTGAGCTCTGAACAGCCTGAGCTCTGCACTGTTGGCAAGGGTGGCCAGCTGAACAAACCTGCAGTGAGACCCAGCTGAGGTCAACAGATCCTCTCCTAATGAGTGTATTTCCATGTGGTGTTGCAGTGCACTCCTGTCTGAGGTGTACCTGAACAAACTGAGCTTGTTAATTAATCATTTAGGTCATTTGGGTGGTAAGAAAATGTGCTTTCACATTTTGCAGCCCTTAATGGGGAAGAAAAAAAATGATTTGTTTGCTTACTTTGTAGTTCTTTTTTCCAGCTGTCTCATTCTATAGAGTGCACTTTATTAACGAAGGCTGCACATACCCATGTGCTGATCTGTAGCACTTCCAAGTCCGAATGTAGCACAACAGTTGGTGCAGATTGTCCATTGCCTCTTGATGTTTGACCTGGAGAATTGACTCTGAAGAGAAAACAGAGTTGTACCAGACTGCTGCGTTCAAAACACAAATAATTTGACGGGCAAATGTTTTTCTTTTCTGGTCATAATATTGGAGCTAAAATGTCACTGCCATGTAAAAGAAGGGAAGAGTTAAAGTGCTGAGAATGTGATTATAGGTGTTAACAGTATTGTCATTGTGTTAAACTGTCAAGACCTGTGAGATTTTGTGTTGCAGTTGTGCTTGACCCTAGAGTTCTTGCATGCTAACCTAACGTAGAAGATTAGCCTCTTTGCATGCAGCTGGCTGCTGCTACTGCTGGGACAAGCATGTTCTGTGAGAATGCCATAAGTGCCCTGGCTGCAGCCCCCTCCCAGCCCCGCTGGGCCTCGTGTCCTGTGGTACGTGCCCTAACTCCCCATCAGTAGTCACTAACCTGAGCGGGCCAGCCTCGTGTCTCAGATGCGCTCCCCGACGCGCCGTGGCTCGGGCAGCACTGAACTCTCCCTTTTCTCTTCCAGACAGGCTGAAAAAGCTCATTGATGAACGGGAGTCCTTGCTAGACCAGGTAACCACAGGGCAAGGGAAGGATTAAGAAAAGAAAAATAGCCCAAACACAAGGTGTAGATCAGCAGCGCTGTGGTCTGGTTCCTCTTGCTGCCTTGCTGGCCACTCTGTTCTTCCTCCAAAACATTCCTCCCATGTGTTAACTCAGGATACATGGAAGATGTGACCCTCTTATTTCTGAATAATGGTCCTTCAGTCCTTCTCAATAATAGTCCTTCAGTAGTCCTTGGCCAAGCCCAAGGAGAAAACAGGCATGGCTCAGAAATTGTAGAAGCAAATTTTCTCTCCAAGAGTAAGCCCTCCCCTTGGCTGGGTCTGTGGGTGAATGGGCCTTCTGGAAATGTTTGTTGGAGGAATTGCAGATGGGTAAAGAGCAATTAAAGGAATTATTGCTGGTACCATGGTATTCCATAGTGGCTGTAAAGCTTATTCAAAAAACTTCAGCTGATCTGTTGCCCTGCAGGACACTCTGTACTTTCATTTATGCTCAGTGACCTTGAGACTCGCACGCAACCAAACACAGCTTTGGGAGTTTTTAAGAATGTTTTACATGAATGTGCCTGCAGAAGATTTATGGCTTTTCTCATAAACCAGTCATTTTTCACTGATTGTTTTGATCCTGAACTTGTTCATAAGCACTGACATGTAAAATACTGTGAGTCATTTGCCAAAATAATTTCTAGGATATTACAAAGTAACAGAATATTTTTGGGAATTTATGTTTTAAAAATTCATAATTTGTTTTACAATACTGGAGTGAATTTGAGCCACAATTTCCCTTAGTGATTTTATTAACTATTTTCTGTCCTTCAGATTAAAAAATTAAAGGGACAACTGGAAGAAAAGCAAAGGAATGGCAAGATGGAAAATACACAGTCTGAAGATGAAGTTCTGGAAAACGGGACAGATATGCACATGATTGACCTCCAAAGTGAGCTGTATTTTGATTTTAAGAGAATTTTGTGCCTTGAATGTGAGTGAGAAAATGTACCAGTACAATCATAAGCACATGGCTGTGAGTAAGAATGAGCCTTCAGTTCCAGTGGGGCTTTTCCCTGGGAGCAGCCATGCACCTCTGCAGAGGTGAGGGAATTAGGAGCCTTTGTTTAGGATTGCAGTTGGAAATCTCTGTTACTGCTCCTCAGCAGAGCTGGGGGGAGTTCAGATTAATTCTGCCTTCAGAGTGGTTGGCAAGAATCAGGCAGGACTGGGAATGGTGCCTCTCTGCTGGGCACTTACTGAGAGAACTACTCTCCTGCTGCCCCACGTAGATCCTTGATGCATGGAAATTTTACCACAGGCTTGTTAGAAACTGTTCACGCTTGTTCTGACGTCTCTGATAAATCTGTGATTCTTTTAGGAGATGCCAACAGACAGATCAGTGATCTCAAATTTAAACTAGCAAAGTCTGAGCAAGAGATAACAGCTTTGGAGCAGAATGTAAGTTTTTGGCTTGTTCTGTTTGTTCAGGCATGGTGAGAATACAAAGAAAAAATGTATTTTGATAAATGATAAATGAAATTATGTTTACTGTGATTTTCCCTTAAAATAAGAAACGGGAGTGTTGGAGCATGAGGGCCACTATGACATTTTTGTATGGGGAAGAAGGATCTATTATTCCTCTGTACTTATTCCCTTCCTCTGGGAAGAATGGTCAAAACCAAAAGTACCTGATGAACTCTGCTGAACATTTCCTCATGCCTAGCTGTCCACAGGTTTTAAATGGTTCCCAGCATGTGATGTGGTAGAGATGGAGTTTACACACAGCTGTTCCATTTTGATTGTTTGCTCTTGTCCAAGGTACATCAGCAATGCTCTTGCTAAGAGAAATTTAGTCAATGGACTGTATTTTTTGTTGCTGGAAGCATATTAAATATGAATGTGTACAAAAGGTCAGCAGTAAATCACTGGTGCCAGGCTTCCTTGGTGTTGTTTTCTTCCCTGAAAACATGCCTTTATTTTATCAAAGAGGAGTTAGCATCTCTCTGGTTATTCCTTGAGTACCAGTGGAAGACTAAAGCTTCAGAGTAACTTCTTGGTACAGCTTCTGATCCCAGCCTTTGCCTTCACCTCAGGTAATACGACTGGAAGGCCAGGTAGCCCGATACAAAACTGCTGCTGAGAATGCTGAGCGAGTAGAAGATGAACTGAAGGCAGAGAAACGCAAACTGCAGAGAGAGGTAACTGCCCCTGCGAGCTGTCACAGGTCAGCCTGCTCCTGGGGGGGAAACCTGCTTCCCTGGGTGTTTTAGGGGAGGAGCCACCTTTCTTGGCACAGCAAGGGATGAGCATCTAATTGCTTTATTGCTTTAGTTACTCCTTGTAAGTGTGCAACCAAGTTTTCAGCACTTGCACTGGAGGAACAGTGTATTCCTGAGCTGTGAGCTCCCACTGCCTTTTCACTGTTCCTTCCTAACCTGACTTGCTAAAGGGATGTGAGTTGTTCTTTGTGAGCCTGTTTGCCTTGCCCTATCAATCTGTTCAGGCCTTTTTGGGGTAGTGTGGCTGTGCACAGACTCTGACCGTGCCTCCGTCTCCTTAGAGCCTGAATACCTTTATCAGCTTCTCTCTCACTGCCTCCTGAGGTGCTTCTTTGATTTTTTTTTTCAGTATGGCTCCTTGCTTGTTCTAAATATCCTTCTGCTTTGCTGCCTATAAATACTGTTCTGTGCAGTCCAGCTCTCTCTCCCTGCCCTGATCCCGTGGTGGGATTTACAGGAAACCGAGGCTGTGGATAGAGTTCTAAGAACCAGAAACACAAAAGCTGAGCAGCGAGATAGGTGTACATCACCCAGAGCCTCGTGCCCCTGGACTGAGGGAAATTCTCTGATTCTCTGGGAATCTCCTGCTCCACAGGAGTAGTAACCTTCTGTCCATGCTCAGGACTAGTAACCTTCTGTCCATGCTCGCAGCCAAATCCAGACTTGGGAGACCGCATTTCTTCTTACCTTGGCCTTCTCTGTTCAGCATTCTGTAAATACCCTGGGTTCTTGGCAGTGTGCTCAAACACCCGTGTGTGTGGCCTGCAAAGCAGTTTAGCTCTGCTGAAGGAATTTTCAGCTGCTTTATGTTCCAAGTTAGTGTGGTCAGTTAGCCTTGGCAACCACAAACCTTGCTGTGCCTTTGCAAAGGGATAACACGGTGAAAGTCACGGTGTTTTTCTCCTTCCTTCAGCTCCGTTCAGCACTGGACAAAACCGAGGAGCTGGAGGTCAGCAACGGCCACCTGGTGAAGCGGCTGGAGAAGATGAAGGCCAACCGGAGCGCTCTGCTGTCCCAGCAATAGCCAGCCCCTGCCGCTGCTCGGAAGCGGAACCGCAGCCCGGGACGCTTGGTGCCGCCGCCTCCTGAGACCAGGCCGCCCCAACACCTGCTCCGTGCCTCCCCATGCAGATCCCAGCCTGCTGCTCTACATCCATAGGAGGAGTGATAATCCCCGTGGCTGTGCCCGCAGGAGCCCTCCCACGCCGAGCTCTGGGGACGTTGGAAGTACAGCACGTAAGAAGCACATGGAATTCTCCACCCTGAGGGCACAGCAGCCGTTTCTTGCCGTTTAAAATGGCACTCAGAGAAAAACACTTTGACTGGAAATTTTATGTCTTGCTGAAAATTTTAAAACGAACACTGTAAGTTTTGGGACTTTTCTCATGACAGTGTCTGTAATTTAGTGACTACGGTAGAGTTATTCATGGTAGGTTTTTCATTTACAAATCACTGTGGAACCACAAGCCATTACAAAGCAAAACTCCTTCAGTGGAAACCATGGAAGAAGATGGTCTTGGAAGCAAAAGTGACCTTAAATGACTTTGCCAATAAAACAAATGTGTTTGGAGGGATTTTTGCACCAGTAGAATCGTGAGACTCTTTTATTTCAGGGTAAATAGGCAATAGCTTCATGGAATTTTCAATTTTTATTTGTATTATTTAATCCCTGCTCTTGGAGTCGAAGTAAATGACTTTTAAAGGATGTAAGGTTGCATTAATAAACCAGCATAAGGCCGTGTTTTCAGAAATGGTGGGGTTTGCACTTGGGTCACTCTCTTTGGTGCATTTATCAAAGCCAGTGTCATTTGCTTAAACAAAATATGTAATGGGTTTTTTACATCAGAAACTATCTACCGGTCCATGACCTACTAGGAAACGATGCCGCTACAAAATACAAGTCTGATTTTTAAAAGAATAACTGCTAAGTAAAGAAGCACTTTAGAAAATATTACTGCCTATGGGTTTTCTACAGCTATGGAAGTAGTGAGTTATTTCCTTCTAGGATCACCGCGGAGGTTTCCCACTTCTCACGCGGAGCAGCGTAACCCGGTGAGACGCTGCGGGCGATCCTTGCGTGTGTAAAAGTGGCACACGGCCGGCACTACAGCTCTGGTTAGTCAGAACTCACTCTGAATGTACTACTCAAAGGAGGGCAGCAGCTACCCCAGGAACAAAGCTGCCCGGCCCACCTCAGCCCTAACAGGAAAGCCGGTCCCTCTGCGATCTGCTCGCGCGGTGGAGCAGCGTCTCCTGTCCCCTTGTGGCTGCCTCAAGAGCTTCTACCAAGCCAAATCCACGCCCAGGAGATCACATTTCTTCCTAACTTGGTCTTCAGACCCTGCAATCCAGGTCTTTCCCCAGCCTCCTCCTCGCAGACGGGAGGTTAGAGCAGGAACTGCTGCTATTTCCAACACAAGGGGATCTCTGGTATCTTCCTCAAGCACCTTCACAAATTCAGTAAACCGAAACTGCTGTCTGAATGTGTTTCTCTGGTTTGGCTAGGATACAACACCCTCGTCTTCATCTCTTCCAAGTGCACAAGGAAATTTAGGAATGAAGTACTGAAGTTATTATTCCAGGAAAAGGATGAAGAAGGCTTTTTTTGTGCCCCTGGGGAATTATGTCCTTGTTGATGAAATGTGGTGAAACATGGGGTTGGAAGGAATATTTTTAAATTAAGTTTCCACTCCAGTTAGGGCTTTGGGTTTTTGGGGTTTTTTTAACTGTTTTTGAGAGGAACATTCAGGTGCAGAGCCAGGTTTCTTGTGGAATACCTCAAAATGGCTGTGGATACCAATTTATAATTTTCTGTGCATGACTTGTGTAATTTCTGGTGTACAAAGCCTCGGGGGCCTAAAAAACAAAGAAAGGGATTTTCAGAATGCAAACAAAGATGCTAAATACGACATCTTACCAATGGTAAGGTGTGTGATTGCCACCAGTCATCATTTCATTTGTGGCAGCAGTGCAAGCTGCCTCTCCTGGCAAGGCTCAGGAGAAACAACCCAGCAACCAAGCGTTGGTCCAAAAGGCAAAAAATAACACTTTGTTCATCAAAAAGGGATGTGTTTATCATTTTGAAGTAGATTTCATCTCGCACCCCATAAGCATCAACCTCATGACGGAAATCAGATGTGTATTTCACCCTGGATATGCTCTTAGTAGAAACCTTTGTGTGTGATAAAGTAGGTGAATGTCGAAGCCACATTTCCCCCCTCCCCTCCCCTAACTTTCAGTATGACTTAGCGTTAGAATAAGGGAAGAAAAAGAACTGGTTGGTTTACTGCAAACTGTTCTATGTTTTTCTGTGAAGAATGTACAACAACAGGGCTTTGAATGGTGATAATAGCACATGTCCCAGTCCTAAAATTTGAGCACCAAACGAGAGCACCTCGGTACCCTGTGAGAGCGGGGCCGAGGTGGCGGCAGCCGGGCGAGGAACAGCTCCTGGGGGAACCAGGATGGGTTTTCTACAACTTCTGTTTCAATTTGTTGTCCTCTGTTTTATTTTTAAATGTTACATGATTTTTATCGCTTGCAAATGGAATGTTACCCGAAATGTTTTTGGTTTTTGTTTTTGTTGGGTTTTTTTTCCCCCCCTCAATCGCTCTGTTAGGAAATGTGAGCGTGGAAAAGGAAATTCATTATGAGCAGAACTCGCCAATAAAATGTCACTTGTTTGGGTAGTTTTTATGGAGTGGTCTGTCCATGCTGATGTTACCAGTACAGGTTCTCTTGGAAAATACAGAAAATCCAGGGTGATACGGGTGTAACAGCTCATTTTCCTTTTCAAAACATTGCTGCAGGATCACACAAAACATGAGCAACACTGGTTGGGACATGTACAAATTCAGGGGCTTGTGTGACTGAGGGCACTGGTGTGAGATGTACCTCCAAATATCAACATTTTTGGTGGCAGGATGCACATTCACCTCCAAATTTCAACATTTTAATGTCCAGGTGCTCTTGGGGAGAGGGAGGACAGGGACAGTCCCCCATCAGGAGAAATTTGAATGGTGTTGCTAATTGGATTCATTCTCCAATTTTATTTATGGTGAACACAGAAGTAACCCACACAGTAGCTTTCCCTAAAAAAAACTTCGTGAAGACTCACAACAGGAGGCAGCTTGGTTCATCAAAAATATGTTATTTTAGTATTAAATGTCCTCTTGCCCTGATGCGTTGCCAGAGCTGTCACTTACATGAAAGAGACTAAGCAGGAGGGTAGTGATTGCCTTTGCTTTAGATGCTCTAAACCATCGTTTGTCTCTGAAGGTTAATTTTAGGCAACTGAGTGATGTTTTACACTCTTCATTACAACCTTTACATGTGTTTAAATGAAGAAGCAGAGCCCCTTGCACAAATAGCATGGACCTGTGTGGAAGGTAGGTTTGTCCGCGCTCCTTCAGCCTGGAAACTTTCAGGTAGGTTTTAACGTGTGCCAGAGGAGGTTAGAGCTGGATATTAGGAAAAGTTCTTTCCCCAAAGGGTGAGTTGGGCACTGGACAGGCTCCCCAGCAAAGGGTCACAGCCCCAAAGCAGACTTCAAGGCACTGCCAGAGTTTGGTCAACGCTCTGAGGCACAGGGTGGGATTAGTGGGGTGTCCTGTGCAGGGCCGGGGGTTGCACTCCATGATCCTGGTGGGTCACAGGATAATTCTGTGAGTCTGTAGTAGCCGTACGAGAGCTGCTGCTCTCCCTCCCCGCCGGCCGCGCTTTGGTCGGTCTGTCTGTGCTCGGCGGCAGGAGAGCCGTGAGGGGACAGAAGGGACCGTGAGGGGACAGAAGGGACCGTGAGGGATTCCCCCGTGAGGGGACAAAAGGGTCTGTGGGGGGAGAAAAGGGACCGTGAGGGAGCAGAAGGGACCATGGGAGGAGAGAAGGGACCGTGAGGGGAGAGACCGTGAGGGGACAGAAGGTACCGCGAGGGGAGAGCAGGGACCGTTAGGGAGCAGAAGGGACCATGGGAGGAGAGAAGGGACCGTGAGGGGACAGAAGGGACTGTGAGGAGAGAGACCGTGAGGGGACAGAAGGTACCGTGAGGGGAGAGCAGGGACCGTTAGGGAGCAGAAGGGACCGTGAGGAGAAAGAAGGGACCGTAAGGGGACAGAAAGGACCGTGAGGAGAAAGAAGGGACCGTGAAGGGACAGAAGGTACCGTAAGGAGAGAGAAGGGACCGTGGGAGGAGAGAAGGGTCCGTGAGGGGACAAAAGGGTCCGTGAAGGGAGAGCCTTGAGGGAACACGGCAGTACTGCTTCTGAGGGAATGTGGCTATACCGGCTCTGAGGGAACACGACGGCACCGCCTTTGAGGGCATGCAGTGGTTCTGTCTCTGAGGGGATATGGCGGCATCGCCTTTGAGGGGATACAGCGGTACCGCCTCTAAGGGAACATGGCAGCACCGATTCTGGAGAGACGCGGAGGTACCGCCTCTGGAGGAATACGACGGTACCGCCTTTGAGGGGATACAGCGGTACCGATTCTGGGGGGACACGGCGGTACCGTCCCTGAGGGAATATGGCGGTACCGCCCCTGAGGGGACGCGGCGGCTCCACTTTCTGAGGGAAGGGGGGAGGAGGCGCACGCGGCGAGAGCGGGCTCCACGCCGGCCAATCAGGCGTCGGAGCCAATGAGCGCGGGGCGCGGCGGCGGGCGTTGGGCGCGCGTGTGGCGGGGCCGTGAGGGCTGCGGGCGGGCGGT
The DNA here is from genome assembly GCA_039654755.1 of Calcarius lapponicus. Lineage (NCBI taxonomy): Eukaryota > Metazoa > Chordata > Aves > Passeriformes > Fringillidae > Calcarius > Calcarius lapponicus. The sequence continues at coordinate 28,197,288 of CM077470.1, forward strand.
GACCGGAGCGGGCCCTGGGGCTTCGTGGGGACCGTGACCGGAGCGGGCCCTGGGCTTCGTACGGGCGGCGGGACCGCGCCTCAGCCTGCCCTGGAGCTGCGGTGAGACGCCGTTCTTCCGCCTGAGGGCTCTCCCCGGGCGAGCGGGAGCACCGGGCTGCCCTCAGGGTTCCCCCGCCCTCAGCCGGCGCTGCGGCCGGGGCGGGCTCGGCTGTGGTTCGGCGTTTGGTTGTGTCACTAGCAGCGACAAGGAGGGGTTTTGGTCCTTGTTCTCAAGGGAAAAGTCGCTTCTATGTGACAATAATGTTGAGATTTCTCTACAGGCATTTAGGATGTGCTTTGGCAACGTTCGGCTTTTCAGTTCCACGGAGTTGCTCGAGTTCGGGGGTGAAAGTAAAGTTAGTGTAGTAAAAAAGGACAATATTTTTGAGGCAAAAATAACTGTATAGTTAAACGGTGGAAGTGTTCAAGACCAGGTTGGAGGGGGCTTAGAGCAACCTCGGATAGTGGAAGGCTTGAGTATTTGAACATTTGAATATTAATCCTTATTCCCCCCCCCTCACCCCCTGGGGAAGGGCTGTCAGAGACAGTGACTGGAATTGGGATGTGTCATTTAAATAGTTTAGAAAGCAGACATAATTGAGAAACATGGCTAATGTTTTTATGTATTCCTTTCTTTGTTAGAAGCTTCTGGGGGGAGCAGAGAAGAATTGACAATATTTCTAAGAAACAAGTTTCACAAAGAGCATCTGCCATCCCTACATGCTTTCTCTCTGCTTTTTGTTGGTGCTTGTTACCAAACTGGGTTTGCTGCAAGTTCAGAGCAGGTGTATTGCTTTAGTCTGGTGAATTGCCCAGCTTCCTTCCATTGCTAAATGACTTTCCTCTGTTCCTTTGTGACTGATGGTAAAGATTCTCATATTTTCTTGGGGTTTTGTCCCTGGTAAGTTTCTTCTTGCTTCCTCAGAATTAAAAGGAATATGCTTTGATTTCCCCCTTTTCCAACACCCAAGGAGTTTTTAGTTTTTGGGAGGCACAGAGCTCAAAGTTCACCTCTTCCTTATTATCATACCTTTATTTTAACCCTTTGTGTGCTGTATGATGTCACAGGGATTCCACCGATTCAGAAATCAGCTCTGAGGATTTCTTTAGGAAGGTGCTGTGGGATTCCTCCCTGCTCTAGCAGCACGCAGTAGGTGAAAACAGGATGGTTAATTTAATTATCAAATTAATTGAATGTATTTTTTTGCTAATTTAATGGGGTTTTTTTTTGTCCTTCTGTATACTACGGAGCATCTTGAACTTCTCTTCATTTTTATTAAGGTAGGAAGAGCCAAACCAGTGACTTTGAGAGGCTGCAGTGGCAGTGAGTTTTGTGATTCCCTCTGAGGAGGAGGAGGAGCTCGTGTTGGTGTCATGGAAGTGGAAAAGGGCAGCAGAAGGAGCTGCTTCACTCAGACCTCGTGCCTGGCTGCAGATTTGGGGGAAGACTCACAGCTGGAGTATGTCAGTGCTCTGGAGGAGGACGAGGAGGAGAAGAACAGCTGGAGTGAGTTTTCTGAGCAGGGCGAGGTTGGAGAGGTGAAGGCCGTGCCACTGATTGGTGACAAGGTGCCACCCCAAATCACAGCAGGGGAGGAAGATTCTGGAAAGAGCCAGAGACCCACCCAGAGCATGGCAGTGGAGCCAGACATTCCTTTCCTGCCGCCCAGGGAGGAGGCCCAGCTCTGCAAGCAAGGAGAGCCCTCCTACTTCAGCAGCTGTGAAAAACCCGCGGTGTGCGCTCGTGGGACCAGCAGCGCTGCAGAGGATGCTGAAACCCAGCTCCCAGGCCCTGAAATCCTCCCTGGCAAGAACCCTGGGGCTGGCATGGAAGCTGCAGATAAATCCTCTGCTGGGAAGTCAGAGTGTGGGGAAGCCCTGAGGAGCATCCACAGTGACACTGGCTCTGATCCCAGAGCTGGCTTCCCAACGAGCAGGAGCAGCAGTGCCCAGCTCTGTCTGTGCTCCAGGGCAGTGAGCACAGAGGTAACCGTGATGAGCAAAGCTCAGCCCGTGGGCTGGTTGGGTCAGACCTCTGTGGATGCTGCTTCCAACACGGAATGGTCCTTAGGAGCTCTCAGCTCACAGGTAATTGACACAAACCAAGAAGGGCCACCAGGCCAGGTTGACAGAACTTTGTTAATCCTAACTTGTCTGCATGGCTGTTAATCTGTATGTTTTGACTTTTTTTTCTTCTTTTTTGAAAAGGAGGAGTCCAAAGATTATCTGTCTGGCTGTGACTGGAAGACAGGCACTGACAGGTGAGTCAGGAGTTGTTCTTGGTTTTGGAGTTTGAGATCCTGGATCAGAGGTTTTTTCATGATTGAAAGGTTGTCTGTGGCTTGGCAAAACTGCTGGTATTAAAAGCTTGCTGGGCAGCAGTTTGTGCTGCAGGTGAGAAGACTGAGCTGAAGACTTCCTGAAGCTGAGCAAAGACCAAAGCAGCCTTGTTCTGCAGTTGCAGACCTCCAGAGATCCTTCCCATCCTAAACTATCCCATGGCTGTGGAAACAAAATAAGTGTGTTTGCAGATCCACAGCATTGCTAAGTTTCTTTTTGTTCTTAAGGCTTCACTTTTTGGATAGAAATTAGGATGGTGCTTGTGCAGTTCCCCCCTCTCTGATAAAACTGACATATTGTGGGCTAAACAGGATTTTCCTTAAATCATATCAGAAATAGCTTCCTTGCTTCAAAATAAACCACCACAACCAAAATCTTGAAGCCCTGGAATAAATATTCTGTTATTGTTATTATTATTATTATTATTTTAAAGGCCAGAACATCCCAACAAGCAAACTGGGAAGAATCCGACATCGAGCTGCTGTCAGAACGTCCTGCAGAGAGCGACTGAAGCAGAGCTGCAGCTCCTGGCCATCCATTACGAGATGTGCTACCAGCACTGCTTGAAGGTTTATGAGCTGGCTTTGGAAGAGAACACCTGTCTTGGGAGGCACGTGCTGTAATGGCCTTTAAAATAAAATGGGTGACTGGTTAGCAGGCAAAAATTGCTAAGTGGTGCTGGTAGATTCTATCCATAGCTTCTAAGAGTGTTTATAATTAGTGGTGTTGTCCAGAGGGACCTCCAAGTCTTATTTCCACCCTTAATTTTAAATTTTTTTTGGCATTCACAGTCCCAGAATCCTGCTTTTTTTCCCAGGAATCAAACTCAAGTGATGCACAACACAGTTGTTAATTCATGTTCTATATAATGTACATATAATATGTGTATATATATATAATCTATATAATGTACATGTTACAGGGTTTAAAGGAATCTTTAAACTCTGTAAAATCTTTGGGCATCTCCAGAAGCTGTAAAATCAATGAAATGTCTAAATTGATTTTGCTTTCTTACCCATATTTTAATAGCTGTGAGAAAAAGGCTGAGTTATATTCATCTCTGCTGATGGTTTTGGATGAACTGGACAATAATTACAGCAATATGAGAAAGGAAATAAACTTGGGCACACCTTTAAATGAACTTCCACCACTGTCAGTTGAGCTGAAGTTTCCCCCACTGTCTTCCTTTTACATCCCCTCCAAGGTAACTTCTTAACTGTTTTATGTTTTTAATATAAATTGTTTTGTAATTAAGATAATTACAGTTAAATCTTTCTCCTTTTTTTTTGACAGTTTTTCAGAAAGAGTCTTTACTCTGAGTAAGTAGTTTTCATTTGTTGTTGTACTTAGTAAGTTAGCTGAGGAATGAGCTTATAAGATGTTAAACCTATAATTTCTTTATTTCAGGATGCATTTTGTTGTTTCAGGCTGTTTAGCTGAAAGATCAGCAGTGCCCTGTGGGCACAGTGGTTTTATTTTAAGGGCATTTTTCCTTTGTGGCGTTCTAGTATGCAAAACAGGGAGTGTCTTTTCTATCTTTATAGTAAAAGTTATCAATTTACAGCTCATTTTTCTGGTTCTCTGCTTTTACTTCTAAAAATCTTTGTCTACAGTTATAATGGCACTAAGCAACAAAAAACTCCCAAAAAATCCCACGCCACAAAACCCCAAAAAGACTTTGCTGCCAGCAGGGATAATACCAAGCATATAGAGAACATTAAGAGATAATATGAAGCTGTTTTGCCAAGCTTATCATTCAGATATGAAGAATGACAGAAAAAATAACTTCTTATTTCAGGCAGGGACATGACAGAACACATTCAGGGACCCCATCCAGTGACTCTCTGTAAGTGGAGATGAAAACAAATTTGGCAGTAAGTTTTTACTGCATTGGGTAAACTGCTTGAAGTTTCCTGTTAAGCATGAGTGAAGTTAATCAAGAAAAAGTAAAGGCAATTTTGTTTTGTAAATAATTAGCTCAAGTTGCACAGGTATTTCAGATTGTAAGGAATACATCTGAACATCACACAGAAAGGTATTAAGATATAATGAAAAAGCCAAAACGTATTAATTATGTTAATTTTACTGTGAGCTTCTGGAAATATTTAAATTACTGTAGAACTTAAAATTGTTGTCCCATATTTTGTATGAAATTCTTGGATGTGTTTTAGTGATCTTTCAGGTGAAGGGAAAGCTGACTTTGAAGAACCAAAACGGCAAGAAAAAGGGATTTCTGTCAATATGGTAGGGAATTCTTCACTCCTGGGCTTTGGAGATGGTCTCATGTTGAGAAGTATTTTCTCCTTTTAGGTGCCTGCAAATGTGATCAGAGTCTTCAGGGCTCTCAGCCTGGGATCCTCTGCCACTGGTTGCAAATGCAGCTCATATGTTCACAATTCTAATTGCCCTTTCTAAATAAAATAACTTGGGGGTTCTTAAGGATGATCAGCAGATTTAACTTTTTTTTTAAATTCACCCACTTCGTGGGCTGATGTTCTGAAAAATAACTTCTAATCAGCTGTGAGTGCTGTGATATAACTGAAATATGTTTGTAGGGTAACTCACAGACTGCTGGTGATCAGCCAGGTGACTCTGCTTCCCCTGAGAGGTGGGAAGAACTGCTTAAAGATCAGGCTCTGGAACGTGGTGAGTGATCTGCTCCTAGTAAAAATAATCCTTCCTTTGTGAGCTAAGTTCTCAGGGGAGGAAGGACACCCTGTGTAAAACATGGATATGACATATATACATATTTTGTATAACACAGCTGCCCTTTCTGTCATTGAATGTTCATCTATCAGCTATCAAAATTAATGGATAAGTAATAACAGCTCTATATTAATTACTTACATCTTAAAAAAAAATTTCTACTTAAATTAGAATTTCAAACTAGTAATGTCACCTCTTTGAAATGTAGCACCAAGAGATGTAAGTAGCTGAGATCCTCTTCAGCACAGAAATTTGATACTCATTTATGTATCATACCATGATTTAAACTTTAACACTTGAATTTTATCCCAACTGCCAAGGCTGTGTAAAAAATGAGGAAGGAAGTGAGTATTGGTTTGATGCTAAGGAAGACTTGTCAGTGGCAGACATTTCAGTAATGTGCAAAGAAATGAAAAAGCAACAAGGAAAGCAAGACTCGATTGACTCAAGAGGTAAAGTTGTGTGCTTTAAGCTGATAAACCAAATAATGGTGTTTATTATTGGAGTGCTCTGTTCCTTCTCCAAGCATAAGTAAACTGGGAATAAATGCCAGCTGGGTTTTCAGATTTATCTTCTCATTCTCTGGCAGTGAATCCTTGTACTCATCTGTTTTCATCCATCTGTTTTTCCTTGAAAACGTCACCTGCAGTGCTTGAACTCAAATTAATAAATGCCCAGCCAATGACATAGCTGGAAATCTTTCCTTTTTCTTCCTCCTTCTTTTTGTGCTTCTTTCCCATGCTGGACTTTTCAGAGTGAGATGCAAATGGTTTGTGTTGAGACTAGAGTGATGGGTGTGGTGAGAAGTGCCAGGGTGTTGAAGGCAGAGAGTTTGGGGCTTCTCTGTACCAGCCCTCAGCACTGGTGCTGTTAATTCAGAGCTGTGTTTCCTCTGCCTCTTAAAATCTCAGGAAACACTCAGGGAGAGGATGTTCCACAAACTGAACTGCTGTGCTTCTCAGGACACTCATTTTCTGTTAGAAGAGTCTCTCCCTTAGTTTGTCCAAAATCTGCAGAGAAGATGTCAGCCCAAGAACAGTTAGTAACTCTTTGCTTTCTTACATTTACTGTTAGAAGTGAAGATAGTGGTGAGTGGGAAGGAACATTCTTCTGTTCCTGTTGGTGGCCCAAAGCCCTCAGGGCCTGAGGTAGGTCTGTTCTTAATTATTAGTGGGGATTTCTTGCCTCTTTAAGGCTTCTTTCATACTCTGCGTTTACTACCAAGTGCCCTGATCTGAAATCACCTACCCAACAGCTGGCACTTTCTTTACTTGGAGATAATCAAAAGGGAAATAATTATTACTAACAGTTCTTTGTGTGGCAGACCAAGAGCTTTAAATTTTCTTGTCACTTAACATTTAATAGATAGAAAATTACGTCAGGATAGGAGAATACATTACATATTGGTAATAAATTTGTGGCAGAAGAGTGAAAGCACCATCCTGCATCAAACTATGACACTCCAGCTGTTTTTTCTTAATCCCAGGACAGTTTGGAATTTCCCCATTAGTGCTAGATTTTCCATCTTGTAACACCATTTTTTTTTAATGTAAATGTCATGTGGCTTTATGCAGGAAAGATTTTGGGGTAATGGATGGGAAAGAAACTCTTGGATTTTCCTGCATAAATCTCAGAAACCTCTACGTACAAACAGAGGGTTTTGTATTGGCTCAGCCTGGTCCTTGGAGAGTAAAAGGCAAATCAGTAATTGCTGGTGTTGCTCACATAAACCACACAGATTTGCTGTCTTTGGGGATTTCCCTTTAAACATGCTGGTCCTTTGGGAAATGGTAATTGGATCTAAGCTAAAATTAATTAGGTCCAATTATTTTACTTTATTAGAATAAAGCAGGAATAAGATGAGCTTTGAGGTGCCTTCCAACCCAAACCATTCTGTAGGTCTAGGATTTTATATTTATTCATAGGAAAAAGGTGTTTTGTTACCTGTACAATCCTTAACCCATGCTTTTTTTTTTCTTCCTTATTTTGATGCAATTCTAGGATCCTGGGGAAAATTCCCTGCAGAAAACCTCCACTTGTTCCTCTGTGGAGCCATCCTGTATCTTTGTTTCTCCTTATGCACTGAACTTGAGCAGCTTTACCAAATTAATAAGGAGACTTCAAGAAAAGCATCCAGGGTTTAGCAGGTCAGGTATTGGGGTTGTTTTCAGCCCTGATTTGTAATGGAGTCAACATCCACTCTAACTAATCACCAAATGTGTGGCACAAAATGTGATGTTAACATTTATTTCCTCAATTCCCACAGAGCTGAAATTGTGGGGGCTGTGCAGGAGGTGAGGAGAATGAACAAAGGAGTGCTGAGTGGCTTGGCCATCAGCTCTATTGAGGAGAAGGCCTCTGCCATTCTGAGGAGTTCCACACGCTGCTCTCAGCAGGAGCAGCACTGAGAAAGGTGAATATTCCAGCCTGAGGGAATCACCCACCCTGCAGCCTGACTAGGTTAATGCAGCCTAAAGCCCTGCACGAGGAGCCAGGGTGAATCCACTGGAGCAGTGCTTTATAGGGACTGGGAGCTGTAAAACAGGTTGCATTGTATAAAACTTGGTGCACTGGGGGTTAATTACTGAATATTAAGATTTTGGAAGGAATTTGGAATGAGTTAGAGATGGCCCCTCTGAGATTTTAGATGATGTAGTTTATTTTTCTTCTGTATAGAGAGGAAGGGTGAGTTTGGCTCACACCTTCACTGCATGGTTCAGAAGGTCACAAGACCTTTTTAAGGCTTTATTGTCCAATAAAACACTGTTAGCAAGGATATTTATGGTTTTGACCCAGTTTTAAAATATTTTATCTACCAGACACATGCTACAGTGTGAGCTTTCTTAGCCAATCATGTTATGACACACAAACGTAGAGTACTGCATTCTAAACTCACTACTTTTATTTTTTCTGCATCTTAAACTCTAAATTTTTCTCTTCTTAACATGTCTCTGCTTTAAACTATAAATCCACATTCTCGCTTCTATCACCTAAGTTTGGAATCCTTTTCCAAGGTCTCATATCAAATCCTGTGTTTAATTCTAAGCTTTGGCTTACAGGCCCAAAGTTCTGAGAACTCCCTGCATTTTGGATTCCAGCATCTGGAGTGCTTCGCTGCTGAGCTGTGTGGAGGGCACTGTCACACACGTTCGGTGCACAGCTGACACCTAACGGCCAGGCCTTGTGTAGCCTCTGATCCATCCAGAAATCCCAGCCCTGGCTCCCTTCTGCATCCAGACACGGATGGTTTCTGTCTGGGGGCTCCCTTCTGCGTCCAGACACGGATGGTTTCTGTCTGGGGGATCCTTTCTGCATCCAGACACGGATGGTTTCTGTCTGGGGGATCCTTTCTGCATCCAGACACGGATGGTTTCTGTCTGGGGGATCCTTTCTGCATCCAGACACGGATGGTTTCTGTCTGGGGGCCAGCTCTGTGCTGGAAACCTGACACAACCAGACTCTGGCTTGTCCTTTTCTCACACCAATCCCTTTGCACAATCTTGTGGCACTGCATGAAGCTGCAGCGAGCTGAAGGTGCTGAAACCACAGCCCAGAATCCCAGAAATGTGTCTGTCCATCCTTGCTTTAGTCTCCTGCTCAGCTTGGTGCTGTGCTTGCTTTAGGGATCTCCTAGCAGTGCCACTGCCAGGTTTCCTGCAAAAAGGAAAAGCCTTCATGTTATCTCCTGTCTGACTTTCACAGGGCTGCAGATAAGGACAGAAACTCATCCCCCAAATGTTAAAATCTTTTGTTTGGAAGCATTTTCAGCCAGTAAGGTTTTAACAGCCTTGAAATGTGTTGTGCTTTCCTTGTGGAGTGAATATTTGGTTTTCCAGTGGTGCGTGGGCTCTGTAGTCCTGATTGTTCCTATTACAGTATTTTTCCCTACTGTTTTGTGTGGGAGATGATGACTTATAATAATTCTATTTTCCTTATGAGGGAGGTGTGAAATGGCCAAGTCATTAGTAAATAATGGGGAGAAAAAGAATCCCCATTTTCCATAGTAAGGAACAAGAATGTAATACATTTAAGAGAAGGTGATTCTGCTCAGAACTCACCTACAGTCACTCAGTGTCTTTGTTGTACTTTGTTCTAGACCCTGCTGCAATTGTTGCTGGAAAGAACAGCCTTGTTTCCTGTCAATAAAGGTTAAAGTTTGTTCTTCAGAAAAGCTGGGCCAGTGTTGTGCTGTTTGCAGACCTCTTCTGCTGCCTCAGAGCTGTGGCTCTGGGCCGTGCCCTTGGTCCCGGTGCTGCAGGTGAGGCCTCAGCTTTGGTGTCTCCTGCTGTGTTCAGGATGGGAGCAGCGCCAGCCTTTGCTCTTCCAGCTCGTTCCCAGCAGCTGTTGCTGTTTCTGTTCCCCGGGCTCGGTTCTGTGATTAGGCAGGTGCGAATAGCTGAGGAAGAGCTGGCTCTGGCCTGCGAGCTGTTCTGCTCCTCCCGCGCAAGCAGAAATGTGCACGATGCGAAAGACTCGAGTTAGCACACTCTGTGTTCCTTCATGTTCCCTTTTTTATTGATCTTAGAAAGGAAGAGCTGGCTCCAGGCGGGAGAGATGCGGGCTGTGGGGCAGTGAGTCCTGCCCTGATCCCAAGGGCCTATCGTGATCCGGAGCACCTGAGGAGCCCGGGCAGGCTCCGCTGCTCAGGCACAGCCCGGGAACGAGCTGCAGGTGGAGCTGTAGGAGCTCGGGAGCGATGTTACACTCCAAGAGCAATTAAAGCAGAATCCACAAAACATTCCTCCTCAAAATCGCGTTCCATGTGTACGTTCGGCCCTAGAAAAGGGGAAGGCAGGATTTTTTTAGCTAGGCAGAAATCCCCTCGGAGGAGGTGGAAGCGGGCTTACGGAAAGCGCGGGAGGGAGCTGGACTGCTCCGTGCATTCCTTCGGAACTGTTGGCTCCCTTCGCCGCTCCTTTGGGCTGCGGGAGGGCGATACGGAGAGCCCGGGCTCCATCCCGCCGCCCCCAGGGCAGCGCTGCCGCCGGGGGAGCGGGGCCGGAGCCGGGCGGGGCCGCTCCCGCCCCGGGCCCGCCCCTCTGGCAGCGCCGCGGGCGCGGAGCCCGCCCGGCCCCGGGAGCGGAGCCGCTCCTGCCGCGGGGCCATGGCCCTGCTGCCGCGGCGCTTCCTCTGCTTCGTGCTGGGTAAGTGCGGCCGCCGCGACACAACTTCCCCGGGATTGCTCCCCCCCGGGCGCGGGCGGGCAGCCCCGGCCGCCTCCCCCGCGCTTGCACCGCTCGCCCTGAAGCGCGGCGAGGCTCCCGCCTGGCTTCGCTGGCGACACAGCGGTGGGGAAATTAAAAGGAGAAATGATTCCAGGGCGCTTGGCAGTGAGGTGGTGATGCTGCGGGACGCAGCCTGCTTTGTGGGGGATTCCCTGCTTGCTAGGTGAGATGGACCGAGGCGAGTTCTGCCTCCTGTCCGTGCCTTTTGTTGCAAATGTTTAATTACTGCCTTTGGAGTCTGTCTTCCCATTGCTGAGCCGCAGGGAAGAGGAGGCAGCCAGAAGTGCCCTCTTCTCAAAGAGCTGAGGTTGGATGTTCTGGGGTTACCGGTGGTGGGGCTGGAAGCGCTGGCGTTGTGTGGTTGTTTCCGTGGGATGCACCGTGCCTCGGTTTCTTTGCTGCTCCTGGCGTTTCGGGGCAACAGGTAGAGATTTGTGTCGTGCTTGCCGCCCGTGTACCCGCAGCAAAAGCTCGGAGGGATGTTGGTGCTGTGTAAAAGTGTGTTTATTTAAGGTGCTCCAGAGGGAAACCGCGGCCCCTCATCCTAGCGCTGATCTTCCACAAAATCAAATGCTCCTTGAGGCAGCACAAATTTCTCCTTCTTTCCCTTCCTTCCCCTGTGCCGGTTTTCTCCCCCAGGCCCCGGTGAATAATGCATTGAGCCGTGCTGCGCATAATGTGCTGATCTGTCCCATGTAATTAACTATTTACTACTCCTCAGCTGTGCAGGGCAGGAGCAGCCCGTGCCCTTGGACGAGGCACATTCCCCTGCTGGGTTGCAGGGAAAGGCTGCACGTTCCTGGCTGCAGAACTCCGTGCAGGGAGCACCAAGTCCTGCTAGCTAGGATTTCTCCCTGCTCTGCTTTCCCAGCTCCTGTCTCCTCTCCCTGACTCTCCCTCCTCTTGGTCGGGGAGCTGTAACTTCGGAAAGTTCTCCAGGCTGCTCCTTCCCATCTCCAGTGGGGTCGGGAGCAGCGGGGATTCTGCCTCTTGTGTGAGCCAGGTGCCCAGTGACAGCCAATCCTGGTGCTGTGGATGTGTTTTTCACTCCCTTCTCCTCCTGGGATTTTGTATTTGGAGCACATTTAAGGAAAAGACACAGCCTTTTCACACCTTTCTGCTTTTACAGCCAGGGCTGCGCTGGAATTGCGAGTGGCAGCGGAGTGCCCAGAAATCACGGTGATTTGCACCAACGCAAGTGTTTTAAAGTGAGATTTTTTTTTATTTTTTTAAAGGAAAAACCTTTCTCTTAAAGCTTGAGCTTCAACTTCACCACTGGCTGCAGTCTTTAAAAAGCAGCGATGGTCCGGGAATCAGCCATCCTAAAAACCCCAGTCTCATTCAGCAGGCCAGGGATCCAGCTGTACCCCAGGGTAACCACTTCCATTAAGGCAAAATGAGGCATTTTCTGGGTTTGGGCTGCAGCCTCCTGCAGAGGCTGCTCAGGGAGGAGGGGATGGGGCAGGCTCTTGCTGTTCCTGGGGCAGTGATGATTGGCACCACACGCAGCTCTGTGCTGTGTTTTGGTGCTTGAGGGCAGTGCTTGGATTTCTTTTGGGTGTAGAGAACTATTTCTGTGAGAGGTAAGAGGCAGTTGCAGATAAGGTCAGCAAAACATCAATATCTTCTTGATTCCCTGCATCTCCTGTCTGTGCTGTACTGCACTGTGTTTGTGTAGCCTACAGGTGCTTTCTTAAAAACAAAACTTCTGGGCACTGTCTATGACCTCTCCTGGAAAACAGGAATTCAAGTGCTTTGTGTCTTCTCTCAGCCCCAGCACACTCGGTAATGCCTCCCACTGATTGCAGTTTGAGTGCCTCCTTCACAAAAGCTAAAGCTCCCTTGAAACTCGAATTTAAGGCTGCTGCCTCCGAGAAAATCCTCCTCAATATTTACAGAGTGCCCTGGTAGAAATCCCTGACAATGAAGTAAAACATTCCTCCTCCTTTGAGAGCATCTCTGGCATGGAGAGGACTCAGAACTTCCTATGCATCAAAAGAGAAGCGTGTGGACGGGGAAAACAAAATTCCTCCACCGTGGAATTCCTTGCAGTGTTCCCATAGGTGCCAGTTGTTTTTCCTGCAGGGTTTGGTGGCTGTGTGATGTGCTCAGGAAGCCTCTGGGCTTTGAGGAGCAGGGTTGCATCGATTAACCCTGAAACGATGCTGAGTTTAAGAGCCGTGAGGCACCGGCGTCACAACCTCCCGTTCGCGCTGACCCGGGAGGCTGCAGTAATGCGAATGCAAATGCCACGGCCTGGCTGGAATGAAATGAGACCTCATCGTGGCTAAAGATGGGCTTGGCATCTCTCACCTTTCCGCGGCGCTGGAAATGCACCTTGGGGTTGTGGCAGAGTTGATGGAGGTCTTGGAAAGCCGTGGCTGGGAATCGGGAGTTACTGCTCTGCTCTGGCAACTTTGTTCTGCCTGCCTGGCTGGCTGCGGAGTCTGGTTCTGTCATTTCTTGGGGGATTTGGGGCAGTTTTGGGCCCCAAACCCGCGACTGTGGTCAGAGCCCCTCCCAGCACAGACCCTGCTCCAAGCAAGGACCAAAACCACCACTGAGCTGGAGCGAGAGAAGCATTAAAAGCCCATTAGAGGGGAAATGCAGCGTTTCAGCTCACTCAGATAGCACAATGCTTTTTTCTCCTCTCCAATACAGTGGCTGGGGTTTGCCGGGTCAGTTCCTGCTGTGGGTGGGTGATTACCAGGGAGTCTTCATCCCTGTCTGCCATTAAGCTGCCTACAGAGCTGGCTGCTTTTAATCATCAAATCCACTAATGAAGCTGCTTCATGGTTTCAGGCCCTTGTCTCTGTGCTTTTAAAACATGAGCTTTTGGGGATGTGAAACCAGAGAAGCACCCCAGTGGGGAGGCAGGCAGCAGCCTGGGTGAAAACCCCCCGATTTCAGCCAAGGGTGACTCCCCTGGGCATCCCTGTATCCCTTAGGAAACGTTTGCAGGGAAAAGCAGCAGCGCTGTGTGGGGGGGAGTTGCAGAGAGGTGCAAAATCTCCTTCCGCTGGAAGGGAGGAAAACCACATTGAGAAGTCTCTGTTGAAAAAGAAAACAAATGATTCTGGTGATTCCTGGGCTGCTCACGAGGCTCAGCAGCAGATTTCAGTCTGGAAACTCTGTGCTGAGAGTGTTTAGTGACGCTGCTGTTGTGTGCAGCCTGTGATGGGTGCACCAAGGTGACAGTGAGGTTATTTTGGTTTTCTCCCTAACAGATTTTTCTATTTACTCAATATGTGCTTCTTCGTGGGAAATCTGTTAGATTGCCCTGGCAGTGATTTTTTTTCAATCTTGAAGGTAATTCAATAAAATGTTTGCTTCTCCCATGTAGCAGAAGATCTGTGTTTAACACACGTTGAAACCTGAACCAACGGGATCACAGTGTGTTGTCTCCAAACCAATGCCAGGCACTTTTAACCTTGGTGTTGCTTTTCCCTGTTCTTATTTTAGCCTCAATCAACTGAAATAGCTGAAGGAAAAAATAATCCCGGGGGTGGAAGAAGAGTACATCTGCCTTTAGCACATTCCTGAGATCCGGAGTGTGGTGGCTGCTCCTTTCTCCCTGGCTTTGAGACCAGGGATCTGTGGCATCCAGTGCTTTGTTGATGTTTTAAAAATAACTCCAAACCTTGCTCTAATGTTGGATTAAGGTGTTGGGATGGCGATGCTGGACACCACAGTCCTGCCTGGGAATGCAGGGGCGGTGTGGCTGGTTCCCTTCAGCCCCTGCATTCGGGGTGCACAGGATCCAGCGGGAATCCCTCCTTTCTCCTCTTGTGAGCAGGGATTTGATGGTGGCCACAGCCAGAGATGATTTGAACTCGGGGTGGGCAAAGTCAGGGCTGTGCAGACATTGCCAGTGCCTGTCTAAAGCCTGTGGTTTGCCTCCATTAATTCAATCAAGAAGAACTGTTTTCCAAAAGACCCCGCTGTTCATCAAGGATATAATTATCTTTATAACTAACAGCTCGTGGCACATTTTTCCCTCCCCTGATGTGCAGTCAGCCAGCAGTTGGGTTTCAGCATGCCTGGCTTTTGATTTCCTTTCTCCTTCCTCCCTTCTTGGCTGCTTTTGATTTTATTTTACCTAGTGAGTGAATTTTGGTGGGTAAATAAAAGTATTTGTCGTTCTGTCCTCTGCAGAATCAAGTCTAGGGACACGTAAGAGAAATCCCATTCCTGGAAACGTGCTTGGCAGGCTCTGATGGCTAACAAGGCTAAGACAGGTGGGAAACTGAGGCAAGGAGGGAAAGACCCTCATCCAGTTCCTTGGAGCAGCCTATTTCAGTGTATTTAGTAGTTAACATTATTTAACAGCAGTGCTTTATGACAAAAAGTCACCCAGCTAAGCAGGACTGCCCTGCACTGGGCTACACAGTACAAACCTTGATTTTGCATTTTCATTCCAATCCCATATTCTGCTTCTTGCAGGAGCTGTCACATGGAACCTTGCATGGATTGGAATTAAAATTATTTATTTTTATTATTATCTTTCCTTTGGGGATGGATTGGATGCTGTAGGTGCTTCATGAAATACTGGACTTGAAAGAGGAGTGACACAGCGCAGTGGTACCTCTGAACCCCCTCAAAAGCCCCCACACAGGCTTTGCTTTCAGGCAGCTGGCTCCTGCCTCGACTTCCAACTAATAATTCCCTGGCAGTTATTTTTAGGCAGTTTATTTTGTGCCCTCTTATAATGCTTGGAGTAGCTACAGAATGGCAACAAAAACTCAAGTATCCCCAACCCAGCAAAAAGTAAATGCCTACAAATCATCCAAGTACCAGCTTGAGGGGTAAATCACTTCCTTCCTTTGCAGGCACAACAGGATTTGTGCCAAATTTAAAACCTGGGAGATCCTTGTGGGTTTCATGATGATGTTCAGCTGTATGCAAAATACCTCGTTAGTGCTGGCTGGGAAAAAAAAAAGAAGCAGCTTTCTCTTTATTTTGCTTAGTGTAAGAAAATGAAGGGAATAACCATTCCAGGAGCAGGGAGTTAATAAATCAGATTAAAGGCCTTTAGGTTGTGGGTGCACTTCCCTTTAATATAAAAGTGGTTTGTGGGGAGGGCCCCAGAGGGCTCTTCAGTGCTGCATTCCCTCAGAGGTGGAAACTTTTGGCCCCTTTGGAAGCTTTCCACACAGCAGGTCCCTCACAGGGCCTGTCCCCAGCACTCTGAGCAGGGAGTGACTTTCTCTGCTGACTCTGGATCCAGTGTCCCCTGTCTCCCAAGCCAGCAGGATGTACTCCCACCATGGGCTGTATCCTAGCCCTGCCTCTTCCCATTTCAAGTTTTTCCCCCTCTCAGCCTGAGTGGCTTCTCCCCCATCGCACTTTCCTGGAGTCCTTTAGTGGCTTTGTGGCAGTGAGGCTGTTGGACAGGCAGAACTGGGGATGAGCTCCCAGGGGAGCTCCATCCAGCAGGGCTCTGTCCCTGTGTCCGTGCCCTGTTCAAGCAGGAGCTCTGTGCTTTCCTTCTGCTGCTCCATCTGCAGTTCCCTGGAGCAGAGGCAGGCAGGGAGGGAGATCCTCCTTTGGGGCTTTCCCAAGTGAGCCTTGGCAGCTTGTCCAAGAAATCCTGGGATCAGCCTTGCCAGTGCTTGGAGATGGGCAGATCTTCCCCCAGCCTCCCAGCATCTGCTCTGCCTCCAGAATCCTCACTGTGTTGGAAAATCCCCACTCCATTTCAGCACATAAACCCCCCCAAATCCCATGAATTCCCTTTTAATTCACAAATCCCATAAATTCCCTTTTAATGCACATCCTGAGTGGCTGCCCTGGGAGAGGGAGTCCTGCAGGTTGAGGGACTGTGGCAGGGGAGGCAGGAGCTGCCTGGTTTGGGGACCTGAGGATGCTCCTGAAGCTCCATGAGCAGATTGGGAATGGGAGCTTGCAGGTCTCTTCCTGCCCCATGGTCACCTGCAGGGCTCAGATCCCTTCATCCATCCCCATTCCCAGGCTGTGCTCAG
The DNA here is from genome assembly GCA_039654755.1 of Calcarius lapponicus. Classification (NCBI taxonomy): domain Eukaryota; kingdom Metazoa; phylum Chordata; class Aves; order Passeriformes; family Fringillidae; genus Calcarius; species Calcarius lapponicus. Next base: position 28,213,581 of record CM077470.1, read on the forward strand.
CCCCTGGAGCTGCTGCTGGATCCCAGCCCCATCCTGAGCCAGCCAGGCAGGGAGGAGAGGCTTGAAAACTCCGTTCCCTGTGCAAATCCCGGAGGGAATAACTCTGCCCAGGCTGGCAGCAGGGTCAGGTGGCTCCTGAGGAGGGCACAATGCTGGGCCAGCCCCCCCTGCTGTCCCCAGCCCCAGCACCTGCAGTTTTCTGTCCCAGAAAATCATTCCAGCTCAACACCAGCTTAGTTTTTCCCTGCTGAAACCGAGGGCTGTCTGCAGGCTCTGAGGCCTCTGCTGAGCTGGTGGCTGCCAGAAGCAGCCCCAGTGGAAGGATTTTTTTTTAAACAGAGGGTACCAGACCCCCTCCCAGGTTTCTGCAGATGCTGGAAGGGCCATTTTTTCCATTTTTGTGGCTGCAAACTGGACTGTTTTTCACACTCATCCTCTGCCTCCTGCCCCGTGTCCTCTCCCCACCCTCCTGTGTGAGTGTTTTATTCTGCAGCCAGCTCCAGACCACGAGGCTTGTTCTGAATAAAGCAGCAAAACCACCACCTTGAAGAGGAGAGGAAAACAGCCTGTCTCCATCTGGGGCTTGTTGAGAGCATTGATTATTTGAGGATTTGGGAGAAGCCCAGGGAAAGATACTGGGTGTTTGTTCTCAGAGCCCAGAGCTTTGCTGGTGCCACGTGTGCCAGCCCTGCTGTCAGTGTCACTTGGCACTTATCTGCCATCTTTGGGCTTCAGCTTTTGGATCAGTACCTGCCCGTTTCCTGCTCTTTGCTATGAAGCCCTGAACATTTCCCCCCAAAAAAATCCAGGCAGTCCAGCTGGATGTTCTGGTGAATTCCCTGCAGGTGTTGTCAAACAGTTTCATCGTTCACCCAGCACCACCGGGGTACTTGCCTGGGAAATGGGAACATCCCATGCTGCTGTGCCAGTCTGGAATCCCCAAATCTGTTCTCAGGCTCCACAGTCCTCCCTCTGGGCTTGGTTGCACATCCCAGCAAGAGAAGCCCAAAAATTCCTGGAATTCCTGGAACACTGAGGGGGGAAAGGCCAGAGAGCAAGGGATTGTGCAGAGAGGTGCTGATGTGAAGTGCAGGATCTTTCTGGCAGAGAAAGCTCGGGATTTTTGCAGGTGAGCCATGGCTGTGACAGATGTGGGCTCACAGAGGGGTGGTGTCCCCAAGCTCTTGGTCCAGGCTCCAGCTTTGAGAAGTGCAGTAGGAAAGTCCAGTTGTCTTCCCTCTTCCTGAATTTTTTGTAACACTTCAGGACCGACACTGTTTTTCTGCTGAAATAAAATGTGTGGCAGGCTTTTTGCAGCTAACCCTCAGTAAGCTGAGTCCTGGTGGATGCTTGCTGGGACTCTCCAGGACATCAATCCCAGGGCAATCAGGAGGATCTGGGATGCCTGCAGAAGCCATCCCTCCAATCACCTCCTCACCACTGCTCTCCAGGTGTTTCCTGTGAGCAGCAAACCAAGGGTCCTTAATGTTGCATCTTTTGCCAGGCAATCAGGGATTCTCTCAGCAGGGAAGGTTGTTCATCAACAATTCTCCTGAAAGGAGAAGAGGGAATGGCTTCCCACTGCCAGAGGGATATTGGGAAGGAATTGTTCCCTGTGAGGGTGGTGATGCCTGGCACAGGGTGCCCAGAGCAGCTGTGGCTGCCCCTGGATCCCTGGCAGTGCCCAAGGCCAGGCTGGACAGGGCTTGGAGCAGCCTGGGATAGTGGAAAATGATAAACCTGAAGGTCCTTTCCAAACCCCACCATTCCAGGGCTCTGTGATTCCCCATGTCCCTGTGGCACCTAAAGACCCAGCTGGGCTGTGGAGGTGCTGCATGGCTGCAGGGGGATGCTCCCAGAGGAGCACTGCATTCCTGCAGCTCTCAGTGCCATTTTTGCTGAGGGAATGGCAGTGATGGGGGCCATGAGAGGGGAGGCAGCTCAGCCTTGCTCCAGCTGAGTTGTGGAGCTCAGTTCTCCAGCAGCTCCTTGCAGCCTTCCCAGATGGATGCTGCTGAGTGCAGAGCTGTGACTGCTCTGGAGCTGAGTTATTTACAGCTCACTGCAGCTGACTTACACCATCTCCATCAGTGGAAGGAAACCTTCTGGAAGGAGAGCCAGGAGACACAAAAACCCCTCCCTGCTTTTTCCCCCCCTGTTGTTACAAAGCCTGAAGTCTGCAGTGGGGCTGGGGGAAGATCTGTGAAGCAGCAGGGATCTGTGGGGTGAGGTGGGCACCGTGTGGAAACGTGGCAGGAGCTTCTCACTTTGACCTTAATTTGTGCAGTTGCAGCTAAAGTCAGTTCTCCTGGTCAGCTGGAAACAAAAGAGCTTTTCTGCCTCACCATGCCAGCTCCATCCTCACAGCAGGGCCTGAAACAAAAGAGCCCTTCAGCATGTCCAACACCCAGTGTCCTTGCAAAAGGTCACTGGCTGATGGCTCTGGTTTCCCCAGCCCCTGGGGCAAAGGGATTTGGGTGGGTGTGGGAGATGCAGTGGGAGAGGCATCTGCAGGAGCAGGTCCTGCTGGGGCAGGCAGGGGACAGCCAAGTGCTCACCTGCCTCTGAGGGAGCTCCAGAGCTGCATCTTCTGAGCTGCTGTGATTGGCAGGTGCTTAAAGCTCCCCAGGGTTTGGTTTTTACTTGGCTTGGGCTGTTTCTTTGTTTTAGTGGTAGGGCTGATTTTCATGCTGGCTACAAGCTATCTGTGGTTTGCTGCTCCTCGCAGCCAGGTTGTGGTTGCTTCCTCCCCATGGTTTATTCAGTGTTTCTCCTCCCTCCACTTAAAGGTGTTTTTGCTGAATTTCTTCAAGTGGCTTCATCTTCCTCAGTTTCTCTCTGCTTTGCACGTCTCGCTCACTCCTTCCTGCTCTGTTTCCTCCTGTGCTCCTCAATCCCCTTGGCTGCTCATCTTTCTTCTTTTTAATCCCTTCTCCTCCCCTGCTCTCCCTTGTCCTTTTGCTCTGCACCTGACACATTCCCCAGCAGCATTTTCTCTGCAAGCTGCTTGTCCAGACAAGTGATGGCTGTGATATTTCCATGTCCTTCACAGCCCAGTGCACGGATGTCACCGAGGGTGACCCCTGGGGTGGCTCCTGAGCCTCCCTGCGACACTGGTGCTCACTCAGCCTTCACTTGGCTCATCCGGATGGGAAGGGGAGAAAAGCCTCCTGGCCATCAATCATCCTTCAGCCTGCCTGGACTGAGATGTGCAGTCTGTAAATCATTTTACATTTGTTTCATGTAAAATTATTTCCTCCTTCTCCTTATTCTTGTCTTCTTCTTCTGCTGCTGCTTCTTCTTCTGCTTTTTCTTCTTTGTCTTCTTCTTTTGCTTCTTCTTCTTCTGCTGCTGCTTCTGCTCCTTCTTCTTCTTCCGCTGCTTCTTCTTCTGCTTTTTCTGCTTCTTCTTCTCTTGATGCTTTGCTTCAGCATGTCAGGCTCTCCCATCTGGGAGCTGGGCTTATCCCTGGCTGAGCCTGTGCTCCTGGCTGCTATCAGCTAGGCAGAGCTTGAGATTTTGATAAACTGAGTTTTATTATTGCAGCAGTGAGGGTTTAATGCTCTTTAACTTCTCTTGGCTCAGTAGCTGCCATGGTTTTATCTCAAGTTGGGCCAAAGTGGCTGCTGCTGTCAGAGGCAGCGTGGGAGCCCTACACCCATCCAGCAACATCAGCCAAGGCTCTGGGGACCCTTCCACCCAAATTCCCACCAGCTCCTGACTTCCCATAGGATGCTCCAAGGATTTTGGAGGCTGCAGAGGGCTGGTGTCCCACGGTGATGTCCCTTGGCCACTAAATAGGCAGCTCAGCTCCGTTGTGTTAAAAAAAAAATCAGATAAAAATAAAGCCCGGAGTTATTCACACGTAGCAAAAAATAGATGTGGTATGTGGTGCCTGCCTGCAGTGCACTCCAGGAGCTGCAAAGGCACTAGCTGGCACTTTGGCACCAAGGGAAAGCTATTATTTATAGCCAGGCTCACTAAACCATTCCCCCAAAGGGTTTTTTTTTCCCCTTCCCTTTGTAGCATCACTGTTCTTTCCCTTTCTCCTCACCAGCAGCATTGCAGTGCATGAGGCTGTAAGCAGCACCTTTTTTGTCCCTGTTTTAAAGCAGTTGCAGGGGCACATTCCCAGGAGGGATTTCAATCAGCACTGTGCAGCCAGGGGTGGATTTGATGGATTTCCCTGTGTCTGTCCCTGTGCTCCATCAGAGGTGGATGTTTGTTCCCAAGTGTGGCACTGTGCAGGTCATTTTTCAGGGCTCAGCAGCAGGGTTCTCTTATTCCCCAGCTTCCCCCACACCCTTACTTGTGTTTTCAGCCCAAAACCTGGATGTTTGAAGTCCAAAGGCATTTTGGGTGATCAGCAGAGAATAAATCTACACCCTTTGTAATTTAGAAGCTGCCCAGCATGTCTTGAATAACTGATTTATCAGCACCAGGCATTTGGGAGGGTTCAGGCTCTCAGGGCTGTGAGGAGGGGATCAAAACTGGGAGGAGGAGGAGGAGGTTTTGGAGAGCTGGGGTTGCTCTGGTGGCAGCAGGGCTTTGGCAGGTGCTCTGTGTGAGGACGGGCTGTGCTGGGGCTGCCCTGTGAAGGCTGACCTGGAACAGAGGCCAGACAGAGTTAAAGAATAAAGCAGAGATTTGTTAGGAGGCCTCAATGGATCCACCTTGGGCAGCACAAGAGCCCAGCCCAGGTGAATCCAGAATGGACCAAAATGGTCACAAAATGGACAACTGGTCATGGGGTCTCCCACTTTTGTAAGTTCTGCTCTGTTTGTATATTGGAGTTAATTGTCCAATTATAGCTTTAGGTTATGAATCCCGTCCTTCTTGGTTTTGTCTCTTCATTCTGCCATTGTTTGTGCTCTTGGGCCTGAGATTTGGATCAGTTGTCCTTGGTCCCCAGCTAGAGAAGGAATTGTTTTGTCTCCCTGCTCTGTGCAGAGAGCTCCCCATCCCCTGATATGAAGCTCAGAACTACACACTAAATCAGTCCAGAATCTGAAAAACCATAAAAACTCCACCCTGAGCAGCCCTGTGAATGCCCCAGCAGAGCTGACAGCCCTGGCCTGTCTTGCAGCCCAGCACTTCATCGCGGCCACAGCGTGCCAGGAGGCCGACTACGGCGCCATGATCCGCCACTACTGCCTCAAGGAGTTCCAGCACAGCATGGAGGGCATCGGCCAGCGCCTCTGGTGTGACTGGGACGAGACCGTGGGGTAAGTGAGCCCCCTCTGCTCCTCCCTCTCCTCCCTCTGCCGTGCTGGGGTTTGTGTCCTGGGGGAACACCCCGGTGTCACTGCTTGGTGCTGCTGCTGCCCTGGCTCTGTCCCTGATGGGTGCCCTGGTCACACCTGGAGGGCTTGGAGGGGGGAGCAGGGGTTGTTGTGTGCCCAGGCTTTGGTGGGGTTTTTGGCACTGTCTCCTGTGTGTGCTGGGTGAGGTGGGTTGGGAATGCCAGAACAGCCAGGCCTGGGGGTGCTGATCATTGGGGTCACCTCTGTCCTGCTTGATCTCTTCATTAGTAATGTGGGTGATGGGAGTGAGGGCAATCCCAGCACCTCAGGTGACACCAAACCACGAGGGTTGTGCTGCTGTCCACGGGGACCTCAGCAAGCTGGGAACCTCCTGAAGTTCAGCAAAGTCCTGCACCTGAGGAGGAGCAGCCCCAGGCACCAGGCTGGGCTGGAGCTGCCCAGAGAGAAAGCAGTCTTGGTTTGAAAAGCCAGGTGTCTGCTAAGGAGCCTTTCTTGAAATGGAAAATGTAAACCTCCTCCCTCTGAATATTATAATTTTGAAATTAAGGGGCTCTCAGGCAAGGATATGGGAACAGGAATAACAGTTCTTTACTAGGAAAAATAGAAATAAATAAAAATGCAGTGATACAGAACAGCACTGCCAGAGTCAGAACAGGAGCTGCCCCCCTGTGTGTCAGGGAGGTGGCACAGTCCCATCCCATGGTGGCTCAGCCCTCCTGCAGTGCCAGCTGTGCTTCTGCTGGAGCAGGGATCCTGCACAAGGGGGGAGTTTTCCTCTGCAGCTCCAGGGCTGCTGGAGATGGGCCTGGGCTCCCTCTGGGAATGCAGGGGAGGAGAAAGCTGCTCCTCTGGGAATGCAGGGCAGGAGAAAGCTGCTCCTCTGGGAATGCAGGGCAGGAGAAAGCTGCTCCTCTGGGAATGCAGGGGAGGAGAAAGCTGCTCCTCTGGGAATGCAGGGCAGGAGAAAGCTGCTCCTCTGGGAATGCAGGGCAGGAGAAAGCTGCTCCTCTGGGAATGCAGTGGGCGAAGGCTGCTGTGCTGTTCCAAGTGTCAGATTGTATCCAGGTAGGAATGTTTGGCTCCTCCCCTGGGCAGAGCATCTCCCCATGGGATGATGGAATTTTATCAGCCATGCAGGGACACTCAGTGGCCATGAACAGCAGAGATCTCCTGGAGGGAGGATGGGTGTGGAAGAGATAAAGAAAACTGCCCAAAGAACAGAAGAGAACTGCCCCACCTCTGACAGATGGGAACAGAACACAGCCCCAGCACATCCTGCATTTCCAGCCTAAGACAACCAGCAAGGGACCTGGGGGTTCTGGTGGGCACCAGGTTGAACCTGGGCCAGGAAAGTGTCCTGGTGGGAAAGCATGGGCAGAAACTGAGGCGTGGGAGGTCCCCTCTGGACACCAGGAATTGTGTTTTCACTGTGAGGGTGGCCAAACTCTGGCACAGATCTCCCAGGGAGGATGTGGAATCTCCATCCTTGGAAATACTAAAATCCAGCTGAACATGGTCGTGAGTAGCCAGCTGTAGGTGACCTTGTGTGAGCAGGGGTGTTTGGACAAGGTGAAGTGGATCTGCAGAGGTCATCTCCAGCCTCAGCCATTCTGGGATTAAAGGGTTTTCAAGGAAGGTTTGGAAGTCAGGGTGGTGGTCATGCTCCATCACACAGCAGTGGAGCTCCAGTAGGAGAAGACCATGGCTCTGCAGTGTGCTGGAAATCGATGGGTTCATGAAGAGGCAGATTGGGATCCCCATCATGGGGGCTCACAGCTTGATGAGCTCTCAGCTCATATTTTCCAGGAGGTTTTTCATTTTTGCTCAGCACTCTGGTTCTCCAGACAGTTCAAAACCCCCCGAGCCAGTGTGAAAACCCCAAAACCCACCGAGATATCCTCAGGGCCTGGCTGTGAGAAACCCCAAACTGTCCCACCAGAGCTGCTGGCTCAGTTGTGTGTTGATTTTCCCAAGCAACCAGAGGGAGAGGCTGCAGTGGTGTGGCAGTGGCAGCAGCCTGCTGAGCCTCCTGTTTGTAATCAGTGTCAGGGAGTCAGCTGGGATTTACGACTTGGGAGCAGAGGAGATGCAGCCCTGCTTCCCTGGTGGAATGCTTGGGAGCATCTCTGTGGGATGAGGAGGGTGGAAAGGGACACCCCACACATGCACTGTGGGGATTTGTTGGATTTTTTTGGGAATTTCCTTTGGGTTTGGTTTTATTTTTATTGCAAACATTGCTTTCTCTGGATAAGCTCTTTCCTATTTATAGTCAGCAGAGCTGAATCTCTTGGTACCACCACGGTGTAGATCTGCTGAGATGGCTTTGATTGAAGCTGAAAGACTGCTCAGGGGTGGCTGTGTGTTGGTGTGAAGGCTTGAGGGAACAACTCCCCTCTTTCCCCCTTCTGCTGACTTTCCATCTTGTGCCTTTCCATGGCCCTTCCCTGGGAAAATGAAGTGGCAGAACAAGAACGAGCTCATGTGACAGCAGCAGGGATGGGGTCAGCTGGAGACAGGGAGCAGATGGTGCTGTGTGCCGTGAGTGGCTTGCACGAAAATTAAGAGGTTTGGTGAGATTTCTGTGGTTTCCTGCTTCGTGGCCCTTTCTCCTGGGTGAAATCATAACCTACACACGTTTGTGTGTCCATCAAAGGTTGGACTTCAGGATCTTGGAGGTCTTTTCCAACCTTGATGATTCTGTTCTGTGACTCTAAACACACTATTGGGTTTTCCTTCCCCTTGATCCCTGGCAGAATGGAGGGGAAGAAAAGAGAGTTGAAAGACTGTGGGGGGTTTCTGGTCTTGAGAAGCCTCATCTGGTGCTCAGAAACGCCCAAGGCTGCCGATGTTGTTCCAGCCCTGACCATCTTGTTCTTTATCTCACATGTCCTGTTTGTCTCCTAAAGAGCTTCAGCTGAACTCCTTACCCTTGAGGCACTGTGAGGAAATGTTGATAAGCTTGCAAGGTTTAATTTGATTGCCTGAGTCCATTTGCTCCGTGCAAACACATGGCTCAGGGTTATTTGAGAGATGACATTCCTCTGATCCTCCTGTGCCCTCAGGACAGTGGAAAAATCGGGCAGAAACAGTTCAGTTACTGCAGTAAATCAGCTGCAAGGATTTGGGGTTTGGGTGGGCTCAACACCTTGCTCCCTGGATGTGTGTGGGAATCTCCATCCCCTTTTTGGGGAAAGGGAAGATGTCCCAGCAGGAGTGGGACACAGCTGGCTGGTCACCCCTCTGGCCCTAGGGGAAGGATTTTGTCTTCCACCAGGTGTGAGACAAAGAAATGGGAATAAAGCGCCTGCCTAGAGCATGTTCTCTCCAGATCTTCCCCCAAACTGGGCATTTCAGTGCTTGAAACCCATCTGAAACAAGGAGAAGTGTTGGGAGGTTCTGCCTCTGTACCACCAGCAGCATCATGTTGGGATGATTCCCTGGATGCAACATTTAGCAGGGAAATGCCCCTAAGCTCCATAATTCCTGCTCAGTTGAAGATGGCACGATGGGAACATCTTGACACACAGAGAGAGACTCTAAAACTCCAAGACAGGATGAGTTTTAAAATGGGTGTGCTTTTATTTGGCGTGGGGACATCTCCACAAAGCCATGCCTGCCCCTGTTCACACAGGTTTTCTTTTATCCCCTAGAATGTTACATATGCATCAAGGTTCACAGTAAATAATTTCCTGGCTCCCCTCCCTCTCTGCTTTGTATGCTAATCAGCTTTTCTCAGGTGGTCCTAGGGGATGAAGTAAAGTTGTCTTCCTCAGGGCTGACCTTCTGACCCTGCTGCCTTGCACATGCTTACTGATCTATTGGCCACTGTCCCAGGCAGGAGATTCATCCAGATTCATCTGGTTTCAGGGGCCCAAGGAGCCTCATTATCTCAGCATCCTTGCATTCTGTATCCTGTTCTTGATAAACATCCTTCCCCTATCCTTGCATTCTTCTTGCTCTTTTGCACGTATTCCTTCCCCTTCTCATGAGACCAAGGGTGCAGCAAATATTAAGCAATGTCCATCATTTATGTGCCTATTCCTAATGAATACCTGCTAATTTCTGTGATTAATATTAATATAGATATCCTCTAGTTTCTGACCCCATGTTTCAGTCTGGATAAATGAATTGTCTCAGCACAGTCTGTAATCGTGGGTCACTGGTCCTGTTTATAGGCAGCAGATGCTGCTCTGTGGATGGGTTTAGTTGTTGGTTGTAGGTTAAAGAACTGAGTTAACAGGAGAAGAAATTGATAAAGAAAGTAAAGAAGTTTTCTCCCAATAAGATAAAAAATTTAGCACATAAACTGCTTTGTCTAATCTTTCTTGGGGGGTTTCTCCTTACACTGCTCCCACCTCGCCCTCAGAGGCATCAGCTGAGCTCCTGCACCCCTGCTCCTGTCCTGGTGCAGCCAAGGGCTCTCCCTGGAGCAGAGTGCTGGGTGAGCAGGGGTTGGGCCATGGGGACAAGCACCAACCCTCTGGGAAGGTTTGTCCATCCCCCTGAGCTCTGCTGCCTTTCTCAGCGTTGCTTATTTAGGGAAAACAGGTGGATTTTGATACTCAAGTTCTTCTCGTGGGCTGAGGGAAGCTGTGTGAGCTGTTGCCCACTTTGGCTGCTCCAGACCGGAGCTGCATCTCGGGGTCTTTGGTGGCCGAGCTGCTCTGGCCAGGAGCTCAGCTGTGCCTGATGAATTATCCCAAGATCAGCTTGGCTATTTTGACTGCAGCTCCAGCTCCATGGGCTGGGCCAGGGGGATTAGCTGTGGTTTCCCTGGAGGCAGCTATTTCAGGGATGTGGAGCCTGGGGCTGCCCCTGCCCACCCCCAGTGCGTCAGCGGGCGCTGATGACTTGGGGATATTTGTCCTGCTGGGTTCTGGCTGCAGGGCCCTGGCCAGGGAATGGATTTGCAGGAGGGTTTGTGCACAGGGGGATGCTCAGGGTGCTGAGTGCTGCCACAGCTGTGGGTGTCACTCCAGCCCAGCCAGGCATCTTCATCCCAAATATATCCAGGCTGTGGCATTCCTGAAAATCTCCATGGAATGCTTTCCCCCGGAGCTGCAGGGGGAAAGGAGCTCACCAGGGGGATCATGGTGCTGCTCTGACAGCTGCAGCCAGGATGGAGCTGCTCTCCCAGCTGGCAGCACGCTCACACTCTGTCTTCAGGTTATTTGTCCATTATTTCCAGAATAGAGATTGATCCATTCTCTTATTATCTCATTATCTACTTATTTATCTTCAGCTTGCCAGGTCCCTTCTGGATACCCCTTTAGCCTGGCTCCAGGCTCACCCTGCAGCCTTGCAGAGGAGGAAATCAATGTTTTCTTTTAATTTGCAAAGAAAAAGTGAAGCCTTGTGGTGTTTTCTCTTTTCCCTTCTGAAGCAAGGAATTGAGGGAGGACAGGAAATACTGGGATACTCACAGTGAAAAAAACCCCAAAGTTGTCAATCCTGTGAACCCCAGTGCAGCACCATCCACATCCAAGTGCTGTCAAGGAATAAATGCCAGAGCCAATTCCAGCCTTGGCTGCAGTGGTAAAAAGCCCCAGAGGAATTCCTTAGGATTTATAGCTGTATAAGCATTCAGATGCCATCAAACCCTAAATCATTCTTTGACTGCTTCCCAGCAGTGGCCCAGCCCCATCCCCGTCCTGCCTGCAGCCCTTCATCCCCCCACAGTCCAGCCACAGCATCCTTTAAAGACAAACCATTGCCATGGTGACAGGGACAACAGTTGGGACTGCAGTTCACTTTGGGTAGGGAAAAAATATTCCAAAGCACAGCCAGCTTCTCAGGGCCAGGTGTCTGTCTCCTGGCAGTGCTGGGATTGTTTGGGAAAACCTGCCCTCCTCCCAGTGCTGTCCTACAGTGGCTGCTTCATATTTTTGTGGAGGAGATGGAGGCTTGCAAATGAGCTGTGGGCTTGTCTGAAAGCCAGAAGCTTGACTCCAGGCTTGCTACAGGCAGAAAGGAAGCTTGGAGCAAAGTTTGTTAAGGAGGCTCTCCTGTTGAGTCAGGGGATGCAGAAAGGACCCCCTGGCTTCCTGAATTCCCTGGGGTGGGGTCTGGGCGTGGCTGCATCCAGCTATTCCCTGCATGGCATAGGTGGTTATTTATATTGCCCTGCTTATTGAATCCAAATTGAAGCAAAGCTGTTAAAATGAGCAAAATAATTGTTGTGTGGAGACTGATGTCACCCACGTGGGCAAATAGTGACCCCCCCTTCTCCATCCCTCCGTGGGAACTGTCACAAACAGGGTAAAGTTCAAGCTGCTCTACCCCACTGAGGCAGAGCATCCTCTCTCCAGAGAGTTCAGCTCTGTGCCTGAGGCTCATCCTTGCAGGCTTGGCCCAGCTCTGCCCTGCTGAGCGTGCTGGCTGTGGGGGGAGCATGGCATTGCTGGGTGGCAATAACAGGGCAGGAAAACAGCCCCCCCTCCCTGAGGGATTTCACCAGAGCCCAGGCTGAATTCCCAGTGGGACCAGGCTGGCCTGGTGCTGGCACAGTGACGTGGCCCTGCCTGTGAGAAGAGAGAGCAGCAGATGCTGTTGTGGAGGAGCAGTGGGACTCGTTCAGCAGTGGCAGGAACAGCACACCCAGGCCAAGGCAGCAGCACTGCTGCTCTCCAGAGGGATCCTGATCCTGTCTGACAGGGCACTGTGAGCAGCCTGGATCTGGGGTTAGCCCTGGGTACCCCTTCCCAGCCCATGGATCCCCTCGGTTGGTGTCTGCTGTGGCCGGAGAAGATCCCCAGTGCCCTGTGACTGGTGCATTTTGGGATGGACAGGAGGTGATGGAGGCTCACAGGGCTGTTTGGGGGATCTGTGAGATGCAGTGGGATAAATGAGAGCACTTGGCCATAGGTGAGAGCTCAGCTTTGCTTTCAGCTGTTCATGGAGAGCAGTGCCATGCTCAGGTGAGCTCTGTGTAACCAAGGGCAGAAATCGGCTCCTGAGGAGCACCAGCCTTGCTCTGCCCTGGCCAAGAGCTCAGCAGCCCTCAGTGTCACCTCTGCACTGGGACCTGTTCCTGAAAACAGTTTCTTTTCCCTCTGGGACCCTGGCACTCATTCCTACTGGCCTCAGGGGCGTGTGGGGCCAGGGGGTGAGAGATCCCCACCCTGCTCCTGCTGAATGTGCCAGCTGGAGCAGGGGGGCTTTACTGAAAACACCAAAAACAGAAGGGACAAGAGACTCAGGGTGGGTTAAGCCACCCCCATGGCCACCTCCTTGTGCCCCCAGTTTGTTGGTGGGGCTGAGGCTGCCCAGCCCCTCTCCTCAGCTCCATCCTCACGTGGCTGGAATACTCTGCTGCCTCCTGGAAAGGGCAGTGCCAGTTTATCCTTTCATTTGCTGCCCCTGCTGGGCTCTGGTTCCTTGCATGTCTCACATGCACGGATGGGAGCAGTGATTTATCCCCACGGAAGGGCACTTGGAGCCAGGGAAGGCCTAAGCCAGCTGCACTATGGCTCTTCAGCTTTAAAAATAGCTTTTATTTGCCTGTTAACGCTTTCCCTCTGGTTCCTGAAGTTGCTGCAGCTCCTGAGATCTCCCAAGGATGCTGATGAACAGGAAATGGTAATTCTGCACACTGGGATGCTGAGCAGAAGCTGCTTTTAGCAGCTGCAGGCCCTGTTAATTAAATCTCTGGCTGTGTGGGCACAGCCTGCCCCAAAACCCCAAACCCCAGCTGAGGAGCTGTGCTGGGGCTGTGCACAGGGGCTGGGAAGCTGCTTCCAAAATGTTTCTTTCCCCCAGGCAGGTTTTTAATTGGAGAGCTGGGGTTTGCTTTGCTTTGCTTCTCTAGGATTAGACATGACTAATTGGGATGGGGGGGAAATTGTATCTGGGTTTTTATGCATGGCCAGTTTTAAAGCAGGGAGGGTTCAGCTGTCATTTTTAAAGCAGGGAGCGTTTAGCTGTCATTCCAGAGCATGGCTGGATGGCCTGGCACAGGGACAGTGGCTCTGGCTCAGGGCTGCTCCTGCTTTTCCAGGTATTTTTTAAAAAATGGAAAATGATCACAGAGGGGTGGGATGGGCTGTGGGCCTGCCCAGCTGGTTTCTCCCAGTTTTAGGCAAATTAAAGGAGATTTTTGAGTAGATTCAATGTACTTATTTCTGTCCCCCTTTGGACTGAGCTCACACAAGCTGGAGGATGGTGCTCTGAAGGCCAAGCTGGACACGTTTCCTGAAAGTCTGCTTAAAATGTGGATCTGGCCTGTATTTTCTAACAGCACCAGTTCAGCCAGGAAATTGTGCAAAATTTAACACAAACCAAACAAAAACCTCCAAACTTGCTTCTTGGTATTCCTGTAAATACTATTTCTGTTTTCATTTCCTTCTGTAAATTAAACCACCACCACCACCACGTCATTCCATAAATACAACCTGCTTTTGGCTGTGAGTGAGCACTTAAAAGTTGCCATCAAATGTGGGAATTTAAAATACCCTGTAACGTTTTTACCTCTCTAGCTGTGAACTCAAAACCCCACATATTTTTATAGGTTACATAAATTTTCAAAAACCCTCTATATGTTTTTATGGGGCTAGGTATATATAGCTGCAATCTCAACCAATGGCTACAAAATTTCAGAACACAGATCTGTAGTAGAATCTCATGTACACATTTCTGGAACAGGAAATGTGGAGGGATATATTATATGCCAAAGCATATACAGATATATTATATATACAATATATATTATATACAATATATTGTATATATATTTTATATATACACAATATATATGTATAATATATACAATATATACTATATATAGTGTATATCTAGTATATTTATGTATTATATATACTATATATAATATATATAGTATATATAATATATAATATACAATATATGCTGTATATATACCATATATATTATATACAATTATATACAATATATACTATATATTATCTAACAATATATATATGTATAATATATACAATATATACTGTATATTGTGTATATATAGTATACTATATATAGTATATATTATATATACTATATATATCTACAATATCCATTATATATAATATATATTATACATATATGATGCATATGATATATATGATCTATTCTATTCTACTCATTATAAACTATATAATATACATCTTGTATTTTATATACACTGCATATAATGTATATAACGTGTATATTTTATATATAGTATATATATGGTATATATACTATATTATAGTATATGTGTATACTGCTTATATACAATGTATACTATATATAATACACATATACAATATATACGAGATATATGCAATATATTGTATAGAATGTATATATACAATATATACTATATATGTAATATATACAAATTTTAATATATAATATATATATAATATATATGATGTATATTATACATGTGAGATATTCTATTCTATTCTATTCTATTCTATTCTATTCTATTCTAATTCTATTCTCATTATAAATTACGTAGTGTATATTTTGTATTTTATATACACTGCATTTAATGGGTACAGTAGTGGATGGTGCACGGGGGGAGGGTGGCGTGGCCGCGGCCGGGCGCTGGTGGCGGTGCCAGCCTGCGGTGCCAGCCTGCGGTGTGCCCGTGTTTTGCAGCACCTACGGGGAGCTCACCAACTGCACGGCGCTGATCGCCGAGAAGCTCGACTGCTACTGGCCCAACCGGCTGGTGGACGAGTTCTTCGTGGCCGTGCACAAGCAATACTTCAGGAACTGCTCGCCGTCGGGCCGGGCGCTGCACGACCCCCCGAACGGCGTGCTGTGTCCCTTCATCGTGCTGCCCGTGCTCGTCACCCTGCTGATGACAGCGCTCGTCGTGTGGCGGAGCAAACGCAGCGAGGGCATCGTGTAGGGCCGGGCGGGGAGGGCCGGGCGGGTGTTCCCCGGAGGCTGGGCAGAGCCTGCCGGAGGGTACCGAGCCCCGGCGGCAGGGACAGCATGGCACCGCTGCTCCTCCGCCCGTGTGCCCGCCGGTTTCCGAATAAATGGCATTTCAGCGGTGGGAGCTGGGCGGAGCGGGGACTCCGCGGGGCTCCCCCCGCACCGGCTCCGCTCCGCCTCTCCCAGCCGCTTCCAGCGGGCGCGAGCAGGGGAATTGTAAAGGGAAAAATCACCAGGGAGCTGTGGGGGAGTTGAAATCCTGCCAGCGGGTCTGGGTGCGCCTGAACATCCTCGGCTTCCTCTCTGTCCTGTTCTGGGTTCCCCCCACCCGTGGAAAGGCATCTTCTCCCCAGCCCCCGCACAAGGACTGGGTTTGCCTGGGAGCTGGGGAACAGCGCGGGGCAGTCGGCGGTGGGAGCGGGAGGGGCCCTGGGGCTACTAACAAGGAACGGGAATGAGGTGCTTTTCCTACCTAAATAAAGAAATACCTGAATAAACCAGGTGCCTGTCTCTGTGAAGGCTGAGCTGAAGCCTCCCCCTCAGTGCCCTCATTCTGTGATGGCAGAGACCCCCGGTAGTGCTGCCTCACCCCACGAGCTCCAGGAGTGCGGTCAGCTCCAGAGCAGGGAGCCTGGGCAGCACCTGGGATGGGATGGGATGGGATGGGATGGGATGGGATGGGATGGGATGGGATGGGATGGGGACCCCCAACCCCACCCTGACAGCTCCAGACCCCTTCAGTGCCTTGCTGGCTCAGGAAGGGGTTCCCTGGGGACACCCCGCTGCTGTTTACTCCTGACTCTCACATTTCCCAAAAACACCCCAAAACCCAGTGGGACACCCAGCCCAGGCCCCCTCTAACCCAAATCAGTCTCTGGCAGAAGCATAGGTTAGTTGCACCTATACAAATACAC
The DNA here is from genome assembly GCA_039654755.1 of Calcarius lapponicus. Classification (NCBI taxonomy): domain Eukaryota; kingdom Metazoa; phylum Chordata; class Aves; order Passeriformes; family Fringillidae; genus Calcarius; species Calcarius lapponicus. Next base: position 28,229,641 of record CM077470.1, read on the forward strand.
ATAAAAATACATACAAACAAATATATATTTATGTAAATACATACCCTCACCCCCTTCCCCCCAGTCTCCTCACCTTCATAAAATATTCAGATTATTTTCCTGGACTGTGAGGTGATGAGATCTAGGATTCCCCCCTCCCCATGAGCACAAACCAATGCTCAGACCTTCTTGTACAATATTTAACAGTATCCAAACTTTATTATTCTGCTCATCTCCTCCAGGCAAGCAACCATACAGGGAAGGGGTGAGACAGGATTGTTGTGAGAGGCAAGGATGGCTCTGATGGCTCTGTGCTCCCAGGGCTGCTGGTTAAACCTGGACACAGCTTTCCCCGGCTGCCCTGAGCAGCACCTGGGCCCAGCAGCAGCAGCCTCTTCCCAGCCTGAGTGGGGAGCCATCCATGGTGCCTCTACAGCAAGAACTACTTTGTTACAGCAACCTGGCTGAGTTTTTGAGAACTCAACTTTTCAAGAACAAGAGACTCCTTCTAATGCCATAAGCAAAATCCAGATGTATTTCCCAACCTTGCTATTTCTGTGAGTGTTTTACCCCCTACCTTTGCTGATACAGCTGTTTTGGCAGCAAAGATCTCTCACTGCAGGTGCCTGCTTAAAAACCTGAGCTGATCCATGTTTCCCTGGGAATGCTGTCTGCAGGTGAAGCTCTTCTCCTACATGCCAATCCCTGCATTTCACTCCCTGCTTTCCAGGCCTCCAGCAACAGCTACAGGAGCTGCTGAAGCTGCAAAGGAAAAGGCACAGGGAAAACTCAACACAAAAGTTTCATGCTTACAGTTTGCACCCCAGCTCTGCTGTGCTCTTGAGGGAGATTGGTTTCATTTCCTCAGCATCTGCAGCAGAGGAACAGCAGGAGAGAATGAAGGGGGAGTAAAACCCCAAGAGTCAATGCCCAAGTGTCACACACACACTTGCTCTGCATGAAATCACACAAATATTTATTTCCTGGTTTGTAAAAGCTCAGCTGGGCTCCATCAGCTCCTCTGTGTGATCCCAATCCTGGAGGATGCCCAGGAGCTCTGGCACCAGGACTGAAGCCTCTCCTACAGGCTCCCAGTGCCATCCAGCTCCTCACAGAAAAGGCACCTGCAGCATCACATCCTCCCAAATCCAGAAAGCCAAAGTGTGCAGGAGTGAGGGGAATGTGTTGTGGTCCCAGCTGTGTCCTTCCCTCCAGCGCAGGAATCCTGAGAACACAATTAGGTGTTCTCCAGGTTAGCAGTGCCTAAATTTACCTTCATCAGAGCAAACAGCTTCTGATGCTCCCTCACCACATCCAGACTGGAAAGCCAAATGCAGATTGCTTTTTAAAAAAAATCTCCCATTAATTTTTTCACAGAAATATATAATATATATATTTTATATATATATATATAATTTTACTAATACTAAACATGTACTTAAGTTACATATTAGGCTGTATTTCTTTTAACTACTTCACACAATGAATAGAAACAAAAAACCAAATAAACCTGTAGCCCAAACAGGGCCTGAAATTAACAATGTAAAAATTCCAAACTGTGACAAAAACATACTTACATTAAACAGCATCGAGAACTTCAATACCAGAAGTAGAATCTCATTTTGCATTTCCACTCTGGCAAGCTCTAAGCCTCAGCTGACTGATTCTCAGAAAAAGCTCATTTTGTTTTTTCTGCTCATCAAAGGCAACAGTTTTGTGATTTGGTTCACAGGAGACCCTTTATTGCCAACTCAAAGTGTTCCAAAAACACGCCACCTTTTCTGCTTGGGCTGTTTGGGTTTGCTTTTTTTTCCTTCCCCCCCCTCCAGATTAGGCAAGAGTTTTTTAAAAAAAAAGGTGTAATTACAATTTCAATAGTGACTTCTTTTAACTTCTCAAGCATATCTCATCAACAGGATATACAGTACAGTTCAGAAGAGTAAACATTTGTATAAGGAAGCAGACAACTTTTTCAACCAACAGACACAATTTCTTGCTGTATTTATGCTGAACTCTCCTTTGAACATGGACAGGTTATGAAGTTAGTTTTCTTCTTCAGAACGACATGGACACAGGACTGGTACAAGCCAGGCTGCTTTGGCTGCTGCTGAGGTTAAGGACAGCTCTGGAGCCGTGGTCCTGCCATCCATCCATCCCCTTCATCATCTGGCGTAGCGCTTAATGTAATCTTCCACTTTATTCCGAAAGTCCTCCTGCGGGGAAGCACAGCTCTGTTACCCAGGCACAGCAGGGATGGGCTCACATGGAAAGTGCCACTGGCAGGAGCCCTGAATCCTTACAGTGAGTGCTCCACAGCCATCTCCACTAGGGAATCAAGTGGGAAAAACCTGCCATCACCAGCTACAGCTAGGGGCACGTAAGAGCCTGAATGAGGGATGTGGGACTCCAGGCAGCTCTCCAAAATGCAGTTTATTACATCCAGGAGGTTCCAGCAGTCCAGGGTGGTGGGTGACAGAGCTGTGCCTGCAGATGTCAGCTCCAGCTGCAGGCAGGCCTGGAGACCCTTTGGTTTTGGTTACATTGCATTATATACTTTTCTTTTGGCTACAATGCATTATATACTTTTCTTTGCTGAGCATCTTAATACAGCAGAACCAATCTATACCTTAACTATTATCTATAGCCTATCATAACTACTGTAATTACCATATTCATGCTACTGTTCTCCAATCACTAAAAGTTAGTACATTACAATTTAAGCTAGAAGTTGGTTTTCAGTTTTCTTGCAGTGGAAAATTCTGAGACATTTTTTCTATTTGCCACATTTGCTGACTTGTTTGCCTGTACTCTCTTTCTGCTTGGTAAAAACATCTTCTTGTTTGGGGTGGGTTTATCCTTTCCTCTAAGCCATAAAAAACCCTTCTAACTAACAGCCTTTGCCTCCTTAGTTGTCCAGTGAGATCTTTTCTCCTATATCAAAACTTGCTTCCATGTCTATTCCTTCTTCAGATTTTACGTTCAAAAATCTTTCTGCCAAGCATACATATCTGTGAGACTTGCTTGTCAAACTTTCATCCTTCCCAACAGGTGCGCACACACACTGCCTGCTATTCCATAACCTCTGTATCAAGGGAAAACCAGAGAGTTCTGGTGGTTTGTGCTTATAAAGCACAGGGATGCTGGGCAAGAGAAATTCTGACATGGTGTGATCCCTGTGCAAGCAGGGATGCCAGGCAGACACCACATTCCTGGCATGTTATTCTCTGCCATTCACATTCTCTGAAAAAATCCCTTCACCCAGGATTCTTCTCCTGGGAAAATTCTGAGAAGCCTCAGGGAAAAGTAAAACAATTCTTATCTCATTTGCTTCTCCTGTGCTGTGCTCATGTGCAATGTGTTTGGAGATTGTTTCCCTACAGGTGAGTGTTCCATTGCATTCTGCTGTGAGTTGTTTTGGCTCTTTGGCCAATCAGGGCCAAGCTGTGTCAGGGCTCTGGAAAGAGTCAGAGTTTTCATTGTTAGCTTTTTAGCATTCAGTAAGTATCCTTTCTGCATTCTTCAGTATAGTTCAGTATAGTATTCTTTAATATAATATAGTATGATAAAGTAATAAATTAGCCTGTTGAGAACATGGAGTCAGATGCATCATTCCTCCCTCATCAGGACATTCCCTGCCAATACAGTAGTGTTCTCACAGGCTGGTATTAAATATCTTCCACCCAAACACACTGAGGGCCCTGTGCTCCAGAGTGCACTCTGCTGGATTTCCTGCTCCCATTTTTGTCTGCTGCTGGAATATAAAGCAGGAAAACCTGGGAAATTTATGTACTCACATCTGTAAAAAAGAAAACAACAAGAAAACCAATGCATGCAGTAGATGAGGAGGTTTTGAGCACTGTCCTGGTACACTGGAGATGCCTGGAAAGGCAGAGGCCATGGAAACACTGAAATCCTCTGCCAAGGCTCTGCTTTTACTGGGAAGGGCACAAAATCCCCCCTGCCATGACCTGTGGGATCACAGCAAGGCAGAGTCCTGCTTCAAACAATGTCACTCGTCAGCTCCAGCTTTGCCAATACATAAAATGATGCCTTTCAAACACAGCCCAAGTGTTTTGGCACAGACCACCCTGAGCTGGACATCAGGGCACACCAGGAAGGGGCACTAATATGACCTTTCTGCCTGAGTCAAGCTTCAAACACATCAACATTTCCCTGGCTCCAACACCACACTTCAAACACTTAAGATCAGCTCCCCTTGTGAAGGTTTGGTTTTCTGCTGCTATGTGAAAGGATAAAGGTTATCCCACGGTTAAAATCCAAAAGGATCAAAGAAAACCTATGATCCGTGAGAAACTCTGTGATTTCACTTTTCAGCTGATCAGGTTGCATCACAGATGGCCATAAAAATGCAAAGTGCTCGGAATCTCAACAGAGTTTAAAATGCAGTTTAAGGCCAGAAAGACCCTGTTACAAACAAGGCTGCAGAAATCCCACTCCTCCTTAGGAACAGGCTGCCTGCTCTTTTGGGGTGAAAGAGCAGCTATTTGGGTCCAATATGGCACCTGCTAAAGGCAATAGTGTGTGTGGTGACTTTGTCACTCTGCTGCAAGCACATCCATTTCCACACTTATCCAACTGCATGCTGTGTTTAAAAATGCTGGATTTTAAAAGCTAATGCCATCTTCAGCTGCAATAAAATTCCCAAACCCAGGCAATTTCAATCCATAGATGCAGGTTATGATGGCTGTGGTGGAAACTGAACTCACTGAGGGCTTCTTGCACATTGTTTCCTGTGGGAAATGGATTTGTTGAGAATTCTCAAAGCCTGACAGAAGGCTCACATATCTGTATGTAAACTTTGAGATAAGGAATGCTGACTTAGAAATGCCATGGAATAGGACAGACATTTCTGAGAGAGAAATGGAACTAGAAACAAGTTTCAAAAAGTGACCTTGCAAATAAGGCTGGATACTTTAGAGAAACAGAACTATGAAAGATGCATTGTGGTGGGACCCATGAGGGATAATTTTAGATGATTGGCTTTAAGGTATTTACAGTGTGGCTAAAGCTGATAGGCCAAGAAACACTTATAATGTACTGTAATTAGGAAATAGTTGGCTTCTGATTGTGATGGTGTGAATTATAACATCTGTATTGTCTCATGAGACTGAAAATAGAATAAAAGTCTATTTAAATGCCTCTCAGTTGCCCCATCTCTGGTCAGAAAAGGGCATAATCCAAGAGTTTCCCACTCCTGTGTTTCTGCAAAAGATGGATCAGTACAAGGAACTGAGCCCAGGGCTGGGAAACACCCAAGGACACGCACAGAGCAGGGCAGTGCAGACAGCTCAGAGCACCCCTGGCTTTTCCCTGTGTCCCTTTATGAGTTATTACACAGGGAAATGGGCTCTCAGCAGTGCCTGCAGAGAAGCAAGAGCTCAGCAGGGAAGGCAGAAGGCTCCAGAAAGGCTCCTTAAGGAGCTGATGGCGTTGGCAGGATGCATTCACAGGGTGCTCTCTGCGTGTGAACAGGAGGGGCTCAGCCCAGAGCTGCAATGTTCCATCCTCACCTGCCAGATGGCTCAGCACCTCCTCATTAATGGGGGGCACTGCTCTCTGGGCACAGCTGCTTATGTGCAACACTGAATAATCAGAAGCAAAAAAAAAAATCAGCAGAGCAGGATGTACCCTGCATTATAAAAAGACAAAATGCTGCTAGAAATGAGAAGGGAAAGGAGGATTCGTAACATCCCTTCAAGGATCTAACATGTCCCACAGAATGTGCCCTCTGTGTTTACACAAAAATGTTTTGTTTGTACAAAGAGGTTTCATAAATAACCATTACATGAATAAACATATAAAATAAACAGGACAGGGGACAGTGATTTTAAAGGGATAAAGAGAAGGTTTCCTTTCAGTGAAAACTTCCTGCCCAGAAGAGAAGCACAGCTGCAAAAGGGAAGCCCTGGCACCACCAGCCCCTCACAGTGCAAGGAGCCTGAGTGCCAAAGATGGAAGGGGAATTTTCCAAAAATGGCATCCTGCAGCAATGGAAGGAGAGCCTCCATAAAGACAGCACATTCAGAATTCTCCAAGTCATTTTATGAACCCTTCATGGACACAAGGCAACTGCTTCTGATGCTGACTCCAGGCTAAAACAGCTCCAAAGCCAAACTGGAAACAAGAACTCAGGTGATTTTTTAAGGCTGGTCAAAATGTATGGGGCTTTTGGCTTTGTTATTTTAAAGACAGCTGCAGCAAGAGCCAAACCTTCACAGACTGGCCACAGATGTGGTCTAAAATTACTAAATTACTAATTACTAAAAGCATCTGCTGTAAGTCCACACTGGGAAAGTGATCAGAGAGGCTGTGTACAAGGGTCTGGAGTGACAGGGAAGGAAAGAATGGCTTCAAACTGACAAAAAGTAGGTTAAAATTGGGTATTAGGAAGGAATTTCCCTGTGAGGGTGGGCAGGCCCTGGCACAGGGTGCCCAGAGAAGCTGTGGCTGCCCCTGGATCCCCGGCAGTGTCCAAGGCCAGGCTGGATGGGGCTTGGAGCACCCTGGGACAGCAGAAGGTGTCCCTGCCATGGCAGGGGTGGGATGGGATGAGCTTTAGGGTCCCTTCCAACCCAAACCATTCTGGAGTTCTGTGATTGTATTTAAGCACTTGGAAGAGGATCTGTAGAGCCTCAACCCCAGAAGAGAATTCCACTGTACCCTTTCAAGAAGCATGGTGAAACACACACTCAAGAACCAGGCACTGGTTCAAAAACTGACATTTGACCTGATTTGGCAGCTCTGGGAGAAGAGACTTTATTTTTTCAACTGTTTATACTGCACTAAGTTATGCTTATTAACTGCTTGTCTTTTATTAAGCTTTTAATTTGTAATTTGCTCAGTTACCCAAAGCAAACACAATATTTTGGTGACAGCTACCAGAGAAGCCTGGAAAAGTTCTGATGGAAACTTTCCCTTGGGAATCTTCTTTATTTATTTAAAACAAATTATGTATAAGGATTACCCAGAAATAAAATTTTAAAAATAGGCATTAAAAAAAACCCCACCAAAGCAGATTCAGTTCATTTATTACCCTTAACATACTCACTACTGGTACTTCCCACCCTGCACTGTTTGGGCAGTCCCTGTGCAGTTTAACACATCTGTCCCCTCACTGTGACTACAACCATGATACTGTGATGAACTTTCTGATCTACCCTCACATCCTTTAGAACCACAATCTTCTACAATTCCAATGGAGCCAGAAAAAGATCACAGATAATTGTTCCTGCCCTCCCCTCTTCTGTGCTAGCAATCATAATAGTAGTAATTTTTTTAAAGCAGCTCTATTTTAACAGGACATTACCTCAACCCAGCATTTATTACCGAGGTTAAATTCCAAACAACTTCTGCTAGGGTCTGACTTGTGCTTCTGAAGTGATCAGCAAAGGGGGTTCTGAGCAGCAGTAAAATGGCATTTATTACTCAGCCAAGGCTTTAGGATTTAATAAGCAGGCAGATCTAACCATTAGCCCTATGAATTATCCTGAAAGCCAGCTTTTCTTTCTTTCCCCCTTGCAGAAAACAATAAGTACTCACACCCATCAACCCCCACACATCCCCTCCCATTTAAAGAGCTGAATGAAACCTTTGAGTAGTACAGAAATCTCAAGTATGAGGTGGTTTTTTTTACAATTCTTGTTCCTGCCTTGCTCTCATTTCTCTCTCATTGTTTTATTTAGCTCAGTCTCTACACGATGTGAAGAGTTTTCCAAGCTCTGTAATTAAATTTTAGTTCTCTGAAGAAAGAGAAGAGTGGGGGGTGAAAAACCTACACAAAGGAATCTCCCACGAGCTCTCAGCTCAGCAGGTGCATCACATCCATTTCCATGGATGCCAACAGGGATTTTAAAATTCTGTGATCCCAGCTTCAGATTTTCAAATTCTCCTGGACACCAAGCCACTGCCATTTTGCAAAATGATGAGGAAATGCTTTAGCAGATTTCTTAGTAGCCAAATCATAAGGTGGGGAAAAAAGGTGAATTTTACTGCAGGGAAAAAAAAAAAGACCAAAGCCAGAACAGACCACTGCAGCTATTTGAGAAAGAGCAGCATTGTGAGGAAGAAGAGAAACACTAAGGTTTGGACTTTTTTTCTTTTTAAATACCTGCACACAGAGGTAGGTTACAGAGTTGGTGTGGGAAGCACTGACCTGCCTGCCAGGACAGAGAGAAGCTGCAGATACCTTCCACAGACACAGCAAGTCATTGACACACCGAACACATTTGCACATTTGAGATTTCACATCTTAAGCAGGAACCATTTCCCTCAAGCTTCCACAAATTTTCTGCTGTCTGCCACTGGAGAAAGAGAAAGGGAGAGAAGGACTCTCTGAAGTTCCTAGAGAAGGAGCAGGCTATGGATGAGATAAATACACCTAAATCCTGTTGGTGCAAAGGCAAGAGAATTGAGCCAGATGGGGAGAGCCAAGCAGCTTCCCAAAGGAAATTGTGCCTTGGATCAGATGCAATGTGAGAGCAAAACCCCCTGGGGGCTGGATGGAGAGGGAGGACAGGTCTCTTATTGCCATTTAAGATTTCACCTGGGCTGCTGAAAACAGAGAAAATGGGAATGAACCAGGGAGCAGAGACTGCTGGTGCCTCAGTGCCCGAGGTCAGGAGCCTCCTCTGCTCCTCCAGGTCTGGCCCAGGCTGTGGCAAAGGGTTGCACAAAAGCCCTGCAGGAAGATAACCTGAATTATCCCCACTCCTCTGAGACCAGCCTCCTGTGAGCTGCAAACACCCTTCCATCCATGAGGATGCCCCTCATTGCCAGGAGAGCCTCTGTCCCTGGGCTGCAGGATCTGCTGGATGAATCACAAGCCCCGAGGAAAAGGGAGCAGCTTGGCTCTGGCCAGAGGGTTCTGCAAGTCCTGCTCTGCTCCAGGCTGATGATGTTCAAACCAACCTGACAGGGCAGGTGAGGCTCCCAGAGCTCAGAGTCCCTGGGAACAGCCCTGCCATATGTTCCCTTTCAAAAGCCACGGATGTTCCTAAAGGATGCAAAGCAAAGATTCCTTTTAAGCCACTCAGTTGCCTGAAGCATCTGAAACAAAAGCTTTTTAAAACATCTGCATTTCTTCCACATTACCTCAGCAAATCAAACCATCTGCAAAAGCTTAATCAACTTTGCTGAACCTGAGAGAGGCTCCATCCATAATCCAAGTGTTATGGAAGATGGGGAATGGTTGCTATAAATACTTGCAGCATTAGAGAAGTAATAGTTTTCCTATTTACATCTGTTAGCACAATTAGCAGCTGTGCTGTTGCTCATTTGCACATGCCATTTAATGCACTTTGTGCTGCTGGGAAAAGCTTTCAAAGGCTGCTACAAGGACACAGAACATAAAATAGGGAGGCAATCCAAGAAAAAGCCCAGTGCAGCTCTGTAAATGCCGAAATGCTGCAGAAAAACAAAGATGTGCTCTGCCATGGCTGCCAGGGTTTCAGTGAGAACAACAAACACCAAACAAGGAGCTTGGAGGAGCAGAGGAAGTGAAGGATTTACTGCAATAAATATGGAGATAAATAAATGCAATGACTCACAGGGAGAATTGTTAGGAAAAGATGTTTTTGGACTGGGATGGAACTGTTGTTCTTAATAAGCCATTAAGCTGTAATCAGAGAGTAATAAAAACCCCACAACAAAAGTTAAACAGCTTCCAAAAAAACCACATCAAGCTTGAAAGCCTTTTGGGACCACATTCTTTTCCAGTGTGGTAAAAGCTTGGAAAGCTGAGGTTAGCCAGAGGTAAAGATCTACTTCAGCTCTTCACATACACCTTGTGGGTGCATTTAATTAAAAGAATTCTTCAGTGTTTCATAACCCCTCCAGAAGAAAGCTGGGAAGAGATACTTGATTCAGCAGCCAGGAATAAATCTGAGTTTCTTCTTTCACCTGAAGAAGGTTAAAAGCATCACCACACTTTCCTCACTGCAGTTTTGTACTGTTATAAATAAAAAACAGTGTTCACACAAATATTTGGAAATAGGAAGAAAGATTTCAGGATGTCAAGGGCTGGTGCAGGGCTATCCATTTAAACCAGGGGATGGGGTAAAGTGGGAAACCTCATGCTAGACCAAGGACAGAGAGATCCCAGCCCAGAGGAACCAAGCAGAGCATGGATGAGCTGTGCTAGTTTAAGCAACAGCATTGACTCAAATACTCTACAATGCAAACAACATAAAAAATGAGGTCCTGGCAAAGGCAGCTTGGAGCAAACATGGTGAGAGCCAGCTCTGTTTGTGTCCCTGTCATGACCAGGATGAGCAGCCCTTCTGCTCTCCACCCTTCCCTGAGCTAAGAGCCACCAACAAGAGTTTCTGACAAAGTCTGACACCGAAGAGACTGAAAATAAAAACTTTCATTTGCATCCTACATTCTTGGACCCAGACCAGAAATCAAAAGCTTGAGAAGTTTCTGGTTTTAAACCAGTACTTTTTTACAGTTTCTATGGGTATAGAAGTAGCTGTATCACCCCAAACTGTTTTCTGACACAGCCTTGGATCTCACCATAAACTCTCAGGAGCTTCCTTTTATCACTGTAATTTCTCACTAGGAAAGACTGTGACCTCCCAAACTTCACATCAGAGTAACTCCAAAATCGTGTGGAGGAGTTGAAAAGGAGAAATCCTGTCTGAAGATGAACTGAAAACAACTAAAAATGACAAGAGGTAATCCAAGGAGATGCTATGAAAAGCAGAGCAGAATGCAGGCAAGCAGAGCAGCTAGTGTGACAAAGTCCACAATATTACAATGAATTTTACAATGTCACTCTTTCTGTATGCCTTGAGAATTAATAATTCACAACTCAGAAGCAGTACTTCAAAGCCTTGACCTCAATTACTTCTTCAGCAATTTTAACAGCATATCTTGCTCCAGTGTTGGGAGTAAGAGCCAGCAGCAATGAAAATTAAAAAAAAAACAGAGCTGCAAAAAATCCCCTAAAAATTCCTATATAAACAGCAGTGTGCTCACTAATTACTTCAGATGTGGCTAAATAGGGAAGAGGAAAAAAGAAGGAAGGGTAGGAAGGAAGGGTGTTCCATTGCTTCAGTAGGAAGCAATGGAACACCCTGTGGGGTTTGAATAAAGTCTCACTCAGTGTGCAGGAGTGTGGAGCCCCTGCAGCCAGGCAATGCCTAGCACAGGCAAGAAAGGGCTTTGGAATGCAGAGCCAGCAGAATGTGAGTGCTCCCAGATGTGCAGACTCCCAGCAGCACTCCCTGGCACTCTGCACCCCTCAGCCTGGGCTCTGCTCTGAGCTGGGTGTGCCACAGAGCCCACCTGGAGCTGCCCTGGGCTCCCTCCAGCCCAGCCCCTCTGTGCTGCTGCTGCTGCTGCCAGTTCTGGTGACAGAACAACTACAGAACTGGATGTAAAGATTCTGCTGCTCTCTCACACCTGATGGGAAGCCAAGTGTGTGTTTAGAAGCTCAGGGGACTGATGGGTGGCATCACTGCATGAGCCTTGTTCCTCTGCCAAAAACAAACACTACAAAGCAAAGCAGTAGCCAAAGGTTCACTTCAGAGGAGCTCCAGGACAGAGCAGGGGCAGTGGGGGAATGAACCTGCTCGAAGGCTGAGCTCAGCAGGCCAGAATTGCTGCCATCCCCAGAGGTGACTCTGTAAAATTCCTCCTGGAAATGTCTCAAGGATGAAGTGCTGGAAAAGCTACAGAGCAAACACCCCCTCTAATGTGATTCAGAATCATTTCACTTGGTTCTGCTGGCCCTGAGCAAGAGAACAAAGAAATGTTTCCAGCACATCCCTTAACTTGCATTCCATTAAAATGTAAGATTATTTTCATGGAACCTGACAGCTGCCTTGCCAAGTTTTCCAGAGGCTCCTTACTTTCATCATTATCCATAATTTTATATTTCTTCAAATTATTCTGCTGCTGTTACAAGACTATCAGACTGACAGGCTCCAACTTTCATCAGAGAAGTGAAAGGATAGAAAACAGAAAAGCTTTAAAAGCAACAGTGGCACTGGGCTGACACATCTGTCCACAGCACAGTGATGCACCAAACACAAGAACATTTTGTTAAATCTTTGTTAAATCTTCTTCATAGCTTTTAGTCTTGGGGTATGGAGGAGAAAAACATCAGGATTGTCAACTCAGTATTTCCTTGACCCTCAGCTCCACAGAAGTCCTTCTGTTCTACAACTAATTGCTATGATCTTGTACTTCAGTCTGTTCCAGAGCACATTGTTTAGTTTATAATATATGGAGGGATTCCTCTCCTTCCCCCAGGCAATTATATTTCTACAGTCTAAGAAACTTGAATCAAAAATTTACTTTAAACCTGAAGTGCCCTGCAGTTCTAAATCTCTCCCCATTCAAAATAATTGGCATTAATTACATTAAATTGACTGCTTCTAAGGCTAAGGCATAAACTTTCTTTTCCTTTTCACCTATTTCAGCAGCTATCTGTACTACAATGCCTTGTTCAGGATATTACCACCCTGATGACAGCCTTTGCTTCTCTTTTGGAAAAGATGGCCACAGACTTTAATCCCACATGAGAGAAAATTTCCTTTCAGCCCAGGAATTCTAGCTGGGACTGCCAGCAGAATGCAGGAAATAAATCATGGATGAGTGGCCACTCATCCTAAGCCACTGCCAGCCATGAAGAGCAACTCTCCCCTGAGCAGCATAAGGAGAATGGTTTAAAAACCCTCTTTTTGTCAGTGTCAGAGGCTTCCCAGGAGAGGACGGCTTAGAGCTCCTTGCCAAACACTCTTTACTCTCTTTAGCACAAGGCTGGAGGGTTGAAGTTTCCAAGATGTAACAGAGAAAAGCCCTGGGATGAGTCTCAGCTCTGAGTGCAGCCCAGCACTGATTCGAGCCACAGGCCAACCTCAGCTCTGACAACCAGAAAAAAGAATTTATTTTGCAGGCAGGTTAAAAGAATAAAAAGTAAAATGTCAAGAAGAAAAAACTGGTTGCTTCTTCCCTTGTGCATTTTAGCTTATCTGGGCAATGGGAACCTTTGGCACCTGTGAGCACAAAGGGCAGCAGAGCAGAGTAAAGTTGTCTGCATTTATTCCTTCAAAAGTGATCCTGTCAGAGCACAGATAAATCAGGTGAGAGAGGCTGTCTGTGTAGGAACAGCACAGCAAGGAAAGGATAAGGAACAGAATGCAATTTAAATGTCAGGCTGTTAATCCAGGACTAAGATGATCCCAATGAATGCCCAGCCTCCCACTGCTCCATTGTCCTCCTCTGGGTGAATCATTTACCTCTCCACAGCACTCCAGCTCTCATCAGCAAAGTTCCAAGCACCACAACAGCTCTCCAGCCTTGAAATTTAGTTTGGTTGCCCAGCACTGCAATTTGTGGACATCAGATCCTATTCTATTCACACAAAAATAAGTGTCAAGCCTACAAATTCTGGAGTAAACCAACATTAACCACTTCATGATACTGAAAATAAAACAGCCACCTATTTTTGTTTAAAGGTGTTTTTCAGTTTATAACAAAAGATAAATAAAAGATAAATGAAATCACTTACAGTGACTACTGAACACTAAAAGGAAAATCAGTACAAGATGAAAAGCTCGGCTTGCCTGCAGCCAGTGAAGAAAAAACCCCAAAACTGCAGCAGTAAAACATCAATTTTCATTCCTGCTGAAGAAAGTAAGACTCTTAAACCAAAGGATCATCTTTTCTGCCACCTGTTAAATCTTTCAGTGTTACCTACCTATTTAAACTTTGCAGGCAGACATCTGTGAATTTTCAGAGAATATGAAATACAGAATATTCCAAATTCACCCAGTTTACTGGTGAGACCTGGTTTATTCTCTCCACTATTAAATGAAATGTCTTTTTCCAGAGGGATTTCAGCCCAGGGGTTCACATGCTCAATGGCACTGAAGAATGCAAAGCAGCTGTTGTTTTCTGCAGCAAGCCCTGGAAGGGCTGGGGGAGTTAAAGGGCTGGGTTGGAGCTGAGGGTTATGTTAACAGCCCAGCAGGGTTGGATGGTGCAGGAATCTGAGAAGCCCTGAGCTCACATTTCACTGCTGGGGAGCACACACCCCAACAGGCTCCTCTGGCCAGCAGCACCAGTGATCCTTGTTTCTGTTGCTGCAGCTAAATAAAACACAATCAAAGCAATTGCCCAGTCCTGCAGGATAAAATCTCTGTAATCCAAGCACACAGAGTGCCTGACCAGGAGCTCTGCCCCATCACAGGAGGGCTCATGTGACAAGCACCATCCTTCTGACGCTCCCAGGTGAGGGATGCTGCATTAAAGGGCTCTGAACACACAGGTGTTCCTGCAGAACTTGGACCAAGGCTGATTTCCTTCCCAGTGCTAAGACAAAATCTGCCAAAATAAACGTGGCTGCCCCATCCCTGGAAGTGTCCAAGGCCAGGCTGGAGCACCCTGGGACAGAGGAAGGTGTCCCATGGCAAGAGGTGGCACTGGATGGTCTGGAGGGTTCCTTCCAACCCACCCCACTCTGTGACTCGCATGGAAATCAATTTGGAGCTTACATGCTAAATGTTTTACTACTGAAATAAAGATCTTTCAAGACAGCAGGAAAAAAAACCTATTTGGCTTGGTAGCTTTGTTACTGAATTATTCACACTTGTGACAAGGCAGGCAGGACATGATGACAAGCTGAATTTTCAGACAGGCTCCTTTCAAGTCTGCCAACACAGGCAGGAGTCCGTGGAAAAGCCCCAGTCCCTGACAACACCTCACTTGGCAGCTGGAACCAATCCCCTTTTCTCCTGTCACTTTGTCAGAATGAATGCAGCCCTAACCCAGGCAACCCCCAGCACAGGGCCAGAAATAAATTCCAGAAAATCTTCTTTATTGCTGATTTCCCACTCCTTTATGCCACGTTCAAGAGGTCAAACTTTGATACTTTGGGTTTTTTAGCCCCTCAAAAATAATCCAGCTCAATCTGTTCATGCCTTATGAGAACCTGGCACACCCAGCACATTGTTCCCCCAGCACCAGCTCAAACACAATAATAATAAAATACTTTTAAAGGCTACATTCAAGTAAATGTTTTTGAAGTATTTTCTCTGTTCTAAAGCAAATTTTCCAGCTGCCTTGAGTCATCACTAAACTTGTGACATTTGAGCTTAAAAAATGGTAACAGTAATTCTCAGAACTCTTCATGTATCACTGTCACTGTTTGAATACAGAACTTTACAGGGATATGTTTGGAGAAAAATTCCAGCTGGCTGTGATGGGAAACTATTGGCAAGGGTGAAAAGCCTGACAAAGAGAACTGGGCTAAAAATAATGAGTGAATGAATTAAATGAGCATTATTTCTTAAAAATTCCTTAGGGAAGGCAATAGAGAAAGCAGTTTGCCATTAAAATCCCTTGGAGTGCATTCCCTGGCTGCAATCCAATAAAGAAACATTCAGATAGAAACATGATATCAGCTTGGGTCATAGAGGTATTTGACTTTTGAGCCACCCATGTGCTTTGAATACTTTGCAAAAGAAAAGCATTTCAATTTTCTGCTTCATCAGGGACCACTACCCACCACAGAACACAGATTATCCACAATTATCTGGAAAATAAAATGCCTGGTTAGAGCTATATTTAATGCTTTTTACCACAAATAACATCTCCTCTGAAATGCACAGTGACAGCATGCAGCATCCACAGCCCATGAAATTTTGGTTATGATACTTTATATTCTCTAAGTGTTTTATAAAAAAAAAAAGTCTTTTAGAGAATCTTGGACAATTTTGGTGACTGCTACCCAAACAAGATGTTTTGCACTCAAATTGGCCAACAATTACTACAGATCAGTGGATAATATTTCTAATTCCCAGACAGATTTAAGCCTCAAGGAATTAAGCCAAAAATAAACTGGAAAAAACCCTCAGAATCTAAGCAGTTTGGAGGTAAGGAAGTGGCAAGGAAAAGACCTGATGTCTCCTGAACAGGAGAAATCCTGCAGGAGCTAAACATTCAAATATGCCTTTGACATAAAAATTATAAAGATAGAGCAGGTACAACAGAGAAGCAAAGAAGGTACTGTAAGATCATTTAAATAATTTACTTTAAACCAGAAGATGTGAGGAAGAAATACAGATAATGAATATTTTCTTCCCCAGACTTCCAAGCTGAATTTTATTTTGTGTTAGTTTGCCTGCTTAGAGAATCCTGTGGCACACTGGCATTTATAGCATGCTTTTCATTCAGATGTATCAAAGAGCATCTCAGACTGATCTCCTGAGATAGGAAATTACATTAACAGAAGAAAACTAACTTCATCAATGTGATCAATGATGAGATAAAACAGAATCCAAATTTGAAGGCATTATTTAGTTTCAAATGCTTCTCTTCAGCTATACAGAAAAATGGAATTTGAAGGAAGGCTTAAATCCCAATATAATTATGCCCTTATTATGTATGAGCACAGAAATAAAAAGCCAGGAGGATGAAAGCAGAGCTGGCCAGGACTTTACTTTGGAGGACTCTTTAGGAGGATCAGATCTGAAATGACACAGAGGCAGGGAGCTCTGGGACTCTTTAGCTGTCTGAAGGCATCAGCAGTGCAAGGACAGAATTACTGCAAACTTCAGCAGAGATAAAAGATCCCAAATCTGCCAGCTCCTGTGGAATAACTCAAAGAAAGCACCAGGCTCTCAGAGTGGGGTTGGATAAAACTTGAGGTGGGACATGAGGACAGGAATCCCCTTCCACTTGGAGATGTGCTTCCCAGGCCAGACCTAAAGTGTATGATTAAAAACAAAAAAAAAAAAAAAAAACAAAAAAAAAACAAAAAAAAAAAACCAACCAAACCAAGAAGGAGGAAATCACTCTTGGCTAAACAAGTTTTACAATCCCAAGCTGCTGCTGCTTCCTGGTGGCTCCAGAACTGAGGAGACTGTGCTGGGCAAGGACAGCTTTTGATGCAAGTGGAAAATCTGGGAAGAAATTTAACTCAGGGTGTTTCCAGAGGGATGCCTGGAGATCCTCTACAGAAAATCTGTATTTATTTCTTACTTTCATTACTGACTTGCTGACAAGCTTCTCTTGCCATGGCTCACCTGCTCTCAGGAGGTCTCCAGCCCAGGCCCTGACACTTTGTCAGGTGCTGCTGGTTCCTGCCCAGTTCTCCAGAGGTTTCAGAGAATTCCACACTGGTTTGGGTTGGAAGTTCATACCATTCCACCCCTGCCATGGGCTGGACACCTTCCACTATCCCAAGCCTTGTCCAGCCTGGCCTTGGACACTTCCAGGGATGGGCAGCCACAGCTGCTCTGGGCAATGCCTGAACAATTCAGACTCTTCAGTAAAAATTCTGAACTGTTTGCTGTTTAAGGGCTCTAAAAACTGCCTACTATTATGAAATGTTATAAAAATTACTCACCTTTGTTTATTATTCTACTGTAATATTAAGAGCTTTTTTACAATGCCTGTTCTTCATCTGTGCCCTGCCAGACCTGATTTTCTCTCGTGCTCTGTTGCAGAATTTGTATGACAAAACTTACAAGTCCAATCTGTAGGTTATTTCTTTTCTTTCCATCTTTCCAGCAACATTTTTTCTGTAAATTAGATTCATTTGTCCATATTTTTCATTCCATAACTCTGATGTAAGACTTATGGATATTTAAGGGAGATGCAGTATTGAAAGTCATTCGTCCAGCACATAATGTTTTGAAGATGCCCCTAGAATCCTGCTGCCAGCTGTGACCAAAAATATCCAAAACCTCTGGCACTCAGAGCACTTGTGGCCTCCCCATCTTCTCTTAGTTCCATTGATATAAGTTTTGTTAACTCTGTGAGTAGATCTCTTCAGTGAGATCTGTACTCAGCAACTGTTCCTGATTAGCCATGGAGTGAGATCGGTGCTCTCACGAGTGAGGACACCACGACAGTCCCCAAGTAACTTCAGGAGAACATTCATCCCACAAGAGTCACCAGAACCAGCTCCAAGGACCACAGGCAACTGAGAGGAGGGATTGGGTATTTAAAGCCAAGTTTCCTACAGAACTGAGGCTGTGTAGGGCAATTACAACCCTGAGAGCAAACCTGAGGAGGCAGCTTCAGATTCTCTAACACCATGAACTTCATAAATCCATCTCCACAGAAATAACCCTGAAATAAAAACTTTATTTTCTTTATCAGCCAGAGAAACCTTTAATTAAAGTTTTAAAAATGTAAAAAAAGAATTGCAGAAGTCAATCCAGAGCCAAACTCCTCCACACAAACCTATGCAAAATAATTTGAGCATTAAATGCTGCTTTCCAAACAGGATGCAAATAAAATCAAGGCTCACTGAATTAGGCAAAAAAAAACGTGTTTGAAGTGGGTCCTTGGCAAACACACACCTCTTCCCATTAGATTTCTCAGCTCTGGCACTTCAGAGCTGCAGGTAAATGTGATAAGCTGGATTTTCACAAGGAGGAAGAAAAATTCCCTGCCAAGTGCAATCTACCTGAGGCTTTCACAAGGACACAGCACTGAGTGCTGACTGATGGGCTGCACTGAGATGGAAACACTGCAGGAAAACAGCACAGGGAGATGGAACTCAGCTTCTCCTACTGCTGAAACAACTCCTGATCACAGGCATGAAAAATAATAGAGTGTTTGCTAATCTGTAGGATGACAAAAGTTTGCTTGAATTGCACCAAACACAGGGGAAATATAATTAAAACAGAACAATGAATTAGGATTTTTCGCTCAGCAGGCCTAGGTGAGGAAGAAATCTAAGGAATAGTTGGAAAAAACATTTCTACTTTATGCCACACTAAGCCTGCAATAAATCTTCTGTTGTGTCTTGTACAAATGGCTTTGAAATGGTTTTTGGCAGAAGTGAACACCTCTAGGAAATGTAAAGGTTTTTACATTTTACACTGGCAAATCACCACGCCCTGAGGCAGCTCCCAAAGCAGCCATGACAGATGGTCATACAGAAAGCACTTCCTAGATTTCAGCTAACAAATCACACCCACAGCACCTCTGCATGAGGAGTACCAAGTCCTTGAAGCACTAAGCTCACTTGGTTTTCCACTGCCAAGCTCTTCCAGAGCTTGGATCTCCCAAAAGATCCCCACTGTTTCAGAGTTCAGCCTACCTGACAAACTCTATGTGTCTGCTGTACAAAAACCAGCAAATCCTACAATTTTTTGCTCACATAATTTTTTAAGTGAGTAGACATTAAAACTTAAAACACTTTGCTCATGGCTTTAGGATCCATGGAACTGATTGATAATTAATGGCTCTGGCTATCCATAACTACTGACAGAGTGACTCCTGTGCTAAATGCAGAGTGCTCCAAGCTCATGAATTAGTAAGAGCTTCTTGAAATTCAGCAAGAAATCAACCACTAAACTGCTGAGATTGTATCAGTGTGAGAAGACAATGCTGGGCAACTCCTTGCTCAGTTTACACAGACACATCAATCATCTTTTTATCATCCTTTTACACTGATTTATTGAGCTCTACACCAGGAGAGGATCCTTGCTTATCTTCCAGTGACTGTGACTCAACTGCAGAGCAATGTGGGCACCAGGGATGTACAGCATTTGGGAAAACAGATGTTGCCCAAATTTGGTGTACAGCCTGCCAAAAAATGACTGGCACCTAGCAAGGTGTGTGGGGGAGAACTGTAGAATGAGTAAAACTGCATAAACAACATATTTATTTTTTAAAATAATTTGTAGAAGTGCCTTGATGCTCACTGAGTGAAGGGAGCTGCAAAGGAACAAGTTCAGTAAGTGGCAGCTCCCTCCTGGAGATAAAGGAAGTCATGCAGGGCTGGAAGCTGAAGCTGCACTGACACACATCTCAGGCTGGACAGGCTAATAAAAGAATCAATTTATGGAACTTGAGCTCTGAATTTTGTATCATTTTACATCTTAGAACAAGGCTGCTTTTCCAAACATGCTCAGATATAATGCAAGAATGGAGAGGTGCCTCACAGGGGAAGGGATCACAGCAGCCCCTTCCAGCCTGACCTAACACAAACTTTCCCAGCACAGCTGTTTCCCAACAATCAGCAAGAAGAATTTGCTATCTCTGATGGGATTTTTCCAGCATCTGCAAGGCAAGAGTCATTTGTGATGACCTGGAGCTGACCAAAGCCAGCCTCAGCTCTCAATAACCCCAAGCAATGCCTGGAATTAGCTGGTACCCTCAGGATTTCAGATCTGAAGGGATATCAGTGAAATTCTGAGCTACCTCCCCTGCACACAGATGTTTGTGTGCAGAACTGTTTCTGTAGGGATGGATTTGCACATCTGTCCATACAGACACTGTACATATATTACATATACATTATTTTTATAATCCTATTACACATGTAAACAAGTCTCAGAGGAAAGAAAACTAATTAACATTCCCATATTAATCCTATTGGGCATTGCAGGTATCTCTTAAGAGCCAGGATGGTAGCACAGCAGTCTGACTCCACAACAAAGTGTTTATGTAAAATATGACATCTCTGCCACAGGGAACCAAAACAACTCAGGCTGCAAGTGCAGCTTTTTCTCTCCCTTGCATTATTTATTCTCTCCACAAAGGCATCATTGGGTTTTTTTCATGTCACCCACAAAACACACTACAGAAAATCCACCCCTACCTGGTGCTGTCATTACACATACAATAAATTCAGATAAGCTTCAAAAAAAAAAAATTAAAATGGCATAATATGAATTTTAGAGATGCTTATGAGATCACTAAAAGTTTAATAAAAAAATGTTTGTTCCCCAAAAAAATATGATTTAGAAGATTGTGAAAAACAGCTCAATTTCCTTTTCACTTCTTCAAACAAATTCCATGTAATTAGTTAATTAGTGTAGCAGTACCTATTTTTGAGGGCTCACCTCTGGTTTTGAGAGGTGTGCCTTTTAAGTCAGGCAGCATTTTCCTTTCTGTGGATTCCCAAGATTTCCAGTCTCTCAACGAGGCTGAGAGGTGCAGGACAGCAATTTGAATCACCCAGGGGGTGGAATGGGATGGGCTTTAAGGTTCCTTCCAACCCAAACCATTCAGTGATTCTGTGCTAAAACAACAGCACAAAGACCCCTCTCTTCTAGAGGAGGTTTGCAGGTAATTTTTTCCAGCTTTGCTGCATGTTCTCATCTCAGCCCTGCACACATGGATGAATACCAGAATAGCTACAAGATCTCATTAATCAAAAAATAGCTGGAAAGATGAACTTGCAATCCTGGTATTTCCTCTTGAAAAAATGAGATAAATTAGGTGCACTGCCTGACTGTACTTTCAATGAACTCTTCAAATCAACACTTGCTTACCTGGAAACTTCCTGCAATCTTAAAGGTTAACTTCAACAAAAGTGTCAGAAGAGTTTAATTAGAACAAGACGTCTTGAACATAACTAGGTGTGAGTTCTGTGTGCTTGAGGAATACATCCATGACATGATGGAATTTTGGAGATGGATACAAAGGAGAAATTGGCACTTTTGCTCAGAGGTGAGCAGTACCTCTCATTTATGCTCACCAGGCCATGTTCTGCTTTGCCCAGTCCATAATACATGAATATCAGGAGCAGTAAAAAGAAAACAGAAGCTTCCACTCCTGTTCTTTAAACTTGCCCAGATTTCTCCTGGCTTTATAAACACATGCAACACGGAATAACTCAGAGTAAAAGAGCTGCCTTTGGAAAGAGAGAGAGAGAGAGGGGAGATCTTCTCACAGATCTCTAAGGCAAAGGTCACCCACGTCACCATGCCAAACCAACTCACCATCAGCTTGTTGCACAGCACATGCACAACTTGAGGGAAATCTCAGACACAAGAAGGGAAAGATCATCTATTTTGGGGCTGTGACCACATTGTGGCCCACAAGCCCAGCACATGGTGACTAACTCAGCTGTGTGCAGTTTGCTTTCCCAGAGAAAGCCCTTTTTGTTTGAATAACTGGCTGCTGATGCAATGAGTCACTCAGCTACCTCAAGCAGCAGCTCCACCACTCTAAAAGGAACTGGCTGGGAAGTGCTGAGTACAGAGTGTGTGCTTGTTTAGGAACAACCTGCCTTAAATAAACCACTGACTCACCTTGTCACGCAAATGATGCTCTGCAGCCTCAATATTCAAAGGATCGTCAAAATTCAAAAGATCCTGGAAAAGAAAGAGAGAACACTGAGGGGCTCCCACTCACTGCATCACCAGGAGCCCAAAGCCCTCAGGAACAAGAAAATGGAATAAAGCAAACAGGGCAGCAGGTTTTATTTCATCATTTTTTTCATCATTTCATCATTTAATCACTGCCTCGGTGCCAAAGGTAAATGCAAATGAGTAATTTGGTAATTGGAAACCAAATCACAGAGCAATTAAATGGTAACAGCACCAGGGCATTTAAGCCCTTCTGAGGTGGGCCCCATGACACTTCTCCCTGGAAGTGAAAAAATATTTCTAGCAGAAAACTAAATTTTGGAGGAACAGTCATACAGGAGGCACAATTCCTGTTGATTTTTCTTAGAGGGCAAAGGAAACCTTGAAAAAAACTTCTGCAGACAGTGTGCTGATAAAGTGGGAGTTTCCTTAATTCCACCTCCACAGAAAAGCAATTTCACTCTCTGTGGAGAAGCAATTTCATTCTCTGTGACCTGGAGCCTGACAGGGAAGTTTTAGTGCTCTGGGAAAAACAGGGGAGTGCAAATAGTGGAAATAGAGGTAAAAGAGTGCAAAGATCCTGGGAACTAAGGACATGTGGAGTCAGGGAGCAGAAATAGTCCTGACAAACCTCAGGCCTCTCAGTTTAATCTCATATATTAACTTTGGAAGGAGAAAGTATTAAAAACAATGGAGAAGAGGAATCAGCATTAAAAATAACACTCAATCACAAGTGGTAGATAAAACCAGCACTGAGAGATAAAAGAAACAATGGGAAGGATTCCACTGATTGATGAATGGATGATGAACTGATGAATGGAAAAAGATATTTGCCTTTACAAACCAACTGTAGGTTTGGTGATAAATTAAATTGGAGATTGAAAGATAAAACAAACACTGGGGAATAACCCTAAATTCCATAAAAATGAAACATTTAAAAGGAGGGTTATACATTAGAGGGAAATCTCTGGTATCAGGCATTTCAGGAAGTCTGTACCTCTCAAGTACCTCCCTCAGTGGGGAAAGAGAGAGGGAAATGTGGCTGGGAAATCAGGATAAAAAGGAGGCTGAGTACTCAAAAAAATTGGAGAGACCCCAGGGGAATGCCCCATGGCCTCTCCCTTTATTTGAATAAAATAAAAGAACTCCTCTGCCTCCTTTTTGGACATAAACCTCTGGTGTTCGTGGATTCATTTTCCTGTCACTGCCATGACAAATCCCCATGGTCTCCTAGGCAGGACCATCCCTCTCTACAGCTCTTTGCCCAAAATTTTTATTTTATGCAGCTCTGCCCCTGAGCATTTTGCTTCCTTCCACGCAGCATGCACATAGAGACTGACTCTGAAATCAAATTCACTTTTGCTGGAAAGGCAAATGCTCTCCAAACTTTGACATCAATTTACCAAAGAAATTGTTGAAAAACCCAACCAAGACGTTGGATGCCAGGAAATCCAAGATTCCTTCTACACCCTGGAGTGGCTGGGGTGGTCCCTCCACAGGAGATGACAAATGTGGCCACCACGTTAGTGCTGCTCTTTGCTTCTTCCTGACCTTCCCACCCAGCAGCAATGGCTGGGGAAAGGAATCCCTAAAAAAGGTAACTTTTGTAAAGATTTAGCTTCTCTCCACTTTTAGGGCAAAAGCAGCTGTTGCATCCTGCCTGCCTCTTGCAGCTTCCTGCCCTCTCCTACATTTTCAAGGTATTCCTACAATTACAGGTTTCTTGCTCCCAGCAATCTTTAAGAAACAGGGGAGGAAATGGGATCCCTGTATAAAATCACATAAATTCTGTGACAAGCCAGGTTTTATGCAAACAAGGAATGAGACTGCAGGGCAGACATTAATTCCTAAATAGGATTTTTTTTTAAAAGACTACCAACACAATTCCTTCTCAGAGCAGTATGAATTTCTATTTCCTGCAAATCAGCAGAAGTAGTTTCACACTGTGTGGAAGATCCCAAATAATTTGTTATCAAAATGTCCCCTGGTCTTTCTAACCAAAGTAAAATCCATGTACAAAAAGCTGGCATTTCAGACAGTCTGGATGAGTTCCACAAACAAAAGCACAATCTCATTTCATACTCATCCAACACCCACTGAAGCCAAGGGAAATGAAGACCTAACTTTTACAGGCAGTTGGGTTTGTCATTAGGTGATGCTGAAACTAAACCAGGCAAGAAAAAGAAAAGGTGACATGCAAAATATTCTTTTACTTACAGTAAATAAAGAGTTTAACCCCCAGACAATATCCTGCAAAGAAAAACACAGTTAGTTGGACAGGCATTTCAGGAGTTTTGAATCTGTTCACAAACTTAATTTTTCCATTAAATTAAACTTAATTAATCCATTAAATAACTGGAAAAAATCTATATTAGGAGTAATGTTTTACTAATTTAAATCAAAATGCTGAAAAAGCTTTCCCATTTCATGGCCACTTGATATTTAGAGTCAGCAAAAACCAAATAACTGCATATTCAAACAGAAGGTCAGAGTTTTCTGTGTGTATTCCTGTTGCTCCTCCATTCAAGGAGAGGAGTGATACCTTAGGATTTGCCACCAGCTGAAAACTGCACTGCTTAAAGTAATGAAAGTTAATTCAGCAATCTATTCTTAAATTAAAGAGAGGTCAAACAAATACTTGAAACTGTCAACATATCAGAGAAAAGAAGGTGAGCTGTAGTAGGAGTACAGAGAAATACTATTCTTACATAAACACGTCTCAAGTCATTCCACAGCTAAAATGCTAATTTACAATAAAGATAAAGCCTCA
Source organism: Calcarius lapponicus (assembly GCA_039654755.1). Taxonomy (NCBI): domain Eukaryota; kingdom Metazoa; phylum Chordata; class Aves; order Passeriformes; family Fringillidae; genus Calcarius; species Calcarius lapponicus. The sequence continues at coordinate 28,254,475 of CM077470.1, forward strand.
AAGTACCAAACTTCCTATGCACAGCAAAGACCTTCAATAAATTAGTGTATCTGAGCTTGTTTCCTGCTCTGGGCCCTGTGCTGAGGGTGTGCAGCACAGAAATCCATATCCCTTAAGGACCCTGTCCAATTATGCCCTAATGAACAAGACACGATGTCAGCATTGCACAGCCTCTCACCATCCCATTTCCCTCTGCTCCTGCACAAACCCACTCAGTTTAGCTGCTTTTGGCCTGGATGGCAGCTGTCTTCTGCTAAGTTTTCCTTATCTCTTCCACAACATCTGCTGATAACAGCTATTGAATGTCACTGCATGGCTGATAAGAACTACGGCATCCCATTGGGAGATAGAGCCCAGGGGAGGAGCCAAGCATTCCTACCGGGATATAATCTGGAGATTCTGGAACACCAGCACAGCTTCTCCACTGGATTTCCCAGAGGAACAGCAGCTGCCTCTTCTTCCTCTGGATCTTCAGAGGAAGAATACATCCTTCTACAGGATCCCGGCTCCAGCAGAACCACCCCTGACACTGCAGCAGGACTGCAGCCACAATTCCAACTGAACTGCTACCAACAGGGTGTCAGGCTGTCTTCTGACTCTGTCAGTGTTGTTTCAGTTTACTGCATTGTTTGTTTTATCTTTTTATTTTCTTCCCTAGTAAAGAACTGTTATTCCTGCTCCCATTTTTTTTGCCTGAGAGCCCCTTAATTTAAAATTTATAGCAAGTTGGAGGGAGGGGGTTTACATTTTCCATTTTAGGGGAGGCTCCTGCCCTCCTTAGCAGCCACCTGTCATTCCAAACTGAGACAACTTTGAAAACATCAATCTGCCCAGCAGGGCTGGCACTGCCAGCCTTTCCAGCCTCAGCACCTTCTCAAGTGTGGCAAAGACAGCAACTTTCAAACGTGGCAGCACAGACACATGAACTGCACAAAAGGTGTGACCCAGACATTTCATTCCAGTTATCTGGAAATATCTCTAGTGCTGAGCAGTCACCCTCACTCCCAAAGAACAGCTCTGCCAGTTCCCTAGCAAGCAGGAGAAAAATGAACATTTAATTCCAGTTATCTGTAAATCTTAAAACTCTAGTGCTGAGCAGTCACCCTCATTCCCAAAGAAGCTCTGCCAGTTCCCTGGCAAGCAGGAGAAAAATGAACATTTCAATTTTAACTGTTTTATTATTCAATTATTTCAAAGAAGGGATGGAAATTATTGTTTCACGCTTTATTTAAGCTTCTGTGCTTGTTCAACTGCTGGAACAGACACCAGGCATAGCAGAGGACAGAGCATGGTATTAAGGACACCTGTATTAATCCTTGGGGTAAATTATTAGTACAATGCAGTGATGTGCCAAAGTCACAGATTAAAGGAAGATTTCTTGGCATGGAGAGCAGCAAAAGGCAGGAAGATCTCAATTTCCACTTGATTCTCCCACATCCAGGGATCAAAGGGAGCTCAACAGCTCTGGGCAACCCCTCTGCCCTTAAGGGTCAGGAGCCCATTCCACTGCTGCCCTCCAAGGCTGTTCTGTCCTTCAGGGAGGCAGAACTGCAGGGAAAAATGACATTTTTAGAAGTTGCCTTCTACCTACACCAAGGGACAGCAGGCTGCAGCTGCAGAACCACAACACTGAGCATTAAAACCATCCTGGACAGGTACAAGGCCACCTGAGTACTCTGGGGCCTGGTTATTGCTAACTGCTGAATGGCAAACCTGCATCCCCAGCGTTACAAACTGTCCACAGCTGTTCCAGCACCAGCATGGCTGAGAAGGAACAAACCAGGAGCAAGTCAATGCCTTCCAAAATCCTCAGGAGCTCATCTTCTCCTTACCCTGAGCAGTGCTGACCCCCCTGCTCTGCCAGAAGCTCCCCAGACACCAGCAGAGCTCTCTCCAGACAAAACTCTCCTTTGTCCAGGACAAGCTCCAATGCCTCACACAGGTAAATGCTGTAGCTCAAAAAGGAGATGTGATAACATATTTTCCTATTATATAATCAATTGTTCCCAAATTCTTATTTGCCGAAGCCTGGTTTTAATGCTTTGAGGTGCTTGACTCACTTGAGCTGGTTTTACAGAGTTCTATTAAAAATAAAAAAGGAAACATCAAACAAACAAAAGAAAAAAAAAACAAGAAAAACCTTTGTACAGGCACAAGCTGTCAGAATGCTGTACATCTCCACTGCCATTCCAGACACCAGAAAGCATAACAGGATTACTATTATTACTGAATAATTTACCTATGAAACTCTTAATACCATTTTTGATGTTTCCATCTATTCAAGTTTTATGATTTGCTGGATTCCTTTTACAGCCTTGCATGGCTCCATAAGAAAATAATGCTAAATTACTAGCAGAGGACAATTGCTTTTTGTAATGAGCTTGAGGCTAGGCTGGATTGCAATCTAGGATATTGAGAAAGGGAAGTGGGATGGAACAGATGAGCCAAAGTGAAGCAAGTATTTGGTATCTGAAAAACTCAACACTGTTGAACTGCAGAAATAATCACTCTGCATTGCTGACTACAGCAGAGCTGCTGGCTGTGGGCAGATAAGCACAGCCTTGATGCTTGCTTTAGGTGCTCCTGAGGAACCAAAAGGATCTGCAAGCTCCTGAAGATCTTGTCAGATTTAACAGCTCAAAAACTTCTGTTCTCCTTCAGTGTAATAAAACATCAGGCTTCAAATATTCACTGAACTTGTGGATTAAATAGCCTGAAAATGATGTTAAGTCCATGTGCAGGAGTATTTAAAGGTGATCTTCACAGGGAGGAGCAGAGAATGTTCATGTTGCACACCTTGACAGTGCTGCACTTCAGTGAGACCCCACCTGTACAAGATCAGACATTGAAAAGCTCTTTCCTTTACAAAGCTGCTGTTCATCAGGCTTCTCCTCTGGGTTTAACATCAAACTTGCAGAGGACAAGGGCACCACTGCTGAGGGGCAGCCCCAGAGCAAAGCTGAGAGCTTCTGCTTTTGGCCCAAACCTGCTTTTTGTGCTGGACCTGCAGCCTGGTGTTCCAGGTTGCAAGGCAAGATGTATTCTATTACCATCTGGATGGCAGCTGTCTTTTGTCAAGTGGGCAGTTTGCCCTATCTCTCTCTCAGTGATCACTATCACACCTCCCTGGGAAGGGGACATTGCTGATAACAGCTATTGAATGTCACTGCATGGCTGATAAGAACTACAGCATCCCACTGGGAGATGTGAGCCCAGGGGGAGGAGCCAAGCATTCCTACCTGGATAGAATCTGGAGATTCTGGAACACCAGCACGGCTTCTCCACTGGATTTCCCAGAGGAACAGCTGCATCTTCTTCCACTGGATCCTCAGGGGAAGACTGCACCTTTCTACAGGATCCCTGCTCCAGCAGAGCCACCCCTGACACTGCAGGAGGGCTGCAGCCACATTTCCAATGGGACTGCCACCAGCACCCTGACCCACAGGGTGTCAGGTTGGGTTCTGACTCTGTCAGTGCTGTTTTAGTTTACTGCATTGTTTGTTTTATCTTTTTATTTTCTTCCCTAGTAAAGAACTGTTATTCCTGCTCCCATATTTTTTGTTGCCTGAGAGCTCCTAAATTTATAGCAATTTGAGGGGGGGGTGTTAATTTTCTCCATTTCAGGGGAGGCTCCTGCCTTCCTTAGCAGACACCTGGCTTTCCAAACCAAGACATCTGGGGCTGCCAAATTCCTTGAGCTGCTGTAGCTGGCTCCTGCTCCAGCCTGCCTAGGCAGTTCCCTGGGTGGTGTCCCAGAGCTTTGCCATCAGCTCAGATGTCACCTGTGGCTCAGATGCTTTGGGAATCCAAGGCAGGTCTTGGATATGCAAATGGGTTTAATTCACATTTATTGTTAGTTCAGAGAAGGCAATGATGGTGTTTGAAATCAAGAACTGGGGTTCCCAGTCACCGCAGTACCTGGTTAAATCCACAGTGGGTGAGGGGAACATGGAATAATGAGGGAAGCACGCTCTGCTCCATGGCAGTGCCACCATCCTGGGCTGCAGCATGGGGAAGTCAACACAGGCAAGTCAGAAGTCCAACAGACTGCTGTAAACACCCCTTTAGAATTGTCCCTTTTCATTCTGCACTATTTTTGTGCTGCATCTGAGTGAAAAGTTACACTAAACCCCTGCCCATAGATTTATTTACAGCACGCCAAACGAGGAGAAAAAACCTGCTGCTGCTGCAGTGTCTAAGTTCAAGAATCCTCAAAATCCTCAATGCAGCTTTTGAAACAGCCTCTCCTGAGGCCAGGGAGTCTCAAAGCTTTGCATTTCTAGGAGGTCTTAACTCAGTCACTGATCTTGCCAAGGGACAGTTCTCAGAGCCACTTCACAAAAGCAATGCCACTGAAACCATGCCACACACAAGGGGCTCAAAGACAACCACAAACACTTCTGGAGAGTGGAAGCAAACATGGAAATTGCAAATTAAGATTAAGATTTTCCTTTTAACATGCAAAGTATATTTAATACATTAATTTAAGAAGAGAACAAACCAGACAAAAGCACCTAACAAACTTCCAATCAAAGAAATTCCCTTAAGGGATCCAAGAAGCATTTCTGATCTAACAGACTGAACAAAACAATTCTTTATAAACAAACAATTTAACCCAGTCAGATGAACAAAAGGAGCAGCAGTCATTTATACAAGCACATGTCTGAAGCAAATTTTTTTGCTTTGTTTTAAAAAGGGCTGGAAATGCCACTCTGAAGTCCAGACAGCTTTAGTCCAGGGCAGCTCCCTGCTGTCCTGTCTGCCTATTCACCACCTCAAGGTGGTTTTCCTCTTCCTTTCCCTTCTTCCACCATCTCTTAAAAACACTGCAGCCTAAAAAACCAAGCACACTTCATCCCACCCCACCAAATAATCCCCCATCCCCACCAAAAATTTGTCCTGGGGATCAAAAAAAAAATGTTTTCCTTTCAGAGACATAGGCACTTTTTAGTTTATGAAAAAGCTTCTTCTCTCCTAAACTGTCCTCTCCCAAATAAAATCTCTTTTTATATTTCCTCTCCTGCTCCTCTCTAATCTGGCAGAAGGTGAAAAACATTGTTTCCACCTAGAAGAAGTTGACTGAGTGAATGCCACCTTTCTTCAGCCACCCACAAAAGCCACCTCAGCTGTCATGTGCCTGTCATCCCTGCCTGTGCTTCCCACCCAAACACAGCAGCAGCTCCCCACAGGGCTCTGGGGAACCTAAAAGGCACAAACTGCTCCAGTTAGCAAACACAAAACCAGGAGGAAGGCTGGAAAAGCATTTCTTTTGTACTGAAATATAGGAGGGGAAAGCAAACAGGACCAATTTGCTGTCCCAGAGCAGGGCAGCTGGGAGGTGCCAAGCATGCAGAGCACTGCCATCCCTCACTGTCACTGACTCCTTGACCTCTGTCCCCGTGGTTACTGCAGGACAAGTGGATAATCCTGTGGAAATTGTTCCCTGGGGGATTCTCTGTAACTTCTAAATGAACTGCACCACAGTGATCTCAGCACTGAAGCCATCAGCCTCTGGAGACCACTCTGCTCAGTGCATTAAAGCTGACACTAAGTGAATATTCAGAAATCAGCAGCTTGGGGAGAACAAGCATGGGTTAATTGCAATTACTGAGGTATCTCAGCTCTCCTCACTCACATGCCCTAAGAACAGCTACTGCACCTACACCAAGATTTGGCTTTGCTAGGGGACATTAAAGAGAGAAAATAAAAATTTTACTAAACATTTCTGAAGCAAAAGCCATTAGAAGACACTCAGCTCTATATTTTCACCAGCCTGGGCATGTATGGAGAAGAAAGAAATAAATCACCTCTTACAAAACTGATAAAGCCAATTTATAATGAAGTCAAAATACAACACAATATATCTTTGGAAAAACATTTCCTGAAGCTTATTTTAAGAAAAAACTGAATGTCAGATCTGCACAGAAGACTGTCTTCAGCAGTTCATAGCTTCTTTTTCAAAATACTGGGTCTGAAGTTGTTATCTGGGGCTTATTCAATTTTTAGAGGTGAGGAAGACACATAAAAAGACCAACTCCAAAAGAGGATTTGAATAAATCAATAGCTGTACAATGTTATCATAATGCTGAGAAAAACAGCCTGAGCAACAAGAATTAATCTGACATAAAGCATGCAGGTTTATTTTCTCCCTTCATGCTCAAGACAGTGACAGTCACTTTATTGTCTGTTCCAAACACTCCTTTACACTAATTGCAGATGATTTTGACAGCAGACTATCTATTTTCCTTGAGATGATAGGTGAAAGTTTTTTTACTTTCAAAACTCCTCAGGTTGATGCTTAAACATTGAGGTAAACTGGGAAAATGAAGTCAGGACTCTCCTGACTTTATTTCTCCAAGAGATGAGTTTGACATTTGGATGATTCCAAATGAAGTCATTCCAGTGCCTGAAGACAAGGGCAGAACCAGTGAACCAAACAGGACAAAATGCTGCCATTTAGTATTAAAACATTAATTAAATAAGCAAGGCTCCTAAGGACCAACTCCAAGCAGTAACAGTTTACTGGAAATGAGTCTTAATTCATTTTAGGTCAGGTAATCTAATAGCACAGACAGATATTTATTAACCTAGGATCTGGAATTTTGGGAGAGAAATTCCTGAAAAAACAGTGGTTTCCTGGAGGGGGGCATGAAAAGCTGTCTGCAGATCTGTAGTTTAAGATCACCTGGATGTTTCCTGCTCCTGGCTCTCCTCAGAGCAGTAACACAAAAATGACAAACCCAGCACTTGGAACTATCTCAGTGAAAAACTGAACTGCACATAATACCTAACAAACATGGAAAGGCTCCTGAAAACAGCCTACCTACCTAATCTCTGTGAGAACACAGCTATAAAAGAAGAAAAAGGACAAATATTCCCTGTGAACATCCATCTTACATTTTTAAACATTGGCTTTAATGTTCATATGCCCTCCACAGAGCTGCCCAAGTGTGCTTTGATTGTTTTTAAGGTCCATCAATCAGGCAGTGATTTATGAAGCCATTTCCAGCTGCAGTTAGTTAGAGGTAACTGCAGAAGGATCCTGACTTTTAGAACCAGTCAGGCATTTAAAATACACATCCACCTGTTCAGTTCTTTAAATCAATCACCTGAGATGTTCTCAGGGCAAAATGAAAACAAGCATTTAGGACAAAACTGAGGAGTATTAAGGAGAACTAACTGAGCTAGGCAGGTGATAATCCTGGCAAATGAGGCACGTGTTGGGGACTAACAGGAGCCACTAAAGCACTTTAGAGTTGGAAATTGAAATTACTGAAGGGTACAAAGCAGAGTAGCAGAGAAACAGCAGCAATGTGAAGTCATATGAGGTATATAAAAGCAGGTAGTTCCAGTGACATTAAAAAAAAAACAAAAAAAACCCTGAGAACAGAATGGAATTAAAACCATTTATTTGCTTTCTGCCTGGGAAACTTTCATGTTGACCATCACACCTAAAAAGAGGAGAAAAGCAAGTTCAGACACTCTGAGCAGGGCCCAAAGTAACTGCAGCAGTCTCCAGCTTTGTGCATAAGCTGCTTTGGAGAGGAAAGTGTGCAATAAAATGATGCAGAATGTGACAGAATGGAGACTGAAAGGTAAATAAGCTCCTGTTGCTAACTCAGGTTTAGCTACAAAGGAGCAGAAGGAACACAAAGATCAGCTAGGAAGCACTGCAGCAGTGTTCACACAATCCACTGCCTGGAGACCAATCACTACCAGAAATTATCTAAGGGTTTGGGATTCTGGAGTGTTTCTATGAATAAAAAGAAAGTGATTTTAAAAGTGTATATATAGACAGGCTGGCAGGGTAATGTTTTAAACCTGTTTCAGAAGAAGAGCCCAACTCTGCTCAGAATCTGATTTCAAAAGAGCATCTCATGCAGGAATTCAGAAATAGCACATTCATTATTTCCCTCACTCACACACAGGCTGCTCTTCACAGTGGCCCATGGAAATGTGCTCCCAAACACAAAGAAGGGAAAAAAGATAAAGCTCAAGACTTGGTAACCTAAGGAGAATTCAATCATGGATGAGATGACACCAAGTGCAGAAAATTGCTGGAAAACAAAACTGAGCTAGGTCTCTCCCCATTAAGAATCCTCCCCACTGTAAAAAATACAATTTATCAGGTGAGTTTTTCAGACTATTTAGCAGATTTTCATTTTTATTTCAGAAAGCTTTTTCATGTTTATACTCATCTGATAATAAAAAAAAATATTTAAAAGGTCACAGCAGTTGATTTTGAAGGATTTTAGATGTAAGAGCTCTCATGCATCACATGCATCTCATGCATCACATGCTGTCCCCACAAGGATTCAAAAATGAGACACAACCAAAAACCTGAGCCTTCTAAAGGGTTAAGCACACAAGCCCCACACATGCAGCCGGTTTGTGCATGGGTTTGTCTCATGTGTATTCTCTATTTGAATGGCTTCTGTAATGCCCTTGGAACAGTTTTTGTGGCAGAAGGACATGCTCACTCTCAATTTAATTCTTTAGGAGTAGTTCAGAGTGCTTTAATGGGCAGGTCTGGGTGCTATTCCTCCAGAAAACCAGGCTGACTTCACATTATTGACAAATAAAATACTGATTTTCAAGTCCATAACAAGCCAAGACTGGATTCCTGTTCACAGAGCTTCTGTGCAAATTCTCACTGCTCCCCTTGTGGTGATGAAAAACTGTAAAAAGTGAGCTCACAACTGTGGTGCTTCAATGTTCAAAAATTTAAAAATCCAAGGAGGACATCTGATTTTTCTCTTTTTGAAGTTAAGCTACTGCTTCCTTTTCTCTTGCTGAATCTTTCATTTCAGCAACCACAGAAAAAGCTCCTTTCTTGTCCACTTGTACTAATTTTTAAGCTTAAAACTTTCTCTGAATGAAAATACAGGGACAGGAACAGAACTAGTTAACTTAAATTACTCAGTGCCTTGATTTAACCTGAGGTGAAAACAGAAACACAAAGGGCAAAACAAAATCACACCAAGGGATGAAAAAACAATAGGGAAAGAGTGCTTAAGAAAATCCACAAAACAAAAAACTCATTTTACTTCCAGAAAATCACATGCTCACCTCAGCAGAGATTTTACAGATGAAGAAAGTCACAAATCTCATTCACAGTGCCAAAGAGCAAACCAAGTATCAGATAAAGGTCATTTTCAATTTGTTTTTTGAAAGAGACAAACACCTGATGCGTACCATTTATCCACCTAATGCTGTTAAAGCTCTGCAAGAAACAATTCTGGCAGCATTCCTGGGAACAGCAAGAGGAAGATAAATGCCCTGCTCAGGGCTCTGCACTGATTTTGTCAGGAGTATCAATCCCATGGAAATTACCAGGGTTACAGATTGCTGTTCACAGGATGCTCTTGTGTTTGCTGCCTGGGTGAAAACCAGCACACCCCACAGAGTGTGGGTTCTCAGGGTCACCCCAACCTCCAAAACCCTGGAGCAGAGCAGGATTTGTGCAGCCACCCCAAAATTCCCAAAACATTTCTACACTCAGCACTGTACCTGCTCCACTGCTGCCAAAGACAAAAAGACCTCACCTCAAAAACCTGCCCTTGAGCAAACCACATGAGCTGATTCTTTCCAAGGCCAGAAAAAGGGTTTTTAAAGATGTATTTATTTGGAAGGACACATCCAAAAGGAAACAGTACCTTTAAGGTTCTAGTTGGGGCCCAGCCAGTGCCATCAATTGAGTGTTCTCTCAATAAACTGGAAAAGAAAGACACACACATTACACAGAGCAACTTCTGCTTCAATTGTCTTGTCAGAAACCTGCTCAGAAACCATCAGGAAGTAACTGCAAGATAAGATCTAATTCTTGCACTATTTATATCCAGGTAATGGAATTTTAAACCCCAGGAGTTGGGATGTCTGCCTAAAATTACCTTCTCCACAGTGTCATTACAGAATTCCCCATGTGAGCCCAACCTCTGTCAAAACACCTGAATTATTCTCCTCCAGGAGCACAAGTGTGACAGAAATGCTTGTGACAGGCTCAACATTGAACCCTTTTTAAAATCCCTGATGCATTTTAGAACCTTATGCTCATCTCTGGTGAAGAGACAGCCTTGTAGGGTGACCTATCTCCCATCAAAACTGGCACAAACCAATCCAAAAATGGTGTTTTGGGGAGGGGTATCTAATTAGCAAAGAGAGGATCATCAGCCTCTGTTCTCTGAAAGGACTTCAGCTTCCTACAGGTAAAGATAAGAAAGGGAGAGAATTTTAGTCTGTCTGCTCTGGAGGGAAAACTTCCTTATAAAAATATATAAAATATATACAAATATACATAAAAGATATAAATATATCTATACAGAATATAAATAATATCTAAAAATATATGTAAGAGATACAAATATATATGATATAAAATATATAAAACCATATATAAAATATATAAAATATATATTATAAAATAATAAATATCAAAGCTATATTTATATTATTGTGTTTATAAATATATTACAAAAAATAAATTTATAAATATATTCTACAAAAATAAATATATATATTATAAAATACAACTTGAATTTTAATATTAATATATAAAGACACAGAATTTCCTAGATGCACACATCAGTACAGATGTACCATATTATAGTACATATTAAGCCCAGTGAAGCTGCTGACCAATTTGTAAGTGGAAATCATTGAGGTGTTCAGGCATTTCTGGACCTTTCAGATCCAAACCTCAGCAGTTATGAGGAGGAGATATATTGGGGAGAAACAAGCTGAAGGCTTGCTCAGAAAAGTAATAATCTGAATGAAAACAATATAAAAAACTCCTTGAAGCATCATTTCACAATCACAGCTTCCTCTGTAAGGAGTCAGCTAAAACAACTCACACAGCAAAGCACAAAAATTCCCCACCAGCAGCAGCTTCTGCTACTGAAATGACAGGACAGGGTTAAAGTGAAATAGTTTAACTAGAAGGTTCTAGCAATTCCCAGGCTGACATGTATTAAGTTATTTTTAAATTACAGTAGATGATTAGACCACAGAGGTTATGTAGTTATTTAATGAACATGGCATTATATATCCAAGGAAATTCAATCCTTGTTCAGTGCAGAGATCCCAGGAACAGGATGGTAACCTGGACAAGCCCATTCCACCTTAAGCATGCTGCTCATCTCATTCCTGTGCCTTTCAAAAGATAAAATATGCCATTACCACTTGTGCAACGTTCCAAATAACATCTTGTGGCTGCAGTTTGTCTCCATATGACAAAAGCAAAAAAAGCTTTTTGTCTGTTCCTTATCAAACTGCACGGCAGTGTTTCCATTTGGCTCTCCATGCACCTGACTGGGAAATTCCAAGTTGGGGGGAAGTTAACACACCAAATAAAGTCAGGAAAATATTCAGTGCCAGAGCACCTGAGCAGGAGCCAAGCCTCATGGGCAGCCCTGCAGCTCCCCAAGGCCTCAGAGCTGCCCTGGCACAGCTCCAGCTGGGACACCACAGCCGGGACTGAGGAGACACCTGCACCTCTCTGAGCACTCTGGCAGGAAAGCAGGGAACACACATGTCACAGACATATTTTCTGAAAAATCCTTTCCTTAGGATTTTTCTTTTCTCCTGAGAAGCTTCGGCTTCTCCATGTTTTGCTGCTTTGGAATGTGATTTTGAGAATTGTTTGCCCAGCATGTGAAATTGTTTTTACTTGATGATCAATGACAGCCACCTGTGTCGAGGATGTGAGCAGTCACAAGATTTTATTATCATTTTTTCCCTTGCTTTCTAGCCTTTTGATGAAATCCTTTCTTCTGTTAGTTTTAATATATCATTTTCTTTTAATATAATATATATCATAAAATAATAAATCAGCCTTCTGAAACATGGAGTCAAGATTCTCATCTCTTCCCTCGCCCTGGGACCCCTGTGAACATCACCACCAACACAGAAGTGTCCTTTGGCTTCACACTCCTCATTTGCTGATAATTTGTTTTTAGAGCAGCACCCTCTTTCTTTTACAGATTAAAAATGATCATTAACCCCCTCAACAGAACCCTTCCCCAGATCTAAGGAGATCTCCCAGCTTATGATTACAAATCATAGATCAGTCTGGGTTCCATGGGCAGAGTGCACAATCACTGCTTTTGAACCTTCAGTAACCAAAACAGCCCCTGATGTGACCAGTCAGCTGCTCAGCTTTCATTTCAACAAATCCCTCCTCATTCTGGGAGTAACTCCTGCATGGCAGAAAGCTCTGAGGAGCTCTTTTCTTTTTAAATAAAGAGATATTTTAAAAAAACATCTCCTGGAAGTGGGAACTGCATGACTGCAGTAAATGTAAAACCTCCTGAAGCTCCAGCTGACCCAGCCTGCAGCTTAAGTGACAACAATTTACTGCAAAGGGAAGATCAGTCTGGAGAAAACTCCATTTATTTCTATCCACATGTGCAGTGGAGGTCATATCCAATATGGGCCAGACTTAACTGGGATCTGTCATTAATAATATGGCCCAGAGTAACTGCAGTCCATAAAGCACAGAAAAACACCACATCTCCTGCCCAGAACTGCTACACTTGACCACAGTTAACTATTTAGAATGTTTCAAGCCAGGGATGATTGTCAAACCAACACATACCACAGCATGAGCTAGATGTGGGGGAAAGCACTGATGAAGATGATTTTCTGCTTTTAAAGATAACTGCAGCTATTTTAATGCAAACACTCTTGTGTAAGTTGATTGCAGATACTATACATAGAATGCATTCTCTAACAGGCAGAAAGCAATTTAGTTATTTTAGTTTTTCCATAGAATGCCAGACATTTCCAGGGTTTGATATGTTGAGGTATCTGACAACCCAAAGTGTTTCAGAGCAGATGCTGAAAGAATGCCTCCACTTCATTAGAATTATGATGCTCCAATCACCACATTCATCTCTTACAATCAAAACCATTTCCAGAGATGGAAAAGCTGTGGCTGCTCCATCCCTGGAAGTGCTCCAGGCCAGGCTGGAAGGGTTTTGGAGCAGCCTGCTCTGGTGGAAAGTGTCCCTGGCCAAGGCAGGGGGGGAATGGGATGAGCTTTAAAGTCCCTTCCAAGCCCAAGCACTCTGGGTTTTATGAATGTGAGGCTTTACTGAGCCCCAGAAGATGCTGTGCTGGAGCTCCAACTTTGGTCTGGTGCCTGGTATTTATATAAACACCTCACCTGTTCACTCCTCTACCTGCACTCAGAACATTTAAATTTCTTAATGCTGATGAGCCCCAGCTGCCTAGGAAGGGCAATACAAAACTTCATTTTCAGCAGGACTTTCAACACAGCACTAAAATGATTTTCCATCTAGAGGAAAAATTCAGCTTCTCTTCAAGCACTGATTTGCTACACATGGTGACAAGCATGCAGGATTTTCAGAGCAGCTTTCAATCTCACTTATGGGCTTTGCTTCTGCTTCATCTGCTTTTTCTTCTGTGTGCCATTAACTTGAAAAATGACAGGCAGGCTTCTCACTTCTGTTTCTGTTTGGTTTCTGGCCAATTTCACCATCAGGTGTTGAGGATGAAATTGCAAAGTTTCACAAATTCATTTGGAAGAGGAAACATTTACTATCAAGGAAAACCAACCAGCAAGAGAAGCCTCTTTAGCAAAGTAAAGCTTTCAGGTTTCACATCCTGACTTATCCTAACCCCAACCCTGCTTTGTTATAACTGGCACATGTGTCTTACCACTGGATATTAAATATTATAATTAACAAACAAAGAATAGTTATTGTCAAATTTAAGGAACACTTTTTTCCTTCCTTTTTGAAAGAAAAAGAATTTTCAGGCTCTTAACACACTTGGGTATTAAATGGTAAAGCCTCCCTCAAGGCCTGAGGATGATTCAGTTATGAGGGAGGGAAGAAAAAAAAAACAAATACATTTTGTTTAGGATAGAGTTTATATTTTTAGCCCATTTTTCATCTGAACCTGAAAATCCAGGCTCTCCATGGTCCTACAGCACAGCAAGAATAGCAAGAATGAATCTTACAGTAGATTTTTATGGTCCTAAAAGTTAAATGCAGAATCAGCACAAAAAAAAATACTGTCAGGACATTACATCCAATATTTTATCAGAGAAACCTCCAAGAGAATGTTGTTCCTACCTTAGGCAGATTTCTCCTGTCTCTGTAATGTTTGGGTGCCAGATTCTTGTCAAACATTTTACCTTTGGAGGCTGCCAGGAGAGAAAACAAATTACTGTGTTATCTTTTAAGCTAAAACCCTGTTATAACTCATAAAAAAGAAAAAGGCAAATAGATTTGATATTCACAGCCTGGGTTTGTATGTTTAGAGCAATGATGCATTATCTGCAAGAGTCAAAACACAATTCTCTGCCCTTTTAGCTTTTCTCAAGTCTTGATAAAAATCAGGCTGGTATTAGGATTTTCCTTAGAAAAAATAACTTTTAAGAAAACCAAGAAAATTTACTCCTTCAGGGAAAACACTCGAAGCCACTCAGTTTCTTCACACTTAACTCTTAAGATAATAATTTAAAACAAAAAACTTCACCAAGGCTTGTCCAAATCAGGGGTTTGTTAAAAAAACAGCAGAGGGTACAAAGAGAACAGAATAACTAATAATAAACAACAAATAAATAAACAATAAACAAATAAGTTATTTTAAATACAGACCCTCCTGTTCACAGCTGAATTTGAGGCACTAAAATGAAAAGCCACAGGTAAGATCACCAAACTTCTGAATGTCATAGTGGGGTTCTGAAGTAAGGATTTTTCAAGTACAGTCTCCTCAGCTCTAGTTTTGTGAAGTAAATAAAGAGTGGGACATAAAAATGTCAGTAGCTTAGCAACAGCACGTTGCTGCATCCCTGCTCTCCCCATTAGGACTTGCAGCTTTCAATCAGGCAGATTATTTCTGATGGGAAGTGTCCTGGAATCCATCAGCACACACCAGCACTTTGCAGAACTTCAATTAAATCCCAGATTATAAATGTGGAGCCATCTCTCCCTCCACTTTTTCCAATGATGTCTTCAATCAAGAGACAAAACAGCTCCAAGAGCTGCATCTGCATCATGTGTTTTATCTCATTTTGTTCTCAACTTCCCCATTACCTCTTTAAGAAACTTTTTAAATTAAGACTCCTATGCATGGCACTGAGACACCACAAACAGACCTAAAAGAGATGTTGTAGGGAAAAAAACCCCACTGATCAGCACAACAAATGTGGGATTGAAAATGCAGATTTTGCCTTTCCTCCACTTCACTTCTGTGCAATAACTCAAGGGACATCATTGAAAATGAAGTGGCTCACAGAAAAACAGTCTCAAACTTTTTGACCTCCAAAACACCTCAGAAGTTTTCTAACAGCACAAGCTTTTCATTAGCTACACTTTCATATTGTTTTGAAAGATGATGTCTAGTTCTCAAGCAAGGCAAAGCAGCAGAATTTATTCCATGCCATTAGATCAAGATAAAAGAGTAAATTTCTACCATATGCACCTTCCAACAGGGAATGTACTGATGAGTCAAAAAGAAGATTTACGGAAACTCTTTGAAAAAAATCCCCAAATCCTCACAGTGAATTAACTGGTGTCTCAGTTTTTGTACTCAGAAACAAAAGAATTCCTTCATCCTTTCAAAGTGATTTTCACTGCTAAAAGTTAGAAAAACCCACTCCTGACAGTAAGACAAAGGTTTTTCTCTCTTTCCTGTTTCCCTTTTAGACACACAGGACAACTGCAGCACCACCATAAAATTCATCTTCAGACAAAACCTCACCTTGCAACTTGCTCCAAGTCATTTTTGAACCCTCCCTAGACCAACAGATCCAGAGATTTCCTCAGGATGATGTTTCACTTGAAATCTGTGACATTCTGCACAACAAAGCTCCCCAAATCCATTTATTTCTTTGCTCAAACTCCTCCTTCCCCTCAGACTGCACAGGTAGATGCAGCCTCAGCTCACAGCAGTGACCACACTCACTTCTTTCTCCATTTCCAGCAGCCACTTCTGCTCTGGCATCCCTCATTTTAAATGAGCAGTTTCAGTTCTTGATAAATTCTTGATAAATTAGCATATTTTTTTTAAATTATGTATTATTTATATATTTAATTTGATCTCTTCACTAGTGACGAAATTTAGCTGGTGAAGGAATGTGGCTCCTGAGAGAAATCTGGAATCAAAGTTATTTGAAATGTTTTCTCTGGACACCAGCTAGCCCCAAAGCTAAACCATTCTGTTAAACCACCCTGCAACTGCAGCTCCTCTCTTTACAGTTTGTAAAAAACAATTTTCCCCAGGAGGAAGGACAGAGGGGGGGTTACAAGTTTCCCCTACAGGAATACAAGTTCCTGGGGGTGAACTACACTCCAGCCCTGAGAAATTTCTTGACACTTTCCAGCAGCAGTTTCTGCAGAATTTAGACAGGCTGAAACTGAACACTGCACCCAGCAAAGCACTGAGGGGTTTGGCTGCAGGCCACAAGACCAAATCTTCCAAATTGTTCCTCTTTATTTATTTTCTGCTCCTCCATTCTATCCCAATTCCACATATCCACTCCTTTGGCCAGTGCAGGTGTGTGTCCCAGCCCTGCCTGTGGGATGAGAGCCCTGGCAGGTCTGCAGAGCTCTCCTGAAAACAGGAGAAAACTCTGTCAGTCCCTTTCTGCCTGGCAGGAAACCAACCACAGCCTCAGCAGAATTCCCTCAATATTGGGATTAATACTGCATTAATAACCTGACCACAGTCCAACATTCATCCTCCTGCATTGTTCCAAAACTTTTTATTTTTGTACTGGATAAGAGGTGCTCAAATTTAAAAATATTTAATTAACACTTGCTATAGATTTTCCTGCCAGTGCTGAGCAGGAAACCATAACAAACCAGAGACTTTTTAATTATGGAAACTGAGAATCAAGAAACTCAGATCAAAACTGAACTTCAGCTCTCCTGTTAACACATAGCAAACACTTTCCTGCAGCAGTGTTGTTTGGGTGAACAACTGGAATGCAAAAATCAGAGGAAATAAAATGAATACACAGAGGTTATTAAGGGTGACCTCTGCCACAGTATGAAATTCTTTGGTAAAGTCAAGGGGAACTTCAAACATCCCACAACCAAACCCACACAGCTGCAAACACTACCTAGCTGTGACTGCAACTACTACACACAGATAATGCTGAATTTAGGCTCAGCTGAACAGGAACCAAAGAACTTCCCTGAAACTCTTCCCCTACACATTCCTCAACCTCTCTGCGAGAACTCTGCACTACCAACACCAAAGTAAGACACCAAAGCAGAAGAATGTGAGAGAAAATTACAGAACTGTCAACTTTTTCCTTTTGGTTCACTTATTTCACTCCTAGATATCTAACTTTTTAATGAGAATAATCATTAAATGCAGGTCTCATGAATAATTAACAGGAGAGAGCAGAACCTCAGCCAGAAGGGAGGACACTCAGGTTTGACTCATCTGCACTTCCAAGAGCTGCCAGACAGTTGCAGAGATTTATTTTATTAAGAGAAAGAAGATCAATGCCAAGTTCCCCCTGAAGTCCTGTTACCTGCAAAGAAAATCTAAAATTATTTAAATAAATTATGAGACTAATGCAAATACTCACCACCATATTGTAGGCATCAGGAACTTCAGTTTCAAACTGAAACTTTCCCCCTTGGTAATAGCCCTCATCTAGAAAAGGGAAAACAACAAGGCAAATAGTTAAATAAGAGAAAAACACCAAGATTAAAATAACAGCACAGGGTTATTACCATCAAACACTTCAGCTGGTTGCTGCCACCTAACCCAAGGAGTGTGTGAGTATTGTGTCCTCCTGCACTCCCAACATTTCTACAGCAGAAATTTCAAGTCAGGAGTGCCAACAATCCCAGAAAAATCCACCACCCTGACCACAGGAACAGGGATACCCAGCTGGAGGAACCTTGCACTCAACTTCTCACTGTGGGAAACAAATCCTGGCATGTGGCAGGCAGCACCACATCACTGACCCTTGGAATGAGCTGGAGAAATTCTGCAATTGCTAAAGCATTGCTAAACCCTGCTCCAAGATTTAGCATATCTTCCTAATTTTGTGCTTGCTAAAGCATTGCTAGATGCTGCTCCAGGACTGAGCACATCTTCCCAAACTTTGCTTCTAAAAGCATTGCTAAACCCTGCTCCAGGACTGAGCACATCTTCCCAAAGCACAAATGCTTTGTGCTTCTTAAAGCATTGCTAAATCCTGCTCTAGGACTGAGCACATCTTCCCAAACTTGTGCTTCTAAAGCATTGCTAAATCCTCTCCAGGACTGAGCACATATTCCCAAACCTGTGCTTCTAAAGCATTGCTAAACCCTGCTCCAGGACTGAGCACATCTTCCCAAACTTGTGCTTACCAATGCATTGCTAGATGCTGCTCCAAGACTGAGCACATCTTCCCAGATTTGTGCTTCTAAAGCATTGCTAAACCCTACTCCAAGACTGAGCACATCTTCCCAAACCTGTGCTGGCAATCCTGGTGAGGAGTACAATGATGTGTGCAAAGAGTTTCAGTGTATTTCAAGAAGGGCAAGCAGGCTGTTTCATTGGAATTATCTTACTGTGATGTATCTGCAAGGAACACACGTCTGCCTCTCTGCCAACCTCAGTACTGAATTATTAAAATGGCTAAATGTTCAAATATGACATATTAAAAGATCTACTTGTGTTTAAGCAGGGCTAAGAGAATGGGATAACAGACAGACTAAACTTTTAAATAGCTGTGCTTGGAAGCTGAAATGCTTGCAAGTGATCTGAAATGCACCTGGCATTGCCATTACTGAGGTTTTTCATTTAAAAAAGGAAACAGGTACCCAGCCCACACTGGGGGTTTGAGACATCTGAGGGATGCTCTGGCTCCAAGCACCCTGAGCACTCCAGCACCAGTGAAGGCCAGGAGGGCTGGTTACCATTATATGATGCAGCTTTTTTATATTTCTTAAACCAAAACTGCAAAGAAATGTTCTGTGAAACAATCCATAGCTTACAGAAAGACTAAGAAGAATTTTATTATTTTCTGGCTTGTTCCAAACCACAAAAAAAACCTCAATTGTCTACTGTAAGTCTTCAAAATCCTCCTTCAGGTTGCTGCCTCCTGATCTGCTTTTCAAATCCATTCTCCATTCCCACTCCAATTCAATTCTGAAGTGAGCTGGATTTATTAAGCAACTTTAGGCATGCTATGTTTACCAGGAAGTAAAGGGATGTGCACTGATTTTTATAGGAAAAAAGCAAGAGAAAAGCATTTCTCTTTTGTTGTTAAATATACAGGGACAAAGCTCAGCAAAGCAAGCCTTTACTGAAGAACAGGAAGTAAGAGGTGAGTTACACTGATAGACTTTGGTAAAACTGCTCCCTGTCAAATGTGTCTCAGAGTGAGACACTGCTCCAGAAAGGAACCCTTGGAAAATGGTCCAATGTCCCCAGGAGCTCTAACACCACATTTATCCAAGAGAACACAGACAGCTGACTGCACTTTATCCACCATCTAGCACTAGAATACATTTGAACCAAGTGTCAGGAATTACCACATTTCCAAGTACAAAAGTTCTTTTCCTTGGTGTCATTTCACTAGTTCCTTGATTGGCTGGACTTGGAGCAAAGCATGCAGCAGCTCTTCACATTCCACCCCTGCTCAAATGAAATAAATGCCTGCTGATGGATGTATCCATCTGTGGTTTGTGTCAAAGAAAATCCCCAGGTTTAATGAACACTCGCTGCAATGGCTGTCCAACAGAAACACTCAAGAACTTTCAGATCAAGTCTTCCTCCAAGACAATTCAAAATTCACCAGTGCCTCACATTAGAACTCATTTTATATTCTGGTTTTACCTTGTCACCAATCACTGATCAAAACCCACACTGGGTAAGCTACTTTCAAATAAGCAAGGACATATTTACACAATTAGGAGAGCAAGACATCTCTCCTCCCCTCTTTTATACAATTCTCCCTCTGTGTTCCTAAAGCAACAATCAAGCTACTCATTACCAGTCACTCAAATAAATATTAAAAATTCTGGAGAGCCTCACTAGCCATAAATCTTGCACTGCATTAATAAGATAATTCACAATGAAGTCATCTTTCAGCTTCAGCATCTCAAGTAAATACGTTCTCAGACTGAGAGAGAAATCCTCAATCTTTTAGGCATGGAAAAGTGGTGGGAAAAAAGTTCTGGCAGAGTGAACAGTGAGGAAAGAGCTATAAATAAACCCATCAAATGGAACAGCTTTAACACATAACTTAGGAAGTTGGCCACAGAGACTTTTGCTAAAAAGGGAGGATGTCTGAGCCACAGTTTTCCTCCTACTGCTTAAATTTATGTCTTCAAGCTGTATTAGAGCAAGCATCCCTCCCACTTCAGCCTCAAGCTTCATTACCAACAACCTGACTAATCTTAGCCTGTGTTTGTAGGGTGTTTTAAGGCCTGAAAGAGCTCTGGAAAACACTTAACCAAATGATTTCCTCACTTTAGAAGAAAATGCAAGATAATTAGGGCAGGCCACAAAGGATGCACTTTGGACAGCTGCTCCCTGAATCAGCCATGCTCACCAATATTTGTGGGCATTTCACCAGAAAACAGTGCCTTTATTAAACCCCTAGAGTGGCACTCAAATATCCACACCATGCCCAGACTAGTCCAACAGCCTGGGAACTGCAGGGAAATTGCATTTACTGCACTTACTCTTCTGGGTTTTTAGCTACCTAAAGTCACCTCCTTTATTTTTTTTCTCCAGGTCATTCCCATGTTTTAATCCTCAGCTTCCAATTTTGTGCTCCAAATACCAGTGCAGCAAGGCTGGATTCTAAACATCTCCTTATTTTCCCTAGATTTTCATCCAATATGATACTGGTGCAAAAAGAAGAACAGAGGCAGTGGTGGCACAAGGTTGTTTTTCAAAGGCAGAACAAACGTTTCAGATGACAAAAGGGAAGAGAAGCTTCAGACAGCAGAGAAAACCAGCAGTGTCTGCCTGGGGAACACAGAGTTTGTCCACTGCAGCAGAAAAATCCAAGTCTGAGCCATTTTCTATCCACTGATAATGCACTGCAGAAAGCTGGAGCATACAGAGATTGTAATTCCTTCAGTTATATGAAAAAAAAGCAGCCACCCTCATCAAGATTTTCTACAAAATCATTTTCAGTTAAAAACTTGCTGTCACCAGGATGATTTTGAGCTGAGAAAGGTTTTTGTGAGAGGTGCTGAGCAAGGGACCTGAAAGGATTTCTTCTTGGTGGTCAAGTTTATTTTCTTATTCAAATTAGTCTTTTTGTGAAAGCCTAAGGAAGCTTCTTTTACTGTCCTTTCAGGACCAGCCACATTCAAAATGACAGCAGGGAACAAAGTCAAGATTCATGCAATACTGTTCAGACAATACAAAAAGAGTTGGCTCAAGCTTTAGCCATAAAACTTCTGTGACAACCACTCTGCTGCCTCAAGGAAAACCAAGATTTAACATACACTAGAGAGAACTTCAGTACTGCAGAGAGACAAAAAACTACAAAGATTTGCTTGGTCTGTGCTGTGTTCTGCCTTTAGAGTGCTAAACTATGGCTGATCACGAGATTGTACACCTGAATTATGCACAGCTGAAAATAGATGTTTACTTGGGTCAGGCTGCAACTGCAGAGACTTCAGCTGTGCAGCTATATTTAGAGTAACAAAATGTTAATTAAGATCATCTCATTGGCAAGATCATTGGCACAAAACCCCAGCTCTGCATTCAACAGCTGGTTTCTGCCTGCAGCATCCTGCTGCACAGCAGAGAGCAGACAAAACAGTTCTTAGGATTTAGACACCTTGGAGGTGGGACAGCTTTTTTATACATTGCTCATCTGCACAGTGATGCTCTTATAAAGTCAGTTCCTTCCCAAAATATAATAAAGCAGCCTCATGTAAAGTGAAGGGCATTTGGTGCAAGCAGAATGAACACCCACCAAGGAAATATGAGCACAACTCCTACACAGAATGATAAGGCCAAAGTTCTAGATTAGTTCTTGGGTTTTTTTTAATTACACTGACAAGGGCAGCCTCTCTCATTTTTGCATCACAAAAGGGAGTCACATGAATGGACTTGTTAACAGAGACCACCCAAAATTTCTGCTGGAGGAAGAGCCAGTTGGTCCGGGCTAAGGAACAGCAACAGTGACACCTAGTGCTGCTCTGGTTCCAAAATACAGGATTACAGAAACGTCCCAGGAACTCAGTAAGTGCACAGCACAGCTGCTCCAGGTCAAACAGCAGCAGGAATGACACACCTCACCCGAATTCTGCTGGCAGAAAGCAGCTACAGAAAATGGGAACCGAGGAGAAGGAGCTGCAGGGGGACACTGACCCAGCACACCTAACACTGCCCACAGCAATGCTCTCATCTGAGCAGCTGCACAGCAACAAACACAAGTGCATGTCAAGTTTAAATAAACTTACATTCAAATTCATCCATAAAATACAACCCTTTATTCCAAAATGCAAATTTCAGGTGGCTATTAAGAAATTTACATGGAAATGATGATTTATGAAAATGCTTTTACTGATAGCAAGAGCTTCACAGGATTGTGCTGTGTTAATAAGAAAAAAATCTGATTTCACATATTTGAACAATCAAAGGCTCAGCGATTCCTCCTTGTTAAACATCTGCAGGCACACCTGGGATTGAGGTTTTCCAGCAGGGTTACATTGGTAACCTCTCTCTACACCCCTGCAGAACCAAGCAATCAGCACAGGGAACACACAACCTAACAGGGCTGCAATGCCAAAATAAATCAAGGTGGTTTGAAACTGGCTGAGAGGAGAAAAATTCTCAATTCAAGTAAGAAAAAAAAAATCTGAGTGTTTCCTACCCCTACTCATTTTTTAAGGCCTTTTTACTGGAATCTGGTTGTCAAAACTCAGCCCAGTTTCTCCATCTCTTGAATGAAATAATCACTATTGCAGCCAGACTTTCTTTGACTCAAGGCTTTATTGGAATTCCTCTTGGAATTACTTTCCTAAACACCAACACACACAGAAACAAAAGTTACATGTTGAAAAAAATTACCTGGGGTTACAGTTAGCTGAAAGTAATGGAGCTTGTTTGGGTCAGGAAAATTCACTTTACATGTACCTGTGAAGCAAAAGAATAATTTACATCAGAAATGAGCTCTCCACTGCTGGCTGCCACGAGGAGACAAGTCTATCATGGTTATTTTATCACCCCCATTATGCAGTCTTTAGCTTCTTAACCCATCAAGGTGGCTCTTCCTTTTCTGCAGCCAAGGAGTTAAACAGGATCATAGTTATAAATCCTATTTGCCTGAAAAAAACCTACCTAGAACTGTACACAAACCCTAGCAAAGCACTCACATTATAGTGACTGAAAACAGAACCTACACTGAAAAAAATTCACCTAAAATTACTCTCTGTAAATTCTCTATAACTGCCTTTATATCTCAAGTAAGATTCCAGATCTAAAATCATATTATCTTGCCTTTTTTTTGGGGGGGGGGGGAATATGGATCACTCTTAAAAAAATTGTTTTTGTGAGTGTTTTCACTTTTAACAAAGACATCAAGTTACATCTGGAAGTGAAAAAGTGCAGGTTGACTTCATGTTCCCCAAGAGCTGAGCTCTTTGCTCTGCCCCTAAATCAGAATCTCCTGTTTTCAAAATGAGAGAATAAAGAAAAAACAGGAGTGAGGCACTAATTGCACCCTTGAGTCCCAGGAACCTTTTGGGCACTTGATGAAAGTTTTGCTGCCACTCCACAGCAATTAAAAACTGGATGCAAATTATCAATACTCCTTCCAAAGGACACTAATGAGGGTCCAGCTCTCCACAGCCCCAGAAGAGGAAGCAACAGAGAAAAATCTGTTCAAGCCAGAGTGGTGGAGCTTTGCACAGTTACCAAATGCCATCAGCACTCACATTTCAGTCAAAATGTTCATTTCAATGGTCCTTCCCCCCTTAAAATGCATACTATTAAATGTTATACTCACAAGGTAAATTAGCTTCAAGGTCTGCAACTTCTGTTGAAAGAAAAAAGAGAAACAAAACCATTATTTATCCAAGCATAAAGCTCTTTTTCAAGTCCAAATTGGCAGATCTAATTTAAACCACCCCGTAAATCCAATTTTATTTAAGAATATAATTAAGCTGCAGTGGAAGTTTACCTTGAAATTTCTTTTTAAGCCACCCAATTCATTACTAAAAATGCTCATCTGCCCTACAGACATGTAAATGTATCCTCCTTTGATGGGGAGTTCAGCTCTGCCAAGGCTGAAGCACCAGGGCTGCTACCACACAGAGCACTGGCATTTCCAAAGCACAGATTTTGTTACTGATATTCACTGCTATTTCAGTTTAATTCTCCTTTTATTTATTTCCTGAGCTTAAAATTCATAAAGGAAAGGAAGCCCCCTAATTCTGTTCCACAGCCCCTAGGAAATGAAGTTTGGAGGGCATTCCTAAGCCTGCCAGTCACCTTCTCTGTAAGAACCCCTGGTTTTCTGTATTTTATTGAAATCTTAATTTCTTATGAACCACATGCACCAAGGTATCTCCCCTTTTACTTCTGAAGTCCTAGGAAATAAAATTGAGTATATTTTTGGCTTTTCCTGTGGTCTTATTTTCCACTTCTAACTTTGCTTTCCACAGACACAGCCCATTTCTTTGGGCTGACAATGTGCAAGATTTCAATACCAACTCTCAAAAACACACATCTGGAAAACTGTCACTCAAATTTCCTGGCACTGAATCCAAACTGATCTCATCACAACTCTCACCAACCCTCCAGACCTTCTCCTGCCATCCATGCTCACCAAACCTGGCATTTCTGTGCAGTGGAATGATGTTTATTGACTCCCTTGGCACACCCTGCACCTGCAGCCTACTACACCAAGAGAAAAAACCACCAAACCACACTTACCTAAACAATTCACAACTTCACTCTTTTAAAATCCCACACTTGCAGCCAGAGCTGATTTAACCAAAGCCAGGCACTGAAAGACAACACTGGAGCCCATACTTTGCTAAAGTACTGTCTTTATAGAACACACACACACATACAAATGTGATTTTAGCTGTAATCAAGGACTTTATTTCAATTTTCCCTTCATGGTTGATTAAAAAAACGTGACAACCACCGCCTGAAGGCTGCAGCTATGAAAACTTTTCCCAAGACTATTCCCTCACTCTTTTCTTTAAATTCACCAGCCTTTCATAGTGGCACACCAATCTCCACTGCAGTGCAAAGTTTAGGACCTGGTTCAATTATTTTCAAGTGCTGACTGCTTTCCTTTATTGCTTTCTGTGCTTGTGTGATGTTCACCTTAATGAATCCTGCCTGCCCTTTCCTGATCCCAAAAAAGGGACACATTTAAGGGCAGAGCAAGGGCTGAGTTGAGCAGTTTTACCTCCTGCAAGGTTCAGTAGAGAGTTTACAATCACCAGAGTTCCTTTGAAGTGTGAAAATTCCCTGTGATGTGTTCACACTCCTGTTTCTCACTGCCTTGGCACAAGAATGAGTGGTTTCTCTGGTGAACACATGAAAACAAAATGCTCACACCCAGCAGAAGGCAGCACTGTGCTCCTTCTCTGAAGGTGTGCAAACAGGTGGGAATGCTGTGCTAATAAACCCACACAGTAGTTTTGGAAACAAAGACAAATCACCCAAAATTGAGGTTTCTAATGAACTCTGCAACAAAGCACTGAAACTAAGAATGAAACAACCTCATGAAGCCAAAGCAGATAAAGATCTGCTCCAATAATCTGAATGTTTAAAGCACCATCAAGTAAGGCAAAGAAGTTACTATTAACTGTGCCATACGAACAAACACTGGTGATTCACCAATTAACAAGCACATTTAATAAACCAAAGCTCAGTGTTTGGGAGTTTTCCAAATGCTGAGTTTCTCTGGTGGTGACAGCAGGGACATTAGAACCATTTCTGTATGTTGCTGCTCACAAAGCAAACATCTGGACCAGAGCATTCAAGCTCCACAGAGATTCTGATGCTTTAACTCAGACATTTTCTGCATAAATCAATAGCTCTGGCATGAGCAGTCTGTAAGAAAACCCCCCTTGAGCAGGCTGCCAACCTATTTAACAGAGATTTGTAAACAAGCAAAGCATGGAAATGACAGAGCTCCAATGCACTGAACTGCCAAGAGCTCCAAAAGCTTCACTCAATTAAAGAACAAACCTTTTTCTAACCTATTTCCTCAACACAAATATTTTTCAACATATTAACTTTTATCACACAACACTACCATTACTTCTAACACCAATCACCTATATTTTTTCTCATGTAGTCCTACTACATCTTTCACAATTCTAATTCTCTAAGATATCCAGTTTTTTATAACCTTTAGATATATTCTTTTTATATTCTATATTATATATATATTCTATATTATATATTCTATATTATATATTCTATATAATATATTCTATATTCTATATATTATATATATTATATTCTATATTATATTTTTAATATTATATAACCTATATATATACTTATTTTTTTATAATCTTTTTTATTTACATTCTGCTTTGACCCAAAGGTGTAGGGGAAAAGTAAATTATCAGAATGGCTGTGGATAGATGCCATTTATCACTGACCAGAACATTTCTTTCCTACATAAAAGCATCTCCTGTCTGTGGTGC
The DNA here is from genome assembly GCA_039654755.1 of Calcarius lapponicus. Classification (NCBI taxonomy): domain Eukaryota; kingdom Metazoa; phylum Chordata; class Aves; order Passeriformes; family Fringillidae; genus Calcarius; species Calcarius lapponicus. The sequence continues at coordinate 28,281,102 of CM077470.1, forward strand.
AATATGTCACTGTTGCAGTCATTTAAAAGACCATATTTTAAAACTTGTTAAAACATTATTTCTATTTCAGTCTCTTTCTCAAGAATATCATCTCTATTCCACAGCCTTCCTAAGTCAACACACCTTATCTCAGTGTTTACATATATACAAATATATAAGATAGTACATACAAATATACAATACTGTATAAACTTGAAAGTTTTAAAAACTCTTTACAAATCCATTTCCCACACAAACCAAGTTTTTCTGAGCTCCTCTTTCAAGAAATGACTGTCACTACAGCTGAACAGTGAAGAAAATTCACTCTGAGTACTTTTCATGGGCATTTTGTGGAGAACCTGCATCTGTGTCTCAATTGACAGCATTAAGATGAGGAGACAACCAGAAAACCCAAGTGGTAGGAAATTCCAAGCACTCCATCTGTTCCCAAAACCTGCTGTGACCTGCTGCAGGAGCAGCCCAAGGGCAGGTGGACATCCAGAATCCTGCTCTTGACCCACTACACACCTGCTTGAACAGTTCCAGATCTACTTTAAAACATTAAAAAAGCTGTCACTGTAGTATTTTCTAAAAAATCCTCTTTGCCCAGGATTTCTCTCCTGGGAAGCTGAGAAGCCTCAGAGAAAAAGGAAAAGAATATTAGCTCATTGCTTCTCCTGTGTTCTGCTGCTTTGGAATGGGGTTTGGAGATTGTTTCATTGGTTTCATGTGAATTATTTTAACTCAATGACCAACCACAGTCAGGCTGTGTCAGACTCTGGAGAGTCACAAGTTTTCAGTATCTTGTTAAGCCTTCTGCAAGTATCCTTTCTGTATTCTTAAGTATAGTTTAGTAGAGCATTCTTAAATATAATATATATCATCAAATAATAAATGAACCTTCTAAGAACACGGAGTCAGATTAATCTTTCCTTCCAACGACAGGGACTCCACAAAATACCACAAAAGGTGAGGCTTAAACTTAAACCCAGCACAAACACTGCAAGAGCAAACAGATTGTGGCTCAGCTTTTCTTTCTTCCACACAGCTCCTGAGCTGCTCCTAAGCCTAACAAGCAGCCAGAGTTATTTATAAATGATTTCACAAACAATAACTCTCCCTACCCCTGACAGTTCTCCAGACAGAAATAGGAGCCCTCCTGCTATGTGTACAAGGTTTATGAATGCTCAGTGCACACACCACAACCCCACTGCTCTGCTCTCTCACCCAAAGTCAGAATTTAGCAGTGCTTTTGTTTACTAAGCCTTCCAAAAACTCAGACTCTCTGCTTCATTTTGGAGCTGCAGTTTGGCTTAAAGTACACCAAATAAAAGCTTTATTTCCTCAAGTGACCATTCTCACCCACAGCAGTATTACTTCTCTGGTTTTGTTCAAAAAGCCCCCTCTCCTGTTTAGGTCCCTCTTTCATTTACTCCTTTAAGACTTCCAGAGATGAAGATTAAATACTTGATATTAATAAAAATTCCATTTTCTACGTACTAATTCTAATACTCTTATTAATTCTAGAAATGCTGTTTGCCTCCTAATCCTTATCCACTTATCTTTACAGCATTCCTTACTTAGCTCCTCTGAACTATACAGACCAGTATAAGAATAAAAGTATTTTCTTCCCTCTCAACTTTCCTCACCTGTTTTTGTGAGGAGGGATATTATTATTTTTAAAGGCTTGAAGAAAGCAAATAAATGGTTTCCCTCCTTTTTAGTTACAATGGATATTCACCTCACTTTCATCATCAGTTTCCCACTTCCATTCTCTCAGGCTTAAAATATAAAATATATTCTGGTTACAGAAATATAGTGGTAAAAGCCACAGATATTAAAGACAACCAAGGAATAAACCTTGTTAAGTCATTTTCACACATATTATTTCAAGTTGCCACAATCAAACCAAGCATATAAATGTGATAATATAAATATAAAAGTGTAATGTAAAAGTGAATGAAGAAGTTTCTGTGCACTACCAAAAATGCAGTGTAAGGGACAACACTTGTGATCCATGGGCTGCTGCTGCCATCCTGGATGCTCTCTATCTTCAATTCCATTTAGCAGTCACCTTCATTATACAATATTAATCTTGGGCTTGTCCTCAGCCCTTTTTAAATTTCAGAAAGGATTTGCCTTTCAAGCTCAGCACTGCATGCTCACCATGAGGAGCAGTCATGTGGCCCCTGCTCCCAGCTTAATGCAGTTCCCCTTAGAGAGGAACAGGACATTAAAAATTAGCTCTGCAGCATAGAACAAAATGAAAGCTGCTGAAGCAATTGTACTGCTTGCTCTATTTTAATTTGGGTACTAGGCTTACAGAATTAGGGCCTAACTCTCTACTGAGCCTAGATGGAAATGCAGTGCAAACAGGTGAACAGATGAGTCACACAGAATTCTGAATAAAGCTGAGCTTTACTAGGCCCTCTCTACAGCTGGAAAAGAATTTCCAAATGACTCAGAGTTACTTCCCTAGATATAAAACTTTACTGATAGAGAGATTTCTATTCATAATACATCCATAAAATAACCCAAGTGTCCTGAGACATGACTGATATCTCAATCTGTGACAATGCTGGATAGAAGCAGTCACAGGAACAACTTAAGGAAAAACCAACATAGGGCACCAGTATTTTAAGAGCAGCTTTTCCCCAAAAGTGGAACAAAGCCTGTTTAATGTGCATCCACCAATAAATTCAAGGTCAGTGCCTGACACCATTATTTCAAACACCAACTGAGATGTTTCTTCACATCCATAGTGCAAAGAGTTATCATACCTAAATCAGCACTTGTTTTTCCTATTTTCAGTTGGTCTATCCCAAGTCTTTAAAAATTTGTAAGCATCACCTACACTTGTCAGTGGCTGGGGTCCTGGTCATCACCTCAATCAAAACAGAACTGATCTATTGACCAGGCAGAGGACAAGCACAGCTGAGGGCTGCAGGGCTACCAGTGTGACAACACATCCTTAGAGACCTGTACTGGACTCCCTATCAGCACAAACAAGGCTGTCTGCAATTTACCTCCAGAAAAAAACCCAAACCAGACACTGTCTGTGTCTGGCCAACACCCTCAGCAAAGCTGGCAGACATCTGTCTGTCTGCAGGATTTATTACATGATCCCCCATTTACTGTGGAGCAGGGATAGGGCAGTGCTGCTTCACCACTGGCAGAACACTCTGGGCCTTTTCTCATCTCCTCCTCCTCCCCTGCTGAAGGCCAGGATTTCTCTTCTTTTATGCAGGAGAGATTATTTTCTGATTTTTGACCTGATAGAGCTCTTCCCCTGTTCTGCCACTGTCATCTGTTTGTAACTCCAGCCAAAACGTGCACCAGTGACAACTTCTACTTACAGCTGCTCTTCCAGGCTCCTGCTGCCTTTGGGACGCAGTGCAACACCTCAGTTCAGCCCTGACAGTTCCAGAAACAAGCAGTGAAAGCATTGGTGCTGCTCCAGCTGCAGCAGCATCCCTGCTGGGTGCACACCTTGAGCAGGCTCTGCACTCCCGCCCAAACTCATTCCTGCAATCTTTACAAGACCTAGAAACACCTTCAGCATCACAAGTTCACTCAAGTCTCAGTGCTGCTACAGCTGATCTGTCTCCAAGTGCTGAAGCAAATTCTAGAAACTTTTGTAAACGAATGGTTGACATTTAGCTTGAGCAGCTTAAAACAGAACATCCCCCAAAAATCATTTCCCACTACATTTCCCTGTCACTTTCAGCAGTTACACTGGAATGATCTGCTTCTCCTGTCAGTCCCATGTCACCCAGAAATCACGCTCAGCACACAGACAGCTGCTCCCACAGCCCTTCTGGGAGAGCACCATGATTGTGGTGCTGCACCCTCCCTCCCAACCTCTGGCCTGCTCTGCAATCCCAGCAATTCCTATCAGGCCCTGGCCTTTGCACAAGAGCTGTGGTGAATGAAGCATTCCTGAACTGCACCAGGAACTCCTGCTGCCTGGACAAGGTGGGAGATGGGAGAAGGAATAATCAGTCACTCCCTGATGGCTTTGGAGCATTCCTTACCTGAATTACAGCCTGACTGAAATGGCAGCACTCCCACTTGAATTTCAGAAAATTCCAGTCATTCCAAAAAGGGATTAACAGGATTATTTAATTGATTCTGGGAGGGAATTTTTTAATATGTCTTCTCATGTATACATACATTTCCATACATGTGTGGGTTATCTTTGCACATCTGTGTGTATATGTATCTATATATATCTTTGTGTATGTGTGTGCATTGACCTGAACACACAATAAAACTGTATATATCTTACTATCTTAAATCTATATTATGTTTATGGCTGATTAATAATTAATTTAACACTCAGGTGCTTTTATGATTAAGTTCTGCTAAATCTTTTAGACATAACTGTTGAGCTCAAGCCTGAGACTGGATCCAGTTGCACTGAGACTCCTCCCTGAGGAGTTTAGAAAGGAAGGAATTTCACTCTGAACTTCCTGACTCAAAAGTTACCTTTTTCCCTTTCCTCTTTTCATTCCAGCCTCTGCATGTATCACTCTAAACTGACTCTAATTTGATTTCCCTTTACGTGCATTACCCATGCAGTAAGCAGGATGCTTACCAACCTTTGTTGTGCTTTTGCAAATTTCTGTTGAGGCACATTTTCACCAGTGCCTTTGATGGTGACTCTTTAAGTGACCTACACCACTCATTTCACAGCAGGGATGCAACTTCCATGCACGATCAGACCAGGATCCAGCACTCAATGCTTGTTTAGAACCATGTGAGCACTGACCTGATTTTAACATTTCTCAGTCTGGGACTCATTCAATACTTAGTTTGAACTCAGTTAGTTTAAATACTTAGTTTTACTTATTTTTTTAAAAATACTCAGTTTTATTTAAATAGCTGCTTTGCTGTCACAGCCACAGCAAATACAATGTCAATACAAATTTTCTACAGATTACATTCTTTTCCTCCCCTGCACACTTGGGTATGGTTTTGAAAAACATGACTGCCATAAGAATAGAGTAAATTTTCTTTGCCCCCTCACATAAAGAGTATTTATTTCACACTGCTATCTCCCCCTCAAGTGTATACCTGTGGGTTAGGGAAAATATCAGATTATATATATTTAGTAATTTGGCTTTGTACTTAGCCTGGTTAAAGAGCTTATTTCTCCTGCCTGAATCATTCCCCCTCAGAACTGAAGTTAAATGAGGAATTCCAAATTGGAACTGTAAGAGTGATCACAATCATGACTTGAAGCATGTAAAACTTCCCTGTCCTTAAAACAATACAGGGAGAAAATTGACTCTAAATTGACTCTAATTTGATTTTGCTTTACATGCATTACCTATGCAGTAAGCAGGATGCTTACCAACCTTTGTTGTGCTTTTGCAAATTTCTATTAAGGCACATGTTCAGCAATGCCTTTGATGGTGACTCTTTAAGTAACTTCCAGGGCACTGAGGCAGCAGTGTTTGCAGTGACACCTTGCTCCAGATATCTGACACAATTTACCCTCATTCAGAAAAAAAACATATCCAGTGCTAGTTAGGCAGTATCAGCCAGGCAATTACAGCCATGTCAGCCTCAAATCATCCTGAAACAAGAACAGGAAACGTGGATTTCCTCTGAACTGGCATGAATCCCAACAGTGGCAGCTTACACACCAACAGCAGAGTATTTCCTACTGGTCATTTTCAGCAGAAACTTCAAACTAAACAACACATGCCTTTGCCACTAACATTCAGCTATTACCAGAGGGACTGAACTTGACTTTAAATCCACAGTAACTGCGAGCTGTCAGCATCTATGGATTTTTAAATATAATATTATCTATGCCACAAAAAAAATTAAGTGCAGGAAAGAGCTGTCCCTGATTTAACAATAAAATAGTTTAACTATTGTCTCATTAACTACCCCATTTACCCACAACTGCTTTTTAAAAACTTTTTTAAGTATGCTGCCTCTGACCTGTGCCATTAAAACCCCCAAAACACTGTTGTGACTTTCAGGATGTTTTTTTCTGTGGCAGGCAGTTATGGTTTTGCTCAAAAACCACCTTCATACTAAGAGGAATATACTTCTGTTGACATTCTCCTCCTCTACATTCAGTGCCACTCATGTGGCAGTTTTTTATCATGTTTTAATTGAAGATGGACTAATTTCCAACAGAGTAAGGGGGACTAATTTCCAACAGAGTAAGGGGGACACTCATTTTGATTGAATAATGAAAATCAAAACAAGTGTCCTGTTGTCATCACAATGGGTCCCTGGCCAGGTAATAATTGCCATAGACTCCATGTATTTCAGAGGGCTAATAATAATTTTCTTTATTAATAAACCCATTGCTTTTTTAGACCCAAGTTCACTACAGGTGGACCTAATTGGTCCTTCAATTAAACCACCATCACCACTGGCCAATTAAGAAACCACCCTTTGGTAAGGAAATCTCCATAACACATTCCACATGTTCACAAACATCAGGAGCAGCAGCTTAAGACAAGAAACGTTTATAATACTTTTCTTTGAGCTTTTCACAGCCTTTCTCAGAACGATACCACGGAAAGTTGTCTCTTTGCGACCAGAGAGCTGCTGCAAAACCATACAGATAATTTCAACAACACCTGTGGGAACTTCTAGGCAATGTAGTGCTGTTTATAGCACCACAGGCAAAAGCAGTAAAGCCCAGCACGTTTCCCTGCAATGTCTCACCTTTAACCAGTAACTTGTCCCGCACAGACACCCTGCGAGTGGAGTCGGACGCTGCGCTGGGCGCTCGGGGGCCTCTGACGCCATCATCCCGCTTCAGCTTGCTTGCCAGAGTTAGCATCACTGCTGCTTCCCACCTGGAACACAGCACGGGGCAGGGACAGTCACCTGGGGCAGGGGCAAAACACCTCAGGGCTGCTGGCAAGCCCTAAGTTTGGCTTTTGTATTTTCCAGATTCTCTGCGGCTTTAGCGCGTAACTCTGAGCTGCATATTAAGTGTTAGCAAGCTCTCTTCACAGGGTAGGCAGACAGAACAATCCTTTTCCAGCTTGTCCAAGTGATAGTAAAAGATCTTAGAATGACAAAATTCAGGGAGCTAGAAAGAAAGTTAGGCTTGGTAAGCCCTGGGAAACGTTAGGCCTGGTGTTCCCTAGATCCTGTGTAATCAGTACATGAGAAATGATTGTTCGATGCAATGATTGTTCAGTAATTAGATGCAATTATTGTTAAGTCATAAGAAGAATCATGTTAGGGGTTTGAGGGGGATCAGGAGAAAGCCATGCTTGGATGAAATCAATGTATACAATAGAAGAATGCAAGTTTGATGATTAATATGTAAGTTACCTAATGATAGAATATAAAACGTGTTCATGCCAAACCCATGGCGGGTCAGGTTTGGGTTTGTCTACCCCAGACACCCAGAGCTCTCTCCAAAAAAAGCACCTGCAAAAAATCATTCTGTGATTATGTGTTCCTGAACACTAACACAAGGACAACTGTTACAAGCTCCAGGCCCAAAAAGTATAAACAATGGTGAGCTGAAAGAGAGAAAATCAAGGAGGATGGGACTGCATAGCCTAAAGCTGTAATTGGACAATTAACTCCAATATGCAAATGGATCAGAACTTATAAAACTTATTAATTAAACTACACGCTTGTAATCTTAGTGTTATTAATTAATTTTGGAAACTTTTTCTATGGTCTTAGGTGAAATATAGTATTTTTGGGCCTGTGCCCTTCAGCACAGAAAGTTTAAAATTCTCAGTATCGAGGATTCCAACACGACCAGGTGTCCATTTTGTGACCATTTGGGTCCATCCTGGGCGCAGCCCTGGCTGGGCTCTTGTGCTGCCCAAGGTGGATCCATTGAGGAAATCCTTTTAATAAATCTCAGCTTTATTCTTTAACTCTGCTGCAGGTCAGAGCTGAATAAGGAGTGCAGGCCCATGAGAAGGCAGGTAACAGGTGGATGAAGGTGGGGATGGCTCAGCACCTGAGGAATGAGCTTGTTTGGGCTGAGGTGCCAAGAGGAAATTCAGTTTTCTGCAGAGAGGTCAGGCTTACATCAGTGTTCACAACCCCATCTCACTGCCTGAGTTCCTCAAAAAAAGAGCTGTGAAAATTACCCCCCCACAGGACAACACTCCCAGCTGCCTTCTGGCTGGCCAAAAGGGGAAAAGAACAAAAAGGAGAAAGGGGAGGGATTCCTGGAACAACAAGTGAGCTTTGAGACAGCTCCCAGGGCACAGGAAAGGGACTGAGGCTGCAAACTGCAATCAGCTGCACGTCTCACAGGGCAAAACCACAAAAACCTGACACACAGAGACCAAATAAGTGAAATGAAGAGATGCTTCTGCCGTGCCAGCCATGCACTCTAGAAAATAACCACCCTGATGAATTAATTACAGTGAAAGGTGGTCACAATGCCAAAGTCACGAAGCCAAAACATCCAATCTGTCACGGCTTCATTTGTTTTGACGCTGCTCCCAGTTGAAGGCAACTCCCCCTCCTTGAATATTTTGGCTAAAACCAACACAATGCTGGCAAAACCCAAACCCTTCAGGCCCCCCAACAGCTAAAATAGGGGCTACAGCTACTGCTTATTCTTTACATCATATTAATTAACTCAAATCAAGGGGGAAAAATGCAAAAAGCCAGGGTATAATCTTTACGTGGAAGTTGAGAAGAGCTTAACAGAAAAGAGAGCAACAAAGCTAAAAAAAAAAAAAGGAAATAATATATTTCACAGCAGTCCCTAACAGCAGGAAACTCTGGTGAGATCTACACGAAGGTCAAGCTCCCTGACGCTGACAAGTGATGTGTGCGTCAGCTTCAAGATGTTTAAAACCAAAAGTATAGTGCGGGGTGAATGTAAAATCCAGCTGGCTGAACCGAAACAAACTGCAGGGAGGGAGAAAGAATAAACAGAACAAAACAGTCAATTTTTCCCCGGAGAAGGAAAAACAAGAGCTGCTTCAAAAAAAAATGAGAAAAAAAAAAAAACGGGGAGTAGGGGGTCTGAAAAGTAATGAACGCGGCCATAAATTAAAACAAAAGACGAAAAAAACACCACTGAAAAAAATACCTGTAAGCTGCAGACCAGCTGTTCCCTCAAAAATACCCCCATCTTTTAGGCGCTGATTTCAAATAAATTCAACTTCGATAGGCATTAAATGCCTAAATACATTTACAACTTGTCCTGAACAACCAAGAAACCCAAGAGGAGCATAATCAGTCTGGAAAATAAATTATTCGCTTCGGCTGCATCCCAAATTTCAGTGAAACCCAGCAAGAAAGCACTCTCAAATCGCAGGTAAAGCTTTGCAGAGGAGGAAGGGAGAGGTGCGGTGCTTATTTCTAAGGAAGGGAAGAAAAGTCCGGGGAATTCTGCAGCTCCCCGGAGCCGGGGCAAGGCACGGGGCTGTGGGGCCGGGGGACCCCGCCGGGAGCGAGGCCTGGCGGGCCGGCAGATGTGGGGACAGCGGGAGCGGCCAGGCCCGAGCCGGGGGCTGAGGGAAGGGGGACAGCCCACACGTACCTGAGCGAGGCGTCAGGGCCCGGCAGCCGCGGCCAACACCATCCCCGGCGCCGGCCCGGGGCAGCGGCGGCGGCGGCGGCTCCTCCTTCCTCCGCTTCCTCCTCCTCCCTCAGCCGAGATCTCGCGAGAGCGCAGGCGGGGCAGGCCAGTGCCCCCGCCGCAATCTCGCGAGAGTTTGGCGGGGCGGCGGGGAGGCCGTTAGCCGCCGGGAGGGCGGCGCCATGTTGGGGCAGCCGCTGAGGGGCCCCTCAGGAAGCGCCGCCATATTGGGGCGCTCGCTCAGGGGCATCGCAGTGCCTGAGGGGAGCTGATATCGTTGGAATCAGGTGTCCCCAGGCCGAATTTTATCACTTTTTCTAAAGGAAATCACAGAATCCTTAAGGTTAGGAAAGATCTCTGAGATCACCGAGTCCAGCCTTTGACGGATCTTCACTGAGTGCCCCGTCCTTGAACACCTCCTCGTTCCTCGTATAAGGAACAAGTCATTCCTTAAACACCCCCAGGGATGGCGATCCCACCACCTTCCTGGCGAGCCGTTTCCAATAAATTCCATTATTTTCCTGTCCCCTCACACTGCTGTGGAAAGGGAGGTGAATCAGCTGTGATATAAATTAATGCTGAGTCTACGGCAAATAGGAACATGCCGAGAGGCAGAAAAAGCAGTGATTGTGTGAAAAACGCCAATTACTTGTTTTTAAAATTTTAAAAGTTTAATAGTAATAAAATGGTTATAAAAATAGTAATACAATTATTAGAGTAATAATAATTGGGACAATCTGAATTAGGACAATATGAGACAATAGAAACAAAGAGTTATGGACAGTCTGGGTACCTTTTTCTGGGCAGCATAAACCCGTAAAAAGACCCACGTTAACAGAGGATTAACCCTTAAAAACAATAACCTGTTGCATATTCATACACCTCATACATGGTGCATAAATTCCATTCAAACACAGGATTCTGTCTGGTCATCGTCCACTTCTTCCTCACAAGCTTTCTTTTGATAATAGGGCAATAAATTCTCTTTCTCTGAAAGATTTGTGTGTCCTGTGGCTGCTATCTCAGTGCGAATCCTTTCTTTTAGAAAAAAAGTATCCTACATAGCATAGTTTCTATTTTAACATTATGTTTTAACCTAAAACTATATTTACCACACTACTTAAGAGAATTAGCACAGCATTACTTTCTAACACAGCACATATAATATTCATTTCAATATTTGCAAAAAGCCAATCATAAAATACGCATTTTTCACAGATTGTCAGGGTGACTTAAGGAGCAGAGCTTAGCCAGGCTGCAGCATCTGCCTTGGTTAAGGCAAATCTACTATTAATTAAATCTAATTAATCTACTAATCTACCCAAATTACTCTCCTATTTCTACATTCCAGCAGCAGATGAGTGGGAGACTGCTGAATCAGATGGAATAGTCAGTCAATATGTCAATAAGATCAATATGCAAGTCAATTGTGAGAATCACAACTCACTATTTAAATTTTTTATAGAAGTTTATTAAGGAATAAAAGGGATAAAATCCAGTGCTGGGGTGCTTGGCTATTGGCCAAAATAAAAAAAAAAAATAAAAACTTAAACCACATTCTCTACATACTGTTAGACATGCATATTCATAAGAGTTTATACATATTCAAACATGCCTTTGAGTTTAGATGTTCTTTTGCTTGGTTTTAACCTTTGACTTGTGTTCATGCTATCTTGTAGATTAAATGAATATATTTTATTTCTTCTTGTGGTTCCATTCTGTTGTATTTTCACTCCCTGATAATGTAGGTTAATAAATTCTTTTACTTGGCGCTCTGGTTTCTGTTTCTGTTATCTTGTCTTTCAGATAAGATAGTCCCTAATGTGGGAAATCACTTAATTATTTTACACCATTTTCTGAGCTGGTTACATGTAAAAAGCATTTTAACATTTCACAGTCCATTATGCTACAGTCTAAGATAGTGTATATTACACTACTATTTATAAAAAGCTAGACATAAATGACAGATTACACTACATCAGAAGCAGTAATTACAAATTGCACTAGATCAGAATTTTTGTGGTCAATAATAACTTGCAAAAGGTAATACATAAATGTGAAAGCCAATAACTATATTTGTTATTTGTAACATCAATCAAATAGAAATATCAATCATATAGAAGCACAAGTCCATCTGATGGAATCTGTGTAAAAAATGATCATAAGAGTGTGTTTAGTAATAGAGAGTGAATACTTAGGTGTCGTAACTAGACTGCCCAAAAACTAGAGAAATTTTCACAATTCTGTTAAAGCTGTAAATCAGGTGCATAAAATTCAGTTCTTCCAATAAATAAGGGAGCCAAAACTTAGCCATGAAAGCAGCACCCAGCTCAGAAGGCAGAGCTGGAAACATGGGAATTTTGGCAGACAGCTACTGAAATAAATATTCACTGCATCCTAAACATTGACTGCAGTGATACCACTGCCCCTTCCCCAAAACCAAACTGGCACTGAGCTCACTGAAATCCAGTTAAACCAGCACAGAGCTGCTGCTTAGAGCCCTTTCCTCCCTCCTTGGGATCCACGTATTGCTTGGATAACCCAGCTTTGGACAGAAACGTCCTGGAAAGCTCCTCCTCCCACCGATGCTGGCTGTAGGTAGGGAATCCCAGAGAGGGATTTCTCGCAAGCCTTCAGAAGCCAGGGGCGAAATCGGGAGCAGGGTCGAGAGGTCGTGGCCACATTTCTCTTCGCAGAGAAAAGATGGCATCCCCTCGTGGCATCTGCCTGCTGGGAGCCCGAGCTCACAGAGCAGAGCGTTCCCGCAGCCCTGACATTCCTGCGGGCTTTTGGGGGGAACCAGTTAAGCCGAACCCCACATTCCATGGGGAATTCCAGCCGCACCCTCGGGGCTCTCCCCGCCCTCGGGAGGCGTTTCCCTCCGATGGGTTTTCATTGCCCCGGGCGCTGCTCCTGGCATTTGGTGGCAGCGCACGGGCAGCGCCTGGGGCGCGGCCGAGTGACAGAATCTGTGAAAGCTCTCCAGAAAACCCAACATCGTGGCATTTTTCCTCTCCCCACCCCCAAAATAAACGCAACGAGGTTCCTTTTGGGTGATACCTATGCTGCGGTATTGCAGAAAAGCATACTAAAAATACGTGATGGCAGCTAATCTTCTTATGGTAATTTAGTTAACTAATTCAGTTTTCATAATAAATAGCTTATAAGAAAATAACTCACACAGGCAAGTATGCAGAATATACTCTTTAATAAATAGCAGGTAAAAAAATAGATCTCCTTAAAAACATTTTAAGAACCAGAAAATACCTTATAAATACGCATAGTCACGTTCTTTCGGGAAGGGCATTATCCCGAGACAATAATTTAAAAGACCGTAAAAAAAATAAAATAAAATAAAGAAAAAAAATATTTCCTCAGTTCGCGTAAGTGAGAAGAAAGGTTAAATAGGTGAAATAGGTGAAATAGGAAGTAACAGCGCGGCGCAGTGGTTTTGTCCCGGTTCTCGGGGCATCCCTGAGAGGCGGCGCTGCGGGCTGGCTCCGAGGGCACTTGAGCAGCTCAGCACCGCAGCACCTGAGCAGTTCATCACTTCAGCACTTGTCCTGCAGGGCAGCGCAGCGCAGGTTGTCCAGCACCTGCAGGACGAACGGGATGGTGGTGGCCCTGAGGCACTCCGTGCTCTCCTGCGGGGCGAGATGGGCAGGGTCAGCTCTGCAGCGGCGGCTGTTGATCCGCCGAGAGCCCGCAGAACCCCGCCGGCCTGACTTACCGCTCGCATGGCGTTGTGCACCTTGTGCAGCCAGTGCCGCAGCCTGCCCGAGGGCTGGTGCGAAGGATCCACCTGCAAAGAGAGCGGCCGGGTCAGCAGCGGCCCCAGAGCGCAGAGGCGGCCGGGCAGGGCTCGGGGGAGGCACTCACACAGCCCAGCACGGCCTCCCGGGCGCTCCTGAAGAAGTGCAGGGGCTCCCGGCACAGCTCGGCAAAGGCGGGGGCAGCGGGCAGCCCCAGCACGGCAGTGGTGAGGTTCAGCTCGGCCGCCACCAGCAGCGCTCGGTCGGACAGCTGTGGGGGAGAATCCTGGTTAGGGACCCCAATAGGAGCATTGGGGTCTCGCAGACCTGCCCGGGGGTGCGGGTGGAGGTGGAAGCGGCAGACAGGAGAGCTGTGCCCCCTTCTCCCAGCATCACCTCGCTCTTACCGGCAGGTTCACTGCGTTCCATTTCCGGTGGAAGAGGTTGGTGTTGCATTTGTGGGGGGTCACCTGCAGGCATAAACCAAGAGAGAGACTGAAAAACTCTCATCGTGACTCCTGGCTACGTTGGACAACCCCAGCCAGCCTTCAGGGCTCTGAAACTGTGGGAATGCTAGTTATTAGAAGCTGGAAAAGTACTGTGTTTAGCCTTCTGATCTGAGTTCTTGCACCTGCGAAAATACTGTGTCCTTGGACATCTCTAAATGTGATAACAAAGAGTCAGAGAGACGTGGGAAAGTGGAATGCAAGACTAAAAAAATGAAGAAGAGTTGATGTTTAGCTTAACGAATAGAATGCTTAGGTTACAGAATATGTATAAGCTTATTAACACTATTATAAAAGTATGTAACCTGATCAATAAATTAGAGACTAATGATCATCACCCCTAAGATGTGCACGTCTCTCCTTCGCCTCCTCAAATGGTGACCCTTCCTTAAATGGAGTTTTTCCTTAAATATAGTATTCTCCTTAAATAGTGATTTTCTTTTAACATGAAACCAGCACTAAATTTGGCCAAGCATCCTTCATGTCCCCAAACACCCTTGGAAAACATCTTGCTCATCCCCCAAACTGCTGCAGAAAACATGCACCTTGTCACTCAGGTCTTGAATTCAGCATCCCCTCTGCCTTGCCCCCTGCCAGCCCACAGCCCCCTGTTGCCAGCAGTACTCACCTTAAACCCTTGTCTCATCCTGTCCACAGCCTGGCGCTGCTCAGGTGCAATGCTCTGGTACTGGGACAGCCTGCAGCCCTTCCCCGGGGCGTCGTGGGGAAAGGCAGCCCCCAGGCTGACCCCCAGCACCAACACGAGCAGTGGGGCGAGGCTGAGGTGCAACATTTTGGCGAGGAAAGCTTGACTGCCGGCCATGGAGTACGGTGGGGTGAGGAGGCTGAGATGCAGGATGCCAGAGAGGATGAACCTGAGGACTCCGGACAGGATCCGCTGAATTCCAGACGCAGAGGTGCCTGACAGGTGCTCCAGGTGGCTTGTTCAGGCGAGGAGCTGCTGAGCTGCTGGCTGTCCCGGGGAGCTGCTTTGCCTTGCTCACTGTGGCTGCCTTGCTGCTCCATCTCCAGCTTTTTATTCCTGCCTGGTGCTTTCATCTTGGCAGGAAAACCCAGGGCTGGTGCAGCTGGAAACAAGAAAATGAAAGTGGTGCAGGGAATCTCCCCTCCTCCCTCTTACCTGCCCTGCTGCCTCCAGCCCTGCCTGCTCTGCCTCAGCCCGGGATGCCGGGGGATGCTGGGGCTGGGGCTGGCAGGTGGGGGGACACCAGCATGACCCAGCCCCACCCTGAGCTGAAAGCTGTGGGAGGCACCTGGGAACAACAGGTTCACGGGGACAGCAGGGTTTTGGTGCCTCCTGAGTGAGAGCAGGAGTTCAGGCCTCAGTTTCTCTGTGGGAAAGGCCATGGTGGGTTGGGGCCATAAGCAGCAGCCAGGAGTGGGCACTGCACTGTCCAGGCTGCAGGTGTGAGCTTTTATGGCTGTGTTATCTGAGGGACAAGGTTCACCACTAAAGCAAGGAAACAGGTGAAAGCAGAAGCACTTTCACCTGAAGTTTTCCAGATGGGACACAGAGCTGTGGAGGGAGATGAAAATGAGTAGGGCTGCCACTGGAGCTGGCTGGGGTTTCCTCCCTGTCCAGCCTGGAGGCACAAACAGGGTGTATGGACACCCCTCTGCTGACAGCTGGAATCTACCTCTCAGCAAACTGTCCCTGCATCAAGGGAACCTCCTGTGGTCACTGCTGAGTTTCTAGTCTCATGAATTCATCAAGCATTAAATATAAAAAAACAGGGCAATTCCTGCATCTAAGAAGCAGGAACAGTAAGAAAGTAAAAGGCATAAATGCACTTGGCAGGGCCTTACACGATGACCACAGAACACTCCAGGAGGACCCAATTTTTAATGTTCATATTTAGAACCAAAGTGCTGATTTCAAAGAGTCCGAGAAAAGGAGAAAAGTTCTTGTGGAAGCATGTGGAAAGGTACACCTGTGGGTGAGCAGAGTGGCATGGATGTGCTCATGGAGGTGGGCTGGGATGTCTCAACATCATCCAGCCCAACCCTTGCTGTGGCAGGATCAGCTGGCACAGGCTGCCCAGGACAGTGGCCAAGGATGGAGCAGACACTTCACAGTCTCTGTTTTTCTTGTGTTCAGATGGACTTTCCCTGGCTCTCACAGCACCATGAGCCCCTGAGCCTCCTCTCTCAGCCTTTCCTCATAGCAGAGAAGTTCCTGTCCATCACCTTCATGACCTTGATTGGACTCCTCCAGTCCCGGCCATGTCTCCCTCCCACTGAGGAGCCCAAAACTGGACCCAGCACTTCAGGAGTGGCCTCACCAGCACTGAGGGGAGTGGAGGAATCACCTTCTGGAAACACTCCTCCCAGTGCAGCCCTGGATACCATTCACCTTCTTTCCCACCAGGACACTTTCCTGGCTCATGTTCAATTAATGAAGAGGTCAGGCAGAACCTGCTGTTGACTCACAGGGTCCATCAAGCCCTTCTTGAGCCCTTCCCCTGCTCAAGCAGCATCCCAGAGCACTCAGATCTTTCCTGGAAAACTATGATGGAGATGAAGAATGGGAAGGGGCAGCATGGATTGGACAGTGGCTCATTCCACTTTGTCCAAACTGGATGCAGACACAGCTTGGAGAAGAGCCAGGACAGCAAAACGTGGTGCTAAAGCCCCAGAGTGTGGTGGGCACAATTTTTCCATCCAGTCATGGATGTGGCCACTGGACCAGGCTCCCACACCAGCCTCCCTCACAGCAGCAGGTTAGGGGAGGTCAGTCATTAAAGCCTGAGCCCTTGTGTGGGCTGGGGTCCCTTGTCTGCCCTTCTGGGGAACAGGACAATGGCTCTGTCCTTCCTTTCTCCCCCATTAAAGAAACCCACAGGAGATTAATTTTTATTCAACACAACAAAGTTCACGATCAGTATAGCTGTGAAATACAAACCAGCATAAATAAGACCACTTCTGTCATCCAAACAGGCACAGCTCAGCTGGAATAGAGGGCACTTTGGCAGAAAATCCCAACAGATGGAAAATAAATGTGGCCCCCGTGAGAGAGGGGTGACCCACCACCAACCACGGTCCCACACCGCCGATCTTTGCCGAGACACTTTCGGGTCACCCGTGGGGTCACAGAGCAGCATCACATCCTCGTGGGACAGCTTTGGCTCCTGTTTCCCATGGCTGTGGCTTTTCTCTCCCAGGTGTCATTTCTGTTTGGAGAAGTAAAGTGAAACCTCCTCTCTTCACACATGCAGAAGGAAATTCAGAGGCACCACAGAGAAGCTAAAGCTGCGAGGCAAAGCTGGGCCGTGAGCGTGGCCCCCGGCACCCATGGCGGTGGGATGTAGGGATGAGGATCTCCCTGCTCAGATATTTGTGCCTCCCCCAGCCACAGCTGAGCCCCCAGAGGTCTGGCTGAGCAGCTCTGAGGGCTTTTTATCCATGGGATGAAGCCCATCCTGGGCTTTGGTGTGTGTCTTGCCCGGCAATGTCACGCTCCACCACAGCCCAGCCAAGCATGGCTGCATTCACCACAGCTCCGCCAAACCATGCCAGGGCCAGCTCCTGCCCTGGAGTGGAGAGTTCCCCAAAGCCAGCACGGGCTGGGGACATCACACCAAGCCCAACAGAGTCTGCAGGGCACTGGGGAGCCACCACAATCGTTGTTCCAGTCCCAGTGATGCCCTGTGAAGGCTGACCTAGAACAGAGGCCAGACAGAGTTAAAGAATAAAGCAGGGATTTATTAAAAGGATTTCCTCAATGGATCCACCTTGGGCAGTGCAAGAGCCCAGCCAGGGCTACACAGCAGATGAACCAAAATGGTCACAAAATGGACAACTGGTCACAGGGTCTCTCACTTTTATAAGTTCTGGCCCATCTGCATATTGGAGTTAATTGTCCAATTGCAGCTTTAGCCCATGCAGTCCCATCCTTCTTGTTTTTCTCTCTTCAGTCCATGTAGTTTGTGCTCTTGGGCCTGAGATTTGGATCAGTTGTCCTTGGTCCCCAGCTAGAGAAGGAATTGTTTTGTCTCCCTGCTCTGTGCAGAGAGCTCACCATCCCCTGATATGAAGGTCAGAATTACACACTAGAGCAGCACAGAACCTGAAAAATACAAAAGCTCAAACCTGAGGCATCACCAGCTGCCAATGGTGCTGTTCCAGGAGAGCAGCACAGATGGTGATGATGAAACCCCTTCCTTGAGAGGCTGGAGCCACTCAAGCTTGCTTGGAGTGAGAAATCCCAGGTGTGGGATTTCCAGGTAGGAGAACAAAAGTGAAACCTGACTGTGGCCAGGGCTGGCGTCAGCAGCGGGTGAGGCAATCGCTCCGTGGTGACTCACAGGCTCCTGCATGGCACCAGCATGGCAAAGGTGCTCACCACTGGGAAAGGAAGAGCCCAGATGGCTCCTGACCCCAGTGGGCCAGTCTGGGAGGAAGTGACTCCTGCTACACCGACTAGTCTGGGTAGAGAAGATAGAAAGAACAGAAAGTGCGCCCCAAACAAGCCAGGTTTAAAAATAAACCCCCGTGTGAGGAGTGGGAGCCCTGCCCACAGCCTGATGGTGCCAGGACAGGGGCACCAGGTGGGCTCTGCTCATCAGCCATCACCAGACCTGCGCCTGCCAGCCCAGGGGGTGGTGCCACCCAGGTGCCCTCAGCCCCAGTGCATCCCCCAGCACGTGTGAGCTGCAGCAGCCCCTGCACTGGCTGGTGCTGCCCTGCTGATGCAATCCCTGCTGTTGCCTCATGGCTGGGCAGCGGCTGCACCATGCTGCTGCAGGGAGGGAAGGGCTTGAAATTAAATCACGGCCGTAATTAACCAGCAGACTTCAACTTGTTGTAAATTTCAAGCGAGGAACAAACCCAAACACTTGTTCCCCAGAGCCTTTTTGCCAGTACTGTAGGGACACAGGATGTCACCCCCTGAGAGCCCAGGACCTCAGCAGAAGCACCTCCAGCCCCTCTCAGCCCCCTCTGGGGCTGGGAGCAGAGTGGCACTTCACCTTTTTTAATAATGCACTGATGTAGAAGAGAGTGAGGGCACAGCCCTTCCCATGGTGTCAGGGAAGCTTTCTTGCCAAGGACAAGAATTACAGGAAAGGGAAAGATCCCTGCAGAGGGTGGGTCTGGACTTGAAATATCCAGAAGGCAAACAGGAGGAGACCTGTGCCAGGGTATGCCCAGCTTTGAGCCATCATGTCTCTCCTTGCCCCTCCCAAAAAACGCTGCCTCTAATCTTCCCTTTGCAGCATGGGTGGGTTATAGGGCACAAACCTGCTCTCTCCCTTCTGCAGTGATCCCATAAAGGCTCCTGAGCTGTTCTGAGGGGCCTCACTAGGGCCAAGGCTCTGCTGGGGCAGGTAAGGTGCTGATACCTGCACCAGGGATGGGGGCACACTGTGGGTGAGAGCAGCCCCTGCCCAGGGCAGCCCCCAAAGACAATGCACAGCTCCTTGCTTAGCCAGGGCAGGGAATGGCCCTTCCTACCCAAAACCCACCTTCCCCACGGAGCAGAGGGGCACTGAGAGCATCAGGACACAGTGTCCATGTAGCACACTTCCTCCCACACCAGTGAGTGCTCCACAGCCTCTTTGTAAAACAGGAACCACAGGCAACATTTCCTCAGCTGGCTTTTTAATTATTATTAATTGTGTAAGAAATTGCACAGTGAGTTTCAATTGAGTAAGACATTGAACAGTGAGTTTCTCAGCTGTTCCTGTGATTCTCTTCCCCACGTGTTATTAAACCAGCAATCCACAATGGGACACTTCCAGTGCTGAGGGAGCAGCACTGGGCAGACAGCAGGACCAAGGTGGACAGGAAGCTGAGGGGCACAAACCCCCATCTGCTTTCCACAGGAGACCAACATTTCAATCAGCAAAATCAGCAGGAATCCTCCCAAGGAGTAAGAGCAGTTACAAGCAGGGTTTTAGGAGGTAATCCACCTTCCCCTTCCATGGCAGCAGCAGATCAGGAGAAGGGTTTGCTCTCTCAGCATCCCTTGCAGCCCAGCACACAGACGTGCCTCACCAAGAACTCCACCGGGGTCTCACGAGAGGAAACTCCCATTGTCTCCAGCATCCTGAAAGGACAAGCACAGAAAGGCTCTCACCTGCCCAGACTGCTCCCACCTGATGTGGGGCAACAGCCAGAGACAGATCCCTTCCACCCACAGCACACAGGGGGGGTGGCAAATGCTTCAGCTGCTGCACAAGGGTTGTTCTGGTCAGGGAATAAATGAGCAGCACCCCTGCCCCTTGTTGGGGCTGAAACAGATGGGTGAATGTTGGAATGCAAGCCTGAGCTCCTCAGAGAGGGACATGAATGCAGGGGTTGAATTAAAGCCCTTAGAGAAATTAAGGTATATTAAACCAGATAGATATGAAGTAGAAGTGTAGGTTTAAGTTTTAGGTAAATAGAAGTGTGAGTTATAGTTTTAAGTAAGTTTAAGCTTTAGGTTTCAAGTAAGCAGAAATACATTTTAAGTGCCTTAAGAAACTGTATTAGCTAGCAAAGGCCCTAAGGCCTAGTTTAAAGCTCAGCAACTTAGCCCTAGACATAACAAAAACACAGAATAGAATTGCCACTAGAGTAGATAGAATTATTCACATAAATTAGATAAAACTACATATGTAAATAGACAGAACTATTCACATAGATAAACTTTTAAGTAAGAAAACAGATAGTACATTTGCATAAATAGATAATATTATATAGGTAGTTTTTTAAGAACCGACACTACTTTTGTACTACTCCTGCACATTAGAATCAAGCTTAGATTGGTTTAGAAAGAATGCTTTAGAATTATGTTTTCAGTTGATTGGATGTTTTGTGAATAAAAAGTCCCTGTAAGGGGGCGCAAAAGACAACATCAACAACCACCACAACCACAACCATCACCAACCACAACAGAAGAAGAAAACAGAAGAAAAGAAGGAGAAAGAAGGCTGTGGTCCCTGCTGCTGCTCAGAACATCAGAGCAGCTCGTCCCTGCTACTGCTGCTCAGGACATTGGACTCTGTGCCAGGGAACAACTGTTGGACCTGCTGTTGCTGCACAGAACCTGGGACTATTCCAGAGAGCAGCCTTGCAGCTGCTGCTCTTGCTTGGAACTCTCAACCAGAAAGCTTTTAGCACTGACTCAAACATCTTGACCTCTTTGCCTTCAAGACTGATATATTAATGCAACGAAGAACACCAGAGCAGCCCACAACTGCTCGTGTCTCCTTGAAGCCCCTAGACCCACTAAAGCTCAACAGCTAAAGATGCAACCACCAATATTTTTCATGCCCTTTGCCAATTAAAAGCAAGGTAAAGAAACTCAGGGTAGTCTCGTGTCAGAGGTTTCCTGGATACATTGGTGCAGGCAGATCCTACTGCTACACAGGCTTGAAATCTAAGGATCTGCTACTCAACCCCTGACAAGTGTCCATCCCTGGGGGAACAGAGGGAGCACATCCCTGCACACTCCCCTGCAGCTTTGGAGGGGTCTGCACAACCTCCCTCTGCATGCACTGTACAGGACAGGTCCTCCACAGCCTGCTTGTTTTCCCAAGAGGTTTTCTCACCTCTTTTCAGTCTCTTGGAGGAGGGATGTTGCAGCTGTAGGGTCATTCTTCTTGAAGGTTTGATATGAAGAGGTGGACTCCATGTAACCAACCACACCCTCAACAGTCATGGGAATTGGGTCATAGATATCAGTGATTCTGCAAGAGACATGGGCAAGAAAGGAGCATTGGCAAGTTAAATCTCAAAGGCAGGGGAACATGGACCACAGGTTGGCATGGTAATAAATATAAATAAATAAAATATCTGACACCATCAAAGGTGGTTCTAGAAGCTCACCTCTTCTTGTCTGAGAACGGCAAGGCCTCAAAGATCGCTTTGTAGTCATCCAAGACATATTTTACTTTATCATTTGAGTATTTTAAAATCTCGTCCCAGCACTGTAAAGACAGTGTATTAAAAACAAACACAAAATCACTTGAAGTTCCCAGATGCCACTTAACTCAGGTTTGGGCCTGCATGTGATACATTCATAAACGTCCTTTTTTTTTAAAGACTTGTTGCATTAAAATACACCAAAATCTTGCTTAATGTCAAGAATTCAAGGATCCTGTTCTAGAAATAAGGCTCCTGTCCTCCCTACACAGCTCTTACTCATAGTAGAAAGTTTCCTTTGATCCAATTGTTAAAACACCCTTTGTTCAAAAGGATTCCTAAAAAAAGGCCTTCTTCCCAACACTTTCTACTTCCCATTCTTTTCACTGTCATCAGGGCAGCAGGAAAAGCCTCCTGGACAATACCAGCTCCCAGATCTGCCCTGGCACCTTTGTCACCCCCACTAGATCTGCCCTATCAGTCCTCACATCCCTCTCCTCACCATCCATCCAGCCAGCCAGCCCAGTGTGGAAGCCTCTAAATCCCTGCATTTACCCCATTCTGCATTAGGATTCCTCTCATCACACCCCCTCAATCCCACCCCTCCCTCTCTGCCGTGGGATTTACATTCTCTGAACCTGAGAGAAGCAGAGAAAAGAATGATCAAAACAATTCTTATCTCATTTGCTGCTCCTGTGCTGTGCCACAGTAGAATGCAATATGGAGACTGTTCACCCAGAGTGATGGTGTTTTGTGTCCTTGGCCTGTCAGGCCAAAAAGGACTGGGGGACTGTCACAGACACATTTTATGAAAAATCCTTTCGTTATGATTTTTTCTCCTGAGAAGCTGAGAGGCCTCAGGAACAAAATGTAAACAATGATTATCTGCTGCTGTGGAATGCAACAGGTACATCTTTGATTGGTCTCATGTGGTTGTTTTTAATTAATGGCCAATCACAGTCAGCTGTCTCGGACTCTCTGGTCAGTCACAAGATTTTATCATCATTCCTTTCTTTTTCCTTTCCTTGCTAGCCTTCTGATGAAATCCTTTCTTCTATTCTTTTAGTACAGTTTTAATATAATATATATCAAAAGAATAAATCAGCTTTCTGAAACACGGAGTCAACATTCTCATCTCTTCCCTCATCCTGCAAACACCACCGCAGGGGACCATCAGAACTGTCGGCTGACAGCCATGAGATTCTGCGCAGTGGAGTCGAGTGCTTTGCGCAGATTCAGTTTAGATTAGTGTAATATAATATAGAATAATACAATATAATAATTAATCAGCCTTCTGATATCAATGGAGTCAGATGCATCATTTCTCCCTGCCACGGGGGCTGCCCTGTGTTTCCGATGCTCTGCACCCATTCCCCCCGCCCTGATGCGTTCCCAGCTGACCTCCCTGAAGACTCTGGTGAGCTGCTGGGAGCACTCCCCGTGGCGCAGGCTCATGTCCAGGGTGTAGGTGCTGATGGCCACGCAGCCGCCGGGCCGCAGCACGCGCTGAGCCTCGCGCCCGAAGCGCTCCAGGTGGAACCAGTGCGCGGCCGTGAACGAGGTCAGCACGTCCACAGAGCCCTCCTGGAATGGCAGCTCCTCCGCCGGGCACACGCTGCAGGGAGAGGGGAAAAAAGCCACGGGGTGTTGGGAAAGGTGGAACTTTGACAAGCAAATCTCACAGGTATGTGTGCTCAGCAGAAAGATTTTTGGATGAAAGAATATGTGGTGGTGTTCACAGGGGTCCGGGGATGAGGGAAGAGACGAGAATGTTGACTCCATGTTTCTGTTGACTCCATGTTTCAGAAGGCTGATTTATTATTTTATGATATATATTATATTGAAACTGTACTAAAAGAATAGAAGAAAGGATTTCCTCAGAAGGCTAGCAAGGAATGAAGTGGAATGATAACAAAATCTCGTGACTCTCAGAGAGTCTGAGACAGCTGACTGTGCTTGGCCATTAATTAAAAACAACCACATAAGACCAATCACAGATGCACCTGTTGCATTCCACAGCAGCAGATAATCATTGGTTACATTTGGTTTCTGAGGCTTTTCAGCTTCTCAGGAGAAAAATCCTAGCAAAAGGATTTTTCATAAAATATCATGGTTCCATCTTTATTCTTGTAGCTAAATTTTGATAGTGAAGAAAAGAATTGCTGAGCCAGTCTTACTGGCTAACCAAGGAGGCAGAGGGTGTGTTAGTTAGAAGGGGTTTTTATGGCTTAGAGCAAAGGATAAACCCACCCCAAACAAGATGTTTTTACCAAGCAGAAAGATAGCACAGGCAAACAAGTCAGCAAATGCTCCAAGTAGAAAAAAGGTCTCAGAATTTTCCACTGCAAGAAAACTGAAAACAAGCTTCTAGCTTAAACTGTAATGTACTAACTTTTAGTGCTTGGAGAATAGTAACATGAATATGGTAATTGCAGTAGTTATGATAGGCTATAGATAAAAGTGAAGGTATAGATTGGTTCTACTGTACGAAGATGCTCAGCAAACATGAGTATATAATGCAATGTAACCAAAACCAAAGGGTCTCCAGGCCTGCCTGCTGCTGGAGCTGACAGCTGCAGGCACAGGCTCTGTTGCCCACAACCCTGGACTGCTGGAACCTCTTGGGTGGAATAAACTGCATTTTGAAGAGCCACCTGGAATCCCACATCCCTCTTTTCAGCTCTTACAACGTGGGATGGGGGATTAACAGTGCAGGACGTGGAGCCAGAGGATGTTTTTGGATGGTTTGGGATGCAAGCCCACAAAGTCTAGGATAATGCCTGTTCACACCAGGAATTCCATCAAATGGAATCTCTGGAGCCAGCTGGCTCTTACAACTGTCATACTCATGTCACCATAATATTTTCTGAAAAATCCCTTTGCCAGGATTTCTTCTCCAGGGAAGCTTCAGCTTCTCCCTGGTTTTGCTGCTTTGGAATGTGATTTGGAGATATTGTTTATCCAGCATGTGAATTGCTTTAATTTAATGGCCAATCATGGTCCAGCTGTGTCGAGGCTCTGAGAAATCACGTGTTTTTCTTTATCATTTTTTTTTTTAGCCTTCTGATGTATCCTTTCTCTTTCTTTAGTATAGCATAATAGAATAGAATAATAAATCAGCCTTCTGAGAACTTGGAGTCAGAGTTTCATCTCTCACCTCACCCTGGGGACCTCACAAACACCACTCACTCACAAACCACCCCCTCCACGTGAGGGCCTGAATTGTGCCTTTGGCCGAGCGTGCTGTCCCGACACTCACAGGTAGGAGATGTTGGGCATGCAGGGGGTGGCCTTGGCCTCCTGGATCTGTGCTTCGCTGATGTCCGTGCCCACCACCTTCTTGAAGTGCTCCCCAAGGAAGTGGGTGCCTTGTCCAGAGCCACAGCCAACATCCACCGCCAGCTCCGCAGGGATGGCCTTCTGCAGGGAGGAGTGCGTGTGTCTCAGTGGGCAGCCACCCAATTCCTGGGCTTTCACCCCATTCCTTCCCCCAGCACCCGCTCAGGAACAGCCTTGGCGAGGCAGAACCTGTAGAAAGCCTCTTCTGTGCCCCCATCTGGCCGTGAGCCCTGCTGCTTTATCTCTCCCTGAGGCACCAACCAGGCTGACACTCCCAGCAAGGTAAACACTGCCAGCCACAACTGAATAAATACTCCTTGGATTTTTCCTCCACCCTGGTCGTACCCTACTCACCTTTTCCCGCAGGTAGGAGAGGATGGTCTGCTGCAGCTCTTTGCCCGGCGCAAACCTGTATTTCTGGTAGACGGCCGCATGCCCTCTGCCCTCGAACATCTGGGTGGCCATGCCTGGTGACCGGGCACCTGGGAGGAGGCAGCGAGGTGTGATCCCCGGGGATGTCACACGGGACCGCAGGCGGTGGAGCCTCTGGCTCCCGGCGTGGCCACAGGGAGGACTTTGGAGCCACAGGAGGCTCCAGCAAGGGAGAGTGAACCTGCTCTCCAGGAATCCCCTCCCACAGCCCTAAGCTCATCACGGGAGCAAACCAGCGCCGTCCGACAGGAAGAGCTTTCCAGGTTTTTACACACTCCATAAGGAGTGGGGAACTCCTTTGTTTTCCCCACCCACCCGGCTGTTTCCTCAAATAATTCACTGAGCATTGAAGCAGGAAAACTACCAGGAAAACACGGGGGTGCTTTTGCTGGCTGGATTTTTTTTAAGAAGGAAACCCATTTTCTCCTATTAGCAACACAATCGCGACTCCCACTTTGCGCTTTCCCAACCACCTGCTGCTTTTCGGCCCTTCCCGTCCAGCAGCCAAAGGCTCTTAGGGCACTGAACCCATCACCAGGCGTGGGGCGAGCGGGGCTCTTCGGCCTGGGCACAGCTCAGCCCGGGGAGAGCCGGGGGAGCCTCTCGGGAGCCAGGGGAGCCGCTCCCTCCCCGCTCAGCCCCGTGTGCCCCCGGTGCCCGCAGCCCCTGCGCCGTCCCCCGCAGCCCGGGCCCGTGGCGCCGCCCCGGAAGGCTCCCGGCCGCATCCTGTCCGAAGCAGCGGCAGCTCCCAGGGCCCGGCACCGACCCCAGGCACTGCCAGCAGGGCTCCGTGCCCCTTTTCCTGGGTAAGGATGTGCCCGCGGTGGGTTTATGGAGCCATACGGAAATGCATCGGGAGATCGAGGGTTGTTGTGCCTCCGTGCAGGAAGAGATGCTCCAGCAGCGCGGGGCTGGAGCGCCCAGCCGGGAACAGCAGCGCTGCCAAAGCGCTCTCTGCAGGGATCCTCCCGAGCCTTCTCTCCGCACCATTCCCGCTCCTTCCTTACCGGGCAGCCCCCGCAGCAGCGGCTCCCAGCGCCTCCCGGTCCGGAGCGGCGGGGCCGGGAGCAGGGAAGGCGGGCGAAGGCGAGGGATGGCCCCGGCGCCGCCCCCGCTGCCGCCCGCCCGGCGCTCCCCTGCCCAGCCGGGGCCGGCGAGCTCCGAGGCAGCTCTAGAGGCTCGATCCCACCGGAATCCCGGGGCCACACTCAGAGCTCTGTGGTTACTGACCGCGTAGTTACAGCTTTCAGAATGCCCACGGATCCCGGGAATGCTCAAGCGGCCTCCACATTTCACGAAGTAGATGCAGAGTCCAGGAGATGCTGTACGGTAGCAGAACAGGATTCAAATGCTGTAGGCAGACAAAGCCATACCTGCAGAGCTCTGTCTGCGCTGGAGTCCCCTCCTGGTGTCCAGCAGAAAGAGAAAATGCAGCAAGAGCCCCCAAGAGCAGCACTAGAAGAGCTTAGAATGTTGGTATTTCAGACCTAGGCAGTTTGCCTTGATTCGGGGCAGGATTTTACCCCCTCCTCAGCAGAGTATTGTTAATTCCGTGCAGCTGAGGCCAGCGGAGCCATGGTTTGCTGGAAGCACAGTGCCTTCAGTTTGTACTTTGCACAGCATGCTAATTAGCACAGCCTTTAAGCCAATCCTAGGTTTAAGAGAAACCAGTGAACTTACTCAAGGACTGAAGACAGAGGCTGGCTTGAAGCAGTTTGCTAAAGCCTGGGTTGGAGTTCCTGGGCTTGTGTTCCAAATATTTTGTTTGGGCCACCTGGTGCATGGGTGGCACCTGCATCAAGAGAAAACACCACACAATCACCAAAGGGCCCTGTGTTTTCACAGCCTGGCTCTTTGGGGTCTGGACACCCCATTTTGCCTGGATTCTGCTGGGAGCACCACTGCAGGCAGGAGGGGGTGATGTCCCTGAGGCACCAAACCCCACAGTTCCTGGGCAATGCACGGGTGATGTTTCACTGGGCTACAGCTGACACCAAACACCTGCAGGAAAACAAAACACCAGCCAGGCATGGGCTGCAAATGGCACCAGGCCTTTCCTGAGCTCTCCCAAATTTGGCACACGGGATTCTGCTGCCTTTGGCTCCCTCCTCCATCCCTGTTGTGCTCCCCAAGGGATTGCTGCTCCCTGCACTGTGCAGTAATAAATTGGTCTCCTCAAGATCTGGGTTGCTGAGCCTTAGGCCAAATGTGGGTTTAAACACCAGGCACAGAGAATCAGACACTGTTCATCATCCCTGCCTGCCCACTTATTAAATCCAAATAATGGAATGCCACAGTGCCCTGGGGTCTTCCCAACTGGTTTCCCCAAACCTTCAGACCCTGTGGACTTTAATTATAAAGCAGGGTCCTAGATTAATAGACCTTCATTGGGAATGCATCTCACTCTGAAATTTATTAAAACTGAAAAAATTAATCTAATTTAGGGGACAAAAAGGCCAAAGGATACTCCTGTCAGTCCTCCTGTGTCCAGTGGTATTTTTTCCAACAGGTTTACCTGTGGATGGATTGCTTGGAGTTAAAGGAAGAGGAGGCCAACGGCACCATTACCCTGCTGCATTTAATTTACAAATCTAATTGTTTTAAATTTCATTTCAACTTTAATTGACTCAGAAGCTTTTTGCTGGACCACACAAGAGGGAGGATACCCACAGGGCTGTATGGGCTGGGGTCCACCTCCCCATCCCCAGGATCCCCTGAAGAAGTCAGTGATATTTCTCCTACCTTGTGGAAAACTTGATTTGAAGATCTCAGTAAGGCTTCAGCTCTTGTGGGACTCTCCCCTGTTTATTTGTTTTCTGATGGAAAAGGAGCAAGATTTATTATCACAAGAAGGAAAAAAGGGATTGGAAAAGAGTTGGTATTTCTTCAAGGATTTTTTCAAACCTAGAGGGCTCAGACTTCAAGTTAATGAAGAATATAATTCTCTTGTCTCAAAAGCAGTGGGGTATGGATAAAGTTCCTTGTAGGGAAGGGATTTATCCACAAACCAGAGAAGCCACTGTTGATGTGTTGGAGCTGTGCCTCAAGCTGGCATCAGGGCTATCCCTGCCTGCTCCTTGGTATTTGCAATCCAGGAAAAATCAGTGTTTGTGTCAAAAGAAAGCCCAGATGAACAAGAGACCGGAGAGGGGAGGGAGAAGGGAATTCCCACAGCAGTGACTATTTTAGGGAAGTGCATCCCTGCCCCTGCAATTCCCGGATCCTCGCAATGGCAGCAGCAGTGGCTGGTGATGTCCTGGTGATTGCTGTGCTGCAGCACACAAAGGGCTGGGAGGGGAAGGAAAGGCAGGCAGGGACACGCTCAAGGGCAGAGGAGGAAGCCTGCAGAGGAGAGAGCCCTTGGCTCTGCAATCCTGCCTCGCCCTCGGCCCATCCGGCCAGAAATCCTTCCCGTGGAATGGCTGATGAGCAGCACTGGGGCTGAGAGCAAAGCCCAGCACTGGGGGCTGCAGAAACAATAGCAGCAAGTCCTTCTCCCTCCATTTCACCTTTGAATTAAGGAAGCTGGGAAATCTGGTGGTGGAGCCAGCGAATTAAATGAAATTTAGAAGTCACCTGAGGATCTGTGGCCGAGCAACCTGAGATTTCCCATTCCCCACGCAGGGGCCAGATCCACTGCTGATGAATTAACAGTTCTGGAATAAAAGGAGGGAGAGAAATGTGAGCTCCAAATGATCTTATTTCACCTTTCCTTGCATGCACTCTCTGGGCATGAGGATGTAGTTGATATTATTATATCTGCTGGCACAAGCAAAAAGTCCAGTGGCGTCAGGAAGCTGCTGTACTAAAATTAAATAACTCTTGGGGATGTGCATGGCCAAACCAGTCTCAGAGCAATTGCTCCGGGTCTGGCTGATGCCTGATGGGCTGCTCTGAAATTGCAAACAAATTTGTGGCAATTAAACAAGAGATCCAGGACCTTCTTAATTCAGAGTTTAAGCTTTTCCTTCCTGGGGTCCCAGCCAGGCATGTGATAGAATGTGAGACGGTGAAAGGAATGAGAAGGGGGTGTCTTTACAAACTGTGGGCCTGATGGTGGGTAAGGCCAGATAGGGAGAGGTGAAAGAAGCAATGGGGGGGAAAATATATAAATAAATTCCATAGGATGTCCATAGGAATTCCACTAATTGACACAGACTGTTAATCAAGACTGTGCTAAATATCTGGATTTAGAGAAAAAGAACAGAGACACAAAGAAAAGTGGGGTGTACATTAGAAGGGGCCTTAGGATTTCAGGAAGTCTGTACCTCTCAAATACCTCAGCCAACAGGGAAAGAGATAGGGAAATGTGGCTGGGAAATCAGGATAAAAAGGAGGCTGCATGCTCCAAAAATTTGAGAGACCCCAGGGGAAATACCCCATGGCCTCTCCTTTATTTGAATTACATTACAGGATTCATCTGTCTCCTTTTTGGATGTAAACCTCTGGTGTTTGGATTAATTTCCCTGACAATAGGGAGAAAAAAAGGGAGAAGTCAGCAATATTTTAGGCTCTTCTCTTCTTCCTCAAAAGCCCCTGTACCAGGAGACAGCTGAGTCCATCCCTTCCTGCAATTGCAGGTCCCAGGATCACAGCCCTGTGTCCCAAAAGCCAGGTGGGAACAGGCCTGGAAGTGTAGTGGTGCAGAGAGTTGAAAAAGGGGAATTTTGGGTTCTGGCTATGCTGTGATGGCCAGTGATGTTCTGTCCCAGAGGGGGCACGAGGGCTGGAGGCTGCCAATGCACCATGGCATTGAGGAGGGTGCGGGAGGGCACAGAACGGTGCGAGACAGCGCAGCAGGGTGTGGAAGGATGCAGTGGCATGGAGGAGGGCGGTGAGGATGCCAAAGGGCAGGGAGAGACGCTGCGGAGGACAAGAGGGTGCAGGAGAGTGCAGGGGGGAGCCGGGAGGATTGCAGAGGAGTGCAGGAGGAAGATGCTGGAGGGCGGTTCAAGGAGGATGCGGAGGGAGGCAGCAGCTCCGGCGGGACCGGGCAGGGCAGGGCAGGCAGCGGGGGCGGTGCGGAGCCCGGCCCGGCCCCGGCGGGGCGGGGGCAGGGGACGGCCGTGGGGCCGGCCCGCCCTGCCGTGCCCTGCCCGGCTCTCCGGCGGCGCCGATGGGGCTGCGGGCTTGGCTGCGCTCGCTCGGCTGCTGCGGCTGCTGCTGCGGCGGGGAGGCGGCGGCGCCCGAGAAGGAGCCCCTGCTCAGGTGAGACCCTGCTCGGGTGAGAGCCGGCCCGGGATGCGCCCGCTCGGCCACTCGGAGCCTTCTCCTGCTGTCTCCTGCTGTCCCCTGCCCGCTTCCCGCGCTGTCACCGCTGCTCCATCCCTTCCAGAGCCATCGCGGCTCCGGAGGGATCTTCCCCGGCGGGATGGAGCCGCTGCCCGCTCTCTTTCCGCCCCGGGCTCTGCCATAGGGGCTGGACTCATTCTGACGGCAGGAGCGCTGCCCGCGCATCCCCTCGGGGTTCCCCGGCCCTAGGGACGGTCCGGCGCTCGTCTTTCCACGGAGGAGCTGAGGCGCTGAACAAAAGGGGGACCCTGCATCCCAGCCAGGGGTCAGGTCCCACTGCCGGCAGCTCTGGGTTGTGCAGAGCTCTGTTCGCGGGCTGGGTTCGCAGAATCCCAGAATGGACTGGGGTGGAAGGGACATTAAAGCTCATCCAGTTCCACCCCCTGCCATGGCAGGGACACCTTCCACTATCCCAGGCTGCTCCAAGCCCTGTCCAACCTGGCCTGGAACCCCTCCAGGGATGGGGCAGCCTCAGCTTCTCTGGGCAGCCTGTGCCAGGGCATCACCGCCTTCACAGGGAAGAATTTCTTCCTAACACCTAATCTAAATCTCTCCTCGTTTCGTTTAAGACTGTTCCCCCTTGTCCTATCACTACCTGCCCCGGTAAAAAGTCACTCTCCCCTTTAGGCACTGGAAGGGCTCCCTGGAGCATTCCCTTTTCCAGGTGAACACCCGCAGCTCTCCGCCCGGCTCCGTTCAGGGATGCGGGGAGGAGATGGATGCTCGGCGGAGCCGGCTCTAAGGAGGAGCTGCGTGCGCTGATCTCCGGGCAGCAGCTCCTGCTCTGCTGCTGTCGCTGCACAGAGCGTGAGGCTGGGGCTGTTCTGTGAACAGATCCTCCCTGACCCGTGGAGAAGAGCTGTGCGAGCACTTAAAGAAGCTTTGCGTGTGGCAAAACAGCGGTGTTTGCGGCGGCTCTCCCCCTTCCCCCGATGCCAGGCGCCGTCCTGGCACCGCAGAGGGTGCGACAGCCCCGGGATGGAGCCGGGACCGTGCCCTGCCTGTGCCAGGGTGCCCTCCCTGTGCCAGACGCCTTCGGGGAGCAGGGTGGGATGCTCCCTGCGTCGGTAACAGCAGAGCTGGGCACACACGGCTTCAAACGCCCTGATTTCGCGCTGGTAAAGCAGTTACCTAAATAATGACCGGCTAATCCCAAGCATGGGGCCTCCGGGCCAGGAAATTGGCATTAACCTCCCGGGAGCCGGGCACACGTGCGGAGAGGCTCCCGCTGCTGCCCCGTGTCCCTCCCCTGGCACCTGGCTTTAGTAAAGGGCTGGCGATCCAATTAATGCTGGCCCCAAGGAGGAAAGGCTCTGTAAATTCTGGGAATTGGAAAGGCACCTCCTCTTACACACGTGTGCCAGCATAATTAATGTAACAGCCTAATTGCTGTCCCTAACAGCATAATGCTTGCCCCTTCTTAGGGCTGTGGGGTCTTATTTCGTAGTGGGGATCTTGCAATAGCTTGCTGGATTTGTTCTTACTGCAGTGCTGTTTAAAGTGAATTAATTGTTTGAGGTTTCAGCTCTTTAGCTGAGTTTTAGGTTTGGGAGCTGCTGTTGCAAAGCATCCAGGCTGCTTGGTTGTCTCTTGATGTGTGAAGATGGGGTCTGGCTCGGATGGTTGCACTCAGGATGAAAATCAACTAAACATTTGGGCTCCAAATGCTAAAATTTAATGTGAACTGGAGCAGCAGTGATGAAGCATTGGTGCTCACCATTTTCTGGATAAAATCCACAGTGTGAAATGCTCCCTGTCTCTTCTGGTCCCACAGAGATTCCTTAACCTGTGCAGCCTCTGCTGTCCACGTGCTTCTTTTCTCCCTCCCACTTTTTCCTTTGCAATGTTGCTTGCAAGAGCTGCTGGCAGAGCTGTCCGTGCTGGTACGGATTGGCTGACTCCTGGGCACTGCCACATGCCTTACAGCATGCTCCATGCTGTGATTTGGAAATGGGAATGTCCTGGGAAGGGCCCTTCGAGCTGAGAGGGAGGGAGCGGCTTAGAAAAGCTCAGGTGTGGCAGTGATATTGCTAAATACTGGTGTTTTAAGTAATTCAAATGTTAAGCATACTTACAGGGATAAATGCCTGAGTGGGAAGAAGCTCAGCATGGGAGTGAACTGCTGCTGATGGCACAGCTGGCTCCTGAGAGCTCCCTCCCTGTCTGCTCCACCACTGAAAAATGGTTGTGCCCCTCCACACCCTCCAAGTTACCTTTGTTTGCTTGTCTTTAATGAGAGATTATAGGAGATTATCTTTCCCCTTATTACCTGTTGCTCAGGTTTTTGGTTTGTTGAAAGTCTAATTAACTTTCCTGCTGGAATGCTGATGGGAATTAGTTTTTTTCCTATTTCATCTATGTGCTGGAGCTCCACTTAGCCTCCTTTTATGGCTTGGTGCCATGGCACCCACAGTGTTACCTGAAATTTCTCTGGATGGGTTTCTTGGGAAAGGAATGGGGTTTGGGTAGCAAACAAAATAAACAGTGGGTTGCTCTGACAAGAAGTGAGCAGGGATTGCCAGAGGGTGATAAGGCCAAAAATAGTTCTCCACTTGTATTGTTCTGCTGAAGCAGCTGGACATCTTGCTTAGACACTTTATGGAAATCCCCAGCTAAAAGGTCTCTTGACAGAAGTCTTCTTGTTAAAAAAATTGCACATCCCCAGAGCAACATAAAGCCATAAAACACAGAAGTGCCCCAGTGCAGAGAAAAGCTCCCCAGCTCTGTGAGGACAGCCTTCCCAGAAGATGATGCTCAGCTTTGCTAAGCAAATAAAGCCTGGAGTTCATTAGAAGGCTGAGGACATTTCCATTGCCAAAATAGATGGGGCTGAATATCCTTTCCATGCCTTGTCTGTTGTTACACAGCTCAGCACATCGCTGCAGCTCTGAGCTGGGAGCTGCTGGGTGGGGGCACCTGTGGGCACTGCATGGTTTGCTTTGAACCTTCCTGCTCAGGATAGGAAAAAGGAAAAAAAACCTCTGTCCTCCCATTCCCCCTGCTCTCTGGGAGAGGGGAGGGCACAGCAGTGGGCATTGGGAGGGCAGCAGGGCCAGCCTGGTGCTGGGCTGCCTGGCCCTGTGTCTCTGCAGTGACAGTAACCCCTGTGAGTCCCTGCAGTGACAACAGCCCCTAGGTGACCCTGCAGTGACAACAACCCTTACATGTCCCTGCAGTGACAACAACCCCTGCAGTGACAACAGCCCCTAGGTGTCCCTGCAGTGACAATAAGCCCTACATGTCCCTGCAGTGACAATAACCCGTGTGTCCCTGCAGTAACAACAACCCCTACGCGTCGTTCGGGGCCACGCTGGCGCGGGATGAGGAGCAGAACCTGTGGAGCACCCCCCACGACGTGACCCACACCGAGGCCGACGACGACCGCGTGCTCTACAACATGATCGTGGTCAGGAACCAGCTGGACAAGGACTCGGAGGTGAGGGCTGGGCTGGGTGTGGTGAATCACAGCATCACAGGAGGCTTTGGGATGGAAGGGACCTTAAAGCTCATCCAGTGCCACCCCCTGCCCTGGGCAGGGACACCTTCCACTGTTGTGTTTGCTGGGAATGTCCTGACAAAGGCAGGATGATGCATCTGACTCCATGTTCTCAGAAGGCTAAGTTATTGCTTTATAATACTATATTATATTAAAGAATACTATAGTAACTATACTAAAGAATACAGAAAGGATACTTACTCAATGCTAAAAAGATAATAATGAAAATTCGTGACTCTTTCCAGAGTCCTGACACAGCTTGGCCCTGATTGTATGAATCAGAATCCAGTGGAACACTCACCTGTGGGCAAACAATCTCCAAACACATTCCACATGAGCACAACACAGGAGAAGCAAATGAGATCAGAATTGTTTTCCTTTTCTCCGAGGCTTCTCAGCTTCCCAGGAGAAAAATCCTGGGAGAAGGGATTTTTTCAGAGAATGTGAATGCTACATTCCACTGTCCCAGGTTCCTCCAAGCCCCGTCCAACCTGGCCTGGGACACTTGCAGGGATGTGGCAGCCACAGCTTCTCTGGGCGCCCTGTGCCCACCACCTTCCCTCAGCACCCTCTCAAAGAGGATATTTTTCCTAATATCCTGTCTAAACCTCCCTGGGCTGTGGGTTTGGTTGGATGTTTCCCTGATTTGTCCTTCCCATGGGCAGGCCCTGGGGCTCTGCTGGTGCTGCGGGGCCGTGTCAGGTTCCGTCTGCTCCAGAGGGATGCAGGGCAATTATCGGGGAGCAGGGAACTGGCACGGCTCTAGTGGGAAGGGAAAAGTCGTGGCTGTTACATAAAGGCTGTTGTGCAGCCCTGATTTCCTCTGCTAAGGCACTCAGAGCAAAGGAGATTGCAGTGGCCTGATTAGGAGCAGGCTGTAGCAAACAGTGACACATTTTCCCCCTCTCTGATTGCTTTCATGATGCCTGAATGTTTGCAGGGAAGCCTGGAGGCTTCGTGTTTAACTTCAATGCGATCCTGCTTCATCTGAGCAAGAGTCTGCAGGAGTGTAACTGTTTCTCTCTGTAAACCAAAAGCCAGCTCAGCTTTACAAGGAGCCTTAAACTCCAGAGAAATCAAAATTACAAGTTGTAATTAGCTAAAATAGGTAATGGAATGCTTGTATACAGTTGGCCAGAATCCCCACTTAAGGGGTTGTTTTTTGGTGAGTTTGATTGAATCGTGTTGTTTACAATGGATGGTTTTGTAACAACATTTTCATGTGACCTTTATGGCTCAAACTGGAGATCTCTTCCCTCCCCACTGCTGCTCTCTCTACCTTGAGTTGCTTGTCTGAGAGAAGCCAGGGAGCTTCCTCCATCTCAAGGTGGCTGCAGGAAACAAGGACAGCTCAATTTGGGGGCTGCACTGGTGCACAGCAGTGTTGTGGGTCACCCTTGTTCAGGGGGCAGGGAAGAGCACCACTTATGGCTGAGCAGGAAAGTGCTCCTGCATGTCCTAAACCCAGTGTTCCTGCCTGCCCTAAATCCTGCCCTAAATCCTACCCTCAGCGTGTCTGTAAGGTTTTTAGCAGCTCTGAGCAGTCCATGTGGAAAAAGAAAGCCCAAAACTCACAGGGCTTCCTCTCCATAGCAAAGGCAGGATCACATACTCTGCTTTTTCGTGCAGTGCAATCAATAAAAAGCCTGGGGAGCACAACATCAGGACAACAGTGAGGAAAGTTTTGAGG
Source organism: Calcarius lapponicus (assembly GCA_039654755.1). Taxonomy (NCBI): domain Eukaryota; kingdom Metazoa; phylum Chordata; class Aves; order Passeriformes; family Fringillidae; genus Calcarius; species Calcarius lapponicus. The sequence goes on from CM077470.1 coordinate 28,317,004, forward strand.
AAAGCCAACACACTTTACAGTTGCTTTGAGTGTGTCCCCGTGCCCTTTGCAACCCTCTGCTGTCCCCTCTTACAGCTGGGAAACTGAGGCACACAGGGCAGCCCAGCAGGCTCTTGCTGGGTGGCAGGACAGGGAGGGGCTGGACAGCAAAGCCAGCATTCCTGCTCCTGGCCCCTGGTGCCAGAATCTCTCCTTACTCCAGCAAGCATTTCAAACTAGGCCAGATTGCAGTGCCCTCCTCTCCTTAGGAGACTTCAGCTCAGAGAGAGAGAAGAAAGTCTGACTGCAGAACAACACTGGGCTGCAAAAGCCAGCATCTCTTTGGGGGGCTGCTCTGCCCCCAAATCCCCAGGGAGAGCCTGTGGATACTGCAGGACTGAGGATGGAGGAACAGCTTCTTTGTGCAGTGCACAAGTGTTACAAAACCAAAGGTACTTCCTGTGGTTAAAACTGCCTGAAAGGAGAACTTGCTACATTTCTGCTCCTTCATTTAACAAAGAAATTCTGGTGTGCATGGTGCTGACTGTGTGCTTTGCCATTCCCCACCTGTACCTCAGGGATTTCCCAGCATAGGCCTTTGGAAGGATCCCAAAGAGCAGGCTGCTGTCCATTGTGTTCCTGATCTGCATGGCCCCATCCTGGCAGTGTTCCTGCCCTCCCTTGGGGTCAGTTCTTTGCCCCCACATGGGGCAGGACCCACACCTGATCCACATGGAGCTGTGTCTTCCTCCTGTCCCTGCTGGCAGCTCCAGCCCAAACTCAGTGTGTCCTGAGCTTGCACAGGGAAAACCAGGAAAACCATTGCTGAGGGGCTGGTCAAGGGGCTGATCAATCAGATGCAGCCTTTGAGGATCAGAGCTGCCATCACAGCTTTTGAATTCCAGGATCACGTTTCAAATATGGGGAAAATGGGAGGTTTTTTCCCTCCTTTGACTCTGCAGCTTCATGGAGCCTGTTGTAGGGTAAAATAAATGTGAGCTCTGGTGGTGAAATGAGCAGCAGGGGCTGCACTGGGGCTGCTGCTGGGCTAATGAGTGTGAGGTGCACAGAGTCCCCTCCATGAGGTCCCCTCTGGGGTGGCCCTGGTTTCTCCATGGCCTCTGCTGGGGTGTGGGGAGTTCCCCAGCTGTGGGCAGGGAGCTGTGCACCAATCCTGCCTTCAGAGAAGGAGCCAGGGCAGCTGTGCCACAGCTCTGGGAACAGAAACTAAAGGTGGCATTTCGCATGGTGACTGAGGAAAAGCCCCTGTTCTCATGGCTTGCCGTAAATGCAGTGTTTCTCTCTTCTCTTGGCTCATTCCCTAGGGAACAGGTGGGATCATAAACCCCATAGCAAAGGCAATTCCTCAGCCTGCATCCCTGCCAGGGGCCTGGCTGGCAGAGCAACACTGGCATGACCCCCCTGAAAAGCCCATTAATGAGCTGGCAAGGCCTATTTTTCTTTCTCCTCCTGCTCTCCTACAGGATTATTCTTTTCTAAACAGGTCACAGAGAAGGTCAGAATTGTGACCAGCTGTTACTGGGGCACAGAGAAGTGATGGGATTTATCCAGGGCTGGGGAGCCCAAACCCAACCCTCTTAATGTCTGCATGCCTCTCCCAAATTCAATCCAATTTAAGCTTCTTCTGAGATGTCAGTCTGTAGTTTATATTTGTATTTTATCTTTGTTCAGCTGCTTCCAGTGGAGCCAGAGCAGGAGCATCCCTGGTACCTGCCTGCACTGATATTCTGCAGTCTTTCCCTGATAACTCTGTTTTGACCTCATTTCTAAAATAACTCTTGAACAGAATGGTGACCTCAATTGCTTTTAAGAGAATAAAGGCAATGGATTTGGTAGAGGATTGTTCTGGCAGCACGAAGAAAGCTCCCTAGTAATTAGGAAACTTTCATATGATCAGGGATGAGAAGCTGGACAGTGCTGCCTGTTCTCTTGGCACATTTTTTCCCAGAGCTCTGAGTTATGTACCAGCCTGGCTTATTCCATGTCATTTGGCATTTGCAGCTTTAGTGTGTTTCACACTAGAGAGTCTGGGGAGGTTTTCCAGATAAATATTTGAAGGGCTGAGCATGTAGAGAAGGGAGGCAGCGGGGTTTCCCTGCTGCTCCTGGGATATTCTTGACTCACACACTCGGGGTTTTCTCAAGCCCTTACTGGTATCTGTTGTGCCCTGCTCTGTAGGTTTAAAGGGCAAAACTGGCTGCAAAAAAAAAAAAAAAAAAAACCAGGACTGGGAACTGCAACCTAGTTCCCTGTGGTTAACTCAGATTTTGGCAAAAGAGTTAAAAGGATTGAAGAGTTAAAGGATTGCTTTGGAGTGCCTGGCTGGGATGTCCCAGACACACCCCACCTTTGTGTGTCAGTGTCCCCCTGTGCTTTCAAGCCTCCTCCCTGGCCCAGGAGTTTATGTGACTTCTGAGAAGGCCGAGGGAGAGGGGATGGGTGTGGAGCCTCTGCCCTGCCCTGAGCAGCCCCGGGATGCCCTGAGGCCCCTGGGGACTCACGGGATCCCTCCCCAAAGCCTCTGATCTCACCCTTGCTGTACGCGGGCAGGGCAAGCTCTGCTCTTCCTGTGCTGTGCAGCTCGAGGGATTTGCTTGTTGGAGTAATTTTGGGTGTGGAGAGATGCTCTTGAGTTGATTCCCTCATTAAAGGCACACAGAGCACAGCCCGTGGCAGTTCAGGTGTCTCTGCTGGAAGGAATTGCCTGGGAAGATCCAGTGGTTTCTGAGACTGATGGAGAGCAGGGCATGAGCCCCTTTGAGAGCTCAGCCCAATCTCATCCTGATAATCTCTGCTTCTCTGGTCTTTTTCCATGGCTGGGAGCATCCTCCTCCCAGCTTTCTTTACAGTAGGATAAACAGATGCAGCTTCATGCTCAGGCAAAATAAATCCCACCAGAACAAGAGGTCCCACCCAGGCACCACAGTTCAGCATCATTTTGTGATTTAAGCAGCAAAATCATTCCTTTGCACACTCCCCAAACTCTCCATCAACAGGGCACTGTCAGAGCTCCCCTGGGACTGAACATTCCCCATATTCACTTCCATAACACAGCTCAGACACTGGGATGTACAAGAAGGCCATAACCTAGATTCCCTTCAAACAAAAACAGACGAGGGAAAACGTGCTGCTGTTAATCCAGAGAAAATCAGGAGCAGCTTCCCTGCATGCTAAGCACTGCTCTCCATGCTGAGAGAGGAGTCTGGCTCCTATCACAGGGTAAATCCCCACGGCCCTGAAAGCTGCTGCTGGGTGCCAGGAGGCCACATTTTGTGAGAGGAGCATCTTTCCCAGTGGCCCAGCTCCCTAATTGCGCAGCGTGAAGCAGGCCTGGGATCCCGGTGGCTGTCTGGAGGGGCTGTCTGCACTAGAGGCCTTGTTTCTCTCTGTGGGAGGGCACAGACACACAGCTATTCCCCACCAGCATGCCCAGACTGGCTCCCTCTCCTTTCTGCCCGTGCCAGGGGGTCACGAGAGGGCTGAGACGTTTCCAAGGAGCCCCTGCCTGGGGGGACCAAGGCATCGTGCAGCTTTTCAGCCTCTTTCTAAAAACTCTCCAGTTTTCAATAAACTTCCCACAAAGCTTGAACATAACAAGCCCCCTCTTTTCTTTTCCACCCAGAGGAGCTCAGTTCCCAGCTCTGAGCTGGGAGAGGAGACTCCTGTCCCTGCCTCATTCCTCTGGTCCTGGTGCCTTGTGCTGGCAGCCTGTGCAAACAGCAAAGCTGGTCTCAAGTGCCACTCCAGGAGAGAGGGAAATGTGCCTCTGGAAGGGGATTTTGTTTTCTGGGAGTGAGTGGCTGTGGCAGAGCTGGTTCCCCTGCTCTCCTGACCTGAAGTCACCACTGCCTTAACCCTGCTGGCTGCTTTTTCCAAAGTGCAATCTCCAGGGCTTCCTGCAGCTCGTGCTGGTCAGCAGGAAAACAGGCTTGGCTTTAAATCTCTGCTGTCAAGGCGTGGCAGCCACATTCAGGGAAAAAAAACTAAGGAATCTTCACATCTTCATGGAATCAAGTCAGCTCTTTGACCAAGTACCAGAAAACAGTGGGATTTCCAACACACAGCCAACCTCTGTGGGTGTTGTTTTTCTGCTCTGAACCCAGCATGGCCTGTAGGAAAATCTCAGGGTGACAGATCAGATTAACACCTGTTTATTCTTCAGGAGCCCATCTAGGTAATCCCCTGCTGAGAAATGAGATTAATTAAGGTTGTTACTGGAAGGAAGTTATCAGGTGATGATGTCACCCTGCTGTTGGGCTGCTTCTAAAAATGCACCCTTTGCAATGTGTGCATTGATTAAACTTGGCTAGGAAGAGCTGGGAAAAGAGCTCTGGTTTTCTTGCATTTTCACAGGAAGGCATGCCTATGGAATCATGGAATCATTTAGGTTGGAAAAATCATCTGAGATCATTGAGTCCAGCCATTAAGCCAGCCCACTGCCAATGAAACTTGTGCAGTTGTGTTGAAATGTGCTGGTGTGACTTTATTAAATGACCCCAAACCCATTGTCCAGCTCTAAAGCTGGAGGTCCAGTGCAATATTTCAGCTGTGCAGTGAAGTGAGGCATTCACTGCAGCACCTGGCAGCCACTCAGGGTTATCAGATCAGATGGCTCCAGTTCAGCCCTCATCCATCCCTGTGCACCTCTTTCAAAAGAGGGTACCCTCATCTTTAAAAAAGTCTGGTTTTCTTGTTTTCTAGTACTTTTGAACACCTGCCTGCTCCAGTTCATGCCAAACAGGGCTCCATGTCTGACTGAGGAGCAGTTGTCAGCAATACCTGAGCTAAATTCTGTAATTTCAGGGAAGCTGAAAGCAGTTTGGAACAGAGAAGACACAGAAATGCTGAGCCAAGTGTCAAGCTAAATATTCTGTGTTGGCCAGTGTAATTTCTTCCAGGGGCAGCAGCAGCCTGGTCATCAACCTTCACAGCCACCACCCCACAGCTCAGTGCCCTACACCAACTCTGCACCTCTGGCTCTCTTCCTTAGAGCTGAAATTCCTTGGAAAGCAGCAGATTCCAATGACTGAGTGTCTCTCACCTCTTTGCTTTGCAGGAGTGGCAGAAGCTCAACTATGACATTTACACTTTACGGCAGACCCGGAAAGAAGTGAGGAGCAGGTGGAAACACATTCTGGAGGATTTAGGTAAGCTGGAGGCCAAAGGGATGTAATTCCAGCGGTACTGAATGCCTGATCCCACCATGGCTGAGGATGGGAATAGCTCCACAAAATCAAGCTGGAGAGGAGGGAAGTGAAAGGAGGTTGCTGAGTGATGCCCTCAGGTGTCCCACGTGCTCCCTGAGGCTCCCCAGGGCTCAGGCACGGTGGGGAGGGGACAGGGAGCCATGATCACCTTCCAAGCCCATAATAACATGCACAGTCATCCATTTCAAGCTTCCTTGTGGAAACCTTGCAGTGGGAGTTCAGCCTGGGTTTTCCCAAACAAGATAAGCAGGAAGGAATGAATATTCCTTTCAGATGGGAACACAGATACATCTATTTCGTTTCCTTAGCCAATGGCAGCTGATCAGAGCTAAGCCTCTCACCTCATTTGCTCCCAAGTGGGTTTGAAATATTCTTTCACCAAGTGGAATTGCTCCACAGGAGCCCTCCTACTGCTGTTTCCAAGTGCTGGTGGTGGGTGTGACTTTGGGCTTTCCCCAATTGCCTGGCACACAGCATGTGACACTCAGGATGTGCCAGCACATCAGCTGGGTGACTTCCATCATGCTCTGGAGGTGGGTGGTGGCTGCTGAGAGGAGGATGAGTGGATCTATTCTAGGATACCCTCAATGGGAGCCAGAGATGGGTATCTCAGCCACTCCTGCCCTACCTGCTATTCTGGCATTTGGGTGGGAGGAACATCATAAATCCATAACCTGCTGTCAACCCTCATCTCCACCCAGCTGCTCACAGCAGGCCAGGCTTGGGAGGGATCGCTTGGCATCCTTCCCTCTCTCACTGCAGGCTGACAGAGGCTCTCCCACATCCCTCTCGCATCCACAGTGGCTCTGGAGATGTTCTGCAAAGGCTGGGCAAGCTCAAGGCCAGGGATCATTTGGCCTTAGTGACACTAAATGAGCAACCAGATGTAAAACCTGCTATCTTCTGTTATCTAGGCCTCTGCTTTAACCATAAGCCCACCACTCTAACCCCATAACTGTTTTCACCAGCCCCCTGGAGCTGAACAAAGAGTTAATGGGAGCCATTGCATTTAAAGACCCCTGCACTCACTCTCCTCCAGCTTTCCTCCCCTGGATACCCTTCCTGTAACTGATGCTGGCTGCTACAGGAACAATTAGCCTGGTGTTCATCACTGCCACAGGTTTTATCCCTATTACCTGGTTTAGGGAGCCCCAGCAGCCCTGAAAGCTCTGGAAGCATCAGGAACATGCAAGAGCTGAATCAGCACCCTGGGTTGTGATGGTGTTCACAGGGGTCTGAGGATGAGGGAAGAGATGAGGATCTGACTCCATGTTTCAGAAGGCCTGATTTATTATTTTATGATATATATTACATAAAAACTATACTAAAAGAATAGAAGAAAGGATTTCATCAGAAGGCTAGCTAAGAATAGAAAAAGAAGGATGAATAACAAAGGCTTGTGGCTCGGATAGAGTCTGAGCCAGCTGACTGTGATTAATTAAAAACAACCACATGAGACCAATCACAGATCCACCTGTTCCATTCCACAGCAGCAGATAACCATTGTTTACATTTTGTTCCTGAGGCCTGTCAGCTTCTCAGGAGGAACAATCCTAAGGAAAGGATTTTTAATAAAGATGTCTGTGACACTGGGTTGTGCATGTTCACACACCTTTTCTCAGGAAAACCAGCAACAAACTCGCTGTGACTACTTTTGTGATGTATTTTCCCCACCAGAAAGTTTATACCTGTCCCACAGCCTGCCTGAGGGGGTGCTGGTTTGTTTTAGGAAGTAGGGATGCAGCTGCCCAGGGGAATAAGGAACCTTCCAAGAGCCTGATGGGCTCAGGGATGACCCTGCTCTCATGTTTAATGACTTGTTTCTGTAACATCTCTTTCCCAGGTTTCCAGAAGGAAGCAGATTCCCTCTTGTCAGTGACCAAACTCAGCATCATCAGCGACTCTCAGAACATGAGCAAAGCCCGGGACATCTTGTTAAAGCTCTCAGAGGAGACCAACATCTTCCCCACCAGCTGGGAGCTGTCTGAGCGCTACCTCTTTGTGGTGGTGAGTACTACAAGCTCACCTTCCCCCATCCAACTCTGCTGGGGGAGCTGGGGGTGTTTAGCCTGGAGAAAAGGAAACTCAGGGGTGACCTTATGATTCTACAATTCCCTAAAAAGTGGTTGTAGTCAGGTGGTGTTGGTTTCTTTCTCTAGGCAGCACTGACAGAACCAGCGGACACAGTCTCAAGCTGCACCAAGGGAAATACAGGTTGGATATTAGGAGAAAGTTTTTTACAGAAAGGGTGATAAAGTTCTGGAATGGCTGCCCAGGGAGGTGGTGGAGTCCCCATCCCTGGGTGTGTTTAAGAAAAGCCTGGATGTGGCACTGGGTGCCAGGGTTTAGTTGAGGGCTGGGTTGGACTCGATGATCTTGAAGGTCTCTTCCAACCTGGTCATTCTGTGAAAAGATGAGACCTAATGCCTGAGAGCAGCTGTGGAGGGAGGGCTGAGACAGAGTGGAAATTTTCCAGAGTAGAAATCCATTTTGATTTAGGTGAAATGTGCATCTTTGAATGAAGTCTGTAGCCTCCAAACACAGCTGTTTGGACTGACTGCCTGTTCTTGCAAAAAACCTATGCTTGAAGAAACTGCTTCAGCCTAAGGACAGAGATAAGGAAGGGCCCCTTGAACTCTGAACCAGACAGAGAGGCTGCTGTGGGAAACAGGGCAGGATGACCCAGGAGTTCTTTCTGTATTTTCTGATAAAAAAAAAAAAAAACTAGCCATGAGTATAGTGCGAAATCAGTAAAATGAATATTTATGAACCTGTTGTGAAATTCCATGCATGTGGATTAGTAAGGGAGATAAAAAGGATCTGGAGTTCCCAGAGGCACATATGTCCTTCTGAGGGGAGCAATTCCCACATCTGTCCAGCACTGGAATAAACATACCAGCTTTACAACTTCCACGAAAGTTGTGGAGTTTGTTTGTTTCTGCAATTCAGGGCCCGGGCAGGAACGTGCCTGGAACACCCCAGAGTGACCACAATCCCCCTTTGTGAAAAACGCCAATCACTTGCTTTTAAAATTTTAAAAATTTAATAGTAATAAAATGGTTATTGTAGCCATGATATTTTCTGAAAAATCCCTTTGCCAGGATTTTTCTCCTGAGAAGCTGAGAGGCCTCAGGAACAAAATGTAAACATTGATTATCTGCTGCTGTGGAATGCAACAGGTGCATCTGGGATTGGTCTCATGTGGTTGTTTCTAATTAATGGCCAATCACAGTCAGCTGGCTTGGACTGTCTGGTCAGTCACAAGATTTTATTATCATTCCTTTCTTTTTCCTTTCCTTGCTAGCCTCCTGATGAAATCCTTTCTTCTATTCTTTTAGTATAGTTTTAATATAATATATATCATAAAATAATAAATCAGCCTTCTGAAACATGGAGTCAACATTCTTATCTCTTCCCATGTCGGGGCTGCCTGCAAACAGCCTCAGGTTATAAAAACAGTGATACAGTTAGAGTAATAATAATTTGGACAATTTGCATCAGGACAATATGAGACAATAGAGACAAAGAGTTACAGATGGTCTGGGTACCTTTTTTCAGGGTAGTATAAGCCCAAAAAAGGACACATATTAACAGAGGATTAACCCTTTAAAACAACAGCCTGTTGCATATTCATACACCTCATACATGGTGCATAAATTCCATTCAAACACAGGATTCTGTCTGGTCAGTGTCAGCTTCTTCCTCTGAATCCTGACAGCGCCTTCAAGGAGGTGGGAAGAAGTTTGTTTCTTCTGATAAGAGGGCAATAAATTCTCTTTCTCTGAAAGATTCAGGTGTCCTGTGGCTGCTGAGTCCTTTCTTTAAAAAGTATCCTACATAGCATAGTTTCTGTTTGAACATTTTGTTAAAACCTAAAACTATATTTAACAACGCTACTTAAGAAAATTAATACAGCATCAATTTCTAGCACAACACACATAACATTCATTTGAATCTTTGCAAAAAGCCAATCCTAAAATAGGCATTTTTCACCCCCTTGTTTGGCAGGACCGCCTCATCGCCCTGGATGCTGCGGACGAGTTCTTCAAGATGGCCAGCGCTGTGTACCCCAAGCGGCCCGGCGGGGACCGGCTGGACGAGGGACCCCAGCCCCTGGGGAGCGTCCCCACGGTGCCCTGAGGGACCTGCCCTGGAGATGTGACACGGCCAGCACTCCTGGGCAGGCTGCAGTGCCCGGGGCCAGCGGGACAGAGCCCTCCTGGTGGCCCTGTGGAGAAGAGAGTGGGCAGAGCGGGGCGAGCTGTGCCCAGCAGGAGCGCACACGGAAAGGGACGCTGGCACCACCGGGCACAAGGGAGTGACAACTGGGACACCACTGGCCAGCAGTGTATGAAATAGGCACAGGGAGGATCTGCCATGCAAGGCATTGCTGCCAGTGCCTCTAGTTCCAAGGGCTCTGAGGAAATGCACCTTTCCACCTGGATGGTACCTGCCACCGTCCCCTCCCTCGAGCTGCCAGCCAGGAGGAGCGGCGAGACAGGAAAAACATCTCTGTGTCTACGGCTCTGTGACTCTGTGCACTGGTCCTCATCCTCACCCCAGCCCTCCAGGCAGGTCCCAGGGGATTGGGAAAGAGGCAGGAGCTGTGCCAGGACAGGATTTAATTCCAGGCAGCAAAGCCTTGGAGCAGTGTCACGGTTGGGTGCTCCATCCCCAGCCATTTGTCACTGAGGGATGTTTTGACATCTTAAAAGAAGGTAAAGTTTAGGAAGGTGCCAAGTTCAGAGCTGCTGAGAATTTGGCTCCTGGAACGTTGGTTGACCAGCATCTCAAACTATTTTGAAAAGTTTTGGTCTTAATTGCCTAAAAAAACCCCAGCACAAAGCTGCATGTACTGGCAATATAAAAATCCTCATTACCAGCAGGGATGGTATAATGAACATCCTTTTTATCTTGGGGTTTTGTCTGATAATGAGCAATAATTTTTAAAACACTGGATTTGATAATTTAAAAACAAGTGGAAATTCTTCACTGATGAACACACATGCTGCTAATTGGCCAGTTGAAAATGCTGGTTTCACAGGGCCTCCCAAAGTAGCAAACCAGAGCTTTTATTTGTTTATACCTACAGCGTTTGAAAAAAATATATTTATGAGCTGTTTTGGTTTGTCAGTCTTCCTGGGAAACATTTTTGTCAACTTAAAACAGCAGGGAAAGCTGAGTTTAATAAAGAAAACATTACAAAACCAGCCTTTCTTACTCACTCTGTGAACCTAGCCAGGTAACAATGTTCATGTTGACTGCTGATAGCAAAAGGGTTGGGATATTTGTAGAGCCTCTGCAGCTTGTTCTCCACACACTTTAAATTGCCTGTTGACTTAGGAGAGTTACATTTGCCAGCTCAAGATAAAAGTCTTTGTAGGAGATGATGGGGATCAAATTTAATTTCAGTGGGATTTGGCATTAGGTACCCATTTCCTACTGGTTTTTTGGTTGGTTTTTTTTTTTTTTTTTTTTTTTTAATTTTTATTTTTTTTCCCTAGCAGGAGTTCAGCTGCCCTTTGCAAAACCTCCTGTGTTTTTATAGAAAATAAACTTTGGTGCACAACAAATCCAGGCTTTGATTTGAACAAATTGTCGTGGAACAGAGAGAGATCTGTGCCGAGGTGCCTGACGCCACCCCAAAGTCAGCCCTTGGCACGTTGTCCCTTACAGTGCTACCTGTTATTTGAAGCCACCTGATGAGTTTGGAAACCTCAGAGGCAAGGAGAGAAATCCTTTTAGCTGTGCTGCTTTTTTTGAGCACAGAGGTCAGCGTTCAGCAGTGCCTGTGCAGAGCTGCCCCTCGCTGTCACAACTGTCACACCGGTTCTGATGTCACCAAAATGCATTTTGGTGGAACTTCATAGGGCAGGCTGCCCAAAAAGGACAATAGTCAGGATCTCTGAGTGAGTTTAGCTGCTGAAGTAAGGTCCCATGTGGGGAAAGCACTGAGTTTCTGAGTGTAGCCACAAGGAGGAGCTGGAATTTGTTGGATGAGAGCGGAGCCGCTCCTTTCCACACTCGGGGAGGAGTAACCGGCTCAGAACTTCTGTTCATGGACAAATCACAACAGCAACAGGTGTGACCGTGTTCACAGGGGTTCGTGGATTGGGGAAGAGACGAGGAGCTGACTCCGTGTTTCAGAAGGCTTGGTTTATTATTTTATGATATATATTACATTAAAACTATACTAAAAGAATAGAAGAAAAGATTTCATCAGAAGGCTGGCTAAGAATAGAATAGGAAGGAATGAATAACAAAAGCTTCTGTCTCAGCGAGTCCAAGCCAGCTGACTGTGATTGGCCATTAATTAGAAACAACCACATGAGACCAATCACAGATGCACCTGTTGCATTCCACAGCAGCAGATAACCATTGGTTACATTTTGCTCCTGAGGCCTCTCAGCTTCTCAGGAGGAAAAATCCTAAGGGAAGGATTTTCCATAAAAGATGTCTGCGACAGACAGGGAAAAACCTGTCAGTCCCAGCACTCAGCTCAAACTGGTCATGGGCTATCCTGAAAATATTGCACAACAGCCTTTGGTGAAGTAGAAGGATGCAGAGCTTTGGAAAATCTGCAGCTTGTAAAATGATAGGAACCAACAGAAATGGTTTCCATAAAGATCCAAGCTCATCTTGGTCATTCTGTCCACCTCTATAGGAAATGTCATTTTAGGCACTTGGGACAGGAGACCAATAAACCATATTTCAATGAGCAAAATGCAGAGAGCATTTTGCCTTTTCTAAATTGCATATAAAATACCAGGGAGATGCACAATGGTCCTGGAATTCCTGCCCTGACAGGGCAACTTCCTTCTTCACTAGAAGCAACTTGGGATTTGATGCACCACCACCCCCCAGGCCTTCAGATGCCATTCAGATGGGCTTGAGCCCCCCACTTGATATTTGGGGAGATGTTTTGAGCATCCTGCATGTCACATGTGCCTCTGGGGAGCCAGAACCTGTTGGATTAAGTTATTTTCTAACTTAGAGATGGGCTGAGAGGGGTTTTAAAAACTTTAATTCTATTTTTAGTCTCATGACAAGGGTGAGACAATACAGATGTTATAATTCACACTATCACAACCAGAAGCTAACTATTTTTAATTACAGTACATTATAAGTTTTTTTTGGCCTATCAGCTTTTCCCACACCATGCTGTAAATACCTTAAAGCCAATCATCTAAAATCACCCCTCGTGGGTCTTACTGCAATGCATCTTTCATAGTTCTATTTCTCCAAAGTATCCAGCCTTATTTGCAAGGCCACCCTTTGAAACTTGTTTTTGGTTCCATTTTCCTCTCAATGTCTGTCCTATTCCATGGCATTTCTAAGTCAGCATTCCTTATCTCAAGGCTTGCATACAGATATATGAGCCTTCTGTCAGGCTTGGAGAATTCTCTACAAATCCATTTCCCACAGGCATCCTGCATGTCCCAGGTGCCCCTGGGGAGCCAAACCCTGCCCATGTCCAGGGAATGTTCCAGCAGCTGCCTGGGAAGTGGAGGCTGTAGGAGAGCCCAGCGAACAGCAGATGCCACTGTTCCCTCAGCATGGGAAAAATCCTGTTTACCATGCAGGGGAAATATTCCCAACCTTTTCTTGCATGCATCGAGTCTCTGGAGCCTGCAAGAACTGGATTTCTGTTAAAGGTTGGGGTTTAGACACTCAATAATGACTCTGGCACTTTCCAGGAGATGGCTCCCAGTCCATCTCTCTTCCAGGGCTGGGGCCAGGGCCTCTGCTCCTGCTTGGAAGTGCCACTTGGCCTGAGGCTGCCTGCTGCAAGGATTAGCATCTTCACTAAGAACATTTATTTTTCTAAATAGAGAGTGGTTTTGGTATCCCTTCCCTCAATCACGAAAGGAAAAGGACCAAGAATTCTTTAAAATTAGTAATATGAGAGAGTTTTGGCAACATATTAGCTGCATGCAACTTGACATTGCGTTTAGCTAATATGTTATCAGAAAAAAAAAGAAAAAATGGTCTTTTCTTTTTAACCCAAGCCATGGTTGTGCTTCACTTTGATTTCTTCTCCTAGAATCACGGGATGGTTTGGTTTAGAAGAGACCTTAAAGATGTTCCACCCCCTGCCATGGGCAGGGACACCTCCACTATCCCAGGTTGCTCCAAGCCCCGTTCAACCTGACCTGGAACACTTGCAGGGGTCGAGGGGCAGCCACAGCTTCTCTGGGCCAAATATTTTAATGTTTTTGGGTCCTGGGGAGCAGCACTGGAGAGTTCCTTTCATCCAAATTAAATCTAGGAAGAAGCATAGTGCAATTAATAGAGAGCAGCTAGGAAAAAAAAATCAGTTTACAGATTGTGCATCTGCACATGTGATTTCTTCTTTGTATTCCAAGCTCTCCTAGGACATACATCCAGAATTCAGCAGGATGAGCAAAAGAAATAGTGAAGAATGGTGGAAATTCAGCTGTGAGCTGTAAGCCGGGCAGAAGGTGGCAGTGCAGGTGTTTGGTAAAGGCTGGAGCAGCAGCAGGCACAGGAGATGGGATGCAGTGGCCTGGAAGGGGTCTGGCTTATCCATTTTACTTGTTAGGGATGTAAATCACAGCCTAAGTTCTGATAAATAATGAGAATGGACACGGGAAAGAAAACTGTCATCTTTTAAATTTCGGCTGTAGGAAAAATTACCATTTCAAACTGCTCAGTTTCAATCATTTCCAACGTTAGAAATTCCAACATTTACACACTGTTCCTGGAGGGAAAGCATGTACTTTTCTGGTCTAATGAGGATCACTAATGTTGAGTGACTGGCCACAAAGTAGCTCTCCAGAAGCATTCCTTTGAAGACAAGCAACCATTTTTGTGTGGGGAGTCCTTGTTAAGCAAGTTGTGGATTATCAAAACCATTTCTTTGCCTTACAAATCGCAGACCTTGAGGACACATCCATCAGGAAGCTGTCCTTGCACAGGGGAGACCATGGAGAAATCTCTTAATAAAACCCTCAGGAAAGACTGGCAGAGCAAAAGCTTGGCTGCTTTGCCTGTCTTGTTTGGACTGATAAAATGTGCTACACCTCTCTGTAAGCCTTGTCCTTACTCTTGGGGAGAACAGAGGTTTTCAGAGTGATAATAAATTTAAGTGAATATTTTGTTGGACTTGGATTAGGAAAAGGAGACACCATGGAGGCTGTGGTGCCCTCCAGAGTATCTAAGCAGCATTAGAATAAACAGATTTGGGCAGCCAAAGATATAAAGAGATAGATAGAGATAGAGATAGAGATGGAGATGGAGATGGAGATGGAGGTGGAGGTGGAGATGGAGATGGAGATGGAGATGGAGATGGAGATGGAGATGGAGATGGAGATGGAGATGGAGATGGAGATAGAGATAGAGATAGAGATAGAGATAGAGATAGAGATAGATAGAGATAGAGATAGAGATGGAGATGGAGATAGAGATGATAGAGATGGAGATGGAGATGGAGATGGAGATAGAGATAGAGATAGAGATAGAGATAGAGATAGAGATAGAGATAGAGATGATAGAGATGATAGAGATGATTAGAGATAGAGATGATAGAGATGGAGATAGAGATGAGGAGATGATAGAGATAGAGATAGAGATGGAGATAGAGATAGAGATAGATAGAGATAGAGATAGAGATAGAGATAGAGATAGAGATAGAGATAGAGATAGAGATAGAGATAGAGATGGAGATGGAGATAGAGATAGATAGAGATAGAGACAGAGATAGAGCCACATGGCTGGATGGGGCTTGCAGCAACCTGGGCTAGTGGGAGGTGTCCCTGCCCATGGAAGGAGGTGGGCTTGGAGCCCCTTCCACCCCAAACCGTTCTGTGATCTCAAAGCAAAGGCAAGAGGGCAGCAAATGGAGGCCCAAGAGGCCCAGGCATGGCCCAAGGGGAGGGCAGAGCATTTATTTGGGGTGTGCAGAGGGTACAGCACTGGTGCCAGGATCTGTTGTGATGGTGCAGCATCATGTGGGTAGCAGCAGCAGGATGAAATGTGTTTGTGCATGCCCCAAGAGCCAGCAGCAAAACTCCAGCCTGAGGAGAGTCACCAGCACGTCAGAAAGGAGGGAGATTTATGAAAGGATGTGTTACCAAAAGTTTCTCCTTCCCAGAGTGGCAGCTTTATATCTGCTAAACTGCTGGGATTCTTTCCACTGGCTTGAGCTGGGTTTGAGTCAGACTTCGGAGACACAAACACCAGAGCAAGTCCAGACACCACTGGAGTCATAAACAAACCTCCTGCCAGCTGCCCATCCACTCTTCTTCTACATCAAAGGCGCAAAAATAACAAATATGGTTCCTGAGAAGACTTTTTACAAGGGACAAGAGGATCTACCTGTACTTCCCTAAAGAACAAAAATAAAGCCCAAACCATTTCTCCCAGGCAAGGGATCATAAGGAAACTTCAGGCTGGAGGAGACCACAGGAGGTTCTCTCAGCCAACCTCCTCCTTGCTTGAAACCATCTTCTCTCCCCTTTTGAAAATGGCCTGAGAAACTTGTATGGAAAACATTGTTGGCATGCACAGTGTTTCATCTCTCCAAAGCAGTACTGGCTGGTACAAAGAGAATAAATTTCTTTTTTGTTTGAATGAAGAGAAATAGAAGATCTGTGAAACCCATCTGGAGGGCAGGTTTGCAATGGATTAATCCCTCCAGGAAACACTGCTTTGATACCTGTAACTCAAGTGACCACGGGTAGCTTTAAATGTGCATTTCCTCATTTTTCCTCAGGTGAAGGAGCTGGAGGGAGGAGCGATGGGAGCCTGGAGCCACCCAGGGCAGTTCAGCCAGCCTGGGACATGGCCAGAGGGGTGATGTGGTCAGCAGGGAGCCAGCAGCACCCACAGGGTCAGGGTGAGCCTCTGGGGATGAAGGGGGAGGAAGGGCAGGGCAGGGCAGGGCAGGGCAGGGCAGGGCAGGGCAGGGCAGGGCAGGGCAGGGCAGGGCAGGGCAGGGCAGGGAAGGGAAGGGAAGGGAAGGGAAGGGAAGGGAAGGGAAGGGAAGGGAAGGGAAGGGAAGGGAAGGGAAGGGAAGGGAAGGGAAGGGAAGGGAAGGGAAGGGAAGGGAAGGGAAGGGAAGGGAAGGGAAGGGAAGGGAAGGGAAGGGAAGGGAAGGGAAGGGAAGGGAAGGGTGTTATCTCAGTGACTGGGAGCTGGCCCAGGATTTGGAAACTCAGCTGCCATTCCCAGACATGCCCCATCTGCCTCTGCCCCTCGGGTCACCCAAAAGCACAATGGGGAGGTTGTGCCTCCTACAACTGGTGGCAAAATGCTCTTCCTGTGCTGGAGGTATTGTCAAGGTCTTGATATTTCTGCATCTGTCTTCAAGTAAAGCTTTGTATCTCTAAAATGTTCACCATGCTATTATCCAAAAGACTCTGCTATAATACTTTCAAGATGTTTTGCTTCAATTTTGACTTTTTTTTTTATAATGCTCTCCAGCTTTTTAATATAAGCCAAATCAAGCACTGTTTCTACCCAGAAAATAGCAGTTCAAATTTACATCACAGCAGTGCTGAACCCATTGGGTTCTTTCTAAATTCAGGGGAATACCTATTCCCCCTAATAGTTTCAATTCTGATAAATCAGAATTTCCAGACAGAATAGCAGTCAGTTTAGTTTTAAGTCCTAAGCCTGCCCAATACTTAATTCTTTTTGTGATCTGCTTGGGGATGCACTAACACAGTGTGCTGCACAGCTGTCAGGAACATCCCAATCATTTTTTGAAGGAAAATTACATTTCAAAACAAAAGGGAAGGGCATCTTTTAAACATTTTGACTATGTTTAAATGAGATCACCAAGAGAGACTATAGCTCTGCATAGACATGTGCAGGCATGCCTAGGAATTTGGCTTGCCTGCAGTTTATCTGTCCCAATTAAAGGCAGATGCAGCCTTTTGCTTCCATGGACATTGATGAACTGGTAGATGTGCTAACAGGGAGAGAGCTCACACACACAAACTGGTCCTGATCTAATCACACACATTCTTACAGTGCTGTTTGGCTCCAACTTGCCCAACTGCAGGAATATTTGCAGTTTTCCTTCCTACCTCCTTGGACAGGAATCACCCACATTTGGGTAACCAGGCAGTTTGCAGTTTATGTCACTTCTCCCCAGTCTGTGGCTAAAGAGGGGAATTACAGGATGGGAAAGTGGCTTAGGCTCCAATTCTGCTTTGCAGATGAGAAGGAGCTTCCTTGGAGTACCTGCAAACCTACTGGGAATGCTGGTGAGTGGCTCAGAAAGCTTGGCAGGTACTGAAATCTGCCTTGTGCTCAGGAGTTCACTGGAGCTGGGCACCATTCCCATGCTGAAGGGCTGGGGATGCCCTGCTGAGGAGCACTTCAGGCACCTGCTGAAGCTGCCAGGCTGCAGCTCTGATGGAGTGGGGACAGCAGGAGACAGGGACACCTGACAGCTCCCCTGTTGGAACTCTGGTTACTGAGAATTTTAGATTTTCCGTGCTGGAACCTGACCAGCTCCCCTGTTGGAACCCTGGATGCTGAGAATTTTAGATTTTATGTGCTGCCAGGCACTGACCCACAAGAGAACACTTGCATTTGACCTGAGACCATGGAGAAGGCTTCTAAAATTGAATGATAGAACTGGGATTGTGGGTATGGAGTTTGAATAGAAGTGGGAAATATCACATGGTGGAAAACTTAGAGTTTAAGGTTTTAGAATACAGTAATAGATATAAAGCAAGGTGGAGGTTTTAGGGTGGAGGCTGGTCCTTCTTCTTCACCTTCTTCTCCATGGGTTTGGGTGGTTTTGTGTAACTAGATAAAAAAGTCCCCATTGCAGGACATGGGTGGTTGGTTATTGGGTTAAAAGTAAAAATAATTTAGGTGCCATTTCTTAATTGGATAGTTTATCCTTAAAAGGCCTTGTAGAGACAGAGATAGGGCTCCATTTTTACTTTGTTAGAGAGAAGTACTGTAGGACTCATGGTTTGTGAGACTGTGACATAGATAAGAACTAATAAACATCTGAGTCCCAACAAGAAATACCATCTCAAGCATTTAATCCCAACCCTGGCAAAAAAGAAGCAAAGACTCTGCACTCCCCTGCAGCCCTGGTGTCACCAATGAGCCCAATCTGACCCAGACGCAAGTCAGAGGTCACTGTCAGCTCCTCTCAGCACTTCTTGCTCTGAAGAAGAAGGATTAGCCTCTGCTTTAAAACTTCTATCTTGCTCTCTATATATTACTATATCATAAACCCCCAAACTCCAAGTTTTCTATCCTGCAATATTACCCACTTCTAATCAAACAATACACTCGTAATCTCAGTGCTATTAATCAGTGTTGGAAGTTGTCTCTACGGTTTCAGGTTAAATGTAGTGCTCTCCTGGGGGTCAGAGTCTGTCAGGACAGAAAGTCTAAAATTCCCAGCACACAGAACTCCAACACTTGATCAGCAGCAGTGCACAGAAAGCTCAGTTTCCAGAGGCAAACACCCAGCTCATGGATCCAGCCCCCTGGATGGGAGCCAGCACAAACCCATCAGGCAGGCCTGGCAGACAAGCAGGATGTCTCAAGGTAAGCTCAGTGCAGTTTTTGTTCCTGTGCTCATAAACACTCCTTGCTAAAGCTGATTTCTCTATGAGCTACATATTATCAAGAGTTTCAAGTCCCACAGCAATGCCTATACTTCACACCACTGCAGAGCACATGCAGGACTGGAGGGCCCTTTCCTACCCTCCCCAACCCTCATTTTTCTTTACAATGACAATTTACATCACTACCCACCACCTCTTATCAGATTCTTTCCTTATCTTTATTATTCTTATTTCATGTTATGTTTATCTTTTTGTGTTTTTTACCTTTGAGCCTTCCCCACCTCCCCATTTCCTAGATTGCAATATTGTAAATTTGTATATTGTAAATCTGCACAGTATAAAAGCAGGTGGTAGGGGCTGACTGGGAACAGGATCCACTGATGGCAGTAGTTACCAGGCTTTTCCTCTCTTTAGGAAAAGATGTAACCATGGAACTATGTGAGGTGACAGTCAGCAAACCTACAGCTCTGCTGTGAAATATGTGCACAGACGTAAGCACCAGCCTGTGACTGAGTCTCCCACACATCCCCCTGTGCAGGAGAACTTGCTGGAAACAGAAAAACTCTTCCCTTTTTTAATGATTCATGCAAATACAGCCACTAAACTGAGGGGAGAGAGCTCGAGGTTTGAATCTGGGGGGGCTGGCAGTCACTGTGCAGTCTCTAGATAAAAATAAACCTATTTCCCAACACTGAAAAAGGATCATCCAGAAGAGGTGAGTGGCCACTCCACCCAGATTGTCATTCCTGTGTTTGCAGCTACTTTTGGAGATGCTATTCTCCATTTTTTAATTTCTTTTAGATTAGAAACCAGTTGAACTTGGTGAACTGGATGTAAAAGTAGGGGGAAAATGAAGATGAGCAAGGAGAGGGATGGCTGTGAAGTCCTGAGCATTTTGACATTGGGTTTTCCCTTGCTAAGCTAAAACTTGGAGAACCAGCACTGCAGAGTAATCCCTCCAAAGACACAAAAGGCCATAATGCACCCATTTATTCTTACAGCCTTGCACAAAAGGGGTTTTATTGGGCAGGGAGGATAATTGTGGGTAAGGAAGAGGTCAGCGTGGATGATGGGACTAAGCTGTAAACACACCTGACTGAGGCAGTTTATCTTCCTGCTTTAAGTGCACCAAACACTATTTTTCACTTGGATTTCTTTGTCCAACACCTCCCTGGTTCAGCAGGATGTGAGCCCACATGCCCCAGGCCAAGACAGCACCATCACTCATGGCAAGTGCACCCTTGAGATGTTTCTGCACTCCAAAGGTGGCTGAGCAGCAGCAGCTGGAGGGATGCCCAAACCTCCATGTGCCCGGGTTCCCAGGGTGCCATCCCAACAAGCTCCTTCCTGTCCTGCAGTGAAGATGGATAAGGTCAGGACACAGCCCTCAGTGGCTTGGGGAAGCTCTCCTGGTGACATTAACTCTCCAACAGAGCAGAGCAGAGGGTCCGTGCCCTGGAGCTCACATAAATCACCACAGCTCTGCTGAGTCCAGGTGTCCTGGGGCCTGGCCCCAAACACTGGGCTTGTACAATTTCTTCTGGCTGCCTTGGAATGATTTGTGCCTTTTGAAGGTGCAGAAGTGAGTCCATCCTGAGCCAGGGCCAGTGACCTGTTACTGGGGTTGGTATGTGACAAAGGACAAAGAGGAGCAAAGGGCTCTGACTTTCACGTATGTCTGCAGTAAACAAGGGGTGGAGGCAAAAACACATTCTGCTATTTTAACCTGCTATTAGCTTTTCAGTTTGAATTTCCAGCACTTGTTACAGCCTTTTTTTGGAATGATTTCCCACCCCAGGAAGAGGCAGATGTTATGTTTTCACAGGCTGTGAGTGCTTTGTGCTTGCTTTGCCCTGCACAGGTTGGCACCTTGCTCAGTTAGTCTTGGTTTGAAAGGACAGGTGTCTGCTAAGGAGGGCAGGAGCCTCTATTGAAATGGAAAATGTAAACCCCTCCAAATCGTTATAATTTTGAAATTAAGGAGCTCTCAGGCAAACATACGGGAGTAGGAATAACAGTTCTTTGTTAGGAAAAATGAAATAAAAATGCAGTGATACAAAACACCACTGCCAGAGTCAGAACAGGAGCTGCCCCCCTGTGGGTCAGGGTGGTGGCACAGTCCCATCCCATGGTGGCTCAGCCCTCCTGCAGTGCCAGCTGTGCTTCTGCTGGAGCAGGGATCCTGCACAAGGGGGGAGTTTTCCTCTGCAGCTCCAGGGCTGCTGGAGATGGGCCTGGGCTCCCTCTGGGAATGCAGGGGAGGAGAAAGCTGCTCCTCTGGGAATGCAGGGGAGGAGAAAGCTGCTCCTCTGGGAATGCAGGGCAGGAGAAAGCTGCTCCTCTGGGAATGCAGGGCAGGAGAAAGCTGCTCCTCTGGGAATGCAGGGAGAAGAAAGCTGCTCCTCTGGGAATGCAGGGCAGGAGAAAGCTGCTCCTCTGGGAATGCAGGGGAGAAGAAAGCTGCTCCTCTGGGAATGCAGGGAGAAGAAAGCTGCTCCTCTGGGAATGCAGGGGAGCAGAAAGCTGCTCCTCTGGGAATGCAGTGGGCAAAGGCTGCTGTGGTGTTCCAAGTGTCAGATTGTATCCAGGTAGGAATGCTTGGCTCCTCCCCTGGGCAGAGCATCTCCCCATGGGATGATGGAATTTTATCAGCCATGCAGGGACACTCAGTGGCCATGAACAGCAGAGATCTCCTGGAGGGAGGATGGGTGTGGGAGAGATAAAGAAAACTGCCCCACCTGGTTTTAGCAGGTGGCCCAATGAAGAGAAGAGAACTGCCCCACCTCAGTGGGGCACACCTCCATTTGCAACCTAAGACACAGCTGGAGACCATCGATGGGTACAACCAGAGCAACCATTCCCGCTGAGGACTTCGTTTAGTTTAGTTTTAGGAGTGAAGGATGCCTTGCCAGGCAGAGATGGGCATTTAGGCAACACAGTTTGATGGGAGAGCTAAAAAAAAAGTGTGACCCTGCATTTGCCCATTGTGGAGCACAGAAACCTCTCCAAAAATGACTCTAGGAAGAGAAGGGGGTAGCAGGCAGCTGTCTCCTTCTACCCTTACCAGAGGCACTAACCCCTCCTGAGCTGATATTATTCTCTATGAAATAGCCTATAAAAGATTAAATTCAAGCTATCTGTTTCTATTTGTATTCCTCCTGTGTAGTCCTTTGAAGCATATTTTAATTCTCCCTGTTCCCCAGCCTCATTTCAGCTGGTGGTGGTGGAAAGTACTTAAAGTTACAGCCGTAATCCCATGGGCCACCATGAAAGAAATTAGAAAAAAAGAAGTAGGAAGAAACCCAGAAAGAAACCCCAGGTCTGTCTGATGCACAGCAATGCTTATATTTCAATTACAGAGAGCGAGGGGCCAGACTCAACAGAGTCTGAGACAGGGAAAGGAAGAATTATGTTGGAAAAACCAGACAGGGAATCCATAAAAGAGCAAGTGGCTGTAAATGGCTAACCCAGGTAAGGCAGTGGGCAGGTGGTGACCGTGCTTCCCATCAGAACTGAGCGCCCCAACCCGACTTGTGAGGAACAACTGCTCACTTTGAAAATTTAGAAAGGTTTTTAAACCTTGACAAAAATACAACAAAGGACTACATAAGGGAAAAGTTGCAGTGCTCGTGCACACCACGTGGCAGGTTCATCTTCAAGATGGTTGCTCAGTTTTTTATACCCCTAGGGGTTGCATCAGCCAGCCCTGGCCCTCCCAAAGTCAGTCAGTCAGCTCTTGTTTGCCATTTATCAGTGCAGACTGCTTTCTTGTAACTGGGTTGGAGGTCAGCTGTTGCCATGCCACACCCCCTAAGCACCCCCAAGCTTTTCCATTCCCGACTGCCCCATGCAAGGGACACTTGTGCAGCTTCTTTGTACCTGTCCTAGACAACCTGGTCTGTCTAATGGGCACAATACAGGGGGGGAAAGGGAATTATGGGGAGAACAGGGGACATCTAAACTACAATAACATAGCTACACATCACTAAAGCTTCTCTTAATAGTCACACAATAGTTTTCTTTTAATTGCGAGAGCCAATCATCTCATTGTTATCTCTAACAGCCTGACACTGCCTGAGGGTCTGACTCCTGCAGGGCAGGAGTGGCTCCCAAGGCCCTGGGTGATGGCATCCAAAAAGCAGCACCACTCTGGAAATTCAACTGCACAGAGCTGATGCAGGACAGGCATGTGAGAAACAACTGCTCACTTTAAAAATTTAAAGAGGTTTATTAAACCTCAACAAAAATACGACAAAGGACTACATAAGGAAAAATCTGCAGCGCTGGGAACTGCCCTCATGCATACCATGTGGCCAGTTCATCTTCAAGATGGATGCTGAATCTTTTATACCCCTGGGGGTTGCATCAGCCAGTCCTGGCCCTCCCAAAATCTGTCAGTCAGCTCTTCTTTGCCATTTATCAGTGGAAACTGCTTTATTGTAACTGGGTTGGAGGTCAGCTGTTGCCATGCCACACCCCCTAAGCACCCCCAAGCTTTTCCATTGCCAGCTGCCCCATGCAAGGGACACCTGTGCAGCTTCTTTGTACCTGTCCTGGACAGCCGGGGCTGTCTGATGGCAACAATATGGGGGGGAAGGGAACTATGGGGAGAACAGAGGACATCTAACATACAATAACATAACTACACATCACTAAAGCTTCTCTTAACATTCACACAATAGTTATCCCTTAACTGTGAGAGCAAATCATCTCATGATCCATCTCTAACAGCCTGACACTGCAGGGCAGGAGTGGCTCCCAAGGCCCTGGGTGATGGCATCCAAAAAGCAGCGTTACTCTGGAAATGCATCTGCACAGAGCTGGTGTAGGGCAGGCAGCTTCCCGACACCATTTCCTTGCTCCAGAGGTGGGCAGTGGAGGATTCCTGTCCTAGCACCGCTGTTTGCCTCCTGCTGCTGCCAAGCCCGCACCCGGGGGAGGCAGAGGCTGCTCAGGCCGGGCAGGGAGGGATGAGAGAGGGATGAAGGAGGGATGAGGGAGCTCTCTGTGCCGCCCCTCCCGGGCACAGCCCCTCTGATAAGCGATCCCGCCTGAGTCCCAGGCTGACCCGGGCACGGCTCCCCGCACAAATACACAAATCCAGGCTCCCGTGGGAGTTCTGGATGGGACTGGGCAGGGATTTGTGCCATGGCCGAGGTGACATGGTCCAGCTGCCTTCCCCGGGGAGGCTGGGGGCAGATAAACAGCCCGACTGGCTCCTCGATTCTCTGATTAGCCAATGTTTTCCTCCGGGCTCTGTTCTCCACGTCTCATAAATCCCCTCGCTGCTTGGCCTCTGGGCAGCCCTGGGGGCTGTGAACACCCATCCGAGCGCTGCATCCTGTTCCCGGGCTAACAAGGGAGCGTTTCAAAAAGCTCTGAGCGGGGCGATGCCAAACCAGAAACCTCGCAGAGGATGTTGCAAGTCGGGCTTTGAAGGCAGGGTTTGTTTAGGGACGTCAGGTTTCAGCTGGATCCACTGATACCGGACGTGCCAACGAGAAATCCCAAGTACCAGTCAAAACTGAGTAAGATTTTCAGGATTTGGGTACCTTTGGCAGAGCAGCACATAAACATCCTGGCCTCTCCTCAGCAGGGAGGGGAGGAGAAACCACTCTGCCCTGGGGGCTCTGGGTTAAATCAGAGCTCTCAGAGCTCCCCAAGAAGCACAACCATCAGCACCTCTCCCTTCCCCGTGTGCCCAGCAATCACAAACCCAGCAGGGGCTCAGGATGGACTCTGTGTGTTTGGAGAGTGCAGAGCAGAGCCTAGAGCTGGGCTGGGTCAGGTTCCGCTGTGTTCACACAGAGATGTCAGTCAGGCTTACTGGAGTCACCAGGAGAGCTGTAAACACACAGTGCTGCTTCATCTTTATAAAGGAATTAAATAGTCAGAAATCCTGCTTGACTGCAAGGACAATGAGAGAATGGGATATACCCTCCTGAATTTCCAAACTCTGCCTTGAATCTGATCCTATTAACAAGAGGGTTTCAAAAGGGGTTTAATTCTCTCTGTCCCTGCCTGCCTCTGGCCATGCTTTTCCAGCAGGAGGTGGGACCAGAAGGCACTCCAAGTGGGAGATGCTTTCTTTCTAGTGTGTTGCTCTCAGTCAGGTCACATCACAGGTCCTGGAAGCTGTATTGAACAGCTTGATGCTTTTAGGAGATGCAGCAGATGCAGGCAGGCTTTTAGCTTCCAGAGCCTCCAAATGGCTGGATCTGTATTTTATTTCAATGATCTCTCAATTGCTGGTGATTACATAGAGAACAGGAGAACAGACCCATTTGGACAACTCCTGCTTGGTCAAAGCCTGTATTTAACCTCAATTCCTGTCTCCCTTTCCAGCACTCCATGATAAGGCTTATTTTCCAGCCAGCACCTGAACACCCAAAAGTCCTCAAGAATTGAACATTAGAGCTGGAAACGATCCAAGTCCCTGTGCCTGCCAGGAGCTGAGGGCTGCACTTGTAATTGCTGTGAGCTCCCTTCAGCCAGTGAATCACCGTCCCTAGGAGTGGAAGCAGAGCACCAGCTCCGCCTCTGAAGGGTATCAGCTGCTAGTGGTCTCTGCAAACAGCTCCATTTAATCCCATCACCATCCATCTGCAGCTGTATTCCCCAAGTCACGCTTTGGGAGCTTGATGACCTTATAAAGCATGACTGGGTTTTGTTTAAAGAAACAAAACCAGCTGCCTGCAGGGTACTTTGATCCTAAACAGTATTTTTAAGTACTGGGGCTAGGTGAAGCTATGAAATAATCTGTTGGTGGGTCAAATCTCTTTTTGCAGGGACTCTCTCTGTCAAACAGCACACCTGATTTTCCTGCTCAGTGTCAAATATTTGCTGTCTGTCTGAGGAGAAAGGCTATTTCCCAGACAGCCCAAATATCTGTCTTTGCAGTGGTGCATCCTTTCACTGCTGCCTATTCTCCCTCACACATGTGTACACACACTCAGCTGCCCAGAGGAGCCAGACACAAAGCCAAGGTGAAAAAGCAGCAATCAAAGTTGCACACAAAGCACAAAATGCCCCCAAATGCCATTAACTTCCAGGAAACAGTAAACCTTGAGATTCCAAATCACCCTCGGCGAGAGCGAGCCCAGCTCCATTAGGTTCAACAGGCTCTGTTACACTTCACTGAAGTAGGTCATTTGGGGTTTATTTGAGGTTAACTGCCCAAATCCCTGGCTTGCAGAGCTCTTTATGTCCAAGATAACAAATGCAAAGGCAAATAGGAGCTAAGAAAGAAGCTGTGCCAGTGCCTGGTTCCCTGCTCTGGCTGCCTGTGTTTGCTGACAGCACAACTATGCAAAGCATTTGGCTCCACACACAGCGTGGCCGTCCTGCTTTTATTCCAGCAGTCCCAAAAATAGCCCATTTCTCTTCTGTTTGCTCTTGGGGGCTTTGCAGAGCAGCCAGGTAAGGATACCCACAGAGCAAACATGTCTTATCAGCACTTTTCCTTGACAAGGAGGGTGAATTATAAACTGGACCTGGCCACCCCTGGCACAAAAGCTGGGCTTTGTCTGCACCTGGAGGATGCTGCAGTGGGAAAAGCCAGGCACTGGTCAAACTGGGACAGAGCCTAATGCTGCAAGAGGCCAGAGCTGCTGCTGCTGCTGCCACAGAGCTGCCCCATAGGATGGATGCTTATCTCCGGCCGGGGGTCTCTGCACAAATCACCAATGGGACGGGGCTGCTGTGGAAAGTGCCTTGAGCCGTTTTCTTTTTCAGCATCAGTCTCATTACATTGTTATGACAATGGGAAGATGCCACCAGCCCACATCCCAGGCAACAGACAAAGAACTTAATGTTTCAACTTTACAAGTTTTTTGATCACACAAAGCAAAAGCACATTGACAGTAGTTCTATCCAGCCACTATAAGCACACGTACCTTTGGTTAAAACAATGCTTGCTTATTTTGAATATAAAACCTGCTTGTGAGCCTTAAAACACAATGCACAGAGCTCCATTATTAAGCTTCAAACTTCCTAATATCTTGCTAGATAAACTTTTCTGTAGCTTAGAGAGTTATTCTAGACAAGCGTTAATACACAGACCATTGTTCTATTTGTCCTTGCTTTTCTACTTTTTACATAATTTTTCTGCTGACCTATCTCATGGCTGCTGCTTAGCTCTAATCACAGTTCTGCTGTCTCTGAGGCCTGCCTTTTGCAGCTTTCCCAAACCCCTCTGATTTTGTGGATTCCCACAGATGCTCCCAGAGCAAGGACAGTGGCACAACTGGCCATGTCACTGCTGCACCATGTGTAGTTTTACACCACTGCCCAGCTCCAGGCACAGTAAATCCAGAAACAGATCAGCATCAGGCAAATGTCTCAGTGCCTGGCACCCCACCCCACCTCTGTGTCCTGCTGGTTTCTCATGCATGAGCAAGCCTGGGCTCTATTTGCAAGTGCAGCAATTAAGCTCATGTTCAAGTGTCTGTGTAATCCAGGACCCAGAGCCATGAACCTCCCAGTGAAACATCAAACCAGTCTCTCTTTAACACATCCTTATCTCATAGATAAAAATGGCCAGATGAAGTGGGGGGAGGAAGAAGGAACTTGCCTCAAGGACTAGGAACTGGGAAGAAAGGATTTTATTAGTCATGTCCTCAGGGTTCAGCAGTGAAGCAGCTCTGATCTCAAAAGAATACACATCTTGGGGAAGCAGGAAGGGGGAGTCTGTTGGAGAGGAATGTCAGCACACAGGGGATTGATCAGTTTGTTTTGCTATGGGACAGCTTCTCCTGGGTTTGCACTCAGGCATCCCCTCCCTCCTGGGAGCTCTGCCCCTCATATCAGCCACCAGCACAGGAATAACACGGGAGCAGCTGCTCACAGGCCCTGTCCTTTACTTCCATTTTCCAAGAGGCAAATTTCCATCCCACCCCAGTAACCCCAGCCTTTCACTTTCACCCAGCAGTTCCACACCACAGGCTGTCATTTCACATCAAAGAGGAAGATGGGAACGTGGTGACTGCTCCCAGGAAGCAGGATGGGAATTAACTGGAGAAAGTCCAACAGGGATCAGTGAGAAGAGTAAGAAGACATGATTTATGTGGAAAGAGTGAAAGAATGAGGATTGTTTAGTCTAGAAGATGGATGATCATGACCTTCAGATTCACTCAGGACAGAGGAATGGATTCATCCTTTCCCAGAGGTTCTGGTGGATAGCAGAAGTAGTGAGAGAGAGGCTTAAACTGCATCAAGGAGGAGTTGGTTATATATTAAGGAATACTTTCATGCTTTCCTATGCTTGTTCTCCAGACTTACCTGTGGAGTCTTCCTCCCTGGATTTTTAAGCATGGGATTCATTGGTTATATATAACATATATGACATATATATATATAAAATATATAAATATATGTGATATATAAAATTATAATATATAGTAAATAAAATAATATATACTATGATTTTTATATAATTTATATATTTTATATATAATGGTTATATATAACACACATATATATATATATAAAATACATAATATATAACCAATAAATTATTTATAGCCATTATTGGTTATAAATATTGGTTTATTAACCAATAAGTATTGGTTTATAAAGCAATAAATTATGAATAACCAATAAATTATTTATAACCATTTATTGGTTGATTTCCCCCTAGTAGGGCCTAAGTCTCAAAGTCCCCATGTGGGAAGGGGTTTGGGGATCAGAGCCCATTATTATCTTGGGACAATACAGGGTCCTTTATGAGAAGAAAACACTCCCAGTTCCCAGTTGCCTCTGGGGAGATGCTGTGGTGCCTCTCCCAAAGAGAGAGCACAAAGCCACAGCTGGATAAGGGCTCAAGCACCTGACACTTCAGGAATATCAACACCTCCCTGGGCTCCTGCAGGGCTCCAGGGAGGATCTGAGCAGTGCTGCTGGTACCTGGGATTCCCAGCATTTTCCTTCTTTCTCTCTGTTTTGGAATCACCTGCCTTCACTGTCCTTGAGGCCTCTTACAGCTGTTTACACTTCCAAGAGAAGCAGCTGCTGAGTGAGGATGAGGCAGGGCGCACCATCCCATTTACTCACTCCAAACAAGCTCTCCTTCCCCATAATCCCCAGAACCATGGGGGATGCAGAGCCACGCTTGCTGGTCCTGCCCCTGCCACAATTTTCTGGGTGATTACAGTTAGCCAAGGGCCCTACTGGATTTTTTTTTTTTTGTCTGGTAAATATCAATTTCTGATCACACCTACACCCCACATGCCATACTAGCATTTCCTAGGACCCTGAGGACCCTGCCACCTCTTCTTCTTCTCCTAGCAGGCAAGGTCCAGTGGTTTGGGATAGCTTTTTCTTTTGGCAAAGAGATTTTCCACCCCCTGCCACACCAGGCACCCTCATTTCCTGCTCCTCCTGTTTTAACCACAGGTCACAACAGAGGATGGACACAAATTCTGCCCAAGTCCCTGAGGCCTGGGAAGAGATCTGTTCTAGCAGGGACTACATAAAATTAGCTCCTGATGGGAAACCCTGAAATGATAAAGCTTTTCCAGGGTAAGCTCATGGGATCCTATTTAAAACAGAGGAGTTCACCATCCATTATTCCCCAGGGCACCCAGATCTAACCCAGGCTGCATTGGTAACTCATGGGCTGCAGAGGCCCTGGAAACCACAAACCAACATTTTTCTGATTTGGGACTGGTTCCTGGAGCCATGGACACAGAGGGAAAGCCATAATGAGTGCTGCCCTTGTGCCTCAGCAGGAGATGTGCTATCTGAGGACTGCACAGGCACAGAGGAGGCTCTGTCCTCATCTGGGACAGAGGAGTTCCCAAGGGATGCTCTCATGGAGGAAAGGCAGCTGGGGAGAGATGGTGGGAAGGGAAGGAGGCAGGGGGGAGGGCAGAACAATAGTTATTTATCTTGATTTGAAAACCCAAAATTTCTAGTTTGTTTATCCTGCGTTCTGTGGAGGGAACACAGATTCCCAGAAAAAGTGTCTGGGAAAAAGAGGCTCCCATGTCCTTCAACCGTTCAAAGAATGGGACTACAGTGTTTCTTTGAATTTAAAAAAACAAAACAAACAAAAAACCAAAAAAAACCCAAATCAAAACAAAAAACCAAACCAAAACAACCAACAAAAGACCCACCAAAAAAAAAAAAAAAAAAAACAAACAACCCCCCCCCCCAAAAAAAACCCTACAACCCACCAACCAAAAAAAAACCCCAAAGACAAAAACCAAAAACTAAAGCCAAGCAGCAGCCCCAGTCCTCATCCACACATGGATACTGGCACTGCTTGTCTGAATCACAGATGAGTTTGGGTTAGAAGGACCTTAAAGTCCATCCAGTCTCACCCCCTGCCATGGGCAGGGACACCCTCCACTGTCCCAGGCTGCTCCAAGCCCTGTCCAGCCTGGCCTTGGGCACTTCCAGGGATCCAGGGGCAGCCACAGCTTCTCTGGGCACTCTGGGCTTCACCACCCTCACAATAAACTCTTCTTCAAGTCTCCCCTGGGCCCAGGGCAGGTCTGGGTCCCTCCATCTTTTACTCACCACCACAAGATTTTGGAGGGAGGATGGAAACCAATAAACAAGTACCTCGAGTGACAATCTCAGTGGTTCATTTCAGGTAAATCCACAATTTCAGTGTTAAAGGGGGAATCCCTCCTCAGCCACTCAATCAGTTCCGTGAATCCTTTCCCTTTTCAGAGCAGCTCACCCTGGTCCCCAGCCGGTCTCAGGAGCTGCCCACACTCTGAAGGTATCACAGAATCACAGAAATTCTAGGTTGGAAGAGACCTTTAAGATCATCGAGTCCAACCCATGTTCTAACACCTCAACTAGATCATGGCACCAAGTGCGACATCCAGTCTTTTTTTAAACTCTTCGAGGGATGGTGACTCCACCACCTCCCTGGGTAGATGATTCCAATATTTGACCACTCTTTCTGTGAAATACTTCCTCCTTAATTCTAGCTTGCATCTCCCTTGGCGCAGCTTGAGATTGTGTCCTCTTGTTCTGTCTGTTGTTGCCTGGAGAAAGAGACTGACCCCCAGCTCACCACAGCCGCCCTTCAGGAAGCTGAAGAGAGTGATAAGGTCACCTCTGAGTCTCCTTTTCTCCAGGCTGAACAACCCCAGCTCCCTCAGTCATTCTTCATATGGCTTGTGTTCCAAGCCCCTCACCAGCCTCGTTGCTCTCTTTTGGACACGCTCAAGCATCTCAACGACCCTCCTAAAGTGAGGGGCCCAGAACTGGGTGCAATACTCCAGGTGAGGCCTCACCAGTGCTGAGTACAGGGGCAGAATGACCTCCGTGCTACTGCTGGCCACACCGTTCCTGATACTGGCCAGGATGCCATTGGCCTTCTTGGCCACCTGGGCACTCTGCTGGCTCATGTTCAGCCGACTGTCAACCAGCACCCCCAGGGCCCTTTCCACCTGAGCACTGTCCAGCCACACCGTCCCTAGCTTATATCACTGCAGGGGGTTATTGTGGCCAAAGTGCAGGATTCAGCACTTGGACTTATTGAACTTCATCCCATTAGATTCTGCCCATCCATCCAACCGTTCCAAGTCCCTCTGCAAAGCCCTCCGTCCCTCTAAGAGATCGACACACGCTCCCAGCTTAGTGTCATCTGCAAATTTGCTAATGATGGACTCTAAACCCTCATCCATGTCATCAATAAAAATATTAAACAGGACTGGCCCCAGCACAGACCCTGAGGGACACCACTGGTGACTGGCCGCCAGCTGGATGCAGCACCATTCACCACCACTCTCTGGGCCCGGCCATGCAGCCAGTTCCTAACCCAGCAAAGAGTGCTCCTGTCCAAGCCATGGCCTGCCAGCTTGTCTAGGAGTATGCTGTGGGAGACAGTGTCAAAGGCCTTGCTGAAATCCAAGTAAACAACATCTACAGCCTTCCCTGCATCCACTAGGCGGGTTACCTGGTCATAAGAGGTGACCAGGTTGGTCAAACATGACCTACCCCTCCTAAACCCATGCTGGCTGGGTCTGATACCCTGGCCATCCTGTAAATTTTGCGCGATGGCGCTTAATATAAACTGTTCCATTATTTTGCCAGGTAAAATGAGACACCAGGTGGTGAAAGAAGATGAAGGTGGAGAAAGGGACAAGTCTATGAACAAAAATCACACAAATGTTACAATAAGATGTACAAAGAGGCACTGCATGTGTTTGTACTCACTAGCAGTAATTCAGAACATAGAGCAGCCACCAGCCTGGATGAACAGCCCAACACCTCCTGCCATTAGACCCATCACAAAAGTCCAGAGACAGCAGAATTAAATTTATTGCGTTTTTCCTGGATAGGTTTTAGCCAAAGCAACAGCTTAACTCTTTGGTGTTCTGTAGGAGACACTATGGAATATGATACATTGTTCTGATATGGGTGCTAAACGAAAAAGAGCCTTTTTTTGGCTTAGACCTCAGAATGGAGAGGTTTGATCTGGCACTGCTTTTCAGTAGGACAGAGCTCATGCTTGGCAGGAAAACACCTTTGAAATGAGACTTATTGCAAATGGAGCAGGAGCCTCCCCTGCCATTCTTCGTGAGCAGTTGTCTGGTACACCCAGCTCTCCTGGGGACAGCAGTATTTGGTCAAATTTTGGTTCCCAGCAGGGGCTAAGGGAAGGTTGGGAAATCACACACCAAGAGGTACCAAAGGCTATTTTTACCCTGTCTGGGTTTACACCCACCCGTGTGGGTTTGTTGGTTTGGTTCATGAGCCAG
Organism: Calcarius lapponicus; assembly: GCA_039654755.1. NCBI lineage: Eukaryota > Metazoa > Chordata > Aves > Passeriformes > Fringillidae > Calcarius > Calcarius lapponicus. The sequence continues at coordinate 28,349,497 of CM077470.1, forward strand.
TTCTCAGCTGGTTTGCTGACAAAAGCAAGGAACAACTCATTCTGAATGGGAACACCCTGATTTAAGGCCATGAGTGATCTGGTCTCCGAGATCTATTGCAAGAATAAAAGTGGGCATTTCTTGCTTTGTGGAGAAAATACATTGACAATAAACTTATTTCAGTGTCATTAATGTCCTTATATATTTAGCCTCATAAATGAAAGCTATCGAAAGAATTTCTGGAATGGAAAATGTTGTCAAGAAGAAAAGGAACATACTAAAATTTATCTGGTTACTAAAATTTATCCCAGAGGAGACTAAAGTGGACCAAAGATGTAGACACAGCCTTTGGGGCTTTGGAGGCTTCCAGGCTGGGCTGGGGAATGTTGGTGGGTCAAGCCCTGAGTGCTTCCCTCTGCACCTAACACTGGTCAATTGAAGGATGCTGGGCAAAATGAACCTTTGCCCTGGACCACTTAGACATGTGCCTACATTTGGTAAACAGTGATTAGGCTGAGCTTTTATTCCCTTCCTCTAAATTTTCCTGTTTCCCTTCTAATAAAGTAACCATTACAGAAATAGCCTTAGGATATAAACCACAAGGAGCAGCCTTGTCTTGTTTTCCAGCAGCAAAACATGGAACAAAGCACAAGAAAATTCTCTTGCTTTGCAATTCCGTGCATCTTTCAAAATGTTTCTCCCACTGCAAGCAGTCCTGAGGATTGACCACCAGTGCTTCCCAGCCCGTGGAAGTGCTGCAACAAGCAGGATTTACCCCATGACCTTCCCTTTCTTCCTACCTGCTCTCCCCTGATAGACCTACCCCTGATTATCTACCTCCAGAAGATCTCTGAGGAAGTGGAAGCGAAAAGCTTCTCCTTTGGGGAATTTTGGGCTTGTTGGCCTTCTAAATGCTGAATATCTCACCCTCCTCTATCAGAGGCAGTTCACATCCTGCTGACTCGACCCTTCACACAGCAGTTCAAGCCAGAGACAGCCCTGACCACATCTAACAATGACAGCACAAATTCAAGATTGTGTACATACCCCCCCCCCAAGTTTCCATCCAGTGTGATTGATCAAATATTTGCTTTTCTCAAAGCAGATAACGTTTGTGAACTTACAATCTTCACCCACAAAGCCTTATCCCTCTGTGCTATTTATCTCCAGAGTACAAAGGCCAATTGATTTCTTCCATGACAGCCAGACCCAGGCTCTCAGCTTTCACTCCTGCTGCAGTTCCTGGTTTGAGGCTTTGTTTTGAACTCATTTGGAGAACAAGGGAGGATAATGGGGAGAAGAGGGTCAGTAAAGAATTGAAGTGTTTAGAGTTAACCAGTCATCAGAGTACAAAGAAATCATTCAGCCCCTCTCTGCAGTGAGGCGATCATTTAGCCCATGGCTCTTTAAGGCTCTCACACCAATTTCTGCTGCTCTGAGTGGAGCTTGGCACCTGCAAAGGGCAACTCCAGCCTCTAAAATGAGTTAGTGAAACAACCCAGTGGCTAAAGTTACCCAGCCAAGGAGTGACTGCCATCCTGCCAGGTGCTGCACAGACTCTGAGACACAAATACAGTCATGGTGTCTCAGGATTAACTTCTGAACCTTGAACCACGAGGTCAAATTCCCATTTTCAACTGGGAATCAGAAGCGACGTGCTGGTCTGCGAGCCCCAAGGCGCAGGAGGGGATAGCTGCAGATACTGGCAATAATAAGAAAAGCACAGCTTGGCACAGGGAAAGCTATCAGTGCTTCTTAGCTTCCATCCCAAATTTCAGATGCAGGCCCACTGGGCCAGGGAGGCTGCTGGAAGAGTGATACCACAAGGATCTGCAGCCTTAGGATGACCCCGAGGAATGGAATCGCTTCAGGAAATGGAGCTATGAGAAAGAGATCCATTAAAAAATACAGTGGAAAAAATGCATCACTTGGCTTAGTTTTAGTTTTGAAAGTAGAGGAAAAGGCTTAAGTTTGAAAAGCCTCAAGTTTCTCACTCTTGCATTTTGTTCTCCTTAAGCCTTTGCTACAGAGGAAAGATCCTTTCTGCCCATGAACTTGTGGCTGTTGCCTGGACACATGGAAAACTGATCCACTGCTGGTGGAGGTCTTCCTTGTCCTCCAAAGGGCTTGAGGGCCAGGACTTTAACTCTGTGGTATATCTGGCGTTAAAGTGCCAGGGAACTACTGCACAGGTTTCATTGCTTCCCTTGTAACCCTTTCCACTCTTCAGCTGAGCTGCCTAGAAGGGCAGCTGGACATGTGGATTATGACAATCTCTTCTCCCTTTTAGCCTGTTTGAAATTGTCCTTTCTGGGGCACCACTGCTGGGAGCAGAAGGAAGGCAATAAGGATTAATCCTTCCCAGGAGTGCCACAAGCAGGGGAGCTGTCAGAGGCAGGGCTGGACATGCAGGGGGCTGATTATACAATCAAGTGGGCTGGAGAAGTTGGTAGAAGGAATTAGAGGGCAGAGAAGCAGCCTCCAGATTTGTTGACAGATGGGGAAACTCCTCTGGGAAAAGCAGCTTTTTGTGACATTAAATTGGGCGCCCTGAAGCTTTGGCTTCCCCCTTCAGGTTCAGCATACCCAGAACCTTCCTTTCTTCCCCCAGTGTCCCTCTCTGCCTTTCCACCAAGCTTTGGAAAAGATGGTTTTACATCACAGATCTAATCCAGGCTTCTCTTGCTTCAGAGAAAGCTGCCAGGGGAGAGGATACACACCTGGAGAGATGCTTTTTGTGTTTGGGATGTGCTGATGAGTCCTGTACCCACAATGTGAACACAGGAGATGTTCCTGAGCAGGTTTGCAGCTGATTTTCCCCACTACATCCATCCCCAGAATTACTCACCACTGGAATAACAACAGCAAGAGTGGGTTGGAAGCTTCAGCCTTGGAGGATCATGAACTAACAAGATCCAAAAGCTCACTAAGACCTGCCTGGCACTGAGGGGCAGACACACCATTTCCTATTCAGCCCACTCAGTTTTTCCTTGTGTTCTCTCATTTAATCACAATAACGTCATCTGCATAGCACAGATACAGGAGAAAACACCAAGCAAGGGCTACGTGCTGGAAGGAGAATATGAGAACCAGCCAAGAACAATAGCTTATGATAAAACTCTTCATTTTTCAGATGTCTTACCCAATTGTTTGAAAAGCATGGTGGAAAAGGAGACCCTTCATTGCTTCTCTCCCAAAAAAACCCTTCGTTTTGCAAAGGACACTGAAAATTCTGACTGCAGTTGCTTGCTTAAATCAACATATAGCCAGAGTCAGGAAAAATCCCATTAATTTCAGTTTGCATCAGTTCAGAATGTGCCCCTCAAAGTTTTAGGGTCATTTAACCCTACTTTAAGGAGCTCTGTACTTTGGGATCCCATTCATGTTATCACCATAAAATAACAGACCTGGAATCTGGGTTGTTTGCACATGAGCTCAATAGCAAAGATAAATGAAGTGGGAACGGCCCACACCTCTTGCATATGGAAATCTGTGTTTAAAAACAAGAACACCCACAGAGCTCACCATCAGGAGATGAGTTTCTTGTTGTTTTGTGGTTGCACTCACAATAGAAACACTGTTCTATGATAGAGCACTTTCAGCCTCAGGTCTTGTGATTCTCAGGAAACTTTTTATTTGCATGTCCAATGCCACTGAAGCCCAACAAGCCATGATCCAATGGATACTCACAGCTTATTGATTCACACTGAAGTTCTTGGTGACTCCCTTATCAGAACTATGCATCAAAGGTGGGGAATAGGAAGCACCTTGGCTTTAGAGGATGTATGAACCACCCTGTGTCAGATCCACATTGAACCAGTGACAGAAGTAAGTGATGGTTTTCAATATAACCTCCCTCACCCAGTTTTTTCCATTTCACCTCCTCATTTGAAGAGCTTTGTAAGCTCAGTCCTTGCATGAATTTTGTCAGCTGCACTCACACCAAGTCCAGAGGCCTCACACACATGGCAGCCAGCCATGTCCTGCTTCCCAGGCCAGTGACATTTCTGCTTCCACTTGGTCCAGGGTGGGACAAGCTGCTTTGTTTAGGGACCTGTCAGCACACAGAGCTGGTTTTCACAGTCTCCCACTGCCAGTAGCATCTACTGGTGTGGGTCCTTACAGTTTCAGTAGGATCAGAAAGCATTTTTCCTTCCTCATATTTTATAGGGGAAGCAAAATTGAGCAGGTTTACCCAGGAAATTTGTAGTAAAGAAGAAAAAACTTGGGGCAATATCCCCAGTTTCTGCTGTTCCTAAACCCTAGCTAAAGCCTACAAATCCCACATTAAAACAAGATTTTAAGAAGGATTTCATAAGTTATTTCTTCATTTGTGCTTGCAGTAGCACATGAGGAAACAGAAGGTCCAAGAGCCTCTTGGAAGCAGATGCTCACGTGCTTTCAGCTGAGCTCAGGCCAAGGTGCTTTGTGGAGCCCCAGGGGAAGGATGCATTTCTCTGGAAGTTGGGCTGAAATGAATAATATTTGACAACTGGGTTGGATAAAGGGAGTGCAGCCACGTCTCCTCCCCAGCCACTCAGAGAACATGAGGAGAAGGCCCATCCTCATTTCTGTGTCCAGACTCAGCCCTGCCCACAGCCACGTCCCTCCACAGGAGGAGGAAGGCTGTAAAATCCCCGCTCACGCTTGTCAACAGCCCTTCACACTCAGCTTTCCACAGAGAGCAGCAAAGTGTTGCTTTCAGGAAGAAAAGCATGCATTTTCCACAGTGATAAACAGGAGAGGTTCTTCCCAGGCAGAGGCTGGAACATCCCCCAGCACACACACACAGCTTGGGGGGGTCATGGCTGGTTGGGACAGCAGATCTGGGGCAGTGACAGGCACTGACCATCACTGGGAGTCCCTGTAAAACTCCTCACATCCCACACAAGCTACTGGGAAGCTTTCATTGGACACAAGGGGATGAGATTAATGCCTTGAGAGGCTGACCTGGAACAGAGGCTGGGGCAGAGTTAAAGAATAAAGCAGGGATTTATTAAAAGGCCTCCATGGATCCACCTTGGGCAGCACAAGAGCCCAGCCAGGGCTGCACCCAAGATGAACCCAAAATGGACGACCAGTCATGGGGTCTCTCACTTTTATAAGTTCTGGTCCATTTGTATATTGGAGTTAATTGTCCAGTTACAGCTTTAGCTTATGAAGTCCCATCCTTCTTGCTTTTCTCTCTTTTGTCTGACATTGTTTATACTTTTTGGGCCTGAGATTTGGATCATTTGTCCTTGGTCCCCAGCTAGAGCAGGAATTGTTTTGTCTCCCTACTCTGTGAAGAGAGCTCACCATCCCTTAATACAAAGCTCAGAAGTGCACACTAAAGCAGCACAGAATCTGAAAAATACAAAAGCTCAAACCTGAGGCATCAGGAGGGAGTGAGTCTCACACCCTCCTGGCTGGGGAGTAAGGGTCTGCTCTCACCAGACTGAACGCCCCAGCAGCCAATACAGCCCGGAGCAGTGTTTCCCCTGAGCCAAAGCACTGCCACCAGGGCCTGGGGCACAGCAGGAACACACACCGTGCTGCTGGTGTTAATATTCACTGCTGGCTCATGGCCTCAGGCCATTCCTCCAGAGCAAACAGGGTGTGAGGAGGAGCATGAAGAAGCTGCAGCTGAGAACAGGTATTGGGATCTGCTGTGCAGCTCCCAGGACTTGTGCATTCAAGGCTCTCAGTCAGAGGCCAAGTCCACATTGACTCCTGGCAGCACAGGCACCTCTGAGAGGACAGAGAGGTCACAACCTCTGCTTGAGTGGCTCAGTACATCTTCCAAGAGACCAGGGAGACAGCAGCAGGAAAACCAGTCCAAACAGCTCAGCTACCCCAAATGCTCTCTCATCCCACACTCAGAGGTGAGTCAGTGGCCTTTGGACCTCTGGGGCTGCAGAAGCTCTCCAGAATGCTTTCAATTGCCCTGACCCTTCCGGCTTCCCTGCTCCCAAACTCAGGCAGCAAAGCCAGCATTAGCATTTCATAGGGTGGCTTTAAAGCCAGGGTGAAGACGAAGAGATGCTGATATGGCTTGAGCTCCAAGTCAAACAAACTGGAAGAAACTAAACAGAGCAGAGTGTGTCTTTTTGTTTTGCAAATCATGGCAATCACCCATCAGCTCTCCCTTACCTGCTAAACACATCTCAAGCTTGTGGAAAAGTATTTGGGAATGATCTCACTGACACCAGCCGATGCTGGAGTAATCTCCTCACCTCTTGGGCCAAGCTGCAATCAGCTCTCTTGGGGCCAGGAGCAGGAAGGAGGACTCACTCCTGCAGGAAGCTGACCGGGCAGGATGGGCTGATAGCCACCTATCAGCAAGCTTTCCATTGCTAGCAGCTGGCAGAGTCTCAAATTTGCTTGGATTGCTGCTCTGCTGCCTCCTCACTATCCCAGAGATCCGCTGGAGCAACCTCTCAGCGCTGCCCCCGCCAGGCACTGTCCCAGGGGCAGCCCCTCCCCAATCCCATGGCAGTGTCCCATGGAGAGCCCCCTCCCCAGTCCCACCCAAGCCCCTCTGGAGGGCTGCACACCCTGGAGCAGGGCTGGATCTGGCACTGGGAGGGAGGACCTCGCTCCTTGAGCTCCCTGTGCTCCCACCAAGGCCCACACAAATCACACACGGCAACAGGCAGCCACGTTTCGCTCCTTCCAGCCTGACAATTCTTAGAGTGGATATGAAAAAAAAACCCCAAACCTTCAGCAAAAAAGGCCCAGTGGACATCTGTGCAAGCTCTGTCCAGATGTTTGTCAGAGCTGGCTGCTGGGGTGGGATGTATTTGACATTTACATTTAACAAAATATCCAAAGAGCTGTGATTACAAAGGGCCTGGGGAGATGCTAGAAATGGCAAGGAAGGAGTTTTTCCTGTTTGCAGTGGATGGATTTGTCTGACACTTGGGCATAACAAATCCTTCAGAGACTGGCAGCAAGGGAGAAGGGAGCTCTGGTTTAGCCCATCACTCACAGCATTACAATCAGATCACACTTGGCCACAGAGAAAAGAAAAAAAAACAAACTAAAACACACCTCCCAAACATACATCACAAAACCAAACATTTTGTCATTTTGTAAAAATAGAAGCTAAGGCCAGGAAAGAACTCCAAATAGTTCCACTTCAGAGACAGCAGGAGAAAGAAAGAGGAGAGGTTAATCCAGAGAATGGAAAGAGAAATTGTAATATCTACTTTTCAGCCTGGGCTTCAAGGTAAATAGTTCTCCTTGTGCCATATGAACAAGTTGACAAAGGCTGAAACAAAACCACAAACAAACCCCAAGGCATTTGCCTTGAATAGCAGAACTCCTTGTGCTGCAGACCATGAGCTGCAGTCAGGCACTCCTGAGATCCCAGCTGCACCCAGAGGGGGCAGGGACATAGTGACAGGCCTGATTGAAAGCTGATAAAGTCACATTTTTAAAAATAAACATCTGGACTGTCCTAGGCTGCCCAGCTACCTGGTCAGACTGCACACAGGACAAATGCCCAACAACAGCCCAGCCAAGGGTCAGTCCCTAAAACACCCAGAGCAATCTGCAATCACCAAAGCAGTTTTACCACTTCAGTACAGGAAACCAACAGATTAATTTTCCATTTGGATTTGTCAGATTTCTATTCAGTTTGGGTGGGGGAAGCACCTTTAATGTTCTGTGATAAAGGAATAAAGATGAGGCACTAAGAGATGCTATGACACGTGGAATAGCTTCTCTATGCACTCAGCACTGGTCTTCTCTATCCCAGGTTTGGTGAAGGGATGTGGCAGAGGGATTTATTCCTGCAAGTTTGCTTGTCTGTGCAGCACATCTCACCCACTGCTACTCCCAGGTAACAGAAATTTAATTCCAAGGATAGACCATGGCACCTGATTTGGGCCATATGCAGAGAGGACAGAGGCAAGAGCCCAGCATCCCAAGCTAAGCATTAAATTGTCTTCCCAGAAGGAGGACAGGCACTCCCAGGCATGCTTGGCTTTTGTTTCCTCCCTGCTTGTCTACCAGAAGAATCTCCATCAAAGAAGTTCTTTTTTATCTGAGGAAATTTGAAGTGTCCTCTTTTAGCAGTTTGAAACATGCACATAACCTTTTCACCATGAACCTTGCACGGCCCCATCAGCAAGATCCCAGTAATTAATTAGACAAACCATTTATTTAGCCACCAAATCTGACCAAGCAGTTGTTACAAGTTTCAGGCAACGGCACTGCAATTCCCAGCCCAGGATAACAGCGTGGCTCCTGGTGAGCAGGGCAGGCAGGGATCCAACCTTCCAGAGAAACAAGGCATCCTTTTGTGAACACAGCCCTCAGGGCTTCTCTTTGTCATCCAAGAGTAATTATTTTGCATATCTCAGCCTGGGTGAGCTGGAAGATTGCATTTCATTACATCCCAGGCACAGGTGTTATACCAGACTTTAAGGAGGATTTTTTGATCCTGAAGGGGACAAGGAAAACTGGATATTGAGAGACTGTTAATAAAAATGCACCAACAGAAAGAACATTGTAGATAAAACAAATATCACCCCTTTAATTATTCATAGGCAGTAATTAATTCATGTTATTAACTAATTAATGACTCACTTCAAGGACAAGGGAAAATGGTCTGTTTGTAGCTTAAAATGATGTTATTGCTGCTTAGAAAACAAAAACAAACCACCAGCTAAAGATCAAACAGCTCTGTCAAGTCCTGAATTTGGTTCCAGGAAATCCTGTGTTCTTCTCCCCAAGGAGCAGTGATTCACAGTTCTGTATTGCTAAAGAGACTGAAGCTGGGTGCTCTCATTTGCTCCACTTTGACAAGTTTTTACATTTTTTTGGTCCAAATTTGCAGATTCCCAGAGCCAAAATAAGCTGCGGAGTGTGAGACAATAATAAAAATTTGAGATTTATTACAAGGTTAGTAATATTTTAGCACTTTGGAGACCTGGTAGAGAGCCAAGACAGCCTTCTCTTTGCTCTTTGCCAAGTATTGTAGGAAACAGAACAAAACAATATGGTGCCTGCCCTAGAACACTCACAGCCCAACAAGCAGAGAGATGAAAAGTGCTCCAGGTCGTGGAAAAATTGTGACTTTCCCAGGAGACTGGGACAGTTCACACAGTCCCACACGTGGGCTTGGCACAGCCAAGTTTTGGAGAAATGGAGGAAGATCTTGCAGACCTGCTGCACTTCTGTCTCCAGTAAAGACCTAGAAAGGTTCAGAAGTGTTTCAGCAGTCTCTCAGTGTGCCATAAATTGAAATGGTTGTGAGGAGCCGCATGTTTGGGTGCAGAGGGAGCCCATGTTCAGGCCGCTCCTTGGATGGACAAGCAACACCTTAAACAAAATTAGTGTGTCATTTCCCAGGGAGGTGTGGGGGCAGAATTCCCAGCTGTCCAAACCTGTATGAGCTGGAAGAACTCTGCTGATCAGTTTGTGGGTGCTCAGGTTATAAACCACAGTTCAGGCCAACTTTGTTTTTCTTCCCAATTTCTCACAAGAAGCCTCTCTGTGACAAGACAGGAGATGCAGCTTCAGTCAATCTTGTTGTCAGTCCTCCTTGTTTCTGTCAATTTTGTCACCAAGCTAAGCACAACCAGATGGGGACAACAGCCAAAGAGGTCTATATAACATCACAAATCTCAACTACCACAGAAAAGAAAAAAAACTACCAAAAACCTCTTGACAAGCCTTCTCAAACTCCTCTAAACTCATTCACCCTCATTACTTTATTTCCACTAAGAGACAAATTGACCTATACTGAGCATCCTATAAGAAATACAACCCCCACCTTGATATCCTGTGATTTCCAGGTCCTAATTAAGGGAAAAATTCAGGAAATGGAATTATAGCCCCAAAGAGCACATGTGAACACTTGCAACAGGGGTGTCAGTAGATATGCTAGTACTGGACTCCCCAAAATGCTGTGGAAAGCATCACTTTCCTCTTTCCAGCTGAATTCATGGACTCATCACAATTCTAAGATAATAAACCCAAAACAGCCAAGTGGGCAAGCAACAGAATTAACAGCCTCCAGCCATTATTAGAAGAAAATACATGAGGGATTTGTATTGGCAACACCAGTCTTTAAAGACATTGATTATTCAGCCTTCTCACACAACTGAGTATGACTAATTTGCATTTGTATTTTTCATGACTTCTTCTGCATCATTTTGGACACAGTTTTTCCTGTTAAAAGAGAAAAGCCCCTCAGCAAGTGGGGCCTCACCTGAGCAAGGTAGAGGGGCAGAATCCCCTCCCTTATCCTGCGGCCCACACTTCTTAAAAAGCTAATTTCAGTATTATTGTGTTTTTTCTCATGTTTTCTAGATGTTTTTAAAAACCCTCTAGCATTATTAATGTTTGGTAGGATTAAGAATCCTCTTGTCCTCTCCCACCACTTATCCACCCTGCTTCTTCCCAGCAGAGGCGCCTGAGGCCACCAAGTCAGCCCAGGAATTCCTGACCACCAAGGGGTTTGTTGTTCTGGAAACAGCAGTCAATGACTAGAACAGACATGGAAGACCAGCCTGAAAAGTGATGATGGATGTGAGGACACTGGGAACACAACTTGATTCTGAAAGTCTTTTCTCGTCTGAGCAAACCACGTTCCAAAGATGCTCAGAGCACTTTCCACATTAGCTCGCACTGAGAGCGCAGAAAAAAAAGGGGGAAAAGAGTCTTCCAAAGGGAAAAAATATCAGAGGCCTTGATTTGGCAACTCTTAGAACAGATTAGCCTTCATCTTGCAAACAAATCCCAAGTAAAAACATCAGTTCAACAGGAAAAAAACCCTCACTCCTAAATAGTATTGTTTAGGAAAAATAGCAATTGAATGTTTTAAGTTGTATTGTTTTCCAGAAAGCTTTGAAATAGAAGGAGCTTTGAAACATTCACAATTCTCGCCCAAACTCTTTTCAAGTCCTTTACAAGGGTAATTAGGGAGAATAACATTCAGATCTGCCTTGCACATGGTTAGATGTGTGTGCAGCACAACACAACGTGGGCAGCTAGAGATATTGGAGGGGTTTTTTTCCAGGCATGATTTTTCTCTAGTCTTCCATCTGTTCCCAAGAGGATTAGAGGAGACCAAACACTGCCTTCCACAAGCTATACTCTTTTGGATCTAGTTTGATTAAAAAAAATTAAATTAAAAATTGGGAAATGGTTGTCTAGGGAAATAATGCCAGGGGTGGAGGGTGGAGAAGAAGGGAATTGCCAAGAGGGCTGCACTTCCCAGAGAGCAGAGCATGAGTCAGCAGAGTAATTTTTTTTAACATATATATATTGCAGAGCACAGTGATACCCTGAAGACCACAGCAGATGAAACCTCTTTACTGTGTGTGTTTTATCAATCAGGCAGCAAGATCTCATTACTTCCTGACAGAGGAACTCCCTGCAAAAACAGCTGGGATGCTTTTTAAAAATCCACAAAAAAAAAAAAATCCACAACTTATTTATATTTTAAGAAGAGCTTGGGCAATCTTTGCCCTTGAAGAGCTTGCCAGTATGAGCAACTTCTTGCACCTCCCTATATCTGATTTATCACCACAATATAAAGAACTTGCTTTTCTCTCTCTCTGACCTTGCAGCTCTGTAGGAGTCCTCAAGGGCTCCTTTTATTTGCTCTTAAATCCTGCTGAAAACTTTCCCTTTTGGAAAACATGGCCATGTCCCAGTGGCTGGCTTTGGTTCCCACCTCCCACAGCAGCCAGCCCCTTTTACTGGTGTTTACTCCGCTTCCTTGGCACTCACACCCCACTCCATGCCTATGGAGGAGCTGGGAAAGCTGCACCATCCCCAGGAGGCTGGAAGAGGCACCCTCAGAGCCCCAAAAGTGGTGGGAACACCTCACTCCCACCACTCAAACCCTCTGGGGGGTCAGGTCCAGGTGCTTCAAGTCCCCTTAGCTCAGCAAACACCTCTGAGATCTCACACAACCTACCAAAAAAAGGCTTTTTTTTTTCCTCCTTAGAATAAAATTATAATTTCCAGTCCTTCATCCTTAGCAGCCTCATTGTACCACCCAAATGTCCACGTAGGACATTGGCCACTTGGTTACCAACAATTCAATGTGAGATCAAAGAGTGGCAGACCTCTGCAAGAAGGGGGGCAGGAAAAGCAAAACACCTGCTTACCAACAGAAGGAAAACCAAAACCACAAAATGCTGAGTACCTGCTAAAAATGGAAGCTCCTAGAACATCTCAGTAATCCCCATGCTGTTGCTCATAGCTGTGCCACTGGGAACAGGCAGGATCCAGGGATGAGAGGGTGGCTCTCACCCTCTGAGAAGAGCTGCCTAAGTGCTGGTGGAGCAATTCCAGTTGGGGAATGCTTGTCCCAACACAGCTGAATCAACTCCCCAGTTAGCAGCCAGGGCAGGTGTCCTCAAACACATTCCTGCTCCTCCAGAGCACCTCAGAAAGCATCCCAGGTGGGTTGTGTTTGGCCATTTACCTCCCCTGGACTGTCTCCAGCCCCTCCCTGCCTTCAGGGCTGGGTCAGGGCAATCACAGACACACTGTCAACGGAGATGGACAATTTTTGGGCAGTCAGGGCTGCTCCTTCACATCACAGGGATAGTTAGAGCTCTTCAGATGCAACCAGACTTTCATCAAAGTGACCCCCAACTGTGACACTCTACAAAGGTGGCCATGTCTAATCTGTAATTTCTCTGGAGCACCAAGAGAAGCTGCCACTCTACCCCTACCAGGAGCCTTGGAGGAGCTGCTTTGTCCCAGGTGTCACTCCTCAGTGTTGTCAAGAAGAGCGTTATTGTTAGAAACAACAGAATTTTAAAATAATTTTACTTAATGGCTTTAATGAACTTTTAAAGTAATTGTTTTATTTATTAGCAACCAGTCTATATTAATTAAAAATAGTAATTTAATAGTCTTAAATTACTCTTAGCCAGCGTTTAGCAAAGTTTTCATAAGCTACTTTTGGAGCTTGGGGAAAACTACTGAAACTTTGAGTTTTGATAAACTCTTGATGAGCTTCAATGAACAAAGCCTGGGAGAAGAGAGGTGTATAAATTCAACAATCCAATTGATGAAATTGGATATAAGGAGTCAAGAATTATGGACCAGGAGGACATGTTGCAGAAACCAGAAGATAAAGAAAATACTAATAAAGAGTCACTATATGTGTGCTGGAAAGTCCTTGCTGGAGAAAAAAATATTAAAAATGTGGAGTAATTAGCATGAGCAGTGAAAAATCAATAACCAATAGAGGACAGAATACTAATTAATGAATGATGTAATTTTGAACCAATGAACACGAATTTCTTTGTTTGCCAAAAAATGTATAAATAAGTGGAAAAGTTTTGTATCGGTGTTTGTGTGGAGGCCAGAATTTTGTTGGCCGCACACACAAACCTTGGCCAAGAATAAAGTAATGCCTGACTCACTAACACCACAAAGTCAGTGTTAGAAGGTTTTATTTATCCTGATTTCAGAGGATTTGGTGACATTATTGTGAGTGATAACCCAGGCAGGCTTTAGGATAAAGGGCTTGTTTTCCTGTCCCATCTGCATGAACACATGGAATTCCCAGGCAAGCATTTATTCTGAGGCAGGAGCTGGAGCAGCTCACCCAGCCTGGGCTGTCTCAGAGGATTCCTCCCCACGTCTGTGAAACATCAGAGCTTTCTGTTCAAACACATGTGGGCTCCTGCCCAGCTCATCCTCTCTTCTCCCTCCTCTCTGAGTACGGCCAAAGAATTTTCTGCTCTGATTCTCCTGACTGAAATGGGTTTTGACCCCAGTGCTTTCAGACCTGGGGCCCTGAACGTCTGACTTCAGCACCTATTTGTATGAAAGCAGGTTGTGGTGTCACAGTGAGGAGGTCCAGCCATGACCCAAAACCTGTAGGGGTCAGTGGGAAGGCATTTAGGGGATGGTATTGGGCTGTGGGTGCCCAGTTCAGGCGTGAAAGGACTGGGCTCAAAAGAAAGCAGTAGAGTGGTTCTGCTCTTGCCATTTGGCTGCTGGGTCCTTCTGTATTTCATCCTTTTGCTTCCTTAAACCTCTCCATCATGGTACAGGACCCTTTGAAACCTTTGGGTGGAGGCAGTTAAGAGTCATTGAATAAACCAGCTCAGAAATGGAGCCTCCTCAAACGAGCTGTGCCACCAAAATCAGTCACCAAGTAGCTGTGAGCTCTGAAAGGATTGGGGAAAGTCGGGGTCAGTTTGCAAACGGAGCGAACGGGAGGAAATCCGATGCATAAATAATCTGTCATGAACTCTTCACCCTCTGTTCTCCCTGCTGAAGCCTCCATGAGCTAATCAGCAGCTCTGCTCCTCAGTGAAGGCTGACAGTGTGTGTGCCTTCTGTGGTGTGATGTGATGGCCCCTAATTGATTTTGGCCACAGACTGGCTGTGCGTGCTGCATTGCTGGGAAGAGCAATAACTTGGACATGCAATCATCCTGGGCAGTGACCAAGACAAGTTGTTCTCCAACAATCACTGGATACCTTCCTCCCTGCAGCCTCAGTGCTCCAGCTTAGCTCATCCTTTGGGAGACTTTCCTCTGCTGCCTTAAAGCACCTGCTGGCTGGCTGGAAATAAGGTTTCCTGGCCATTTAACCTTGGAGTTCAGGGCTTTGGATATTCGTTGTGAAATTTTGTGTGAATTTTTCTTTGGAAAAGGTAAAAGGCTCTTTTAAAAGGACTAGAAAAATCTGTGTAAAATAGGGTTCTATGTGGCAGATTTTGGAGGTCTCTAAGGACACAGCTGAGATGCTGTGAACACTGATGTGGGTGACACACTACAAAAATAGCTGGAATCCTTGCAGAAAGACAGTTCTCTCCTCTGGTACTGTGTTTCATTAGTATTCCCACCCCATTACAGCCCCAAACCTCTCCCTCCTCATCAAATACTCTTCCATGTGGCCAGATCTTCTTTCAAGTTCTACTGCTTGCCTTGTTGGACTTTCACAGTGAGATTGGTCACAAAAGACATTTCACTCACTGCTCTTCACTCACAAACAACCATCCTCAGCTCTTGGCATATGTTCATCCATCACCAGATTTTAGGATTTCTTAGGAAGAGTTCCCCATTAGGATCTCTGATGGAAGTTTAAACTGCTGGCCTGAGACCAAGGGTAGATAACCTTACCCAGCTTTTGTTTTGTAAATCAAAAGTACTGGCTGGGCCCAGATTGAAATGAACCCAAACCTCATTGACCAGAAAAAGTGATTCCAACCAAGATGGGGATTGATTTATAAACCAGTCCAGGTTCTATACCTGCTCTAGGGGAGTCTCTTTCATCCTGTAGCTGTGCCCTTAGCTTCTCACAACCTGCCCTTTAGCACGGGTTGCTTGCTGATTCCCAAAGGCATTTCCATGCAAAATTCCCCTTTGGCTTAAAGTGACTTCACTAACACACAAATGACTTTGACTAAGAAGGTCCAAGGGCAATTTGTGCTGGAAAAAGGGAGGATCATCTTTAGGAGGTGCTGCTGCAGCAGGCCAAGCCAGTCAGGTTTTCAGCTAGAAGACAGATTTGAATGGACCCTGATGGCAGCTAAAAATACGGCAGAGGATAGGAAGTATCATGGGAACAGGTCCTTTGGAGGTCAAATTGAAGGTCCACCATAGGTAGGAAGAGGGGAGCCTGCAGGGATCCTTCCCTCTCTGTCCTACTCCTTGCAGCCACCTCGCAGCAGGTCAGGGACTGCCAGCAGCATGGATGAATGACTCTTCCCAAACCTTAATCCTCTTCCATTTTCAGTCTCTGACAAGGGGTTTTGGTGTTATCTCCTCCATGCTGTGTGTGACTAAAAGGCCTCTCCCACCTCCCCTCAGGGCAGTCATTCCTTTACTTGTTTTCCTCCTCCATAGCTTTCTGTAGCCTTCTTGAGGAAGATGAACAGGACTGCACAGAGAATCCCAGCCCCAGAGATTTATTTAATCACATGGAGTGTTTTCTGTGCTGTTCACTATTTGTCTGTGATAAGTCCTGCCTTTTGGTCTCTGGTGAGCACTAAGCTGATGTTTGTACAGGCTGATCCACAGTAAATTCTCTGGAGCAGTGATAACTGGGTGTGCTTGTGCCTGGGCTCCCTTTCTGCTGTGTGCTTCACCTTGCACTTGACAAAATCCAATCCCATCTGCCATTTTCCCAAATACCCCCCAGTACCAAGACAGCCTTCTACATCTCTTTGCAGTCAGCTTTAGCTCTAGATAATCCTCCTGAATGTTTGGAAAACATTTCTCTGTAAAATCCAAGTGTTTCCTCCTGTCCTTTGTTTGCTTATTATATGTTTGTAATTCATGAAAAATCTTTCCCTCCTGGGCAGGGGGCTTGTTCAAAGCCTACTGACTCTGTCAGCCTTAGCTCAGGGTTGTTTGACACTTCAAATAGCTGTTACAGATTTGTGAAGTGTGATTTCTCCCTACAAATGCCAGACTAGCTCCTCCCCAGTCTATCAGTTACAACCAAATGCCTCCTAATTCCAACATTCCTGCCAGCCTGTCTGACAGACAGATCAGGATTCCTGGTCTGTGGGTCCCAGGAGGTGTTTTAGGAACTGATGACATGTTTACCACACCCCAAACTTCCAGCACAGAAATTGGTTTAAGCAAGAGGCCTCACACCACAGAGGTGGAGCAGTAGTTTCTTATCTAAGCAACAGCAGAGCTTCTGGGAGAGCAGCAACTCTTTTAGCAAGTTATTGCTGCTGGTTCTCTGGGCTTGGTCTGGTCAAGGTTTCATGGGTTAATGAGCCATCACCCAACAGGCAAGCTGGCTGCAGTCACATCCCAAAATGGGGGTTTAAGCTATTGAGTTTTACTTCACAACAGAATTGGAAGAAGAAGACACATTTATTTCAGCTTTCTGACAGGCAATAAAGAATTTGGTAGGACAATTCTGTTTCTCCAGTTGTAAATCACTGCTCTTGGCACATGTGCTGTTCATATTCAGAGTAGCTGAAATTGCCCCAAAATGTTATGGAATCACAGATGAGTTTGGGTTGGAAGGAACCTTAAAGCCCATCTTGTTCTACCCCCTGCCATGGCAGGGTCATCTTCCACTAGTCCAGGGTGCTTCAAGCCCTGTCCAAGCTGGTCTGAGACACTTCCAGGGACCCAGGGGCAGCCACAGCTTCTCTGGGCACCCTGTGCCAGGGCCTCAGCATCCTCACAGGGAAGAATTCCTCCCTAATATCCCATCTAACCCTGCCCTGTGGCAATGAGAAGGTGTTCCCCTTCTCCTGTCACTCCAGCCACTTGTCAAAAATCCCTCTAGAGCTCCTTTAGGCACTGGAAGGGCTCTAAAGTGTCCCCAGAGCTTTCTCTTCCCCAGGTGAACACCCTCAGCTCTCCAGCTACTAAAGAGCTTCCAGCTCAAGGACAGGATGGGCAGAGGGTACAGGTGTTTTCCAAGGATAGGGAGCTGTGATGTAGGGCCTGGATTTCAGACTTACCACCTCAGTCACTCAGAGAAAATTGTGCTGTGGTAGGATAAGCTGGCTCTGAGGCTGCAGGGGTGAGAGGTTAAAAAACTCTTGAACTAGACACAAGCTGAAAGAACTGCTGCCAGGTTAACTCCTAGAAAATCAGCCTCAGTCCAAAGGCTGAACATAAATTGGTGTATAAGCTAAAACCAGTGCTGATGCAGCCTTTGCCAGGCTGACATTCCACCATCACTGACACTGCCATCACATCATTTGTTACCAACCCCACTTGTCCTCCCTTCCTCTGTTGTCACTTCAAGGGACAGGAGCAGCAGCAGCACAGCCTGCAGAGCCCTGCTTCCATCTGCCTGTCTCCCATTTGAGCATCCTCCTCTGAGGGCTGGCTCCTGCTCCCAGACAGAAAGCACCGCCTCTCTGGGCTCTTGCAGGGGAAAAGCATGAGAGAATTATCTAGTGCAGACTTTTTGGCAGGCTTTCTAAACTCTGCATTAGAGTGTATATTTCTAGACAATGGCTTTGCCCTTTTGTGGTCATTTCAGAACAAACTGAGCTGCCTCCTCCAATATTTTGGTACCTCTGCAAACTTGCCTTAGACCAAACAGAGGTTTGGAGTGAATCAAACTGTGGTGGAATTATTTTAACATATGTGCAATAAACACTCCCCTTCTCTTTCTGCTTTGCTACTAACTCACATCACAGTTACTCCAGGATTTTGCTACAGGAAAACAGCATCAGACACAACAAATGGGAGGCACAAGTAGAGTCATGGCTGCTGCCTGGGTTTATGGGAGCCCTGCATCTATCCCACGCTTGGGTCTTTAAAACTCGAGCTGTACAAAAATGTCTGTAGTGAAACATGAAACCAAATGAGACTGACCCAGACTGGGATTTGGTTTTACATGGGAAAGTCAGGCAAAGTTCACCTAGAGAGTTGTGAAGGTTCATGAACCTTGGGAGTGAGCAAAGGTCCAGTTCCGAACAAGCCTAGACAAACCTTTTCCGGAAATTTTAAACAACTGGGCATTTGGGAACAGATATCCTTTAAAATAAATACTTTTGATAGGAAATCCATTCGAGTGAAACCTGGTGGCTTCAACAGTGCTTAGCATTAATATGTTGAATGAACTGCAAGTTCAAACTCACACAGAGCCTGAGAAGTGTTAAATGAGTGGGAATGAACCTCCTTGTTCCTGGGGCTCCAATTAAAAATGTGTCATTTGCAGCTCTAGATTTAAGGAGAGGCGTATTTTGTTTTATTGGATACACGTACTCTGTCTGAAATATGGATCTCTCTGGGTGGGACCTTCACAGAATCAAAGCATCTCCTCATTTTCTCCTGAAAAGCCTCTCAGAAATCATTTTTTACTGTAAAATACCAGTCTGACCTTTCTAGACCTTCTTTTGGCCATGCTTAGCAAAATACTTCATAAATGCCAATGCAATGTAGCTGAGAGTTCCCTAATCACTACTGTTAACAGCTGAAAATCTGAAATATTTTTGGGGAACACATCCTTAGAGACAGGTCCTCTGACTATCGGTATTATGATACCATGAAATAAAACCCAGGAACTCACCAACATAACAGAGTTTCCCTGAGGTAAAGAAATATTCCAGCAACTTGACAGCAGTTAGGGATTTTGCTTTGGGTCATGACTCCAGTTCTTTTTTTCCAGATTTGGCCAGGAGAAATGGAAAAAGATTTACAGTACAGCTAAAGGCCAGACACCAAACCTCTTGACTTATCGTCTGGTATCTAATCTTTAAATTAGAAAGGAACTGAAGGCACGGCTTCAGAAGTTAGCACTACTGGATTCCTAAAGCTGGGGGGAGGAAAAACACAATAATGGAGCTTTTAGAAGCCAGATGGATAATCCATAGTGTTATTAACGTGTGGAACACAAGCTGGTCTGCAAGGGGCTCTGCTGTCCCTTTCTCTGGGGTCTGGGCAGCAGTGGTGCTGCACAGATCTGAGCTCCAAACATGAGGCACCATGGTGGTCCTGGCCTCATGACTGGCAGAAGCAGAGAGTGCCAGGGGTTGGAGCTCTTTTGGTGATGAACCTGCTCTTGTAACCCCTGGCTCCTACCCTGCCTGCCATGCTCACTCCAGAGATGAATGGAGATGGGCAGGGCAGAGCAGGGAGCTCCTCTGGCAGCTTAAAAACTGAAAGGAGCAAAACTTCCCAGCCAGCTTTTTTCTTTGTTCAGCAGTAAGGAATAACCCTCATTCTCCCTAATAAAACTCCCCAGCCATCCTGTGATGGGCAAAGGAATAAGGATTAAGAGATGGAATGGTGGTGCACGTGCCATAAACATCACTTCCATGTGAACTCCACTGCCAGAGCACACATAATAAAGCTTCATTTCCTGGGGCTGTGCCCTGACTGGAGCACACTGCCCAGATCTTCCTCTTGCTCCCAGCTGAGAGCCAAGTCATTCTATAGGATTATTTTGTTAAGAGCAAAGCTATTTGATCTGAAGAGATTTAGCAGCAGATTATGGCCACAGCTTTTTCCGGATCAGCGGCAGCAGGGGAAGAGGGCAGGAGCTGTCTGGTGATTTGAGTTGGATCCTGGAGCTTGGGACACCCAGATTCAGTCCTTCCAGCAAGCTCCCCACACATCTGGAGATAAGATAGATACCTCTCCTTCTGTTTGCACGCTGAACCTCACACCTCTCCTCTGCCACTGGGGAAAGCAGCTTTGGATAGAGCTGCTGACTTGGGGAGAATTCTGGGTTTTGATAGAGCTGCTAACTTGGGGAGAATTCCTGGTTTTCATTTCTCACAGAATCACAGAATGGTTTGTGTTGGAAGGGACTTTAAATCTCATCTCGTTCCAAGCCCTGCCATGGACAAGGACTCCTTCCACTATCCCAGGCTGCTCCAAGCTGCGTCCAAATTAGCCTTGAACACTTCCAGGGATAGGGCAAATTGCTGTCCTTTGTTTCATGAATTGTTTAATGAAAATTACCCTTCCCTGGACTCCTTAAATTTCATCTCTTTGCACATAAATATTCCCTTTATATGCAGACAGCTCTAACTTGCATAGGGAATGGGAATAGTTTTACAAATTTCATAGTGCCAGCTTCCCAAACCAGCCGGTTCCAGCCAGGGTGGTTTATTACAACATCCTTTGGACTCTCACACTGTTGGAAAGTGTTATCTGAGTACTTCTAGTGAAACACATGAATGGGCACGTGTCTAAAAGAGATTTGTACAGGTGGGTGCACACACAGACAGGCTCTACTCCTGAAAGCACTCTGTGACAACTCCTTCCTTGTAAAAAATGATTGTTGTAACCACACAACTGCTCTTGTGCCACACCTGCAGCTCTACAGGGAAGAATGTTTATCCCAGGGCTCTCAGTTGGGTTGGCACCAACAAAATCATCACTGGTCCCACCATAAAGTCGTTCTGTAGAAAGTACCAGTCATTTTATAGAGAAAATATCTGTTCAGAATTTTAGATTAGCTCTACAGTAAGGGAAATGAGTGGTATGACATATCCCTTCCACCTCATGGGCTGGAATTGCACCTCAGGTCCCCATCCCATCCCATCCCATCCCATCCCATCCCATCCCATCCCATCCCATCCCATCCCCCTCCATTTCCCCAGTCTGTCTCTATTTCACACATCAAAGCCACATTTGGACTGTTATGCACCTGGAGCAAGCTGCAACTCCAAAACCAGCAAGAGGAACCATAATCATAATTTCCACAGCTCAAAGCAGCCATCATGGGATGCTCTGAGTCTCTTCCAACTTCATGAAACGATGGCCAAACCTCCTTTGATTGCTCTGGGAGCAGGTTTTAGCTCTTCCTGAACTAATTAACTACTTCTTTCTCCAGGGCCATGCCTTAGTGTTAATTCTTTGGAAAACACTGACAAAGCTGTGTCCCTCTGAGGACCAGAATGCACTGGGTGAGCTGTTGCCAAATCTGCTTTAATTTTGGTGTGTGTGGAACTATTAAGCAGCAACAGGGCCCATCACATGCTGGGGTACACATCTAACATGCCAAGCCCTGTGGCAGAGGGACAGAAAACATTTCAGCTCATGGGGGGCTCTTTGAATCTGCAGCCTGGTGCAAGCCATGGACCAGCTCTGGGTCAGGCACCCTGCAGGGTTTTGTGGGCCTCAGCTTAGAAACCACGGGACTACATCAGAAAAGGAACATAGTAATTTCACTTAGACTGGAAAATAAAAGGTTAATTTAAATAAAACATAATGGAATATAAATATAATTATGATTTTACCGACTGTGTCTCCTCTTACACAGCCTTAGCAGTTACTGGAAATACTGATTAACTTGAAAATACAAAACAACTGCTCTTAGAATTGGATATTCTAGTGAATCTTCCTTCCCAGCTCCATGACGAATTCTTGGATGGCTAAACAAGAAATCAGTGCTGGGCACTGTTCACATTATGGGCAGAAACAAAGCCATGGTAACATGGAGTTGATTGCAAGCCTTGATTAAAAGCACTGTATTAATTCCATGGATTTGCTAAGAGCTTGGGCCAAATGATTACATTTGTACTGCTATTTATGGATCAGATGTTTATATTTCACTTACAGCTCAACTTCACTGATGCAACGATGACCCCAGGCCTCTGTTGAAGGGCTGGCCAGGGAGATGCTCACAGGGTTTGACAACCTGGGGAACTTGGCACAAACATGGGCTCCTGAGATGTGTGAGGAGGCAGAGGCTGGTGGTCCTGAGCCTCCATTGGCCCTAGGGAAAAGGTGGGGCTGAAAAGGGGGGTGCAGAGGCCACCACGGCGGCGCTCCCTGTCCCCTCTGCTGCACAAGTCATGACCTCTCTAGACTACAAGCAACACTGTGGAGATTGTGGGTATCATGTTGCTTAAAACTGGATGCTGAGGCAATTTATTGCTTTTCACAGAGGAAATGAGTACAAATTTGGCTGGGGACATAAATAAATATGAGATCATTTACTTGGTGCTGACTTACGTGATGAATGGTTTGCGTTTAACCGTTTCCATCGCACGTTATCCAAATCCTGGAATCGGTGTCCTTCTTCTGGGATCAACAGGAGCTGTAGGTGCTCTGCTCCTCAAAACACCCACATTTCTCAGTGCCAAAACAAGCACCAGCCACTTGTCAACTCTCTCTTTCAGGATTTTGTGTTTGCAGCATTTGTTACTAATTTTTTTACTAAAAAATCAAACTGATCATTGCTAAAACCCTGAGACATCATGGCTTGTCCTTTCCAAACTTCCATGTTTCACACTTAGACTGAAATGGTCACCAGGTGTACGTGTTTTACACCAGATCTTTCTTTGTGCATCTGTGTACTGAAAGAAACCTTTAAAAGTACCATGTGGTAGAACAAATGGCAGTGTGATTTTTAATGTTGGAGGTTCTGATTATTCAAAATTTCACCACAATGCCCAGATCCCAATATCCAGCCTTATGTATGGAGTTCTGACTGAATGGTTCTGATTCTGGGGGCATGATAATAAAATATAGAATAGAGCTATAAATCAGGGTTTGCAGCACTGCAAGCACCAAGTTTGGTTTCTGCCATCAAAGCACTCTGAGAACAATAGAAGTCTGCACCGAAGTAGTTTGTGCTGTCAGATGGAGGGAAGATGTGGATGGTCTGGGGAAGGAGGGAAGCTTGGAGCTGCCACAGATTTGCTTTAATGTAAATATGAGCATAAATCCGTCCTTCATGGCCCTGAAGACACATAGCCAACAACCTTTTGAGCAAGAGACAACGTCACAGGCCACAAAGGGAATATTTCCAGCCCAAAGGACTATGACTGCCCCAGGAGCAGCTGCAGCAATGATGTAAGCTGGAGGAAATGTGGTGGTTTAACAACTGTGGACTTCTATGTTCTTAAGGTGAGATACATCATGGCATCAACCCCTGCAAGAGCATCTTGGCCTTAAGAGTGCTTCACTTGAAGCTTTAGTTCATCAAGCCATGGATCAAAGACCTGTGGAAGGCAGACTGGGGCTCAGTGGAGTGTTTTAAAGCTCCTCTGTAGAATCAATGAATGGTTTGTGTTGGAAGAGACCTTAAAAGTCATCTAGTTCCAATCCCCTGCTCCAGACAGTTCCTGTGGCCCTGGACAGGGATGCTTTCATGTGAATGCCACCTGCCTCAGGTGCTGTGCACCAGGAACTTAAAACAGAACACCTTCCACTCTTGATCCAGGTCTTGGTGAACCTGCTTCCCATTCCAGTCCTGAATTTCTAAGAATAATTTCCACATTCTCTGACAGCAGCCAAGGGAGTCACAGGCTATTCTTACATTCCTCTGCAGGGTTTGTCCCACCAGCCTTTGAGAATTGATGTCCCCAGAGAAAACTCAGGTAAACCAGGCCAAGCAGAACATCCTACCTTGTTATCCTGTGGCCTCTCCTGAGATCATCCTGTTCTGCATTGTTTCTTTGGCCCTGACTGCAGCCAACTTGATTTAGCCACCAAGAGCTATGAGCTGTCTCCCCTGGTGTTGTAGGGCTCTGGAGCACAAGGTGTTCCTTGCAAGTGGATCAGGCCTGGGAAGAAAAACAGACCAAGCCAGGGTTACTTCCCTCCTCTATATGCCTGTCCATAGTTAGGTCTTTAAAAAAAAAAAAAGTTGTTGTTACAAGCACCTTGCTGACAACAAATCCTTTCTCATACATCCTTTTAGTGCTGGTGCCCTCCCTCCAGCAATGTCAAATGGAAAGAGTAAGGTTTCAGGCTCTGTACCAAGAAATTCCTGTTTTCAAAAGGCCAGACACAACAGCTGGGAAATTTTTGGTTGTTGCTGCCTTGTGTCAGTTCTTACCCATTCCTGGAGTGGGGTGTAATTTCTGAAGCCTAGCAGCATTTGAAGCAGGCTGAGCAATCTTTGAATAATATCTTGGCTGACATTTCCCAGAGGCAGGACTGTGTACTAACACAGAGCTATACGTGTGTTTTATGGCTGTCTATACACACACAGGCCTGGGGGAGGAAAGGGGGGTAACTCAGCATGTCTGGCTTTCAAAACGCTGATTCAGGAGACTGGAAGCTACCCCCGAGTTGCTGTTCTAGCCAACCCTGCCCAGTTTTCATCCAAGATGAGTCTAGGGGAGCTGAGATGTCTGCTTAGGGTGAGGGTCTGGCCCCTAAAGCAGTGACTGCCAGCAGCACTGCCGGGCTGTAATTATGAACAGATTTGTTTTTGTGATATTCACATTCCCAATGCTCCCCCTGCTTTTCCCCCTCTCAGGGAACTGTCTCCTCCTCCTCCTCCTCCTCACATACATGCTGAGCCCCTGTGGGGACACACATTTCCATGGGCAGCAGCAGTGGAAACCCATGTCAGCCCAGTCATCTCCTGGAAGCAGCCTCCTACTCTCTCCAGCACCACATTTCCATTACAGCAGCAAGGGTTTTTTGTCCTCTCACTGGTGACTTCCCCCTTGGATCCTGTCAGGAGTGACAAAAAGGTGGCATTTTGTCTGGTTTCTCCAGTGTGGCTGCCCACACACATTCCCACAATCGTTTCTTCCCCCAGACTCCTTGCAGACACACATGTGCAGAGAGGAGGAGGGAATCCCCTCGTTTCCAGGAAAGGCAAGGGAAGCTGGCTGAGCATTTAGCCCCAGAAACTTCAGCACAGGAGGTGTGATCTGAACTGAGGACTTGAGACTACTCACACCAAGCTCTGAGAGTTTGATCAGTCCTTCTCTGCCCTCCAGTTTAGGTGAGCTCTTTGGGGGCTTTGTCCTGGGGTTTTCATCCCATGCATGTTCTGCCCCAGGCAGGGATTTTCCAGCTGCACAAGCAGCATCAAGATGTGGAGTAGGTGAACACTTCAGAATCACCTCCTGATAAAATATCTGGGGCATTTTGAATCCACATCCATCTTTCCTGGCAAAGTCTTTGCATCTCAGATATTTTGCTTTCAGAAGTTTTTTGGGCCTGAGCCCAAGAAGGGACATCTCCTCCTCTTCCTCCCACCCACCTGAGCTGACAGATGCAGCTGGTGGGGACATTCCTTGCCCGTGGAATCAGGAAGGAGATCTGCAGCAAGTCACCAGCGCTGGATCTGCCTCTGTCCTGTGGGGATCAGGACTGTGCTGAGGAAAAGCAGATAGGGTTTCACACAATCCAAAGCACATGGACAGGAACTAAAGCTGCGTAAGCACTTTTCTTTCCCGGGGAAATTTTCCAAATGTATGTTTCAAAGGAATGTGAAAATATCCCCCCTCCTTTCTTGCTTGCTTCCTAGAAGTCCAGCCTGATGTGGACAATCCCCTCAGACTCTGCTCCAAGAGGGATTTAAGGGCTGGGAAGGGGTAGGGATGACAAGGCTGGGAATTCATGGCCTGAGCAGACCATGCAGAGCAGGCCCCTAGGAAAGGACTTATCAGTCATGGAAACCACTTAAGGTTAATCATACAGTGCTGCTGTGAGAAAACACACTCAGGCACTCAAATCCAGTGAAAATGGATGTGTTTGGGGTCATTTCCCTCTGATGTTTGTATCCTCCACAGACAATTTAGCTTTTTGGGCATCCCCTCCTCCTCCAGGAATGTCCATGCAAAAGGAAATTTCTCCATGGGAAGTAGTTTGTTTAAAAGCCAATTTCCATGGGGGAGGGAAAAGCAAAGCCTTGACCAGACATTCTGAGCAGCTGCTTTGTGCACATACTGGCTGCAGTGCTGGGGGCTGCTAAAGACAGAGCTCCAGGGACATGAGGCAAAGGTCTGGGGTCCCCAGCACAGGAGAGACACGGACGTGTTGGAGTGAGTCCAGAGAAGGGCCATGAAGATGATCAGAAGGATGGAGCTGCTTTGCTCTGAGGAAAGGCTGGGAGAATTGGGATTGTTCAGCCTGGAGAGGAGAAGGATTTGGGGTGATCTAACTGTGGCCTTCCAGTGCCTGAAGGAGCTGACAAGAAATGTGAAGAGAGACAAATTACGAGGGCCTGGAGTGACAGCATGAGGGGGAACAGCTTCCCACTACCAGAGGGCAGGGTTAGATGGGATATTGGGAATAAATTCTTCCCTGTGAGGATGCTGAGACCCTGGCACAGGTTGCCCAGAGAAGCTGTGGCTGCCCCTGGATCCCTGGAATTGTTCCAGGCCAGTTTGGATGGGGCTTGGAGCAACCTGGGACAGTGGAAGGTGTCCCTGCCCATGACAGATGAGCTTTAAGCACTGTGGGACTCTGTGAGAATGTTTGATGGGCAATGCCCAACCCTTCTGCAGGAGCTGAACAGGGGAGTCAGCTCTCCATGGGGATGGTGCCCTGTGAACATGGAGCCAACCTGCCCTGCTGATCCCATGATGGCTGCTCCCACCTCCTGCACCCTTCCCTTGCTCTGTGACACACAGAGCTGCTGTGCTGAGGTGGGTATGTCCACGTGCACTGACGCGTGAGTGTGTACTTGGTTTTACAGATTCCAGTGTCTCCCACTCGTCCCCAGGGGCTGAGCATGGCCCTTGTCCAGGGTGAGGGATGCAAGAACCCCCAGGGCATGTGGGAAGCAGTCATCCCTTAGGAAGTGGCTGAAAACCTCATCTATTTCCATGGCTTTGCACTACATATCCCCAACACTGAGCTGAGTCATTCCAGACAGGCTTATCAAAGATGATTTCCCCTTTCACTCCAAAAGCATTTGCTGGTTATAATTACTCTTCTCTTAAAAAAAACCCAAAACCAAAACCAAAACCAAACAAAAACCCAAGAAAAAACTCCAAGCCACTGAGAAAAAGCATCCTGCTCCAAGCACTGTACACATAAATTCATGGAGAAGGAATGACAAACTCCCAGTGGGAGTTTCTGGTGGGTCACCACATTAGTTTGTAGACTTTTGTATTCTTGCAAATTGTCATGTAAAATGACATTGAAGGTCTGCACAAAGTTCCCATTATGGCCATTTTATTTCACATCTAGATTTAACCAGTAAACCTACAGATCAGCTTCCACAGAAGAAGAAGAGCTATAGATTTTTGCAGGAGGTTAAATTCCAAAATCCTTCCCAGTGTCCCAGTCTGTGTGTGACTGAAACAAGCACCAGAGGTGAAGAGAAGGAATGAAATGTTTGAGCCTTATTCCCAGGGAATGTCATTCAGCAGAGCTGCTTTGTGTATTTGTGTCTATTTACACCCACTGAGGATCTAAAATTACAGTTTAAGCAGGAAGCTAAACCTGGAGTTTTTAACAAGCCTAAGCAGTTGAATTTCATGCTCAGGAGCAGGGGGGACTGTTCTGGTGCTAACTGGGAGGAGAGCTAGACTTGAGAAATTATAATAAGAGACAATTTTTACCTTATTATCCACCTCAGGAAAACCAAGCCTTTTAAATATGCCTCAGGATAGAAGCCACAAAATGTTATTTAACATTGGAAAAGCCTTTCTGGGACTTAGAGCAGCTTTCAGTCACGGAGAGGCAAAAATATTCTTTTTTTTTTTTTTTTTTTTTTTTTTTTTTTTTTTTTTTTTTTGCTGACAACTCCAGATTAGAAACTCCTGACACCAAACCTGCCAAAATTGTCCAGACTTGCTCAAAATCACAAACAGCAATGAACAGCAGTCCCAGAAATGGGAAAGGCCAGAAGCCACTAACCAGGAATCTAATTTTGTAACCAGGAGCTTTCTTTGATCTCTTTTACAGGTAATGGGCAGACCTCAGGCTCAGCATCCCTTTGGGAGGGGTGAGAGAGAGGCACGAGCTGAGTGATCCTGCAGAATTCCTGGCGTGGGGGAACTGAGGTGGGCAGCTGTGGAATGACTTACTGATGTGCTGAGGGCCAGCAGAGCTCTGCAAAGGAAATCTGCCTCTCCCAAGGGCCCACAAATGCAGGAGCTGAGCTCCACATGGCCTGCAGGAAGGAACCTGAGCAGGAGCCAGGTGAAAGGGCTGACCTGTCATCAGCTCCCCCTTCCAGGGCCCAGGGCAGAGCAAAAGGAGATGACAGGAGAGCTCCCAGCCCTCCCCATCCCTGTGTCCCCTCTCAGCTCTGGAACCCTGCTGTCCTGGCCACTGCTCCAAAGCTCAGGTGCAGGGGGAGCAGGTGAACACAGGATTCCTGCAACCCTGGGGAAGGCAGCAGCTTCACTTTGGAGGGAAAGCAGCAGCTCCCATCCCCAGCAACAGAGCTGCTTCCCACTCCAGCATCATTTTTATAATCAGGTTTTGAGCTGGAAACAGCCTTCCCTCTGCTACAGCTGCGCCCCTCCAAGCTCGTTCCAGAAGGATCTGGTAAGGATTTGTCTGTATCTGAGCTCAACACACAACCCTCTGGCACAGAGGGAAAAAGCTTCCTTCAGTAGCTCACAACCAGATTTCAGTGTCAGCTTAGTTATTATTCACAACAGCTCTGCCTGGAAATCTCTACAAACACAAGCAAAAAGTACCAGACTGTGGGGATGACCATGCAAACTTCCAGGATGAAGTTTCTGTCTGTCCCACCCTTTCTGGGAGAGGCTAAAACATCCCAGGACCCCTTTTCTCCCTGTGCTCCAACAGTGTGATCCTAAACCAGCCAGGACCTGGTGCAATTCCCAGGAATGAGATTTCCTTTAATTCACAGGCTCTTGTCTTTGCCCTCTCAGCAGTGTCTGCAGCAGATGAGTGCACTTCACAGCACAGCCTGATTCCTGAGGGATGCACAGAGTTCATAAATGCTCAATAGAGCTCCTTGAGCACATTGCAGACAGGAAAATTATACTGCTGCTGGGTGCTACCCATTGATTACTCATTTATTAAAACATTCCCCCCCTTCCAACCACTTGTAAATAAAAGCCTTGCTATTAAAACTCAGCTCTCTTGAAAGCACAGAAGTGCACGGAGATGAAATTCCTTCCCAGACGTGGAGGTGACCTCTATTTACTATAAACATTATCCCACATTTAAATTTGGAAATGAAACAAGGGTGAGGCAAGGAGTCCTGATTCTGGTCAGAGCTTCCCAGCAGTCAGAGGTGAGCTCTGGTGCCAGGGCTTGCTCCAGCCCTCCTGCCTGCCTGCTTCCACAGGATCTTTGGATCACTCTGTCCATGTTTCAGACTGGGTGGGGGAAAGGCTCCTTTGCACAGACATCTGATGAGGCTTACTCACAAGTGTTACTCACCAGCCACTTGCTTGTGGGCAAGGAGAAGTTCAAGCCCCATTCTTTGCTCAGACCCAAGAAACAGCCACAAATCACCTTAAAGCAAAAGGGTTGGGCTCGACTCAAGATCATGTACCCTGTGGTTTGTATGAAAAAGCAACATCAGTTGGAAGGAATTTCTCTCAGCTGAAAGTCAGGAAAAACATTTATGCCACACAACCCCTCTGCAGCAGCACCAGGCTAAGCCAGGCCTCAGTGAAGTGAGATCCTACATCCCAATGCCTTCATGTGTGTGCTTGCAATTCCCACTCAGGCTCTTGCATCTCACACTGACAAAAGTGAACAAAAGCTGATGCTGCCAACTTGAAGTCTGAAGCTTCAAACCCCCCCATTCCACGACAGGGTCAAGAGGAAACTCATCTTGCTGCAGCCTGAAGGTCCTTTCAGGTGAAGGAATTTCACATGCAGGTCCTGCTGGCTTTGGAAAACACCTGGATCTAGACCCAGCTCAAAGGCCTGTCCATAAACAACCCCTGCAAACCCAAAGCTGAGGCCTGATGGCTCTGGTGTGGCATCAGCCTGTTCTCCTGAGCTGAGAGAGCTGGAGTGAGGATTCCAGGCAGCCTGCAGAATACAGGTTGTCCTTGTGACTGCCATGCCTCACCTTGCACAGCTTCTTCTTGAATCCAGCAGTATAAAGGGTTCAAAACCCCTTTATCAAATAAAAAAATAGCTAAAATCACTAGTAATTTTAAAAAATTAAAAAAAGGGGAATATTATTTCACATATTCCTCTACCACTGCATAGACTCTGTTTCCTATTAAAGGCAACTGTGTGTAGTGTTTCCATTAAGATTCTGCTTCCTGTTGTGTAATATGGAATGTTAAAAATCTCAGTATCGCTTCAGAAGTTATTACAAACTCCAGAGAGTTTTCTATTCCCAAGAAATCTCTCCCAGTGGGAAGCTGGAATAGTTCCTGCAGAATTTACAGCAAATGCCTCAGACCCTATGTAATATTTATGGTGTCCCTCTCATCTTATCCAGGCTGCTTTGCTGCTCTGCTGCTGTGAAAGAAAAGCCTGTTTCAATGGTTCAGGGCTGTGCCATTCACTTTGAAGGATATTGAAGTGGATACGACAGCCACAGGAAATGTTCCAGCCTCACTGAGGTACCTCTGAGAGGTATTCAGTCAAATGAGAATTCACTAATCTGATTCCCAGGGAAAAAAATAAAATTAATAATCACTGTAACTTAATGAAGAAAGAGGAAGAAACATGATAGATCTGCATTCATGGTTTGCCAGTTCTGGATTCCATGAAGGCCAGGAGAAAAATTCCCATTCACTTTCATGGGAATAGGATTTTAACCCCAAAGGTTCTTCCATTCAAACAGAATTATGATGCATTTTGAAACCTGGTGAGAATTGCATTAGAAAGAAACCACTGTGTGCTAGGATATATTTGCATGGCCACAGCCCATAGACCCCACAGCCCTTCCTATAGAAACATAAACTGGGGCAGCAGAACAAGCCAGGTGGGGTCATCACTGACAAAAGGGCAGAGGTGCCACCTCCAAACTGCTGCTCCACACATCAAAGTGCCTGGGCTCTATCCACTGCAGAATAAATGTCTGCTCCAGAGCTGCTCCCACCTTGCTGCCTGTGGGAGAGATGAATGCACAGTGGCAAGAGCTGTGTGCTCTAACCTGCCAGAAGAAGTGGAGATAAAGAAAGATGCTCCTTTGGGTGGAGCTTGCTACAAGACAGAAATGACAAACAGATGATCAAACTGACAGAGAGGAGGTTTAGATGAGAGATTAGCAAGAAATTGCTCCCTGTGAGGGTGGGCAGGCCCTGGCACAGGGTGCCCGTGGAAGCTGTGGCTGCCCCTGGATCCCTGGCAGTGTCCAAGGCCAGGCTGGACTGGGCTTGGAGCAGCCTGGGATAGTGGAAAGTGTCCCTGCCCATGGCAGAGGGTGAGACTGGATGAGCTTTAAGGTCCTTTCCAACCCAAACCACTCTATGATTCCCTGATTCGATGTGTGCATGCTGACAACTCCTTTAGTGAATCCTTTTGCATCCCTACAACCCAACCTAAACTTTCAGAACTAGAGGTCAGAGCTCAAAGTCCATATTGAAGTCCCTAGAGCAGACCATGATTCCCATGTGCCAGGCACTCAGCAGCTTTCATTCATCCAGAGGGAAGACAATGGCTACAGAGTACTTTTTAAATACAGGTATTTTCTGAGGAGTTGTGAAGCCTGTCACTGCAGACAGCTCGTCCCAAAGGTGCTGGAGGCCATCAGTCAAGTTGAAACTTAGGGAAATGGGATGTGACACCTGGATGAAAGGGATGAAATGAACAAAGAAGGAGCCAGGGGTCAGAACTGAGTCCTGGCTGTGCAATGGGCTGGATGGGACATCAGCTCTGTGAGGAGCCTGAGTCATGGCAAGGTGGTCTGAGCAAAGTCCTGGGAAACACTGCCAAGATCAACCTGCCCTGCTCTCTGTGGATGAGAGACACAACCCAACAGGGCAGCCCATGTCCCTTGCTGTCTCCACAAACAGAGAGGAGATTATGTGGGAAGGAGGAACCTGCATTAGCTGTATCCTTGAGGGCAGATTATAGTTCAGGAAACAAACAGTCCTAGGAGTGAGGAACAGCAGGAGTGCTAAGCCTGCATGGTCATTTTTAGCCTCCTTTGCATATTCACACGTACACAGGAAGAGAATTCATTGCACCAAATAAACCACAGCCCTGGCTTGGACATGGACAAACAGTTCTGGATGACTGGAGGGTGATGTTGCAGTGAAAGGAATCAAAATTTTAGCACAATGTCTCAAGAGACATTTAGAGTGGGGAAGATGGGAAGCCCTTCACCCAGAGAGCGCACTGATGGAAGATCCATGGGACAAGAAGAAATAGTAGCTGCTCCATCTTGAAAAGCAGAGATGCTGAGGGGAGCAGTAAAAAGATTAAAGTCGGTGTCTGGTTTTATTTAACAACATCATTAATTCCTTGAGAATCAAGAGGCGTGAGTACATTCACATCTGAAATGACTTTGAGACACGCATCCAACATCCCTGTTGCACTGAGCGCTCAGAAATATGAGGAGGAAACAGTGAAACAAGATTCAGTTCAGGATAGGGAATGCCAGGGAGAGAGAGTGATCCAAACTGCAGATATTCTGTGAAAGAAATACAATTTGAGAGTGGGGGTTGGGGTGAAGGTTGTCCTCTGAGACATGGATTTATAAAACAGTAAGGCAAGACAGCCATAATAAATTGGATGTAGTTGCTGTGTGCATCAGAGAAGGAGCATCTCTGGCAAAAGGATCACTAGTGAGATTACAGGGATATTACTGATGAATCCAAACTTAAATGGAAAAGAAGAAGAAAAAGCAGGCAAGAATAATAGGAATGATTAAGGGATGTCTGCATATAACTTCAAGGCTCATTGAGATAAATTTAGAAAACTCTTAAGAGAAAACAAAATCTCCCTCACTAGAAACGAAATATTTGTTGAGAAAAATGTGTTCAAAAGCTCAAGATTTCATAAACCTAGTACAAGATGCAGATGAGGTAGAAGTCAACTAATCTTTCTGTAAAATGGCAACAACCACAGTGCAGAGACACACCCACCGAGGTACTGAAGACAAGTATCAAATCCTGGGATCCAAAATTAGTCCCTATCCAGGATAAATGCCTGTTTATCCATCCCCTGGGTTTTAAGAGGGAATATGTGAATTTACTATTTAGGAGATATGGGGGAAAGCTGAATTTAAGGAGAAATGGCCTCTCTCTGCATATGAGAGCTACTCCAGGCTTGTTTATATTTTCCTTTCCTGGGATGATTTGAAATGAGTTTGCTGCTCATGGCTGTCGGCTGCAGCCGGAGCGTGCAGTGAGAAGGAATTGATAAAAATGCCACTTGGGATTTCCATGCTAAATATCAGAGCACTCCCCTCGTGTTCAGCAGCCTGATTAGACCAGACAAAGCACTTGAAGAACAGAAGTCTAATGCAGGAAACAAGTCTGTGTGGAAGGAGGCAAAGACAGGCCTGGTTCACATCACCAGCAAATGCTGCACCCCCAGGAATCCTGGATTTCTCCATGGAAGTGATACCTTAGGTTTTAAGCTTTTCTTTTCTGTTTTGGTGTGCAGCTTTTAGCTTTATATTAAGTGTTACTAGGATCTTTCCACAGGGTGGTGATGACAAAACAATCCTATTCCAGCTGTAGACTCAAGGACAATCTCTCCAAACTTCAGGCCCAAAAGTGAGAAGAGGAGGGTGGGCAAGCAAGCAAGGAGGATGCAACTTTATAAATTGAAGCTATTAATTGGACAGTTAACTCCTGTATGCAAATGGACTAAAACTTATAAAAATGTGAGATCTTGTGACCAAGCACTCTTTTGCTTCCATCCTGGAGCCATCCAGGCGGAGCTGAGCTGGGGTCTGGGCTCTCTGCAGGCAGCACGTGGTTGAGGCTGCTTGGACAAGGCGGTGTATCCTATCTTTCCTGCAGGATGTGAGGGGATTCCTTGTGGGACTAATGGCCGGTTGTTAGCCAGAGAGGGGCCGAACTGAGCACGCATTCCTCTCGCACCTCATTACCGCCCCGCCACCCCCGGCTGCCTCTGTTTGTTGAAGTGCAGCTCCTCAAGTCGGAGGATGCTCGTTAGGAGCCGGCTCTGATAAACACAGCGCTTGTACACTTGCCTAATTTGGTACCTCTGATGAGCCAGAACTTAATAAATGCAAACTGCTACCCAAATTACTTAGATTTGTTCAGTCATTTTCTGTCTTCCTCAGCATATTCTCTGGGCCGATCTCATGACATTCTCCTTCATGCCAGGTTTTTTTTTTGTCTATCTGAACTTTCTTTTTCCACTAGAAGCCTCCAAGCTAGGCTCCTCTCAGGCACTTTGCATATATTATTTCACTGCTTCAGTGGAATGGTTCAAATTATAATTTTCCAGCTGAGATACAAAGACTAATTCATTCAAGATCACCTTTTTTTTTGTGTGTGTGTGTGTTTGTGTGTGTGACAGTGTGGATTTCTCTGTGGTCCTTGAGGAGATAAAATGCACCCAAAGTGCTCTGGGGAAAACTGGGAGCAAGACAGAGAAGGAAAATTGTGGAGCAAAGTCATGTGCTATCAAGTGTATCCCATGCACTCTTTGGGGATGAGCTGATGGTGGGAGAGAGGACAAGAAACCAGACACAGAGAATGCTGATTGACAGATATAAATCTGGGCTGAAACCCTCTGCTGATATTGATCAAATCAAACCCATACCAAGAAACTGGCTGCTAATTTTTGTGGCTCAGCATCCAGCAGTGAGCACCAGTGTTATAGTGGGGAGCCCAGGAAGGGATGTGCATCCTTCTCCTTGCTCCTGCTCTGAGGAAGGCAGGAGATCCACCAGGAGCACTGCACGCACTTCTGGGCTCCCCAGCAGAGTCCAGAGGAAGTCACAGAAATGATCACAGGGATGGAGCACCTCTGCTATGAGGAAAGGCTGAGACAATTGGGATTATTCAGCCTGGGAAAGAAAAAGGAGACCTCAATGTGGCCTTTCAGCTCCTAAAGCGGGCCTGTAAGAGAAATGGAGATGGACTTTTTAGCAGGGCCTCTTGCTCTGGGACAAAGGGGTGGTTCTAAACCGAAGGAGGGTCAGTTTAGATTAGATATAAGGAAGAAGTTTGTAACAATGAGAGTGCTGAGGGCCTGGCACAGGTTGCCCAGAGAAGCTGTGGCTGCCCCATCCCTGCAAGTGCCCAAGGTCAGGCTGGACAGATCTCTCAGCAACCTGATCTAGTGTAAAAATGTGCCTGCTCACTGCAGGGGTGGGACTGAATGACCTTTGGAGATCTCTTCCTACCCAAACTATTCTGGGATTTTGTGATCTCTGCTCTGGTGTTTGTGCCAGGGGCGATCTCACCTCCAGCTCTTGGGAAACCAGGCTTAGGTGCCTCTGATCTTTCCTGGGATGGACAAACTGGACAGGGAGGGCTGGTGACATGCCATGAGGCCTCTGGATGCAGCAGAGTGCGTCACCACACAGGGTGTACAGCTCCAGGGACTGCTCCATGGCTGTAATCCCAGAAAAGTCATTCAGGGCAACTGAGAAACGTGCCAGGTAGATGCCTAAAATGAAGATGGAAGTGTTTCTCTTTGCCTTGGATCCCACATTGCTGCCAGCCTGGGAGGACACCAGGGAGATCATCCATGAGAGCAGGGTTGGCAAACAGAGGAGCAGTGTGGGCAGTGGGATGCCCCAGGAGAAAGGCAGACACATGGGAAAGGCTGAATCCAGCTTTATTTCTACCATTCCATGGCCAGAATCCTGATATTTGACAAGTAGCTCAAATTCACTTAGAGTAATCTTATAAAGTAAATAGCTTTGATCCAATGTGTTTAATTTAAAGCACTTATGTTTTATTTATTCTTTTGCTGTGAACAACAGACTGCACTTTCTTTAATAATGTCTAAGAAACAAAGGTTTCCAATCCCCACACAGAGCAAAATTCATACCAGCAATATAACTGTGAAAAGTGATTTCCTTGAGCCTGTTTTCATGCAGAAAAAACAATTCCTGTGCCTCAGGAATCAGTGTGGCCATGTATTGAAATGTGGTGCATCAAATAACTGGATGAATATTTGGAAAATTAACTCATGAATGATTCATGAAGTTGAGAAATTGATAAGTACTCAGTCACAGCAACAGTAAAGAAATGATATGATGATGAAAATCATGGAGAATATATTAAGGGCCTCAGGGAAAAAAAAAAAAAGAAAAAAGGAGAAAAAGAAGGAATTAGTTTGCAAAATATGATTGTTTTTGAAACATTTGCCTAGCAACAGCCCAACAAATGCTCCAAGTATGGCTGTATTTCATATTCTCACAGCAATACCACATCATGTTTCAACACAAGCCAGCCCTGAAATCCACCCTGGTGACCTCAGCTGCCCTGCTCTGGTGCTGGGGCATCTGGCAGCTCCCACCCTTCCCGAGCCGTGGCTGATTGCAGCCCTGCTGGCCATGGCAGGGCACCGAGCACATCTGTTTCCTCCATCCTACGTTGCAACAACCCATTCCCCGCTTTCTGTCGCCTGGCACCGCGGAAGAAAACAACTTGACGTGTCCATTTCCCTGTCTGTGCCCCGGTGGCAGCGGGTGGTGCCCACCTCTGCCCACTCGGCTCGGCCTGACCTCGCGTTCCCCACACGCCCTCTGAGCTGGAGGAGTCAAACTCCGGTCAAGTTCTTGTGTTCCAAGCCCAGGTAAAATCTCTTCCTCACAGAGTTCTGTTCACTTTTCCCAACCTCTCACTCATGGCTTTTGGGATCATGGCTTTGCTTTTCAGAGCAGACTTGAAAATTTGAGTCCAACAGCAGAAACAAATCAGGGGATTTAAGCAAAGTCCAGGGAGGAGAAGGGAAGGGAAAGGGAAAGGGACAGGGAAGGGAAGGGAGGGGAAGGGAAAGGGAAAGGGAAAGGGAAAGGAAGGAAAGGGAAAGGGAAAGGGAAAGGACAAGGGAAAGGAAAGGGAAAGGGAAAGGGAAAGGGAAAGGGGGAAAGGGAAAGGGAAAGGAAAGGGAAAGGGAAAGGGAAAGGGAAGGGAAAGGGAAAGGAAAAGGGAAAGGGAAAGGAAAGGTGCCAACCTGTCAGAAATTTAGCCTGTCAAAAAACAAGGTTCAGATCCATTTGTGTCTCTGCTATCCCACAGAGATTAGATGTAAGTGAGAACAGTTTTCAGCATAAATACAAATAAAATTGTGTACAACAATAGCTGTTGTACACAGCTTCTGTGAGAAGCAGAAGTTGTGTACATGGAGGAAGGCTTGGGCTGGCACATGGCTTCCCTGAGTTCTGAGCCTGCTGTTGCCAGAGTTATACCACTATTTTCAAAAAGGGGGTGGATTTAGGT
This sequence comes from Calcarius lapponicus, assembly GCA_039654755.1. Taxonomy (NCBI): domain Eukaryota; kingdom Metazoa; phylum Chordata; class Aves; order Passeriformes; family Fringillidae; genus Calcarius; species Calcarius lapponicus. The sequence goes on from CM077470.1 coordinate 28,386,868, forward strand.
GCTCCTGTCTCTCAGCAATGGTATTTGTCCCTGAAGATGAGCTCAGGCTCATGGACTGCCTGCTAAGCCCTGTCCTCAGAGGCAGCTGGGAGACCCTGGTGCAGTGGAGGCATTATCTCAGGAGAACAGAGCTCCTGCTGCACTCTGAGCTCCAAGTGAGCTGTGATCCAGAAGCCTCCATCCAAACACACCTCTCCTGTCTACTCTCTTGTGTCCTTGGCCAGCAGAGCAGCAGGTCTCATGGCAGGCAGCGGGGACAGCACAGCCTCAGCGCCCCAGAAAAGGACACGATCACATTCTGTCTCGTGCCAGTGTGGCTCTGGAGAGGAGACCTCTGCCAGAGGGATGAGGCAAACAGCCAGGCAGGTACAGCTTTAATCAGGTCCCCTTTTGAGGCAAAAGGCCTTCATTCATTTCATCACCTGTGTCACTTTGCAGTTTGGGCAGGCTTTGAGCACAGGGTGGGCAGCAAACACAAGGCAGCTGCAGGTACCTGCTGAGCCTGGCAGCTCTGCTGTGCTCAGTGCTGCACCTGACGGTGTGCTCCAGCTGGAGATCCTGTGCCAGTGCAAATTGTGTCCCCAGCAGGAGGGCCAGGCAGTGCAATTAGATCAGCTAACCCTTAAAACACAGACAAAGCCCAGCCCAAGGCCACCCAGGAGCAATTTTGAAGTGAGAGCAGTTCAGCAGCTGTCCTTGGGTGGCTGCAATCTGCTTTTATGAGCCCACTTGCAGGAAGCAGGGACTGCACATCATCACCTCTGTTTTCCAGGTCCAGGTCCTGTCCTGCAGGCCTGGGTTTCATGATAACTGGAACCAGATCTTTGTTGTTGGATTTGTGTTGATTTAACACAATCACTTTTTTGTTACAATTACCTAGAGTATATGAGATAGAATTTAGCATTACATCCTGCTTTTACATCTGTCAGAACCCAGATAATTCCTATCACAGCGTAACATTTACCAACATGGAGTTCACCCTGCTGCATTTTTAGAACATTTCTGAGATAGAAAAATGACTCTACATGGGATCATCTTGTTCTGCATCACACTGCCATCACATTTTACCTAGTGCTGGGAACCTGAGAGCTGGAATCACAGTTTTCACATCCCTGTCACAAATTGGATGCAGAGGGATCCGTGCATCAATGGCCCGTCAGCTGCTGCCTGCAAGGCACACTGAGGCCCAGAGAGGAAAGCATGGCAGTGACAAGTGTTGTTTATTAATATCTGAGTTAATAACCCTTTCTTTTGCAGCACATCTCTGACTTTGGTGATCACACCCTTCCCACCTCCCCATTCCAAACCACTGAGGGTTGCAATACAGAATACATCTGTTAGAAATCGCAATTACGCATTTACAACCAGCACCCTCAGCTGAGATTCAGAGGCAAGCAATTGTATTTACAAGTAATACGTGCTCCTGAACCTATCAGGTTCCTTTGCACTGTACTGCCTGCTGAAAATGCAGAATGGACAAATAGAGGAGAAAAAACATTCCTGTCATTTGGAGAGGTTTGCACCATCCTCTTTTTCTCTTACTGCTATTAAAATTAAATAGGTGTCAGGGATAATCTGATATATTTAACAGAAATAAGTAGTTGTAATGACACACAGGGAGAAAAGACAATTATTTAAATTGGTAATAAATGTTCCTTACAATCGAATCAGGACGACCCCTGTGGCCGGGAAGAAGGATGAGGAGGACTCCATCTTATCAGAAGACTAATTAATTACTTTATTATACTATATTATTCTACATTATATTACACTAGATTACATTACATCTAAACTGAATCTGGCAAGCACTCAACTCAACTGCCCAGAATCTCATGACTGTCAGCCCACAGTCCTGACACACACACACCCGACAGGCCAAGGAAACAAAACACCATCACTTTGGGTAAACAATCCCCATATTGCATTCTAATTTTGCACAAACACAGGCACAGCAAATGAGATAAGGATTGTGTTTTCTTTCTCTGAGGTTCAGAGAATGTGAAAGCCAGAAATATTCTTGGGAAGAATTGTGCCTGGCTTTTGTCTGTGAAGAGAAATGTGGTGACACCTTACTAAGATATTATTATTATTACTATTATTATTATTATTGCTAGTCATGAGAACCTGCAGGCCAAGTAAGGGGATGTGCTGCCTTCACTACTTCACTGAAGCAAGGCCAGTGGGTAAAACCCAAAAGTAACCAGTGGTTAGAAGGCCCCTGTGCCTTGGTACAGGTTCCATCACACAAGTACAGGTTCTGTGCAGTGCAGCTCCTCAGGCCCCTCAGATGCTCTGGGACAAAGCCTGGCCAGCCCACAGTTTAGGCTTTCCATCACCTGCTGACCTGCTGGATGCAGACTGGAAGCTTGGCCTCCTGCCATCGTGGTAGGCAGTGAGGCTGAGGGAATTGCATCCCTTTGACCACTCTTCTCCCTCTGCCTCCTCAAGTTAAACAGCTTGACACTGATGGGCCCAGCCCTGTGCTCGGGGATAAACAGTGGTGAAAGTATTTGCAGACATAGGACCATAATCTGGAGGCCAGAGTTGATCCCAGATATCATTTTGTTTATGAGTGTCAGTCCTGGGGAATGACTGAAACCCCAAGGGAAAAGCCTGTGTTTCAAGATGCTTGCAACATCTTATCCCTCAGCCTGACTCAAGCCTGACTTGCCCGAGCAATCAGCATCTACAACAGAGCTAAAATCACATGCTGGTGTAGGATGGATACATTTTGCAAGCAGAGTTGGGAGGTGGAAACATGCAGACCTGCAAAAATGCTGGCACTTTGCAGGATGAGAATTTGCAAATGCTCTGGCCAGCTCTAGGTTCATCCACGCTGAAAGCTTGTGTGAACTGGCTGTGTGAGGAAAGAGAAAAAAGAGAAAACAGAAAACAGAGACTCCTGCACAGGCCTGCTGCTGCTTGAGCAAGGGAATCACCTGTCTCCTTGGCTCATTACTTGGCACATTCCCTTTTCCTTGCTGGTGAACCAAATGCAAATATCTTGATTGCTCATGAGCTCCATGGTGTGTCAATCAGCTCTCTGCTACCAGCTCTTCCCTCTCCAGTTCTTTCTTTGAGCCCCTGAGTGCAAAATAACTTCCAAAATTCTCTTCAAAAGAGTTGCTGCTGCCCAAATGTGGAATAGGAGACAAACCTCTGAACCTCAGGTGCACACAGTATATACACCCTGCTTTTTGTGCAGTGATACTATTTATAAATAATATAAGCTATGACACCTTTTAGCTTGGAAAGCAATGGTCTGGATTTTCAGGTTGGCTTAAACCTCAGCACACACATCAACACAATGGCCAGCACACACAGCTTCCTGCCAGGGTCTGATCTCTTTAATTAGAGGGAATTTTAGCAGGCACTTCCCAACCTCAGAGTCATGGTGCTGCAACACTGACAAACCCATCAGGAGAGCAGGCAACTGCAGGGATTCCTGAATTGCAAGAGCTCACCTGTTTTCCCTGGGCCAGCAGCAGAGTTTGGGAGCTCCAAAGCTGGCTTGGTGTGTTTAGAGGGAGATCTGCTGCTCACACAATTTGCTGATGTTTCCCAGGCAGCTTTGCAGATGTGACAGGGCTAAGGAGAGGCCCCTGGAGACCCAACTCCCCTACAAACAACGCTGGTATCTGCAGTGGCTCTTTCCCTTTGGGAAAGCTCAAGGCTTGGATGGGTGCACTGTTCTCTGAGGAAAAACCTTTCTGGAAGACTGAGCCCAGAGAATTACACCCAGCTGGTGGCTGCTCAGCAAGGCTCAATATTGGGGTAGTTCTGTTTAATACCTTTACTGACAACCCAGATGAGAGGATTGAGGGCACCCTTGGTAAGTCTGAACCAAGCTGGGCAGGAGTATTGATCTGCTGGAGGGTAGGAGCTTGGACTACTCTGATTTTAAGTTTATTTCAAGAGGCCATAGCAGATTAGGGGGAAGAAAAGAGAAAGCATTGTGTCAGATCAGCATTAACTCCAAGAGAAGGAAGGGGGGAATCCTGATGTGCATTTTGTCTGCCACAATCAGGAAATGCTGCAGACATCTCCCCAGCATCATCTGCTGTCCTTATTTCTTCTCCGGGGTTGAGGCACACTGGAGACAAAAGATTTTGCAGCCCCAGCAGAAATGTTTGTGGAATGTTTATCTGATCAGCTAAAGCCTTTGAAGGCTTGCTTTGGTAAAGAGTTGTAACACTTCATCATTCAGATGCAACTGAAACACTTCGTGTCTCCTTTTTGCAAGAGAGGCTTTTTTTTAGGGCAGCAAATTGGTGTTTTGTACCAACAGCAAGAGATGGGATGAGGTCAGGGTACCACAGTTCATGGAATTATTTATTTTTCTGGACAAAGCTAGAGATGGGGTGACATGCTGTTTCATGTTAGTCAGACACACTGCACTGTCCACCAAACAAGCAGTGCCTGAAAGGGAGAAGAGTCCCCAAACCCCAGTTTTGCTGCTAATTGTGAAGTGAGATGAAAGCTCTCTCCTTCTGCTCTGCAGGGAAAAAAAACCTTGATGCTTGTTACTCCTTTCTACATCAGGAACGAGACTGCACAAAAGGGAAAAAGCATCTCTGCTAAGAGTAAGACTGCTGGCTTTTCAGCATGGAAAAAGTGATGTCAGACCCACAGAAGCAGTTTGGGAAGAGCCAGATTATTGGCCTGCTGCACAGTTTGGGAGTAACCCCTGGGCAGTAACCCCTGGGCAGCCAGCTCTGCCTCCTGCCCTATTCACGTGTGATGGGGTGAAATTAAAGCAAACCTCATTATCATCTTTTAACACCACTTAGCACGTCCCAATTTCGAGGCTACCAGAGAGAAATATGGAAAGGTTTTGGTGTCTCCAGGCTGGACAGTTACAGCTCACATGGAGCAGGGCTGTGTGGGTCTACACAGTCACGTTCTGTGGTCAGGGTGACATTTGCAACTGTGCTTCCTGGTGCTTTCTCTGCCTGGATTCCAGGTGCTGGTACAAGCTTGGCTGCTTGATGCATTGCAAGGGACAAACACTGCTGATTTTCCATATGATGCCCAGCAGGGACACTCCTAAATGGCAGCTGCACTGAGCTCACCTTTCTGACCGCTGCTCCAGCTGCTTTCAGCTCTCTCCCCAAGCTAAATCGTTGATCACAACATTGCTGTGTGCCTGCAGGTGCTACATATTCATTCATGTCAGCTCAAAGACCACGAGCTCAGACGCATGTCAGGCTGAATTTCCAGCTTCAAGGGGAAAAACAAACCTCAGGGAGACTATAATGTGCCTGCTCCTACTTCTAACCACTTGGAAAATACCATTTTGTCACAGGATATCAGCTCACCATTCTGAGCTAGAGCAAATTTGCTTTTAAAGCCCTCCAGTCCATTTTTGTCCAGGACACGTGCCCTGTTCTGAGCTCAGCCTGGCAGTGGTGGGACCATAGCAATACTTCAGCTTGAAGCCAGCCCCTTTTAAAGCTCAGTTCTGCAGCAGAGGCTTAATCTAGGCTGGGTCCAGCCTAGTAGTTCCTGAACTGTCAGCAGAAAAATGCACACCATGCACATACAAGACTGATGGTGGGAAAGTCTCCCAAAACCAACTGATGATCCCTGTAACTTCCACTAGCAATGACTTGCTTCAGTGCAATTAATTCCTGTAAATCTCCTGATGATACCAGCTATCTCCTACAGACAGTGCTGTAGTCTCCTCTAATCTTCAACTGCAGAAAGAATTTTCTTTGTAACTTTCTTGTCTCTATGGGGAACGTTGTCATTTCTGCGTTCTGACTTTCAGTGTCACAGAGTTGCTCTGAACCTTCTCCCAAGTCTCTTTCCTCTCACCTTGCCTTTTTTTTCCCTTCATTTTAAAACATTTTAGGCTTTTAGTTGCATTGTTCCTGGTATTGCTTCATCTGTCCAACTTTTGCTGCTGAAGCAAATGGGGCTGGAGCTTGAGCAATGCAAGTTCAGAGCAAGAAATGAGATAACTGAGGCAGGAATGAGACAAGGCAATGCCCTGCTCTTGCGAAAGAGAAATAGAAAATATAAATTTCTGAGGTTGCAAACAAGCCCTTTCTGCTGGATCAAACCACAGCATTACAGGCTGTAGCAAAGGATGGTTTCAACATTTTCAGGGCTGTGGTGTTTAGGATTAATTTAGGGCATTTTGCTTTTGCCATGATTTGAAGTCTTTCATACCCCACAAGGCAAAGAGCAACAACTGTGTATTTTAATCTTTGCAGTTCCTCAAAGATATTGAAATGTTTGAAATACACCGCACTCCACGGGATGCTTGAAAGTATTCCTGTAAAAGGAAATTATGGTTGAGATATCAATGTCAATACAGTGCTAGCTTCACTAAAGTTCCACTAGCTACAAAGAAAATGTTTATTTATGTACCCTTCCATGATTCCTTGCATGTACTGAGCATTTTAAACATTTCCAGGAAAAATTACTGTTTATTTACAAGTTTTATTAGCACAGCACCACGTGACCTGATGTTAATGGGCTGGAGGGACTATAAAGAGGCAAAGCCATTTTGCTTGGAGGAGAATAAAATATAAAGGAACAAAATATGATTTAGATGATGAGCTGCAGCCCAGAGAAATGGAAGAATCTGCCCAAAGTCCCACAGACCCAGATGATCCTACATTTGCACATTCTTGCTCTGACCTATGTCTGGGGTGAGCATCATGGGTATTTCCCAGGGAGAACTTTGGCCCTATTAGCTTAGATTTTAGAAAATCTCAGGCTATGCTAATTAATTAATTTATTTATTGCCTCTCTGCTATGTACAGGATGAGAAGCCATTAAGATGAGCACAGTTCTGCTCTAGGGTTATGTGTCTGCAGGGCCCATCAGAAGTGCTGCATTGTTTTTCACTTGCAGCCATGATGCAGGAATCAACAGTGGACTATGAACTTACCAAATTCATTCTCAGTCTGGTCTCTGCTAAGCAGATCCCTACAGATAACTCTTCTTATAAACCACATTCCAAGTTCCTTAATAAAAAATGTGTCAAGGTAAAATCACAACCAATCATAATTTTTTTTCTAACTTCTACGCAGTTTTATTTTGAATTTCTATATTGAGTTTTAGACATTGGTTAATGTCATAAGTATGATGCCATCTATCAGTACAATTTGCTATTTGACTTGAACTTTGAGTAAAAATTCTTTCTGTCCCATATCCTTGCATTTTGATTATCTACAACACAGAGGAAAATAAAATAAATGTTTCTACCCCTTTTCCACTGCTGTGTCAGTGAACATTCTAAAGTGTAACACAACTGTGGAGTGTGGGAAGGAAGTGGGAACAAGCAGTACTTGTGAGTGGGTGATTTTAACTCGAGTGAAACATCCTTTTCTTATCTACACCCCCTGCTGAATTCACTTTGGCTCAAACCACCCCCACGAGGCTTTGCTGTGTGGGGAGGCTGAAGTCAGAGTTCAATCTCAGGCTAAAAGTGCAGTGGAAACTCATCCTGTGTTAAGGAGCAGTTCAGAAAACTTTAGATTTTTGGCACCCACATTTCTAAGATGTCATGAGCTATCCCAGTCATGCTGGGGAGAAAAAAAAAAGAAGAAAAAAGAAGAAAGGAAAAAGTGTTTCTGATACTGCCAGTACTGCAGACCAAACAGAAAATCTTTTTTTTCCGGTGGTAGAAAAACATTTTGGATGCATTTTTTTTGAGAGAAAAGGCTGTTCTCTGTTGTTGGGAGCAGCAGAGAGAGTATTTTTTCCCCTCTGTAGCACTACCCTGCTTTCCACAAAGCATCCTGATACAGCTACAGGTAGGATGAACCTCATCTTCCTCTGCAGGCATCTCTGCACTGGGAACATCCCCCACAGGATTAATGAACTGCTCCCAGCTTCCCTTGAGCACAAAAGCTACTCATTTCTGGCAGTTAATGCCCATTTCTGGGGGGAAACTGCCCATTTTTCCCCTGCAGGGCACAGCCAGCCCCTGCCACCGAGGAACATGAGCCTGACAGCTTAGCAGGGATGTAAGGAAATTGTGGATGACAATTATACCCAGAGTTATCTAAATCAAGCAGAGGCACTCAGGAAAGTTATAATGCATAATTCAGGTTGAAGCTGACCTTTAACTACTGCAGGCTGAAATCTTTTCCTGAAGCAGAATAACTTGAGAACTGGTTCATAAAGGGCTTTCTACACATTTCTCTGATGCCCTGAGCAACAACACACTCTGGTAAACAAGAAACCAGCTCCAGGAGCTGTTGGCCTAATCTGGACTTGCAAGCCCCGATTGTTAAAAGTTTCAGGTGAATATTTGTGTGTAGTTTAGGAGAGAAAATGAAGGACAGATGCTGCTAAAGACTTACAGGCAATCAGGATATCATTACCAGAGTTGTAGTCAAGTTAAGCTGTTACTATTCTCGGTTTTATTTGGATATTACTTTAATCCCACAGAATCCAATAAAATATACCTTCTTGGAAAATATAATATGAAAGGATCCTATTGAAGCACCTGCTGTCCTTGCCAATAAGCTGTAAAAGAGGGAAAGACATTTGGAAACTAGTGTTCAGAGACTGGGCAGGAGGACTGGAAACTTTGCAGCGATGCTGTTGTGTTGTCCTGTTTATCTTCTTTCCCTCTTCTTGCTCATCTGGCCAGCAGTTTAAGGAGAAGTATTTTGCCTCTTGTGAGTCACACTTACCAGAAACATTTTGCTTTGGGCATCTCCTTGTTGCCACAATCCTGGTCCCCCTTCTTTCCGTATTTCCCATTTAAATGGAAAGACACCAATTACTCTTTGGAAATATTACATGCTCTTGTATGAAGAGCACTGCATTGGGCATGTCCAAATATTTCCATTACAGCAATCCAGGAACAACTGCAAATAACATTTGTAATCAGAGTAGGACCCATAAGATGAGTCACTGATGTCTAAGTTCCTGACTATGGCAATTCATGAGGAGGGGGTGGTTAAAGAGAGGGAGAAAAGGAAGTTTGGCTCTGATCCAGACTCATATCTGTACTGGAAGACGAGGAGAAATAATAAAACCTTTCCAAAAACACCACATGGGAAAACACCCATTGTTTCCTCCAATCTTTACTATCCTGTGGGACAGAGCAGTAGACTCAGCAGAGGAACTCCCACCACCTACAATCAGCTGTTCAAGAGGTTTCTAAGAAGGTCAAAGATTATGCTTCCAGTGGAATGTGGTGGAAAAGGAAATGAGTGGCCATGTTACCCTGTCTCTGCCCTGTCTCTGCCCTGCAGGACCTCCTTGGGCAGGGTGTGCCCTGCCTCCTGCTTGGGGTGCTGAAATCAGTGGAAAGTCCCTCAGCACTTCAAGATCCAGTGAATCACGTTCCCTTTTCAATTTGCAATCAGGGGAAAGGAGTTATCCACAGGCTTGGCCTGCACAGGAGGCTGTGAGAGCCCCAGTCCCACCTGATGGAAGCCACAGGCCTTCACCAACCACCAGAGAAGAGGCACCAGCTTAGAGCTGGTGACAGCCCCTGCCAAAATAGCCTTGGAGGCTTCCATGCCTTCCTCTGGCCTCTCCTGGATGCAGAATGGACTGTGACATCCCTCTAGGCTGGCAAGTCTTTCAGTTCCAGGTTTTGGTTCTAAATAAACAAATTCTCTTGTTTCTGGCATTCCATGTCAAGAATTGCATTACAGTTGATGGGGACCCACCAAACAGCCATGTTGAGAACAGCCCCAAGTTACTTCTGATGCCACAGTACTGGCTCTCTGAGAAGTTCTGAAATTCAGAGTGATTTCCTAGCTCAGGCATGGGTGAAACCCTCAGCAGATAACCCCAAAGTTTCTACAGTGTTCCTCACCATCCTTCCCAGAACTGCAAATTTAACTGAGGGCAAGCACATCCTCCTTGCTGTCTGCTCTTTGCCAGTGCTACTGCTGAGTGGATCCCAAGCCTTCCTGAGGAAGGAGCCCTTCCCTGTACTCAGCATGGCTCATTTTTTAACATGTGCAAGTGAAGGATGGTGTCTTGAAGGTGACCCACTCTGGGTCACTCTGGCCTAGCAGACAGATCCTCAGAGAATATCTGGAACCATTGTGCACGGGGAAAGTCTTAATAAGGGTCTCACAAATCCACATGGCTCCATCCAACAACTCAGTGGGGTCATCCTTCCTTTCTCCACCTGCTGCCTCTGAGCTATGGTAACTGTTGGAAAGAGCTGGAGGTTTGGATCATAAACACTGCTTTTTGCAGCAGGGCATGCTAGGAGTTACAATAACATGGTACAAACCTTTCCAGGGCTTCTGATTCCAGTAGTAACTTGTCTCTCACCCTGACATGGGTCTTGCTGTTGTGCTGCCAGTGCTGCCACTGCCACTGCTCAGATTATCAGTTCTTAGAGCTTTCTGCCCCTCAGAGCCTTATCATAGTCCAGAGTCCAGCAGAGGATCCCTGCACCAGAAGTTTTTTCCCTTTTTTCTCCCCATCTCATGCTGAATATCCATCCTCTGCCCCATGAAATTACTGAAGAAGGCATTCCTGTGTTATTCCTTTCCTGTCAGTGATCAATCAAAGCCATGCAGATCTGTTCTCACCCTCATTTTAGTTTGTCTGTACCAGGACCTCTATTTAGACCTGACTCTGCTATGTTTAACTTCACATTATATTTAACCCTCTGAGTTTCCTGAAGGAGTACAGATGAGAATTTTCAATGATGCACCTTTCCCAGCTGAGGTCAGGGGACCAATTCCTGCCCCTTTAAACACTGAGATAACCTTTCCAAGACAAACTCAGCCCCCTGTACTGTGACACCCAGCTGAGGCCAGCCTTGGTTTGAGGGACAATAATTCTCACCCAGGCAGCATGGACACGTTTCTCTGCTAGAATAGGAAAAGTTTCTGTAACTCTTGTGGCCTCACACCTGGTTGGAGTGTAGAAATCTGATTTAAGTCCTGGAGCCAGGCCCTGGCCATCTTTGGTACAAATTTAAACCCAGCCTCTGGCTGCTGTAATTTATGCTAAGACTCAGGATGAATGCCAAGCCAACTCACGATGCAGAGATTCAAAAAGTGACTGAGAGTCACATTCTGTCCATTATTCTTCTAATGATGAGCTCATTGCTCAGATCTGAGGTGGGGAATGAATACCACCGGAAGGCAGCAGAAAGTGAAATCATCCTGAGTGCCTCATTGCTTACCTGTGGTTTCTGCAAGAGCCCCAGTGAGCTTTCAAACCTTGGGGCAGAAATCTGTAAATTTGGCTGCTTCAGCTCCAACTGAAATCACTGCATGCAGGGAAATGTCTGCATCCTACCCCAAGAAAAGGCACGATGGGAAGGCATCCAGGGAATGTGCTTGGTGCTAGAAGGCAAGTGTGTTAGAGTTCCCATGAATTAGCACGGCATTGTTTCCAGATAAAAAAAACTGAAGTGGTTTGGATTGCAAACCAGAAGCACTTCTAGATTTCTTCAGTGCCCATCTTAAAGGTAAAAGTTTTCCATGGATATTTGTCCATAGTTCACAATCTTTTGGTTAAACAAGCAACATTTACTTTTTTAGAAATCTGGTTCTTTGGCCAAAGAGCTGGTAGGGCCAGAGCACTTCTGATCAACTGCACATGGTGCAAAGTTACCTGAGGTATCACAGAGGGATCCTTAGCACAGGATGAGAATCAGTATTCCACCTTAGCTAAGCAGATGATGGTTTGGGGAGGTGCAAGGAATATTGTGAGGCAAAGGGAAATGGAGGGCATGAATCGCTGGGCTGTGGGCTGTTTATCAGCTCTTGTCTCACTTTTCTCATGCAGCTCTGTGGGAGGCATTTCTGTGGGACATGATGATAAAAGCTGGGATGTTTTTCCACCCTATTTTTTTCATGCTTTCTTTGATTTTGCTGTAGATCCCAGAGACCAGATGTCTCCTATTAAAGGAAGAGTCACTCTGCTTCTCTTTGGGGACATATTTGAGGAAGAAAGGGAGGAAGAGTTTTTTTCTTTTTGAAATGAGAGTTAAATTGACACACAGTGGATAAATGGCAGGCAGAGGCTAAGCATGCTGTTGATAGAAAAGATAACCCTGAACAGTGAGGCTGATCACCACAGGACCTGAAAATATTTTATTAAAATAACTTACAGAAGCTTCTTGGGCCATCCTGTAACTGAGAGTGACCTGACATTGTGAGTACCTTTGTCTCCCAGGGGATCCTTCCCATGTCCCCAGTGGGATAAGGATGTGAGGGATGACATAACTCCCTCCTCTGTGCAGCTGCCTCAGCTCTGACAGGAACAAATGATGGCAGCCTGCTGATGGCAGACACGTTAGTCATGCTCCCACTGTTAATTGGGCTTCTGCATCTGGCTGGCTTCATCTGCTACCCCTTGTAACACACTGACAGCATAAGCCATCTCCTTGCCTAAGGAATTCCTATGCTTCACAAATTGAGACCCCAATCCTGCATTTGAGCTCCTCCCCGATACTTTGTGTAAACGTCATCATTCTTGAAGGAGGCTGCGCTCAATAAATCACTCCCTTGATGCTGCTTTGAGAATGGGATGTGGATGCCATTTATCTCCCCTGGACTGGAGAGCAGCTGGGCCACTGAGATCACTCCCCACAAATCCCAGAGAAGCCCAGCAGAGGTGCTTAGCCCAGTTAAAATCTGCAGCACATCCTTTCCACACTCACCACAACCTTTAGGCAGACTAACAAAACAAGGTGGTGAGCCTGAAATGCCAAATCCCTCACAAACTAGAATGTGTTACTGGAAGGGAGTGAGGGACCACAGGCATTTTGGTGTCCTGAGGCCCTGTGGTCCCTCAGAAGGAGACTCCAGCTCATTCCTGCCAAGGCAAACTCAAAGCAGCGGGCAGCAGCGGCACAGGGAAAGCGAGCAGAGAGCACTGCAGTGCTTCCAGCTCCAGATGTGCCCAACAGCTGGAGCACCACCAGCGTCCCTCAGCTCTGCCCAGCTCCCTACAGTGTCCTCCATCCCCCAGGAGTCCCAAGGGAGCTCATTTCCTTCATCTTTCCTAGAGGCATCCAGCGGCAGCTCCTCCACTAGGATTTCTGGTGCTCCCGCTGGGAACACGGATTCACATGAGTCATTAAGCCCTGCCAGCAGGATGACCATGAAAATGGATATTTTAGAAGGGTTTTTGTTGGCACTGCTTACCCAGTTAAATGCTCATAACCTAATTACTAAGGGGAAAAAAAGGATGTTTTCAGGAAAAAAAAAAAGTACAACCCAAACAAAAAATACTTCACAGAACCCAAACAAACTACACACATTTCTGTAAATTATTTATGGTGGAATTGGCTGTTGGGCTCAAGTGAGTTACAAGGATCAGGTTATCTATGCCCACAAAAGCAGAATCCTGCCCAGAACTTTAATTTTTAACTTAAGGGAAAGCAACAGAAAGAGCTGCTGCAGATGGCATTAGCATGAAAATAGACCTGGTCAGGTACTATTCTCACAATATCTTTATCATTAAAGGACAAACTCAAAAGAATGCTTGATTTTTGCAAGTCTGATTTTTGCTTTCAGTGAATGCTAGAAAATCCAAACCATTTAGCCAAAAACTGTTCATTCATCCCATGCAAATATTTGAATTTTTTCTTTTTTCTTATGTTTTGACCAGATTGAATGAAAATATATCATAATTATAAGCAATAATTACCAAAAATCACCACCAGCAAGTTAAAACTCTCATCCTCTCTCTTCCACTGAATTTTTCCCTCCTGCAATTTCAGTACGACCAGAATAAGTAGCCCAGCTTCCCAAAAGACTGGGATTATCCAGCTGCCTCTGCACTGACTCACAGGGAAGCTGTGGACAGCAGCTTGCAGACAATGCTTTCCATCTGTCCATAAAACCCCTGTCAGTGAGCATGGCAGAACTGTGCTGGTGCAGCACAGACACCTCACGTGCTGTACCTGCAAGGTGAGCTGCTCCCCTTGAATTTGGGAGTGCCCTTATTCCTCTGCCTGCTCCTCCAGCAGGGATCCTTCTCCCTCTCCTGCATTACTCAGTCCCTTCCCTAGAGTGTCTGAAGGAGACAAGAAAGATGGAGAGAGACAATTTGCAAGGGCCTGGAGTCACAGGACAAGGGGGAATAAGTTCCCACTGCCAGAGGGCAGGGATGGAGGGATATTGGGAAGGAATTCCTCACTCTGAGGGTGCTGAGACCCTGGCACAGGGTGCCCAGAGAAGCTCTGGCTGCCCCTGGGTCCCTGGAAGTGTCCAAGGCCAGCTTGGATGGGGCTTGGAGCAACCTGGGACAGTGGAAGGTGTCTCTGCCCATGTCAGGGGATGGCACTGGATGATCTTTAATGTCCCTTCCAATCCAGACCATTCTGTGATTCTCTGATTCTGAGCAGCTTAGCAAAGGTGCTGACACAGTGATGGGCACTAAGGAAGGAGTTTGAGCCCCTGATCCCACTGCTACTGTCCAGCTGGGAACCATCACTGCCTTCATAACACAGATAGAAATGCAGGTTCCTTGGATTTTGGCTCAGCCAGAGTCACTGGCTCCTGCTGACCTCCGAAGTGATCCCACCAGAGCAACAGAAGGAATTGATTGGATTGAGAAAACAGCTATAATTAGAAATGGGTTAAAACAGATGAACAGACCTCATCACTTGTTTTTTGTTTGCTTTAGCAAAACCAACACCAAGAATGGTTTGGCTGCAGGCCTCATTTCTGAGCTCATAATATTCACGGGTGGATCTGGGAATAAGAGAAATGGTTTCTGTCAAAAGCTGTCAGCAGAGAAAGAGCAAACTATTCTCCATTTCAGCATGCTCCCACTTGTGTATAGCTGAACCCGCTCTGACCATCACCACATCTGTCACTGTGGCTTTGCAAATTCAGTGGCTGGATGAGCCTGTGAAGCCGCTTCTCTTCACTTCAGCGGCGGAGAATTCACTCTGAACTCAGCCTGGGACTCTACAGAAGGGGTCCCTGCTCCTCAGCCAAGGATCATCAGCTCTGGGAAGTGTTTACAGAGTGGCCCAGTGCAAACTAGCACTGCAGACTCTGCCCAGGTGTCACCAAGGGGCTTTGGCCATGCAGGAGGAAGTAAATTATAATCCAAAGGCAGTATTAATTCCTCCTCTGCTTCCCTTTCCTTCCTTCTCCTCATTTCTGTGCAAATCCACACGTACATGAGTGTCTGACTGAAGTCAAGTGCCACCCAAAGGTAATGCTCCCAAGTTCAAGGGTTTTATTCAAGCTGCAGCTAGGCAAGCCAACAATTGCATAAGCCCCTTGATTGTAGGAGCTCTGGCTGACATGGAATAAGACAGGTTTAAGTGCTATTACAGCTCCAGAATTTCTTATGGGTTCTACAATCTGAAACTAATCCAGCAAAACACTTAACCAAAATTTATCTTCCACACCACAGACATCCACTGAGCTACATCTCCATCAACCCACTGCTTTATAAAGCATTAATTAGCAGAACCAGCCCTGATATTTTTAGTGTATTCACTTTTGTGGAAAAACCTCCTCAGCTGTTTGCCATTTTACCATTCCAGCATCAAGGAATGATGGAATGTTATTATTAAATGTGTTTCCTTAGGTGCTATCACTCTCACACATTCCCACATCAGCTGCTTTTTAAGTTCTTCATCTGTAAGGAAACATTAAAGCCTTGCTGCAGGAACCAGCCCTTATTTGTTGGTCCTGGAAGTACCAGGGTGTCGGAATTCAGGACATCCCTCTGGCTGTCCTGGATTGCCTGAGCCTCTGCCAGGGGGCTCAGAGACCCTGGCACAGAGCCTAAGACCCCTGTGACTTTGATTATGACCCATGGAGAAAACTACCAACTTTATATGAGGAGCTGCAAGCCACAAAAGTCTAAGTAGAATAATAATTAGTTTGTCACAGGGTGAAAAATAGATTTTTTTGGGGTTTTTAGAATGGGGGTTCAGAAGGCAAGATGGAGGAATCTGGGCATGTCCAGTCTTTCTCCTTCTTCTTGGCCTCCATCTTCTGCTGTGATGTTGGCACTTTTGGATTGGTTTAAGGTAGAAGCTCACTGTCTAACACAGGTGATAGGTATTGGGAAGGTATGGTAAATAATGTACATGTAGTTTTTAGTATAAAAAGATAACACCGCCCCAGGGGCAGGCTGAGTGCCTCTGTCTGACCTGCTGAATGGACCTTGGCAGGTCAGAGAAAGAATTTTATCGATAAGAAACAATAAACAACCTTGAGAACGAGACCTGCAGAGTTCTGATTCCTTCTTCAAAGGAAGGAATCGGAGAAAAGAGACTTTCTGACACTTCTGACCAGCAGAAGTCCCAAGACCAGGGACCTTTTTTGCAGCCATTGGTAGTACCAGCTCTGCTCCTCTGTCCCATTCACTGGGCAGAGCTAGGCCATTGATGTCTGCAGCTGCAATCCAGCCAGAGCCACGCTGAGTTTTACTAACAGAGCATCTGATCTAATACGTCTGAACTCCTCTGCTTGCTCAAGCAAAGCTACAAAGCCTTTGCTGTGATTCTGCCAGCTTTCATTAACTACCTTGGTCAAGGCTGAACTCTTCCTGGATGGGAGTTTTCCAAGAAAAATGCAGCCAGCAGCCAGGCCTGCAGCACAGCGCCGGCGGGCACGGCGCTGCCGGAGCAGGCGGATTTCAGATGTGGTCATCAGCAGGCGTGGGCTCAGCACTGACTCAAAGGGAAGGATACCACCCCCTGAATCACCAGCACAGCTTCCTCCAAACCTGCAGCTCTCCTGGCCCTACATCACAAGAGGTTTCTGTCCCTTCTGACATTTTTTTGTTTACTCTCCGTAATTTTCCACTATGCTAGACATCCATGGATTTTTCTCACTGGAGCAAGACAGACAGTGCCCCAGTCAGTTCACCTGGATTCTGATATGCCCAAGACCTGGCATCCCACCACCATCCTCTCATGCCAGAAGCTGGGGCTTTGCAGCCTGTTAAGGTGCAAATATTATTATTGAAAATATTCAATATTCACTGAAAGTCTCATAAGGGAGATTGGTCCCACTGGCTCACCTTCTCTAGACCTTCTGCAAGGTTAAGGAGAGAAAAAAAGAAGGAAAACAGGGAAAATGCAGCAGGAAAGGAACAAATCCACTATTCTTGCTGCTCCTCTCCTCCAGAGGCTGTGGCTGTCCAAGCAGCACTCACTACAGGCCCTGGTGCAGCAGGAGCTGGGCATCCAGCACTGCACAAGACCAAAAGCAAGACCTCTTCCACCTGCACCCTCGCAGGGAGCTCAGGCACAAATCTGTGCTTTCTCTGGGATTACTCCAAGATCAGTGCCAGGCTTTGCAGCTCTGCACTTGTGGGTGGCATGAAATGGCATCCATAGTTCATGGTAATGGATAATGGATCTCCTGCTGTTCCCTGAGCTACAGAAACAACTTTACAGCTAAGAAATGTTTCCTCATCTCGAACCTGAACCTCCCCCTGGCACAACTTGAGGCCATTCCCTCTCCTCCTGTCCCTGTTCCCTGGGAGCAGAGCCTGACCCCCTGGCTGTCCCCTCCTGTCAGGAGTTGTGCAGAGCCAGAATGGCTCCTTTGAGCCTCCTTTTCTCCAGGCTGAGCCCCTTCCCAGCTCCCTCAGCTGCTTCTGGGGCTCCAGACCCTTCCAGAGCTCTATTCCCTTCCCCGGACACAATCAAGCCCCTAATTGTCTTTCTTGTCATGAGATGCCCAAAACTGGACACAGGATTTGAGTGCCCAGCACAGGGGACAGGCACAGGGGACAGGCCCTGCCCTGGGCCTGTGGCCACACTGTGCTGCTTCAAGCCATTGACCTTCTTCCCCATGAACCAAGTGACACTCAATGGCCAAGAGAAAGAGAAATATGAGACCTCTCTCATCATATTTCATCCTGAAAATGAAGGTACATAGGTAAAGGCTGTTTTTCCCTGTCCTGGGAAGAGAGCTGCTATCTCTTTTGAGGTTGTGGGCTTTTTGTGGACTGTTGTTAGGGAACCTGGGAGATGGGGAGGTCCTTATAATACGGGAAAAATGTGCAAGGTTCTATAAATTCAGAGTGAGAGAATCTGCACTCATTCATTGCACTCCCTGTATTCTTTTCCATTCAATTCATGGATGCAATGGCCCAAGGGCCCCAGAAGCTGAGCAGCATTCAGAGAAGGTCCTGAGGAATTTTATGAAGCTGGGATCAAAAAGCCCACACATCCTTCTGTACACGCCCTGAACCTCATCATGATGTTCAAAGGAACAAACCAAGCTCTTTTATCAATCTTTATCTGAAACTGATGCTGTCCCTGCTCTTACATTTAAAATAGAAGATCCAGTCTTTATTCCAGGACATGGTTTTGAGCTCAGAGTTGGTGGGCTTCTGGTGTCTGGGTATGTACTCAAGGCTGTGCAAATCCCTCCCACTCAGAGACCTCTTTAGCCAGACTGGTGCTGCTGTTCATGACTCAAGGCTGACTCACAGAGCCTCCTGCTCTGCTGATGCTGCAAGACCATTTATGTGCGCCTTGATTCCCTCCTTGCTGCAAGAGAGGGGATGGAGAGGCACCAGGAAATGGGCAGTGTGGCATTCTCACTTGTGAATAAAGAGGAATAAATCAGGGAGGCATTTACAAGGGGAAAAGGAGAAATTAAGTATGAAGGCACCTTAATAGAAAAGTTCCCAGCCTTGATAAGGACTCAAAAGAAAAGCAAACACATTGATTTTGAATCTGTTGATCTACCCTGAGTTATTACTGTTGGAAAATACTCTATCAGTAAAGGAAAAAGTAACAGTGCCAGCAGAGGCAAAGGAATGACAAAAACCAGTTGTCTAGAGGTAGGAAAAGGAGGAGAATTTATTGTTGTGGAAATATAGACTTCCCAAGAGAATTCCTCTGCTGAATTTAGTAGATCCTGTCACTAAATACCTTGTAAAGGAAAGCATGCCTTTCCATATGCCCTTAGTTAGATTAAAAGAACCCATGCTAGCAAACCTATTGTTTAGAACCCAATAGCAAACCTATTGTTTCTCAGGCTGACTCAAAATACTTTCTGGGAGGGAGTAGAAGCTCACAGATATGGTTTTAAGTAAAGGATCACCTGGTAAGTGAGGCAGCTGAACTATTCCCCTGCTGAAGAGCTCTCTACACCCTAGGTCATATTTGATCAGCAAACATTTCCCTTTCATGCTGTTCTTACTAAATCTACTTACTGCAAGATGTACTGCAGCCAACTTCTGTGTGCTCCAGCTCTTCCAGAGTTCAGCAAGAGCTTTGCTCAGGCCAGGGGAAATTTGTGGATTCAAATATTTTCCAAAGGTCAGAAAGGACCCATTTGCTTGTACATCTTCACCTCTTCCATCATCAAGACAGTGAACCTCTGTTATAACTTCTCTGTGGGTGGAAATAACTTTCTTTTCTACCTAAGCCACCATCACCCAGGCTCAATAGTTTGTGACTGACCTGGGACATGATTTTCAAGAACAAATACTTGAACTTGGGGATGAATGTGACCTGTGATTTTGCCAGAATGGGCAATGTTAGAGGGGAGGTAATCATGTCCAAACTCCCTGTTCAGGCAGGGCATGTTACTCAAGACTGTGTCCAGACAGCTCTTGAGTGTCTCCTAAGAAGGAGACTACAATGTCTCCTTCAAACACATATTTAATCTCATGAGTGCAGAAAGAATGTGATAACACAATTCCTTTTCCCTGTTGTCACTCTGCAAAACCCACAGGTCATGCAGACTCAGATTCCTGCTTAAATTGGTAAGAAACTCTACTGATTTCACCTGGATTTTTTGAAGGGGAAGACTTCTGTATACAAGTATCAGCTTTATGGTCTTGTCCTTATACTCCATGCCTGCTCAGGAAGCATCAACCTGACAGAAAGGAAAATGCCCTCCTTTTACTCCACCAATGACCTTTATTTGCTCCACCCAGTGAAAAGTGACCCAAGACATTTATTAGGCTAAGGCATTTTGTTTGGTTTTCCTTGGTCATAAACTCCTGGGAATGGTCAGAAGCATTTCCTGTTATTTCACCAGGCTCCACACAGGTCTCCACAGAAATCCTGGAGAGAGGGAAGAAGAGAAGAGCCCAGCTCCCGCAGTTCTTGGTGAGCACTGAGGTGGACACACACAAGCTCAAGCCTCGTGGAGATGGGAAGAGGAGCTCTGTGCTGGAGGAAGGAGCCTTGGCAGCTCCAGATTCTTTTGTGGCTCGCCTAGCCCTGCCAGCAGAGCTAAACCCTCTTGGAGGGATGGTGGGATAGGGAGCAATCTGGTGGCTGCTGGTAATATTGGCCTTCATAGCAAAGGAGCCCTCCCCTCCCTTTATTCCTTGTGTAAAACACAAAGATGTAGAAGCCAAGCAGGTATAAAGTTACTCATGGAAACACAAAATCACTGCTGGAAATGAGTAACACAGGTGAGAGGAACACTCAGACAGTCACAGCTGCACCCACAGATCCTCACATTGCAAGAGAAATGTGTCCAAATAACAGAGGCAGCTGCCCATAATCCCCGTGTGTTTCTTGCCTCCCTGAGGCCAGTACCATCCCTGCGCCAGGCATGGCAGAATCACATCCCATGGAAGGACTCCTGTGCTGGCAGCAGTTCCAAAAACACTTCCCTGGTGCTGATGGCATCTGGGCATCTCTCAGACTGTGTTGATTTATTCTCCTTGCAACCCTCTGAGGTGAGAAAACACCGGTGCCTGCACTTTGCACTGGAAAATTCAGGCATTAAAAGGTCACCAAGCAGCTTTGTACATCCCAGACAAGCCACTGATGCAGGAGAGCTTCCTTCCTCTTTCACTGGGAACATTCTGCTCCAGATGACCCAGGGGAAAAGGCTCCAGCCCTTTGCCACCCATCCAAGGGTTCTCCAGCATTAGAACAGTTATTTCCCAACAGTTCCAGACAAAATGACCCTGGCTTGGCTTTAGTGAATTCTTCTCTTCCCCACCCTGCCCCAGGTCATTCTGAGAATGGACTTCATGAGAAAAAGGAACTGAAACACCAAGATGTGGCTCTGGCTTTTGAACATAGTTTGGGGAATTTCTTTAAAATGCCTAAAGAATTAAAGGCATGCTGAAGCCAAGAGATCTGCTCCAGTCAGCTTTGGGAAGCACCAGGTCAGGCAGCCAAGCCCTGCTTCCACATCATTTGTGCTCACAGATTTTGCATCAAAAAAATCTCAAAGACAACACAACTACAACACAAATGCACTTCCCCCCCCTTCTCTGCTTCCCCTAGCAGGGCCTCCTGTTTCTTTTGCAGTTCTGATGGGACTTTGACTGCAGGCTCTGGTGCAGGCATTAGTAATCCTAGAGCCTCTGTATCCTACAGCAGGCAGGAGCTGGCAGGTAGGGAGAAGTTGTAAGGAAACTTTGCTAAAAGCCAGAGCGCTGTTCTTGTGCAGAGCCCCAGCTTTTCAGACCTCCCCTCCTCTCCCTGCTGACACTGTCTGTGCACAGCCATCTGTGTCAGGACAGCTGGGAGAACAGGCATTCATGTACACACAGGGAGACACTGCCAAAAAACTTCTGCAGAGTCACCAGATCAGCCTTGTGGCCAGATAGTCCATGAAGGAATAAATTCTGCATGTATTTCCCACAAGAGCATGACGCTAAATTCACCCCTTCCTAATTTTTTTTTTTTTTTTGGTGTTTCAGCGCCTTCTGCATCTGTTAAACAAAGTATCTTATAAGGATGCAGAAGTAAAAAGACTCATCAGTGTCCCTTTAGCATAACTAGCTGCTGCTTGAAGAATTATATAATAACATGCAGGAAAAGAAACCCTCACTTAAAATGAAAATTTTTCGTAAAGCCCCTTTACTTTTGTTCAGTGGAAACTCATTTAAACTTGATTTATTGCACCTTGGAATTCAAAGCTTCAGATGAGATTAATGGGCTGTTTTTTGGTTACATCATCTTCATGGATTGTCAAGACAAGCCTACAGTGAATTCACAAAGGAAAGTTTGGTTACAGTACCCTGTTAAAACACTGGAGCAATTGCTGTTTCTAAGTAACTCAATTGGATAACATAACAGATAGGCTTCATGAGAATAAATATGGAATTTCCACTGTATTAGAACAGCGGGCTGTGGCCATGTTTTACATTACAGGAATAGGTCATATATTTTTAAATACATCAGACGTGACTCATTCTTCAGCCCACACTCTGATTGGCTGACAGAACATATTTTTCTCCTTTTGGACTCTGTTTTTGGGGGATTTTGAGCTCTGTACTTACACTTTTTAGTGTGGTTGGGTAGGAAGTTGACAGTGATAGCAGAGAGGCTGGAAAAGGAGGATTTTCAAAGGCAGGAAAGACCATCCTATACCCTGCTGCCATGATCTAAAGAAGGGCTGTAGGGACAAGCAGCACTCATAGAGCAAAGGGTTTATCTATAATAGAGTAGCACCCTCTGACTCCTTGGATTTTGGATCCCATGGGTTCAAAGCCAGCAGCAAACCCATCCTCCCACCCTGCAGCATTTTTCACTGCTGCTGGAAAAAAAAGGTTCCTCCACAACCATGTCCAGCAACTCCAACTTTGACACGTTTTCTGAGGTTTCCTTAGGGAGACACTGTGATTTCCATAAGCTAGAGTGATTTCCATCAGAGAGAGTGTGACTTCCATCAGAGGATTTTCAAAGGCAGGAAAGACCATCCTGTACCCTGCTGCCATGATCTAAAGAAAGGCTGTAGGGACAAGCAGCACTCATAGAGCAAAGAGTTTATCTATAATAGAGTAGCACCCTCAGACTCCTTGGAATTTGGATCCCATGGGTTCAAAGCCAGCAGCAAACCCATCCTCCCTGCAAGTGAAATAGCATTTTTCACTGCTGCTGGAAAAAAAAGAAGGTTAATCCACAACCATGTCCAGCAACTCCAACTTTGACACGTTTTCTGAGGTTTCCTTAGGGAGACAGTGTGATTTCCATCAGATATCCACATAAAGAAGAGTGAAAACAACTCTAAATCCCAGCTTCAGCCAGCAAAGCCTTAGGAGCAGATCACAAGTGGCACATGGGGGCTCAAGCCCCCACCCAGAAGGACTGGGCAGAATTCCCCCTGCAAAGAGAAATTCCCAAGGGGCTACAGGACACCTTTAAGGTGGGAGCCTCCCCCCAGCTCTCCAGCAGGCTCCACGTGTTCTAACAGCTTGACAGGCTTCCAGGAATGCAGCCTGGAGCCAGTAAATAAAGGGCTTAGTCAATAGGAGATGCAAAGAGTGATACTGTTTGCTAACTTACATCCAAGCCATAGAGATAGCCAAGCAATTGGATTTGGCTTCGTTTCCACACAATCTCCATCCCTGGGGGTATCTAGTTTAGAAAGCAAATTTCTTTACAATGAAATGGATTTGGCAGCCCTGCTGCAAATGAAGTTCATCTTGAGGGCAAAGAAAAAAAACCCCACCACCACCCTCCCAACACAGCTAAGCAGTTACTGTGTAATTTATGTCAAATTATTGGTTGCTAGGAGGAATAGATCCAGATTTGCCTACAGTTGCTATAGGAAAGGATTATATAGATCTTTCATTCAGCCCATCAGAAGCATTATCAGAGCTGCTACTTAGTCTGCCAAATGTCTGATAAATGACCTTTTGGGGATTTTTTCCTTAGAGGTTTCGTTTCTTTAACAGCCTTGTTTAAACCATGGTGAAGGACATGAGCAGGCTGTAAGGCTGAGCCATACATGGAGCCTTTGCAGGACCAATAAAATCAGAGTATTTGAGCTTATAAATATCTCAGATTCTCAAATCTCCAGAAGGGAAGTTGTGAGAAAGTGCAATAAAACCAGAAAAGTTGGTATTTCTCAAAGATACAAACTAAAGAGGGGGAAAAAAAAGAAAAAAGGAAATTAAACCAGACTTCAAAATACACAGTTTAATAGGAAAAAAAAGTTTTAGATTTCTTTTGGGATTAATGGTGAACCAGCTTTACTTCCTACCCTGCTATAAAGATTTTGTATTCAAGGAGGAGTCGGGTTTAATCAAAAATTAGCAGCACTGCAATTTTGTTTGCAATTTCACATCTACAGAAGTGCTCACACTTTGCTTGGTGTCAGGTTTGATCTGAAAGAATTATAGGATCCTACCAAGTAAATGAAAGCCAGCTATCAACACAGGCCAGACTGTTCAAAATTATTAAATATATATCCTTTCCCAAAAGGATGAATCTTTGTAGCACATGAGCAGCTGTTATATCCAGTTCTGATGTATTTTCTTTGCACACTGGGAGCACCCAGCAAAGCAGCACAGGGTAATTAAATAATTAAGCCTGAGACTAAAAGCCAGCACATTTATGGGCCTTAGTAGACATTTCTCAGTAGTTCACAGGGCTCACCATAAATTTACTTGTTTGTTTAACTTAACTGGGACTATATGTTGGAGGAGATTTTTCTTCTGCTTTTATAGATAATTTTTCTAAAATAAGAAATTATTACTCATGCAGAAGCAGCATGGTGCAGCACAGGATTCTGCAGCTGTGCTCTGGCACAAGTGCTGGGACAGACAGAGATGAAACTGAGCTCCCCAGTGCAACTGGCCAAAGCCATTTCGATTGTGGCCCATGCCTTGAGCTGTGGTTTGCACAGCAGGAGCCCACGAGCAGGGCACAGGTGAGCCACAACACGGTCCTTTTCTATCTCCTTTGTGGCCACCTGCTCCCTCCCACTAACCTGGGGCCAAGCTGTGCTCAGCCCAGAGGTGTTTATTGGTGCTCATAATGGTCAGACTGAAGGTTGTGGCTCCAGCTGCTGAACAGAGGCCATCAAATCACCACTGAGAGGGGAGCTGGTCTTGACCCTGTGAATTTACCTTGGGGCCACCTAGGATTGGGGGTGAGACCTGTTGTAAAGTCAGGATGGAACAGTTAGAAGATAGAACAGTTTGAAAAGTTGATGTTCTGTAACTTCAGGTCCCACAATCACCTGGTCACCTGGTTGACCCTGCACTGGCCAACTCAGTCCCTCTTTAGAGCAAGTTACCCTCACAACTCCATGGCGCAAAGAGCAGTGGCATGGCTTTTGAATTAAAGCAAGTGCCTCCATCCACATACTCCAGAAGAGTGGAAAATCAGTTTTATGGAATGGAAATTCCCTTAGTCTTAAGGCCTCCTCGATGATCCCATCAACAGAGTAGGAGCTGAGAAATTCCAAAAGGGTTTGAATGCGCATTTTTCTGTCCAGCAGCTGAGGCAACTCCACCAGCCAGGCAGAAAAGGTCACCTGCCCTCCCCTACAGGTGGTCTACAGGACAATGTCCCATTGAGCAGCTCTAAGTTTGCTTTCAGCTAACCATTAACAGGAGCTCAATGTACAGACAAACAGCCCCTCTTGCCACCCACCCCTCCAGGTGCCACAGGGATGAACCCCAGCAGTGTCTGTAATTACAGACCTGTGTGGGGCTGGGGGGTCCTTTACAATCCTTCCTTTGACCTTCTTTTTGACCTGGTCCAGCCTTGCTCAGGAATGACTTAATACCCCCTAACCCCAGCCCTGTTGTTGTGTGGGGTGATAAAGCTGCACTTTGCATAATTCCTGAGCAGATTCTCCTTTGAGCTGGAAAAGCCCATGTATTGGACTAAAAGACAATGGAGGCTGTATGGATGAAAGATGTACTTGGAACCAACAAATCTGGTGAACACATTGAATCAGGACCTTGAGTGCCCTGTTCTGGGTGCTGATCATTCCTTTATGTGACTTTGGATGTGTTTTTTAACAATACACCCTGAAGTGCTTTAGTGTTCTGGATAATCTACTGATAGTGGAGGGTGTGTAAATAGAGTTGAGTGAAACTGGAGAATTTTTGACCAATTAGTTTGGTCAAGAAAAATGCATCTAAGGCTGTAGATGGTTTAAACCAAAATAGTGTCAAAATGAACAGGATGACACTGATTTATCAGAACTTCTGGTCATTGTGTGGTTAAAATAGATACTGCTAGCAGCAGTGAAGGGACCAGGTGCTTTCATTGTACCTGTTCACAGCACCTGAGTGAAAGGCATTTTAAAAATCCCTCAGACAAAGAAACTCTTTTCTATTCTATACGTTCTTCATGCTTCCCTGTTCATTACATTGCAGGGGGGTTGGACTGGATGCCCTTTGAATGTTCCTTTGAACCCAGACCATTCTATCATTCTTCAATGGCACCATGAATCACTGCCCAAAACACGCTTTCTGTAGCTTGCAAATGTTTATCCGCTAAATTACTTCAAAGTAACTAATGGGAATGAAAACATAATTAAGAAACCTTCACGGTAGCCCATGACCAAGTCCTTGATAGCCTTCTCAGTGCACACCCACGTGATTTAGTTATGTCATGTGTCCTGCTGTTTGCAAATATTCCATAGAAACCCGGAGACTGGGGGGCATGAATCACCTCAATACAGGCTCTGTTACAGGTGGCAAAGGAAGGGGAGGGGACAGCCAACCTAAACAGCACAGGTAATTGATCTCACATTCTTCTGTTTATACACCCACTGCCCCGAAGGCACATTGTGAGTCCGTCCAGATTGCTCCAAACGTCATTTCTTTCCCGTGTTTCCTTAGAGACAGAGGTGAATCAGCCTGGAGAAAAGCAGCTGGAGTCAATAAAAATTCCAGAGGGATAACCTGGCCCCTCCACCTCTTTGCCTAAGACTTTCAGAGCAGGACTCTGCTTTCTCCTGTTACTTCTGTTTTGAGGGAGGAATGCAACACCCTCTCATTAAACTGGAAGGATCTCTGGGGGGGGTTCCTCTACCCTTTCAGCTGTTTCCCTGTTTTCCCATGCTGTGTTTACCCTCTGGTATCTGTTGGTAAGTGAATGGCTCAGGCACTCCTGTGTGCCTGGTCCTGCAGCTCTGTCAGTGCACAGTCTGAACAGCAGCTAATTCATCTCCTCTATCCCTCTGACACAGAGTTATCATTCTCTTGGTGAGGCACTTAGGCACCAGCGATTCCAGGTGTCATTTACAGCCCACTGGATTGGAGGGAATCTCTCCCTGGGCCGGATCAGGACCAGGTGCAGCAGAGCTGAAGCTTTATTCCACCTCCCAGCCTCCTCACCTTCAGCCCATGTCCCCTCCAGCTGTACCTTGGAGGTTACTCAGGTGATAAAAGGCAGTCCTGTTCAAATCCTCTCCCTTCCAAGCTCATCACCTCTGCAGAGATGCTGTGCTTGGTGGAAAATGCCCCAATTCAGCAATGAAGCACATGAGATGTGGCCACCCTTGAAAGGCTTAATAAAACATTCATCTGGAAGCTGCACAGCTCCTGAAGCTGTGGGGCTTTTTGTAAATGCCGCTCAAATTACTTAACTGCTTCATTTCATTCAAAAAGATGAGGAATAATCACAGAGGGGTCAGGACATGTAGATACAGTTAAAACAAAAAGAAACAGATGCCTCTAAAGGAAATAGTGTGTTTGTTATAATTTACTTCTGGGGTTAGAGTTAATAGAGAAATACTTTCAAATTGTCTCAGACAATTCTTTAAAATTGATTTCTTCCAGGCTTATATTTGCATTTCACCTTTATCTCTTTTATGAACTTACACACAATCTACAGCCCCACGTTTTTTTGTTCTAAATTCTATGCTTTGAAGCTGCCACCACACAGCTCCAGCCGTTGTGGGTGTATATTTAGCGTGTTAATGTGTAACAGGTTTCATTCATAAGGCTCAATATATTCTGTAGCATGAAACACTGCCAGAATCAGATTTGCTGTGATCAGCAGAGGCTCCATTCAGGAAGAAGGAAACTCGGCCTCTTTGCCTCTCTCTTTCTGGGGAAAGCCTTTGAAATTCACAGCAGAGCAGAAAAAATGAGAAGTTCCCTCCTACTCCTTCCAATTTCAACAAGTTGCCCTTTTTTTTTTTCTTTTCATTCATGAGTATAGAAGCTATTAATAAAATCCCTGAATGAGAGTGGTTACCCCCCAAAAGTGACACATACCTTAGGCTTTGCAAGCCAACATGACAACAGTCAAAACAGAAATCAGCCTCTCAATATCTCAACACATAACTCTGTCTGCACTTAAAAAAAAAAATCCATCAGACTGCATCGTATCAGCTGCAGACAGATGAGTCACTAGAAAGCCTGAGACAAGCAGACCTAGAGTCACCTCCAGCCTGGAAAACACTTCCTGTCTTTAATGAAGAAGTGGAGGGTTCTGTCAGTGAAGCAGAACTCCTGGCAGGCAGATGCCCCGTGCTCCCCATCCTCTCCTGGGGAAGGGGGAGCTGAGGGCAAAGAGGAGCAGTGGGAGAAGGGAGAATGAAGCTCTCTGCAGCTGCTACAGCAACAAGGTTTGCCCATGAGCAAAGGAACAGAACAGCCCTCAAAGAGAAAATATGGCATGAGACACAGACGTTTTGGGTTGCAGGGCAGCAAAAGTTTTGGCTGGTTGGATTTCTTATTGCTGTCTCATCCAGCACAGCTGGCATTTTGCTTTTCCTCTCCTGAAAGCACCTCTCCATGGCAAGGTTTAGTGCCAGCAAGGAGTAGCATCTATCCAAGTGACCATGTGTGACCCAGCAGGCAGTGCTGGAGGGATTGCAGCGAGACAGGACATCTGTGTGGGGGCTCTCTGCCCTTAGCAGGTCCATCTGTGACTGTAACACCCTCTCTCTCTCCCCCAGGCACTCTGATAACAAACCAGCAAAAGCCCCAATTACCAGGTCATTCCCCTTTCCTGGCGCTGGAGACCTCCCAGGTGGGATTCATATCCCAGCTTTCCTAAGGCAGTGTGGGGCTGCCCTCAGCACAAATGGCTTGGGTTAAAACCTACTCCTCTCTTGACTCATCAGCTTTATTTACATGGTTCCTCTGTTGACAGACAAAATCTCCACCAGTCCTACCCTTCCCTTCCAGATTTTTCAGGAGAAATGCAAACAAAATTTCTTCAGTCAAACTGCCCTTAGTTCTTATTAAAAGAAATCAGAAAAACAGCTCCTGTCACTACCTCTGCCTGCACTTCTCAGACCCCTCCTGCAAGTTTTAAAGAGAAAAGGGGCTGCACAAGCTCAGACCTGTCCTTTGAGACTGTCAGACCCCAGAGCCAGTCAAGTACCCCCCTTTTCCCTTGGCAGCTGTGCCCCACAGCACCGAGCCTGCCACGAGCAGCTTTCAGGGTGGAGCAGGTAGGGCACAGCTCCCAGCCCCTGGAAAAACATCCCTGAAAGTTTGGCTTCAATAAATCCACACCCAGCAGGAAGCAGCAATCCAGGGAAGCGAGTGCTCAGCCCAGGAGGGAGCAGGAGAGGGGTGCCTGGGCTGAGCCAGGGCATGGAGTTTGCTGGGCATGGAGGAAACCAAGCACCTTTCAGCAGCCTGCTGAGCCCCTTGGACACAAGGACAGGAGCTGTTTTGATAAATAACACAGCCAAGGCTGGTGCAGACAGAGGCCTTGATCTGACCCTGTCCAAGTCTTTAGATGCCACCTGAAAAACAAAGAATGGAAGGTTCTTTGTCACCCAGAAATGAAGGGACAAGAGGAATAAAGTGCAAATGAATAACAGTGAGAAATGGAGAAGAGAAATACTTGGAAATACTTCCCACTTGGAAAGAGTAGTGCAGCATCCATTCCTCTCAATGGGATAAATTAAATACCTCAGCTCTGAGCAACCATAATGCTTGAAACCCAAGTATTTATGAGCTCTAGCTTGCTCTTTCTTGCCCCTTTTATTTTCTTCTGATTAATGCCTTACCAAGAGTCAGCTGTGCTGGGCACAGTACAGGTCTACATTAGGATATGGCTCCTGAACATTGCAGAGCTCAAAACAAGCCAAGAGGAGAGGAACGTGCACCAATAAACTACAGAACATCCACAAGTCTGCCAGCCCTATGAAAATGAAAAGCATTTGTCTGGGAAAATACCTGCCTCAGGTATTCTATGGTCAATGTGGCCTTTTCTCAAACCTGATTGTTTGGACCACAAACTATCCCCTAACAAAACAATTTCCAATAGGAAAAACCACAGCTTCCTCACCCTGTTTAGCTCCATGGGATAAAGCAGCCCAGATCAATTTTCTTTATGGACATCTGTGAAGTGTTTCACTTCTGAGGACAGGGTAAGTGGCCCGTTGCCATCATTTGAGTGGAGCTGAGGAGGTTCCTCATTCCCAGAGAGGCTTCCCAACCACTGGCTAACTATTTCCCTGCCATATTCCAGCTGCTTGGGCTCTCAGCAGAGCTAGAAACAACATTTCATGTGCATTCAAAGCACTCCACAGACAGCAGTTGAATTTCTCAGCATGTAAAGTGGAGTTATTAGTATTTTGCTCGTGGCTGGAGGGATTTCCCCACAAAACCCAGGTCCTGAATGAGGAAGGAGGGGGGTATCCAGTGCTGTTCCCTTGGGGACACCTGGCCATGCAGCAGCACAAGAGCTCTGGGTTACGCTGCAGAAAATGGGGGAAAAGTTAATGCACGTTATCTCCTATATGCACCACTGATCCCAAGCATCTCACTCTCCAACTGCTGAGTTCCAAAGAAAACAATATCCTTTTTATCCTGTGAAAAACATTACCTCAAAAAATTGTGTTTAGCCATAATCTCCAAGTTTCTCACAAAGAAGAAGGAAGTGCTGATTTTTTTAATCCCTAGGTGAAAAGGAGAAAAGATTACCTGCCTTAACTCCATCCTTTGCTGCCCTTTGGAATTATGACAGGGAATTATTTTTACACAGCAAAGGACCAGCCCATCCAAAACAAGAGCAGACACACACACACACACACAGCACCCAACACCTCATTTTACTAACACAAGTGCCTTGAGTGCTGTAATGGTCATCTCTCTGTAACTCCAGCAGCCTCTGAAGAAAAACAATAGGCAGGAAGAGAGACAGGGAACACAAATGGTGTAAAGTTTTAAGTGTGGATACGAGTGCTTTATTAAATATTGTCTGCCAAATGCTCTAATGCTGGAGGAACTTTGCCAAGCAGGAATTTGGCTCTGTGCGCTTCTTTGTCCATTTATTTGGTTTCTTTAAGCTTTATCCCAGCTCTCAATTTAAGGTATTCTTGATGCACAAGTAGGTTTAAGACAGTGATGCCCCTCTTAAATATTTATCAAGAAACTCACAGACTGGTCCTTTCTCAGGGAAACCCTTGAGCAGAATTTACCTTTTCAATAAAGGCCTCCACTGCTCCACGTGATGGTTGTACTTATACCTGTGCTGAAGATTTTACAGATACTCTGCAAGTCCCAGCTTTGCTTTCTGACAATCATGAATATAAAGAACATTCCTTCATCCATTCACTGGTATTTACAGCAGCTGATTCTTTCCTTTCTTCAACTCAAACCACAACATCTCTTTGTTTGACTAGATAATAAGCTAGCAGCAAGTGCTGTTTGCTGAAAGCATCTTCAAAGAGCCTCAGAGCACACAGGCCCCAAAGAAAGCTACTCTACACAATCCACTTGCCTGTTTACAAAACTGCCAAGCAAGCCAGTGTTTTCATGTTTTATCTGAGATAAAACTCACGTGGGGTACTTTGAACAGGGCATACAACAATACCTGATACCTTGGTTAAAACAAAACCACGGGTCAGAGTTGTCAGTGTTAGTAAAAGGAACCTTTTAGTCTTTCTGCTCATCAGCTGCTCCTGTTTGCCACTGGAGATAAGGACTGATGCTGAATGTATTGAAGTCCTTAGAATCTTTTTATCCCTTCCATGCCAAAGCCTTTGGAATCCCCTCTCATTTTTGCCTCCCAAGCCATAAGAAGCAAGGCCACCACTCTGCTACAAGCCAGGCATGATGATAAAGTGGTTTTCAACAGCAGATTTCAAGAAGCTGAAAAAATGCTCCAGGGTCACAAAGACCTTTCTGGAGCAGGAGGATCAATCACACACAGGTCAACAACACTGAGCATAGCTGAAGGCTGGTATTTCCTATAATTAATAGCAAGTATTTAAGAATATAATTACCCCTCACTAACCAAGAGTGCAGAGTTGCACTTTTACATACTGAAGTTCAAGTAGCCAAGTTAGATGGACTGCTTCATCCCACCATCAAAATTTTAGCTACTAGCTTGTAAAACAAAAAGCAAAAACCATCATGAGATGGATGGGGATGATGTGCCGAGTTTGATTCACCCTGAGAAGACCTGACCAGCTCAGCCATCCTTTGAGTGTGCTACAACCATAAATTCTTGGGTAGAGGCAGTGCCAGTGGTGCCCTGTGAGGTGTGGAAAGGTGCCCTAGTTTGAACCCTGTGCTTAAAGCAAACCAGAGCTAATTTATGGATGAGGGATGAAGCAAACGCTGCAATGCCTGGCTGCCCAGCCCACTGTGGCATCCCTCACTGCCAGCAGGATTTTGGGTGGCTGCTGAAGTCAGCCCAGGCTGGTCTCAGCAGCTACACCAGCTTAAACAGCTCCCACCTTTGCCTGTCTGCCATCAATCATCCCCTCTGCTCTGACAGCCCACTTGACCCCAGGGCTTGCCAGGACACAGCACTAGGGAACCGATCAGCTTAGATTCACTTCTAGGATTATTTTATAGCCTGGAGCAGTTCACTGATCCAATTTACCTGCTGCTTTACCAAATGCATGCCAGGCACTGGGTCACAACAAGCAGGTGAAGGGAGGGGACACAGGGAATGCTTTAGGCTGCTATTGCTCCAGTGGATCTGCCCCTGGGACTGGGGAGCAGCTGCTGAGCATGAGGGAATCCTTTCTGGATTCGGCTGCCTTCAGCCTCTTCTGGGGCAATCTTCTTTGAACCAAGAGGAATCACACTTTGAACCAAGAGGAATCACACTTTGAACCAAGAGGAATCACCCTTTGAACCAAGAGGAATCACACTTTGAACCAAGAGGAATCATACTTTGAACCAAGAGGTCACTAGCAGACAGACAGTCCTTAGTGCTGCTCAGTTAAGTTATTCATAATTAAAATTTCAACCTTCCCTGTGATAATGCCACTGTGCCAGACTTCTAGATGCTCTTTTCCCTAAAACCCCACTAATTTGCCAGTATCATGCTGTTGAGGAGTTGCTCAAAACAGAACACATGTTGCTAAGGGCCATAAACACAGGGCTGCTAGCTTCTTGTCTCAGAAGCCAGTGCTGGAGGGCACTGAGCCTACCATTTAATTAACAGCCAAAGGAGCTGGGAATTGCACGTGGCACAGGAGCAGCCAGCGTAGAAACACCATCTGTGCAGAGGAGTCAGCAAAGGGGATCTCTCATCCCTGCAGCCCGGGGGGGCACAGAGGTGCCTGGCTTGGATCTCCACGGCTGCCTTAGCACCACACTTGTAAATGCAAGGCTCGTGCCAGCACACAAACTGTTTGTGGTTTAAGGCCCCGAGGCAGCTCTAGGTAAGCCACGAATGTTTGTGTCCCAGAGCAGGCATTTCCAGGGCGCCCGGACAGTCCAGAAGAATGCCTGTGATTGAGCTGTCAGGCAGATGCACAGACTCCTGTCTAGACACACAGAGCACACGTCAGGCCAGGGCAGGTGGATGGACAGGATGGGAATGTGGGTGGCAGCAGGAGGCTGAAGGGAGCAGTGTTCCACAGCACAGCAGATGTCCCAGCTTTCCATCTGTCTAACCAGGGCCAGATGCCCTTGAAGCGATTATCTGGCACACGTCCTTCCTCCTTGGTCTTCCTTCAGGCCACATCCTGTCACAAGCCCATGTGAGATTTGGTGTTTGCTGTCACGTTCAAGAGTGCAGCATCATAACCATGGGTGTCACATTCCTATTTTCTGAAAAATTCCTCACCCAGGATTTTTCTCCTGGGAAGCTGAGAAGCCTCAGAGAAAAAGGAAAACAATATTATCTCATTGCTTCTCCTGTGTTTTGCTGCTTTGGAATGTGTTTGGAGATTGTTTCATTGGATTCTACTGTGAATTATTTTGACTCAATGGCCAATCAGGGCCAAGCTGTGTCGGGACTCTGGAAAGAGTCACAAGTTTTCATTATTATCTTTTTAGCATTGAGTAAGTATCCTTTCTGTGTTCTTTAGTATGGTATAGTATTCTTTAATATAATATAGTATAATAAAATAATAAATTAGCCTTCTGAGAGCACGAAATCAGATTCATCATTCCTTCCTGCCATGGGGCATCCCACTAATATAATACATGGGCACATCAGGACAAAAGGATTTGAGCAGAGAAAATAATTTGAGGGTAGATTCAGCTTTTGAGCATTTGCTCCCAAATGATAACTCGTTTCCTTGAAGGGAAGCCTATGTACTCAATTCTCAAAAACTGGACTCTCAGCCCTTTGTTGGAGATTCACCTCTTTGGGATCTAAAGTGGAATTAGCAATTGGACTGTAATGCACCTTTCCTTCTTGCCCCAGATTTAAGTGGGACAAATGATCCCAATCAATGCTCAAAGCTCAGGTTGGGCAGATTTCAAACCACTGCTGGGCAGGATTCACCAGTCAAGATATAACTTAGCAACAAAACTTTCCTTCCAGCAAAGCATCCATACATCCAGCTGGACATGTGCCCAGACCACAGAGCTGTTCAAACAGCCTTGCTGGAGAATTCAGCAGTCAGTCTCCAATCCAGAGTCTCCCAATAACTTGAACAATAAAATCTCTGCACCCAGTCATTAAAAGGAGGCAATGCTGTCAGTGACTGAAGGAAATGGCAGGTCCCTTGCTAGTTCAACAAGTAATTACATACCCTGTTTGTGAAAATGTTGCCTGCCAATGGAAACACCATTTTTAATAATTTTTAAGAGGCTGTTTTTTTAATAGCCACTCTATAAAGCAAGCTGGGAATAAATACCCATTAAAATCAGATCTAGAACTCAGTACTAAAGCAAAAAGCAAATGCAGAGGGTTTCACTTGGTAAACTTTCTCTCCCATGGTCCCAGGCCCCACAGAGCTGCCTCATTCTGCTCTGCTCTCTGCAATCCTTCCAGCAACTTCCCCATCTCCACTAAAACCCAAACTGGACAGGCCAAGCTCTCCAGTGACATCAAATCACATGGCTTTTTACAAATTATCTGGATCTTTAGCCCTCAGTACCCTTTCCTAATTTTTTCCCAGTCCCCTCCTGTCTCATTTCCCTCTGCAAGGAACACAAACTGGATCAAACAGGTGCTGCCCATCACAGCACTTTGGACACAACAGGCTGTGACAGAGCCACAAAGAAGAAAAATGGTTGTTGGTTTTTTTTAAGGCGTGTTTTTGCACTCCTATCAAGCAAATCCCTAAGCATGAGCATTAAAATACAGCCTGCCCATGGGAATTCTGTTTTAAATAAGGCTGATCAGGTCCAGACAGAGCAGAAGAAACTTCTACCTTGCCACATGAGCTTTCCTGAGTTTGCTGCTGTCCACTGCTCTTGGGACACTGGCTCAAACTGGAAGCCAAAGGGACAAGCTAGTTAGATTATATAAACTTATTTTGCTAGTATAAAAATAAACAGAACTTGATTTTTTTTTCCTGTGAAAGCACTTAAAGCAGACGTTGTTTTTGCAAGCCTTCCCAAGGTTTTTAAGGATGTTCCTCAAATTTTTAATGCAAATACCAAGAGTACATTTTGACTACCAGAAATGAAAAATGTTTTGAAAAACAATTTTGCTGGAAGTTTATAACTTAAAAAAAAAAAAAGTTGTCATAAAAAAATACTTCACAGAGAAACCTTTCTGTGGAAAATTTTGTTTTTAAAAAGCCTGTTGATTTTCACATAAGTTTTTGGACTGCTGCTAAGTGGAGAAAAGCTGCTCCCATTCATAAAGAGGAATTTGGTGGCAGAGGTTTTGGAGTCTGTGCAGGTAAGTCACCTTGGCTTTCAGCTCCACACAGCCTCACCTGGCTGCATCTCCTGACAAAAGAGTCAAGCCATAGCTGGAGTTTCCTCCTGTAAGATACAACCTGTTGGTCAGGATGCTCCAGCCATCAGCTGAGCAGCAGGGCAGGGGCCAGTCCTGCATTTCCAGGGATGCAGAGCTCCTGAGGGCTGGAATATCCTCTCCATGCACCTGGGACCCCAGCAAGAGTCATGGTTCTTTTGAAGTGTGATTACAGCTGTGAAAATAATTACATTTTGGTTCTCGGGCTGGACTTTAAAACATACTATTCTGTTTCAGATTTCAAAATTTTGAGTGCACCAAGAGATAGAAATCATCCGGCTCCCACCTGGGGTCAAACAAAACATTGCATTTCCAGAAGGAGAGAGAGAAAATAGCATTTAAAATGTGAATTTGTTGGTCAGTAATGCTTCCCTCTGCACACAGCAGCAATGAAACAGCTTTGAGGGGCTTTCAAATCAGCACTGCAAATACACAGCCCCTGCAGAAGGCACAAAGATTGTCACAGCATGGGTGAGATGGGCAGGAGGCACCACAGAGTGGCTCTAGGGCTCATGACTGGGCTCAGGGTGCAAAGGATCATCCCCAAGGCCCTGCCTCCTCTGGGATTGCTCTGTGCTGCCACAACTCCATCCACACACTGACTCCTCACAGCAGGAAAGCTGCAGAGTTGGTTCGGGACTGGATTTGCATTTGGCTTCTCCTCTCCTTTGCAGGAAGGTCTTGCAGAGGGGATTTCTATCAAGTCCCTGAAGTTTGTGGAAAGGGAAAGGCCATGTAAATGCTAAACAGCAAAATATTAGATGCTAGAAGTCCAAAGTCAGCAAGTCCAACAGTATTATGCCAAGATGAGTGCTGATCCCAACCCCACAGTATTCTCAAACGCATTTGGAAAACAAAATTTGCTATTTATGTCTGTCCTGCCAGTATCATCTTAAAATAATCTGGAAGCTGATTCTGACTTATTAAAATTAGCTTTCTATTAGCTCTTGTCTGCTCCCCAAAGGCTGAGGAAGCCACCAAGAGCATTGCCATCACTCACTGTGCGACCCCACATGAGACACCAGCTGGGACACACATGGAGCAGAGCAGCCAGTGCCCTTGAGGCCTCAGGGCACAGATCTCCTTTTGGAGGAACTCCTCATGCCAGAAGAGCCCCACAGGAATCCATAGGACTGAGATTTTGTGGCCTGATCTGGGCTTACATAGGTGGGGTTGATGAAAGATGACAAATGCCATTTCCTGCCCCAGCAAATGCCAGTTCTCATCCCTTGGGATTGTCACCTGAGCCTGGCTGGAGCAGCCCAGCTCCTGCTGTTATCCTGAATATAAATCTGCACTGAGCTCTCCTTCAAGAAGTTTGCATATAAAGTGAAGCTGGCATACTTTGGCACATGAAAATGGATTTAATGAAGGCCTGGTTTAAAACTGCTTGCTGCTTGCCAAGAATATTTCACCAAATCTGAGCAGGCTCTGGGCCAGGCTCTTGCTGTTCCAGATGCATCAGGCTCTCTATTCTGAGAGCAGGGATGAGTCACCCAGACAAACTCCAGGCTCGGTGTGCAGGGTGGAGGAAGCAGCCTAGTCCAGCATAAAGACACCAAGTCAGGGGGAGCCTGGGCATTGCTTCAGCAGCCCTGCATCTGCACCTGGGAGTGTTTGTATTCCCAGCATGCATTTCCCTAAAAATATCCCAGCTCTGGGATACCTTCCCCAGTTCTCACTCTGCCATCTCCTCTGGTTTTAGTTTGATGAGCAGAAGTCAAACTTCTCCTGTATTTTTCCACATTTCATAGCAGAGAATAACCCCAAAATCCCATCCAATGTTCTTCAGTCCCTGCAGACTCAAGTCCAACAGTGAGAATGAGTTAGTTTAATTTGCCTTTTGTTAAAATTAAAGGTGCTGTATTATATTGAAAAGAACTTTCCCTCTGTTAATTGTTAAATCAGATTCCTAACATAACATCAATTATGATTAATTGATACTTACCTACCTTGCATATTCAACAGAAGGGAAAAAGTGACAACATAAAATTCCTTAATAAAAATCTCCAGGCACCACTGTTTGGAAATTTGTGATTTAAGGTTTGATTAAACAGAAATGGTCTTGTGTTCAACAGCTTTAACAAGGGGTGAGGAAAGGGCCTGAGGTGAAGATGCCGGACTGGACAAGACACAGGGTGGAGGATCAGTCACAGCAGAAAGGGGACCTGAGTTTGAAGATTGCTCGCACCCAGCTTAGCTCAGTCTGGAACTGAGGATAGAGAACCATGAAGACAACATGCAGGGAATGGGTCAGCTCCTCAGTTAATGCACAATGGTGCAGCAGTCAATTCTTTCAGAAAACAACTCAGTTCTCCTTTGGGCAGGACTTGCCCTGAATTCCATGGCCAGCAGCCCCCCAAGCCCCAGTCCTGCAGTGCCAAGGGGTGCAAGGCTCCTTTGGACTCTGTGGATTTCCAGCTTTACAAACTGAATGTGCCATAATCACAGCTTGCTACTGCAGCCTCTCCTTCACTCATTTTTTGCTCCAGGCAAAGTTTCACTGCAATGCACATACCACCAGAAATGTGCCTGTGGTTCTTGGAAGCCTAAATTTGAACTTCTAAATAGCATAACAAAAACAACTGAGCAGTAACTCAGTGCATCATCCATGGCATTTATTAATCTTAGATCACCCATGCTCACTGGCTGCTTTTCTGAGTAGCCATCAACAGAGATTTATTTCCTTCCAAATGATTTCTCCCTTCTTGAGTCAGAAGGGACCTATGTGAAAAAAGTCATCCTTTGGAAAAATACAGTAAAAGAAAAATCCTGTCCTAAATTGCTCCTTTTCAACACAGTCTGCATTACAGTAGCTTGTAGCAGAATAACTCAAGAGACAAAGCTGCCTTTCTGCCACAGAAGAGGCTGAGAGAGACAGTTAACACTTAATGTTTACATCCTTCTCTAGACAGATGGTTGTTTTTCTTGCCCAACCAAATATCTATATCTGGCCTGTCTCCAGTGCCCCAGTGGTGCTGCTGTCATACTTTACCCTGTCTTCTGAAAAAAAAGAGAAATGCCTGATGCTTTTCCTAACAAACCAGGCTAGACACCTATTTCCCAAGCTCACCACTTGAGCAGTCACTGCTTGCTCTCTGAAAATCCTGGAAATGCAATGACAGCAGCTGAGTACTCATTACCAGCACTGTTGCTTCTTCTCATGGCTCAAAAGCCTTCAGCAGCAAAACTGCTGCAGATTCATCTTCTGCAGCTCCTTCTGCTAAACAGGGTAAAGGTGTCAAGTGCCCATTTACAGCTTTGTCCATAAATCTGGTTTTTTTCTCAAGGCCGAGAACTCTGCTGATGAAGAACTCCAGCAAGAGTTGGATCAGGCCTAGAGCAGCTATAAACATGGGACTTCCCTGCCTCTAACAAAACTTGTGAGCTCCTGGGCTTGGAATTTTACACTTTTCAGTCCAAGCTCGTCAGAATCTATTTCTGGAAGCTTTCAAAAACATCCCAGGGAGCCTTTCTTGGACTTGCAATCGTACAGTGTATCTTTACATCCAGGCACTGAGGAAGTGAAGGCAATAAATAAATAAATCCATGAATTCTCCTTTTCTTCAGCCTGTCATTCATTTTTAAGTGCCTCAGACAGCAGAAGGTTATAACCACAGTTAAGCTGGACTTCCCTGAACCAAGAGGTTGCAGCTCTGATTTTTATTATGGGTTGACTGAGCCATTTGTAAGGGATTTCACCTTAAAGCAGAAAACCTGCCAGCACCAGAGCATGGCTGGGCTCATGTTCAGTCAAAGCACCAGGTCCATGAGTTTCCTTGGGCCCTGGGAGCACATCCTAAGCCCAGTCAAGTATTAAAAGGAGCCTTTCCAAACTCTTCATGGACTGAGTTAGGCAAAAATACTACCATTAAGGTTGCTCTTGCAACATCTCTTTTCCTTCACATTACTCACAGAGTTACTTGGCCTAAGCCATCTGTACTTCTCCAGCTGAGGTTCATCACTGCCTTCCCAACAGCTTCCTTCCAAACCAGCAGTGATTACATGAACATAATTAAGACACTATAATCCTCTTAAGTTTAATTAACGCCTCTTAAAGTAATGGTTCCCCACCACAGATCCCAAATCAAGGGGAACTTCATTCAAGTATCCAAATGAGTTTGGGCAGGTCTCCAAAAAGCTGATCCATGCACAATATTATGTATTTGCACAGGAGAAAAATAAACTAAAGCTATGGCTAATGCAGGATTTTCCTCGGGAATCCCCTATGTCCTTTCTCCACCAGCACAAAGGATAAATCATTTGTAAAATGAGACGATATAGTACAGACACAGGAAGATTTTTTGAAGATGAATGGAGGGATGATATAAAAACTGCACAGATAAAATGAGTGTGTATTAGTCAGATATATTTACTTTTCACAGGCAGCCAATTTCACCTTACTGTCACATAAAAGCCTGGCAAACTTTATGTGAAGAGTGGGGATGTGTATCAAAGGAAAAATTGGCAGAACGTGCTCCTAAATATAGTATTTACATTAAGTGGAGCTATTTCAAAGAGTGAATTTTTTTTCCATTTTAAATTATTAATAAACTCCACCATAAGATCAAAAATCAGAACTTCAAATACTCTGAAATCAGGACTCCCACCTTCACTGAAAGAATGATCGTGCAAGTGTCAGCAAGCAGTGGGATGAAAGGGGAGATATATAATTGGATCCATTGGTTATATATAGAAAAAAATGGCACATCAGTTCAGCCCTAAGACTGGACACTGAATTTCCAGAGAAATAAAGAACCAGTTGATATTTTTAGTGAAGAACAGAGAAGATACCAAGGAGCATTCTCGGCTCCTTGCTGACAAAAGAACTAAAAGGAAACCTAAAATCTTTGAGTTTGGCTGCCTGGCTCTGCCTTTAGACCTAAAGAACAGACAATGGACATTCAAAAGGCAGCATCTGTCTGGAACTCACACTGAACATCAGGAACAGGAATGCAGAGTGGGAACAAAGATAAAGAAAGACATTCATTTGTACTGCCAGCAGAACACCAGAGTGTAACATATAACCTAGCAGGAGTGTACACCCCAGCCAACAAGTGCTGTAAGTCCCTTTCCAGAGCCTTCATCCCTCCTTTTCCTTTTCTTGACAGCCCACAGAGGGATGGCAATACAGCAAAACTGGGAAGAATTCTGCAAGGATTAAGTGAACCCACCTCTGCATTCCCAGGCAGGTTGATTACAGGTTTTTATGTTAACCACTCTGAGGGGTGCCAGAGAGGAAGGAGAATTTCAGGTGCCTCCAGCAAATCTTAGAGCATGCAAGCCCTGGAGAGTGAGGGGATGAGATCCTTCAGGCTCTGCCATGGGAAGGATGCAGCACAGAGTGGCACCAACCCTTGATAACGAAGCTGTGTTATGATGTGGTGCCTCTTGGAACAGTCCTTTGGTTTCTCACTGTGCATCAGCACATCCACTCCTTTCAGGTGTTCACACAACTATACCTATGTTGCTTGGCAAGATTTCATTAAGGTATCTTCATACTGTTGGTAAAACAGCAGAAAATTCCAGTCTTGCTGGATCTGAGCCTTGGTTTCCTGCTGTCCCAGGAACCTCTGTGGACCTTTACCATTAAGCTTTAAACAGAAAGTGATAGGAAGTGAATGTAAATCCTTGGAGGTGAAGCTAAACCATTTCCCATCAACCAGATATTGTCTTTTCCCCTCATCAAGACCTCTGGGGCCAACTCTTCCCCAGTTTTCATAACAGCAGAAGTTTGGGTTTATAGTTCATAATTCCCATTTATCCCTGAAACAGATTGCAGAACTCAGGATTTAGGATTTTTGTGCACATATTTAAATTAAAGACTGTTAACTTACAAGCACCAGCTGAGTTAAATAACTTTAAGCAGCTACTAGATGGGGACAAAGTGTGCACTGATGTACACACACCCTCTGTTAATCAGGATATCCCAAATGAGCTGCTGCCTTGGTGACTGAGAGGGTGGGACTGAAGGCCTCTTTTTCATCCCTGGATTCACAGACCTGCAGAATGATTGCATCCCTGCATCCATAGGAGGCATATCTCAGAAGTGTTGCACATCAGGATATCCTGATAGGCAGGAGGGAATATTTTTGGGCAAGAATCATAATTCTTTCCTGACTGCTAACATCTGTTTGCTAAAGCCTACAGAACTTCCCTGGAGTTTTGAGGTTTAAAAACATTGCTTGAAGATGACATACTAAATATTATTAAAATGTGCCTCATAATCCACACCCAAAACCCCCCAAAGAACATTTCATATTTTCAGTCTTTGGTCAACAAAACTTTTTTGGACTGTTTTTAGCTCCTTAAATGATGGCTATTTAATTAAAAATGAGCCCATATACCAGGATGGAGAGGGAGCTAGACAGCCATAAACCCACAAGACCAACTTTGAACTAGGCTAGGATTGGAAAATAGTGGTTACATCCAACATCATCACCTTACTGGGAACTGGGATAACTTGCAAACACACTCACTGAGCCGCTGTGCATAGGTAAACAAATGGTAGATGGATATTTCCCATCTCAAGCATCCTTGGAAGGCCTGCAGTGGTGCAGCATTACTCCAGGAAACTGAAGTCACCATTCAGGAGCCTCATTCCTCTCTGGGCACAGCTGGGACTTGGAGCACTCTGCTGACCTTCTGCAGCCACCACTCCTCCTCCTGGAGGATATGCATTGACACTGATCTCCCACAGTCTTGGGCTGCAGTCACATTGCTGGGCTTTTTCTCACTCTTCCCTTTCCCCTAAAGTCAATTCCATTCACATTTGTGATTTACAAAGCTTCTCCTTCACCATCCCTCATTTGCTTTGTGTCACTGAGTGACTGGCTCAGGTAGATGGATGAGACATTTTTAAGATCCCAGGTAGAAACTCCCATGTCTGCAAACCCAGGAATTGGCAGAATGTGGTGAAGAGAGACCTTCACCAAGCAGCCAGAGAACGGGACTCCTTTCTGCTGATAACACAGAGCATAAAGGAAATAGTACATCACTATTTAAACATAGGTGACTCATTTTTGTAAATTTTTTGGAAGATTCTAACTAGAAGTTTAGCCTTTGATTTTTAAGTCATGAGTGATTACACCTGCCCTGCTGATCTCCTCCCTGAAGGTCATGAAGATAAAGAGAGTTCTCTCTTGTACCTCTCTTCAAGCTAAAACAATTAACACTTTCAGTCGCCTCTTGCACAAAAGCCATTCTGCACCCTTGATTTATTTTTGTCCTTCTCTCTATACTTTATTCTCTTTTTGGGTATCAAACAGCACACAAAGTCCTTAAGGGAATGATGTGCTGAGGCTCTATGCATTGCCACAAATTTAGTTTATTGTGTTTTCTGTTTTGGTAATTCTTAAAATCATTTGATCTGCTTCTGACCTCAGCTGAGTAGCTGTTGGCAGACGATCACCTATTGCAGCTTTCACTGGAAAAGCTGGGTTTCAAAACAT
The DNA here is from genome assembly GCA_039654755.1 of Calcarius lapponicus. Classification (NCBI taxonomy): domain Eukaryota; kingdom Metazoa; phylum Chordata; class Aves; order Passeriformes; family Fringillidae; genus Calcarius; species Calcarius lapponicus. The sequence goes on from CM077470.1 coordinate 28,430,035, forward strand.
TCCTACTCACTAGTAGTTAGAGTTGCACGTGGATGATGAAATCCCAGGCTGGTCACACAGGGGGCACAGCCATATAGATCAGGGGGATATGGCAGTGTAAAGTGGCAGCTCCCTGAGCTCAGGAACCGACAGAGCATCCCAGCCTGACCTGTCACCTCAACAGCTGGATGTGCACACAGCTCTTACCATCTGACACCACCTCCACCAGCAAAAGACAGGGCAGGGCTTCACCCTTTGGGCAGGCAACAGGCAAACATCAGCCTGGCCCTAATGTGTTTATGCATGTATAAATATATATGTTTATGTAGGTACACATATAGGGAGATTTTAATAAAGTCACTTTGAACTTTATTTTTAGCCCAGCTGAAAGCCACAGATGAAGAGGCCTGCTTTTTGGCAGGGATCCAGCTGTGCACATTTTCAGCATCTGGAATGCTAATGAGGCCAGCTCTATTTAAATGAGCTCCTTAGCACTGCTTGTGCCAGCTTCCCAAAGCAGCAGCCAAAGAGCGCTTAGCATAACGTGCTTCATAAAAGATGAAAGGGTGGCTCAAATACCTGTTTAAGCCTTCAGTAAACCCCTTTCTCCAACAAAATCCAGGTTTTTTGACAAGGTCAAAGCTATTTCTCATGTTTGTTTCCCTTGGACCTATTGGAGTCTATCAAAACACATTGGATTGGATCAAATCAGCTCTGATGCTCCACGTGCAACTGACTGGACTGAAAAACTGCTCCCTTTAAATGCTGCCCAGCCACCTCTGGGGTTCCTGTCCCCACTTTTCCACATCAGCAAGGAGAAATCACTTCCAACCAGAGCAGCAGGAGGAATTTGCCTTGCCTGGGCATGCACTGAGTGTTTGGAAGCTTCATCAGTGTAAAGCCTGGGGCCCAGCTTGCACAGGCCACCTTCTGCCTTTAGAGTTCTGAACAAGCCATGCTATCCCCCCAAGATATAAAAATCTTCCAGGTACAAATTCATCTACTTCCCTCCTCCATATATCTGATACCTTTGACAACTTTGCTTTGGTCCAGGTTTATGCCAAGACCTGGCAATATTTCTTATTCATAGGCAAATGGCATAAGATTTTCTCAAATATGGCAGCCTACGATAGGCCAAGTGCATTTGCTGTAATTGAACTCCAAAAAAGAGGCAGGAAAAGGTTCTCTCTTTTCTACCCAAAGTCAAGGCCATTTTTTTAATTCCTTCCCACACTCCATTTCCAATCAAGCTGACAGTAATTTATGGAGCTTCATGCCAGCACCAAGACAGCCATCAAACGTGATAAGTATTAACTTTTTATATGAAATCTACAAACTAGCTCTGTCTAGACAGGAAAGGATGAGTAATCAAGCTTGCCAATCAATCCAGCTGCATAGGTTTGTAAAGACATTTGTTTTAGTCAGCATTTCACTTCTCCCTGGCAAGTTCCACCTTCTGCTGATATTCCTAATATGCTCCAGTTTAATTTTCTCACCCCAGGCTCATGAGGCCTCCAATGAGAGGTGTCCCTTTCCTTCCAACTGGCCGTGCCTTCCAGCTTTGCACAGCTCCTGTTTCTCCTGGCCTAGAGAGCAGAGAAAACCTTTTCATGTATGCTTAAAATCCAGCCTGGTGAGTTACCCTAATACAGGAGTCATCTCAGTCAAATCAGCAGGAATCCCATGGGGGCTATTCTGCACATATGAGATCAGCCACTCCACCTAGTGCCATTAGTTGCTCTTCTTTTTGGTGTCACCTGATTTTTCAAAACTCAGCAGAAAGTATTAATATTCTCTGGAGGAGAGGGGAACCTCAGCCTTCAAAATCTTTATGAGAATATCCTGAGTTTAATCTTGAGATTTTGATCTTTCCTTTGCTTTCCAATAGAAAAGTTAAAGCTTTTTCAGAGGCTGTTGAAGCCTTGAGATAATTGGTCACTTTAGGAATTTTAGGAGAGCTTAGGACTAACTACTGCTCTCAAGACACAGTGCAGAAGAGGTTTCAACCCATGGGGCTCTGTTTGTCATCAGCTGTTGTCATCTTATTACAAAGCTCCCATACCTTCTTGGTGATTTCTCATGGGCATCTCCTCACAGCACAACCAACAAATTCCATCTCCCTTCTCACCCAACTAAGCACTCTTCTATAGCACTCATCATTATTGGACGCAGCTGTGGCCTGTTCAGGGCAGCCCTGTTCCTAATCTCTGGTGATTAGTACAGCTGCAACTCCTCAGGGGTGAGATTGCCTTCTGCACTATCTTTATTTTCTTACATTCAATCCCCCCACAATCAGCTACTTACAGACTCACCCATCTCTTACCCTGAACCTGGGAGGTGACCCCATTTGTGACCATTCCTGTTGGCTCACTGCAGACACTTCCAGAGACATTGCTCTGAAAGGAGGAGGTCATGTTTCCAAGACTGCTAAAAGAGTTCCCCAGATGAAAACACAACTTCCAAGAGCTTTGGTACCCGTAAGGGCACTGGCTTGGAGTGAGTGGCCAGTTGGAAGAACTGCTCAAAAAGACCATTGGGATTTTTTTCCCATATGTGTATAACATAGAAGAGTACCTATGTAATGTGGTAGTATGGGTAATGTGGTAAATTCTAAAGTGCTTCAGAATTTTTCTTCTACTATTTGTGGAACATGAGTATTAAGTATGTTCAGATACTGGACAACAGCCCAAATTCCCAAAGTTTCACTACAAATCTTTGTCTGAGATCTCATCCCAGAGTTTATTATTAAGTGCTTGGTGCTGTCACTCAGAGGTGTCAGTCACTCAGCCAGGGCACAGACACAACTCCTGATGGCAGAGGGAACTGTTTACACATCCTTCCCCTTTCACCTCCAACCTGCCTCAGCAGAACCAAGAACAGCCACAAGCAAATTCTCACTTGCCAGCCCATCTGTGGGTGGGCTTCAGCACAACACGAGATATTTCATTTCCCCATGTCAGTGGTGGAAAACTACATGTTTGTGTAGAAAGCAAGCAGCCAATAATCCATATTCTCCTTTTAGTTACTTTTGGATGAGTTCAACTTGTTAGAAGAGGGCTTTTGGCTCTGATAAGCAGAGGAAATGGAAAAGCCCAGCTTGGCCTTTACCTGAGATTTGCTTGTCTCAGTTGCAGTAGGTTTGAAACGCGTGAGTTTTTTGGATAGCACAGGGGGTGGCTCCTGCAACCATGGGAGGTTTAGGCTCAGCCTGAGTGGGATTCAAGATGAGAAGAGCTGGTAGAAATGAATGGCCAGATAAAGAGCTTTCTCTGGAGAGTTTCCAGTACTGCCACCTATGCAAACTGAACTCTGGCACAAAATCTGGAAAAATAGTTGGCTTGGATTTGTCGTGTTTCCCTTGTACTGTGGGAAGCCTGTAACCATATGTGGTATTATTATCACCTCTGCTTTAAATATAATACCTAGCTCAGCTTGGTTTTGTCTATAGTGATAAATGCCAGCTCAAAATGCACATTTATACATCAAATTTCATCATAGGATCATGGAATGGTTTGGGTTGGAAGGAACCTTAAAGCCCATCCAGTTCCACCCCTGCCATGGGCAGGGACACCTTCCACTATCCCAGGTTGGTCCAAACCCTGTTCATGGTGGTCTTGGACGCTTCCAGGGATCCAGGGGCAGCCACAGCTTCTCTGGGTACCCTGTGCCAGTGCAAGGAGAAAGTTGGATGTGAAGGATCCTGTGCCATTTGTTACTTTAGGACACAAGCTGTACCAATACAAAAGAGAAATTTTCAAGGTAACTTAAAAGGGCTTAAAGGGCTCACTTTGGCAATGGGACATGTGGCTCTCCAGGCTGTTGAACACACAAAAAATCCTTTTCCATGGAAACAGCAACAGAACAGGCAGTCATATGAAAAAGTACATGAATGACTGCTGTCTGCATGACAGCATGGATGAACATGAAATTAAAAAAAAAAACAACAAAGTGTTCAAACACAGCATTGGAGAGCAAAGTCACCGTGCTGCCGCTGCTGGCCCACCACTGTGGCCTGAAAATGGGCCAGGGAGAGAAGAGCACAAAGCCATCCTCCCCTCAACACTGCATATAAATACAATCAGGACTGTTAAGACACTGGCATGAGAACTGTGGAAAATGAGAGATGCCTAGAAGAGAGGCACAATTTCCAGCCCTTAAACAGCACAGAAGTGTATTTAAAATAGGCATCTCCTATTTCCACACAAATCTAGCTCTGGAGTTAGGTGAGTTTGGGACATGGGAAGCTGGAGGTTTCAGATCAGGCACATATTTAAGTGTATTTTGAGGCTGTTGAAGAAGCCTCTATTTCAGGCATTAATATAAATCAGATTTACTTAAAGAGGTTTGGTTCAAACACCCCCTCCCCAAGTTTAAATGTGAAGAACTGAACTCCAGCTTAGCCTACCAGCTCTTTGCATAAAAGGGATCTTTTCTGCAATCTTCCCCAAAATCATGCGGAAAGATCATTACATCATTAAGCCTCAAAAGGTTCTTGGTTTCAACATGATGGTAATATACTGATAGATTTTTACCAAGAATTTCAATGCCCCACGAAAAGACACCATAGACATCATAAGAGATCATAAAATATTCCCATCACCTTTCCAACAGCACAGTCATAGCCAACATTTTCATCCACACTGGGTTTGCATGTGCTGAGCGAGACTCACTAAGTAGATTCTGGTGACTTGTGCAGAAGTGTTAACATAACACCCCTTGGTAAATGGAGAAAGCAGCCAAAACACACCAGTAAATTATTTGCTAAGATTATATTAAAAAATACCAAGCCTTGCTGAATAATAAAAGAACACTAATGATTAATAGAAAAAGCGACCACAAATTAATGATTAGACAGGCAATGAAATCAACCACAAAATGGATCTGGTTCTAGATAAATCAAGTTATTTATCCATGATAGAGAAGACCCAATAGGATAAACTTCTGGAGGTCAGCAGTTGGACCACCATGATTTCTTTTACACCAGCTGGCTAAAAGGTCATCTATGAGAAAGCACCACTGGATTTCAGAGTCTAGGTCTTGTTTTCTTTTAGACTGAAGTAGGTCAGTGGCAGATATCTAAACACCCTAAAGGCTCTTGGGCATGGGACCAAGTTAGGAGCTGCTCTGGGCACACTAAGATCCAGACTGACACTGGTTAAAAACTTTTGGGTTTTTTTTAAATTCTTAGTGAAAGCATGGTCAAATTTTTAAAGCATCTCAGAGACTTGGAGGATTCCGTGATTTGTATTACCTTTAATGTACTTTAGTCTCTCTCAGAAGATGCATAAATAACAGAACACTTAATTTAGCTCACTCATTTTCACTTTTCTTCCAAACATGATTATTTTTGGATTGCCCATCTGAGCTAGCTTAAGCTTCAGGGAATATTAGGCATAAATGTAGCTAAAAATACTAAAACTTTGAATACGTATGGTGTTACATCCTTTCCTAGATCAGGACAAACACAAGATAAAAAAAAATTTAGCAATTCCTGGCTAATGAGACCTGGTCATGACCCATGCCTCAGAGAATTCCTAGCACATTATAGCAGATACACACAATAATTGAAAATATTAGGGAAAAAAAAAAAAGAAACCAAGACTATTTCCATTCCCTGGGTCCTGTTTCACTCTCCAGTAGGAGCTGGTTATTTATCTGAGTTGCTGGTCATCAGGATTCATAGACATTTTACAGTTCCTAAGTCTGTAAAAAAACTCAACAAGATGTGAAACAGGTCAAGGATTTATCAACTGCTTATAGGGGAACCTTTCATCAGCCTCTCAACTTCACACCTTTTTTATATATATTATATATATTTATATTTGGCTTGCAGCAAAATAACTCATGTTGAGTAAAGAGCATATTCTGAGTTTTGCCAAGTCAGTCGTTGCACAGATTTCCACCCAAGCTGTTCACTTGGAACAGGAACTCAGTGAGGAGACAATTGTGCTGCTTGATGTAGATGGTGACCCCTGTATGTCACATTCGTATTTTCTGAAAAATCCCTTTGCCCAGGATTTTTCTCCTGGGAAGCTGAAAAGCCTCGGAGAAAAAGGAAAACAATAATTAACTGATTTGCTTCTCCTGTGTTTTGCTCCTTTAGAATTTGTTTGGAGATTGTTTCATTGGTTTCCTGTGAATTGTTTGACTCGTTGGCCAATCAGGGCCACGCTGTGTCGAGGCTCTTGAGTCATGAGTTTTCATTATTATCTTTTAGCCTTCTGTAAGCATCCTTCCTGTATTCTTTAGTATAGTATTCTTTAATATAATATAGTATCATAAAGTAATAAATTAGCCTTCTGAGAACATGGATATCAGATTCATCATTCCTTCCTATGTCTGGGGGGAACCCAAATACAATACCTTATATGCTCCCTGAGGTTTCAGAATGTTCAGCTGGATGGGGAAAGAGAAGCAGCCCCACACTGCTGGCACTTTCCAGGCAGAGACATCAGAGGTACAAAACCCACACTGAAACTCCTCCAACTCCATTAAAGTCATTGTTGGATGATATTGAAGGCCAAGACTGACTCCAGCCCTATACACCACCAGAAAAAAATGTGTTCAAACCTCCCGAGGTGCTTTGACATCATCTGCAGGTTTCAGTGTCCCTTGTCTTTCAAGGCTGAGACTCTGGCTGTGCCCTACAGCGTCACTCCGCCAGGGAGTGGTGGCAGAGGTTGTCCCCTTGGGCCCACACAAACAGAGCCACATCACTGCAGCACAGGGAGGAAATGTCTGGAGCTGAGATGGGGCATTTCAGCCCTGCCACTGCAGACAAGGCGGTCACAGCAACTACTGAGCCTGTGTATTTAAGGACTCAGTAAATAACTACTCAGGGCTTGGTTTTTTCAAACATACCAATGGTATTTTCATCAAAAGACCCTTTCTACAGAAATAGACGAAGGAGAAAAAAAATATTTATTCAGAGTGTGTTTCAGGGAAGCGTCACTGGCTGGTGTTTTATGGTAAATGATTACGGTGTTCTGGGACAGACCTGGCAGGCCAGACTCACTGCTGTCCTTGAACTGGGACAGGTGCAGGAGGAATAGCCTGGGCCTTGTCTGCTCAGGCCCTGCTGAAGGAGAAGGGATTTTTCCATCCAGTCTGCTTGAGAATAGCACTTGAATCCCCAGAGCCACCAGAGCACATTGTCCCCATCATTGTGACTCTCTCTTTGCCATCTCTTCCTGAACCTTCCCAAAGAGGTATATTGGAAGTGATGGGCTCACCCTCACACCCTCCAGAACTTCTGAGCTGCGGGGTCACACAAATATCCAGCTCCTCCTTTGAAATAAAAGCTGCAGACACATCTGTGCCTGGTATTCAGTTACATGTTCTAGGCCCCAACAGAATGACCTCTTAACAATATAGCCCAGAAAAGTTTCTGAAAAAGGAGAATAAAGTTGTTCTGAGGAGTAGGCCATAATCTTCTCATCTGTAGAAGGTTCTTCCCTAGTTACTATTCCTATCTTCAGGCAGGAATTTAGGTGGTCTCTCTTTTAGGAACTTAGGAAATATCCTTCTAGCTCTACAGTCAGCTGGTGTTAAGTCTGCCTGCAACATCAGATACTGGGAAACAGCAGGAAAGGATGGATCCAGTTGGAGTAACACTCTGAAAGCTGTTCCTACCGGGACCTTTGTCACAATTGCTCACACAGCCTGGAACAGTGTTACTCTGAAGTGACTCATGTGATGGCATCTAGTCAGTAAGGCTGGGGCCTTTTGTACAGGGACACAAGGCCACGCAGTGCCTCTCCTGAAAGCAGGGAGACACGCCACAACTGCTCCACATCCAGTGAGCAAGCAGAGACTCACTGCCAATTGTGCCAAAAGGGGCACTTGAACCAGCCAGCAACTCACTCTGCTCTCAGAAAGGCACACAGCCAGCCTGGCACTTGCAGCAAGCTCTGGAAGCTGCAGTAATGCCAGGAAGCCTCCACATACACATTTTTGGTTGATCACAAAGCCAAACTTTGAGTTGTGGGTTAGGATGGGAGACCAGACTCCTGCATTGTAACCCCCTGTATAAAACAGGGGCTCCAGGGAGGTCAGATATCTGTAGGAATGTGTATGCTCTGGAGTTCAACGTGCTGCTTGTGACCCATCCATTTTGGAGGTCTAACCTCTTGCAGCTCCCTCTGGCTCTCCAAGGACAGAGCCACTCTCTGTGTGGCTCAGCCCAAGCAGGTCACCTCATTCAGTGACAAGCCCCTCATCCTGGTAACGCCTCAGGTTTGAGCTTTTATATTTTTCAGATTCTGTTCTGCTTTAGTGTGTGGGTTTGGGCTTCATATTAAGGGATGGGGAGCTCTCTGCACAGAGCAGGGAGACAAAACAATTCCTGCTCTAGCTGGGGACCAAGGACAGCCAATCCAGATCTCAAGCCCAAGAGCATAAACAATGGTGGAATGAAGAAAGAAAACAAGAAGGATGGGACTCCATGGGCTGGAGCTGTAATTGGACAATTAACTCCAATATGAAAATGGACTGAAATGTATAAAAGTGTGTGAGACCCTGTGCCCAGTTGTCATTTTTGTGGCCATTTTTGGTTGTGCTGCCCAAGGTATATCTATTGAGGCCTCTTAATAAATCCCTACTTTATTCTTTAACTCTGTCTAGTCTCTGTTCTAGGTCAGCCTTCACAAGGCATCACTGGAACAAGGCACACAAGTCCCACTGGGGACTAATAAAAAACACTGATCCAAGGAAAACACAGTAAGATGGGCCTGGCATCCCAGTTTGGCTCATCTCACTTGACAGAGTGCTTGGTAAGTTACACAACTTCACTATGAAGGATCACAAATGTTTATATCCAACAGATTTCCCAGCACTGGCTGTTAAAGCATGGCAAGACTCCTTTGCTCTGTAAGTGTTCAGCAAGTAATCATGCAAGCCCCTCCCAGGTGACCTTTTAAGGCAGATTTGGACAAAGATCCCTCCAAACTGTCCATAATAGATTGTTACTTTACCAAGAAGCATCCTGAAATCGCTTACAACAGTAAGAAAAAACCCTGCAAGGCAGTGGGCATCAGATTTCAGCCCACTCATTCTATGATGGGATCTTTATAATGTATGTATCAGTCTGTCATAGCTGAGCTGAAGTCAGCTACTGCACAGTGAGCATCTGCCCACAAGCCAGGTTTAAATCTAAACTAAATCTAAGTGGGAAACCAAGTACTTGATTTGATCCTGGGATAGGTAAGAAGCTGGGTTATGCACTCAAGAGTAGCAAGGAGAAAAGAGATGTTCAGGTAGAAACAAGACCAACAGATCCCTATATCCAGATTTTCTGAGGCTAGGTCATTACTGACTGTTTCATGTGCTGTACAACACAAAGCCTTCACTCCCATGTTACACTTTGCCATGCGGTTCTTGCATTTACAAACTGCCCTGAATGAACAGACAAAATGGGGTTAGGGCTTCCCTGGGAAACAGAGCAAATCTGCTCAGAAGAGCATTTCTGGGAAATGTGGACAAATGCTGGGCCAAAGCCTCTGCTGGCCCAACTCCACTGAAATCAGAGCAGCAGCAGATAATTCAGCCATACGTTCTTAGAGCGTCACTGCTCAAAAATCTCTCCCAGATGGGAACAAAGAAACAAACAAGAGATATTCTCATTAAGAAGAAATTAGAGAAATTTATTTAATCAGAGACAGAAACATTCAACTCCTACCTCTCACTATATCAAGAGTTTCCCAAATGATCACCAGTTGACACTACAGAACCTCTGAACTTCAGAGGAACCAGGAAAGAGAAACAAACAGAAATGAAAGGGAGGTGCTGTTAAGGGAAAAACAATAAATTGTTTTTCTCAAAGCTAATATTCCTTTTTAGGAGACCAAATTGATAATTGTTCCACTCAACATAGCAAACACCAGACCTATAAAAGAGGATTTTGAAAGCAAGTAGAAAGTGCTTAATGTACCCAAAGTGGCATAACTGCAAGAAACAAATAAAATTAGTGCTGCCATTTAGAACGCCACAATCTTTCAGTCAAAGGGCAACAAATAACCACATCAATCCTGCTAATCTTTCTCATACCATCAAAAAAGGGGGCTTCAATTCATCTTCCCTGCCCCAGCAGCTCCCCTCCTTTCAGAGAAGGTGGTGTCATTCACAGGAAGGGAAGCAGGACATTCCTGCCACCACCATTTTGCAAGAGTTGGCTCATGCCTCAAATGAGTGGTACCACAACTCTGTGGCTGATTTACGCTTCTGTAATTAAATCACAATTCACCTCAAGGAGAAAGTGCATAATATTCGACCCATAAACTCTTCAAACACCTGCCAAGTCCTGGAGTAAGTGCTCACAGCATCTAGGGGAAAGCAGCCTGCACCTTACCTCATGAAAATGAAGGATGAGAACAGAAAATATTCCAGTACCCTCTGCCTTCTCTGTGGACAGAGAAGTTTGTCTTTCCAAACCAGTGTCCACACATCCAGCACTCTAACAGCATTCTCATTAAAGGAAGCTAATTTTCCGCCACTGGTACATGCTAAGGCATGCCAGTAGCAACAAAAATTAGGATGTTTTAGCAGGTTTGAAATGGCCAAGAGATGTACTGAAGTGTTAATTTTTATGTTTGCTGTATCACCAACATCCAGAATATTCTCTCCTGCCGAGCAATGCACCAGATGTGCTCAAACTGTGCATTGCTCCCATTAAAGAGCATCATCCCTGCACTTTGAGAGACATTGAACAGGTCTGAGTGGATCTGAGGCTGGAGGTGTCCCGAGGTATCTCAGATTCCAGGCTGCACAATGGCTTCTGGCTGCAGCCATCTGCAGGGCTGCAGCCTCCAGGTTTTGCTGGAAGACCCATGGATTATGACACCTCATTCTTCAAATGAGGGTGATCTTTCAAAGGAAAGGGCTCCAGACACAGATGCAACTGGAAACAGAATGTCATCACAGGGAAGAGATGCAGGCTGAGAATATCCAGCCAAAAGATTTGAGCTCATTTCAACCTAAGTTCTGAGTCCTTTGGTGCCTTTCAAAGCTTTTACAATACCAACATTTTTGGTATTGATTGGGGTTTGGTTTTACTTTGTTTTTTCAGTGCCTGAATTCAGTTCCAGTTAGAGTATTACAGCTCTAAAAATCCCCTTTCAAGATACCACTAAGTGATGTTTCAAAAAAAAGCTGACTTCTCCAAAAAATAAATAATAATAATAAAAATAGAGGTTTCATTAGCTATGTGGTACCTTAGCACTGCAACAGAGTGGGGCATTTGCCTTTCTGTAGCTCCAAGCAGCACTCCCTTTACCCTTTGTACTTGGTGGGACAGATTTCCCTTTCCTCCCTTTTGGGCACAGAATTGCTGCCATAGGAATTAATCACCAGAGCCTCACAGAGGTTATCAAGTTTATATATAAAATAATATTGGAACATGAATAGTTTCAAACACCTGCTATTCATTGTGTATTATTTTTCACCTTCTGATTTAATGAACATTTGTGACAGCTCAGTCAGCTCCTGCTGAGACACTTGCACTGTCCCTCACTTTATCCAACAGCTCTTGTGAGGCAGCAAAGCAGCTGGACGTGGAAAAATATCCACTTGTCAGTCCTTGCATTTCTCAAGAGTTATGTGTGGCTTCATTATAAACCTTGGAGGTAATTAGAATTAGAGATTTGATTAATCTGTCAAATATGAGCTACATAAGCAGTTCACACACTTTCTCTTGAAAATTAACCTTAAGTTCTTACATTTCAATCAAGAAATATTTGGGAAGGAAAAGTGGGGCAATCTATTTTGCTGGAATTATGAGATAAAAAAAGTTTTATTTGTCCCTAACATAGAAGAAAGAGGTATTAAAATAAACCAAATGTTATCAAGGGCTAAGATTCCTACAGCTAAGTTCATTTGTTCTCATCCCAGTTGTGGAAAACAACAACTTGCTCTTCTAGCAAGCAGTGAAATTCCAGCAATAGAAGCCAAAAGAAGTGAATGAATTCAGCTAAGCCTGGCTCCCCAAAGCTGGTTTTGTTCTACATCTGTCTGGATTTCTCAAGGAAGCCCCTGACCCCACAGTATATCCAATACCATGCAATAGCTTCTTTCCCATTTGAAATTGAGAGCCCTCATATTTGGACATAGGCTAAGCAAGGTGAGATTAAATTCCTCAATTCAGAGTTAAGCTACCTGATGGCACTATTATGTATTTTTTTAGTTTCAAAATACTGCCTGCATCCTCTACCACATGAGAAAATCACTTTCACCTGCTACAGCAGTTTTTAGCCCTGAGAAGCAGCCTTCTATTTAAAATACAGTTAGAACTGAGCACTAAATAAATTTATTCTCTTACTGTTCTCTTGGATAACTGTTTTTTTTTAGAATTTTGTTGGTTTGTTTTGTTGCTACATGAAGTAAACCTGCTCTGGAGAGAGATGTCAGGAAGTTTCACCCTGCTGAAGTCCTTTATTCTGACACTTGAACTGGAGATATCAAGATCTCCCAAGTAAGTTTTATTCCAAATCCATCTCACCTAGCAATCAAAGTCTGGAGGTTTTAGCTGTTCGCCTGCTTTTTCTGAAAGAGTAGAATTCAGCTCAAAACCTGGAAAATAAGGAGAGCTAAAGTCCCAAGCTCATCTTTAGGCTGGTACTGCAGTCTGAGACATCTGACATTACTAAGAACAGTCAAGCTGAACTCCAACCTCTCAGCTGCATCTTACCACAACTGAAATCAAAAGTATTGAGAGGTGATGCCACTCTGGAAACTTCTCCCAAAAAATGATCTGGTTTCAGAGACTCAAGCTCTGCCTTTAAGGTATTTTATTTTTTTTTCCCCTATTGATTGCTTTGTTTGTCACATATGATGCCAGTTCTTGGGTACTTTGTTTGTCACATATGATGCCAGATCTTGGGTACTCTGCAGTTGGGTTTTTGGGGTTTTTTTTTGATAATTCTTAATCCAAGGGCTTTGCAAGCAGATGGGTAGAAAGAAACATGTTCCTAACAGCCAGATGAGATCACCCTGTCATGTGTGATCTCTCACCCTCCCAGATTCAGACAATACCCTATAGACTTTGAATGTATCCATGTGATGCAAGTGTGTATCACAACAGTTCTCAGAAATGGGGAAATCTGGAACATCTCCTCTTTTCTTGCTCTCAAACTGTTGATATCTTGTTGAAAAAGGACATTGTGAGGAGAGACACGCTGCTCTGCAAGACAAGGGGGTGGGCAACAGCTGCATGGTATCCCTGCAAATCCAAACATTTAGGAACAGCTTAACCCAAAGAAAGTCATGGCTGTCAGTGCATTTTGAGATGCCAGACTGGAGCAAGCCTCTGCCATCCTTCTTCAGCCTGTTTTATCAACACCTGGAACAACTTGCTGGCAAAGATGAAGCTGCCAGTGCCAAGATGGTGTGGGAGGGGTACAACCCAGCACTGCTCCTTTTCCATGCCCCAGGGCTGCTCAGCCCACCCAGGCACTGCCACAGCTTTCTCTGCATGAAGCACAGCTCAGCAGCCACTCTGACAGCATCCACTGAACAGAAATGCTAATTTCCTCCTTAATTCAGAGCTAAGCATCACACAGGGATTTATTGGTACAGAAGTGCTGTAAATAAAGAATACATGCTCCAAATATGGCATAACTTTTCTGCCATGAGTGCTGCAGAAAAAGGAGTCTTGCCTGTAATATACTGGTTAAATATATATAAACACCACAAATATTAATACAAGAAGTGCAGTGCAGAAGAAGACTCAGAGCCAGCTCAGGAGCACAGGAAGAGAAGCCAGGGGTGTAGAGCCACCAAACCATCCCTCTTGAAGTTTGATTATTTAGTTATTAGTTAGGTGGATGCTGCTTTGGACATGACCCCAGGATGGAACTGACCTTCATATTTAAGAGAAGTCCAGTGTTTTTAAGAGCATTCAAAAAATAATAAAGGCAGATGAGCATCCAGCATGAAGCATTTCAACTGTCCCCAGGTATGCACAGAAGCATTTCCATGTCTGATTAGCCTGGAAATCTAAAAATCTGATCTCCAGCTTCAACTGCAGCTTTTTCTCAGCTTGGACTGTTCACAAAAACTCTCCCTAGTGGGGAACTCCCAGGTATCCTTTGAGCAGGAGGTTACAGTTCACAGCTAAGTTGCTCCACATATGTTGAGTAATATTCAAAACTCACCATTAGTGATCAGATATCAGCATTTTGATTATTTGATAATTATACAGAGTTTTAGAAAAGAGCTTGCTTTTAGGATTTAAGCACCTGATAAAAAAGACAGTGTGTAATATCTAAAGAGAAACATCTGTAGATTGGGGAAGAAAAACAAGTTTAAGAATGGGACAAGGATGGCTTTCTGCAGAAAATCCAAGTGTTCAAGAGAAACACTGGCAGGCAGAAAGCAAGGAGAAATGTGTGGAACAGATGAAACTATGTGTGGATTTACCAGTCTCCTAAGATCATCCCTACTGGAAATTCACTGCTCATCTGCAAGAACAAGGGATTATTTGACCATAGCTGGATAGAAATCAAAACCCTCAAGAACATGGTCTAAAAAGCAGGACAACATCACTCTTGATATTTTTCTATTTTGCTCCTTACATAACAACAGTAGGAAGACTGGACCCACTGTGTCTTTGGACTTCTTATGGAATACACAGATTATTATGCTAGTGTTTGGAGCTGGAGAAAAGCCTGTAACAGCTAGAACCCTATTGAATGACAAGCCATGGAAGGAACAGCCTGATCTATGAAACAAAGATGAGAAACAGCGCAAGGTCTCAGACAAGGGCATTGAAAGCTTGTGAGACAGCACAAAAGATCTCAGAAGAGATGCCCAGGTAAAGGTGCAGCCCTGGAAGCAGCAGAGTGGCAGGAGCTGGCTGGGATTGAACAGGCAGCTCTAGGAGATGCTGCCAGTGGTATGGGGTTTGCCTTCCACCAGCAACTTTCTCACAGCTGCACAGGAAAATAGGAAAAACCCCAAATTTCATATAAAATGGCTCTAGCTCTTTATGAGGACCATGCTTTTTTCCTAACAAAGACAAGCAGAATTTATGTACTCTTCTTCATACCAAAGCAATAGTACAAGGCTTTACATAAGTGTTTAGATAAATGTTTGTTAGTCTTACAGTCATAAGTGATGACTAAACCCAGATGAGAAGTCTTGGCAGAGAGCAGCAGCCAGGATTGAAGGACTGTTTTACCAAAAAGACAATAATAAGCATTTTTGTTTGCTTTAGTTCAGTGGATAAGGCATTTAGGGATATTTGAAATCTTTGTTCAGATCCCTGCTCTACTTTGCTGTGCCCAACACACTGGGCTCATCTGCAGGACTGTAATTCTGATATAGATCTTGTTATAAGCTTCTAAAGCAGAACCTTAAGTGAGGTGGTTTGGGATAAGCTTTTCATCAACATATAGATGTTTGTGGTGAAGTTTTGTGCTGGGGAGGTTTTGCTCCAAAAATATAGTTTATTCCTCAGAAAAAAAAAAAAAAAGAGTCACCACACTGATCACCCAAGGGCTAAAAAATAAATCTGTGCAGAGTGTAAATTATCCAAGAAATCAGATTATCTTCTATATAATACAAATAGATACCCCCTTTTCTATTTAAATCATTGGTTAAAAGTAGAAAATTGTGGATATTTGACACATACAGAAGTAACAAGAATGGCTGAGATCTGCATGGTTATGGTTGCTGTGCCAAAGTGCAGCAAGCCAGGACAGTTATTTTGATTTCTACTTTTCCAAAGTTCTTTTTTCAGGCAGGAAATCAATGATTTTCATAAGTGAAAAGCTGAAAAAAAGTTCTTCAAATGCTTCATTTTAGTTACAAAACTGCATCCTCCCTGATGTGAACAAAAACCAGGTGAATCCAGATTCCTGATTTGGGATGAATATTGTCATAAATCCATAGTGTCCATCATAGCATGTTTGGGGGAAGAATTTACTGCTCTTATACATAAATTTGACAATGATTTTACAGCATTTTCTTGAAGTTACCCTTTCAGACCAAGTTTTCAGGGTTTCATGTTTCTAAGGCTTTTGTTTTCTAAAATTAGTGGAATTTCAAAGCAGCAGGTATTTCCACATGAAAAACCCTCAGTGTTGACTTCCAAAATCAAACACTGAATCCCACCAACTCCAGATAAAACCATGGACACCACAACATTCCCCCCAAGCCTTTCCCACTGTCTGGTTGAAAAACCACAGCTTGCAGAGAAACTAAACTCAGTGGGGTGGGTGTCTTATTTTAAGCCTGAAGTGCACAGTAAAACAAAACAAAACAAACCTTTTACTTAAGTTTATTTATAATGACATTGATCAGACTAGCATTGGGGATATGTAAAAATTCCACACTGTCATAGGTAAAATAGCATCCAAGATCAAATAATAAAACCTGGGATATGGTTTTGAACATAGAGAGTTGATTTAAAGCTGCACAACTCCACAGCCACACCATTTTCTGAGGCACATCTTAAATTCTACAAACCCAATTTGTCATTGTCTTCAAGTGCATGCTCTTAATTATGCTCCTGTTCAAAAAAATCTTATTAGTGCTTTGTGAAATGTGTGTATTGCAAATGGAAAAATAGGGCAAAGAGACATTAAATGTAAGACCAAATAAAAGCTTTTCTCATGAATAGTTAAACTGACTGTATTTAGTTTGCTTTTCTGTTTGTGTGTTTTTCTCTTAGCAACAAGGGGAAAAACAGCCTTTTAACCATAAGAAACCATAACTGTAAGAGCATAAAAATTGACAGAAAATAGGATATCTGAAACTACCTACAACAAATCACTTACACTGTTTAGGGTATAATTGAAGATATTCCTCTAACTTTGAAAGCACTCAGATTTGTGTAACTACAAACAAACATTGAGAATTGTATTTTAAAGACATTCTTCCCAGAAAGCTTTACATGTGGAACCCATTCAAGTCCTAGGAAAACCCTGAGGACTTTTATTCAGTCTATTTCCAACTCAGTGAGATTATTCATTTATTTAAAATTAGTCACCAGTTTATGTATTTGCAGAAGTGAGTGTGCATGAAAGATTTCTTACATCCCACTGAAATGCAGACATCTCTGCAGCAAGACAAAGCTGTTCACAAGCTCTACACCACAGAAGAAATAAAGCCATCAGGTTCAAGGAAGGCAGAACACAACAGCCTAAATTAAAACTTCACCAGGACTAGACTTTACATCATTTCCCCAGGCAAAAAGCACAACACAAGCTATTCAGCAATATGTTCACAAGCCAAAACTTTGCCTCTACATCTCAGATGTGGTTTATCTTAATTTAGCAAACCCCAGAGGAGAGTGCCACTGATTTGAATGCTATTAGCATCACCTGTATGGGATGAGATACTGCACAGCAAAGCTGGGAGGGGAACGTGCTCAAACATTTCCCAACCCAGGGGCTGCAGAATTTCTGAGTAGCTAGAGGAGGTAAATTTTACTGAAGTATTAGCATACAGGTGACAGAAAAAAACAACCCTCTGAACCTGTTATCATGCTGGAAATGATTGCCATGGCCTGTTAGGCAGGTCTCACACAGCCCTAAATTTCCCCTAACACCTAACCACAGACTGGTGTGGTGAGAAGCTCCAAGGCAGTCCTGGGTTCTGCTTTCACAAACATATTCCAAACAAACATTTGTTGGCAGTAAACCACCAAGGAAAACATGCACACCTTTGCACCTTCCAGCATGGCCTGGAAATTAATGACCCATGAGTTGGCAGCACACCTTCTCCTTCCTTGAGGTTGGAATAACTCAAGTAAACCACGATAGCAAAGTGCAAAACAGGGTTTTAACAAAGAGACTTCCCAGAGCATGGAGATTTCCAGCAAATCCCTTTTTCTTAATCTCCATTACTGTATAACCAGCTGCTGTTTGGGAGCTTTCTGAGGAAGCTCTTATCAGGTGGGGGAAATCAAGGGTCAGAAAAAGAGCTGGGCACTGCTTAAGCCTCTCCCAGGTTTTCTTTCCTCCATCACCGTGCTAATCTCAGCCTGAACACTGCCCACAGGTAAGAGCCAAGCCCCCCTGCAGCTAGGAGAACAAAAAGGCAAAGAAGATTATCATCTTGAAGCAAGGTGGGGAAAGCAGGTGGAATTTGCTGCAGTGGCTTGAGGGCTCAGTATGGCTTTAGGAGGACAAGTCATGATTTAGCTGACAGCAGGGATGGGGTTGTCCCTGCCCTTTTTGCTGTACAAACTTCAGCAGGCTCTGGGAACCTTGTAGCATCACCAGGACTTGGGCAGCTCTTAAAAACCTTGACTGAGCAACACTTAAGGCTGCAAGAAAGTTGTGTATACCCAGCATTAAGCAGGTTCTCCAACATTTAATACCTGCAGGAGCTGTTTGTAGAGCCTGAAGAGACCAGCAAGTCCAGCTGTACTGTCCCTGCTCCTGAGCAGCATCTTATCAACAAAACACCTTTTTTGCAGGATTTGTGGAAAAATAACTTCCTCCCACAGACTATGGCAGCTTTGACTAAGCAGTTCTGCACACTGAGCTGCACTATCAGTCTTGGAGGAGATACATTACCACAGAAATGTGTTGCCTTTTAGCAAACTCAATGTCTCTCGTCCACTTTCAGAATGGAAATAGCTGCTTGAGGTGAACCTTGCAGCATCACCAGGACTTGGGCCTGAACATTGCCCACAGGTAAGAGCCAAGCCCCCCTGCAGTTTGGAGAACAAAAAGGCAAACAAGATTTTCATCTTGAAGCAAGATCATTCTGGATTTTCAGTTTGACTCCAGCCCACAATTAAACTGTGTGTAGATTTGAGCTGTACACGCTTATTGGAAGTGGCAGGCTCTGGAGGACTGGTGTGCCTCCAAGTTTGGGAAATAACCACAGCCACTGCATCCTGCCACATCCAGGGGACCTTGGAACCATGTGTCACCAGCCCCTCTAACCTAAAGCAGCCTCACACTGTTTGGGCAAGCCCACAGCCATCAGTGAAGATCAAGGGGACATCAGCAGATAGGAACAGCTGATCCAGAATACTGGAGTTTACTTTTCCTGGAGGGTTTTTGCTCAACAAGCTGACTGCATCTCTGGCTTAGATAAAACAACAGCCTGATGTCCTGCTGCCTGTGGCACACACTCAGACCGCTGCTTTTAGTCCTTTTGGAAACCAGATCTACCCATTTCCCTCTAATGCACACTGGAAACAATCCCATCAAGGGAGAATTCAAGACAGGGAGGCCAAGAGGTAACAGCATGAGCACAGAGTCTGCAGCTACAGCCACAATCTCTTTGGGGTTCATTTGTGACCTAGAGAATAGAGGGAATGGGATGGAAATCCTGGATGCCCCATGAAGGCTTCATCCCTTCACACAATGGAAAATGATACAAGGCTGCTTCATGAGGGCTGGGGCTTCCAGCACTAAGAAAAGGGAGGAGGAAGAGGCAGCACCTCAGATGCATTTAAATAAAGCCTTTATGTTCTAAATTTTAGAACAGATAAGTTTAGAACATTTGGTTCTTAAATGTTCTAAGTCCTGTGTTTATTTCTGAGCTTTGGTTTACAGGCCCAAAGTTCTGAGAATTCCTTGCATTTCAGATTCCAACATCTCCCCCTTCTTTTTGCCCCAAGAACACTCCTTTGATGGCATTGGAGCAGGGAAGGCACAGCCATAAGTACAATTATGATGACAAAGCTTTGTCTGCAGTAGGACTGAACATTTCAATGGGAATATAACTAAATTCATCCTTAAATTAGCTATAGTCGGAGGTTCTCACATAGCAAAGCCAAAAGCAGTTTAAGAAAAAGGCCTGAGCAGAAAGTATTTTGTTTGGACAGACAGACAGAGCACCAATATGACCCTACTGCTGCTGACTAAACCTTTTCATTACAAAACATAAGCTGCAAGTACGTGCAGGAGCAGGTTTGTAGCATGAAACATGGAACTCAAAAATCAACTGTGCACATGTATAGGAGATATTGGAGAGAGAACTGGCAGGATGAATCAGAGGTGGTTTGAAAAACACTTCCAGGACTTGCTTTTAACAAGGCTGACAACGTTTTGGTTTCTTAAATGATTGCATAGAGAGCTTTGAAGAAACAAAGAACACTGTAAAAACACATCACAGAGCTAAGTAAACACTCCACCCTAATAGGAAGTCTCTCCCCCTGCTCTGATCAGACATTTTTGTGTGTTTTCAAGGCTGAATTTCAGATCCAACCTCAGAAGTTCCATTCTAATGGCTATTGGACAAATCCCCAGTACCATGCAGTGAGGAACCTTATTCCAAGCAGTGTCGTCACAACAAAAATAAATTAAGTTCTCTGGCTTTATGTTGGGTTTCCTGAGTGACATATCTTGGTAGTAAGGTACACAGGAAAATTCAGACTCAAGCTAGTTACAAACAACAACTTAAAAGCCATTAAAAACTCCAAACTGAAAACAAAGCTTCAAAAGTCAGCATCAAACTTACACTGATTTGAATCCTGAGGGGTTTGTGACAAACTCACACCAATACCATTCATGAGCAGCTGCTTCCAAAGTCTGGTGCAAAATACATCACTTTTAGAACAACTAAATCATCCAACCCCTTTGGATTATTCTTTATTTTGTATTGAAAGAAACTTATGCATGATGTGCCTTATTTTTCTTCCCTGACATCCTCCTGGAATGCCAGTGAAGATTTTTGCCTTCATACCATTGAACATTTCTTAGTGCTGCTCAAGCCCTTCTGCACATTTCTGCCTGGGATTGTGCCTATCACTTAATTCCACTGCCAGGTTTGCACCAGGTCTCGTGGCTTAATTCATGTCCAAACCCAGAGTTAACTGCTCTAAAGTGAGAGGGGAGGATCCACTTACAACTACACTAGCCAGGGATATTTTCCCCCCCAAAAAACGGTTATGAGAAGACACTTTAGTACAATTACTACAGAGACAAGGAGCCACGCTCTTGTAGCAGTCCTTAGATGACTTCTTCACCTCAAATATTAGCCATGTCCAGAGAGGAACATGAACCAAAACATTTGGATATCAAAAGAGTACTGGATTGGAATGTTTTCTCCATTTGTGCATTTGGAATAAGCAAGATTACTTTTGGCTTGTAGAGTGTGAGAAAGTTCCTTTTCAACGTTTTTCCAAGAGAGAATAGGAGCAAAAAACACCTTCATGCAAGAAATATTTGCTTCCAGAACATTACGGCAATTGTTGGTAGAGGCTGTGAAAAGCTGGATGAGCATTAGTTCCCCTAAAAGCAAGATCAAATTCCAAATTTTCTGAAAAGGTCCACCCTCAATAAATAAAACAATGCAAGTGGTTTTTTTTTTTTCAATTGTTTTCAGCTATTGTATGCTCTCAGTACACATGCTTGAAAGTACAACCCTGAAGGCTTCAAAGTCTGAAAAATTAGGAAGTGACTTTCCACTGGTTTAGCCAGTGGACCAGTATGAGCTGTCTGAACATTACCATAACAAACCACCATTACACCACTTAAAAATAATATTTGTCTACTGAAGTTGTCTGTTACAAAGTCATCAACTTGGAGCAGTTTAAAAAAAGGCACTAAATTATAGGGTGGAAGTGCTTAAACACAGTTTTATTTGCAGGGAATTTGTAGGACAGCTTTGCTCTTTTATCAGGAGCTGGCAGACAAGGATTTCACATGTTTTTAAGATCCCTGGCATGATCCAAACACTACCAAACTTTGCCATTTACTGACATTCACCTCTAATCTTGCAGGAGTAGTCCCATCAGCCCTGGTCCCAGTGGGACTGGTTTGTTTTGGTGACCTAAACAGCCAGAGCTAGCCAAATGCCATTAGTCTGGATGTGGGGAAACATCTCATTGCAGGACTGGCATCAGCACCTACTCCACCCTTCTCATAGCACCCAGAGCCAGGGCAAAATGAGGTAGAAAATGCTGTTTCTAAGCAAGTATCACTAGGAATGCACCCAATCTTATTTTCTCAGCCCAAACTCAAAGTTTTCTGGCTGATTGGACACTGACTTATAAAACAAGATTTTTCAAGCCTGTTCCTGGTCCATCACATACCTTGTGATCTAGGACAAATTATCTTTGCTCCCTCTGCCTCAGAAGATTTCTTATCAACTTCAAGCTCCTTTGGAGAAGTCAAGGACAAGGAAGGAAGGATACAGCTCCTGGTTTATTCATAATGACCCAGAGGTACAGGATTCCTCCCACATTGTGACTAACATCAGTAAGATGCATCAGTATTTCCCCTCCCCTCTGCAAAGCCCAACATCATCAAGAAAGCTTTGAGTGAAAAATGTAAAGTAAATTTCACTCCTCTCAGCACGTGCATCACAGAACTCTCACATTAACTTGCCCAAAGAAGAAGAAACCTTTCAGGGAAGAGAAGCAGAGACCAGAGCAGACAGCTGGCCAAGGAGACAGACACATAGTATAGAATATTTTAAGTCAGGGAATTAACTCCTCAGTGCTGACTGCAGTATTTTGAGGGCAGCAGGAGGCTGGTTTGCAAGGCCAGGCTCTCACCTCTCCTGCCATGCTGCAGTGATGTGTCAGCAGGCTGATTTTTAGTCAGCACAGCTGAAATGTTTCTTTTTTGCTGTCCCCACTCATGGTGCTCTGGAGCAGTCACAGTCAGCTGCTCTGGGATGAGGCAACAGCCTCCAGCTCATCCTACAGCTGGAGAAGGGAGCACTCACAGCTTCCCCTGGGGCATTCCCAGCAGGTTGGAGAGCACAGCTCCTGGGACACAAATGGCACATGGGGAGAGGGAGCTGTGCTCAGAAATCATGGACAGCAACAGCTGCTCAGCCTGGGGGTTACTCTTCAAGTGCTTTCCCTTTCTGCTCCCCTTTGTGGCTTCCCTCTCAGGCAGACTTGGCTAAAAAAGCCCCCATGGGACCTCCTCCCTCCATAACCCCACTGGAGCAGCAACTTAAATCAATTCCTCCCGTAGATGTGTTCTTCACCCAACACTTAAATACACCCCCCAGCTTCAGACACACAGGAGCTCAGCTGATTCCTGACCTGAGCCTTGACACTTGGAATTGGCACACAGACATTGATCCAGGAATTAATTCCTGGAAGTCACATTCTTGGAAGCAGATGTTTAACACAGGCTTTGGCATTTCCCCTACCCTGCCATTCAAAGTTCCCTTCCGTGTGTTGAGTATGGTCAAAACTCCTAGCTGGAGATTTCAATTTTACTGGAAACCTCCAAGTTAGTTTTCACCTCAAATTAGAGAAGTTTTCTGTTTCAACAATTAAATTACCATCTCAGGAAAATATCTGCTGGAGTTAAAAAAAATAAATCCTTCTATTTCAATAAAATTGAGGAGGTTTGTTCAAACAATGGTGTTTTGAAGCTCGATAATACAGTAACTCAACATATTCCCAGTGAAAGCATTATTGTGAAAGGAAATCCTTCATCTTTGTTTGCTTACGTGACAGAGCGACACCGATGCCAGCATTTTACCACCAAAGTTCTGGATTTGTTAAAATGAATGTGTTTTGTGTGGAAGCTTTCTGTCAGAAGGCTTCCTACCACATGTGCTCTCCAGAGCTGTCAGCACAAGGCTCTGTGGGGCAGTGGGCTCTGGGGAGTCAGGGGGCTGCAGACAGGACTCCCAAAGATCAGCACCTCCCCAGTGCTGAGAGACCATAGTTTGTGTGTCAGTAAATGTTCAGCAGCACAAGCTCTGTATTCCTTACATTGACCTCAGCTTCCCACTTAGTACTTCAGCTCAGTTTTTGCATGGTTTCCTCACCTCGGTGATTTTTGATCAATAAACCGAGCAGAAAAAATAACACAACGTTTATAAATACATCATTTCTAAAGCTTCTCATCTCAGTTTCTCCCAGGCATGCCTCAGGGTGGTAATTATCCAGGCAACATCTCTATTGAAAACACCAATTTGCTGCCCTGCAAGCTTCAGCCAGGTAAGAAGAATGCTCTGTGTATCCATAAATCATATTTCTACCCAGGCTTTTGAGAGAGATACATAACATTTAATAAATGGTTGCCTTTTGGTAACTTAGGACTAGAACCTTAAAATAGTTATGTTAAAAGAAGTGACGGCAGATACTGCTCTTCTATTCCTGTATTTATCATTAAATGCTTCAAAGAGGTAGATC
Source organism: Calcarius lapponicus (assembly GCA_039654755.1). Classification (NCBI taxonomy): domain Eukaryota; kingdom Metazoa; phylum Chordata; class Aves; order Passeriformes; family Fringillidae; genus Calcarius; species Calcarius lapponicus. The sequence goes on from CM077470.1 coordinate 28,454,078, forward strand.
TCAGACATACCTCAGAAAAGGAATTAACTGCACTGATAACTTTCCAATGAGTGGAAATTGTGTTTGTTCAAAAGTAGCCTTGATATTCCAGTTGCAGAATCAGCAAATAAGCCAGAAAAAAATGTCAAAGTGAAAAACTAAAGGCATGGTCAAGAAAGAAGAAATGAACAGATACAGAAGCAGTAAAATTAAGATTGGGAGAATTCAAATAGTGGAAGGGAAATGAGGACTATTGGGTCATAGAGCCTTTCTGCCTCTGCCATGGGTGTGGTGCAAGGACAATGCATTTCAGCCAGAGTTTGGAAAATGAGAAACCTTCTGCCTGGGTGTAAAGCCTGAAGCAGCTGTAGGGAGCAGGGATAATGTGTGGATGACCATGGCCCAATCTCCCAATTAAATCTCCCAGGGAGATTTTAATTTGCCATCACTACAGAAGTAGCACAAGCTCCAATTCTGTTGTTCCAGCCAGCTACTGCCTGCACTCACAATACTCCAAACTGACTCTCAACACAGACTGGGCTCTCAGCTGGTAAAAAAAAAAGGAATACTGAATTCTATCAAGCTTGTAGCCTCCCCAAGGTTCTGAACATCCCAAGGTGAGCTGAACACTGCTTTCAAAAGCTTGACACTGATAACCCACCCCACCACCTGGCAGCAGCTCAAACAATTCATTTCACCATGGGTGAAGCCCAAAGACTGATGGCTGCAGCTGAGTGCAGCACAAGCATCTGGAATTACCTGGGCTGGAATAAAAGTACCAATATGGTATTTCAGCTTAAATGGGTGAAACTTAACATGACAGCAGTTCACACTTGACTTTTTGTTGAGCCCTTAACAACCAGCCTTGCCAGAGCTGTAGAAGTCAGGAGCAAGGCAGGGTGAGGCCATAAATCTCCAGGAGAGATCCCAGAACTTCACAATACATAGGAGGTATTAGAATTGGTGATTTGGTTTATTTCTTGCCCAAAATCTATCAGTCCTGGGATAAATTTCCCACCAGCTTTTATGACCACAACCACAGGCAAATACAATACTAACAAACAGTCAGGAACTTGGACAAGACTGCAGCACAGCTCCTTGTTCACAGATAACCCAGATGGGAATTACCCAGCTCATCTCTAAGAAATTATTTACAAATACTGCCCATCATCTATTTAATTTTACCAGATACTGTTCCCCAAACAGGCAGTGAACAACAGGAATGAGTAGAAAGTGTGGTTTGCATTGGGACTTCTCTCTGTCTGCTCCCCAGGCACCAAAAGCATACAAGATAGGTGGGCCTGTGAGTGGAAGACAGAAGAAATAGAAGGATTTCTCAAACCCTTAACTGCTCCAGCTGCTCTCTGTGCCACCCTCCAGAAACAAGCCAGTCTTTGTCCCAGCCTGGACTTCTGTGCTTTGCTCAAAAAGGGAAGTAGCACTCTGTCTAGACCTCATTACAAAGGCACTTTCAGTGGTTTCTGCTGAAATATTAACACTTCTCCATATAAGAAAACAAGACTTTCACCATTTGCCTACGAGAACAAAGGAGTGAGTTTAATTTTTTTTTAACCACTAGAATTGGGATAGTTGACAAAATATTGTAAACTCCTATTTATACTCCACACTTGTTTTCCAAAGAAACTTATTTCATTGTCATAAAGGCCACAAACTGAAGAATTTTTTTTATGACAAAGAAATGAACTTCATTTTTCCTCTGTTTAATAGCAGCAAGTTTTCAAGCACCGTGAGAAAACAGCTCCATTACCCTGGCTGGAGAAAAGGCAAGAAAAAAATCCCCAATATTTGTAAAGCTCTTTCTCAAGAACATCATGGGCAATGCTTCTGGTGAATCAGTATCTCCACAGTCAATCATTGACCATCCATTTCCCACACACAAGGGCATGCTGTCTTCAGGCTTCTGTACCATGAATGGGCTCAGCTTCTCCACAGGAGAACATGGAGAGATTATTCTGAATTCCTGTATTTATACAGCTTTTTTGGCTGTTTTGCACATCAGCACCAAGAATAGCTGGCTTACCTGCAGAACTCATGGAACTACACTGAAAAAATCCCATAAAGACTACCCAAAACTTGATGAAAAGCATTACCTGCCAAAAGCTTTGAGGCTGCTTTCTCTGCTCAGTCACAGAGCTGTAGCTGAGCACTTGCTGATATCAAATGTACATTTATGCACAGGAAGGCGCTAAAAGAGAGCACAGGGAAAAAAACACCATTAAATCACTTTCATAATTGGCCTTCACAGGGGTTTTTAGCCAGTCTCACACTTCAGAGGTACTCAAAGCAAGCAGGGCAAAAGGAGTCTAAGGGTTTATCCCAGTCACCCCTGGTTAGCACCAGCAGAAAACACAGGCAATAGATTCAATATTCTCTCTTTAAAACATCCTCCTGGGCATAAAGGAGATTCAAATAGTCAGCTCAGCTGTCTGCAATACTTTTGAGTTTTTAAGGAGAGTGGTGCATAATCAGAAGGAAGTAAAATAGTCAGCATCTAAAATCCCCCTTTCACACACAGACACAGCAGATGCTGCAACACAAGTTTTCTCCAGAAAAAGCTCAGTGTAGGAAATTTTTACACTTTTGAGCCTGGAGGAAACTTCATGGGATTTAGACGAAGTAATAGAAAGCCAGGGAAAAGGGACACCATAGCCTGTTCCAGGAATACCTTTTTCAAACCAGGACCCACAAAGAATTTTGCGCCAACAAGGACAGCACCTGGAGAAGACTCTCCCTTATAAAACAGCAGCTACAGAGCTTCTCCTCCATTTAAAGGTTGTGAAAAGCAGCTACGTGGTGCTCATCATGGAATCCACCTGGCGTCCTCCCCTCATCCCGTCCGGTTCCCACCCCAGTAATGAGCTTGCTAATGAGCTCGCTAATGAGCTAACTAGCGTCAGCTTTCTGCCGCAGCGGGGCACGAACGCCGGGCTCTAGGCTGACGGGAGCTGAGGTTAACTTATTTCTCCTTTCCTTTTCAAACAACTGAAATGGCCCAGTAAATTCAAAGCTTAATTTAGTTCAAATTTTGTTCGGTACAAGCTAAAATTTTGTATTTCAGAGGCAAAGATTCAGTGCCTCTTGCACTGCTCTCCCTTTGGCTCTGCTGTCTCAGCCCCTTATCATTCACAGGGGTTTGTCCACCTAAGCCATGCCATGACAAAGATCAACATTTTCCATCAAAACTCTGCTTTGACCACATATTTCCAACCAGATTTCCTTTACCCAAAACATATTAGAGGCAGCAGGAAGGGGCTCTCTGTTTCAAATCGCACTCCTCACCCAATTTATTTTTATTCTATTTATCCATTTATTTCTAATTGCACCCTTTAGAACCATCAGTATTACTATTACAACTCATTTGATTTTAATTATCACTTATTTTTCAGGAAGGGTGTGGCCAAATTAAAGTGTAATTTGTGAACTGACAACTCTCATTTGCAAAAGAAAACAGCTGTACAGCCAGATTTTTCACCATCCCCCCCACTAAGAAAAGCTGGGAAAGAGAAATTCAGCAAGGAAAATGTATGACAAAGCTTTATTAGTTCTCCTGGACACTCTATCGCCCTTTGGGCAGCATATCCAGCTCCAGGAGGAATGAACAGCAAATCTCTCCCTGTTTCAGTGGCACCAAGGTTGATTGAAAGGGAGCCACAGATGATATTTCCAGGTCAGTGCTCCAGGAGCATCCCACATCATCTGCTACACAGATGTGTCCAGATGTGGGGGGTGGGCAGCCTCCTGGAATGAGGCAGGCACATTTCAGAGGAGGGCAGCTCCCAGGCAGGGCAGGGTATGGCAGCAGACCCTCTGAGCTTGGGAATGCCAAGGAGCATCCTCACCTCCATCTGCAGCTTTATCATGAACCTTTTACATGTAGATCACATGTAAATTTTCTAGAATGTAATTTTTCTAGAATGTAAATTTACTAGGGTCAATAGATCATGGGAGATATAGAATGGGATTTTTGTTAATCTGCAGACAAAAATACCAAACTGTGCCAAAGGAAGGCTGCACAGGGGCCCATCCCATGGCTGCACAGACAAAAGGGCTTTGAGAGGAAAATGTATCCACAGAGCTGCAGGAATGATTGCTTCCAGAAGAACGTAGGAAATCCTCACCAGAGGGAGGTCTGAGGCCACTGACTCATCTGGTGTGAGGCAAAATTACTACTTCACAGTCATAAACCATTTAGGTTGGAAAAGACCTTGAAGATCATCAAGTCCAACCACTAACCCAGCAGCACTTCACATCAGTGAAATTATGCTGATCTGCAGAAGCAGATAGTCTGTGTCTACTGAAGTTGCACAGACAAGTTTTCTCAGCCAGCATTTTCCCCCACACTCTTGTGTGTCCCCTCAGACTGGTTGGTGGGTTTATTATTTTAGTAACATTCCCCACCACCCCATGGAGGAGAGTTGAAAGTTATCTTGGAAATATGCATTTACTCTCAGTTAGAATCAAAACATCAGAGGCTCTGCATCAGACAAACAGACACTCTGGAACCAAATTTGTCACATTTCTCACAGACAGTCCTTGCCAGTAATGCTATCAAAAAATATTACCATTTCTTGCTATTTTAATGATTCTTTCAACATCTGCTTATTTTCCTAAACACCCCAACTTCTGCATAACATGGTAAAAGACTGGTCCTGTTGTTAAATGCCTCTTTCTTTTTTGAGATGCATAATAAAGCTGGAATCTAATCTAACATCTTTGAAGATATCACTCAGTAGGGAGGAAGAACAGGATTTTCTGAGCCAGCAGTGTCCCAAGAGCAGGAGCACCAGGCTCAGGCTGATATGGATCAGAGGGGATTTCTGGAAGTCACCTGGTGCAACCTGCATCCTCTTCCATGGAGGGACAGCTTTGCTCAGGTTCTTAGAGGCCTCTTCTAGGCAGGGTTTAACATCTCCAAAGCCACTTCAGCTGTTGCAGGAAGCACAGCGACACCTCAGAGTAAATCCAGGGAGGCCGGAGAATGTCCATTGATGGGAAGGTATAGGGAAATGGATAGAATTGTATCTAAAAAGCATTATTTTTTTCCTATCAATCCTACCCAGAATAATGACCATGAATGTTCACAGATTCATGGAACTCCTGTGGCACGTCACCTCTGGATCTCCATACCATTATAATCCAGGATTCTCCAAAGACCTCTCTGTGCCGTCAACACCTTTAATTTTACCATTCGTTTCAATTTATTTGGCATTTTTCTTAACAGCTCAGCTCCTAAAGACACAGAGCACTAGAACAATGTCGACTTTCATGGTGAAAAACCCCTGCTAGATTGTGGAGGAAAGCAGAACAGAGAACCTTACAGATTCCAAGGCCACAAGTCAAAAGCAGCCCCAATTAATTTTATTAGTTCAACACGCAGTGAAAGCTGGTTTGCTACCGAGCCACGTCGGATATGGGGATTCTCAATCATTTCCACATTAGTGGAGCTTTCATAACTTCTCTCTTGGGCACATTCAGACTTACTCACACCTGAGCTCACACTTCAATCTTTCCTTTCAGTCACAAGATCTCTCTCCTACTCAGCAATTTATTGCTGACTCTTACAGTGACAGAATTATCCTTGACATTTCTGCCCTTCTGGTGCAATGGGTTGGCTTTAGTCAGCGGGTTCAGAAGTTGAGGGGAGAGGAGGATGATGGTCGCCTAAGGAAACAAAGTGTGGGCGACACAGCTAAAAAGATCTCACAATCTGTAATCCAACCTCATCTTTTCTAGGGATGTGACTCCCTCTTGAAATGACTGCTTGCAAGTAGCAAGACTCAAAGCAAGGCTGAGGCTGAGGGCAGAATTTATCACAAGGAACGCTCAAATGGGAAATTTGAGTGTTATTTTTTAGCATTATTGTATGGGTGCATAGACAGATAATATAAGGTTTTATCTTAGGAAGTGGGAGGCATGGGAAACATCTGCTGAGAGCAGGACCACTTCTTTAATGTAGTAAAGGCAGATCACCCCATGTACTATTGAATTAAAAACTAAATATTGCAAAGCTTTCTATCCTGGTTTCCTGTTGCTCAAGAGACATTTGTGATGAGGTTTTTCAAGGAAGCAGTGTTTCACAAGCAGCTATCTAATTCTAGCTGCTGTGTCATCTTATTGAACAAGACTTTCTTCAGAGTGTTGGACTCACCACCCATTTGTCTCAACGAAATTTCCTACAAATCTTTCTCCTTTTTTTATTCTCTCTGCTAACAATTCTGCCCTTCATGTCTGAGTGATGTTTCTCTACAAAGAATGAGAAACCCTGTCTTTTCTTTGAGTGATCGCTTCACTCATTTTCTAATAAGCATCTACTGCTATTAATCACTAGCTACCTAATTAAGCACTCTGCTTAATGTCCTATGGTTGGAAAGCAAAATATTCTTGCCTGGGTTTCTTTCCCTTCCATTGTGGAAAGTGTTTAGCTTTTGTCCTATCCCGACCCTGCTTTTTGCAATTATTTTTGCCATATAAATGGCAAATTCCCAAATCCTTGTTCTCAGAAACTTCTACGGGTCCCAAAGCCATGAACAGAACATCTCGCTGCAGGAACTGGGGTAAATCTCCCCAATTTTCAGACATATTGACTGGTTTTATACTTCTATCAATTCATCCATCATTTAATCCAATTAAGAGTCAGTCCCTGGAGTTTTAAGATCTCCACTGTACTCATCTCATCCTACCTCTCTGATCTTATGTTATCTTGGTCCACCAGAGACTCACTGTATTGTTTTCACTTGCAATTCTGCTCTGCCCTATTCACCCAGTGGAGGATTCTTATTTCATTTGTGTGGGTCCATCTCTTCAGGATCCTTCCTCCTGAATCACTTCCTCTACAACAAACTCTTTTTTTTAATCAGGCTATGTAAGAGCTGATGGTAAAGCATTTTCCAACATGCTCTTAGAAAGATCCACAGGGGGGAAAACAGTGGTATGACAGTATTTCTGAGTGCAAGTTATTTGTCAACAAGGACTCCACTTAAAAATCATGTTAATGGACCCACCCAACTTCATAAAGCCAGCTTTGGAGGCATTAAGGAGACCTTTGGTGGTCAAGACCAGCTGAATCTATTCCAGCCCCAGAATACTGAGTGGGCTGTGTAAATGGCCTCTGAACTGCTAAATTACATGGCATTGTTTTTACTGAATGATTAAAACACTCCAACACCCACAAAGAACTTCCAAAACAGCTGAGCAAATGCTTTCAGAGGGTGTCACACTTTTTCCTTTCCATTTTTCAGACATGCTCCTTTCCAGTTTTGTAACTGTTGTAAATAAAAGTGGTCGGACAGATGTTTGGAGAAAGCAAAGAAAAGGGGTCACAAAGGCAATTAAAGCAAAATCAGCCTGTTCAGAGCTGAAGATATGGCTCCCAGTTTCTCTTCAAAAATACAGATTCATGTGTCTTTATTTCAGTGAGCACAACCCAAGCTCGTTTTACAATGCCTTCTGAGCAGAATGAAGAGCAAGGAGGCATCACCCAGAGAAGGAAAAGCACAGAGGAAAGAATAATAGCAGAGAAAGGCCAGAAATCCTTCTAAAAACAAAGAACATCATTAAAGGAGAAAAAAGCTCCATTAAACATAATATCTGAGACAGCAGTGTTTTTTTTACATTTTACACTAGTGCCACAAGGCCTAAACTGACGATGGAGAATTCTAAAGCATGATGTTTTGTAAAAACAAACTACAAGACAGTCCTTGCCTTGAAGTATTTACTGCTTCAGCATGGAAGGCAAGAGGCAGAGAAAAGAAAATCCAGGCTCCAAAGAGTTGTAGGAGAGGGAATGGGAACAGCACACTTATTCCCCTGACACCAGTTAAATGTTCAGCGCAACAACTCCCTAGTCTGTTATTTTCCTTCAGGAAGAATAGATCTCAGCCACTTCAGAAGTGTTTTTTATTTAAAACTATTTTTACTTCAAAGCCTGTAGTGCTGTTTTGTAAACCCATCAGGCTGGTCTCTCACCAGTGACATTTTCCTATCAATAAGGAAAAATAAGAAAGGCAGCAGGAAGGAATTGAAGAGAGGCTATCCCAGGACACAGGGGGTGGCCCAAGAAAGCTGCACTCCTGTGGGTCACAAAGGTTTTCCAAAATCAGGAGGTTCACAGACAGGATTGCCCAGCTGGGCTGTCCTGAGGTGATCACAGAGACCAAGGTTTTCCAAAATCAGGAGGTTCACAGACAGGATTGCCAGCTGGGCTGTCCTGAGGTGGGAATCAGTGTCATGGTGACACGACCTTGGTCATGCCAAAACACAGTCACAGTTCTCAGCTGTCTTTCATCACCGTTCACAAGCAGCCATCAGGGAAGGGTTTTCCATACTGGCGTGTTCCTGGAAACACTTGGCATTCCCACAGCACTGAAAACAGGGCTATGGAGGACACAGAGGACATTTTGGGAAAAAACCTTCTGGTCTTCATCAACTCCAACTGGTGTCCATCAGGACAGAGCTGAAAGTGAACTGGCACCAGCTGAACTTCTTGACGCTGAATAGCAGACTTTGAAGAAATAGAAGTGAAGGGAATTTTGGTATCCACATGGCAAGCATGAAAATAACCCCTCTTTGTACCTAAATGCAGCAACAATGCCCCGCTCTAACAACTGGGACCAACACTGAGTTGTGTCAACATATGACTCAGAAGAGGAGGAGGAGAAGATGGAAAAACAGGCCAAAGGAAGGCAAAGCTGCTGGAAGAAAAGCAAACAAAAAGCAGCAGAGAAAGCAGCTGTGTCCTGAAAGGAGCGTGTGCGACTGGGAAATCGGTTAAATTACGGGGAAATTCACCTTCCATACTTCCTAATGCTCCACAAGCCTGCCTCACATTCTCAGAGTGGGCAGGGGAATGAAAAACATACTTGGGGGTAATTAAGCAAACAGGGGATGATTAAGAAGGTAAAGCTGCTCTCCCTTGGATCCGAACCACCATCCCCAGCACCTCAGCTCAGAGCACATTCCATCCTTATTTTTCAAATCAGCCCACTCCTGAACTGCCAGCTGCTTCCCTAAGCAGGGAATACAGCAGGTTGTGCAAGCAAGAAGGACAGAAGCCCAGCCATGCAGGAAATCCATCAGGAACTGATAAACCCCATACAGGTATGGGATTTCAAGGGAAGCAGGCCCATTCCTACATATTACAACTCCTATTTAATAGGGCAGGGCAACAAATGCCAGAGATCTCACATTTCCACCATTTGAAAGATCCTGAAAAAATAGAGACAGTTGCTTTTTTTATGGTGGCCTCCCCAGAAGCAGCCTTTAACAGATTCAGGGACATACCTGTGCAGAAAGTTAGCCCCAAGTCATTGGAATTTCTTACGTGTCACTGAGGCTTAGTACAGACCTGTGTTTGAAGTAATAAACCAGCAATCTGACTTTCCAATCAGAGCAGACTCACATCCAAGGCATTTGAAAAGCCCTGCAATTTTCAGCATTTATTTTCATTCCAAATCAAATGGGAATATTGCTTTTCAAGATTCTGATCAAAACAGAAGCAATCTGACTTTCATGCCAGGTTTTAAAAGAATTTGTTTTTTTTAAATTTTAAATTAGCATAAATTTTAAAATCAGATTTTTGGTCCTTTTTATGGATATTTGATATTATTAAAATACTGGATCTGATTGTCTGGGAATTTTGTGGATATTTTCCTTACATTTCCAAAGTTCTGACTTGGAGGATACAGTACCTTTCCAACAGCAAAATATTTCATAATGGCATTTGAGTCCCACAGATTCTCACCCAGGAGTGCACTCAAAACCTTGGGTCATGAAAGAATTAGAATTAATAGCTATTAAGTTAAGCAGAAAGAAATAATACAGATTCCTAAGAGACACACAGGGCATCACCCAGCACTTCTGATGTCACCTAATGACAAAGGCATAGGATAAAATCCACTAAGGAGGCAGGAAAAGTCAGTTTAAGGGGACCTTCCTGCTTCTCCAGGAGGCACCACTCTACATCAACAGTATCTCATCATTAAAAGCCCCATCCCATTTGCCACAATCGTAGGAGTGAAAGCCCACAGCCCTGGCTTAGTTTCAAATGGGATTTCGCCTGTTTATAATTTCACTTGTGGTTTCAACCAGAAAAAGTTGGTGTTCCCCTCTTGTTCCTGTAAATGCTGCTCTGCAGGGATGGATATGGTGGATATGCTGCTTCATTCCTCCTGATTCTACTTTCTCCTGAGTGATCATTTCCCTTGAATAAGTGTTTCCACTAAATAATTCTTCTAGTGAATAAACATCCTCATGAATAAATAAAGCACTTCAGGACCTTACCGGTGGAGCTGTGGAGCACTTCTTCCATCCCAACTGTGGAACAGCTGGAAGAGCTGTACCCTTGGCCTCTCTGCTGACCCCTTCATTTTAAGCCTCTTTCAGAGTTGCTTACAGAACAAAGCTCTGTAGAGACATCTCATGAACAGCGAGGTCCTTGGGGCAAGCCTTTCTGAGGATTTCCACCCACTCTGTTTCAGGGAGAGTGGCTCCTCTGGAACCAATTAAATGACTCCAACTGCACCAGCTAAAGACCTGCTTAGGTTATTCTCATTCCTGCCTCTTGCCCCAGCTCTGCAGCAGAGGAGCTCATGCCTCCACAAACACCCTTAATCATTGTCTCTGTGAAATCTGTCTCTGGCTGGTTTGCCCTGCTTTGTCTACACAACATGCTGGCTGCTGTAACATCAAGGTATTTGCATTACCAGGAAAGTCTTGGGTGTGAAAGGAAATTTTAATTTCCTCCTAGCTGAGCACTTTACAATATGTGTTTTAATAAAACAGAGAGAGTCAAATTATTGCTTGTAAATGCCAACGTGCAGGAGAATTAATTAGGGCAGCAGCAGTCTGGCTGTGGAGCCTCTCTTGAGGGGTTCAGGATAGCCAGAGCATGGATTCCCTGAATAAATGTCTCCTGAAATTGCAAGCTTATGCATTTAATCTTGATGCAAAAAATCACTGCTTTTGAAATCACACTCATGATACACCAAGGGCCAAGTTTATCTCTGTTCCTGCAGTATCATCCATCAGCCCTGAGGGAAATGGTGATCCTGATATGAGGGAGGTGTGTCTGCCAATGTGTCTGTAACCTGGAGGAGATTACAAAATATTTTTATAGCTTCCAGTGAGAATAAATCTTGAGAGGTATTAGGCAAGATGGCATAATAGTCCTGCTAATCTTCTCCTCCAGAGATTGGGTTCAGGCCAGTACATAATGGTTTAGTCAAAATAACCCCCAAGAATGTAGAGGACCATCATCTGCTATGAGCTTAGATCCAATAAATACCCTGGCTGTTTAATTGTGCATCGTTTTACATGCTGTAATCCCTCCACCAACACCTCAGTGCAACTCAAAATGCTGTCAGTCATCTTAAGCTTTTGCAAATCCTTCAGCTGACTGTGAGACACAGTTTTTCTGTCTCTTGGAGTCTGTAGAAATTTTGGCCCACCTGCCAGAAAAGTTTGGATACAGAATTAGGTGGAAATGCAGGATGGTGTGACAGGCAGGATGAGTGTGGCTCCAGAGAAGGGAACAGGAGGTGAGCAGGATCTCATGCCCAAAGGTGGCTGGGCTGGGTCAGAGGATGGAGGATGCACCCCTGGAGGCACTTTGGGCGCATGAGAAGAGGCTGAGAGTGCTCAGCAGGAGAAGCATCACCATATGGGGACTCTAAAGTGAAGGGAAAAGCCCTCCTGATTCCTGCAAGTGAGTAAACAATTGCTGTCCCTACCTGCCTGCAGGCAAGGGGTTTTGGGTGTGAGTCTGCTGTTCCAGGGACACAGCCTGTGAAGCTGTTCCAATGTGATTCAGCCCAGTTTGTTTTGAAAAGCCCCACAAATACACAAACACATGTACAGGAGGCACGTAAACTGCAGCTTGTGTTGGGAGCACAGTTGCTGGGTTTATACACTTCAGCCAGGAAGAAAGGAATTCTTGTTGAAACTTGTTCTGTCTGTTACTCTGCATGTAAACTTCACATATTTTGTGGGATGCTACGTCCACAGAGAGTAATCAGAATGCATGGGGGGAAAAAAGGAAACATTTGCACATAGTCCAGTTCCATTTCTGCTTTGCTGCTGCACATTATTAGCACATTGAACAGAACTGCTAGTGCTCACTTACAAAGACTATGAATAATCCACTCCTTTGATCTCTTTCAAAAATCAAGAGAAAGAAGAGATAGGGTAGGATAAGGGTTGCATTAAGTATGGTAAGTATGGTAGTGTTAGGATTTCTTCAGTCTTGAACACTCTTTTTCAGAGACTGACATATTAAAAATTTAAATTTTTCCCATTAAAACATGGTTCCCTGGTACAGCTGTCAAGAATAAATAGAACATAACTAGGACATTTGTGTCTGGCCAAAAGTCACCAAATTTCCAAGAATTCTCGAGGAGAACTCTCAAGGAGAGTGTCAGAATCCCAAATGACCTTGACATCACCTCTGAATCAGTAACTTGACATCTGATAGAGACAAGTGGAGAATGCTCAGTGATAAAGGGAGCTTATGTGCTTCAGCAGCAGAACCCAGGCAAGAATTAGGGGATAAGGAAAACTTCAGACTATCTATAGTCTAATATCTATACTATCAATAGCTATACCAGACATAGACTGTCTATATCTGTACTATAAAAATCAATGAGATGCTGTTGCCAAGAATTAGAATTCTCACTTTGGGCTGTAGGAAGGGTGAAAAGTGGTAGAACAGTGTAGTTAGGACTCAAAGGCTGATTCCCATTCTCTGCCTGTGATGCTACTCCTGTTATTCTGAAGCCTTTCAACAAGATGTCTAGGGACAAATTGTAAAGAGTCTAGAAGGGAGCTGTAGGAAAGGAATAAAATATGATCAGATATGAAAGTGAGCTTTATCTGGGGAAAGAAGGAAGGAAAGAGGGAAAGAAAGGGAAAGGAAGGGAGGAGAAAAAGAGAGAAAGAAAGAGAAAGAGAAAGAGAAAGAGAAAGAGAAAGAGAAAGAGAAAGAGGAAAGAGAAAAGAGAGAAGAGAAAGGAGAGAAGAGAAAAGAGAAGAGAGAAAGAGAAAGAGAAAGAAAGAGAAAGAAAAAAGAAAGAAAAGAGAAAGAAAAGAAAGAAGAAGGAAAGGAAGAAAGGAAGAAAGAAAGGAAGAAAGAAAGGAAGAAGGAAAGAAAGGAAGAAAGAAAGGAAGAAAGAAAAGGAAGAAAAGAAAGGAAAGAAAGAAAAGGAAGAAAGAAAGAAAGAAAGAAAGAAAGAAAGGAAAGAAAGGAAAGAAAGAGAAAGAAAGAAAGAAAGAAAGAAAGAAAGAAAGAAAGAAAGATAGAAAGAAAGAAAGAAAGAAAGAAAGAAAGAAAGAAAGAAAGAAAGAAGAAAAGAAAGAAAGAAAGAAAGAAAGAAGAGAAAGAAAGAAGAAAGAAAGAAAGAAAGAAAGAGAAAGAAGAAAAAGACAGGGAGAGAGGAAGGAAGGAAGGAAGGAAGGAAGGAAGGAAGGAAGGAAGGAAGGAAGGAAGGAAGGAAGGAAGGAAGGAAGGAAGGAAAGGAAGGAAGGAAGGAAGGAAGGAAGGAAGGAAGGAAGGAAGGAAGGAAGGAAGGAAGGAAGGAAGGAAGGAAGAAGGAAGGAAGGAGGAAGGACAGGAAGGAAGGAAGGAAGGAAGGAGGAAGGAAGGAAGGAAGGAAGGAAGGAAGGAAGGAAAGGGAAGAAGGAAGAGGAAGGAAAGGAAGGAAGGAAGGAAGGGAAGGAAGGAAGAAGGAAGAGGATCTGTCACTCCGAGGCTGTGGGGGAACATCCACAAGGAGGATAATTGAGCACAATTTTTATCTTTTGGTGGTTTAGGAAGAACTTTCTGCAGTTCCAAAGTGCAGCCCTGATTACAGAAGCAATCTCCTTCACAGGGAGGTGCTCAAGTCCAGGTTAGACCCAACATCTTCTTGGACCACTTTACACCTCTGGTGTGTTCAAACCCCAGACTGGAGCATGTGAGTTTTTGGATCCTCTAACCTTACTTTCCAAGTAGTACAAGCACCTGCAATAACCAGGCCTGCATCAATTCCTCTCTGCAGTCCAGATTAATAGCTGGAGTCTTGAACTTTTAAGAAGTGAAGAAGTTCTGCACCAGGCTTGAAAGTAGTCCAGATCTCAAACTTTGAATCTCAACATGTTTCTGTGAAAGTGAAGGTCAAAACCCAGTGAAATTTGTGGGCTCAAGTTTTCTCTGTTGCAAAGGACTCACATCCATCCTTTCACCAGTGAAGCTGAACATATATAAAACTGGAGACAGAAATGATCGTTCTTGGAAAATAGTATGTTGTTTTTTGAAATGCAGAAGGGTTATTTTGAAGACTCATTGTTTCTTCTGTATTTGTTCCCAAGGGTGAGTTTTTTATAAATCTATATACACCTGAGACACTGAATGTTCTTTCTACCTTGAAAACAAACCAGTGTGAATTTTCATACACACAGATCCATTAGCAGACTGAATGGTTGACATCAGGATCTGCAGAGCAGAGAGCTCCATCTTTTCTTTCATTTGTTGTACATTATGTTACTTCCACTTACAACATCCAAAATAGGTGCATTTATAGCCCTTTGCAGAAAACAATCCTTGCATTGACATCTTTCCTACCTGAGTGCCCTCAGTATTGTTTTCCAAGTGAGTATCAGGATGCCTAGAAATTGTAATAGATATCAAACTGCTTTAATTTTTTTCATTTATTGCTAAAATTTGCTGTGGCATTGAAGTTGAAGCATTTGTCTTTTTTCTTTACATAAATGATACATTTAGTTTGTTCAACAGTAAGACTTTTTTCCCTACAAAGATGAACCTGAAAACTGATTTTCTCCCTGTTAACTTTCAGTTTTTCAAAGGGGAGAGCTGCCAAATTTTGCTGACTTGAAAAGGACTTAAAATTGAATTTGAAAAGAATTTTTCAAAACTTGAAAAGAGCATATTTAGCATCATGTTATTCCATGTAGCACCTGACCCTAGAGGAAAGTGGCCTGTGATTCTCTGAGATGCATTTACTTCAGAAAGGGCAGTACTTTCAGAAGTATCTGGCCACAAGTGAATTCCTGTGGAACACAGGGGGAACAGTTCATGCAATCCAAGTACTTCAGTTCTTTAAAAAAAGGAACCAAATTTCTTAATGCTGCAAGCTGGATAAGGGAAAATCTGCACAATAATGGAGGTGTGCTCAAGGGAGGATTCCTGGAAGAATGGGACAGGGATGGCTGAAAATACAAAACACACAAGGAGTCAAGGTATTTCATTGTGGTGGTAGGAGAGATGATTAAGACAGAGGTGTGTAAGCCAAGGTTTGCCCATAAAAGCCTTTAGTCTTTTAAACAAAATGAAAACAGGCTGTGACACCAGTATAAAAGATGGTTATTACTGTAGACATAATAGACCCACTATAAATTCACTTTTTGTCTGGCTTGGCCCTCTGCCACAAACGTGTTGCAAACCATTACAAGGATGCCTCATAGCCTTCCTTGACACAGCGTCCTAAATTTCTTCCTTAGAAAGCGTGCCTCCAAATTTCCATGTACATACTGCTGCTTTCATTCCTCTGGCCATCGAGACAGAAATCAATATTTTTCAGATGTTGTGTAGGTGCAGAGAGCTAAGTATACACTAGATTAGGAGAAATCCCACTCGTTCTCAGCAAAGTTTTTCCAAGATCTTGGATGTTAGATCCAGGCCATATTAGAACCTGTCCACCAGAGCACCACAGAGCAATAACACCACAGTTAGCAGATAAAATTCACACCTTCTGCCTATGTTACTGCCTCCTGCTCTGAGCCTACTGCAGCAAAAGGGAACATTTGCTAAAAACGTCACAACCTTAATTTTAAAAGATGTTTTGTGGTCCAATGTAGCAACAATTTTATTTCAAGAAGCATCTGGACTTTATTAGATGCAAACACAGTTGGTAGATGTTGAGGAGGGGGAGAGGTAAAAAATGTTCTCCCTGGAATATTTGAAACCAGAAGCATTCATCATGCACAGCATACCCTTATAATCTAACACAGGGCTTTAGGGTGACGGTGCAGTTCACTGCAAAGCTCTTGCTACTGCAGTGAATTATTGTATTTATACTTCCATTGCCTCTGGCAACTAGCAAATGGTGACAGGTGAAAAGTTTCCTTTTTTCTTTGCAGGATTCAGCAGTTGCTTGCAGCCTCGTTCAGATTCCTTTGCAGCAGGAAAGACTGAAGAATGATTTCTGGTCCTTTCCAGAAAGTTATGGACATTTGCTGAGCCTTTTCCCTACCAAAAACCCCTTTATATTTGGAAAGGCATCACTCACAGATGATGTTTGTGATGCTCTCCTTGGTCTTGGCTCTTCTGGCACCAGCTTAACAAGGCCACGTCTTCTAGTTCCCACTCAATAAACATTATGTAATTTGTTCATTTGGAATGAATTTATATTTAGTAGACACATCAATACAAATTTGAATATAAATTTAAAATTTCCAGGTCACAACACCCCAAAGTTATGCTTGGACTTAAAATCAATATCAAAAAGCAGTTTTGTAAAGGAACTTTCTTCTTTCAATAAGGCAAAACAAATCAGTGACTGATATCTAGTGTGGCATTTGAACACCAGAAAGTGTTACCTTCCATGGAAGTGAATGTGGTTCAGTTTATCTATATTTTACCATTTAGGAGAGAATTTCACCTGAAAGGAGTTAAAGATGTAAGCAGTCACCCTTATCTGAGGCATGTCTGCAGTGTTCCTGTGCACTCATAGAAACAAATGGTGTGCACAGCACTGAACACACTGTGGGCCATAGTTTTAAAATGAATTTTGTCTCTGTATGACCCCTGATTTAAAGTGCTGTGAGTTGCAAAATTTTTCCAAGTGTGCACCCCACCAGCAAGGCATTAAGTGTGCCTGGGATGCTGGGGCATATTCTGCCATCCCTAAAAAAAGACAGTAATGTATGCAGCACCAATAAATAAACAAACAGATCTCTGGAACAACTCAGTAGCACTGAAACCTGCTGTGTGGCACTCAAGGACGGCCACAAATTAATCACTTTAAAATTGTCCTGAGGATGGATTAAGCTCAGGCCATTTCCTCTTTCCTCTTGCAGCTTGGCTGTAACCAGCAGTGCTGGAAGGCATATTTTGTGTATCTGAGAACTGGATCTAAAAAGCCATTCAGCACCACTCAGAAAAGCTAACTAAGAGCATAAGCACACAAATATTAACTCATGAGGTCTCACTGATTCATGGGATGAACCTACACAGCTCTCCAGGGAGGGGCTTTGGCCAATAGGCTTATATCATGGGAGGGATTTTTCTGGATGCCAAAAGGATTAGGATGCTCCATTTTCATTAATAACCAGGCACTGTGCAAGGACCCACAAGGTCTTTGAAAATTCATCTCCACGTGTTTGTTCAGTATGAAATCATCTGGTGGGCTGCATCCTCCAGTGGGTGCATGTCTGTTTGTTTCTTTTAAGAAGCTTGACCGCTTCCAAGAGCAGGAATAAACTCTTAGAAATTCCTAATCAGTGTGTTCAGATCATAACCAATACAGCATTATGGGGTTTTATTTCCTGTTCTGTGTTGATTTTTAATTAACGTTGACATTTATATATAAAATACTTGGTTTTCAAAAGGCCAACTGGAAACCCTCTTGTGGATTACCTCATCCAAGCACAGATTTTTTTTGGTGTGCATATTTGTAATTGTTTGAAGGTTTTCCAAGCGTATCTTAAAGTCACACCACAGTTTTCAAACACACTTATGAGAATGTTATAAGTGTATGAAACTTCAAAAAAAAATATTAATTTTACACAATAATGGTGCTTAGAGTTTGTGATGGACACTGGACATGGAAGGAATATTTAGGCCCACATCCTGTGAAGGCTGACACACAAATTTAGGGATATAGCTGCAGTCCATGGGTTTGGAGATGGGCATGGACAGAATGTATTGAGAGCAATTTTGTGAGATTGCTCTGGCCTGCTTCAAAATCAGTTTCACTTTATGGTTTTGAGTTTGGCTTTTCTATAAAGAAGGAAGAATTTCTAATGGTCTTAAAGCATCAATCCTTCCCTGAGAGTTGAGACAAAAAGAAAAACATTAAACAGAAATTAGGAGCCCGAGCCTGCTCCCAAAGAAACCAAGGTCAGAAGTGGTCTCATTTCAATGGAACAAAGTCTAGTAGTAAAATTTCTGCCTTCCTCTTAAATATTAGTCTTCCTTTGCTTCTCTCCTCATGTGTCTGCCACAGCTCTCATCCCTCCAGTAGCTGTGATCTGCTGCCAAGATTTGCTCTACTCTCCCTGTAATTTATGGCGCTGTCATGCAGTTTATTCCTACACACTTTCCCAGTGGCAAGGCTGAGGATACCAAGGTACCTAAACGCTGCTCACAGAGTGCAGGGAGCGAGCTCTGACAGACAAAGCACATGCCTGCCTTTATTCAGGTGTCCTAAATCAAATAGTGGAATAACTGCAGAGGTAAAGCTCCACACTTTAATAGGTCTTTGCAGGGTCAGAATGTGAGTCCTTCAGCTACAAACCCTCGCAGATCTCCAAGCTGAGAGTCAACAACAGCCAGGAATTCAGTGCCTTGAGCTGCCTCTGGCCTGACAGTGCTCCCCCCAGCTGATCTGCCTCCCACAGGCAAAATTTCTACCAGACACTGTTTCTGCAGGAGCCAGGGGCATAAAGGACATGGCTGGATGGACCCAGGCACCAGGACACCAAAATTTACTGTCTTTCAATGAAATTCAGGCTCACAAGTCTCTGGGAGCTGGCCTGTCAGACAATCTTAGGTCACAAACACATGGGAGGTTGGTGTAGCACTCATTTTCAGTACTACACATGACATTTTGGACTGTAAATTAATTGAAGAGACCTTCTGTCAAAACTTTCCCTTCATTTTATGAGCACCTAATCTTCACTTTATACTAATGCACTCTGTGGAAAATGTGAATGTTGTTCCTGGAAAGTGAGCTACGACCTCTTTCCACATTGTATATAAATCTGGAGACTATAATCAGATGCAGAAGCAATGTATATCTCCAGACTCTGAAGCTTCTCCCTTCCCCTATAAATCTTTCAGACGTGGAATGGACAGCAAGTGGGTTTATACAAATCCTGCCAGATTAATACCCCGATCTGATGATATGTATTTAGGTAATGTTTACTTCAATTTCTGCATGACCTGGCTAAGCAAAAATGTGCCTCCAATAAATATAGCTGGCTTGGGACATACTCAATCAGTACAAACACCAGATGCATCATCAAGAGCTTTGGGATATTTGTTTTTAGCATATGACCAAGATATGATGCATCTTTGAAACACTTCCTACTTCACTTAATAATAATGTTCAGCTTTTTTGGTCTTGCCAGAAGCTATCCTGGACAACATAAAGAGAAACTTTCCTCTTCAGACAGTGTCAAACTATTCAGCTGGGTTTTTTTTTTTCCTTTTAAAACAGCTTTTTTCCCCTCTGTTTCCATACCTATGGAAATGATAATCATTACTCTAGAACATCCTGCTAACAGGCTGAAATTCTGCACTTTTTAAGAAAAATGTGATTTTTTTTTTTGCTCAGTTCAAGGGGCTGGACTGGCAACTACCTTATTATAAGGTAAGAGCTTTAGTTTTCCATCTATTACATGCTGCCTAAGTACCTGCCTGGCCACTGCTCCCATGCCATTACAGGAAAAGTGTAGCCAGGAAAGTGTAGGCCAAACTATGAAGCCATCCCTCTGCCCAGCACTCAGAGCTGCTGGCTGTGCTTGAGAGGAGAATTCTGCAAAAGAAGAGATGTCTCTGAATCACCAGCTTTCCTGCAAAACACTTTGAAGCTTTAAATCAGTGTGTAAGTGTTTGGAAGTAGTGAAACAGATTCCTGGAATATGGGCATGGCTCCTTGTTCCAGGCAAGCTGACTTGTTTTCACTTGTGATGTCCCAGTGGAAAACCTCTTGCAGCATCTCTAGCTGAGCCAATCCCTCACACGTCAAGGCTGAATCCTATCAGTGATAAAGCTTCCATTCCCACACAGACTCCTTTGGTGGGGCTGTATCAGGGTAGATGGTGAAAAGAATGATGTAAAATGGCCCATGAAAACCATCTATACTTATTGTTACTACATTGTCATTCATCACCTCAAGAGTGAGGACACTGCAAGCTCTATAAATGCTGTCAGAAAGGCAAATGAAGTGAGTGACAGCTGTTGGAAAGCTCCAAATCTGTATGATTTCATGGATAGGGGGCTCAGTACAGACTGAAAATATGAGCTCCAAGCCAGTCCAAGATGTAAAGAATCCCCAAAAACAGAACAAGGACCAGAATCAAAAAACATACGCAGACTATTTTCAGTTTTGAGTACCAGGAAAAAAAAAGTCTAACTCACTATAATCAGCAGTTGAAAATAAAGAAGAAAGTCAAAGGATTAATGACAGAGCAGGAATTTTCTGAGTCAGTATAGGAAGTCCTTTGCCATGAGGCCCAGCTTTCAACCAAAATAAATCCAAGCACAGCTGGAAGATAACAAGAAGCCACCCCAGAAACAGTTAGGCAATGAGACATTAGGACTAAGGTAGCTCCATTTACCAGCTTGAGTCCCATTTAGAGGTTTCCAATGGAAGTGATGGGGGGAAAAAAACATTTCAATACTGATGTCTATAAAGAACCAAAACTGTCCCTTGGCAAAGCTCCCCAGAGAAGAATCATACCTGTAAGAAGCCCTGGCTTCAGACTAATTGAGAGTTGACCGACACAGAATGAAACTCCAGCCTGCTTTATTACAATTTCTTGCTAGAAGCTCAGCCTCCACAGAGGGTTTGAATAAGTCAGAAACAGCCCTACTGCCTTACTCTGGGCCTCTCTCTGGGCTGGATTCCCATCCACAGAAGAGAAAGAGTTGTGAAAGTCCCACAGGAGAAGTGACACTATTGCTGGGCCATAGAAACGGCCAAGTTAAAATAAATACCTCAGAAACCAAGGAACATCTTGCTGGCCTGGACCACCGGAAGGCAGAGGGTGGAAAAGCAAGAAGAAGAAAGTGAGAATGAAGACAGGGAGAAGACTCAAGTTCTACCCCAGAAGCTGGAAAGTATAGAGTAGGAGGCCAATGAGAACTTCTGGGCAGGGCTGAAAAACAAGTGAAAGTGAGAGCTTCTCTCATCTCTGAGAATGCAGCCAAAAAATCAGATTATTTACAGTAAAAGAAGAAGGAAACAAAAAAAAAAAAAAAAAAAAAAAAGAACCAACCCAAAACTGGCAGCAAAGAACTATCCACACTCTTGGCTTCACATAATGCTGGGTGGAAGGGGTAAGAAAGAAACAGGGGACAAACTACAGCTTGGAGCCAAAACATTTCCCTTCTGCATGCTCCTGGCTCGGTTCAGCCCTTTGTGACTCTCAATTTCAACCCCTTATGCACTCCCCTATAATCATCATAATATGTGGCTGTTTGCTTGCTCAGTGTATTCAACTTCCTCACAGCAAGCCAAGCTCAACCCAGCACTAGCATTTATTTCTGGATTTTAACCAGGCCTGCCTAAAACCGAACAAGACTCAGTGTGGATTGCCATATTCACTGGGAGAGAATAAAAGGAATTGCACTCAAACACCAGGGTTTGTGGCCAAGTTCACCTCATGCTGCTGGTGGTGATATCACCGTTATTTCACTTCGCTTTAGTGTTTTTAAAAGTGCTGTGGAAAAAGGGAGGGTTTCACCTCTGTTTCTGGGCTTGGAGGGAGAGGCAAGGGATCCTAACAAAATGGACATAACTGACTGTTGCCCCTTCATTAAAAGAAAAAGCCCTTTATTAGTCAAAAGTCAAATTATTGTTAGAAACCCGTAATGACTAAATAAAAACAGCCAACAGAATGCGAGCAGGGCAGACATCAACTGGGAGATGGAACAGCCCTTGAGACAAAATAGTTCCAACTCTGCCTAAAATAACATTTGTCAAGAGCTGGCCCCACTGGCTTGGTGTGGGACACCAAGCCAGGTCCCACAGTCCCAATCAGCGGTGCTTGTGACGCATCCTGAAACAGCAACTCAGAGTTCCAGAGCTGTCCTGAGAGTTCCCAGAGCTGCTGCAGAACTCCTGAAACAGCAACTCAGAGTTCCAGAGCTGTCCTGAGAGTTCCCAGAGATGCTGCAGAACTCCCTGTAGGGACATCAGGATGGGGTATCCAAAGTATTTAGGGCAGCATAGGTAGGATTCAGGCATCTGTGAAAGTCTCTGCCAGACATCTCAAATGTGATGAAGAACAGGTTTTCAGCTCCTTGAAGCTGGTGCTGCCCATCTGGAAGCTTCACCAGGGAATGAGGGACTGTCCCATGCCACTTACCTGCCAATTCCCATTGTCGTGGGTCTAATGAGAGTTCTGATTTTTGTTGATGTTTTTTGTTGATGGCAACAGGAAGCATGTCAGGATCTCAGGTTCTGTTCTTAAATCACTAGTATGTGATGTAAACACCTCATTGAAAGTCGGGAAAACAAACAAACTACCTGAAAGCCCCAGGAGAACTCCTCCACCCGGGAAAGAATTGAAATCTCTTCCCCCTTGCTCTCCAAAGCTGCTCCTCTGATTTTGCAGGGAGTGGCTTACAAGGGTTAAAAGCCTGGGGGCTGACAGTACTGCAGACTCTAATGCAAAACAAGAGCTGTGGCTGCAAACTTCACTGGCAAACTACAACAATTTGGGTAGACCAAACTAAATCTCCTAATCCACGGACAGCTAGAGAAAGGAAATGCATTTTTCTGTGTTGATGGCACCGAACAATTCGTTGGGAAGGACTAGGGAGGAGGGAGAGGAGAAGGAATTTCCATTGATAGTGCCAGAGATGCAGTTAATGTCCTGTCAGAGAGCATTTATACCCGATGAAATTCATTCCTGCGCTGAGAGCATGGAGTTACATCTCCCTGAAGCTGCAGCTAACGGGCAGAAGGAATGGATTTCATTTCAAGAGCCCTGTTCCGGATTCCTGGACGAGACACTCAGCAGTGAATGAAGCACTGTGCAGCACAGCCTCAGAAGCCTTGAAGTGAATTTTGCTGTGACCTAACAAAAACCACAGACTTGAAATTGTGATGATTCAGAAATTTTCAGCTCGCAACAGGGGTTCTTGCAAAATATTTGGGAACTGCAGGAAGCATTTAATGGTCTCCCTGTGTCAAGGAGAGGAATCCTGACCTTTTCTCTTCATGGTTCCTGTTCCTTATAAGCAATAATTTTAGAAGGATATAATTAAGCCCAAGTGGGCTTTTTTTTCTAAGGTTGCTTATAGAATAACAAGTGACTTGGATTGGTCCTTTATGTACTGATTCATCCTCTCTTTGCTGTTGGAATGTGCTGAAGAATGGCTACAGGGACAGACCATGCTCCCAGTCACATGTGTGGCTCCCCACAAGTGTGTGCAGTGAAGGAAATCAAGTGGAGAGGTTTATCTGCAGAGCAATATAATGGAGCAACAAAAGTCAGGAGAACCTTATAAGGATATGTGCCTTTCTTAGCCAAGAGTCAAAAAGGTAGGATTTCAGTAGGGAAAAAAATTTGAATAGACCAAGAACATGAATCAGAATACCAATGGCTAAAGCAGAGGTTTGGGACATTCCTAATCCTTATTTGGATGCAGAACCCATGAATGCGTGGTTTATAAATTCAAACTGATGCCATCTGAAGGAAGATTTCAGGTGAATCTTCCTTTCATTTCCTGTTAGCTTGAGGGACAAACTGACAGAGGGACGGACAAAGGAGCTACATCCCTTTCCTGAAATAAATAAGAGACATCTCCCAAAGTTTAACAGCATGCAGTATAATAATTACTACATGCTTGTATTGTAATTACTGTCAGAGATTCCTTAAAAAGAAACCAGGCTGTTCTAAATAATTTTGAAATACTACTTGTAAGACTATTTCTGCTGGCTTGTAAATGATGGCTATGCAAGAAACTAATTTGAGCATCACTGGAAATTATAATTTTGTTTTAAGTGCTTCCAGTAATGTTTTCTCAAACAAGGATCTTACATTTGTCCCTGTATTTGTGTAACTAATTCTGTGGAAAGCATTAGCACAGTCACACGCTTGCTGACACTGTCTTTTCTCATTCAAATTTCAGACAAACAATTTTCAGTTTGTGTAAGTACTTATACTGCCCTTGAAGACCTAAGTGCAGTGCAAAATTACATGAACTGGACTTAAAGTAGACAGAAATGAGGTCAATGTCAATAATTTAACCTTCATGGGAACTATACCTGACACATGAACCTTTTATATGCCACTTGCAAATAATTGCTAAAAGCAGATATTTCTTCCTCATGTTTGTTTATTCCACTACATCCTGTTCCTTAGGTACTTAGCTCTTACATTTAGCAGATTTCCCTGAGCAAATTTTATATATCATAACCCTGCTGTCCTTGAAGGCTTCTCATAACCCTTTCCTTTTCCATACCAATTGAGCTCTATTAGCACCTTGTATCAGCAGCAGGGTCTGTTCACACATTCATTGGCTCTGTACTCAGTAACTGGAAAAACGACCTCAAATTGCCTCCTCATTGCATGTATGGATGGAAACTCCTCTTTTCCACTGATTTCCACTCAGTAATTCTTCCTTTGGAGCAAGCTAGGTAAAGTAGATCCAACGCTCAAACAGCAGCATTTTCTGACTATGTGCTTTTCACCTGGCTTTTATCAAAGAATTCCAGACATAAGGTGGAATGTGAGATGGAATTTGAGGATGACACATCATATCTTAGGTCCCAGAAAAGCAGGAACTCTTTCTGAAAACAGGTTCTCATTTCAAGAAACTGGATATTTGCTGGCTTATGATGCCGTGTCCCGCTTCAAAAGCTAATACTCTCCCTTGCTATGGCCACCTTAGTTCTGTGAATATTATGAGGGATAATGTGTGTCTGGTGACTCAAAAAAAATCGATAAATTTAAAAAAGGCAGTGCAGTGGATCTAAAAATAAAAATTAGGAAAGGTGGGAATTAGCTCACCACAGCTCACCTCAATTGCCAGGTCAGGTTTCAATTTCCAGTAAGTTTTCGGCGGAGTAGCTTGTGTAAATGTATCTGTGGGCACTCCTCATACAGGGGAAAGGAAATTTCCTTGAAAACAGTTACCTGACATCACAAGTAGGTGTTTTCCTGGAATGGAGCACGTGCTGGGTCAGTACTCTGCCTGCTGCCATAGCCTTCATCCCAGCAGTGATGTTACTGCTGGCACGTCAGTAAAGAGAACACAGTGGGCTTGCAGGAAGTGGAACCAGAGCGTGGGGCTCAACGTGCTGAAGAACTCTTATGGAAAGCTGTGGATGTGCACCTTAAAGATGTCTGGAAACACTGTAGGCTACTTCACACTCAGGTTTGTCTGAAGAGTTGCTTTTATACATTGGGAACTGCAGCAGACTTTTTAGATTAACAATCCCTTTGCCAAGACAAAATAAGTGTGAGAAGCATGAAACACAACCTTCCTGTACGGTCTGAGCTTGGGTGCTGCTCCAGGCACTGTACCAGGATGGGGCATGCACTGTGCTTTGGTCACTGGCAGCCTGAGAGCCACACTTACTGTACACACTCTCTGCTTTGCAGTATTCCTTCAAACCAGGGAAAAGAACCCCTCCCCAGAGCAGCAGAGATGCCCATGGGAAGAAGACAGATGGAAGAGGTTGACAAAATTTGTTACATTAGGGCATCACATTGAAGAACCCTTCTACTTAATAAAGGCTCAACACCTAGTATTTCTTTCACTTTTTTCCCTTTTTTTTTTTTTTTTTTTTTTTTTTTTTTTTGTTCTCAGAGTTGATTTTGGACAGCAAGAAATAAAGTCAGACAAAGAGGGTGTTAAATTTATTTTGAATGGAATGCAATGACACCGATTTTTCCAAGCGAGGTGTGAAAGCTTTTAACCTTGAGCTCCCAGCAGTAGATAAAACATCACTCACAGTTGCTATTTCCAACCCGTACGTTACACCTCACCTTCTCCCCTGTGCAGAACATTACTCCTCCTGAACGGAGCAGTATCCGCTTACAGGCAGCGCTGCTCCACGGGAAAAAAAAAGAAAAGTTTGCCTCTCCCTTCAAAAAAAGCCATTTTGTTCAGCCAGATGTTCTACAAAATGGCACGGCCGCTGTGCTTGAGGGGGGCCGGGCCTCCCACCCCGGCGGGGCTCGGCGGGGCGGTGGCGGCCCCCGCCCGGCCCCCGGCGGCGCCGAGGCCAATGGGCGCTGGGGCGGCGGCGGCCGCCTCCTCCCGCCCAGCCCGCCCTATATAGCGCCCGGCAGCGGCGCTGTGCCGTCCGTCGGGCTGTCCGTGCCGAGCCGTGCCGAGCCCAGCCGTGCCAGGATGCCGGGCCGCACCGTGTGGCGGCTGGCGCTGCTCGCCCTCTGCCTGGGGGCCGCGGCGGCGGGGGGACATCGCCGCGGGGCCGGCGGCAAGAGCCGGCGGCAGGCGCAGACCCAAACCACCTCGCTGCCGCAGGGCACCGCCGCGCAGGGAAAGCGTGAGTACCGCCCGCGGGCACGGCAGGGGCAGGGCAGGGGCAGCGCCGGTGGCTCGGGGGGGCTTTGTCTGGAGCCCCGAGCTCGCCCGTAGCCGCCCCTCGGCTCGGCGGACCCGCACGCGTGTGCGCCCCGCGCCCCTTCCCTCCCGGCTGCTGCCCTCGGTAACGCCGAACTTTGCGTTCTTTCCCCCCTCTGCGTCCCCGTTCCTCCTCCTCTCCCCCCAGAGACCTGCTATGACAATGGACGGTACTATCAGATAAACCAGCAGTGGGAGCGCACTTACCTGGGGAACACTCTGGTCTGTACCTGCTACGGTGGGAGCCGAGGGTTCAACTGCGAGAGCAAGCCCGAACGTAAGTTTGGTGGCCCCTTTTGTCTGCGTCGAGACCCCAGCGCGGCTTTTGGTGCCGAGTAAGCCAAGCCTTGTACGAGTTAGGGCTGGCAGCCCAGGCTTTCCACTGAAGTTTGGTACTTAGGGTCAGTAATGGGATCTACACTCAATTACACTGAAGATCTGGCTTGGGATTTTAAGAAATGCTTTTCATTAGCGATGGGCCTGCCACCAGAACTCTGAGCCAAACATCACTCATCTCTCTGGAGGATTGGATCTAAACATTAATTTTGGAGCCAACCTCTTCTTTATAATGAACTGAACTGACTCCTGGACTCGCACGGGGAAGTTCAAATCTGGAGTCACTTTGCAGCTCTGGCTCTGCTCTGTTCGATTGCTTCACCCCAACTTTTCATAGCTGTGCGGTGTCGTCAGCTTGTTTAAAAATATTTCAACTTACAACTTTCCACAGCCTCCCGGCCGTGCTGTGAGCTTTCTATAATTGAGTGTAAAATGAGATTGTTTAGTCTGTGCAGAAAAAGTTTAGGGAGCAGAAAGAAGTTTAAATGCGAGGTCTGCTGGAGGATGCGTCTCTCCAGGATTCGGTGTAGTTCAGTTT
This sequence comes from Calcarius lapponicus, assembly GCA_039654755.1. Taxonomy (NCBI): domain Eukaryota; kingdom Metazoa; phylum Chordata; class Aves; order Passeriformes; family Fringillidae; genus Calcarius; species Calcarius lapponicus. The sequence goes on from CM077470.1 coordinate 28,481,488, forward strand.
ATCAGATGCAATCTATCTGTATTTATTGGTCTGAAGCCACTGGTTTGTCATAATTCCTTTATGTTGCTCTGGAGATAGAAGAGATGAAAAGCTGGTTCCTGGCTGATAGTGTTCATGTAAGACAGATGTGAGCATCTCAGCCATCTGTTCTGCATGGTTTGCGAGCTGCCTGCCTCACGACTGGAGTATTTTAAGGAGTACTCAGTCTCCTCACTCCATAAAAGAGGGTTCAATCTACTTTTTCTTCCCCTGCAGAGATTCCCAAGTTTTACAGTTTTGAAGTCCAGTAGGAAGTTTTCCTTTTGACACCATGAACTTTATCTGCCCAGCAGTGCAGAAAGTTGTTCTGCTGCTCATCTTGAGTCTGGTGGCAGCACTGATGTTCTGTAATCACTTTAACCTGTGCATCAGCGTGAGCAATACACAAGTAATGAACTCTGCTGTTGACTTTGGTGGGACTACCCCCAAATTCTGCAGCAATCACTCAGTTTTTGCTAAGTCAGAGTGAGGATGATTAGCATGACAAAGCACACAGTTTCCAGGAGTTGTTTGCTCCCTCCTGTCTTCTGTTGGCATCAAACAGCTGGGATTGGTGCCTGCCACGTGCAACTTTTGGTTCCCTGAGGGAGGGAAGAAGAGGTTATTGAGGTTGTTGAGCATCATGGGGGCCTTGAGGGGGCAAATCTCACCCAACTTCCTCTCTGCTGTTTCATCCCATGAGGAAAGAGGAGACTGATAGGCATTCTTCCCCAGGATAAAAGGAGTATCTGTGTGAGGAGGCAAGGAATGTGTTTCTGTTGACTGTGCTTGTTACTGGTGTGGTTACATGAAGCATTTAATTGTTTTTTTTCTCCCTCATAGCTGAAGAGACCTGCTTTGACAAATACACTGGATCCACTTACCGGGTTGGGGAGACCTATGAGCGCCCCAAGGACTCCATGATCTGGGACTGTACTTGCATTGGAGCTGGACGTGGGAGAATCAGCTGCACCATTGCCAGTATGTAACTGAGAGCCTCTTCCCAGGGCTATTGTTCCTTAGAGTCATATTTTCCAGAGCAATTTACACACTATTCCCAGTGCCTGTTAGCTACATTTGCATGGGGTTTAATCCAAAGCCCACTAAAGCTTTAAAATTAAAAATCTTTGTCCTGTGTACATACATTTGCACAACTAAACTCCTCTTTTATTTAAGAGGTCAAGTGCTATGTGAGAAAGCATAGGCCAAAAATTACTGTTAGTGTCCAGCCACACAGGCTAGTAACTTATTATGTACAGGAGTGTATTACATCTTGACAGGTGCAAGTATAAAAGTAGTTTTTTGACTGGAGAAGAAGTCTGCTCTGCAGCTGGTGTGTCAAAATAACACAGTCAGCATTAATGTGACTATTCAGAATAAATGATAATAAATTAATGTCACCTGAGAGCCAGTCCTTCATCCTCCAAAAATGTCATCAACACTTGTCTCTAAGGGAACTGGGATTTGATATCCAGACAGCAGCTTAACATGTTTCTGCAACTCCTTTTTCACTAGCCTGACCCATACTTTCCTCTTGCTCTTCCCTCTCTTCCCTTGGTCCTTTCTCCCCAGCTCCTGTTTCACATCTCTGTCTGGAAATCCTTTCCTTATTGAGTCACTGAATTGTTCACAATTTCCCCTTAGTTCATAATTGGACTTTCTGTGAGCCCAGAGGAAGATTGCTGTGTGTCAGGATTTTCAGACTGAGATTTCAAAGTCTCTGAGGTACCTTTTGAGAAAAGTCTTGCTGTTAAAAGTATCCAGTTTCTTGTTTAAGACACACATGCAGACCTTAGTAGTGTTGCCACAGAGGACTCGGAAACCAGCCATCATTGTAGCATGGGAAAAAAATAATGCATTAAATCTAACAAGTAAAGCTGGAGCCCTTCTGAATTTAATGGCACTTTATTGGGCAGGGATGATAAGTGTTGTAAGAAAGAGTCAGTAAGGAAATTGCAAGTGTAAGAGCAGCCTTGTTTCCTCATCATCAGCCTGGTTTAGAGCTCACTGGAGAATCTCACTGACTGCAACTGGCTTTGAATCAATCTTCAGAGCTCTGAGATTCCCTGCTTTCACAAATGAGCCCACAAAATGTTTTACTGGCTCTTAATAAATGATGGGATGTGGGTGTTTTTTCTTTCCTTTTTTTTTTTTTTTTTTGTCTTGGATTCTTCCAAAGAAACAAACCCTGTGTTTGCCAACTGCCCTGCACCGTGCTGCCCTCCCTCAGCCTGGGCTGCCTCAGAGCTGTGGGGCACTGATGGGCGGGAATCTGCCTTTCCAGGGCAGGCTTTCCAAACCTCAGAAGAGGTTTGATTTCCCACTGGGCTGTCACACCAAGCACCCTTTTATCCTCCACATGCTGTCCTGGCCGCCATGTCCCTCATGAATGGCCACAGAGAAGCCCAAGTGGTGCTGCCTCAAACAAGATGGAGGCAAACCCTCTCTCACCCGCCCTCAGCCTGAGAGCAGGGTCTGAGGGAGAAAGAGGGCTTTATAACTCCCTGGCATTCCCTTTTCACCAGCCAGGCATTGGCTGGGGTTTGGAACATGGAGAAGTTAACTGAGGGGAGAGGACAGGGCATGGGAAGTGCAGAAAATAGTGGGCTCCAACAGAAAATGGCGGGAAATGTTGAGCGCCATTTTACAGGCCGATGTCCCCCCTCATTCTCCTCAGTGTCCCTCCTCCTTCTTGCTGCCCCTTACCCCAGCTGCCCCCCTTTTCCCCTGGCCAGATGGCCCTTACCTTGTCACCACCATGCCATCCCTGGTGTGTCCCTCACCTTGACTCCCCTGTGTGCCACCACAGATCGCTGCCATGAGGGCGGCCAGTCCTACAAGATCGGCGATACGTGGCGCCGGCCCCACGAAACGGGCGGCTACATGCTGGAGTGTGTGTGCCTGGGCAACGGCAAGGGCGAGTGGACCTGCAAGCCTGTGGGTGAGTGGCTGCTCCTTCCTTCTCCCTCAGCACTCTCAGGGCGTGTGGGCCCTTTCTCCTCATCCTCCCTGAGGTGTCCCTGTGTGGGAATGCCCTGGGCGGGCTCTGATCCGCTTTCCCCTCGCAGCCGAGCGATGCTACGACAACACGGCCGGGACGTCCTATGTGGTGGGAGAGACCTGGGAGAAGCCCTACCAGGGCTGGATGATGGTGGACTGCACCTGCCTCGGGGAGGGCAGCGGCCGCATCACCTGCACCTCCAGAAGTAAGTGGCAGCCTCCACTTTATTTAGCTTACTTATTTTTTTTTTTTATTTTCCTGCTTATTTTTCATCCTTCGTGGGAAAGGAAAGTTATTCCTTCCTCTGCCCTGTGCAAGTAACAGTAGTTTGAGAGGGACTGGCATCCCCTGAGGAGTGGCAGGAAGCAGATGAGGGGAGAGAGGCGTGTGGTGGTGCCTCGGTCACCATTTGTAGTCTGGGAACACTCCCCAGAGCTGGTCATCGGTGCTGGGACAAGGGTGCCTGGATTATTTGGGGATTTAATCTCATGGAGACAGGATTATTTGGGGATTTAATCTCATGGAGACAGAAGGGTGTAAAGGATCTGTGTGTCAGCTGAGCCACAGCCAGGCATCTCCCAGGAAGTCAGGGGATGGCTTGGCCCACAAAATGGCAGAGCGTTTAGCCCAGGAGATCTGTTTCTGTGCTTTCGAGGAGCCTTCTGAGGGACAGTCGAGTGGTTTGTAGGTTAAATACCCTTTCCAACAGCAGGATCTGCAAGATTAAAATATTTTCTTACTTCTTTCTCTCTATTACTGTTTAATTTATATGTTAGGGTTTGTTTTGCGTGCTCTATCATCTCACCTATCACTTTTCCCACCCCATTTCCTGCTCCAGCAGCACAGGTGATTTTTTTTTTAAAGTTTTTGCATCATTGAGGGAGATTACCGTAAAGACTCCATTTTATTTGTATTTGCAGAGCAAACAGGACTTTTAAAACCCAAAATCTTGCTTGTTTATTGACCTTCTGTTCCAGTCCTATTAGCTCTACCACAGACCTTACTTCTGTCTCGGGTTTACACCAGTTGCCTCAAGAAAATTTAACTTTGTACCTTACACCTTGGTTATGCAAGGTTTGAGAAACTCTTCTATAGCCTTTCAATTGCCTCATATTCAGTTGCCTTGGGGCACACAAATAATGGATTTTTGCTGATACAAACAGCAGCCTTGATGATATAAGCAGCAGTAAAGAATAAGACATTAAGGAGGGTTGAGATTAAAATGGAAGATCTGGAGAGACTTGGTCAAGAAATAAGCTATAAAAATCAACCCAGCCTTGACAATATTAAGTCTGTTAAAGACATGTGGGGAAAAATCATTAGCTGTCAAATGGGAATGCATAAAACAGAATGTGTTGTTTGTGAATTTTGGAGGACTTATTACTACTAATAAAATGCATTTGGCAGTAGCTTTTTTTCCGTCACTCAGGTCTGTGCTGTTGTATCATGGGGGAAATTGCAGTATAAGGAGCTGTTCATTTTTCATTTTGTTTTCCAATTACATTTGAATAGAGAAATTCAAATTTATGTCTATAAAATGATACCTCTAGCCAACAAAATGGCATTACTCTTCAAGTGTGTGCTGCTGTAATATATCTTTTATGGCCAGCATTTTCCAGGATCACAGCTGGTTGCTTCCGTGACATTTCAGCTTTTCATTGAGAAGTATGTCCATTAGACACATTTTTTTTCACATTTGCAAAATTGCATGATGGATACCTCACCAATTTACCATACTTCTGGCAAATGCCCAATTCCTGGTCATTCTAGCAGTGTGAATCAGTGACATGTTTTCTACATTCACATTCTGTCCCATGTGCTCTCTCAGTGGCAATCTGGCTTAATGCATCTGTCCTTCCACAGTTCTTCATAAATCCATGTTCATTGATCCGTGATTATATTTGAGCCACTGTATCAAGTTTCCCTTGAATGAGAAGGTAAAATGTTGTAATGGAAGAAGAACTAGTTAATCCATGTGGATCTGGCATCCAGACAAAAGTAGTTTGTTGTGCTGTCCTTTGAACCCATTTGCTCAATTCATTGGGGGCTGTGGGTTATTAAAGAGATTTAGAAAGTCTGGTACTCCTGGTATTACTTGAGCAGCCTGTATTAACTTCTCTGCTGCTTCATGCAGGCTTCTTTTGAAAGAAATGGGGTTTTACATGTTGCCCTCAAACAGATTTTAGTCCCTTTCCTATGAGAGAGAGCCCTGAACTTGAACTGAGCCCTGTGTATAATATGAGATGACCAAGCTGCAAAGACTCCTGTTTTTTTTATTAAAAGACAAAAAAAGGTCATTAAAACAAGTTTAGCTTTAAAGGTGTGTGCTGGACAGAATGGGTTTAGAATGGCTTTAAAAAGTAGCTCATGTTGACAATGGCTGCAAAGTGAAAGCACAGTTCTGGAAGTGAATGGAGATCTTTCAGGATTTTGGGATGCTCTCAGCCTGTGCAGTTTAGTGCAGGTAGGAATTGCAGTAGTGGGCTCCAGGGAATGATGTGGGCCTTTAATTCAGCCTTTAGTGAATGAGCTTGTTGGTAGAATTGGTGGTGGAGTGCTGGAAGCTGCCCAGTGCAGGCACCTGGTGCAGGCCCGGCTAAAAGTCCCGTTCCTCACCCAGATCGCTGCAATGACCACGACACCAAGACTTCCTACAGGATTGGAGACACCTGGAGCAAGAAGGACAACCGTGGCAACTTGCTGCAGTGTGTCTGCACTGGGAATGGCAGGGGAGAGTGGAAGTGTGAGAGGCACACAGCCCTGCACACCACCAGCACTGGTAAGTGGCACATCATGGCCTGGAACAAGAGGAATGGCATGTTTGGACATGTCAGGACTTGGAGTTGAGTTGTTCCATCTAATTGAAGTATTTCAGAGTCTTGTCTGGGAAAGATCAGCAGCAAAGAGGGTCAGAGTTCAGAAGATGCTCCTTGTTAGTGCATGTGGAGATAAGATTAATTGGCACCTTGTTGCCATGCACAAACGGGGCTGGCACATACAGATGGGATTGCCTGCACAATCACGGGGCAGTAAATCACATCCAGGGCCATGCATCCACAGGAACTATCTTTGTCTTGGGAGCATGGCACTCCAAGTTAATGTTTGAACTTTATGTATTCCCCTCAGGGTAACTTTCTTGAAATGCCCTTTATTTAAACCCCACTGAGACCATCTGGTTTCTTTGACATGATAAATACACCTACTAATGGCTGAGCTTTAAAAACCCAAAAATGTCAAGGAATGTATACAATGCTGTTTAGTATCTGTACATGAGATAGCTTGTAATTTCGGTATGAAATATTGCCTCGTTTATGGATAGCATTTTTTTCTGCCCAAGGTTTATATCTTCAGCTCCTAAATTCTTTTTTTTTTTTTTTTGCCATTTTAAGGATCTAGGTTTCTTATCAGTGAGTGCACTGTAGAACTTCTGTTTTCCTGCAGTGCCTGCACTAAATTTTTCTTGGTAAATGACCTTTAACTGTTTGGTACCAGCAGGTTAACTTAAAACTCTCAGAAAGTCTAAACTTCAAAATGAGTAATGCTTCAAGGATGACAGTATTTTCAAGGGTTTCCATTATTACTTCCCCTATTTCAGCAGAGCTGAATTTGTGGAGGTTCCTGTGGGAATCATTAGCAAAAATTCATATGATGTAGACAACAACAAGCCTCTTTGTCTCTCAGTATTATTTCAGATGGTAATGTGCTAAAAACTTTGATTCAAAATTTAAAAATTGCTGAGTAAAAGAATGCATTTTAAGTTTATTCTTCTTGTTCCTCAATGAAAAATGCAAAATTAATCTTTTTTGCCTTTGCTCCCTACTCCCTTGATATTTTTATTCTCTTGTCGCTGATCTTAATTTTTCTATTCTACATTTCCTTTGACTAATTTTTTTCCCCTCAAAAAAATTGTTTTCTAAACAATTGTATGAAAAAGACTTCCTAAATGCTTTCTAAAGCCACTCTGCAGGGTTGGAAGCCAGAGGCTGTCATTAGCAGAGAGGGGGAGTCGTTCTTCTAATTTTGAAATTTGCAAAGTGGAGTAATTAAGCCGCGTCTCGGGAAGCTTAAGAGTGTCGTGCCTTCCGTCTGCCGGAGTGCCTGAGGTTTTATTATCTCAGCACTTAATGGCAGCCTTCTGTCGCTGAGCTTTGAGTGCCACATGTCCCTTCTGTGCCACGTTGTGCTGCAGGCTCTGGCTCCCCCAGCATCACGAACGTGCAGACGGCGCTGTACCAGCCCCAGCCGCAGCAGCCCCAGCCCCAGCCCTACGGGCAGTGCATCACCGACAACGGCGTCGTCTACTCCCTGGGCATGCAATGGCTCAAGACACAGGGCAGCCAGCAGATGCTGTGCACCTGCCTGGGCAACGGAGTCAGCTGCCAGGAGATAGGTATGAGCTGCTGTGAGGTCTCTAGGACTGTCCTGTGGCTTAGTTTTCAGTAGAACCCTTCGTGTGCATGCCAGAAGTGTCCTCTGACAAAGACGTACTGGAGAAAGATGTAAGGTGGGGAAGAAATGGTTTGGTTGTTTGAAGCCTTGTTGTTTAAAGGGCAGGAATGTTTCCCAGTGAGGTGTGTGTAACCTGCTGAGGGGAAACAGAGCCCTTGGGGAGCAGCACCCTTTGTGTGCATGTCAGAAATGTCCTCTGAAGAGGACGTACTAGAGAAAGGTGCAAGGTGGGGACGAAATGTTTTGGTTATTTGAAGCCTTGTTGTTTAGGGCAGGAATGTTTCCCAGTGAGCTATTTATAACTTGGTGAGGGGAAACAGCGCCCTTGGGGAGCAGCATTAATAACTTCATTCAAATGGAGCTGCAATAATATATGTTTGGAAAAGAATGTGAAGGAATGCCACAGCTATGGAGCTGTCTCTTGGTGTGTATTGGCTCGGCTCCTTGGCAGTCAGTGTGGGTTCCCAGCAGCCAGCAACTTGGCCTGGAGGGACTGTTGCTGTTTTAGAGCCCTGAAATTTGTGAATTGCTTTAAACTGCAGTCTAATGCTGTGATTGTCTTCCTGAAGCCGTGACCCAAACATATGGTGGCAATTCTGGTGGAGAGCCCTGTGTGCTGCCTTTCACCTACGATGGAAGGACCTTCTATTCCTGCACCACTGAAGGCCGCACGGACGGGCACTTCTGGTGCAGCACCACTTCCAACTTCGAGCAGGACAGGAGATACTCCTTCTGTACTGACCAGAATGGTGAGCTCCAATCACAGGGCCTTCACATCCATGTGACCCTGGTGGAGGGATGGAGGAGGGAGCAGAGGACACAGGATCAGGCTGCCTGACCAATTCCAGCAGTCTGGAAGGACTCAAGGCTGTGAATGGAGGGCTGCCTGGTGACAGAGCAATTGTATGTTCTTGGTGTTTTTGGAGGGTGCTGCAGATGCCCCTTTGAGTCCTGTTCTCTGAGCTGAACTTAGAATGGGAGTACCTGGTCATGGTGGAGCTTTGGCCCAAGGGATGCTTATCTTTGGCTTTGCTTGGGTGAATTGCTTCAAGCAATGCCCATATTAGGCTGCAAAGAGGAGGATGTCCATGGAGTACAGTTTGTGCAGGCCTGTCACTCCCTCCATGCTGGCTGTCTAGCCAGGCTGCCATATATAGCAGTGCTCTTCATGTGATTTGTGGTCACTGATCAGGAGCTGGGGCATGACTAAGGCAGCAGCATTGCCTCTTTTCTGTGGATGGTGAGTGTTCACAGCACAGATCTGTCTACCTGTGTGGTTGCACTTCCTGGAGTGCCTGTCAGACATCCATGGAGCAGTGTCCAGGCAACTTCTTGAGACCTTGGAAAGAATATTTCATGTTCCCACATGAAAATACTGCTTCTTACACTGCATAGACACTTTCTTCAAAATTCTGTTCTACTTCAGTTGTTTTTTCCTGGTTATAAGTCAAGCATTTTTCTGCAGCACTTATAATACTTTATTTAAAAAAAAACAAACTAACACCCAAAAAAACCACCCAAACACTGTCCATGTACATGTTCATGTTTTAGAGAGGCTTCTTGTGATACACTGTGGAAAAGAGAAATGTGAGATAGAAAAATCTCAGTAAATGTCTTGTTGTTCTCCAATATTTGTAAAGCAGAGTTGCTCAAGAGGTGATTAGTTCAGGTAGATTACAACTCTCTTTCCACTGCTGCTTGCAAAACATGAAGCTTCCAGCCTGCAGAGAGGTTTTGGCTTGTCCTGTTGTACATAACTGAGCTGTAACCCTTTCCTGAGGGTGAAGGCTTCCCTTGGAGCTGAGGGGCACCACAGGGAAATGGTTTCAGAGATAATACAGGTATGCTGAGAGCTGTGAGTTTACTTCATTCCCTAGGCCCTGGGAGAAGGCATTTACAAAGCTACTTCCCAAGCACAGTAAGCTTTGGTTTTCCCTGTTTCCTGGGAATTCCCATGGCTGCCTCTGCAGCTCATTCCAGAGCAAAGCTTGAACTGAACTGACCTCATGCAAAGCTTATGTTTCCACATCTGAATTAATTAAAGCTAAGAAAAGAGGCCTGTGGATTATATACAGGGCACACATGGGAAAAAGAAGTGCTAGTGCTTTGTTTTCCAGCCTCTTCCATGCATGCTAAGAGAGAGTGCAGGCTGAATTTGCATCTGTTCCCTTCATTTTTTGGTACAGTTTTGGTCCAGACACGGGGTGGCAATTCCAATGGTGCTCTGTGCCACTTCCCCTTCCTGTACAACAACCGCAACTACACCGACTGCACTTCTGAGGGACGGAGGGACAACATGAAGTGGTGTGGAACCACGGAGAACTACGATGCTGACCAGAAGTTTGGCTTCTGCCCCATGGCTGGTAAGGCTGAGAGCCATAAAGGGCTTATGGAGCATGTGGTTCTTTGAGCTGGAAAGTGAAGATTTCTCTGTTGTTGATCAGATATTGATGACTTTTAATGAGTCTCAGCCCAAAGCCCTTTAAGGCATTTCTGAAGTTTTCTTTTATCCTTTTTGCCCCATTGACCACCTTTAGCAGTGTCAGGAGAAGGCAATTTTCATTACTTCTTTGCTACAAGCCACTGGTAGGCATGCTCTTCAGCTGGTGTGAGTCCCTGATACTCCATGATACTCATTAGTTTTGTTTTTTTTTTTATTATACTTTACTTGTGACAGAGTATGGAGGAGTAAAGAAATAGTTGCCAGTAGAGGTTATTTTTGTCAAATCTTTTGGTGAATTTAACTTACTTTTTTGTTGTGAGACTTGCTGCAATTTACTGTTAATTTTTTTGTCTTTCACTTACTTCTTCAGATAATGTTGGGTGCTTGGAGTTTTTCCTATAAGTTTCTCTGATACTCCCTGTAATTCTGATTTTTGAGTCCTTCTACAGAGTTAAGAATAGAATCAGTTCATAAACTAATCCTTAATTTTGCACAGGATTTTGCTACAGTAGATACTTCTACAGCTGAAAGCTTCAGAAGTTTATACCATCAGATCTGCTGGTGTAGATCTGCTGGAGAACCTAAATCTGAGTGCGTGCCTAAAATTTCCTTGTTAAGATGCAGAAACCACTACCTGGTATGAGGGGGCATTGCAAATGGTCTCAGTCCTCAAGATCTTGTAAATTCTGGCCTCATAAATATCCTCTTGCTTTCTTCTCACCCAGCCCATGAAGAAATCTGCACAACCAACGATGGTGTCATGTACCGCGTTGGGGACCAGTGGGATAAGCAGCATGACATGGGCCACATGATGAGATGTACTTGTGTAGGAAATGGCCGTGGAGAATGGACCTGCATTGCCTATTCACAGCTCAGAGGTACTGAATTTCATGTTGATATCACCACCTCACTCTAAGTAGGAGATGGGAGAAGTTGGTATTCTTTCTTGTCATTGTGAGCTTGAGCCCACACTGAAGAACTCTTGTTTACTCTTTGGAGTAGTAAGGGGATTAGAGGAGCTGTGAAGTTCTTCTTGTCTTGTTTATGTGCTGGAAAAGTATATTCCAGCCTTTACAGGCTCTGAAGCAGAAGCAAGCCTTGATTGTCTTGATTGTGGTATCCCTCCCTCCTTTTGTCTGCATTTAGGAATTGGCCGCACTGTGACTTTACACGGAGCTTAGTATAGGCACCTCCCCACCTCAAGAACAGACAAAACTCCAGACTAGTCTGAAGTTTGAAAGCAGAGCTGTTGTGTTTTATTGTTCTGCAGTGAAATTTTCAATTCCTTTGTGCTGGATTAGCCTTTTGCTGGCTAATCTATATGAAAGGCTGGCAGGAAAGCGTGGAGATTACTCTTATTTATTTACTCATTTGTGTGAGTGGTCCAAGTGGAGAAGTACTTAAGCAATACCAAAAAAAGAAGACTTAAAAGCACAGACATTTGATCATCCTACAGCTAGCTCACAGCATTGGCTTCATGTCTGGAAAAGGCAGGGGGGTTGCTGTCAGGAGGCCAAGAAAGGACTCTTTTAACACCACTGCTGAAGTGGGATATAATTTATAGGGAAAGGCTCACTCAAGGGCTTTGGAAGGGGTTTTTTAAATGTGTTCCCTTCAGCGTGAAAGGCACTGCTCAAAGTTCTGGGCTGTGCAAGTCCTGTTTCCACTTACACAGCTAGTTCTCTGCAGTTCCATTCTGGAGCTGAAGTGGTCTTTCTTGCTGAGGAGAGGGTAGAGATACTTTGCTTTTTCAAAAGGCAAAGGTTATCTGAGTAGGGCTGTTTAAACACAGCAGCCAGACCTTGGTGCCTGCAGGAGGGTCTGAGCACTCCTTGGTTTATCCAGATGCTGTGCCCATGGTGTGGGAAAGTATCATGGGGAATAAAATCATGGGAATCATGGACTCACTTCCCCAAGGACAGCTGCTCCAGGATTGACTCCAGACCTGAACTTGGGTCTCTTGGGTCCCACTTAACAAAACAACTTGCTTCTGGGCTTGTTTTCATGTTTGTTTTGTCTTTCTGCTCCTTGCTGTGATTAGACTGGCTTTAGGAATTCTGGGCCAGATCCCAGATGGACATTGAACCTAATAGAGTGATACCATTGTACTACAGCATGGGGTCTGCTTGCTGTATTATGAGAAAAGAGTAGACTGGTAGGCACCAGCAGCATCTTGTGTGCATAAAAGATCAGCCTCTACCTTCAACTTACTACAGAGGGTAGCAGAGATACCCAGCAGAATAACAACATGAGGATGGCTGTACTTCTTCATTGTATCTTCATAAATTTGGAGCAGCCCTTCTCATTGTGTAGTTGCAGTGGTTTGAGGCTGAGGAGTTTGGGCTGAGATGTTCCTCAGAGGAGATGGTCAGAGAGTCAGTGTGGTGGTTTAGAGTTTTGTTCACACGTGGAATCTGCCTGAAGGAACAAAAAGGCAGTTCTGTAGCTGGATTGTGTCCTACAGACCTCTTTTCTGCAAGTGATGCTTATTTGTACAGTGCTGATAGATGAATTTGGGAACTGGGCTGTGTGTGCAGCACTGTGAGGGTCACAGAGTACAGAAAGGAGGGCTCCTCTCTGGCTTGGATGGAGCTGGTCACAATCAGTCTGTGTGCTGATCTAGCAAGGGAATGATGTTGCAGGCAGAAGGGTTCTGTCTCCATGCTTACACCTATTGCTGATGAGCTCTCCTCTCTCCCCCAGACCAGTGCATTGTGGATGGCATCACCTACGACGTGAACCAGACCTTCCACAAGCGCCATGATGAGGGGCACATGCTGAACTGCACCTGCTTTGGCCAGGGCCGGGGCAGATGGAAGTGTGATCCTGTTGGTGAGTCCCTGGCTGTCCCCTCTTGCCAGACACACTTTGTGCCTCTGTACAAACTGGCTGTGGTATGGACAAACTGGTGTGGGAGTTTGGGCTCAGTCTTTGTCCACTTTCTGTCCTGAATTGTACAAAAGCAAAAAATAGAAGCAACGCTGCATTTGCTGGAGGGTAAGTGAAAGGACATCTGTTAATTTAAGGACATATGCTTGGCTTAGCACACCTGCCACAGAAGAACCACGACTGTGGCAAGCATATGGTGTAAAATGTAGCAGGGCAGTTAGCCTGTGGTCATTTGGCTGGATTCTGGTACCTCAGCTGTCAGCTAAGCAGAGCTCTCAGCCTGAGCACTGATAAAACATGCAGCTGGGCCCTGATGCTAGGATCAGTTTTCTTGCCTTTCTCGATCCTAAAATCTTCTAGAGTTTTCTCCCTGAACTGAGGAAGGGGCACCAGCATATATTAACTTACCTTAGACTGAATTGATTTTTTGGCTGCCCTTTGTTCTAGCAAAGAGAGAGCTCAGGATGAGAACATGTGTTAATAGTGCTCTGGAGGTTAGCTAAAACCATCATGATTCTCTGCAGAAAGGAGATTTCATGTCTTCTTCCTCCCCCCTTTCCCTAGCAAACCTTGATTGGAAGATAAGACCTGGCTGTTTGGTTTGCAGTTACTAAGTCCAAGAGAGCTTCAAACTATTGCCAAGAAAATCTGTTAGAAATTGCTGGTTGTGAAGCTCTGCTTTATCAACAGTAGTATCTGTATGTGTTTACTCAAGGAACTTAGAATGTAAAGCTCCTGAAAATGACTAGTTTGAAGGAAGGGGTGGGGGGGTGATTTCAGCTATCTGTATAAGTGCAATTAAAGTTTTAATTTTGTTGGCTCTCTCTAAACAAAGCTCTTATTTATCCAAGCAAACACAATGCTGGTTCTCACTGAAAATTTCTGTGGAGCCAGGCATACATGCAGTTGTCGGGGTAGAAGGTGTGCTGAAGTGCTGTCCTGTGCTGTATTTACACTAGCTCAGCTGATTTCAGGATCTGATCTAACCTCCTTTGGTTTATACAATGGTAAATCTGGAAAGATTCTGCTGAAAATAAAAACATTCTGGGGGCTATTAAAGCATAAATGAATTCTGAAGGCAGGAGGAATTTTTGGCTTTGATCTCCTTGAGAGCAGCATGGTTTAGCTTTGGATGAGAGATGAACTCAGGTGGCCAGGGCAGAATTGAGCTCCAGAGTGGATGAAATTCTTTCTAGAAGGAACACCCCACTGAAATGCATCACAGCTGAATTATCCTCCTAATATCCAACTTTATACATGCAGTGCTATATTAAGAACCTTGATTTGAGACTCCAATTGTGTTGCCACTTTATGTACCTATATTTGCAAATAAACATCAGTGCTGCATTTCTTTGTGCAAAAAGGGGGGACTTTTTTGCTCTTGGGACTTTTACTGAAAACACAGTGGAATATCTACAAAAGACCCAGTGTGAACTGTCCCTCTTGTGCCTCCAGACCAGTGCCAGGACTCAGAAACCCGGACCTTCTACCAGATTGGAGACTCCTGGGAGAAGTATGTGCATGGGGTCAGATACCAGTGCTACTGCTATGGTCGTGGGATTGGAGAGTGGCATTGCCAACCTCTGCAGACCTACCCAGGTAAGAAACCAACAGAGAATGAACTCACCTGTGAGTGAGATCTAGGATGGTCAGCTTCCCACCCCTCACCTTTTCAGGTTTCTGTACCTAATGCCTTTTGGTTTCCTTTTAAAACAGAACAGGGTTCTCCCTGTCCCTTGGCAGACACAAGCAGTTGTCAGGGGTTGATAAAGAGGGGCTCAGGCTGTTTGCAGCTATTCCTGAGGCCAGGGTTAGTTCAGAGAATGACCCTCAGTGCACACAACAGCTTGGGTTTACATTGCCTCTTGGTATTTAGTGATATCACACGATCAATCTTCAGCTTATATTTCCTGAAACTCACATGTGTGATTCTTCCTTTTCCATTCATTACAGAAGCAAAATCCATCATGGAACAAAATGTTTTTCCTGATCAGTGCCCCAGAGACATTAAATATTTGAACTCTTGTTTGTCCAGGCAATTCCAGGAACTCTATAGGAATGGGCAATGCCTGTTTGTTGGTTGTTCAGCTTCAGTTCCCTGAACAGAACATGAGGGGAACTTCTCTACTTTCCTGTTCAAGGTTGCAACTGCCACTGTCTTAATCTGAATAAGATGAAGTATTAAGGCTTGCTGAGCTTCATTTACTCCTGTTGGACTGCTTAAACAAACATCTCCCTGAGCTATGTGAAATATGCATGCCTCCAGCCTGGAGACCAGGCTTGGGGCTGCTTTAGACACAAGAGTGACTGAAAATGTGTAAATAAACCAAATCTAATGTTTCTGAATGTAGGTTTGGGGTTAGGTGAGCTTTGAAATTTTCTGCCTGTGGGCACAAGTTTGTTTTTCTAGAAATCCTGTTAAATGGGGAACAGATATATATGTTACATGGTTGTCCAAATAAATTATTATTAGAAATGTTGGGAATGGGGTGAGGGTGCAGCTATTTAATGGCTTAAACACTTTTCTGCAGATTCCAGGGATCTGTTTGCTGGGATTTTCTGAGAACTAACATGAGGACAGTGCTGCTGAGTGTTCAGTGACACCTCCCCAGTGGGCCCAGGTTCTCTGAAGGGAGAACCATGGGATCATAAATCCTGTCCTTCTCTATTGGAGAGCTTGTTGGAGGAAATAGGCCTGAGCCTGACCAAGCTGAATGCAATCAGCAGTCTTAAGCATTAGAGCACTGCACAAGTTGTGTTTTCATCAGTTCATGGGCCTCTTTTGTCTCAGGACTTCCACCTACCCTTCTGGTGGGGTTTGTGTGCAAAAGAAAACTCTCACTATCTGTTGAGTCCTCTGCAGAGTCATGAGAATTCAGTGTTTCACATGAACTGATTAAGAAATTTAGTAAAATAGTAGAAGACTAGTGTCTATTTTCAGGGTATATTCAGTGTCAGATCAGCAATTTTCCCTCACCATGCTGCATGATTAGACCTGGATTTGGCAGATGATTTTTATCAGCTTCCCTGCTCCATTGCAGAAGATATTAGTGAAGAAAACAGTTATTTGCTGTGAAGTTCCCCCCATCTCTTTGAACAGCAAGGATTTGCTTTGCACACTTTTTTAGTACCAGACTTCTTCCATCTTTCATTTCATTGGTAGCTTACAGAAAATGGACCCAAGGAGTGCCCATTAACTTCCCCACAGAATTTATTCTTACTCACTGGTTTTCTAGGTAGCAATGAAGGATGGAAAGACAATAGAACCGATTTCCCGTGTATAGAAATACCACGTGAGCCATGCAGCTTTCTTGCTTTTTTGATGACTCCAGCAACTCCTTTTTTCAGGCTCAACTGGACCTGTTCAGGTGATCATCACAGAGAGTACCAACCAGCCAAACTCCCACCCCATCCAGTGGAATGCTCCTGAACGGTCTCACATCACCCAGTACATCCTGCGCTGGAGACCTGTGAGTGCCACATTTGTCGTCATTTGTTCCTCAAGAGTACTTTATTTGGCTTTTCCTGGTGTCTGAAAGAAGTGGCTGACACAACTTCTGCAAACTTGAATTGCTTATTCAGTGTCTGTGGCCTCTTGAGGTCAACAGCTACTCTTGAGCATCAAGGAGAGCCAATGCTGTATAAACACTTAATGTTTTCTTGCCCAAACTTCACTGGTTGCTGTGTTCATAAAGTATTTTATTAAACAAAGCACTAGTACAGCAAGCAGGCAAGTTTATATCCTTAGGAATGTAAATCCTTGTGGAAGCTTCTTCTTCCAAAGAAATGCTGTTTTAGTAACATGTGCATATCCAGAAACTACTGGGATACATTTTATTCTGTCAATGTGGAGGTAAAAATGACTAGGATATGAAGTCATAAACAGCTTGTGTAGGATTAAATAAACAGTCACTCCCATCGTCTCCAAAGTCTAAACCAAAGCTGGTTAACCAGAGCTCGTTGGCTGGTTCCTCTGTGAGGAATGTCTTGGTTTAACCAGTGCAGATGAGCTGTCTTCCAGCTCCCCTGAGTACAGCTTCACAAAAGACCATTTAATGATTAGGAGCATTAGTACCTCAATGCTGCCTGTTATTAAGAGAACAATAAAGGCCCAGATCCAAAGGCACTCAAGTCTTTTTACTGATTTCAGTGTATCTTGGATGAAGGCCTGAATGAAATGGACTTTAAAGCACTGGAGTACAAACCTCAGAGGATGGAGCATTATTTTAAAGCTTCCCATAGAGTTCAAACACAGGGTAGAAGGGAAGAACCTCTCTGTATATTGTTTTCAGATGATGGCTTAGAGTGTTTTTATGAACAGGCTTCAAAAGTATCTTTTCCAGCCTCTACTTCATGCCTTACTGTGCTTTTGGTGAAGGAATGAGTTGAATTTATAACAAATGATGCTCCACTTAAAGGGTAAAGTTCACAGCTAGGTTGTTTTTAGTTTAGCCCTGTAAAACCTAATAACTCAATGCCATTGGTCCTACTTCTTTTCTCATCTCCTTTGACTTGATTCTGTCTGTGCACTAAAGCCATTCCAGTCATACCTGTGTTTGAATATTTCAGTGAGTAGTGACCACACAGCAGGTTAGGACACTAGATTGCCCTGCTTGCAGCCTAGGGAGTCTCTCACTGAGTGTCCTTTTTCTTGCAGAAAAACTCAAACAGGCAGTGGAAGGAAGCCACCATCCCTGGCCACAGGAACTCCTACACCATCTCAGGCCTGAAGCCTGGTGTGATTTATGAGGGACAGCTCATCAGTGTCCAGCAGTACGGCCACAAAGAAGTCACCCGCTTTGATTTCACCACAACCAGCACCACAGCAGTGACAAGTGAGCTGAGCAGGGGGACATCCAGGGAAACCTCATCTCCTTCACCCACATCCTTGCTTTATGCATCCCACTTAACACAAAAGTGTGATGATGTTTAATGCAACCTCTCTTTCCTCCCTCTGGTAGGCAACACTGTTTCAGGAGAGACAACTCTGCTTCCTCCCGTGGTTGCTACTTCAGAATCTGTCACTGAAATCACATCCAACAGCTTTGTTGTCTCCTGGGTTTCTGCTTCTGACACCGTTTCTGGATTCCGTGTTGAGTACGAGCTGAGCGAGGAGGGTGATGAGCCACAGTACCTTGGTGAGACAATGCTGTGTGTGCCAGGGCAAAGCACTGCTCACAGTCAGGGCCCCACTGCTCTGTGGCACTCAGTAGAGCTGGTGTGAACATCACAGTGAGCACCTCCCTGTCTTTCAGTAGGATTCAGTTAGGATATGAGAGTGGCAGGAGCAGCTGGGATTAAAAACTCAGTTCCTTGTCTTTTCTCTGTTAATAGCTGTAAGAGAACAAGGCAAGCAAATAGCAATATCCTCTCAGAATACTGTCCCACAATTCTGCAGAGGAAAACTGCCTGAGCCAGGAGTGGTGGATGAGTAATAACTCTGAGTAGGTTTAATTATTCTTTTCATCTCCATGAATCTTTGCTCCTTTTTTTTTTTGCTCCGGTTTGTTTTGTTGTTTTTTTTTTTTTTTTCATTTTACAATCATGTGAAGTTACTGGCTTCCACAGCACCCTGAAATGGGCAGCAGTGCAGATGAGAAGAGAACCAAATTGGTTTTTTTTGAACCTGCTTCCTGGCTAATTTCCTTTGGCATACCTTTGTCCTTCCATCAGAATGGACAGAGAGAACTCTTTCCCAAATGCCCTCTCTTGCCTGCTTGTTGCCCCATGGATATCTCATGTTCCAGTCTGCTCTGTGAGTTGTTTTGTTTGGATCAGCTTTTCCTCATCTTTGATAATATGGCAACTTAGCTGAGCTAGGAAGCTAATTAAAGGCACTGGACCCAGACACAGGAATTGAAACTGGTTTTCTGACATTTACTGTAGAGCCCATGGCACCACTACATGTAATTTCTAACTTATTTTTCCTAGTTTCCTGTCTTAACAGTGGTAATAGCGATATCTCACCTCAAGCATTTGAAGTTATAATAGTTACTGGGACATGAGTGTGGTAGAAGAACATGACAAAAAGAACAGCAATCTCCTGACCTAATAATTCTCCCTGGACTGTTGCTCCCCTGACCTCACAGGCTGGGACACTGAGCAGAAGTGGCTCTTGTGGGGACTGCCAGCACTGTCACCACCTTTCTTTCTGCCCAGGCAGCTCAGCTGAGCTTTGAAGCAGCTCCTGAGCTTGTCTGTCTACAGACAGAGGTTTACAGGCAGATTGAAAGGCAATTCCTAGTTTCCCCTAAGATGCTTGGCTTCAGCCTGGTCAGCAAGGAGCTGCTTTTTGGGGAGTTTTCTACATCTGGCACGTAGGTGGACATCTGGGAGAAGGGAAAGAAGTTCACTAGCCCTCATAATGTCATTCTTCTCACTCATGAGTCAGTGTTTCCACATAACCTACTCATGTGCAAGTTTTTCCATATATTTCTGTACTGAAAGTTCAACAGTCAGGGTATGAAATGAGTGTTCAGCTGAGATGGCTACAGTGTGCAGGGGGCTGCTGCTCAAGCTGCCCTGGAATATCCCTTGGTTGCTGGTCCCAACTCTCCACACAACTCTTCTGAAGTGAATCAAACACAGTGCAGGGAAACTGTTGTTTTATTGCAGAAGACTCTGCTTCAGCCCAGATGAGAACAGGCTTCTCAATTATTTAATTTGGAGAGAAAGCAAGAAGATGGAATTGCTAAAACAATTTTTTCTCTCCTGTCTTCCTCAGATCTTCCAAGCACAGCCACTTCTGTCAACATCCCTGACTTGCTTCCTGGTCGCAAGTATATTGTTAATGTCTACCAGATCTCTGAAGAGGGAGAGCAGAATCTCATCCTGTCTACTTCACAGACTACAGGTATGTGCTGGTAGCTGTTGCTGCACTTTGAAAGCTGCTGTTACTGTTTGCTCAATAATTTTTTGTTACCTCTTACGCTCACACTTGCTGTCCTCCTGTGTTTGTCTTAAACAGCTCCTGATGCACCACCTGACCACACAGTGGAAAGTGTGGATGACACATCCATTGTCATCAGCTGGAGCAGACCACAGGCTCCAATCACAGGTTTGTCCAATTGGGAGTGCCCTTTTCTGCATTATTGGTAGAATCTAAAATGTAGGTGAAAAGGAAAATACAGCTCTGGGACAAAGGTAGTGCAAAATTCTGCCTGGTTGGAGAGACCAGCTGGAAAGCACATGGGCAGTTCAGCATTTCCTTGGCTTCAGTGGCTGAACCAAGCAAGGCTGGATGTAAAACAATTCCTTCTGGATTTGTGTTAAATCAAAACAAGCCCTTATATTTGTATCTGTCATCCAGACCATCCCATAGTGAGCATGAGAACAGTGCAGGCCTAAATCCACATGCCAGACCTCAGAGAGATCCCAATCCAGGTCAGACTGTGCTTTGGAAGGTGGTGTGGGTGTGTGGTCTGTGAGTGGGATGTGAGCACAGGCAGGCCACAGGTCCTGCTGAAGTTCAGGACTATTTTTATCAAAGCTCAGGAGGGTGATCAGTTCAGCCCTCATTTCTAGCATTCTTTGTGCTTACTGTTTGTGCTGAGGATTACATATTCCTCTTGCTTCAGGCTACAGGATTGTCTACGTTCCCTCTGTGGAAGGCAGCAGCACAGAGCTCAACCTGCCCGACACTGCCACCTCTGTGACACTCAGTGACCTGATGCCAGGGGTTCAGTACAACATTAGCATCTATGCTGTGGAAGAAAACCAGGAGAGCACTCCTGTCTTCATCCAGCAGGAAACCACTGGGGTCCCACGCACAGGTAATGCTCATCTTCTGGGTTCAGTCACTGAGGTTTCTGTTGCTAGCTAAGGGAGTGCTTAAATGAACTCAGTTATGGTTTTGTGGGCTTGAATTTAAGTTTCACTGATATTAAACATTCTGTAGCAAAATCATATTTATTGACACAGTCAAAACACCGCTCTGCATTAGGAGGGTGTAATTCCCAGGGATTGGACTGCAGGCAGGTCTTGCACTGTCTTCAGAAGAGAGATCAATTTCCCAAGTTATCTTAGGGGGATTCTACTAAGAAATCTCCTGAAGTGCCTGGTGTATCACTTTGACCCAGCACTTGGCTCACAGATGTTCAGACACCACAGCACAATGTTCAAACTGTTCACCTGACTTTCCCTCTGCCTTCCAGTCCTACCCATTATTTTCCTTTGCAGTCAGTGGGGATGGGAGATTGCTCGGCATTGACTGATGTGCCAAAACACCATAAGATCTAAACTTGAGGCACTCAGTATTTAAAAAACTTCTGGTTTCAGGGTTCTTTAAGTATCCAGTTGGACTGAATAACCAAACCAGAGAAGGGATAGTGAAAGAATTGGGATTTGATGTGGTAAGCAATGGAATTTCATGGCCCTGCAAGTTGCAAGCACGTGTTTGCAAATGGGAATTTACCAGGGATGAACTCAGCTCAATGATTTTATGGTTTGGCTTCTGCATCTTCCAGAAATGTGTGCTGGTTAACCTTAGGGCAGTATCAGTCCTGGTCTCAAGAAACTTAATTTAAACACAGGAATTCAAGGGTGCAGTACTGTGGCCCAGCACTGAGGGAACTGCATTTTACATTTGACTGCAGTAAGGCCAGATCAGCCCCTGTAATTGCTTAATTATCAAAGGTCGATTTAAAGTTAATCACAGACATTCAGGACAGGCTGTGGGTTTTGAAAACCCTCTCTTTTAATTTTAGAAGGAGGTTACTGTTTCCAGCCCCTGGAGTACTTTGTTTCCCCTCAGGCTTTGGTTCTGCATATACTTGAAGTTCTGTAACGTATCCCATCTGGTCTTTCCATTCTTTTTGTCACAGCAAGATACCTTCTGAAGACATAGTATACTTTAAAGTAGATAATGATGTTTAGAATTGTAGTCTGCTTGAATGTTGCCTGGGAATGTGTGTAGGCATGTTTACAGTGAGGTTACCCTGACTTTTTAATTTGGTAAATATTCTTGGGCTAGCCATCATTCAAGCAAAATTCACTTTTTTTTTTTCCTTCCATGGAAACCTATAACTTCTCCTCCTGCTAAGGACTCCCTCTGACAACTGTTGTACCCCTGTGCTTTCAGATGAAGTGCCTTCCCCCAGAGACCTGCAGTTTGTGGAGGTTTCTGACATCAAGATCACCATCATGTGGACCCCGCCCCAGAGCCAAGTGTCCGGCTACCGTGTGGAGGTGATCCCTGTCAACCGCCCCGGCCAGCACGGCCAGAGGCTGCCCATCACCAGGAGCGCCTTTGCTGAAGTCATTGACCTGATCCCAGGAACTACCTACCTCTTCAAGATCTTTGCTGTGAACCAGGGCAGGGAGAGCAAACCTTTGACTGGAGAGCAAACCACCAGTAAGTGTCTTTTCTCTGTGCTTTTTTCAGCCTTTTGAAGCGTGGATTTCTCTGTCACTTGGAGAAATGTATAAACAGAGCACTTGAAGTGCAGCAGTGCTAGCCCAGGAGATATCCCATCAGTAGGATGACAGGGCTGGGAATTCATTCATTCTAACAATGATCTCTTCAGCAGATTTATCCTCCTCCAGGGCTTTCCAATGGGAGTTCAAGTCTCATGGCACTTTAAACAATTTTGTATGGCTGGAATTCAACTTTTTTATTACTGACTAAGAATTGATGGACCATGCAGTTCTTTTACAGCACAGATCACAGCCTGTGACTTTTATAAATTTTTTTTTTCTTTTACTGCTACCTTAGGGCAGATTTCAGTATGACTTAGCCTTGCTGAGGTTCCTCTGAAAATTCCCATCTCCCTTCTGACAGCTCCATGCCTATCTGGCTCCCCTGGCAGCAGTAGCAGTTGTGCCTGCACATGCAAAGAAGGCTCATGCAGGATCCCTCAGAATCTGATTGCTAATGGTCTAGAGGCAGTGCAGCACCTCACCAGTGTGAGGAGAAATGCACTTTGTCAGGCACTGTTTTTTGCTTTGCAGCAGTGTAGAGAAGACAGAGGAGCAGTGGCTGGGAAGATGTAGGGTTTCAGATGGAAGAGTAGGAATTTTATCTGGGTGGTTCTGTTTTTAACCCAAGAGGAGCAGATCAGACAGAACATGTTTGTTTGATCAGGCCCTGTTTATTGGGCAATAGAAGGGTGAGTGGGTATTTGTGATGTTCTTTAGCTGGGTCGCTTCATTCAAAGGGACAAAATTCAGCTATGTGCATCTGCTGCTCTTCTGCTACTTTTCAGTAAATAAGAGCAATTTCTGAGAACCCAGCCTGTCTCTTAGTAATATGAGAGGGAAGGAAAGGAAATGGAATAATCTGTGAATATAGCCATGCTGTTTGAGGAATATCCTTACTTCCATCCATAAAGTTATGAACAATGAATAGTTCCTGTCCCTTGACTGTGCAGGGAGAATGGGATCCTTATGTCCATCCTTTGCCACAGGTGTCTAATTTGAGCCCAGCACAGATGGTGTGAGCACCCTCCCTCCTCTTTCAAGTGAGGCTTTCAAAAGCAAGGATGGGACTTAGGAATCTGAACCCTCTTGGAAGCATTTAGAACAAGAAGGGCTCAGTTTCCAGCCAGATCTGTAATTTTCTGTGGTTGCTTTGAGGAGCCTGGCTAGGTGTAGGGTTCCTCTGAAACTGCACAGCAAGGTGTACATTGGAATATAGACATTTAATTCAGACAGCGCAGTCACAAATGTCTGGAATCATTTTCCATAGGCTGTGATCATCTGCTTAACTGCTTGGCCTAAACCACATTGCAGAAACTATTCGCATAAATTGCATCCTGTAATCGAAAGTCCTGGGAAACAGAAATCGTTCAGGGTTCCCAAGGAAAACCCTGCAGCAAAAGTCTCTTCCCACGGTGTAAATGTGATTCTCTTTTTGGCTTTCTGTTAAAAAGCAGTCCACAAATAAACTCAGTGTGTGTGTGTGTGGCTTTTTAATCTTCCCCTTTCCCCTCTACTATGGGGAGAGGAAGTGATAGAAGCCTAATAGAGCTGTCAAATTAAATTGTGTAGAAAGAACTGACTTTAGGCTACACATTTTAGGAAGATACAATCTTTTTCAGATGAGACTTAGCCCAGATCTAAGTACCAGCAAGGGATAAAGTTGACTTTCAGCTTGTAGGTTGGAGATGGGCTTAAGCTGGGTCACACTCATCCTTTTCCTTTTTGAGTTCTCCCCAGTTTTTTCCAGTGGTGGAAGAAGGAAGACTTTACTTCCTTTTTCTTCCCTCCTCAAAAATGGAGAAAACAAAAAGGACAAAAGCATCTTCCTGCTGAATCACTGGAGAGTGATGAAAACATTAATTTTTTTTGCCAAAATATTACTTCTCCAGAAGGAGAAAAAAACAATTGCCAGCAAAAAAGAGCATTGATGAAACTTCACTGCTCTTAAGTTCAATATATGGTTAGAATATAGAAAAGGTGGGGAGAATTGCCATGTGAACTCCTTGCTGCAGCCAGTGCTACCCTCCCTGCTGTGGGGGCAAATTCCCCTGCAGAGCCTCACCTTGCCTCAGCCGAAGGCAGTGACATCTCCACCAGTCACTGTGGCTCCAGTGAAGGAGCTGTGCTGCCTCAGCCTCTTGTTTATGGAGTTATCTGGGTTATCAGCTTCAGCAGATTCCCAGGGGCACTGATAAAAAGGGAGGAAGCCTGGTAAGAGCTGTTCCCTGAGTCCCAGGGGAGAGATGAGCATGCTTGGAATTGTTGAATGGTCAGTTCCATGGTGTGAATATTTTTAAGTAGATCTAGGAACTGGTTTTCTGCAGAAAGTCGCTGACTACTACTTATTTTGACATTCAAATGACAAAGTAGGGCTGGTTTATTTTGGGAAGGGATTTTGAGAGGACTGGGCAAGGATTTAAAAGAATAAATCTTTTTCATGGAAAAGGGCTAAAATTAGGTTTCCGTGCTTACACTGACAAGTCTAAACCAAGCTGGTTTTTAAAAAATGCTCAGTGCTCATGAGAAACTGTTGAAATTCCTGAGTGTGTTGGGGTCAACCATTAGGCTGCCTTCCCCATGGGATGCAGAGATGGCAGAGACCCAAATCAGTGCAGCCTGGAGCGCTCAGGTCTGCCTGTCTCGGTGTATTAATGGATGGCGCTGAGGCGTGGATGCAGAAGTGAAATAACTTCCCAGCTCTCTCACAGTCCCACCTCCTCTCCTCCCACAACACATCAGAAATACAGGCCATGGTTTGGAAGTGGGGGTGAGGTGGAGATTGAGCTGGGAAGCTGATGGGTGCTCTGCTTTGCCTCCCCAGAGCTCGACGCCCCCACCAACCTGCGGTTCCTCAACACCACGGAGCACTCGGTGCTGGTGCTGTGGACGCGGCCCCGCGCCGTCATCACGGGCTACAGGCTGACAGCAGGGCCCACCAGGGGAGGACAGCCCCGCACCTACAACGTGGGACCCTCTGCCACCAAGTACCTCCTGAGGAACCTGCAGCCTGGCACCGAGTACACCGTGTACCTGGTGGCCGTGAAGGGCGACCTGCAGAGCAACAGAGAGACCGGCGTCTTCACCACTTGTGAGTGAGACACGCACACATCACATCCTCCTTTTATACCCTGGCCTTCTTCAGAACTTGTGCTGAAAGTGCCTCTTGTGAGCTGATTTACAGGGGCAGCCTTTTGAAGTAGCGTTCCAGCAGAACAGCTTGGGAAATGCTCCTTGTTGTTCTTTCTGAACTCGTTGGCAGGAAAAAGAGCTATTTGCATCAAAAAGCTTTTAGTAAAATATATTTCAGCTTTCCTGATGATTAAAAACAAGAGGGAGAGCTTTACTACTGGTACCTCACTTTTTGCTTAGCTGGATGTCAGAGAAATTTAATTTTACTTGATCTTCCTAATTGCTTGGTTTTGGCATGACAAATGAAGGAAAGAATACAAATCCCTTTAAAATGGGCAAGGAATAATTAGTCTGGTACTTACATAAAGCTGAAAACAGTCATTTCTCAAGCTCAGCCATACCATCTAAGGCAGCTCAACTGCAGTTACCCAAACTGACACAAACATTGAATTCTATGGGTCTTTTTGGGTGTTTTTATTTTTTGCATTGAAGTCATCTCTCTTTGTGATGCTGGTTTGGAAGAAATATTAAGCAGATTTTGGAAGGAAGGGGAGTTCTGTAACAACCCCCACACACTTCTAAAAAGAGCAAATAGATCCAGTATTTAAATAATGATGATGCCATCACATAAACTAGCAAAAGTCAAAGCCATCCAAGCCCAGAACCACATCCTCTTTTCAGAAGAGAATGTGGTTTCTTTTAGAACAATGTGAAACTAAAATATGAGCTCAAACTTTCAATCAGAGTACCATTGTTGACATTGGCAAGGTGCTTTTTGCTGACAGTCTTATCTATAAATATTCCTCAAGTAGAATGTGAATTGGCATCTTAGATTTAATATATTCTGGCTTGTCTGAATGTAACCAGTCCAGTTTGAGACTACAGATTTGATTAACCAGGCCTCTTCATTAATAACATTACTAACAAGGCCATTTCAGATTAAACTCAATGTTAAACTCAGTGTTAGGCTGATTTTGGCATGCACAAAGGCTTTGGCTTCTGTGTGATGCTTCTGACAGATGTCAGTGAGACCACAGATGCCTCAGACTGACGTTGGCTCCTTTCTGCTGACTTCACAAGATGTTGGTGAGGGATGGGCTGGTCCTTGCTGGGACAGCTGGAGGACAGACAGGGGAGTGGTATTCTGCTGGTTGGAAGGCATATGGTGGGTGAATCAAAAAAAACCAGCTGAGTTTTGAGGAACACTTTAGATATCATGCCAAAAAACAGGATTCCCAAGATTCTTGGAGCTGGATGCATAAAGGATCATGCATCCACTTGAGTATTTTTGTTTTCTTTAGGAACAAAAGCTCTGGCTATGATTAGACCACTTGCATACTGTCTGTCAAGCCCAGCAGCAGACAAAAATTATCTGTCAGATCCCAAATCACTGGATTTGGGATCTAGTGTCCTAGTTCAGCACTCATTTCATACCTCTGGCCATTTGTGCTGCTGTAGATCAGGTTTTCAAACTGTTTGGAGCCATCACAGCAGGTAGACTTCAACTCTGGTCAATTCACTCCACAGATCAGCCTGCTGGCTCTGTTCCTCCTTTTAACACAGAAGTGACTGAGACCTCTATTGTCATCACCTGGACACCTGCCCCAAGGATTGGTTTCAAGGTAGGAGGAGCTAAGTCCTGGGTTGGTTTTTCCTCTTGCTTCACTGTGGTGGGGAGAGCAGGTGGAAGCCATTTCCTATGGATTGTGGTGAAGATGGCAGCACACAGGGGGGAGGTGCAAAGGGCCTGTTGCTCACAGGGAGTAGGTTTAGGTGACAGAGGTCAGTGCAGACATGGGCTTTCAGCTCAAGTGGGACATCTAGACCACAAGTTACAGGGCTAACAGCTGGAGTTCAGCATGAGGGCCCCTACTGCTGCTGTTGGATGGTCAGTCAGGGTGCTGACAGCTTGTGACTGAAAAGCAAACCCTGTGCCCTGCAGCTGGGAGTGCGGCCGAGCCAGGGCGGGGAGGCTCCCCGCGAGGTGATCTCCGACTCCGGCAGCATCGTCATCTCCGGGCTCACCCCCGGCGTGGAGTACACCTACAGCCTGACAGTGCTGATGGATGGCCAGGAGAGAGAGACCCCCATCATCAGGAGAGTCACTACACGTATGGCACCTGCTCTTCCTCCATCATTCCTTCTTCCACTCCCCACTCCCTTCTGGGATGCAGTTCGAGTCTTTCCTCCCTGTCGTGGGCTGGTTTTTCAGTGACAGCAGCACTGGCTCATGCAATGCAGGGTCACAGCTTCAGGGGAGTATTTTTGGCTAATTCAAAGGTGGAGGATATTGTGGGGAGAGGGGTGCTGACAGCCAGCATGATTCTCAGTGCCATCAGTGACCCATTTCTCTGAACACTTGCAGCACTGGCTCCACCGACCAGACTGCGCCTGAGGTCCAATCCTGACACTGGCATCCTGATCGTCTCTTGGGAGAGAAGCACATCTCCAGGTAACCATGTGAACTCACTCTGTGCTCAGACCTCACAGCAGAATGCTAACTAACACTTCTTCTGTGGTCCCTTGCAGTTTGGTGGGAAATTAGCTGTTGATTGATTTAAAGAAAAATATACCTGTTTCTGGATATATTTAAGGATATAATTCACAGCTAACTACAACTTGCCGTAGGACTCTTAATGATTTACATTCTGTGTAAAATGCTGTTTTGGAGCATGAATGTGTTAGAAGATTTCAGCTGTTTTAAGGATTTGAAGGGTTTCTTCAAGTATTTCCAGTGGTTGAAAAATAGTCTGAAGGAAATAAAGCAGAATGAACCACAAAGATTTGTGGAAGTGACAAATGGAAAGTGAAAGTTCTAACCATGTTCAGGATGAACTCTTCTCCCACAATAGCTGATGGGAGGTGCACAATTGACTCCCATAAAAAGTGGATTGAAAGTTTTCAAAAACCTCTGTTGGTAGCTGAATCCTTTCCTGACAGAGTCCTGAAGGAAGTTCCTCTCAAAACTCCTGAGATTTTCAGTTTGTGAGGTCTCAAAGGGAACAGAAATGGCGTGAGGGTGGCATGGCTAGCTCCTGGGAAGCTCATTTTGTGGTGCTTGACAAAGCAGCCTCTTTCCTGCTGTGCTCAGGGTGGCAAAATCACTTATAAAATGTCACATGTTTGCTTCAGCTGTCACACTGAGGACTGATGTAAGCAGTCCAAGATCCATGAGGAGACTCCTGACACTGGCCTCTGTATTTCAGGCATCACTGGGTACCGTGTGACCACTGCTCCCACGGATGGGCAGCAGGGCTCTACCCTGGAGGAGGTGGTGGGTGCAGATCAGACCACCTGCACCTTTGAGAACCTCAACCCTGGTGTGGAGTACAACGTCAGTGTGTACTCTGTCAAGGACGACCAGGAGAGTTTGCCCATCTCAGAAACCATCACACCAGGTAACCAAAGCATGAGCAGCAATTTCAGCTGCCCAAGCTCAAATGGCTGAGCCTGAGAGTTCTATAGTGCAGAATTTGTATTAGTCTGCTGGTAGAGGGCTTAGACCTCACATTTAGTCTCAAGAAGCAGAATAGCCACGTTCCAACCTGTGACAGAACTTCTTACACCCATGCATGGGGAGAGTGTGGTGTGCTTCACAGGCTGGTGGTCAGCACATGGATCTGCTGTATCAGTGCACTGAGCTGGGCAGCAGCAGGGATTTAACTTAGCCCTGAAGTGCCCCAGCATCTGGAGCACAGCTGGTGGGAGCAGGAAGTCGGTGAACAAAGGTATGAGTGGGAAGTGAGCGCAGGAGAAATTCTGGCAGCGCTAGTAGTGGCAGAAGATCACTTGAGCACAATGGAGAGGAAAGCCAAGATGGAAAGGTCCATCACTGTAGCACTTGAGGCACAGTGTGGTGTGTGCCACCTCACATGACATCCGTGGGGACTGCAGAAACTGCCTTTGTAGCCACAGTAGCAAAATTAATATGCATTTCCCCAAATGGTTGTGTTTAGTTTTCCTTTGTAAGGGCTTCGTTTGTTTTTGTTTCTGCTCTGAGATGATGCCAGTTACTGTGTTTGCTTGCTCTTGTAACACTGCTTTAAAATTTCTGTGCTTCACTGAAGTGCTGTGTGCTCCCTGGGGTGAACTAATACTGTGATGCTGCATAGTTATGCAGGAATAGCTTTAGCCCTTCACCATCTTCTGGTGAGGGAAAGCTAAGAATGTATGTGTCTGGCTTTTACAACTCTTTAAAGGTGATATGGTACATGCATTCCATGTGGATAAACAATTATTTTACAGAGAACTGGCTTTTTTTGGGCACCTATTATTCTGTAAAATAAGTGTTTTCCAAGAAGGACATCACAATAGAACAAAACCACTATTATTAAAGCAATATTGCTGTCCCTTAATTTCTTTTCAAACTAACTTGTAATGAACAGAATGGACAGAGTCCTGCATCTTTGACTCACTGATGTCTGATCCTGAGTGAGGAAGAGCATCCATTAGTTCCCACTGATTTCAGGATCATCCTGATAAAGTTACACAGCCAAATCTTGTGGCTTCAGTCAATACCAATTTATTGACTTGAGCACCTGAAGGTTTGGCCATTGTCAATTAAAGATGCATCTAAAATTTCCCCATTCCCTGCCCAATTCTGCTGGTCCTAACATGCAGGAAATGAGCACCTTTGCTAATGGAATGATATCAGTAGGGAAAACAGTCACAGCTGGGCTTGCTTTCCCTACAGAAATTTAGGCAGCATCTTAAAGGTCGTTAAAGGGCATTCTTATTCAGGGGCTAAGACTTGAGATTCTGAACAATTTTAGCCATGTATGTCAGGCTCTTGGGCACATCATATGCTGGACATAACCTCTGAATCTGGGGATGTTGTGACTCTGACAAAATTAATACCATCTAAAGGTCATTTTTAACCATTTCCATGTTTCTAAGGGAGTGTTCTGTTACTTACTGTTTCACAGCATCTGTTTTTAGCACATATATTGCAGCAGTTAGTTGGTAAGCAGAACTTGAGGAATTCTGGGCCAGATCCTCAAGCCCTTGCAGGGATTTGAGGCTATTTTCCAAGTGCAGTGTAAATCGTTCAGACAGTGGATGATCTACCTGGGAACTTTGTGAAGGTTCTCACCAGCTGAGGGTCTGATTTAGCCTCTCCAAGTGAGTTGATATTTTTATGATCCCAGTGATAAAAGTTAGATCCACCATTTGAACAAAACAAGAGTTTTAGAGGGTCAATCAACAGAATTGTTGCTTTATTTACACTTTAGCAAACTTTGCTCTCTTGTAATTTACCTGTAGAAAGAAAAAAGGGCTGTGTTTTTTCTGCTTCTGTTTTTGTCAGAAAATGATGGGTCTTTGTGGCTCATCATTGCTCAGAGTAAATTTGTTGCAAGTTAAGTGCCTCTTGTTGGGCTCTTTGAAAATTTTATGTCGAAAGAGAACTGGGGTTTCAGCTTCTGAGGGGATTGGGGTTTCAGCTTCTGTCTGCCCAGGGAAGGAGCTGGAGACTGCGCTGAAGGGTAAATCCAAGAAAACAAACTGAAAACGACAAAAGCAAAAACACAACAAAAACCACCCCACCAAAATCCTTCCTTTCCCCCCAAAACCCCAAGAGAAACTGTGCATATCACCGCAATTGCTTCAAGTTCTGTCGATGTTAATAGTGATGAACACTGCTTTTTTTCTCCTTGTCTTTCTTTTGCCTCCGTGTGTCTCTGCCTCTCCCGTTTGCTCTTGACCTCATTAGAGGTGCCCCAGCTCACTGACCTAAGCTTTGTTGACATAACTGACTCGAGCATCGGCCTGAGGTGGACCCCGTTAAATGCCTCCGCCATTATTGGGTACCGCATCACAGTAGTTGCAGCAGGAGAAAGTGTCCCTATTTTTGAAGATTTTGTGGACTCCTCAGTAGGATACTACACAGTGACAGGCTTGGAGCCGGGCATTGATTACGACATCAGTGTAATCACACTCATTAATGGCGGAGAGAGCGCCCCTACCACTCTGACACAGCAAACGGGTGAATTTTGAAAACTTCTGTGTTTTGTGACGTGGATGGTGTCACTGGCTGTCGGGGTGCTGGGGCTTTGTCCAAAGAGGAATTGAGCCCCTTGCTGCAGGGAAGCCAGGCAGACCCAGCTGGCTCCTTTCCCCAGATGGCAGCTGGGGATGGATATGGTGCTGCTCATTTTTGAATTGGAGGCATTTTAATACCATGAATGACTGCAGACTTGCCAGGCTCATTCACCTTCTGCTGTTCAGATTTCCAGGATCCAGTTGGAATCAAGAGCCTGAAACATGAGCTGTTTCAGTGTTTGCCAGACTTTAAAACTGTGATTCCTCAAAATAGAAGTGCTGAAGGGCGGAGCAGATCAGTAGATGCCCTCCAGCCTTGACAGCTGTTTGAGCTTCCAGCAGCCCTTTTCCATGGTGGCCCCACTCTTTCCACAATGCCCCAAAGGATGCAGATGGACACCACTCCCTGAGTACATGCCAGTGACAGCCATGCCACACCATCAAGGGTTTCTATAGTGCATGAGCTGAAGGAGAGCTGGAAACTGGTTCTTGCATGAAGTCCTGTTGGGTTTGGAAGGCCTGAGGCTGTAAATCCTTCAACATGAGTAGAAGTAGAGTCATAGGAAATTAGTGATATATCCTCTCCTCTCCTGTGTGTGCATGTATGGATTCTAGATGAGATTACTTTTCCATCTGTAGCTGCTGTATGGCAACTTTAAACCTCTCTTGGCACCACATCTGTAATACACAATCCAGCTGCTAGAAGCACATCGGTGAAACTTGCTACCTTGTTTTTAAATTAGCCCCGCGGGGGACATTTAACGTATCAGGAATTGCCAAGAGGTTAAAGCAGCCTGACAGCAGTGCAGACACATTTTTCTCTTAACTGTAGTAGAACCAAATGTAGTTCAGAAGTCTGTTTGCATGAGTCTGATGCTGTAGTCAGTTGTGCATGAGATACCTTCTGTGGTGGTTGATTCCCTGAGCAGACCCCTTGCTCAATATGAGCCTGAGAGCTGAGGTGGGTTTGTTCTTTGCTGTGTAGCTGTGCCTCCTCCCACTGACCTGCGCTTCACTAACGTGGGGCCTGACACCATGAGGGTGACTTGGACTGCCCCAACCTCCATCGTGCTGAGCGGATTCCTGGTGCGCTACTCCCCCGCCAAGAAGGAGGAAGATGTTGCAGAGGTCACAGTCTCACCCTCAGACAACATGGTCATCCTAACAAGTGAGTGGGTTACCTGCATAAATCAAACAAACATGAGAAGCCCCTCCTCATAAGATCATAAGATTACTAAGAGAAAAGACCTCCACTGTCATTGAGTCATCAACCCTGCACCGCCATGTTCATCTCCAAGTGCCAATCCACACACACCACCTGAGCACTTCCAGGGATGGTGACTCCACTCCTGGCCAACCTTTCAGTGAAGAAATTTTTTTCCTGGTATCCAACCTCAATCTCCCCTAGTGAAGCTTGAGGGCTTGTCTTTTCTTGTTACCTGGGAGAAATGACTGACCCCCACCTTGCTACAGGTTGTAGAGGGTGAGAAGGTCCACGTAGCACAAGATGAGGCAAAAAAAATTGTTTGAGTGGGGCTGGCCAAATTCTCAGCTGATCTAAAGTGATGTTGCAAGCAGCCTCATAGAAACTCACACCAAATGGGATTTGGCCTCTAGCTTTACCCAAGTTAAAGCCAAACCACAGGCAAGTTTTTCCTATCAATCCAAGGACAGTGATAAATCAGGCTCTGAGGCAATTGCATTGATTTGCAGCCTGGTTAGGTATTAACAGTAAATGCGTGTTGTTCGCCTGGTTTGCCAGTAATGTCAAGGACTTGCCATGCAGAGGTTCACAATATGCAAAAGGCCATTGCTCCTTTGACTTTGTATGTTCAGGCCAGAAAGCACATCCTGTTTTGGAACCTTACAGGACATGGCAGCAAAATGTGGGCATTTTCTGAAAGCTGACATTAATTTTTGGGGCAAAAGCTGTGTTATATTTATAGTTGTTGCCTTTTTTTTTTTTAATCTGAGAGTCTGGTTGATTGAGAGACAAGACTTGTTTTCCAAATAAGAAAACAAATCTAGAGCTTGTCTGAGTTAGAACAGCTGTGTTGGAAATCTTTGGCCCTATTTCACCTTATATCAGCTAAAGCTTTGGCCTGGTGCATAGATAAACTAGTAGATAACTAGAATGGACCCTGTAAAAAGGTAATTGCTTCTAGTCAATCTCCACAAACTGATGAAGCAATGATACAGGATGTCATGCTCGTTGAGGCTAAAGCAAGGAACCATGATGCCACAAAAATAACTGATTTAAACTTTTGATTGTCCTGGAGGCTCACATCTTCCATCAGGCAAAACCTGATTGTCTCCTAAGAAACACAGTTAAAATTGTGTAGGTTGATTAACTTCTTGATGTTAGCAAAGAAACTTTAGCCCACATTCCTGTTCTTCAACTCCACAGACCTGCTCCCTGGCACTGAGTATCTGGTGAGAGTCTACAGCGTTTCTGAGCAGCATGAGAGCGCACCTTTGTACGGCGTCCAGAAAACAGGTACTTGGATGCATCTGTTAACAATTCATTAGTGGGATTCAATTACATTTTTTCTTTCTCCTGTGATGATGCCAAGCAGTTTGGTTGAGCTCACCCTTGTGTCTCCTGAAACATGCAGGCCTGGATTCCCCCACTGGCCTGGACTTCTCGGATATAACGGCCAACTCCTTCACGGTGCACTGGATCGCTCCCCGTGCCACCATCACGGGCTACAGGATCCGCTACCAGCCCGAGCAGGGCGGGGGCCGGCCCAAGGAGGAGAGGGTGCCCCCCTCCAGGAACTCCATCACCCTCACCAACCTGCTGCCAGGCACCGAGTACGTGGTCAGCATCATCGCTGTCAACGGCAGGGAGGAGAGCCTGCCCTTGGTTGGCCAGCAGACGACAGGTGAGCCTGCAGGGAGTGCTGGGTTTGGGGTGTCCTCTAGCAAAGTCATTCCTCTTAAACCACGTCTCTCCTGCCAGCTTCACTCAAGAGGAAATGCCTGTGTACTGAGGTAGGGCTTGATTTAGGAAAAGGTGGGAGGACCCATGCTGCTTTCAGATGTTTCTAGGGCCAGCAGAACTGTTTTCATTAAATCCAGTTCAGTGCCATGTGATTTTTAACCAGATACATCTCTTTGAGGCAGAACACATTCCTCTTCAAAGGACAAGACAGATGAGTAGCAGAGGAGCACAGTATAAGTAGAGTATGTAGCTGATGTACAACTGTGTTTAAATTCCTTCTCTTTAAATTCCTTCTCAATTCTTTGTTTTTCTAGTGTCTGATGTTCCAAGGGACCTGGAAGTCACCCCTACCAGCCCAACCAGCCTCAAGATTTCCTGGGATGCTCCTGCAGTGACAGTCAGATACTACAGGATCACTTATGGTGAAACAGGTGAGGGCAGGCTGCTACAGCTGGTCACAGACCAGAAACTCTGTTCTGAGGCCATTAGAAAGCAAACAGCAAAGGCACCTTGGGCTGTAGCAGACACATAGGTGCCTTTTTTGAAAAAGAGTAAATCATATTTTGTCTACCTTAAAGAAAGAGTATCTAGAGTATTCCAGTAATTTTAGAAGTGGTTCTATGTACATGTTTCATTCTTTTCCTCAGAACAATTCTGACCCAATAACCACTGAAATCAATCACTGAAATCATCAAGTCTTCAGTTTGATGCATGTAGGACTGTCCTGGTTTTTGTAGAGATTTTAAATGTATGCTTTACAAGTCCATCACATTTTTTTCTTAACCTACTCTTGCTAGGTGGAAGCAGCCCAGTACAGGAGTTCACAGTGCCTGGCACAGTGTCCACTGCTACCATCACTGGCATCAAGCCTGGTGTTGAATACACCATCACTGTGTATGCTGTGACTGGCCGTGGAGACAGCCCTGCCAGCAGCAAGCCAGTCACTGTCACCTACAGGACAGGTGAGACCTGACTCAACCAAACAAGGCAAAAAGCCACAGCTTTGTGTTGGCTTTTCCCCATAAATGTGTATTGCTGATCCCTGCTTTCTTTTAGAAGCCATGGGCTGTAGGGCCATCACTTTCAGTGGAGCTGTGTATCTTGGTGGTACAGAAGGGGTCTGTGGACCTGGAGAAGGAAAACTCCCTATGGAGTCCAGATGGGGAAAAAAGCAGGGCTCAGCTGCTCACTGCAGAGAGGAAATCCTGTTGGGCTCTCATAATGTTGGGTTACTGCTGGCTTAACTCCAGTGCTTCACTGTCAGATTGTGATCCTGAGGAGACCTAACTTTTTTCTAATGCCAAGACTGTTGTCTCACTCCTGATTTGGATATAGCTGAATCCTACTCCTGTTGTAGCTGCAGTTAAAGGCATTAAGTAGCCTTTAAAGCAACAAAAATCCTCAGCCAACATTGATATGAAATAACTCACCCACACATCATAGTTAAGGTTTTTTTGCTCTGGGCTAGCATAACAGCAAAATAAATAGCAAACATGTGTTTTCTCTTCCAAGCAGTGCAGAATAAAATTCAGCCAGGACACGAAAGTGGCGGGAGGGTTTCCTGTACCAACATACTAAGAAAAATTATTTTTGTTGCCCAGAAATAGACACACCGTCCCAGATGCAAGTCACTGATGTCCAGGACAACAGTATCAGCATCAGATGGCTCCCTTCAACATCCCCAGTCACAGGTTATCGGGTGACTGCTAATCCCAAGAATGGACATGGGCCCTCAAAAACAAAAAATGTCCCTGCAGGTAAGAGTCATGTCATCCTTCCCTGGAGCTGTAAAGAGTGCAAGATGTGACCACTAAAATCCTACTGCTGGTTGTACTTTTTTTTTTTTTTTTTTTTTTTTTTTTTTTTTGCATCTTGCTGATTTTCAGTTCTGTCTCGTCCAGGACAGATGAGCTCAGGCAGATTTTTGTCCCAAAAGCTTCATATTTCTTTGACACCACTGTATGCAAAAGTTTGTTCTTGGCAGCCTCAGTGTGCATAAAAAGCACCTGCATTTCAAAGAAATGCCATTGGATTTTCTAGCATCCAGCAACTCTTGCTCTGAAATCCTTCTGGAAGCCACATAACAGTGACCCTTGGTCACAGCATGGGTTCAGTATCATACCCTAAGGTTTGTAGTGTAGTACCTGTGGAACCTGCCATGTCAGCTCTCAGGAAAACTGCATGTTGTGGGATCAGCAGAGCACTTGAGGATGCTTGTGATGCAGCTGAGCTGATGGTCAGTCTTATCCTAAAGAATTATGAAAGCTGGTCTCCCTGTACCTAGTTCTACCCACTGTGCTAACCTGCCCTTTCAGCTGTGGAGCCTTGGAGCAGGTACAAGTGGCAGTTATGCACTGCCAGAGAAGCATGGTGCAATTTAAAGGCAAATTTAATTTGTCAGTCCCACCTTGGTTTAATAACATTTATTCATGGTATGGCTTAGACAGGCCATTCATTCAAGGCTACTTTGAGGCCAGCTCTGTGCAGCTTTGTGCTGTTCTTTCTGACTGATGGTGTTCTTTCCTGCCAGATCAAACTCAAGTCACTATTGAAGGTCTGCAGCCCACAGTGGAGTACTTGGTCAGTGTCTATGCTCAGAATCAGAACGGGGAGAGCCAGCCCTTGGTTCAGACAGCTGTCACCAGTACGTATTTCACTTCATGGCACCAACACGTGTTTTCTATTGATCTCTGAACCTACCACCACATTCCCAGGGAAAGCAAAAGCCAGGGGCCTGGTCTCCAGGAGAGAGTGAGGTGGTCTGCCCTGTGAGAAGTACCATGCACCTGCAGATGCTGGCAAAAATGCAGTCCCTCTGCCTCAAACACTGCCAAAATGCAATTTCCCACCCCCTCAAAGTGCTGCGCTTCTTATTTTCTTTCACTAAAGCTACAAAAGCCTTTTGGGGTTTCCAGCAACCAGTTGGGTTTGCCATCAACCAATCAGTGGATAAAATGTGCCAAGATCTCCTTTGTGTGGAGCTAGGTGGCAAAGGTGATTGCTGTTAAGGGACTGGGCTGGGCTTGGGAGCACTTGCCCTGTGTGAGGGAGTAAGGGAAACCACATGAGTTATACTTGGGATGAAACTCTGCAAAAAAAATAAAATTCCAGGGCTGAGGTGCTGTGTAGAAAACAGCAGGTCTGCTCAGGTCACAGCGGGGGGACACAAGTGGAACCTTGTAACTCAGGGATATGTTTGAAGTAAAGTGCTTTTGAGGGATATCTCTGGGGTAGGGATTTGCGTGATTCTTACTTCCCTGCTCAAGCTTGTATTCAAAACCATGACTCAGCCCCAAACACTGCAAAAAGCAGGAGCTTCTCCAGAGCTTTGCAGAGATGAGTGAAGAGTCCACATTCAAACCAACAATTCCTGGACAAAAATCACCTTTGCCAACTAGAAAATGCAGAAAAATGAGGACTAATGCAACATCGCAAATGAAAAAGATGAAACTTTCTAGAAAAGCATGATTTTGATCCAATATAAAAATCACATGCTAGATCTTCCCATTTTGTGCAGCAGGTGGGTGTATTTCTGTGATAGCCACCCCAGATTTCTGAGGAACAAGGCTCACTTCCCCTGCTCTGAGCTCCCACCTTGCCAGGAAATCCTGTGAATTGGTTTAATTGGGAGGTGTGCATATCACCCTGTTGCATCTGTGGACATTCCCTGTGCACTCAATACAAAGCTGAAAAGTTTGTTTCTAACTGATTCTAGAATATAATATGCTGAGTAATTTTGCTTTCTTGATGAGTATGTTAATTGGATGTTAATTTATGAAAGAAAATAGTGGGATGGATTCTCCTTGGACTGGCACTTAGCACAGCAGCTCCCAGTAATGAACAGCAAGTGCAGCATGAACCCAAACTTACAGAGCCAGGTGGGTTCTCTGGCTGCTTTTGGCACCAGCAGCCATTTATATGGGAGAAATGGGTCTTAGCATTCCCATTTCTTTTTTTCTCTTGTCCCCTTTTAAGGTAGCTTAATGCTACTGGAGTTGTGTGAAGGGGTTTTGGTGCCAAGGGGACCCAAGAATAGGTGAGAATTGGTGTCCTGGCTGCTTTGAAGGTGGCAGTGCAGGTCCTTTTGGTTTCAGCAAAGCCAGGATTGCCTTCCTGCTGCCTGGCACCTGCAAACTCAGGCTTAGGGACGTAAGCATGTGTGCAAGGTGCAGCACAGAGGAGAATCCAGTGCCCCCCTTGGCACACCAGACTGAAAACCGCTTTGCATGTAATCGAAATGCTTTTTATTTTCCTCACCCACAACCTGCTTTTTATCACTTAACCTCTTACCGTTAATTTGCCTAACAGACATTGACCGCCCTAAAGGACTAACATTCACTGAGGTGGATGTTGATTCCATCAAAATTGCTTGGGAAAGCCCTCAGGGGCAAGTCACCAGGTACAGGGTGACCTACTCAAGCCCTGAGGATGGAATCCATGAGCTATTGCCGGCCCCAGGGGGCGAAGAAGACACTGCTGAGCTGCATGGCCTCAGGCCAGGTTCTGAGTACACTATCAATATCGTTGCCATTTACGATGACATGGAGAGCCTGCCCCTCACTGGGACCCAGTCCACAGGTACAGCTCCCACCACCCCCAGCAGGCCATGGCAGCAGCGGGTTCTGCCCCCAGGGGTAAAGTGTGCTTCCATGTGCAACTGGTGCTCCGAGTGGGGCAGCCCAGGGGATGGGATTGCTCCTGAGGGATGGCTTAGCTGGGGCCAGAGAGCTGCCTGGAGCAGAGTCAGCCTGCATACACGTCAGGGAAGGCAGGCAAGAGAGCAGGATTGCAGGATCTCCTCCTGAGAGAAAGGAAGGAGGGGTGTCCAGCGATGTCCTGTCCCTGGTCATGGAGCCTGAGCCATGGTGAGTGCTCTCACAATGCTCTTGTCTTGCCTTCAAGGTATGGGATGCCTCAAAGCACAGGTAGTGACCAACAAGAGAGATGAGGGCAGCTTTCATGGCTCAAGGACCTTGCTGTTAGAGCCAAAGATCAGCAGGAAGGGCTGGCAGATTGCTGAACCCTCAGGTCTCACAGAGCCTGCAGATCCCTCACTGGCACTACCCTAGGGACCACAGCCCACTGCATGCCCACACCCTGCACCTCATCACCTCCACAGGAGAGTCCCTTCTGTGCCAGGCTGATCCAGCTGCAATCCCATGCATTGAAAATTCCTTGATGAGAAAGGAAAATTACTGCAAGGAATTAGCTTCATGTTGCTTCCAGCAATATGGAATCCATCGCAAGCTTCCAGCATTACCAGATGTGACTTTATTACAAAGACAGGTAGCACCTGTGTAATAAAGGTCTCCCATTCATTTGTGGCTGAAAAGTTGGCACTTTATTCCAGGGGTGGAATGAATTCATAGGGTCCTAGTGTATGGATCTGCTGGGCTAAACAAGCAAAGTGATGTAATGATGGAACAGCTGGCTGACTACCTGCCAGAAATGCCAATATAATACTTTTTCAAACACACCCTCTGTGGCTTACCTTTTGAGGGCTGTTCAGAAGTGGATTTGAAATAATTCAAGACTTTCCATTGACTCTCATGGGCTTTAGATTGAGCTCTGAGCTAAGCCAGAAGGAAGAATTATCCTGTATTTCCACTTTGTAAAACTGGAAAGCATTGATCACAACATGCCATAGTGGGCACTATGCTAAGGTGATATCTTTGCTCTGTTTACAGCCCCAGGCTTACCAACAGTAAGGCAAGAGAATATTTCAATGGACACTCCTTTTTTTAGGCAGGAATTTGTTTGTAAGGGTAGTGGATGTGTTAGCTCCTGAACAGGCTCTTGTGTGATGAGCCTTATGGCCACCACAGCTCTGCTTTTCCATTGCCTTGCTCGCTGTGTAAGTGGCTGTAAAATGCTTCCCCTCTCCATTTGCAGTATTTTTATATCTTCTCTGCAATTCCTGAGCCTGCTTCCTACTTACTTTTGTAAATCATCCATGGTATTTTGGAAATGAACAGACTGGGGCAAGTGGAACAGGACTAAACCGTGAGCTGTGTGATGAAAAGCAGAGACTGGTAGAATAATTAAAACAGGCTGGCCTGCTAGAGATTTAAACACCTTCCCAAGCCTTTACCTTACAACACAGCAAATGTCATTGCTCACTTAACTTCAGGACTGAAGCATTGATACCTCCTTATTTCTGCTGAAAAGTGTTTCTGTAGATGTGAACAACACATCCCCTCCCACGGTGTTTTATGCCTGTGTTTGCGCAAGGCACTCCACTTTCTTGGCCTAAACCTGTCTCATGTTCAGGAGAGAATACTGTCTTACCAACTGTCTTTTTTTAAAGTAACCACGTGCCTGTCTGGATTTTTGCAGCAATTCCACCTCCAACAAACCTGAGGTTTACTCAGGTAACTCCCACCAGTCTCACCATCAACTGGAACGCGCCCAACGTTCGCCTCACTGGCTACAGAGTCAGAGTGAACCCCAAAGAAAAGACTGGTCCTATGAAAGAAATCAACCTTTCTCCAGACAGCACATCTGCAGTTGTGTCTGGCTTGATGGTAACTTTTTTCTTTGTGTTGTGGGAAGGAGATTTTTTGAAGAAATTTCAGGTTCCTGTGTCAGGAGCTTCAGTTGGAGTAGATCATTTCAGCTCCTGAGGGTCTGGCTCTGAAGCTCATGGCAAGTCAGCCTGCAGCTACTCAGCACTGTAATTTTTTTAAAAGGCAAGTAATTGCCCTGCTGAAGCTGCATTTTACCCCCTTCTTCATCTAGCACAGAGAGACTGGATGCCTAATCAAATGCAAATTACCAGGTTCACAATCAAAAGTAACCCAGCAGAATGCTTTTACTCATCTTTCACAAAAGAGGTCAGATAAAGTGATCTGACACAGAGATTTCAAGCTGTGATATGGGAGCTCTGGCAGTCTATTGCCTATTTTTAAGACATCTGCAAAATATACTTTAAAAATACAAGTCTTTTGTGACTTAGGCTTAAATTTGCTATATAGCTATCTTCTCCACTGGAAGCATTTCAGGAGCTCCTGATCTGGAGAAGGCTGAAAATAACTGCTTTTATGGTTGCTGCCATCTTAAAAAGCTACTGATCTGTTTTTGAGGAGTTTTAGAATCATTTTCAAAAATGAGCCTTAAAAAACATTCTAATCTAAGTGGACCCATGGTCTGATGCAGCAAAGGACAAAACCCCCCATGCTGTTACATTCACAGTTATTTTTTATTCACATTATTTTATTCTTTATCATAGCAAATGGCATCCATTAACCCTGGGAAAAATAGGAGGGAAATTAGAGTTTCTCTGAAGAATCAGCTTTAAAGCACAGATTCTAAAATGAGGGGTGATAAATAAGCTTCTTCCAGGATTTCTTCTGCTCCTGAGTGTGCACAGTGTGCCAGGGTCTGTGCCTCCTCTTTTATTCCAGCTGGAAATAATTAGAATTATCCCATCAGTCCTTCCCCAATTTATTTTAAGGTTTCATGTTTCAGTAAGTAGTGACTGAGAAATGTGACTCCACCAAACACTGACTGAGGGCAGGAATATTTCCCCCCGTGCTGGGTCCTTCTCTTAACGTGGCACAACTCTGTCTTTTCTAGGTAGCAACCAAGTATGAAGTGAGTGTGTATGCCCTGAAGGACTCCCTGACCAGCAGACCAGCCCAGGGGGTGGTCACAACCCTTGAAAGTAAGTGGTGGCCCTCCCCAAATGACCACTTAGTGCTGTGTGGGTGCAGAGGAGCTACGCCCAAAGTTGAGGCTCTGTCCAAAGCTCCATCCCAGGCTGCACCAACCCTTGGCTGGTAAGATTGCCAGTCCCCCCTGTACTGACAGGACCCTTCCCTTGTGTGCAGATGTGAGTCCCCCTCGCAGGCCCCGGGTGACAGATGTCACCGAGACCACCATCACCATCACCTGGAGGACCAAGACTGAGACCATCACTGGCTTCCTGGTGGAAGCTGTCCCTGCTGGTGGCCAGAACCCCATTCAGAGGACCATCAGCCCTGAGCTCAGGAGTTACACCATCACTGGTAAGCGAGGGCTTCTGCAGCTCCAGGGTCGTATCAGAAAGTACACTGGGTTCTTGTTTTGGAATTGAATATCCTTGGTGAGAAATACTACAGGAGCAAAAGGTGGGAAAAAATATCTGAGGCATCAAGACTAGGCTCCAAGAAGAAGTTACTGAAGGACCTTCTGATGGCCCTCTTAGGTGGGTTCCTCTCCTTAGCTAACATTTGTGTTTCAACTTCATTTTAGGCTTGCAGCCTGGCACTGACTACAAGATCTACCTGTACACTCTGAACGAGAACGCACGCAGCTCCCCGGTGGTTCTGGATGCCTCCACTGGTAATGACCTTGCCTGACCTTTTTGCTCATGTTAACACACAGCAATTACATATGACCAGTTAGGAGTTGTCTGTATCTGATCACATTTAATGTTCCCTGGCAATAGGTTGGAGAAGGGTGTCAGGCAGCTCAGATGAAGAATGTGCTGGTCTTTTCTGTATTTGATGTTTTAAACCCTTTTGTTTCCACCCAGCTATCGATGCTCCTTCTAACCTGCGCTTCCTCACGACCACGAGCAACTCCCTGCTGGCCACGTGGCAGCCTCCCCGGGCCAAGATCACGGGCTACATCATCAGATATGAGAAACCTGGCTCTCCTGTCAAGGAGGTGCTGCCTCGGCCCCGGCCCGGCACCACCGAGGCGACCATTACTGGTAACTCTGTTCTGCCTGGGAGCTCTTCACCTGAACACTTGAATTTGGAGAGAGAGGGAGGGGGGAGGCCTAATTATAAAATGAGATTATAACTGATGATTAGCTAATAGCTAGAAAATTGTGTTCCTTTATTGTGGTTTCCAGTACTAGAGAGTGGTCCTGTAATCACGCCTGTCCTACAAACACGTTGCACTTCACAGATCAGAACAACCACACATTTGAACAGTCTGGTGCTTGTTTCCACTGTCACCACAATTGTCCTTTCAAGGAATGAAGGCCCCTGATTCTGGCACCCA
This sequence comes from Calcarius lapponicus, assembly GCA_039654755.1. Taxonomy (NCBI): domain Eukaryota; kingdom Metazoa; phylum Chordata; class Aves; order Passeriformes; family Fringillidae; genus Calcarius; species Calcarius lapponicus. The sequence goes on from CM077470.1 coordinate 28,524,808, forward strand.
CCAGTCACATGTGCTAAAGATCCTTTATGTTTGGGTCCATGATCCCAGCTGACATGGTCAGACTGCAAACTGGCCATGAGGAGCAGGAGGCTGAACTCTGCGCTGTGCTGAAAACCTCGGGTGTGAAATTCACATACCCAGTACTGTAGCCATACCCACCTCTCATCCTGCCTTAGTTCTCACACATAATCATGAAAGAAAAGCAATCATCAGTCTAAAATTGTCCTTCCTCCCTCCCTAGGTTTGGAACCTGGCACTGAATACATCATCTACATCATTGCTGTGAAGAACAATCAGAAGAGTGAACCACTGGTTGGCAGAAAAAGGACAGGTAAAACAATGCTCTGGATTGTTGTGTGCCAACAGGAGAGAGCTTTCACAGTGTGAAAGACATTGAAGGACACTTCTGGAGGACTGAAATAATAATGTTTTTTTAAATATCCCATTCACACATACCTTTGAGTCAAATAGGCTTTGTAAGGAAGTTTTTCTTTCTAAGGATGCAGGAGGTACACTTTAAAATTTATATTAATAACATTTACCTATGTTTGAACACTAGCAACAGAACAGTGTGCTTGATGCTGGATTCCTGCTTGGGTACCTAATGGATAATTAAATCAGGGTTAATATGACTATCTAATACTTGATGGTGTCAAATGCAGAATCCACTCAATTCATTGCTTGTTGCATTCCTCTCACTTTGCAACTTTCACAGTACAAGACTGACCTATAGCAAGCAAAATACCAGCTGGACATCCAAATATGATCAAGGAGCCAGTTTCTTCCTGCTCACCAGCGATTCCTCTTAAAATGATAACCTGCAACTATCTCTTGTAATCATTCCTTCTCAGTTTGAGCAGTGGTGGTGGTTCAAAAGTGTCGCTTAGCTGTGTGAAAATTTCGCACCAACACTCTTCTTATTCCTATGTGTGAAGGATGCAGAGAGGGAAATTATCTTTACAATCAGTGCAAGGTCATAAAAAGTGTAATGGCTAATATTTGATGCTTGGAGTGGTGTAATGCAGCTTTTTTGTTGCTTTGCTTGACGGCCTCCAACCTTTCTTTGCCAGATGAGCTCCCCACGCTGATCAGCAGACCACACCCCAACCAGCCCGACATCCTGGACGTGCCTTCCATTGACGAGGGGCCCCCTTACCTCACCAACAACAGGTACGACAATGGCAACGGGATCCAACTTCCAGGCTCCTCTGGGCACCCTCAGACGGTGGGACACCAGGGCCAGCAAGTGTTCTTCGAGGAGCACGGCTACCGCCGGCCCGGGCCCACCACAGCCGCTCCCCTCAGGCCGGGCTCCAGGCTGCCCAGCGTGGACGAGGCCATCGAGGTGCCCGGCTACCAGGTGCCCATCGTGGTGGAGCCCTCGTACCCGCACGGGCCCCGGCGCAACGACAGCCAGGAGGCCCTGTCCCACACCACCATCTCCTGGAGGCCCCTGCTGGAGAGCTCTGAGTACATCATCTCCTGCCAGCCCGTCAGCCAGGATGAGGACACGCTGCAGGTAATGGGCTGTCTCAGCATGGGGGTGGTGTAGCCTCACCTGGGGCTCTCGGGGCCACAGTGTCTTTGCTGTGCTAAGGGGTGTCAGAAGCCAGGAAATTCCTCTGACTGCCCTGGAGGACTCGAGACCCTGCCAGGGACCTCAGAGACCTTGTGCCTTTGGCACCCCTGTGCCTTTGATCTTGACCCATGGAAAAAAATGACCGGCCTTATGTGAGGATTTATAAGGGATGAAAGTTTAAGTAGAATGATAGTTAATTTATCACAGGGTGAAAAATAGATTTTTGGGGGTTTTTAGAATAGGTGTTCAGGAGGCAAGATGGAGGAATCTGGGCGTGTCCAGTCTTTCTCCTTCTTCTTCTTGGCCTCCATCTTCTGCTGTGATGGTGGCACTTTTGGATTGGTTTAGAGTAGAAGCTCACTGTCTAACATGAATGATAGGTATTGGGAAGTTATGGTGAATAGTGTACACATAGTTTTTAGTGTAAAAAGATAACACCAGTGTGCCTCAACCTGACCTGCCAGACAGACCTGGAGAAAAGAATTTTATAGATAAGAAACAAACAACCTTGAGAACGAGAACAGAAGAATTCTGACTCCTTCTTCGACTGCCAGGCTGGGAAAAGAGACTTTTACATATCTCAGAGTCACTCTGACCAGCAGAGATTCTGAGAAAGGGAGTGGCAGGAATTAGCCTAAAGAGTCTGTCTAACAAGTAGCTGAGACCAGGATGGATGAAAGCCTCCTCATCTCCTTTATGGAAAAGGCTGCAGGATAAAACTGCAAAACCAGAAAACTTGGAAATGCTGTCAGCAGTGATGTTTCACCAGGGAAGGGGGCACCAAGCTGAGTGGGAGTTCCAGAGATTGAGGTGCTGCTTCTCCAAGCTACAGCACTCTTCCTATGAAGTCTCCTTGAAGTGGCAAAATTAACCCCTCATGATCCATAGTCCAGAGTAGCCAAGCCTAACCTGGTATTCTCTGAAGCTTTCAGAGTATCTAAGGGAAGTGGTCTGGCTCTGTCATGGTACAGAGCATAGGGGTCATCCTAAACCTTTCCTATGAGGGGGGGGGTAACACCTAAAGGGTGTGACCACCTTTCTGGTGACCTGGCATTGTCTCTTGTTGCAGTTCAGGGTTCCTGGCACTTCCTCTAGTGCCACGCTCAAGGGCCTCACAAGAGGGGCCACCTACAACATCATAGTGGAAGCCCTGAAGGACCACCGGAGACAGAAGGTGCTGGAGGAGGTGGTCACAGTTGGCAATACTGGTAAGGAACAGCCTGAGGGAGCCTGGCTGGACCTGTGCAGCCCCTGCCTCATTCCCCTTACTCAAGATCACCTACCTGGTGCCCAAGCTTGACAAAAGTTCAGAAAGGAAACTTCTGACAAGGACAGTTCGTAGCAGGAGACTGAGACAAGTGATTTGTGAGGTGCTCTGGTTTTGGATAAGTGACACACACTGATGGTGGGATGAGAGCTGTCCTGAGCTGCTGTGTAAGCACAGAGTGTGCTTTGAGGCTGCAGACACATCCCCAGGGCAGATCTGGTATTTACTGTGCTTAAAGGGAGTCTTGTGTCTGTCCCAGACTGGACCATCAGCTCCTGACCCTGATCATCACCCCCTAAACTGCTGGTTGTAAAGCTCCCACCAGCCAAGGCACGTTCCTAAAGTGATCAGTCACTCTGCCCCACTACAGGGTCTGCTCTCCTTCTCCCATCCCCTGTCATGACACAGAACCTGCAGCACCCCAAAAAGGTGCACCTGCAGCTACCAACCCCCTGCTGTTCCTCAGCATCTTACAGCACATTTTCTCCTAAAAACAGGCGAGAGTCAGGTTGTTGCTCACCAGCAGCAAATGCAGAAACTCACACTTGCTTCAAACTTGGCAAATCAAAATGAAAATAGCCTTCATGTCAGTTTTTTTTTATCATTCAGCTGCTCTGACACATGCAAATGGAAAATGAATCACAGGGAGCTGGGCTGCTGACAACCATCAAGTATATGCCCATGGGGTAACTCCATTACTGCCAGGATATTGCAAGAAGAAAAACGTGTGTGTTCACTGAAAATCAGTCTGTCTGTCAGCAGCTGCCATTGCTGTGTGTGATGCCTGTGTCTCCTCTTTCTGTTGCAGTGTCTGAAGGATTAAACCAGCCAGCTGAGGACACCTGCTTTGATACTTACACTGGCTCCTTCTATTCCATTGGCGAGGAATGGGAGCGCTTATCTGAAACTGGCTTTAAGCTCTGGTGCCAGTGTTTGGGCTTTGGCAGTGGCCATTTCAGATGTGACTCTTCTAGTGAGTAGCTTGCTGTTAACCATCCCCATCCCCACTCTCTCCCAGCAGCAGTGCCATGTTTGACAGACTCAGCCTGGTCCAAACATGATGCAAATGAAGGCAGGATCTTAAACCAAAGCGATGTTTTGCATCGTGAGAAGTGATGGAAAACTTTGGTTACCTCTGAGCTTTGCAGCTAATCTAGAATTGCCATCAGCAACAATCAGTACTGTTGTATTGATAAGAGACTTTTTTACCTTGCCAGACATGTGTAGATAATATGGGAAAGTGTGGATTTCAGTGGGTATTACAGCCAGTGCTGGTATTACAATAAATCTGGTTTGCGTTGCAGGCAGCCTTTGCAAAGCAGCTTGCAAAACCAGTTTTCTCATTTTTCTAACACTTCTGCCCAGGGCATTAAGTTTTATTCTTTGCAGAACTGTGTGGTTTACATGGAAAAAAAAATCCAACTTGACACAAGGGGATGGAACAAAAGTCGGTGATTGAGCAGTTTAACACAACACATACTCAGCTAATTGAAATTAGGCTTTTAAATTGTGGAATAAGCTCAGCAGAGAGAGTATTTCTGCAATTTGCATAGATTCAGTGGACTCTATGTAAAGACACTTAATTTCACAGGAAAAGATGCTTATTTTACAGGATTAATATTTATTTTTCATTATTTGATACACATGGTTTACCCATGGTGTCTTGCGAGATTGTGGGAAATTTTATGCTGGGTATTTGCACAAAAAAGAGCATTTAAATATTTTTCTCTCCTTTCCTGCCCCACACCTATTAAATTCCTTTTCATTTCTTTTCATCTTCTGTGAACCAAACCTCCTCTCCCCACTCTTTGTCACATCCTACTTTTTTCCCAAGAGCCTCTACACATTTTCCAGAGCTGAAAAAGCCTTCAGCAGTTAAAAACTGCAGGAGCTGAACCCATTTCCTCCTTGGGACTTAGATGAGCTGAGAAGATTCTTTCTCCTGCCTTTCCTGAGACAATGCCAAGCTCTTTTCCTCCTGCTGCCTGTGGGATAACTCCTGATTCTTGTTCCCCTGCCTTCTCCAGAGTGGTGCCATGACAATGGAGTTAACTACAAGATTGGGGAGAAGTGGGACAGGCAAGGGGAGAATGGCCAGATGATGAGCTGCACCTGCCTTGGGAATGGGAAAGGAGAATTCAAGTGTGAACCTCGTAAGTGTCTTAGTGCTGTCAGTCTGAGCTCTCCTTCAGCAAGTCTCAACATCCCAGCTCTGTCCTGCCAGGGGGACAAGCAGATTATCAGTGTGTCTGGTTCAGGCTGAGCTGGTGACAGCTTCAGTCTGTTCTCACAGGAGATGAAGGCATAAATCTCACATTGCTGAGCTTGAAAAGAAGAAAACCTTTTGTTAGCTCAGGTCACAGCACGCTGAGCACCTGTGTGCCTCTGGCCCTGGAGCTGCACACCAGGGACATGTCACTGTCTCAGAGGGGTGGATTGCCCCAGCTGGACTTTCCTGCAGGGCCTGCTGCCTCAAGCTCCTCAGGCCTTCACACTGTCATTCAAACTGCATTGCTGATGTCAGGAGAATACCCCCCTGCTGCAGGTTCAAGTGTCTGGAGAGCTGTGAACATGGCTGATGTTCCCCTGCCAGTCAGGGAGCCTCTGCTCAGACAAGGGGAGCCCACTTCCCCAGGGGCTCCCTGCTGATCACCAGGCTGCTTTGGGAATGCTTAAAGCCAAGCCCAGGCCCTGCAGCTGAGCTCTGCCTGTGTCTCCACAGATGAGACCACGTGCTATGACGATGGGAAGATGTACCACGTTGGGGAGCAGTGGCAGAAGGAATACTTTGGGGCCATCTGCTCCTGCACTTGCTATGGAGGACAGCAGGTAAGCAGCAGGGAGGTGTGATGCTGGACACAGGGGAGGCTGTGCTGGGCTGCACATATCAGACTACTGGGTTTCAGGTCAGGGAAGGAGCCAAAATGGGCTCAGTTAAGGAGAAAGGTAATTAGGAGAGCTGCAGTATTTGCCTGTCTGGTGTAACACAGGAGCTGCCTCACTGGTACTGGTGGCTCTAGCCTCGTGTGTGAATTTTCATGAATTAATGGCTTTAAGCTGAAGGAGAGTAGATTTAGATTGGATATCAGGAAGAAATTCTTCCCTGTGGGGTTGGTAAGCCCTGGCACAGGTTTCCCAGAGAAGCTGTGGCTGCCCCTGCATCTCTGGAAGTGTCCAAGGCCAGGTTGGATGGAGCTTGGAGCAGCCTGGGCTAGTGGAAGTAATAGGAGGTAAATTTAGGCATTCTGGCTCATTCCCTCATTGTGTGATGAGAATGAGGGTGGGGATTAGGGTGGCTTGGAATGCTCACAGCAGGGGAGTGGAATGGGATGAGCTTTAGGGACTGGATTCTGTGAACCCTGGCAGCTCCTCTGACGGTCCCGTGGTGTCCCCGCAGGGCTGGCGCTGTGACAACTGCCGCAGGCCCAGCGTGGAGGTGGCCCCCGAGGGCTCTGCTGGCCACACCTACACCCAGTTCACACAGAGGTACCACCAGGCCACCAACACTGTGAGTACAGCTTTCCTTCTCTGCCCCACGCTGCTGTGAGGCTGGCACAGGTGGCGGGGTGGCCGTGGGTTGGTGCTCCCTTGGTAGTGCATGGCAGCCCCCAGGACACACAGACCTGCTTGAGCAGCTCACCCCCACACACATGGGCAGTGCCACAGTCCCGCAGGGCCTCGATGCATGCTCTGAGGCAGTAGTGCATGGAGTGGTTTCCAGCTGTGTGCTTTTTGCTGGGAGACGGCCCCAGCAGCTCCCAGCACAAAGCACAGCCAGGACAGAGCTCTAACTGATTTCCTTCCCTCCCGACAGAACGTCAACTGCCCCATTGAGTGTTTCATGCCCCTAGATGTACAGGCAGACACACAACATCCACGGGGAAAGTAACAACCAGCGGGACTGCTTGCGGCCATGGCAACAGACAAACCAAAGTGTAAACCCCAATGTGCCACGAGTACCATCCAAACTGGAGTGATGCTAGCAAAAGTGCATCTAGTGACAATGGCCCCCTGCTCTGGAGCCATTTGCCCAGCTTAAGCTCAACTCACAGCTTCTCCAAGCGCCACTCTTGGAGTGTTTCAGACTTTTCTCATGATTGATAGCGATTGTCTTGGTTTTGCTCAAAGGGTTGAATTCCAGTCAATATTTTCAAATTTAAAGAAGGCAAGAAAAAAAAAAAAAAGGGAGGGGAGGAGGGGGAGAAGGTTGTAAATCACAAATTTGGTGGGGGATCAAAATACTGATGGGGAGGGAGGGTGTAGAAATTCAAGGTTCCCGTGCTATGCAAGAACATTTGAGTACAGCAATACTGAGGTTTAAGGATAGGAAAGTCCACCAAACACTTCTGCTTTCACATAAGCGTGCAGCCAGCAATAAGATAGGAACAGCAAATCCAATCACTGTGATATTTAAAATATGCACAGTCCTAATTCTTTCTTGATGATCCTAGTATTTTTCTAGCTGTATCTTTATATCTCATACTGTTATTTATCAGTTTTGTTCCCCTGACCTTCCAAGTGTTTTTATATGGGAATAAAATGTATGGAAGACACTTAGTATGCAGTTGACAAAAGAGGAATTTGGTGTAATTATGATCAGTGATTATTTTTATACTGTAAGTGCCAAAGCTTTACTACTGTGGAAGAGGAAAAAAAAAAAACAAACAACTCTTTTAATAAAAAGATTTACAAACCAGACATATAGTTTAAGTGATTCTCTTTGCTGCCGTGGAATTTAGGATGAAGATGATTATTCTCAGCTGGATTATTCTGAGGTGGATAATTCTGAGCGGGATGATTCAGAGCTGGAGTAACACGAGATGGAGCAAACATCCCCAAGAAGAGTGAAGTTAACCTGGAGAGAATATTGCTAGAGCAGTTTGTTAAAGAAAGGCTTCCAGCTGCACCCCTGCCCCCATAGAGCGCAGACAGTGGTAGGTATGGCACGGGCAGGAGGCACAGGCTTGCTTTGGGGCAACAGGGGAAGGGAGGGGAAGGCAAACAGCCCCTGCTTTGCACATGAACTGAGCTAGAGCTGATTCCATAGCTAGTGTTCAATAAGCTTTCAGTGGCTGAGGTGCCAGAATTAGTGAGACGGTCCAAACCTGTGGATTTCAATGTGTCCAAAGCTTCAAAACCCAGCAGGAGACAGACACCAGCTGGGTGTAAGCCTGGCTGTTACAGGCACAGGCCTCCTGTGCTTCTACCTCATGGTGGGGAGGGAGGTAACAAAATGCTCCTCACAACCCTTGGATGGGAATGAACCAAGCCAGCAGTGAGTCCCTTTGCTTGCTCTGCCAGGACCTGTCCAGCCTTTGCAAATGCCAGGCCAGGTCCTGTCAGGACTGCTGAGCCCCCTCCCCTGGGCTGCACACGCACTGTACTGCTCCAGTCACCGGCTTTCTCTGCACCCAATAAAGCATCACATGAAAACTCCATTTGGCTTCTTGGCATGTGGCAGCTGCCAGCAGGGATTGATACCAACAGAGCCCCCCCAACCTCTGCAAAGAGCAGGATGATTGCAGCAGCAGTCAGTTCTACCCCACCAGTGCTCCAAAGCCAAACATGTCCCTAAAAACACCTGAGAACTGAAACTGGCCTAGACAGACACAGAGGAGTCATTTCCCATTAAACCAGATTGGTTTTCCCAAGTGAGGGCTACATATTTTTGACCAGAGAACAACTCTGCAATGATCCTTTCACTTTGTCACTAAACAATTCACTTCATCGACGCTGAAAAAGAGTCAGAGCCCACCTCCTCTCCTCTGCCACATCTCTTGTAGCAGCAGCAAACACCTCCCCTGCCCAGAGGGAGCATTTCAAGATAAAATCATTTAAGCAGCACTTTCCCCCAATCTCCCTGTAGAGGTTTGTCTGTGCCTTAAAGCTCACAGCTATGCCAGGCCCTGCAGAATTTAAGCCCTTGGCAGTTCATTTCCAGAGCAGGAGGCACATCTCCACAGGGCTTGTCTGCTCAGCTTTGGGTAGAGCCCTGGAACAACCAGAGTCAGGACTCTGTACTCCAAGGAAAAGTCCCTTGGTGGCTGAAGAAGAAAATAAAACCCCTCTGTTACTGGCTACCAAGGCCCAGAATGATTCCTCCCTGCTCGTTCACATCCACATTTTGGGAGCTGTTGTCCTGCCAGGGGCAAGGTGCCACAGGTGACAGTGCAAATCCCAGGTGCCAGCTGCTCCTCAGGACACAGCAGCTGAAGGAAATTCCCTACATTCCCTTCCTCCTGGGAAATGACACCAAGCAGAGCTCACAGTGTGCTGTTAATCCCTGCAAACATCCAAGGCAGAAGCAGATCAGGAGGCTTCAGGAGGGACACCTTGAGACCACCACAGCCCTTTCCTACAACCACTCCCACACCTTCAGGGGAAGCTTCCTTCAGGGGGAAGGTGCCAGGCTGATTGGAATTGTCACTGCAGCCCAGGGGACAAGCCACTCACAGAGACATTCCTGTGAAGTCACCTCACACTGGAACCAAACCAGAGATTTTTATCAACCTTTATCCACTCAAGTGAGGCAGGATCATCAAGAGCTCAGTTTGGGACATTAAACAATCCAACTTCCCCCCTCTGACAACTCCTGCCTGTCCTTTAACCTTAGCACAGGCACAGCAGGAGGCAAAACCATCCCTCTGCAGGTGCTGAGATGTTGTGTACAAGCCATGCAGCACAAGCAAGGCAGCAGGCAGGGCCTACAGAGCTGTCAGCTGGGGCAGACATTTCCTATCTCCTGCAGATCTCACCTGGAAGATCAGTACCTATTAACTGCCCTCAGTAAAACAAACAGTGCCCCAAGGACAGCAAACAAGGATCAGGGGAATACACAGAGCAGGAGCTGCCAGGTTCTCACTGCCAGCCTCTGTGTTAGCCAATGCTGCAGAAGATGCAGGTGAAGAATGCACAGAGGGATTCCCTGGAGAACCTCACAGCAGGGTCTGTGCCAGCTGCAGCCACAACAGCAGGACACAGAAGACGTGTAAGGAACATTGTGGACTCTCTGTGGAAGAGTCCCAAATCCCAACTTTTAAAGTAAAACTCCAAGCAATGACAATTTACTGGAAGCAAAGGCACAGAAGACAATCAGAGGCCAGGGTTGGGGTTAGCACAGCAAAGGGGCCAGCCAGGAAGAAATGGACAATTTTTATTTTGGATTGCTGTCTTAATCCCTGACAAAAAAAGTAGAATGCTCTCTACCTTGTCCTGTCTCATCCAGCCACTTGGAAATGTAGAGATTGTAGAGATCAGAAATGACAAAATGATCCATTGTAGGGGTCAGAAAAGAGAGGACTCTGCTCCCCTTCAGGCTGGAGCAAGGGCAGATGGAGTAACAGTGTTAAAACCAGTGTGTGGATTATGGTACCTTAAATAACTCACCTAGGAAGTGTTTCTGCTTTGTTCGATTTGAACCAGTCTGGATCAGACAATCAGGTAAAACAAAAGCCATGGATGGCCACAGTCACAGCAAGTCAGCAGCACCCCCAGGTTTCCCCTCTCCCAGGTCCATCTCCCACCTGGGCAACCCTGCTTGAGCCAAGGGCACACATGCACACTCCCTGCTCTGCACCAGCTGAGAGCTGAGCCCACAGAAGTGTTCATTGAAAAACTCTGGGCTGCTCCTGGGCAAAACTGAACAGATTTTATAAAATGGAACCAAAAAGAGAAAATCCCTTTGGAACAGGCACAGTGATTGCCAGCAGAAATGTGTCTGGGCTCATCCTGCACTTCTCTCACTGTGCTCCAGATTTTCACTCTGCTTTTTCCCAAACTTATGTTCAAATGTGCTTAATGCAAACTGCAGACAGCAGAGAAGGGAAGTGGCTCCAGACACTTTCCCCCTTCCAGCCTGTGAACTCTGCTCTGCTCCCAGTAAGGGGACAGGCCTGTCAATGGGTCTGCTTTGGAGAAAGCACCATAGCACTGCCAAAGCACGGAGTGCAGGGCAGGATTCAGAGCACCAAACCCCCAAGTGCCTTGTGCAAAGGAGCTGCTCCCCTCTCCTCCCAGGGAAGAAGATAATGGATTAGAAGTACCTGCTGACCCAAGAAAAACCCCATCAACCCAACTTAGTTTAGGACAATGCAGATCTTTAGCAGTTCCACAAGAAGCTGAGCAGAAGCCAGGCTTTCCACACCATTCCACAGGCCAGCTATTGAATTTGTAGAGTCTAGACCATAAAACCTACCTCAAAAATAACCCTTTTTCCTGAGGACACAGAACTTGGGTAACAGGGAGCACACAGACAGCAGGTAGCTAACAACTGTACGTTTATTTGCAAAAGACACTGATTTTCTACACTGGAAGCCAACTTGTACCTCTTCCTTCTCCCTGAACATGGGGAAAGGCTCCTTCCCAGGCTGCAGGAGCCTCCCAGTTACAGCAGTGCCACGTGGCTGCTGGTGAGGCCGTGCCCAGAGGGCTCAGTGGTGGAACAGACGGAGGTTGGTGTGGATGAGGGTGATCCCCAGCTCGTTGCAGGCCTCGATCACCACGTCGTCGGCAGCCGAGCCCGACGGGGCGGCGATGAACTGCACTCCACTCTGCACACACAAGGGATGGAAACACAAAATCGCCCTCAGAAGGAGCTGGCAGTCCCAGTTTTTCATCCACATCCCACTGAAAAAAGTCTTCCAGTTCCAAAGATGCTCCTTTAAGGGAGCAGGAAGTTCTCTCTGCTGCTCAGAGAGAACCTAAAATGGTTCCTCTGGAAGCGACAGGTCTTGGCTTGATATTCCTAAATGGTTTAATAAACTTTAATCCTCTATTCATCCCAAATCAACAAACTGAGCAATGACTGGATAATTACTGTCCATGTGAGAGCTGGAACCACCAGGAACATCCTTCCCAAGATCTGCTCTCCTAGTGCAGGGATTTTGCTCAGCAGTGCACACAGAATTAAAAGGACAAGCTTGGGCTGCACAGCCGTTTCCCCGGAGCCACCCTCAGCCTTACCCGCTTGGCTCTGTCGACGTTATCCCTAAAAGGGAAGAAGGCATCGGAGCTGAGGGACACAGCAGACAGCTTGGCAATCCACTGCTTCTTCTCTGCTTCTGTCAGCTGCTTGGGCACCTCTTCAAACAGGGCCTGCCACTTCACCAGGTCCTCATCCTGCAGGCACGAGAAGGCAGCTCAGCCCCCGAGCACACAGCTCCCCCAGTTCCCTGCCAGGGGGATGAGTGATGGCCTCCCTCTGATCCCAGGATTTCTGCTCCATGACTCTGCTGCTGGGAACTTCATACCAGAGGGTTTAAACACATCACCACCATCAGTTATTTCTGCATTCTTTTAACTCCTTCCCTCTCCTCACCACAGGACCTGAGGGATTCCTTCTCTCCCTCCTGAATTTCCTCTGCCTGCAGTGTGCTGCTCCATGAATGCCAGCAGGCATCTGGTAGATGACTTAACAGCAGCTCAGTTTATGATTCACCTTCTGAAACAGCAACTGATCCAGTTCTTACCCCTTTAAACAAGCAACTGCTCACAAGGTGATTCACAAGGTCCCTAATCCAGCTCTTGGCTTTTGATACTTAAAAAGGACATACTATGTTGTTGTCTGACTATGGCCTGTAACGGGAAGGTCAGAATCTGGATTCTGAGAATCCAAAGTGCCACACAAACCAACAGCTCTGGGTGAGGAGGAGCCACTGACAGGGCAGGGAGAACTGGAACTGCAGCTGGAGCTTTAACCCATCCTCACTGCTGGGAAGAAGCAGGAGGTGAAGCCAAGATGCTCAGTGAGGCACAGGACAGGCACCAGGGCTGTGGGTGCAGCATGGGAGAGGCAAATGAGGACACTTTGCCATGGGGCCAGTGAATGACCGTGGGGGATGGATCACTGTCCTGTGCCTGGGATGCAGTGAGTGACCTTGGGGGATGGATCACTGTCCTGTGCCCGGGATGCAGTGAGTGACCTTGGGGGATGGATCACCGTCCTGGGCCCGGGATGCAGTGAATGACCTTGGGGGATGGATCACTGTCCTGTGCCCAGGATGCAGTGAGTGATCTTGGGGATGGATCACTGTCCTGTGCCTGGGATGCAGTGAGTGACCTTGGGGGATGGATAACCACCCTGGGCCCGGGATGCAGTGAGTGACCTTGGGGGATGGATCACCGTCCTGTGCCTGGGATGCAGTGAGTGACCTTGGGGGATGGATCACCATCCTGTGCCTGGGATGCAGTGAGTGACCTTGGGAGATGGATCACCGTCCTGTGCCTGGGATGCAGTGAGTGACCTTGGGGGATGGATCACTGTCCTGTGCCTGGGATGCAGTGAGTGACCTTGGGGGATGGATCACCACCCTGTGCCCGGGATGCCGCAGCCCTGGAGTCACCCATTACACCACACAGCAGGTACAACTGGCACAAGGAGCTGGCGTGGCAGGAGCTGTGGTGCCCTCACCTCTCCGATGGTGTCGGTGACGTACTGGTCGATGGCGTTGGAGATCTCGGCCCTCTTGACGCCGGCCTTGAACCTCATGGCCAGCACGCGCGGGTGGTGCCGCAGCCACCAGTTGTTGGCCTTGTCCCCGGCCAGGCGCGTGCAGTGGATGCGGGACTGCTGCCCTGCGCCGATCCCGATCACCTGCAACACAGAACAGCCATCAGAGCTCCCCCAGTTCAGCTGCAGCTCCCCCAGGCAGGAAAGGTGTAGGGGATGAGTGAGGGAATGCCTGCATTCCTGGTCCTGTAAACTGGTTCCAGGGCCAGCTGTCAGCGCTGCTAACCTTTACAGCTCTCCGGAGCTGACAGTCGCGCTCACGTTCATCACAAACATCACAACACTGATGTGTTTTCACTCTTCTAAATAACACAGCCCCAGCCACCAGAGTCAAAGCTTTAACCTCAGGAGAGTGACACAATTATGGCTTCCTGCCTCTTCTGGTCAGAGTGTTAATACCTGAGCCCAGGTCACACAAGCACTATCATCTCTCCACTGAGTCAGGCACACACAGCTTAACCACATCAGCTGAGAGGTGCAGTGGATGAGGGGCAGTTTGCCTGGCAAGGCTGGTAAGGAAGCAAACCCACTGCTCACTCAGGAATGCTGGTCAGTGGCACTGTTATATCCGTGGATTCTCAAGGCCCTGGAGCTACCACACATCTCCTGTGCTGCCATCTGCCAGAATCCAGGCTTTGTGAAATGGTTGCTGCTAACCCCATTTAACAGCACTTGTGCTTGATCTCTAACAGATAAGCAAAATCCACACAGTGGTTTTATCTCAAGGAAGCTGCTATGAAAATACAGCACTGGCTCAGCTCCTGCAGCCAGACCCAGCCACCAGGGATGTCAGACTTGGGCTGTCCATCCTGTGGGTCCTGCTTCCTATGGAGAACTCCTGCCATTCCAGTCTGGAGATCTGACAGGAAACAAGTCTCTCCCATCATTTCCTGCTCAGCCACAGCTGAGCTGTTCCCAGACTGTTCTCCAGGGACAGTGCTGAGGCTTGAGGTGCTGGCCAGTGCCTCAGAGTTCCCAGCTCAGCCTGGGACAGATGGTAAAGCCATAAGCTTCAGGCTGCCCTCAAAGGAATGACTCATTTGTCTTCCCATTCATCAAGACACGGTGACTTCACCTCTTACCAGAACCATAAAACATTCTGCTGGATCCTCTTCCCCCAAGGAGCAAATGAAAGGCTTGGGCTGCTATCAGATATAATCTGCTCAGCCATAACTGAAGTCACCAGTGTGTAATAAACCCACAGGGATATTGCTGGTACCACAAACACTGAACAGACACCAAGTTTCTTAGTTCAGTAGCACCTTGCCCCTGACAAACACTGCTGATGTCCAACCTCTGCTCTCAACCCACCCACTTCCACTTCCAAGGGAGCCTGGACCCAAAGGAGCTCGATAGCAGCTGCACATTGGTGTGTTATCACTTCCACAGGGGTTTATCCTCCCTCCCTGCACCAAGGAGAGGGCTGGCTGTGTCCCACAGCCCACCAGGAACTGCCACCCAGCCCTGCAGAGTGGGACTAGCAAGGCCAGGCTAAGGGAAGCATTTTTAGCTGGGGAGGCAGATGCTGGAGAGTAGCCCAGACTGACTGCTGCTAGCAGGGGCCAAAATCCTATGAAACATCCCCAGGTTTCTAATGCTTGGGATGTCCTGTGTGCTTTCCCAGCCAGAATGGTGTCTCAGTCTTCATCAGGTCCTTGGGAGCTGTGGCCTGGCACTCCTGTGATGGAATGAGCAGGAACAACTCCTGCTACCTGTCAGCATCCCAGAACCTTTCTAAAGAGCCTTTTCCTTTCCTGTGTGAACCACTCTAAGTATTTCACTTTTTTGTGACCTAAATTTTATCAAGAGATGAGCAACTAAATTTTGGCTTGTATTCAGCAACTCCAAAATGGCAGGGACTTTGTACTTCAGTTGATCAAAGGGATGCAGCCTGTAAATTCCTCGCAAGCATCTCCACATCTGCAGAGGTTTATCTGTAACACTGGTTCAAGCCATTGTTTTGCCTTTTTTAAAAGCACAGGTTTTGATGGAACACTGCTGGGGAAGATTTCCTCAATCCAGCCTGGAATTTCTGGTCTAAAGAAGGGAAATCAGGAGGTTTTAGCTTTTCTGCTTAATAACACAACCTCTAGACTTGTACCTGCATCTCCCCTCACACTGGCCTGTACCTATTCCCTGCCTTTTTCACTTTATAAAATCCTTCTTCCTACATCTCATCACTCCCTGCCCCACATGGTGCCCTTCCCCCCCACAAAAACACAGCCAAACCTTCAAACTCCTCCACTAAGGAGCCATTCCCCCCCCTTCCCTACACAAAAATTAATTATGTTTCTTTCAGAGCCTAATCTCCTGGGAATCCAAAAGTGCTTAAGCAGAGCCTATTAAGTGTGAGCAGTGAGAGGAGACAGCAGCACAGGGTGAGTAGAAAAAAAATATATCTATCACTTAATAGAAAAAAAGATTGGGTGAAAATTAAGAATTACTTGACTAGAAACACTCTGGTTCACAGGAGAGTCAAACACACTCCATAGCTGGAATGCTGTGCAACAGCACAGAGTGGATGAGATGGATAATGCCCAAAGGATTCTTGCAAAATGATCCAGACTGGTCTGGGTTTACTCAGATTTACCCTGGATAATGAATGAAAACAAAAACCCTAAAGACACCTGGAAATATAAAAATCTAATAAAGGACTTAACCATTGGGAAGACAAACAAAACAGGGAAGTCAGTGGGAAAGTACATGGTAAATTAACAGGTTTGTTTTATGCTAGTGTAGAGAGAATAAAGAAAAAATAATTTTAAATTGCTAATTTAAAACATGATGGTGTCATTAAAGCAAGTGTAAATCAAGGTGCTACAAGCTGAAAGTCAGCCAGAACAAGAGGAAGTGTTTATTGCAATTAGTGGCAGCTGGCTTCCTGCAAATGAAGTGACACTCAGGTCCAGAAATGCTTCCCACTCCACACTTTGCTGCAATGTACTAACACAGCTACCTCGCTGGAGGGGGTGATGTCTCATACACCAGAGTTTTCCAAGGCATCCCCATTTCTTAGGGATGCTGTGAGGCTGAAATAACACCTGGAAAACCAAAAACAATGGGACTGAAAGCAAGCTGGACTTCCCAGGTGTAGCCCAATCCAGTTCAGACCCAGGAGAAGCAGATGAAGAGCAGCAATGTGGAAGGTGAAACGTGGTCATTTCCACATGAAAATGTGGTGATTTTCCACATGAAAATCTGCAAGCCCCCTCTGCAGCCCAGCCAGCTGAATCCCTGCCTGCCCAGGCTGCCTGTCCCTGCTCCCTTCCATATGGTACAGCCATTACCACACACACTCTGCAAACAGCTGCAGCACCAGGCTTGCAGAAGCACTGGGGAAATTGGAAATTGCTGCTGTGATGAGGGGAAAGGAGCAAAGACAGGGACACCTTTGTTCTGGGGCTATGGGATCTAACACTGCTGAGTGCAGAGAATCATTGAAAAGCAAAAAAAGAAGAAACCCAACATAAAGCAGAATAAAAGACAAATGCTGGATCTCCAGAGACATCTTCTGAGGAATCACAGAGCACAGGACCCCAGGTACTGTACCAACAGCCTGACAAACACACATCAGTGCCAGTGCAGGGAGATCACTGCAGCTTAGTCTCAGTCTCTACCTGTAGGCTTCACTCTTTGATCCATTTTGCTGATTTATGATGTACCAAAGCTCAAAAACATTGTCTGTATTTTTATTCTGTACTAATCCAGCCCTACTGAAAAACCTCCATGGAGAGCAAAGAGACAGCTAAACAGCACCTTTACAAGAATGATCTGCTGGGTAACAATACAACTTTCAATACCTTTACACCGACTTTTAGATAAATTATTTAGGCTGAACACCTGGTGATGACTTGGAAAGAACTGACTTTTTTTGAAAATTCAAGATTCAAACTGAAAGAGGGGAAGTTTAGGTTAGATATTAGAAAGAAATTCTTCCCTGTGACAGTCGTGAGGCCCTGGCACAGGTTGCCCAGAGAAGCTGTGGCTGCCCCATCCCTGGTATTGTTCCAGGCCAGGCTGGACAGGGCTTGGAGCAACCTGGGATAGTGGAGGGTGTCCATGCTGGTGGCAGGGGCTGGAATGAGATGGGCTTTAAGGTCCTTTCTAGCCCAAAACCACTGTGTGACCGTATGATTAATAATCTCAATTACACATTTGATAATGCCTCTATAAATTCCAACATCCATCATCAGCTTTTTAAAAAAATGCAATCAGGGAGAACAGAAGATTTTTATTACCCAAGAGGGGTGAAAAGAAGAAAGCACATACCATCTAAGGAAAAAGTGAAAACAAAGAAGCATTTGGGCAGTCAGAATCCAGCTGAGAAACCCACTCTAATTTCCTAAGGCTCTACACCAACTACAACACTCCCTGAGAAAAATGATGTGAAAGAACAGAGTAGCCAGAAAGAAATGACTCAAGGCCACAGTGCAGAAGCCCATAAGAGCTTTTCCAACCCCACCAATGAAAAGCCAGCCCTGCCATGACCATGAAAAAACAGCAGATGTGCTCAGAGGCAAAATCCAGGACCAGAACAATTAGAGCAGCTCCCAAAATCTGTATTATTTTTAAGTTCCATTCCTAATTTAGGAAAGCAATTTTTATTACCTCTTGAGAAGCAACTGTTCTGCACAGGGCAGCTCCTCTGGCCCTGCTCAGCAGCTCCCCAGGTGCAGGAAGGTTTTCCTGTGGGCAGGGGGTGGGGAAGCCCTGCTGCAGCTCCTACCTGGCCATCCTTGGCGTAGCAGACCGAGTTGGACTGGGTGTACTTGACAGCGATGCTGGCCACGATCAGGTCCCGCACAGCGGCCTCGGGCAGCTGGAACAGAGCACCACTGTCAGCAACCCCTGACAGCCCAGCCAGCACAGCTCCTGAACCACACACAGGGAAAACAAGGAGCTAGGAACACCCTGCTTTGGTTAATTACCAGCTAATTTTGTTTGGATTAAAACTCATAAATGATTGGTCTTCCAACTCTCGGGGGTAAGACTCGATCTCAGTGCGTTCCATCACTGTCATGGACGTATTTTATGAAAAAATCTTTTCATGAAGATCTTTTCTCTTGAGAAGCTTCAGCTTCTCCATGTTTTGCTGCTTTGGAATGTGATTTAGAGAACCATTTCCCCAGCATGTGAAATTGTTTTTACTTGATGACCAATGACAGCCACCTGTGTTGAGGCTGTGAGCAGTCACAAGATTTTATGATCATTCTATTCTATTCTATTCTAGCCTTCTCATGAAATTCTTTCTTCTATTCTTTAGTATAGTTTTAATATACTTTCTCTTAATATAATATGTATCATAAAAAAAAAACCAGCCTTCTGAAACATGGAGTCAAGATTCTCAGTCTCTTCCCTCGTCCTGAGACCCCTGCGAACACCACCACACATCACTGGCCTTCAGCCTGACAACTCCTCTGCATTTACTGTCATCAGATGTGCTCACAGGCAAAAACTAAGACCACAACAATTAGAACAGCTCCCAAAACTGTATTATTTTTAAGTTTTCCATTCCTAATTTAGGAAAGCGATTTTTATTACCTCAGTATCTGAACTTGCTTCTGAGCCCATGACTAATTGTGTGCTCATTAATGTCTGATCTCATTCTCATTAAAAAAACAGAGACAAAGAAATCACTGAAAGCTTTCTGGTGATGTGGGCTCTAATGGCTGAGCAACAGCAGCCAGGCCAGAGTTTATACAACACCATGCACACAAAAGGGTGAGCTAAACAATGAGTCAGGAGCTGTGACGGATCCTTAGCACATGGCTGTCTCACCGTAAAAAACTGCACATGGTAGCTTCATGTTTACAAAGAGTATTTACAAATATTGTGGTAGTCTGAGATAATGGGAAAGGTCTAGCTCCTCTTATTTATCCAAGGAATCAAAACAAAGGAAAGCTATCTTGATTTACTCAAGTATATGAAGTCCAGAAAGTCTGCTGCATTGTTTACTAAGAGCCAGTTAAACCTCATTAAAATAATTTAGGAGCTCTTGTGGTAAATTCCCTGATGAAAGCACAGCAGCTCATCCACTGCACGTGTCTTTAAGCTCATTTGTCTCCCCCACTCACGTTCTTGTTCTTGGTGACAATGTTCTTGAACAGTGAGCGGTCGATGACAGCGTTGTTCCTCTTCTGCATCAGGTTCAGTCCATAGAGGGTCCGCACCTCCAGGTCATCGGGCTCGTAGTGGGGATCCATCTGAAAGCCAAAGGCAGCCCAGTAAGGCACTTTTACACCAAAACCTGCACTCTGCCAGTCTTCACACAGAGGGGAAAAACATGCACACACACACAGAGCCTTCCAGAGGAAGGCAGGAGTATTTGGAGCTGCCTCCTACATGCCTCATGCTACAACTCCCAGCCCTCTGTGGCATTCAAGAACAGTGAATGTGGAGCTGCTTCCTACATGCCTCAAGCTACAAATCCCAGCCCTCTGTGGCACCAAAGAACAGTGAATGTGATTCTTTCCAGAGCTGCACTCCCGGGGCACATCTCCACCCCAGCTGGAAGCACAATTATTAATTTACACCAGCCCAGCGATCAGGTTAACTGGAACTGTGACACTGCACCCAGGTCAACCCATGCATGGCCTTACTCAGAATTTTGGGAGCCCTAGGTGAGGTTTCAGACAGGAAACAACCCAGACTAAGGTGACCAGCTCTAAATAGGAGGGTGCACATGCTTTATGTGGTATTCCTAATCCACTGAAATGTTTCAGACCAACTTTCCTTAGCATTGCTCTGCATTCAGCCCTGAAGACACAGGCTTCACCAACATGACCTCATCCTTGGGAAGATAATTGAATTCCAGGAGGTAATCAGCTGCCAAGACTGTCTGCAATTCCATTCCTTCTTGCCTGAAGCTCCTGAGCCATCTTCTCCAGCTCCCCTGGCAGCTACATTACAATTGCAACCTCAGCTAAGCCTTGGATTTTCTTTTTGTGATGCTATAGTGAAGTTCTCTGCTCATTTGTCTCTCAGAGGCAGCAGAAATAGGACCTGACAGCAATCTGTGATCCATGAGTCATGTTCAACAAAACTGGGTGATTCTGGAGTCCCAACAATCACTGCAGGAACCAGGGAGGCAACCTGACACTGACTTGAGCACAGAATATTAATATTGCTTGACAAGCATGCTGGCTGCAGCATGTGAAGGTGCATCATCTCAGGCCCAAAGTGTCTGTGCTTCCATCTTCATCCCTGACTGGAGCAGGGGTACAAACCTGGAGCACACAGTAAGCACCATTCTTCTTTTTGGAAAGGATTTTGAGAGCTTCTTCTTCATAGCCAGGAGCCACCACACCATCAGACACCTGCAACACACAGAGATTTCAGCTTCCACAGGAGAAAAATCAAACAGGGGCTAAGCCTGAAAGCTGCACCAGGTATTCCCTGCACTGAAGACACACCTCTCTTGGGGCCTGTGTGTATCCTACAACAGCAAAAGCACTGTTACAGTATGGGCTTCAATCCTGGAAACAAAAACCAGCAGAGCATTATGAGCTCTTGGCAGAAGTTAGTGAAAAGCACCCCACATCCCTCTAATCAGAATGGAACTAATAACTAATAACTAATATCCTCCTCCAGGGGGAAACACCTTGACCATGACATCCCCACTTCTCAATCCTAACAGTAAACAGGGCTTAAAATGCAATAAATCCTTATTTCAACAGTGACACTCCTGAGGAGGCAAAAACCCTGGGAAAAGAGCTGCTAAGAGCATGGAAACTGAGAGTTTACATTCATTAGTGCCATGAAGCCATCTACAACTTCCACATTTGTGCCTTACAGTGTGGCTGAGGGTTTTCTCATTTCCAGCAGCACTGTACCAAAAGTTAACCCTCACAAACCAGCTGAATATGCTCTTTCATTTCTATGGCATCATAAAATCACAAAATGGTTTGGTTTGGAAAAGGCCACCTCACTCCTTCCTCCTGCTGTGGACAAGGACACCTCCCACTAGAGCAGGCTGCTCCAAACCTAGAAGGTTCTGTGATTCTAAGGAAAAAGCACAGCCTGGGAAGTGGCTGAGCCTGCATGCAAGTGGCAGGTAGCAACCTATTTCCAAATTCCTGCCTTGGGCAAGGGGCTGGCCATCAGCATTCCAGTCCTTTTCTCCCCTGACAGCTGCTCAGGCAGACATTTGTGACAGCCTAAGCAGGGCTCCTTTCCAGAGGTTTGCAATCATCTCCTGGAAAGCAGCATTGCCAGCTCTGCTGTTTCACAGGCTCCAGCACACAGCCAGGTGATAATTGGTAGGGAAAAAAAACATCAAAAGACTGGTGTAAATTCTGCACTCCAGATCAGAGGATGACACAAATGGCCCAGTAAAAGTCCTCCTGGTAAAATGGTCAATTTCCAACAAAAAGGCTGTCACAAAGCAATGGCTGCATCTGAAATGATTCTCCTTGATAGCCTGGAATGATGTGCTGCTGTCACTGACCTCTCTGGAGATGATCTTGGCAGTAGCCACGTCACAGACATCAGACAGGGCAATGAAGTCACCAAAGGAGGACATCCGATCAGCACCTGAAAAATCCTCATTTTACTCATTTGTCAAACTTCAGCACCAGACAAAGAAAACTCTCCACTCCTACATCCAGTCAATTGCTGTGACAGCTAAGAATTTAATCCCACAGCAAAAATAACCAAGAAAGAGGCCATAAAAGCAACAAGGATGAAAAATCCTACCTCAAACACATGGACCTTTATATATTCCCATAGTTCAGATATTCTTCCTTCTTCACTGCCTCTGTCAAAGCTCTAACTCTGTAATGACTACCTCCAGCTGTACCCTTGGTGGCAGGAGGACAAGGAGAGGCAAGGATCACACAGAAAGATTTTAGATGGGAGACAGTTGGAAAAAGAGGAAAGCTTTTAGATGGCTATGTTCCCACCTGGCTTTTCCTGCAAGAAAGCAGATCCAGAAATGTGGCAATTTTTTTCTTTTTCTGTTTTAAAATAAGTATTTTCTATTTAATGGCATAGCTAAGGTGAAATCAATTCCCATCACAAATGGTCCACTACTCAGCAAGGTCATTTCTTCTGTCCCTGCTATTCTAAGGGTTTATTTTTCTAGCAATCATGCAATGGTTTTGTGAGAGCAACATTCAAAGGTGGTCTGTGAAAAATGAACCCAAACCAACGTGCTCTTTATCAAGTCTGCCTTGTTTTTTGTAATCTCTGCAGATTTTCTAGGAATGCCATGGAAAATGAGAGATGTAGCAAAGTATCTCAGCTAAGCAGAGGAATCTGGTTTTGTTTACTTTTTTTAGTGAGCTCTGCAGTACAAAAGCATTTTTTAAAACCCCATCAAATACCAGACAGAAACATCTCTACTCAAGTTAAATATTCCTGAGCAGCCCAATGCTGAGTGTGCTACCAGCACTGCTGTTTATCCAGGTCCTTTAGTCAAAGCCCCTTATATATACATATATATGGGTGGGTGTATGTACAAATTTAAATTTAAAAGGTCTTCTATATTCATCAAGGAACAGAATCCTAACTAGTTTTAGCTCTTTGAAACCATATACAAGGGCTGCCTCTTGGAAAGCAACTTCTGATAGGCAGTCAGGAAGATCCTTATGGAGAAAGCCCCTCTAGAGGAGGAGTGTGGTGCACAGGGAGGAGCAGGGCAAGAGCTGAGGATGCTGCTCAGGTTTGCTGCGGTTCTTTGGAGCCCTCACCTCTGCTGCGGGCGTAGGCAGAGGCCAGGGGCGTCAGGCTCTTGTGCAAGTCGTGCACCATGCACACTTGGGCCTCCTCCTCGCTGAGCGGAACTCCAACAGCAGCACCTAGTGGGAAACACGAGCCAGGGCACTCGGGCTGCCCGAGCCTGCCCCAGCCCAGCGCCTGCCCAGCCGCCGGGGGCGGGGAGCGGGGCCCAGCCTACCTGCGGGGCTGACGTGCTTGAAGGAGGCTGCGGCCGGGATGCCCAGCGCCTGCTTGAGCTCCTTCACCAGCTGCCAGGCGTTGAGGGCATCGCAGAGGTTGATGAAGCCCGGGGAGCCATTCACCACTGCAAACACAGCACATGGACACGTGTTAGAGCAGGCAAAGCCTCTCCCCAGAGCCTGGGGAGCCAGCACAAAGGGTTTCCCCAGAGAGCACTCAAATCACTACAAACTGTTCTTGTTCAATGACCCTGGCTCCTCAGCAACTGGTGGAGTGCCCAGAAATCCACACCAAGAGTAAAGGCCATTTAAAAGTCTGCTCTCAAAACGTTTTGCTCTGGCCCTGAGAGAAGAACTGCTTGTACTGACATGGCAGCACTGTGAGCATTTCAGGAGACTGGGGGACAAAAGATCATTTCAACAATAATCCAGATTCAGGAGGAGTGAGCATAGCATTGCTCTGCTGCCATACTGGGAGGCAGACTTGCAAGCAAATCAACCTCCAGTGCAGGAATGGAAAAGCTTCCTAAAAGGTCCCAGAGCTGAAATGGGGCAAATGCTGCAACACAAAGCTTCACGGCTTATTCAGCATGACAATGCCCACACACATTGAAAGAAGTCTCAAGAACAAACCACAACAACCTGTGGCAAGTGGCACACCCTTGTAAAATGGCACAGAGATACACCAGACCTGTCCCAAATTTTCAAGTGCAACTAGTATTCTACAAACCCAAGGTAATAACCCTCCTGCTCAAATCCATCAAAGAAAGAAAGACAAAAAAAAAAAAAGAACAAAACCAATTCAAACCTACAGAAAAACAGCTTGGTTTCCAGGCAGAGTAAATAGTGACACAAAAGAAATGGGGAAGATACTGAACAAAGAAAATTGCAAGTAGAAAAGCATCTTAAAAGGATGATGAGGCTTTCCTTTGCAAAATCAGGATCTAATGTCATGAAGAAAGTACACTACATAAATCTGTTCAAAGCATCTTGGACACACAATCCTACAGCAACAGAGAACAGGGAGCCACAATTGATCTTGTGGGGCTCAACAAAGCAGCTTTCCTGTCTCATACAGCTCAACTTTGAACTGCAAAGTTAGTGCCACTCAGTAATAAAGCAACTGTGAAGACACTGCTGGCCATCCCCTGGACTGGGTACCAGCTGGTGTTTCAGTTTCAAAGGCCTGTCCAAGCACCTCCATTCCCAGCTCTCCCAGAGCCCCCTCCAGGCCAGCAGAGCTGAGGCCTCACCTGTCAGGGGCAGTCTGGGGCTCGTGGTGTAGAGCTGTGCAGGACTCTGGTGAGGATTCATGCCGTACCTCAGGGGCAGCTGCGACACCCCCTTGCTGTACTCCTTCCTGAAGTAGTCAGAGATGGCTGCATCGTACTGAGCAGTGTGGGTGAAGGCCTGGGGACACAACAGGGGACACTTAGACACATCACCTCACAGAGGATTTGGTGTTTAAAGAGTACAGAACCTCTCTGTACATGAACCTGGTTCTTCGCGGCAGGAAAGCGCGACCAACCTTGAGTGCCAGCAGCCGCCGGGTTTCCATGGCAGTGTCTCTGTCCCTGGAGGCTGCCATCTCTTTAGCTACTGCAGCATAGTCTGCAGGGTCACACAGGACTGTCACACGGGCGTGGTTCTTGGCAGCTGCCCGCAGCAAGGCCACTCCCCCTGCAAGAGAGGGGCACGGGCGTGGAGCACTTCCCTCCAGGACACAGCACCATCAGCAGGCGAGGCCAGGAAGGGACAGGAAGGGACGTGCACCATGGCTCCTTTGTGCCAGATGAATGTGTCCCCTCCCTCCAGCACAGAGAGGGGTGAGAGTGCTCTTCAAAATGCTCACAGCTGGTGGGTTTGACTCAACACTGACTGGGCTTGGCAGACCCAGGAACAGATGAGCAACTGGGGCAGACATGGCTTAACCACCAAGCTCTGCACACTGGATCTGCAGAAAGATTTGCTTCCACGCTGCCACACAACAGAGGCTCCCAAATGTCTCTGCAAATAATGAATCCTGCCCAGGTCCTCTGTGTGAGATAAAATGCCACGCTTCTCCCTTCGGTCTGACTGCACTGCTATTGCAACTCTTTAAATCATCCAAGATACTAGGCTGCTGCAAAGGAAAAGCAGAGGCTGGCATTGCTTCATGCAGAGCAAGTATTACTCCATAAAACATTTAATAGAGAGCTCTGCTGGGCATCATTTGGACTAAACTACTGCAAGAAAATCCAATCCCAATCCCAGCACAAGGCACAGAACTGTGCCTGTGCTGTTCACAGGCTGCCAAGCAGAGATGCTGCAGTGAAGGCACAGCAAGCCTTTGGGGTTAATAACTAGCAGCAGGAGAAAACATGCTGATGTCCAAAGCAGGTGTCCATGCTTCCCAGCTCAGGTCCTGAGTACTCTCCCACATATTCAGACCAACCCCTTCCCTTCTAATGGCTTCCTGCAGTGAAGTTCCCACTCATCCTCAGAGCACTTCCAGTGGCTCAGCTCTGCTCTCCAAAGCTCATGTTTTTCAAAATTTCTATTACACTGTCAGGCTGTAAAAGAGGTTTAGTCTGCTCTTTGTGTTTCAGTAGGAAGCATGGTCCACCAGGCCTTTCCTAGCACAGCCCTCAGGCTCCTCCTTTAGGGCAGTGCATGACTTGCCCCCCATGCAGCATGCCTTGCCAGCCTGTGATGGACATTTTAATTGCTTAAAAGCAACGAGGCTTACCCAACTATGCCTTCAGCCTGCTCCTTGCAGCTCCTGAGCAGACCTCCTTTACAGGTGTGCAAAGACCACCAAACAAAAAGAGAAGAGCTGAGACCACTCAGAGTTCAGAAGCATAGAGTCTGTCTGGAAAGCAGATTTGCTCTCCCATCAACTTACCAATATCAATCTTTTCCACTGCATCCTGTACAGTCACACCAGGAGAAGACACA
The DNA here is from genome assembly GCA_039654755.1 of Calcarius lapponicus. Taxonomy (NCBI): domain Eukaryota; kingdom Metazoa; phylum Chordata; class Aves; order Passeriformes; family Fringillidae; genus Calcarius; species Calcarius lapponicus. The sequence continues at coordinate 28,550,994 of CM077470.1, forward strand.
GTCTTCACAAAGGGGTACAGGTTGCACACCACAACTCTGAGAATTGAGGGGGAAAAGTGGGTTATTCAGCAAGAAATCAAAGTGCCAAACTGGGCTTGGCAAGCACAAGATATCACCAGTGATTTCATGGTCTTGTCTCTCAGATCAGGGACAAGCATAAAATGCTGTGGCCAAGAGTGATGCTCAGCCCAAGGGCAAGTGATGGTAGAGTGCATTGTAACATTCAGCTGAATTCTGTGTATCAAACAATGTCAGAGCCACAGCTTGCAGAAATCAGACTGAAGGAAAAGCTTCTTTAAATACGTGTGCCTGAATATAAATGTTTAGTGATTTTGGTGCCCAACCTCAGCCATTTCAAAGGACTTCAGAATGGGCTCTCAGCAATACTGAAAATAGGCATCCACCAATCCTCACACAAAAGAGTGTAAGCACCCAAGAAGGGTCCATTGCAAACAAAGTACAATCTAATTTTCCACAACTTTTCCAAGAGCAGAAAATGACCTACATGTCACCTTCTGGACTTTTAAAATACCAACAATATATGAAACACGAGTGTGCAGCCCAAATGCCATAAAGCTTCTGTAGCACATGAAAGTGGAGGAGAAAATTGACTTTTCCCTCTCAAGCTAAGACTGGACCTTACTGGAATTAGTTTTTCCATCTGATCTAGAAGCAGGTCTGTATTCCAGCAAGCATGATGTAATAACTTGCCTGTCCCATCCTACCAGAGCCACAGGAACTGCAGTGAGAGGAGGGATTTGTTCCGACCTTCACAAGCAGGGTTTTCAATCCAAGAGAATTAATTTACTCTCTTGATCTGAGCACATGAAGGTACAGAACTCCAAGGCATGCTCAGCATGGCACAGAACTGCTGTGATGAGTACCCTTGTGTCCAACTCACAATATTCCTTTGTTCCCATTCCCTGTGAACTCCAGCAGAAGGGATGATAAGCTTCCAGTATGGCTTTCAGAACCCCCTGTGTCTCTAAAATTTCCTACAATGTCTTTTATTGTCTCTTGTGTTTCTGATGCCCCCTTCCCCCTGATCCATTTGTGCTCCTGACCTGCTGTAAACCATCAGGAACCTGTGGGCTTTAACACTGCTAAGGCTTTTATTTGTGCAAACCAAGACAATCAATATCAGGCTTTCCTCCACTGACTTGGATATGCAAATTTTATGCATCTATGCAAAGGCAGACCTGCTGATGATCAGCTACTTCTGCTTTTTGCAAGAGAACCTGAATCCAAATTAGCAGTCTGGATGCAAGTGCACCATAAGTCACTGATGTAAGGGCACGTTATTCCCCCTGCAATTCAACAGAGCCTGCTTTAATATGCAGCATGCTCTGAAGAGCCACCAGTGCTGAGCCATCTAAGAGGATTCCTGTGGTTTTAAATTTCAGGTTTTCCAATTCAGCCCAGAAATCCATCCATCAGTTTCTAGAAGTAATTTTAAAACTCCAGATGCATTCTGGCCCACAGTCATACTGTACCTCCCACCCTGGCTACACCTACAATTTGCTATGTCCAGCTCAGCCATTTGCTTCTGAACCAGGAGCTACTCCCTGATGTACAACTGGTTATTCACAAGCAGTAGTTGGATGTTAACACCAGTTAGTTACACACAGCCCCCAACTGCTCTGTGTGACTGAACTAAGTAAACACATTGTAACAAAAACTGAAAAAAAACCCTAAACTTTGGTACATTAGCGCACAAACTTTGTTACTTCAGCTTCTGGATGCAGCTGACTTGCTCCCAAGATGGCTCTCAAAGTTGAAGTTTTCTGTCTCTTATCTGTGTGTTTTCTGTCTGAACAAACTCAGTGTTCCTGACCCATTTTCCGTGTCTATTCTTTATTTATGTGTTGAAACTCAGTAAACATTATGCAAATATCAAAGGGTATATTTACTAAGCAAGCATTTCAAAATCAGGAATTGCCATCTGATCAGACACGTGGAACCAACCTGAGGGAAGATGAGCCAGCTTCAAAAGCACTGAACTCAACTCTGCAGCACGTGTAACGTGGCCCTACACTGACTGAGTGTAACGTGTCAAATCTCCCAGGGAACCAGCAGAAATTCAACCTCTGGATTCCCTGTGGAAACCACAACACAACTTTCTTGTTTCAGCTTTCTCTTACTAGAAGTGGTGAAGAGGCTCCTGTAAAAAATTAGATTTTTAAATACACAGTATGTCCTGCCAAGGCAAAGAAAGGAGACTGCAGATCTGCTGGTGTGCAGAGGTCACAATTCCTACTGCTCTCCTTCCTTGGTGTTGACTGTGCTCTGCTGTTGGTTTTTGATTACTGATGGATTGCATCACATCCCCCAACATTTACCTTACAAGGCTGAAATCCTGTTTCTTCATATCAGCATTATCCTCTGGAATATTGCGAGCCAAGATGCCTAGTTGCAAAAAACAGTGCATCTTCATTTAAAAAATAGCTAAATTACCAACAGGTTTTTAATGCAACAACTGTACTTTAGTCCTGAGCCTCTCTAGCTTAACTTTTTCATTTTAGTTCAGACAGCACCCTCAGCCCCTGCTCCTTTATTCCACTTTACAGTCTTTGGCTGTTCAAATTCCATGCTAACAGGTGGAATGCTAAATCCTAGAGTACTCCAAATACTGAGCAGCAACCTCAACAATGTACTTTCTAAGCACTCGGCTGCTACCCTTCAAACACTGAAACCATCATCAAGGGCTTCAGGGGAGAGGAAAAGGGCACCTGCCCCGTGAGACAAGGGAAGCAGGAGAGGATGAGCAGTGCAAGTGGCTGGTGGGGTCTAGAACTCAGAGAAACATGAGGGTGACAGGCTGGCACAGTGTGAGGAACAGCCCTGTGTTCAGGGTCAGGGGAGACTGTCTCCAGCCCTCACGTACAATGGGCAACAGGTTCTACTTGAGGTACCCCAAACACAGCAGCAGGAGAGGGAAGAGCAGATGGATTAATGTGCAGGCAGAGCAGATATCAGAGATCCTCCCTGCTGAAGAGGAGTCAGAGGACATCAGAGCATGCAGGAATCACCCCTATAGCCTATGCTGCTGTGTTCCTTGTGCTGCACACCAGACCCACCCACAGTTAAACTGTGCAGCTGACTCTGCAGAGGCTTTTACAGAGAAGCTCTGTTACTTATAGCCCCAGGGAGAGAGCTCTGCTAACTGCAGAGATGCCAGTGATGCAACAAGGAGCTAATTCAGCCACCCTGCACTTCTCCCCATGGCTTTTCACCTCTTCTGTTGCTGTTACTTGGTTCTTCCACACAACCCTTGAAAAAGGCATCTGTCACCTCCTCCTTCCCACCCTCCCTGCCCTCTTGTAGAGTGAAAGATGCATTAGCAGAAACTTACCAGCATGGACTGCAGGATGAAGGGTTTTCACACGCCCACCCAGCATCTCAGGGAAGCCTGTCAGGTCCGAGACATCCCTGCCCAAGAAGAAAACAGCACATGTACCAGTCTGACTTTATCTAGAGGCTGAATGACCCAAACCAAAGAAAATTTACAGAGTTCACTACAAAACCCCCCTGTGCCAAAGGGGCAATAACTGCTTTTCCCACGGATGGACATCAAGTTCATGGGTCACACCCAACTAAGCAGCTATTTCTTGAACACACTGGAATAACCAAGATAAGCAAACCCCAAATCAGAATGGTTTAGAGAGAAAATGGAAGGCCATGTGCAGGTGCTCTTCCTCCCAGCTTGTGACTGTTTAGGGTGGTAATAACAACAGTGAGGGAAGGGGAAATGTCAGCATCCTTTGCTTCAGGCTTCACTGACAGCACAGCCAAGGAAATAAGTTGGAGAGACACAACCAAGGGCTGGGTAACAGTGAGCTTTGGAGGTGATGTAGATTTGTGCTGATGTGTCCCAGGGGCCAACCACTGTGTTCACAGGGAGCAAAAACAGTCACAGCCACCTGTCCTGCCAAATAATTGACATTTTTTTCATCACTGCACTAAACCCATTTTTATTTGGCCAGAACTGTTTTTTTTAAATCACAGCATGGAAGAAATCAGAACAAATTTCCCCAGAATCATGGGCTAAACCAGCCAGTGACTGTACATGACCTTTTTCCAAGAGTGGATGTGCAACATAGAGCCTTTAGGCTCTGTCTGCATTAAGTGACTTGTGCTGGGAAAATTGTGACCAGTGAACTCCAGTGAGCTTCAACATGTTCTTAACACATCAGTGCTGTCCTAGGAGCAGGCAAAGATCAGCTTTCACCTGGCTGTGAGGAGCAGCACTCAGGGCAGATTATGAACATCAAGGTAACTGATTGTCCCATGGAAATAAAGATGCTCAAGGCAGATAAAGAATCCCAACAAAAAGCTCCTCAGCCAACAGACCCATAGACAAAAAGGTTCTTAAGTTTGCTTTGGGGCAAGGTTTTCTCTTTTTTTTTTTGTTATTTTTGAAGGCAAGACTTCTTTCAGACCAGTTTTCACTCGTCTTTGTTCACAGAGAAAACAATTTAAGCAACCTCAGGGCCCAAAAGAGCATTTCTGGCGGTGATTTTTGGTACAGGGGGGTGTGTGTGTACCTGACCGGCAAGCCAGCATCTCTCAGGGACTTGGCCGTTCCTCCGGAGGCAATTAAACCCAGGCCGAGCGCGTTCAGGCTCTTCGCAAACTCCACCAGGTTGGTCTTGTCAGAGACGCTGAGTAAAGCTGGCAGGCGGGAAGAGCACGAGTGGTTGAGTTTAAACGGCGGAACGGAGAAAACAGCAGGATTAAGCGAGTAAATTCAGCGTAGTTTAGGAGTTGCGTAGTTGAGGAGTTTACGCGGTGCCAGGTGCCTGGGGAGGGAAAGGCGAGCAGCACCAGAGCCTGGCGGTTCCCCTCAGGGGAAGCCGCCCCTCAGGCAGGCCACGGCCGCAGGGCGCGGGCCCGACCGCCTCAGCGCCTTCCCCTCGGCGAGCCGTGCACCGGGAACGAGGGACGGCCGGCCCGGGGGACACCAACAAACACCCCCTGCCCGCCCTCGGCACCCAGCGCGGGAACCAGCGCTGAGGCGCCTTCCGGGGCCGCGCTGCCGAGCCCAGCCCAGCCGAGCGGAGCCGGCGGCCATTGCGGCGGCAGGGCACCCCCCCGGCACCCCTCAGGGACACCCTCCCGCGGCCATCGCCCGCCCCGCGTTACCGAGCTGCTGCCGCGCGGCCATGGCGCTGTCGGTGGGTGCAGGAGGGCGCGGAGGAAGGGAAAGGAAAGGACGAGCAGTGGCGGCCCGGCGGGATTTGGGCGCACGGGGGCGGGAGGCGGAGGGGGCGGCCCGGGCGGGGCGGGGAATGGAGGGAGGCGGCGGTGGCGGGCATGTGTGTTTTGGGACACACGGGTGTCCTCGGGGTGAGGTGCCTGGAGGGTGAGGATGTTCCGTGGTCTTGTGTGGGCCACGTGTGGGCGAGCGGGTGTTCCCGCTGCTCATGTGCTCAGGGCGTGTGTGCGCAGCACATGAGATACACAGACACACTCGTGTATCTCTGTGCATTGCCATGGGTGCGCCGCACCCACACAGAGGTACTTGCATGTATGTGCACACACACGCACACATATAGAATGTTCGGTGCTGGGAAACCCAGCTTGGTACACACGTGAAAAGTGAGGGGCAGGCGAGGCAATCCCTCTTCACAGTGGAAGGTGGTGCAGTAAAGACCATTAATTTTTTCTACTGACAGGAGTTTCATCCATGGAAAGTCCTCTCGCAGAGCTTCCACACGGGCAGAGGCAAAACACTCGCTTGCCAAGTCTGAGGTAAAAAATCATTTGCAAATAGCAAAATGATGCTTTTCTTTATTTTCTATTTGTCTCCCTAAGGGGAGCTTTTTTCCCCTCAGTGGGCCTCCAAATTTCCTGATACTCCTTGCAAAAGAGCTTTATTTGTTTTCCCGCTAGCCTGTGGTTCACAGGTGACACTGGCTGAACACGTTGGCTTTATCTGGTTAAAATCTCTGTTTTGCCCCTGGTAATATTAGATCAGCAATTATGTCAGCACGGGCAGGCCCCCGAGGCATCCCTGCCTACTTCTGTCACATTTTCATCGGCCGCACAGGGGTTCACTGCACACCTGCAGCTCCCAGAGCACCCAGGCTGCATTAGGCCCTCCACTCGCATTACAAAAGAAGGAATAAATGGGAATTTTTAGCTCTTGCAGGCAAAAAGGTGGGAGGTACAAGGCAAAGTGCAGCTGGAAGGCCCAGGCACTTGGCTGTTGTGATTTGTGAGTCTCTGGGCTTGGGCAGTATTGTCTGTGTGAGGAAGAGTCAAGCCAGAAATACCAAATATACTGAATAAACCCAGTGTGTGTATTACTCTCAGTAGCAGCTAGTGACAAGCAGCAATAAATTACTGCTCAGAGGGTGGCTGGGGCCAAATGAAAATATACTGTTAAGTAAAATATACTGTTAAGAGCACTATCATTATGAAAATACACACCTTGGAGAGAATAAAAGTTATGCACAGAGTACAGCTGAGGCGGGCTTTGGTGATGATGAATGTGTGAGCAAATGAGCAATTTGACAGAGCACTGCATTTTTATCCAACATGGGAGAGTGACTGTGAATTCCAGCAGGGTGCCTGGTGGCCCTGTCAGCCTGTGCACGAGGACAGGGACGCTGCTGCCATCAGACAAACAGTGGGAGGGACATTATCAGGGTCAATAGTGGTGGTGGCTCCATTGCCTGTCCAGCAGTTCGTTGTCCCTTGGCACCTGAGGTGAGGTTTTTGTTTGTGTAGGAGTGGCAGGGGGTGGTTTGGGCTTTATCCCTGTCCCAGCACAGGAAGGAGATGGAGCTGTTGGAGCCAGTTCAGAGAAGGTCACCAACATGATTGAGGGATGGAGCACCTCTGCTGTGAGGAAAGGCTGGAGAAGAGAAGGATTTGGGATGACCTAATTGTGGCCTTCCCGTGCTTGAGGAGCTGACTAGAAAGGTGGAGAGAGACTCTTTACAAGGGCCAGGAGTGACAGGACAACGGGAGATGGGGTCAAACTGAAAGAGAGCAGGGTTAGATTGGACATTGGGAAAAAATTCTTCCCTGTGAGGGTGGTGAGGCCCTAGCACAGGTTTCCCAAAGAAGCTGTGGCTGCCCCATCCCTGGAAGTGTCCAAGGCCAGGTTGGATGGGGCTTGGAGCAACCTGAGATATGGAAGATGTCCCTGCCCATGGCAGGGAGTTGGAACTGGATGATCTTTAAGGTCCCTTCCAACCCAAACCATTCTGTGATTCTGCATCTGAGAAGGGTTGTTCTGGCTGTGTGCTAAAGGGATGTCTGGATTTGGATGTGATTGATATCTCCTGGTTTGGGGACGGCTTTGCAGGGAAATCAGACAGTCTGCCTCCCCAGAGGTTAAGTTTTGCTTTATAGAGCTTAATTTTAATTGGTTTTGGTGATGTTTAAAGGATATTCAAATATCCTGTGCTCTGCTCATGTCCCATCATTTATTCAACAGGAATGAGGTCTCACTGGAGCTTTTTCCTGGTCTTTTAAAGCATTACAGAAGCTTGTCCTGAGCCAAGAATGCAGTAACATCATATTGGAAATAATGGCAAGAGGTAAATGCTAGAATTACAAATACCACATTAAGGTTATTTCTAAATCATACTAGGGCCTGCATCCAAAAAAGAAAAATCAGCCTTATTAAGCACTGTGCTCTGCTGTGTTAATAAGGGGAAGTAAAAAGAGGTTGAAGCTGAACAGAGGCATACAAAAGGGATGGTGTTGCTGGTGTTAGGACAATACCCTAGATTCCCTTCTCTTTAGGCTGTAGGGAGCAAGTGATGCTTTTTAGCTTGGCTCTGGGTCTCTGTTTTCTATTGCTGGGTTTTTTTTTTTTCCGTGTAGCAGACCAAGAAGGGTGTAGATAAACAGGTCAGTTTGGCTGTTGGTTAATTTGTTAGGGCAGGAAGCAAACGAGGCAGGGTTCTCCAGCTGCCTGCAGCTGCCTGTGGGCCAGCAGAGGGTGGGCTGGGCCTGCCACTGGACCAGGATAACCCAGCCAAAAAGCAGGACTCCATTCAAAGTGGATTTCTGGGGCTTCAGAGGTGAAGTGTCACGAGTGTGAGCATGACACCAATGGCCTGATCTGGATCTGTCTTAGCCCAGGAAAGGTGTCTCATCATCACAAGGCTTCCTTGGAAAAACATGTTATTGTGGGCATCTCTGCCTGTATGAACACAGTCCTCAGCTTTGGAATTCCCCATCCTGCCCGGCTTATCTTCCTTAAGCAGGCCCTGCTTTCACTGACATCCCTCCCCACACCTTTCCTCAACAACCCCATGACTGTGCTGTACTCTGTGATGCCCTCAAGCAAAGGCTGTGCTATTCAGCATGATGGAAGCCAGATACACCTCTGTCCTGCTCAGACTCCTGTTTTCCTCCCTGGCAACAAGAGGAAGCAAGGAATTGTTCTGATACCTGCTATCTCCCTTGAGGATGCTGTTTGCCAGGCACTGGGCCTCAGTTTCTCCAGTCTCCCAGAGATCACAGCCTTGCAAGCACTTATCTATGCCCCTCACTGAGTATTATGGGATTGCTCACTGCTAAAGTCTCCTGGAGGCTTCAAGTGCCCCTGTCTCAGATGCTGCACAACAGTGGAGGTGAGAGTGGAACTGAATCCAGGCTGCTTCTCAAGAGTTACTGCTGTATGCAGGCTTTTGGTTTGTTTGCCTCTTGCTCTCAGGGTTCATGAGAACTTCAGGGTAAAATCTTCTTGGTGTATTCCAGGAGAAGAAGAGCTGCTAAGTATTGCTCTGTGGAGCCTTGTTCAAGAGCTGCCACTCGCTGTGAGTTAACTCTGGGGTAGCTTCAGCACTGAGCTGATGAACAGGCTGGCCAGGAGTGTTCCACAATAACAGAGAGGCTCAAGAGCCCTGATGCATTCTGAGTTTCTTTTTCAGCCCTTATCAGCTCGGAGCAGCTTTTGTTTCACTGTGCTCCTCGGAGGTCCCGGTTCAATCACATCCGTGCCGTGCCGGCTGTCGGCTGTCCTTGTAAATCCCTGCTCAGGGTCCCACGGGGCTGCTGAGGTGACAGTGAGCCTTCAGCTGAAGTTCAGACACACCAAAGAGCTCTGCACGTTCAATCTGACCTGGGCTGTGAAGGTTGCATCCCCTCCTCACTCACCAACACCAGTGGGTGCTTTTCCCAAACCTGTGATATCAATGCCTGATGCTTTTCCTGCAAAAGAACCAATTTCCTTGTAATAGAATAAATATTGCAGATTTCAGCCTGAGTTATTCTCCTAATGCTCTGGGTTATGAATGAGACCCAAAGGTGCATGAACTGAAGGACGATTTATTTTCTGAGCACTTCCATTCCTTTCCTCCCAGAGGCTGGTTCCTATCCAAGCATAGAAGGAAAAATAATACCAAAAAAATGAAATAGTTTCTCTTGTTGGCAACTCAGTGCCTACTCCATGATCTGAACACCACGTACAGGCTGTGGGTGAACAGGTCTGTTTGCAATTGCAAATAGGGGGTTTGCAGTATAAAAAAAAATCCCACCCATTTTGAGGTTCCTTGCCTTGTCAGGCTGTTTGTGTGAAAGGAAGAGTTCCCAGAGGAAAGGAAAGAGGAGGAAATATTTTATTTGGGTATTTTTGCTGTAGGTGAGAAGAAATAACTTTATCCATAAATAACAGGCTGCTTTACCTTTTCACAGCACCATGGAATCCCAGAATGGTTTGGGTTGGAAGGGACCTCAAACTCATCTCTTTCCACCCCCTGCCCTGGGCAGGGACACCTTCCACCATCCCAGGTTGCTCCAAGCCCCATCCAACCTGAGCTTGGATACTTCCAGGGATGCAGCCACAGCTTCTCTGGGAAATCGAAATCACTGATTAATCGGTGTCTCCCTTTCCTCCCAGCTCTTTGGACACCAGTGTTTGTGTCCCTGGGTGAGAGGGCTGCTGCCGGGAGAGCTGTCCTGCCGGGAGTTCTGTCCTGCTTGATCCCGCCGGGATCCTGCCGGGATGCTGCCAAACGTGCAGGGAACCGGCTCCCACTAGGGCGCGCTAGGACAGTTAAAATGGAGCTGGATTTCCGCTGGCATCGGGGTGGAACCATCAAAGATCCTGTGTAAGGAACGGCACTTCTGGCTTTCAGCAGGGATTCTGGCTGAGTTTCCCATCTTTTGAGTACATTTCCCTGGATGAGTGTGCAGCAAAGCCAGCTATAGCTGCCTTAGAGCACTGAGGTTTGGGCTGGGACAAGTGCTGGCAAAAACCTGTTGGAAAGCCCTGGTCTGGACAGGGGGCAGGGAGAAGCTTTGTCCTCAAGGCTGTCTCATCTCACAGTCCCTCTGTTTGCTGCTGTGTCAGGCAGAGGAGGTGAAAATCTGTGCAGTACCTGGGCATGGACAGGAGTCCACCTCAAAGTCCCATTGTTGGTCTGCTGTTGTCATTTGTGCATTTTGAAGCCACCCCTAACAAACTTGCCCATCTTCACAGGAGAATTTCCTGCCTCCACCCAGGCCCTTGGACCCCTGTCTGCTACCCTGGTTTGCTTCATGTTTACTTAATTAGCCAGCTGGAGCATGATTCCTTTCATGATCCACGGTCTAATACATAAAGATGACAGTGACAAGAATCTTGGCTTAGGTTTCAATTTGCATGTTAATTCATTGTGGTTCCCCAGATAGCTGGAATTTGCTCCAGCAGGATCTGGGAGATGATGAAATGGGTGGGTGTGCTCTCCTGTGTCCCAGCCAGAGCCTGGAGCGATAGGTGACATAGTTTTACTGTCCACCAGGCACCATCTCTGCTAGGTCTCCAGCAAAAAGCAAAGCAAAGGTGAAAAGCAAAGCAAAAATCCTAAATGAGGAGCTTTTCTTAGTACAAAATGCAAATAGAGTCATGGCTCTGGTAGTTGAGAAGCATCTGGAAATTGGTGAAGCTTGATTAGGAAGGAGCAGAGTGATTTTACATAGCAAGCCAGCCCCAGTCATCTCTGGTTCACAAACCCCTTATCTAGAGAAGAGGGAGACTCCAGGCAGGGAGAAAACAGTGATTTCCCTGAGTGGCAGACAAGCCCATGTTGGCTGTGAAGGGTTTAGGCACAAGCCCCACCACTCCATGGGACTCATCTTTCTGTGTGCCATCCAGGAGCTGGCTTACAGGGAGGGAAATGCTGTGAGCCTGTGTTCAGTTCCAGCACTCTGGGGCACCACAGGAGACTGACAGCAAACACAGGCAGAGCTGCCATTTTCCTGAAATGCCTGAAAAAAGCAGCACCTTGCCAAAAGTGGCTCGAGCTCTCTGGGAAAGACAGCCATAGGTGGTTATTTATCTGTTCCATTAGAGCTGACTGAGATCCAGACCCTGGAGAGCCGGGATCCAGGATAAAAACAGGGCTTGCCGCAAGACCCTGTGAGCTGAATAGAAATCATGGCTAAACAGGAGGATGGGAAGAGAGACAGAGTTGTGGGAAGAGGCATGGGCAGCATCACACAGCAGGCAGTGCCACAGCCAGCAAGGCTTGGAGCAGTCTCTAGCTGGCAGATGGGTTTAGTTGCAGCAAATCATCCATTTTCAGATTTTGCTGATTTTACACAGTCTAATTTTAATAACAGAAGAGTGAGACATATTTTCATAAATCACTTTTCCCTTTGTTTTTCCTCCCAAGTAACTGCAATAGGTAACTGTATTTTGGCCTTAGAAACATGGATAACATTTTAATGAAGAATTGTGGGGAGAAAATAATTGAAAAGAAATGTTGTCTCTTCTCTGTGTTCAAAACCCAATGGCTTTGGATTCTCCAGGAGTTTCTTGTGCTTTCTGAAAACGCTGTTATCTTGTATGCCCTGCATTCATAATCTGTTGTGCTTCCTTCTTTCTGTTCTGACCTTCCTTACTCAAAGTCTCAAGTCACAACAGGACAAATTCTGGCTTTTCAAAATCATCTTCCTGATGCTTTATGGCTAGAAAAAGAAGGGTTTTTTTTCCCCCCAGAAAACATTGTTAAATCAAGCCTTTTCATTTTTCACCTCAATCAAAGCCAAGTTTCTCAGCTTTTCATTAAAAACCAAGTATTTGAAGTTGTTCAGGAGGCCTTAAATGGAACATTTCCAGGTTCTAGAATAAACACTGTCCTTTTCCAGATACTACTTTTCAAGGAAGCAGGATTTAATCATGTAGCTTCTGTTCCACTAAGTAGATTCCATTAATATTTTGAGCTAGCTTAGTACAGCTGTTTGGGAATTAGAAAATGCAAGGTTATGCAAATTCAGTGAGGGGTGTTGGTGTTCCCCTGCATGAAACAGTGTCTGGGGGAAAAGCCTGTTCACAGCTGAAATCTCTTGGTGCAAAGCCCTGGGCAGGACTGAGTTCCATCAATCCTGGGCACAGAGCACCCGTGTTCATGTGGCAAATCCACCTGGAAGCAGCAGGGAGCCTTCAGGATGGGGAAGACAAACATCACCCCTCATTAGGCAGAGCTGAGGCAGGTACTAATTATACTAATTAACCTGGAGCTGCAGTGGTGCTGCTCCTGCCTCGTGCCCTGATGATTCCTGACTCTCTTGGGCGAGGGCAGGATCAGCATTGGCTCTGCTTGTGGTGCAGCTTTCCTCCACCTTTTCCATGCATTTCAGGCATGGAAACTGTGTCCCTGTGCCCATCTGTGCTCAGTGGCTCTGGAGCCACTGGAGCTTTAATTGTGTGGAGCTGTTTTCCTGAGCTGAATTAGCAGACACATGGGGGTGACAATTTGGGCCCCGTATGAGTTTGGTGGTAAAAACTGAGCCTGGGACTCAGGCCAAGGCAGCAGGGCCAGAGGGAATTTAATGGGTCTTCCTGCAAAACACAGCTACAGACTTTCAATTGACTTTCTTCAATTTGTCTAACTAATGTCTTCTCCAGCCCTGCTTTTTAATTCATGATACTATCATCAATCACATAATTATGACCTCATCTCATTCTCTGTTAAGACTTGGGTGACAAATAAGGACAGGGTCACACTTCAGTTTGTGTTGCTGTGTTTTATTGCCTAGATGAAAAGAAGCAAACATGCTGGGGACAGAATTCCCAAAACATAAAATCCTGCTGACAATATGCAACATTTAGCTATTTCTGGAGAGTGGAAAGCATGACTTTTTGGTTGGTTGGTTTTATTTACACCGTTTTCCACATAAATACACACCTTGTCAGACCTGGGAACAGACTCCTTTTAACTCATCTCAGGAGTACACATCAGCATCATAACAAACTCATGGGGAGAAGAACTATTTCTGCAGGCAAGAGGCAGCTTAATCCAGTGGGTCAGATAAAAATCCTTCAAATAGAATATGGCAAGTTCTTTTATAGATTAACCACTGCAAGGGACTGAAATCCCAGGGTTAGGCAGCCTCAAATTCCACTGATGCCATAAGCCATGGCAAGGAGCACACTGAGAGTAGGAATTAAGAACATGATTGAATCCTGTGAAAGGGTTTTTACTCCTGAATTAATGTTAGAGATTTTGGTCTAAAGTTATGGTTAATTATTTGCATCCTGTATTTTTGTTCAGCTTGGACATTTCCCTGCCAAAACCTTCCTTTGCTGACCCACTGTGCATAATTTTACTTGGTTATCAGCATCATCCCATCGGGAAAGAGTGTGGTTGTGTTCTTCACAGACATTTTAGGCTAAAGAGATCCTCTTCTAAGCATCTTGGGAAGACCCTGAATGCTGAATTCCGTGGGATTCCTTGGATTCCCAAAGAGGGATGAACCCCAAGGCTGAGGGAAGTCTGGTGTTTGAAGTCTGATCTGTTGCAGACACTTGGAGCAGACTCTACCCTTGCACAACAGAAGTAAACCATGAAAGTTGAAAACTAGAAGAGAAACTTCTAGAATGTATGGAGTGTTTTTATAAACCCATCCATTTTCAAGCCACTTTCACAGTTCCCTGAGCTTAACTTGAAAGTTATGAGTGTTTGGGGTAGGCAATACCACACAAACAATATCCACTTCCAACACATGCACATTCCCAAGCTTCTCACTGTTTTTTCCTAGAGATAATGGAAAACTATTCATAATGGTTTGATGGCATAATGCTCAGCCAGTTTGAGCTGTGCCATGCCATGCAGCAGTTGTGCTGCTCATCTCTTGGATTCACACTTGGCAGCTGAAATACTGCAGCCCTCTGAACCTGCTTTCCTGTTTCCCCCTGATTTTCACTTGTGCTCAGATTAGCACTTAAGTCATCTTTACAATCCTTGCCTTTCCCTGTGCTCTCTTCTCTACAGCCTGACCAAAATTTGTTAGCACAGGATTTTTATGAACTCCTGCCCTCACTAAAAAAGGGCCAACTTGTCTTGGGAAGTTTTCCCCATCAGTTTTGACATCTCCTGCAGCTTGCCATTCCTTAGCATTAATTTCTATTGCTTCCCCCGATTTCCCTGGAAGAAATTCTGATTAGGCAATAAGTGCTGGGCTATCCATCATCTTTTGCCAGTCACAAGTCGCAGGGTTCTCCTCAGCCTGGAAGGCACCGATCGTTCTTAATCAACCCAGAGTGCCACGGGTAAGAGAGCTAAAGACCCGATTTCCCTGGCCATCCCCTGGGATCCTGTGTGAGCAGGGCTGCAAGGCAGAGCCATTGTGAGAGCCCTGTAACACAGCCCTGCAGCACAGCTGATTAAACCTCCGCGGAGCTCGGAGGGCTTCACCAAAGTCCTGTCAGTCAGCTTGCATTTGATTTCAGGTCTGATTTTCGTTTGTTTACAGTATCGCCCATTATGTGTAGAGTGTTTGCTAAACACCGAAGAGTAATGGTCCTGTCCCAGGTAGCTGACAGCAGAAGGGCTGACAAAGGGAAGGAAGGCAGTAAAAGAGGTAATTTATGTATGAGTCATGCTTCCCAGCCAGCTGTGCTGATAAAAAATGGTCACTTTTATGGGAAGGCTGGAAAAGAGCAACGAAATTACCTCTCTGAAAGAAAATCAACCCAAACGAAACAAAATATTTGGACCGGCAGTTTGATTAAAGGTGACTTATTGCCAACAGCGCAGGGAAGGGAGTCCTGGGGAGGCATTTGGGTTTATCCGGGAAAGATGTTTCTGGCACAGACACCTGCACCTAAAACAATAGCGAGACAGCAGCAGGAGGTCCTGCCTAGGGCACAGAAAAATCTGATAAGGGGGCAGGAAAACAGAGGATACGAAGTGTGAGAGATGAGAATTGATAAGCAGGGGTGGAGTCGGGAGGTGGGAGCAGTCACTGAGGCAGGGGAGGAAATCATTGGATGTGGTGTTTGTGAGGTCCCCAGGACGAGGTGAGAGATGAGAGTTTGACTCCATGTTCTCAGAAGGCTGATTTCTTATTTTATGATATTATATTAAAAGAAATTATATACTAAAACTATACTAAAGAAAGAGGAGACATCAGAAGGCTTAGCAAGAATGATAATGAAAGCTCGTGACTGACTCCTCAAAGTCTGACCCAGCTGATGGTGATTGGTCATTAATTAATAACAATTCACATGGAACCAATCAAGCATTCACCTGTTGGTAAACGATCTCCAGAGCACATCCCAAGCAATCAGGTAATTATTGTTTTCATTCTTTTCTGAGGCTTCCCAGGAGAAAAAATCCTGGCAAAGGGATTTTTCAGAAAATATCATGGTGACAACTGGAGGTACTTTTTCAGCAAATTGCCAAGCAGTCCCGTATCCACCTAACGCACAGAAGATTTATGTTGTCATCCAGCCACGTGACGGGGGGCCTGACTTTGCTCCACTTAGAGGCAATGACAGACTCCAATTGATTCATGGGAACCATAGAAATCAAAGAAAACTTGCTGTGGCAACCGGCTAATTCAATAAAAGCATTGATTTTTCCAGCTGGACAATTAGAGAGCATGAATGCAGCGTAGCTGATTTCTGGCTCTGAATTAATGTAACAAATGATCATTGATTCAAGTGTACCCCAAAGGAAAGCAGCTTCCATAGAGTAAAAATCCTCCAGCCTATGTGGGCTGGTCTTTAATGTGCCAGAGATGGAGCTGGTTATGATTCTGTGTCTCTCTTGGTTAGCACACTTAGGAGTGAGTTGACTGTCACCTCACAGAGCAGCCAAGGTAAAGGCAGACACACAGTGCCAGGGAGAGCCCTGGAAAGGTCATGCAGGAGACCATGGAGTTCAAAACAGGTAGGGGGAGCACCTCATAGCATCACTTCAGATGAATGGCCCTAGTTTTGCCCTGGGTTTGAGATGGAATCATGGAATGGTTTGGGTTGGAAGGGACCTTAAAGATCATCCACTTGCACCCCCTGCCATGGGCAGGGACATCTTCCACTATCCCAGGTTGCTCCAAGCCCTGTCCAACCTGGCCTTGGACAGGGATGGGGCAGCCACAGCTTCTCTGGGCAACCTGTGTCAGGGCATCACCACCCTCACAGGGGATAATTTCTTCCTAACATCTGATCTAAACCTACTCTCTGTCAGTGAGAAGCCATTCCTCCTTTTAACCATAGAAACAATTATCAACTTTTTGTGAGGATTTACAAGCCACAAGAGTTTGAGTAAAATGTTAGTAAATTTCTCACAGGGTGAAAATGTAGAATTTTGAAGATTTAGAATGGAAGTTCAAAAGGCAAAATAGAAAAATCTAAGCGTCTCCTGTCCTTCTTCTTTTCTTCTTCTTTTCTTCCTCTTCTTCTTTTCTTCTTCTTCTTTTCTTCTTCTTCTTCTTTTCTTCTTCTTCTTCTTGTCCTCCATCTTCTGCTGTGATGGTGACAATTCTAAATTGGTTTAAGGTAGAGACAGACTGTCTAACATAAGTGATAGGTATTGGAAAATTATTGTAAATAAAGTACACATAGTTTTTAGTATAAAAAGATAACACCACCCTGAGGGTGGTCAGTGTGCCTCAACCTGACCTGCTGGACAGACCTCCACAGGTCCAAAAAAGAATATATTAAATAAGAGAAAATAAACAGCCTTGAGAACCAAAGCCAAAGAATCCCAACTTCTTCTTTGAGTGCAGGGCTGGGAAAAAAGACTTTTTAATACCTCAAAAGCCATTTCAGCAACAGCAAACCCAAGAGTCCATTTGCAAACCCCCTTTGCTGTTGAGATTCTCTCTAATGGTGTTGAAGCATCTTGAACTGGCTGCAGCATGGAAGCCCCCCAGGCTGGGCTGAGGAGCCCCAGCTGCTGCCAGGCCTCCCCCAGGGGTGACCCTGGTTGCAGCAGGGTGTGCCCAGCCCCCGATTCAGGCTGGCTGTGTGGGAGGTGCCACGGGAGTGCTGCAGTGCTGGCACGGGGCAGCTCCCTGCCGGTGTCACCGGGGCAGGACAGGCGGTGACATTTTAACAGCTGCGCTGTTTGCGTCAGTGCCTGTGAGTCAGGGCCCTGACCTGGGGGGTGTTTCACCTTGGTCCCTGGGCTTTGACGTGGATGGGCCATCCCAGCAGCCCTGACCTGCCAGACACAGCACCTCTGTGGTGGTGTTTGGAGGGGTTTTAGGATGAGGGAAGAGACTGTTTCAGAAGGCTGATTTATTATTTTATGATATATATTATATTAAAGCCATACTAAAAGAATAGAAGAAAGGATTTCATCAGAAGGCTGGCTAAGAATAGAAAAGAATGATAACAAAGGCTTGTGACTGAGACAGTCCAGACAGCTGACTGTGATTGGCCATTAATTAGAAACAACCACATGAGACCAATCACAGATGCACCTGTTGCATTCCACAGCAGCAGACAATCAATGTTTACATTTTGTTCCTGAGGCCTCTCAGCTTCTCAGGAGAAAAATTCCTAAGGGAAGGTTTTTTCATAAAACATGTCTGTGACACTGACACTGACCTGCCAGAGACACTACCTCCTCTCCTCTCCCACTGCTTCTGCTCCAGGTGCTTTTTTTGTTCCATTTCTAATGGCTGTACCTGCAATAGAGATGTTCTGAGAAGGCCCAGCAGACACAGTGCACCTCCTGCCCTTCATCACAGCAGCAGCAGTGAGGAGGTGTGATAAGAGTTGTGGAGCATTAATGGAGCAGGATGCTCAGGGCTGGAGGGGAGGAGGGATATGTCCATCAAAGCTAAGCTGCTTTACAGCACAGCCTGCTAGAAAGTGCTGGTTAGAAAAACGTGTCTATTAAAAGGTCAGGTGTGGTCCTGAGTTCTGGGCTGACACTTGCTTAAGCTGGTAAATCATACATAATGAACACCTTATTAGATTAATTTTCTCTATTTGGGGTCGCTGTGAACAGCCCATTAGAAAATAGTAGGTTTCTCAGAGGCTGCCAAATGCTGGTTGTTATTATTTCTGCAGATAATACTGAATCTGTAACTTGTTTGAGAGCAGCTTATGCAATATTTGGTGATCAGATTTGGAGCATTAACTGGATAGCTCCACTACTTCGTGTGCTTCTCTTCACTGACCATGGGAGTGTAACTCTTAGAATCAGATTTCCCATGTGTAACAATCAGAGGGACAGCCACAATTAAAGTTTCACTACCCCAAACCACTCAAAAATTGTGGTGGTCTTTCTGATTACCATGTCTTTTTAAAAAGAATCTGTGGTTTTCAGCTTTTCTTTTCAGTTGTGAGAGCTGAAAATTAATCTTTTGCTTCAAGTAAAGGAGTACTCTCACTTATATCCCAGATGCCAGCACCAGAAACACCAGGGAGAAAAATGAAATACCTGAGAGCATAAAACTGCAAATGTACTTTCAGAATACAGCACAGGATTTGCTCCCAGTAAACTGTCAGAGCTCCTGCTGGTAGTGGAGAGTGCTTGCTGAAAAACAACGTGAAAGGTGCCAGACTTATTTAAAAATTCACAGACACATTTTCATACTCAGAATTCTCTCCCAGTGTAGTAAGAGAGCTCCACTCCTGGAATGGCTGGCAGCTGCCATGGAAGCTTTTTGTTTCCTAGCAAAAGGCAACAGTAGCACAGGCAAGAGAGCTTTGATGCAGAATGTTCAAAAGCCTGATTTCTATTTCCTCTCCAAAGACAGGCCCTCCAGAAACCTTCCTTAACCTCTTCCAGGTATGAAATAGTTCCAGGATGGGCTTTGGTGCTCTTCTTCATAAGATTCTTCCATGTCCTCCCTACAGGCATCTTGCCAAACAGCCAAGTGTTGCTAGCACTGCTTTCTTCTCTGGATGGATTTTGATTATTAATAACTTGGTCAGGATGAATGGAACTAGCTCAGATCTTGTCAAAGCAGCACAAACAGGATGCTGCTTTTATGAGACTTGCCACTGCCCCTTCCTCCTCCAGCTCATCCTTTTCATGTGCCTGAGCAGCACTGAGGTGACTGCCTGCTTCATTAAGAGTTGCAGCAGCACAGGAACCAGCTCAGGAAGTGGTTTACAAACAGCAAAGAGAAAACTCAGAGGCAGAGTGAAAAACAGGGGAAGAAAGAGATGATTGCAGTTTTAAGTTGAATTTCCACGACCTTCCAAGCAGGCATGCCAGTATGAGTACATTAAATTCATGTATTTCTCAACAGCAAGGGCTGTTTAGCAATAAAGACCTTTAGCACTGAAAGAGGCTCAAAACAAATCTTTGCAGCCAGCAATAAAATACAAGGAGTGCCATGCTGAACATCACTGGGTCGCATAGCTTGTTAAGGCAAGAGGCTGGAGGATTATTTGTGCAATCCCTGCAAGAAATGTCCTGTAACACACTCACTGTCAGAGATAACTGCCTTGGAGATTAAAAAGGAAAAAATTGAATGTAGCCCTTCCAGTGCAGTGCTGTAGCCACACTAAAGGAAAATGTGCACACCCACAGACACAAAGAACACAAGAGCTTTTTGAAACTTGAACCAAACTGCATTTGGGATTAGGTTTAGAGCTGTTGATTGTTGCCTGTGGAAAAAAAATAACTGCAGGAGGTGCTTGTTGTGCATCCTCTGAACAACCTGATCCAGGGGAAGTGGAGAAGTGGTCCCCACCCTTGGCAGGGACTTAGACTGAGAGGATCTTTAAGATCCCTTCCAACCCAGGCCATTCTATGATTTTGTGATTCTAGAAATTAAGAAAAAAAAAGTCTCAAAGCCAATGCATAATACAGGGTTTTGTCTGGAATTTCCCAACATCCAGTCCAGGAAAAAGGCAGGGTGGGATTTTCACATTTACTCCTGTAAAAAAGGAGATGTTTGACTCCCCAGCTTTCCTGAGATCTGAATAATGAAGCAGTTCTAGCCAGTGTTTATAGGAAGGTTTGACTTTGGTGGTGCTTTGCAGTGTGCCAAGAGCCTTCCTGCCATCCAGGAGAGGCCTCTGGCTCCCACTGCCTGCTGCCCCAGTCCTGCAGGGATTTCTTCCACA
The DNA here is from genome assembly GCA_039654755.1 of Calcarius lapponicus. Taxonomy (NCBI): domain Eukaryota; kingdom Metazoa; phylum Chordata; class Aves; order Passeriformes; family Fringillidae; genus Calcarius; species Calcarius lapponicus. The sequence goes on from CM077470.1 coordinate 28,571,260, forward strand.
GGCTTTTCTTCCTGTTTGTGGGGAGCTGTTCCACTTTTCAGTTGTCTGTGGAGATAAGCATGTGTATAAAAGATTGTAGAAGTGGGTTATTGAAACTTTGGGTTATGTATACATTTTAAGATGGTTTTTACCAGGGATTTTGCAGGCAGATCTGAGTTTGCCCTGCTCATACTCCAAGGAAAACTGAGGAAATGTGGAAATGTGTCTGTGGTTAGCTGACACACCATTCCAGCTCAGCTCATAGTGAACTCCAAGCATTGCAGCCACAGCTCTGTGTGCCTTTAAGAATCAAAGCAAATAGAGAAAGTCCTCAGGACTCAGAGCAAGGTGATGCTGAAACTCCCTGTGCTCTCACACCACAGTGTGTAGCTATGTGTGTGTGTGCCTGGGAGTTACTCCAGGTTCTTACAGGCAGGAGAGTTTTTTTCCAAAATTTCTCTCCCTTCCCAAACCCACTGTTTAACCAATGCTTGAGAAGGATGTTTAAATTGTGGTTTTAATCAACTTTTCAATGGAATTTAAGATAACTTCACTGTCCCAGAATATCCAGTTGTATCCAAATGGCATTAACATATGGGACTGGGGGAGATTCCATAAATACCAGTGGGGTAGGAGCCCAGTGTTTTACATTGGTGGTGCCCCAAGGCTCCTGCCTGTCTCCAAGTGATGAGCTCCTGGGCAGCCTTTGTGCCCAAAAAAATCTGAAAATAGTCCTGCAGCACAGAATTGCTTTTTGCAGTATTGCTAGCCCACCCTTGTTCCAAATTTATCTGTGTCTAATTTTCCTCATGTAAATGCAAGAGATAAATTGTTGATTCTACAATAACTGGATTAGTCAAATGAAGACCATGTCTAGGTATCATGGAGTCCCCAATTTTCTGTTCATGGGCTGAGAGGAAAAATGTCTCCAAAAGGAGACAATTATCTGTTTGCTGATTTCTGCTGTTACATATTATGTTATTTGTGCACCTCAGATCTCTTTACCCAAGCCAAACAGCCTGAACTGGTGAGGAGGTTCGTGCCTTGCTGTGTCATCTGCCTGATGTGGATATTACATGCACATTTATCCTCTGGTTTAGCTTCTAGGAAGAAGTTCTATCCCAGATAAATACTCAATCCCATCAGCAGTCCTTAATATTGTCTTTCATTTGTCAGGATGGCAAAACTGAGCCTTGCTCAGCCACTTCCAGTGAGATACAGGTATACATCTATCACAGTCTGTCTTGGAATTAGTTTTGGCAAGGCAGGCATCAGTTAGCTCCTTCCCAGGGGTTTACATGGATTAGTGTCTACAGAGGGCACCCTCTTCCATGGCATTGTTTCCTCAAGCACACATCTGATGCTGCTTCTGTGTTCTTGGAGGCAATGGAAGTTGCTTCCAGTGCATCATCAAGTGTCTCATTATTAAATAATTAGAAAAGGTTTTTTAGAAGCATTTTGACTGCAAAGAGCCCCAATTACTGCTGTTACCACTACCTTCTGGCAATGCAGAGGAAGACACTGGTGAATCTTCCTTTGATCTTTGTTGAAACAAGCTGGAGAAAATGGGCAGACCTTTGGACTCTAAATAATGATGCCAGCCATAAATAATAAAGCTCTTTGGGGCCCTTTGAAAACAGACTGTAACTTCCTGCCCAAAGGTGTTCATCTTCACCCACAGGCATAGTGTGTGTCCTGTGCTCCTCTCTTATCACTGGTCCTGCTGCTTACATTTCTGATTGGGGTAGTTGTAATGGCATCCAAAAGGACACTCATCCTTTGGCATGGGTTTGAGGGGTATTTTATAAGGGGTTTTTATAATATAAAAGTTTTTCTGGACAAAAGTTTTTGGGGGGCAAGGAAAAGAAACCAGAAGGTTACAAACAGAGTCACTTTTTGGAGATTTTTCAGACTTCCAGGTTGGCAGTGAGGGGAATTCTGGTCAGAAGCTGCAAAACCCAGGAAGATATTTGGGATATCTTGGACTGCAGACCAAGGAGTCCAGAATACAGTGACCAAAGGACCTTGCTAATAATCAGAGGGTTCTGCCAGGCCTGCCAGACAGGCAGAGGCCCTGGAGTTGTGGCTGTAGACAACTTGCCTTTCAGCTTCACAGTGCACATGGAGTGGGACCAGCACAAACAGGACCTGTCTGACCTGCTGAGGAGGTCCTGCATGGTGCATCACTCTGTGCCCACCAAGCATGGCTTGGTTTGGCTGTGATTGACCATCTGTGGCTATCCAGAAGCTGCTGGACTGGCTGTGCAAATCCATCCAGCACTGCTAGAGTTTAATTTCTCCTCTTTCTCTGTTTCATGCCCAGGATAATTTCCATGTGACAGCAAAGTCCCAGTATCAACTCAAGATTTCATTTCTGTTTGAAAAGTGAAACTACAGCATGAGTCAACTCTTGGAGGTGTAAATCCAGAGTGGGCTCTGTCTGCTTGGGCATCTCCCAGGACACCTCCCAAGGTAAGGACACATCATGGAAGCCCCAGTGAGGGCGTGGAGGTAGCAGGGTGTGCAGGTGAGGCCCAGGTGGGTGGCAGCACATCCTCCAGCCCCTCCCAAGGAGCTGCCTCTCCCAGCACGTGTCCCACACCTGCTCCCCAGCTCTCCAGGGACCAGCCTGTGTGCCCTGTGCCCAGGCACACACGGGCTCTGACATGCAGGCCCTAAGCTCAGGGCATGCCTTATAATGAGCCCTTCTCTGTGCACTGCACTTCCTGAAGGAGCAGGCTGATTCCTCCCAGGAAGGGTGCCTGCTGCTACAGTCATTAGGGAAAGGAGGGGTGAGCACTCTCTCCCAGGCTGATTGCAGAGCCACCTTCCTTCCTTGCCCATCCAGTGAAGATTGCCCATCTCCACCCTGGGAGTGAGAGAATCAAACCCTTTTTTGAGACAGCTGCCTTTTATCAATGACCTAAGAGATCTTTAACCTTTCCTTTGCTGGAGTGAAGGAGCTCTCAGAAATATTCTGTAGGCAAGCAGCCCTTCTGTGCTCCTCCATCACTGTGGTGCTTGTGAGGGATTATTACAACACCTATTTTTCTCTACAGCAAGCAAGTTCCCAGCTCCAGGAGGCTGACAGGCCTTGTGTAACTTGTCATTACTCATCAGCACTCCCTATGCTCGTTTGGATCCCAGGGTGTGGTTTTAATTAGCTGATTTTGTAATAACACCCAGGTGACTTGGTGATGGATAGTCACCCTAGAAACCTATTAAGCAGGAGTGTGGTAGCTGCACGTCCTTAGAGTATTCTCTCAGATGCTGTTTGCTTCTAGATATTGAGCTTGTGGGGTTGCCTGTCAGCCCTTTCCCATAGCTTCCAAGGCTGTTGGTGGATAAATCCCACAGAAATGATCTGTAGGTTCTTCACTGAAATGTGCAACCAGGTAGTAGAGAAAGAACATGGTAAGTGCCTGAGCTGGAAGTCCTGTGCTTCTTTTAGAGAGTCCATGTGGGAAGGAACATGTGTGAATGCACTCCAGCTGTGGGGGGCAATAAATACTGCTCACAACTCAATTGCTAAATCTGAGCAGGCCTTTAAGTCAGTGTTTTATTATCCCATAATATAATAAAAATTATGGTTTTTCCTGTTTTTTGCATAATTATGTATATACTGGGTAAAACCATTGCATTATGGAATGTAGAAAAAAGCCTTTACTAAATGCACATGACTGAGGATTTAACTTCCTTTGATGTGCAAATATAGTTAATTTTTAATTTAATACTGTTTTAATCTTTCAGGAAATATGGTTCCATTGCATACAGGACAGCCCACCCATGATACAGCTGTTGTGCCAAGCACATCCTGCCTCTGTGTTTCCTTATCCTTACAGTCTGTTCCTAGGCCTCTGAACTTGGAAGCTGTTTTGCTGGAGTTTTTTTGGGGCAGCTTTGCTGATGCTTTGGCTTGGAAAGCACAAGTTGTGCCCAGCCTTGGAAATACCAATTGTTCTTTGCAAAGTCAAATCTATTTTTCACAGTGACCTTGCTTTGACCTTGTTATCAGCCTTGCCATGAATAGTGTGATCCCTAATTAGTCCATCTGTCAGCTGTCCAGGCCCACGTGATGGGACAGGAGCATTGCTGGCAGATTGGAAACCAGCTGAAAGCACAAAGAATGATAAATGAGAAATGTCAGGATTTGGGCACTGGAATCAGGTCTGGGTTTAACATTGTTAAGGACCTGAAGGAAGGGTTAAAGGGCATCCTAATGAAACTCCCATATCACCCACTTGCTCCAGCCTTGGGATTCAGTGGGTTTGTGTAGACTGGGAGCTGGGCCCTGGCCCCAAGAATAAGGGTTTTAATGAATCAGGCCCCACTCAGAACTGTGTGAGCACAGCAAACCCCAAGTTAGTGGGTTCACTGCATACTCTGAAGAGCTGTGCATTGCTGAGCAGGAATAGAGTGGGGGGTGGCTCTACTGGTGTACCAGGGAGAGACTAAACTGGGGTTGTTGGTGATGTCCCAGCAGCTGCTGCCTTTCACTGCTCATTTTGTGCTCACAAGTCTTTGCTGACTAACTTGTGATCCTGATCCAGGGTTGGGTGTCGATGGGATCACAGGAGTTTGTAACCACTGGAAGAGGGGCAGTGTGGAGCCTGCAAGCAGCCCTGTGGCAAGGTAGGTGTGTGTGTGTGTGTGAGCCTCACAAATCCAGCCCTCAGTGCTGGGTGTGGTGGGAAATGATTCATGCACCTGTAGGTTTGCTAGGACCAGATGTGGCTGAAGGTGACCTTGGGAGCAAAGGAATAGGGTGAAAGGCTGGCTGGGAACAGGGCACCATGGCTTTAAAACCAAAAGTTGCATTTCCCTGCCTTTTCCTAAATCTGCTCCAGCAGACACAAGAGGAAAAACCCCAATGATGAGCTCTTTTGTAAATCCTCTCCCAAATGTTTCAGCTTGTTATGCCCCTAATTCATTTGCAGGAAGCTTGGACTTAGGCTAAAATAAAATTTATTTTTGTGCTTATCTGCTCTGCTATCAGAGTATCTCATAGCTCTACTTGGTCTGGGGGCTTGTTCCTGGAAACAAGTCCGTCTTGCAGGAATAAGGAGTTAATATCCAAGAACTTTGAGGCAAAAATCAGCTCCAGTTCTCCTTGACCTCTTTGGAGCAGGCCCTGTGTGATACAATCCTTGTATTGACGACAGTGACAGACCCCTTGAGGGAAAAGTGCTTCCAGGAGGGGCTGCTTTGCAAATGCATTTTTAATGGGGGGGGAAATCACCAATAAATAGTGGAAATGTGTTTGGTGGCAGAGTAGTACCGTGGTGGTGCCATATCACCTGCAGTTTCATAGGGACTAAAAGTAGTGCTGCCCATTTTAGTTTTTAGGAGTGTTCTGAATGCTTTTTAAAAATGCTGAGTGAGCATCTCTCTCAAAACCATGTCTTATGCCTGAATTTAGGCACCCAGGAAATGTGTTAGAATTTGCATTTCCAGGCTCCTGCCATTGGAAGGAGCTAGGAGCAATTCCCAGAGAGTATGTGCAGCCTCTCCTTGGGAATGCCATGGGCTGCTCAACAAAAGCCTTTTTTTAACCATTTCTCAAGTGGTGTTTCAGTTTTGTCTTACACCACTGCAGCATCATCCAGTGCTGTGCACTGTGTTGCCTAATCCTGGCAAATCCTCAGGCAACTGCTGCCCCACCTGTGAGGGAGTCAGGGCTTTAAATTGGTTATAGACTTTTAAATGTTACCTTCCCTGGTGTGCTGCAAGGGCATGTGATGTTAGAATCATGGAATTGGTGAGGTTGGAAAATACTTCAAAATCCAAACATCTATGCAGCCAGCACTGTGTTCACCTCAGAACCACGTCCCAGGGATAGAGACTGGCAACACTTCCAGGGATAGAGACTGGCACTGACTCCAAGGAGGTAAATATTCTGCACTATCAGGTTTGACCTCCTTGTATTTCACAGCCAAGCCATGCTGCATTTTGGGGTGCTGCTGTGTGCACCTGTCATTTTGGCCAAGAAACCAGTGAAATATGAATGATAAGTGTGGCCATTTTTTTAATTTCCCTGCTGTGTTAGGGCTGGGGAGAGCCCCCAGCACCCCCTGAGTGACCCTGTGCAGCAGCTCCTCCACAGCACTTGGCTCTGTTGGTGGATCCCTGCCTTGCTGCTGCCTGTGGCACTCACAGCAGCCAGCCCTGGCACGTTGGACCCGTAAGGACACGTCCTGCAAGAATATTTCCAGCATCTGGCAGATCATTCACTCATGGGCTTTATTGTGTCTTGCATCACTTGCCTCACTTTTCATTTCTCGTAGAGGTAACTGGGAACTCTTGGGAAGCACAAATGCATTTATTGCTGCTGAAATAAAAACTCCTCTATTTGAAAGAGCATCCCCAGGAAAGGTCTGCTGGTGAGTTCTGGCTCTGTGGGGTGATTCTTCCTGCCCTGGAGGCTGCAGCCCCTGCAGGGTGATGAGCTGCAGTACAGGGGATGAATCATGGCTCTAATCATTTGCATTGGATAAAAATCACAGTTCAGAGCTCCCCTGAGAGCTTCCTCAGCTCCATGGGCACAGAAACAGATGCTGCTTTTCTTCTCAGTGATCTGCACCACCCCTCAGTGGGTTTGCCCTTCAGCCCAGAAGAGCCCTAGTTGTTCAACCAGAGGAATAAACCAACTGAGGATGTATTAGGAGAAGGAAGAATTTGGCCTTTCCCTCCTTTCCCCCTCTGGCTATTTGCACACATGGGCACACTGGACATGTTCCTGCTCTGGTCACTTTGTCCACAGCCTCCTGTGCCATCTGCAGGAATTATTAAGTACAGGAAGTAAAAAGCAGAAGAGTATAATGGTTTAATAAAGTCCTCATCCTGTCTTCTGGAGTGGGAATGCTGTGGTGGTTGGGGAGATGAATGCAGGTGCTCTGAGAGCCAACTGACATTGAGTTATTCTGATTTTACAGTGATGATCTTGAACAAATTATCCTTTGGGTACTTCCCAAGGGGAATGTTTGTTGACTCAGTTCACAAAGGAAGTAAGGATGTGCATTTGCTTGGGAAAATTATTATCCAAATCATAGTGCTCTTTTGAAACAGTTGTTTGACTGAATACCAAAAAGAAGCAATCAGACACTTGCCTTAGAAGACCTTGGCAAGGCAGTGAATGGCGAAATTATAAATTTCTTCTCTCTTACCCCCTCAGAGCAGAATTATCTATATTTGGATTTCTTTTTTCAGCCCCAGAGAGGAAGTGAATGAAGTTTGCAAATCCTGTTTGGACCAAATGCAGTGAATCCAGCTGTGCTTCCTGTGTGGAGCTGAACTGAAACAGTGTCCCAAGGAGCAGTGCTTGTTCTCATCTCCCAGACCCAAATGAGATCCCTCTCCCTCCTAAGGATATTTGGTAGAGAAATAAAAGAGGAATGTAGAGCTGGAAGGTTAGACATTTAGGTTTCTTCCCATTGCTATTAAAACTATATCAGGGAAGCCTTTTAGGTTAATTTTAGCTCCAGCTTCACTCCCACTGTTGGAATGTCCAATCTATTTAGGCTGGAGGTATGTGGGGCAGGGACTGTTCTGGATCTGTTGCCATTCCCACCTTTGCAGTGCTTCCTCACCAAACCAGAGAAGCTGTTTCCCTTCACCAAGTACCACATTCTTCCTCCCAGTGCTTTCAGCAGCCCTTGGATCAAAACTCCTCTGCTGCCACCTCCACTCTGGCCCCTGGGTGGAGTTTGGCAAGGACTCCTTCAAGATGGTTTTCACTTTTGAGGCCTGAAGTTAGTTTGTGGCTGAAAGAAATGCCATGCCCAGGAATGTTTTTGGATGTCTTTTGTGGAGTATGCTGAGAACAGTGATAAGTGGATATGTGATTTTGTGGATATGCTGAGAACATTGCTTACCAAGTGCTTCAAGGATGGTCTCAGGGTTAGCAGACACCCAAGGGAGACCAGAGCTCTTCCAGCTGACCAGAGCCCATCAGACAATTCCATATTTCAGATTTATGCTGCTCCTTTTGTGCAATGAGCAGTTCCCTGTGCTGTCATTGCTTCCCTCTGTACCTGCCTCTTCTCTTTCCTCTCATCTTTGTTCTTTTTAGGTACCACTAGCTTGGGAAATTCAGTGATTAGTTGAATAATGAGTATATAAGCCACACTAATGCTCTGAAATCTTGTGAAATCTGACCCATTCTCAGGGGACTTGGTGTGTTTCATGGAAACCAGTCAGTGAGAACCCCAGCACTTGGTTTCCTGGAGGAAAGGGAAGATGCAGGAAGCCAAGCAGTTGGATCAGACCCTGAGATGCAGGCTGTGGCTGTGGATGCTTTCTCCCCAGGCATTCCCTGTGAACCCAGGGAAGTCAGACTGGCCTGGCAAGTGGCCTAACTCTGCTGCTGATGACACCTCTCCAGCAGAAGCGGTGTGTGGGCAGACAGGGAGTTTCATCATGGGGAGGAGGAGGAGGCATGCATCACCTTTTGTTTAAGCAGAAGCATCTTTTTGGAATGCTATCCATTTTATCTGGGAGGGCTTGGACAGGGAGCATCCAGGAGAGGCTGGATATTGTAATTAACACAAGTGGAGGCAGGCTGCTGCATCTGCCTGCCCGCCCAGAGAGGAAGAACCTGTTGAATTTGCTAGGAGCTATTGCTGTGAGGACAAGAGCCACAGTTCCTGGGAGTACAGCAGCCACAAGTGCATGGAGTAGCTGCTTCAGAGCTATGCTGTGGGGAAGAGGCAGAGGCCTGGATTTTGGACACTGGATGCCCTTTTGGGTTAGAGCCTCCACTTTTGCCTCCTAAGCACGGGGAGGAGGAACACGCAGCCCCCTCGCTCTCGGTCGGGTGAGCCAAGGATGGCTGCACTCTCCCAGCACCTCAGGATCCTGCTCTGGAAGAACTGGCTGAGTGTCAAGAGGCAGCTGGTGAGTCTGGGAACAGAGGAGTGCAGGAGGGAGAACCTGGAAACAGCAGGAGCTGAGGAACAAGGGAGACAGTGCAGAGAGGGAGGCTGTTAGAATGGGAGGCTGGTGGTGGAAGCAGAAGGAAGGAAGGGAATGGCACAGATGGGTCTTGTGTGAAGTCAGAAAGTGAAGATGAGTCTTGTATAAAGCTCAAGAGTCCAGACTGAGTACAATGGATGCCTCTCTTGTTCCCTCAGGACAATGCCTGTGCAAAGAAAACCATGCACAGACTTGTGGGCAGACCTGAGTTAGGGCTGCAGTTCTGTACCTGCTGCCATGTGAGCAGACCCTGTGCCTGCTGCACAGCCTCTGAGGAGCCCCTGGGTTCTGGGGGTGATGGGGCTGCCCTTACACAGAGCCATTTGTAAAGGATGGATAACAAAAAAGTAACTCAGATGATACTTTTGTTATCCAAGAGGGATGCAGGTAGGACAGGTTTCCAATGCAGTCCAGTGTGCTGCAAATCAAACAGCCCAATGATCTTTGAGTCTGAAAGATGAACCATTACCAGAAATGTCCAGAGAAGGATCTGAGCTGCAGCAGCTTCCGGAGCACACATTCCTTTGGGAGGCATTGCATGGCCAGGCAGAGTTGTGTTGTCCCAGTCCAGTTTTGGTCCAGCTCTGTGTGGTATTTTCAGCAGAAGCCTGGGCAGCTCCGGGAGCTGCACCCTAACCTGTGCTCCAGAAACCCAAATGTGGTGGGGTTTAAACTTGCCCTGGTGGAAAGAAAATCTTGGCAGGCACAGGAAGTGCTGGCTAAAGAGAAATATCCGTGGAGGGTGTGATGTGAGGGTGAAGTGAAAGGCCTTGTATGACTGTGTGCTTCTGCAAGGTCTGTTCCAACTTACCCTGCCCTATCTCCTAGTTGTGGAGCCTGATTCAGAGAGGTGCTGAGTGTCTCTGACTCCTGTGGATATGCTGTGTGCCTCAGAGCCTTCTTCACTGCTGCAGAATACACTCTTCCTGAGATGCAGAAGAATCCCCATAAATTACCTCTAATTTCTCGAGAGAAATTGTAACAGCCTCCTTAAAAGCTGAAGGCTTGGTTCCCTTTTAGCTCTTGTGTACCCTGAGTAAATGCTACCTAAGCCCTACCTGTGCTTCTGACCACAGTCTGACTTGCTGTAATTCTGGTTTCCTGTGGAGTTGAAATATCAACTCTGTAGAGCTGAAATGTCAATTAAATAAAAATCTGGCCACTGCTGACTATCTTATGGCAGCATGCCTTGCAACCTTCCTTCATTTCCCTCTCTTGCTCCAAATTAGGGAGCTTGCTCAGGCTGAGGAGGGTGTGAGGAGGTAAACTCAGATCTTTTGGGGAGCAAAGTTAGGCCTGGGTGCCAAAGGGAACTGGAGATATTGGTGCCTCTTGTGTCTTGCACTTCATTATTTAAACAGAGGCAGGAAGGGGAGAGAAAATGTGCGCTCAACCAGAGATCCTAAGTAAGCTCTGAGAGATGAAATCAACTTTTAGCAGTGAAATAATCCAGCAACTGAGAGATTATGCAACCTACATCACGGTTCTTAATGTCCCAAGAGCCAGATTGAGGTTGGTTGTGGTTCCATTGCAGTCAACATGTTCCACCTGCAGTTTGGCCAGGGTGGTTGTCTTGTTTTTGTTTATTAGAAATGCCTGGGACAGTGGGAATGCTGTGATGTTGCAACTGATGTGCCCAGCTACTATTAAACCCAATTAAATCACAGGACAGAGATCCTGAGAGAAGACATGTCTGGAAAGTGGGGAGTGTAAGCTCAAAATGGGGAGGGACAAGGATTTTCCTGAGTAGGAGCAATCAGTATTCATTTATTGTCCCAGGAATGTGACAGATGTCCAGCCCTCCCTTTAGGCAGCTTCTGACTAATATCAGTTTCTGTGCTGTTACCCCATAATTTTACTTTAGCCTGTGTGGTGCTAAACAAGGAGGACACATTAATAATACCATTTGCATGAGAATTAATCACAGTTCAACTGCATGCTTGGGGACTGATTATAGGGAAAGCATCTGATATAAAAAAATACTAAAATATGTCAGCGCCAGTGATGGATCTTGTTACAGGTTGGCAGTATATACATAAAAAGCAGGAAGGCTATTGTCTGTCTAAGCTAAAATGTGGCTGAATGCTAAAATTATAGGAGCACCTCTAAAGGGGTGTGTGGGGAGGTGCCTTGTGGTTTGATGTCTGTCACTTACCTATTTTGGGGCATGAATTTGCTGCTACTTTCAAGCCTGAGTCACCTCATCAGGGACGATAGGGATGGAGTTGCTGTAGAACAACCATCTTTAAGCTGGATTGCTCTCCAGGATTTGTTTGTCTGTCTGTTTGGCTTTATGTTCCAGTGAGTGTTACAGGAAATGAAAACACGGTTATGGGCTTGGAATTACTTTGGAAAAACAGCTTTGGGTAAGATGTGCTGATCTTAAAAAAAATTGCAACACAACGATGAAAAATGGGATTATTTTGAAGAAAGACATCTTTGCAGTTCCAAAAATGGGCATGAAGATAGAACAGCAATTTTGTAGCACAGAGGAGTTTCAGTTTAACTACTGATAAATGGAAACCTCTTAATCTAGTGAGCATGGGAGCCAGCTCTCCACTAGTGCAAAAACAAGGGATTATTTGAATAATTACAATTTCCTAGCTCACAAAACTCCAAGGCTTGTATTTTAAGATTTTGGGCATCCTCCCTAGAGTGGTTTACTACACTAGATGATTAATTCGAGTGTTTTCTTAATTCCTTTCCATTGGAAGGGGCAACCCTCATGTCAGAGGCAAGAGTTCTATACATGTTCATGTGTTTTCCAACACTTTAGGGCAATATTACATTATTTCTCTTCCACCTTAAGTTAGATATATGGAGGGAATTCTTCCCTGTGAGGGTGGGGAGGCCCTGGCACAGGGTGCCCTGAGAAGCTGTGGCTGCCCCTGGATCCCTGGCAGTGTCCAGTGCCAGGTTGAATGGGCCTGGGGCACCCTGGGGGAGTGGAAGGTGTCCCTACCCATGGCAGAGGGTGGGACTGTGTCAGCTTTAAGGTCCCTTTAACCAAAACCAATTCTAGGAATCATCTCAGCTCATGTGTATGGACTGCTACAGTCTGGAGATGGAAAGCTGCCAGGGATTTGGGTTGCTGGGGTCAAAAGTTCTTATAAGAGGTTTTTTTTTTGATGATGGGTGTTCAGATGTGTGTTCTTTAGGCTGGTTGCACAACTCCATAAACCCCTTCCTCTACCAAGCTTGAGCTCCACATCTTGTGAATGACCACTGTGAAAATCCTTCCTTCCAGTTCTACCATGAGGATCCACTGGTTGTGAAAAACAGCTAAATTTTTGGGGGAAAACTGCTGTAGGCTTGTCAAACACTTTAATTTTGGGGTGTGGGTCAATTGAAATCCTATTTACCCATCATTTCACTGAAAGTGAAACCAAGCTTTCACACTGCAGCTGCTTTATCTTCTGGATGGTGCTTCCCAGCATGCCTTTTCTGTGACATAGCAGTGTCTCAAAGCTGGGTAAACACAGTCCCCCATAATTACCAGCCAAACTGAAACCTTGTGCTGCTCTCAGCCTTGTTATTTGCTCTTAAAATCTTCAGTAGGTTTTCTTCCTGAATAGATAATGCTTGGACTTTAATTGTATGCATGCCAGGACAGGTGTGATTTACAATGCACCTCATAACTCACTTAGGGCACTGCTTGTACATTCCAGACAGGCTCTGGGTGACATCAATGCCACAAACATAACCGATATATTTTCATTGTCTCCTTTATAGGTATGGTCGTTTGTTTTAATTTCCTGGCCCGTGGTTGTTTTCATAATCTTGGCCATTATCCGTCTCAAATTCCCTCCAGAGCCACAGCAAAACTGTAAGTAACTGGTTTGTTTTTATGTCTGTGGGGTTTAGTTCTCATTTCAGTGACTGATGTGTTCATTTGATGTGTTTTGTTACTTTTACAAATTTGGCTCCGTGTAGTTTCCAGTGGAGATTTCCTGGGATGCATCATGCTGTAAAGAAAATGTGTGTGCTCCTCTGAGGTTGTTTTTGCTCATGGGTTTGTTTTTTTTTTTTTTTTTTTTCCAAATTAGCTTTATAATTAGAAAACAACCTTAAAGAACTGTCTCATCAAGATTTATTTGGATACTGCAATATAAATTTCCAGGATAAACTGAGGGAGAAGAGGGAAACTGGGGGAGAGCTTGCTCAGTAAAATGAGTGAGGGCAGAGGCTGCAAGTGTGATTATGCAGGTGAGGTGGCAAACATGAGATTGCCAACATGAAAGGTTTTACTTTGTGCATGCCACAGGCAAAATGAGCACATTAGAGTATCTCACTGCTAAGGCTCAGCTGAAGAGTGTTAACTTGCTTGGCTCCTGGGACCTGATGGTGCATGTGAGCCCCTTGTCATAAAAACAGCAGCTCCTTGGCTGGCTCAGGAGTTGTTGGGGGTCAAATTGGTGAGAGTCTGCACAAGCTGGTTCTTTGCAAGCTGTTTGCAAGCAAGGTTTGCAAGCCTTGCTCCTTGGGTCAGGAAGTGTCCATTTCAGAGCTGGGCTGCACTTGGGTCTGCTCTGACCCAAAGCACTTCTGCTGAGCAGTGAGTCCTTACCACCATCAGAAGCATGTCCCAGCCCTGAGCACATTTTATAGAGCAAGGAGTTTATCCAGTTTGGAGTTTTACCTTTGAGTTGAATCAAATGATAAAGCCATAGAATGGCTTGGCTTGGAAGGGACCTTAAAGATTTTCAGCACCTGGCTGATGGCAGAGACACCACCATGGGTGACCCACGTGGGGCTGTCATGGACCTGCAGGAGCAAAGCCCTGGCATGGGCAAGGCTGGGGGTTTGTATTTGGGGCAGGGAGACTGATGCAGGAGGAGAGACAGTGCCTGGCAGCAGAGGAGACAAGCAGTTGGCTCCCAGTGTTTGTAGCTGTCCCATGAATGAGATGTGGCTGGGAGGGATCTGCCTCTGAACACTGGGAATGTTCACCCTGGTGTGATTCTCTGGTTAGCAACTCCTTGTTCCTCTGTGAGGTGTGAGCCAGGAGCACACAGTGACAAGTATCAGACATGCAATTAGGATAGTCCTTGTTGCAGAGAGCTTACAGCCTAATCCCACTGAAGCATTGTGTACCTCCTTCCATAAGCAGGGATGTTGGCAAGTTCTTCCTGAAAGTATTCTTTAATGGGAAAGGATATTCTTGAAGTGTTGGGATCATTTTTGAACCCCAAACCCACCTGCTGCCAGCAAAAGACCTCTTTAGGCATGTTATATATCCCAAGTTCTCCCAAATTCCCTTGAACAAGTTGGAGCAGGCAAGACAGAACATGTACTTGGTGAAAACCCTGGATTTTGCCAAGTGTGGAAATGGCAGACCTCCCACGCTGCCCCACCAGTTGTACTTCCTGTCCCCAATAAATCAGATAAGTTGGATGTCAAGGGAGCCATCTGGATGGGGAAATGTTTATTCTTTTATTTGACATGGTTATTAGTTTGAACCTATATTTATTTGCAGCGTTTTTACTCTGGATGATCACATCTCTGCCTTAATGAATTAACAGCAATAATCTCATGAACTGCAAGTAGCACCAGCAGTTGTGCTTTGCAGGAAAGGGGAAAGTTGGGCAGTGTCTTTGGATGAGTTCCCTTTCCTTGTGTAGATTAATTTTATTTTAATACAAGTCTCAGTAAGTGTGTGAGTAGGCGTCTGTCTCTCTTAGAAGTGGATGATAGGAACTCTCAATTGCAAGAGAGCTTTTTTGCTGGAAAATAATGGTTTTGGTGTATTCTTGTGATCCAGGTGTTCAGAGACCACCTAAGAATCCTGAGGGAATAGAGAAGGATGCTAACCAGAGCATCAAACAGCCACTTTCTGCTGCTGTTATAGTTAAATAAGAACAGTTGCTTGACAATTACACTTTCTTTTCTTTTTTTTTTTTTTGACAACTGGAAAAAATGTATCAAACTTTTTGCTTGAAAAGCAAAAGATAAATCACTTGGGAACTTTCCTTTTTGATAGAAAAGCAGGCGGGGGTGGACACATCTAGGAAAACTATTACAGGAGGGGATTTTATTCATTTTATTCATAAAATTCACCTTATGCTGAGTTCCAGTGCCTGCCTTAAGACAGAATTGTTAAGTAGTGACAAGAAATTGTTTCCAGTTCTGCTGTCAAGAGATTATTGCAGGTAGACAAAAGTCAGGAAGCACAGAATCAATGGCACAGAGATGAAATAAGCTACTCAGATGCCGAGCTTTGGAGCTTTAGAGATAACCCCACAGAAAATCCCACTCTGTAACCTTATCTTGTGTATTCAGGGCCACAGAAATATCATGAAATCTATTAATTTTTTTTTCAATTAAAACAGCTCAAATTGAAGACAGTAATTTCTTCTGAAGGGCAGCTAATACACATTGAATAGATGGAGGATTATGTAGAGAAATTACCTGGCAAATATCAGTCAAGGGTGAACAAATGGCAAGGGTTTCCTGCAGGAGCAAGTTGCTTGTGCTGAATTACATTGTGTAGCACTTAATGCAAAGGGAGCTTGTGCCAGGCTGAGCTTCAGAGGGAAATGACATGCCAAATAAATGTCACCACTCCAGAGCTGCTCATAGGAGAACTAAGAACTGAGGAAAACAAGGAGCTGAGGTCTGATAAATAATTTTCTTCACAACTAAAGCCTCTTATATCTAGGAGGTAAAAAAAAACCTATCTCTCTTCTTTATTCAGGGATTCTGTTTGATGATGCGTTTCCAGGTCAGCAGAGATTGTTGTCAGGAGAAGTGAAAAAGAGATTTCACTGTCTGCATACCCAGTTCCTGTGATGATCCCAGAGTCTTCCAAACAAAATCCCCATCCAAGTTGCTATTCACATTGCAGTTGTGACTTCTGACCCTTTTATTCCAGCCTTTGTCTTTGCTAGGAGACATTGGGATGTGTATGTGTGGAATAGGAATCTCTGGACTGGAAGCCTGCAGGTGAAAGCCAGCGGGTTTGATGGTATCACCCAGACTTTTGTGCCTGTATCACCTGTTTTCTAAAGCAGGGACACAAATCCCTTTCCGTGCCACAGGTTTTAGCAAGGTATGGGAATTGTGTGCGAGATACAATCTGTCCCTCAGGGCTCAGCCCACTCAGTCTGCAGAGGAGCCCAATTACGCTCCTTGCTTTAACGAGCTGTCACACCCTGTCACACCCTCCCCGCCCCATTTCTTCCTTTCCTGCTGGCCTCCTCTCCCCTGCTGTCAGTAGTTGAACCTCGTCAGTATTCCCGGTAGGAGCTCTCTTGGGTGTGGTTACAGAACCCTGAGCTCTGGGGAGGATGTGGGACAAACCTCACCCCTGTTAGACCCCGGGTGTGCTCCTACTGCACTCCCAGGGCTGTCAAACCCGTGCCTCATTCACAGGCAGTTCTTCTTCATGGAAAGTAGCTGAGCTCTTAGGTCTGCTCTTAAATCCATCAAATTCTGCCAGGGAATTCCTTGGCAGAACTTTTCCCAGTGAAGCACTTTCTACCCTTCACCTCTGCCCAGAATTTCCCCCCATATTTCCCAGAGTTGTGGGGATGCCTGCCAGGGTGCATTGCATTCACTCAGAGATGTTTGTCAGAGGCTCAGCAGCAGAGTCCTCCATGAAGCTGCTCTTTGCAGCCAATATTCTGGGGGAATATCATCAGAATTGGTTATCTGGTCAGTACCAGCACAGGTGTTTGGGTCTAGCTTGGAGCCAGAGCTGTGTGGCACAGCATTGTGTAGGAACAGATACTCTGCTCTCATTCTTGGCTCCAGTGCTCC
The DNA here is from genome assembly GCA_039654755.1 of Calcarius lapponicus. Classification (NCBI taxonomy): domain Eukaryota; kingdom Metazoa; phylum Chordata; class Aves; order Passeriformes; family Fringillidae; genus Calcarius; species Calcarius lapponicus. The sequence continues at coordinate 28,587,967 of CM077470.1, forward strand.
TGGGAGAAGGAAGGCCCAGGATAGGCTCTGCCTCTGAGCTGCATCCCATTCAGTCTTACTGTGATGGGTGGCTAAGATTTGAACAGGTCCAGAACTGGCTGGAAAAATCAGCACAGGCCCCTGAGCAGAGCTCTCTGATGCCTTAGAAGGTATCTCACCTGGAGGAGAGAAAACTCTGAAAATATGCTGTACTTTATAGGAATTTGCCACTTAGTTGGAGGCACCTGTATTCATCTCTTTTCCCAGTAATGTGGAAAAATTAATAGGTTCCCATGCTAATTACAGGGAGTTGGCATGATGGCTCAGCTGCACAGGCCACTCCATTCATTTGGATAAGTCATGGATATTTATGCAAGTCATAATCCACCCCCAGGGTTCAGCCTATTCTGCACACAGCAGACTGCAGGCTCTCCTTCACCACTTGCCTGTGGTGGAGCAGCCCCACTCCTTGTGCTCCTTTTCACTACTTCATTTTCCTCCCCTTCTTTTCTGTCAGTCTTTCCCCCCTTTTTCTGCACATCAGATTTTTTTATCTGATGGAATCTGCAGTGATTAGGAAAACACCTCACCAAGTCTCTGTTTTTGGCATGAATGTTTTGTTCCATTCTCTTGTGCTAGGGAGCAGACTGACACTGACTCTGTTTCATTAAACTAGACCTGAAGGGGGTATGGATTATATTAATTAACCCCACATTTGCTGGAATAGACATATACACTGATCTCCTTGCATGCAGAAGCAGTGCCCAGCCACACAGTTCCCTGTCTTCCCCTTGGCTTGGAGATCAACTGCTTAAAGAGAGCACTGTGATGTTTGTAATGCCTCCCTTGTCATAAATCTCCACACTTCCCTTTCTTTCCACAGACTCTTCTGCCTTCTGGGGTGTGACTGAAGGATGTTCAGGGTTGGAGCTGGGAACTCCTGACTTACCACTGTGATTTTTCCTTCCTCATTGAAGCAGGGCCTTGGGGTGATCATTTAATTCTAATTGACTTCCTGAAACATCCCAGTCCAGGCTCTGGGTTTTAAAAGGGCAGAGAGGTATTTTTCCAAAGGTGCTGAGCAGCTTGGCTTAGACTGGAATTAGCAGTTGTTGGTGCCTGTGTTTCTGGAAAGGAGGTCACTTTTGGTTAAAGAATCTAAACCTGGGCTCTGGAAGCACTCAGCATTGAAAGATGTTGGTTGGGTAAACACAGTTTTTGTGCAGGTATTTTTGCAAGAGTCTAGATATGGATTTAAGCTTTTAGGTTCCAGTTTCTTGCTGGGAAATGTCCAGACTCTCTTCTTAGGTCCTGTTTGGGTTGTCCCCTGCTGCTCATACAGACAAGATCAACCTGGCTGGATTACAAGACCAGGTTAGCTTTGTCTGCATTAAATACTGCTTTCAAAGAGCCCTCTAGGAAAAGGGCTTGTGTGCAGTTACTGCTTTCTCCTGGTGTGTTTGTGCTTCAGGCAGTGGAGCATCCCTTGCTAGCACTGTCAACCTCCTCAGCTCTGCCCTGTGCTGCAGACAGCAGCTCTGTCATTTCCCCACCTTGCCCTGAGTTTGCAATGCCTCTTCGAAGGGTTCCAGGTTCCACCTCCTCTCCTTTGTTCCTCTCTTTGGTGTGGAGGTTCTTTCTCCTCCCTTTACACCTGCTGCCCTTTGGCTCCTTTGTGATTTTTATGCTCTCTGCTCTTTATGATCAGTCCATGAACCCGATGTGATCAGATTGCAGTGCTGATTTTTAATTTATTAAATAAGGAGGTGGAAGTGGAAGGTCTGTGGTTGAGCAAAACCAGCTTGCCCAGTCTTAATAAGCATGGAAGTAGATTCTGTCTGCTCTGGGCAGGTCTTATTGCAGAGCCTGAAGTGCTTGGGGGAAGAATTGGGCAACAAAATGAAATGTTTCTTCCGTGGAGGCCACAGAGGGTGGGAGGAGTCTGGCTGTGAGTTGTCTGCTGCTTTGATTGCAGTGTCCTAGGCAGGACATCATGAGAAAACAAGGGTCCTGTTGCTATAAAGATAAAAAAATGCAAGTTTTTAAATCTCACCCAGCCACACTGGGTGTCCTGGGGGGATGGATTTATCTGGGGTCCTGCTGTGCTTTCGTTTCAAAATTCAGGAGATGCAAAAGGAGGCTGTAATGAGGTGGGGATCAGACTGTTCTGCCATGTCTCAAGTGAAAAGATGAGAGGAAATGGCCTTAAATTGTGCCAGGGGAGGGTCAGATTAGATATTAGAAAAAAAAATTACACTGAAATGCCACAGCAATGAAGTGCCAGGGCAATTAAATATTCTGTTTTAATAGGTAAGGCGTAAGCCAGCTAGATATTCCAAGTGGCCAGCTTAAAAATTAATCTCATCCCATAGATTTGATGATTTGGTTTATTTTTTGGAGAGAGATTCAAAGTCCTGGCATTAGCATAAATCTTTGTATAATAAAAAAATAAAAATAGGCAGCTTGTTACTGATAAATAGATGTGAACAAAGCTGGAAATGGACAGTTGCATGTGGTTGGAGGGAAGCAGGATCTTTGTCATGCCGTGAAACAGGCACTTTTGTCTTTTTGGCTGTTGAAAAAAGCAGAAATTAAAATTTCAAGTGATGCTGGGTGACAATGAGAAAGACTAGAGGGGAAGCCAGAAGGTTGTGTGTGCACAAGCACAGCCAAACATTTGGCATAGAAAACTGGGAGGAGGCGACCAGAGCAGGGCATATTCTCACTAGGAGTTTTTGTGACTCTTGAGATAAATATGGATCACAGCTGATAAACAGTTTGGGGTCTTTTGCTGCTCTGGGTTAGACCCCCACTGCTCAGGGGTGATTTTAAGAGAGTGTGTAGGAACACAGCACAGAGTGTTCCCTCCACTACAAAAATCCTGAAAGTTTTAAGCTTTCTTCACCAGGAGCTGAAGTGGTTTGATCCATGTGGTCATTTTAGTAGCTGCTGACAAATCTATTTTTGTGAATTTGTCTAATTATTTTGAAATCAATGTCTGCTTCATCCCATGGCAGTAAGTTCTACAATGTTGATATTTGTTACAGAAATGTGTTTTCAGTCCTGTTTGCTGGTTATATCCTGATCTGTGTTTTGCTGTCCCTGTGTTCTGAGGGGTGACCATTTTTTCACCCTTTTGCTGACTGATTCCTAACTTTATTAATTTCTTTATCAAACCCCTTTTTGGCTACTTTTTCCCTAGCTAAAAAGTCCCAGTTATGATGTTGCCTTGGATGATTTGGCAATGATTGAATGCATTTCCAATTAAACACAATACTTTATAATGAAGCCATTGGCTCATTAGTGCCTCCAATTCACCAGAGTTGATATTTGTATGGATTTTTTATGAACTATGGGAGGAATCTGGAAGGACTTAGAGCATAGCTAGTGTCAGAGTGTGTGAATTTTGAAGGCAAGAGAAGTTTTTCTTGCCCAAAGAGTGGAGATACAACCCTAAACTAGATTTTAGTAGAAACAAGAAAAATTCAGCTGTGGGCTGCTGTGGTCATGATGCTGATCTGCTGAATTCCTGGCTGGATCAGCAAATGGCTGGACTCAGCTCTAATGCAAATACCACAAACCTCAGTGCAGTGGAAGCAGCAAAATCAATGTGGCAACGTGAAACATGGTCCATTTAGGTTTGAACATTTGGGTCAATTTCAATTAATCTTATAGACCAGAGTGAAATAGTCATTTTCATCCCTCTTGTATGACATTTAGAACCACCCTGACATTTCTCATTGGTATTATACCAAGCACCTTTACCTGCAGAAAACAAAATGTTTTGCTCGTGTTGAAGGGAAATGTGCTGGAATTTACAACCGTCAGAAAAATAGGAGAAATTAATTTTCTTTTTTTTATTCTGAATGAGAGCAAATGGGGAAAAGCCAGAATTTCCAGTGTCATGCATGCATTAATTGGTATCTTATGTTTGTTGTTACTGCTCTGCATGCCTTGTTTCTCTCCAGCTCTTGGAGATGTGGCTGGCCTGGTTAGATGCTACTGAACAGGGAGAACCAGCCCATGCAGCTCTGAGCCCTTGGCCTCCTCTGCCCTTTGGGGATGCCTCTTTCCTTCAGTTTCTGAGCCCTTCTCTCAGTGGGGATAGGAAATCAAAACTCTCTGTCAGAACACACAGTAAAAGTCTCTGCACTTGGGATTCTGCTGCTGGCAGACCCAAAGTCAGGCTTTGCTAACAGGATATAGATCTGGGCTTGGATTTTGGTTGTAGAGGTGTCAATTTGGCCAGAAATGTGAGAGGGTGATCTCTCAGCTCAGACATGTGGCAGCAGGGGGTGCAGTGATCTCTTCCCCTTGACTCATGGGCACTGGTACTGGGACCCTTCAAGGAAAATTGGAGTTTTAGCAAATTAGGAGGTTTAAAGCTAAAGGCAGTGGGAGGATTGAAAAAAAAAATGTGTTATGTGTTGTGGATCTGCTCTAGTGTGTGATGTGGGATCATAAAGTTGGGGCTTGGATATGGCATTGCCATAGGTTTGAGTGGGAGAAGGAGCTGCCTGTGGAAGACAAAGGGATTTCCAACAGTAGAAATACTGCAAAAGTCTCTAGTGGGGGTGTTACACTTCAGGTTGGGAAACTATCACCATGGAAAGACTGTCCTTTAAAATTTGCAGAGCAGGTACAACTCTCCTTCTGTCACATTTGCTAGCTGGTGCTTATGTTGTGCACTGGTGTGCTGGATAAACCTCAGCCAAGGCAGGGACAGGTCAGTATGGAGATCTCCTGGAGCAGCTTCCTCCCTGGCCATCCATGCAGGGGTTGCAGGGCCAGCAGGGAATTCATCTGGCCCTGGGAATTTGGCTCTGCAATAAGACCAGCCCAGAGCAGACAGAATCTACTTCCATGCTTATTAAGACTGGACAAGCTGGTTTTGCTCAACCACAGACCTTCCATTTCCACCTCCTTATTTAATAAATTAAAAATCAGCACTGCAATCTGATCACATCGGGTTCATGGACTGATCATAAAGAGCAGAGAGCGTAAAAATCACAAAGGAGCCAAAGGGCAGCAGGTGTAAAGGGAGGAGAAAGAACCTCCACACCAAAGAGAGGAACAAAGGAGAGGAGGTGGAACCTGGAACCCTTCGAAGAGGCATTGCAAACTCAGGGCAAGGTGGGGAATTCATCTGGGTGGGCAGGACAGCCCCTGTGGCTCTGTGGGGTCACGGCTCCTCACCACCAGCAAGGGGGTGGAGGGCAGGAGGAAGGAGCAGGGAGAGCATTAATCTCATGGCTCACCTTGGCATCAGTAAAGTCCTTCCTTTGCAGGATGCAGGGCTGAGAACCAGCGTGGGTCTAACTCACACCATGTGGGAATCTGGCCCAGACATTTTGGATTTTTCTGTGTCATGGTCTTTCTCAAAAAACTTCATTAATTCTGTAAGTGCTGTCAGAGCCCAGGCCTCTTCCAGAAGAGTCCTCCCTGGCATTGCCACTGCTTCTGTGGCAAGACTCGGGGATGGATCAGGCTCCATGGCTGCATCCAGCTGCCAGCAAACTGCTCAGCATCTGCTGAGAGTTGGCAGAGCCTCACCGAGTGCCTCAACCTCATGGGCCAGCAATGTCTTCACAGGCATTGTGCCACCACCACCAGTGGCAGCACTTCCAAACTTCAGGTCACAGATTTCTGGCTCTTTACATCTGGGGCTGCTGTTTCAAAAGAAAAGGAAGAACCTTTTGTACGATACCATCTCTGTGTTCTGATGCCGAACACTTCACTGTGGTAGAGCTGCTGATTGTTTAATTGCCCACTTAGTTCAAAGTGTGCCACCTTTGAGTCCAGTTAGGATTGTATCACCACTACTTGGGCACAAAAAAAATTCTCTTGCCTTCAAAATTCACTCACTGACACTACCTATGCTCTAAGTCCTTCCAAACTCCTCCCATAGTTCATAATTCTAGAATTTGTTCTTCTATACTTGTACCTCAAGGAAGGGTCTTCCTCTGATCTGGATTCATCAGGATTTCTTCCTTAATCACCTCTGTAAGCATCTGGCATGTCTCTGGAGAAGACCAGTGCTCCCCAGACCCATCCTTGTGTTCCCCTTTCAGCCTTCCCCTGAGGAGTTACACAGCTTTGGCTGCTCCTGGTCTGCTAAGAGACATGAGCTGTGTGGTTGTTGGTAGGTGTGGAGGGCAGTGAAGGGTGGAGCTCCTACACATCCTTGTGGCTATGCCCTCCATCCCTGTCCCCATGGCTTCCCACGTCTTTGAAGCTTCATCTTGGTAGGGACACTGATCCAGTGAGGTCTGTGGTGTGCATTTTTGGATTGGTGTGCAAATCAATGCCCTGCGTGGCAATGAGGGTGTGGGAGATGAGAAGGAAGATGAGAGGAAAGTGCCCATGTGTGCAGAATGCTGGGCAGGGTTGTAATTGGTGATCCCAAAGGGCAAACACTGCAGACATGGCAGGGATACTCACACAAGGATGCTTCCAGATTAAAGTGCCCTGCTCTGAAGTTTCCCTCATGGGCAGCAGATTAATTACCCTGCAACGCCTTTAGAGTGGTGGATGCTTGGTCCTGTGGCCCCAACAGCAGAAGTTCTGCCTGGAGGGATAAGGGAGCTCTTTTGCTGCCCTTGGTGCTCTGAGGTTCCTGGGAGCTGGTTCAGCCAGCTGTGTAACTCCTGAGGGAAGGAGGGTGTAATTCCTCAGGTGGCTTGAGGGATGCAGGGAGTGTTGGAGGAAGCTTCCCACAGCAGGGAGCCTTCTTCTCTGGCAGGTATCTATGTCCTTTAATTTCTCTTGTACTCCTAACTCTCCACTGAGGTGTACACCACCATCAGAGTGGGTGCCTGTATCTCTGCAGGTCTCAGGGGCCTCTGTGCTGGTTGCTGTTTTGGCAGTGGGAGCTCCTGTGCTAAACCATGAGCTCTTGTGTTCTGACCTAAAAATGCAGTGACCAACTGTGCTGAGGAAAGCTCAGGAAAATCCATTCTCCATCAAGGAGACCAACAGCCCTGGAATCCACCTACCCCTGCTAAGCCCTCTGGGAGCATCTGGGGTTTGACCACTGCTATAATGAGTAAATGTTGTACAAATGTAGTTCTGTGTCCTTGTTGGAGGGGTGAGAGATAAAGCTGTGCCTGAGTGAGAGTCTCAGGTCATCTTTGAAGACTAAAGAGCAAGGTAATCAATTACCACAAGCCTGCCCGCAGGCCTTCAGCAAATCTGGCTCCCTTCCATAGCAGAAATAATAGCAATGTCCTTTGCCAGGTAATTTTCCAAACGATTATTTTAAATAATATGTTGCTGTGATCCAGCAAAAGAGTTTGGAGATTGATGAGAGCGTTTGTCTGCGAGAGGAAGAGCAGCCATGAACTCTGCGGGCTGGCAGCGAGCAGCACGGGGCAAGAGGCACATCAAGCACTCCCAGAGTGTCTCATTGCTCAGGTCCACTCTGTGTCTGGAGAAATGGGCAGGGGACACACATCTCATCCCTCAGCCCTGGCTGCCAGCATCCCAGGCCACCAGGCAGATGGTGCTGGAGCTGCTCTGAGCTGGGAGGATGCACGGGGGGTGGTGGTGATGGATTGCTCCTCTGCCTTCCCGGGGCAGCTCTGCTCAAAAGGCAAAGGATGTTTGTTGATCCTGGATCCATTGCCCCTTCCTGTGGTAAAAGCTGAGACAAAGCCCTGTTTTAACAGCAGCAGTGGGTGCAGTGTTTGGCAATGCATTTTATTTCCTGGCTTGGAAATGAAGATTGTGGCTTTGTGTAGAAAACAATCCAAAAAGTCTTGGAGAACATGTTCTCATGGGTGCTTCAGGTTACTCTGGCCATGTGCCTGCTTTCACTTTATTTTATTTTTTAAAAGCAGAATAAGGATACCTTAATCTAAGGGGGGGTTTTATTATTTCTTGCCTGTTGTTGGATTTGGGAGAGAAGGGAGGGAATGTGCAGTTGTTTCAGGATCAGTAGATATCCTGTGAACAAATAGCTTGGCTCTTCTTCCTATTAACTGAGACCCTGAGCAACTGGGTCTAGTGGGACATGTCCCTGCCCATGGCAGGCGTGTTGGAACTGGACAACCTTCAAGATTTCTTCCAAGCCAAACCATTCTGTGATTAAATAGCCTGTGATGACTTTGTCAGTGGGATTGTAGTGGGATTTGGCAGATGATACTGCCAGGGTGGAGCCTCAGTGAAACTGAGAATGTGTCCTGTTGTTTAGGAAGAGAAATTAGCACATCCTGACAGAAATATATGGCCAAAAAGTGCATGTCCTTATCATCATAATGGCATTTTCTCTCCCTTTCTCCCCCCAGGTTACCTTGCACCCCGCAACCTTCCCAGTGCAGGCTTCTTCCCGTTCCTGCAGACGGTGCTGTGTGATTCTGATGCCAGGTGTAAGGGCACACCATACACACCAGAAGATCTGCTGCCAAGGCTTAATGACATCTCACCCCTCAGACTGTAAGGGAATCTGAATATTTCCTGGTGTTAGGAGCTGTAAAACAAAGCCTGTCTTGAGGGGGAGGGAGCATCCATGCATGTCGGTGTGTATGTACAAATTTGTCCACAACAGATATACCTCAACTATCTGTTCTAACAGATGTCTGACACTTACAAAAGAGAATATCAGCTGCAACTGGACACTTCAGAAATAATCACATTAGGGACAGCTCTTATGTGTCCACTGATTCAGGCTTGAATCTTCTGTTGAAGGGAATTTTGCTCCCTGAGAGAAACTCTTCAGCTCACCCAGATCATACAAAGGAATTGTTTTTGCATGACTGTGGATCAGGTCAGTGATAAGGCTTGCCCCCAGAGCAGCCCAGAATGTTGACCTGCCACCAAGAGGGATGAGTTCAGGATGCTTTGGCTAGAAGTTTGGATGTTAGTTCTGGAGCAGCTGCTCTTTGAGCAGATCCTCCAGGTGCCAGCCAGAATGGCTGTCCTCTCTGCAGGCCATCAAATATGTTGGGAAACGGGAAAATGCAGAAACAATTTTTGCCCATGAAAGCCAGAGATTTGCAGCATGGAGCTGGCTGGGAATGTTTTGTTGGACTGTCCATTTGCTGAAATGGAAATGTTCAGTGGGACCATTTCAACTTCTTGATGTTCCAGCTGAAGTCAAGTAGCATTTGCTTTGAGGCATGCCAGCCAGGGTGGTTTCTACAGATCCCTGGGGAATATGCCATGCTGAGGCCTGGCTGCTTCATGGAGAGCTAAAAATCTGAGCATCTCACAATGGCCCTGGTTACTCATCTTCAGGTGAGAGGCTGCTCCATAGAGTCTCAAAATCCCCCTTTGCTGAAAGTTGAGATTCTGAAGAGCTAAAATGGGCCTTGCCAGAGAGCACATCCGGCAGTCCTGGGTTTGGTGGCTCCTTAAGGATCCTCCTTAGTGCAGAGGGAGTCATTTCCCAGGCCAATTCAGTGGTCAGAATCTCTCCACGGGTGGGAAGGATGACTAAGGATTTGGGCAACTTAAGTTGCACAAGGTGAATCCTAATCAAATTCAAGGTCATGCAGCAGAAGAGAGGAAGGAAGGCAAAGCCACATGGAGACTGGATGCCTGGATTCTCAGCTCTGTTCCTCAGTGTCATTGTTTTTCCCTGGGCATGTTAAACAATGGCTCATTTGGGGTATTGAAATGAAGAAATGGGAGCTTCTAGTGCCAAAGCTGGAGGTCTTCCATGGGTTTGAATAGCTACAAATCCTCCTTGCTTTTTGCTTTTGGTTTCTGAAAAGCTGTTTAGGAAGTAAGTGGTTTTTCCTGCCAAATGAAAACCAAAGGCTTTGGCCAAATTTTATATCAAGAACATGAGTGATTAACAAGCATTTTGACCACTCTTGATGCTCGAGGTGGTCTGTGGGAAGTATTATTATAAATCTGTGGCCATACCTCCCCTTGCATGGTCAGTATCAGCCTTGGTGTGTTCTACAAGGAAAAACACCAACTCTTAAGTAGCCACAGCAAAACTAGCAGGATGCAGCAGAGTCTAAAACCTCAGGAAAAGATTCCTTGGGAAGGGGAAGGCTCCAGATGAATAGGTGCAGCTGTGCCTCAGGGGTGCTGGATCCCCATGGGTGAGTTTGTCACAAAGTGTTTGAGCTGTGGCCCTTCACTACCTGGATCTATTGTTTCATAATATTCAGCTAATCCAGGCTGTTTTTCTCCTCTCCCATTGTGCAACTCACTGAAGCTCTTGTTAAGCTGTTTTATAACTTGCCCTAAAACTATGTATAACCAGAGGTCAGCAGGGAAAATGGGCAAGGTTCTCCCCTTTGATTCTGTTCCTTAGAGGCATTTAGCAAGGTGTGCATGGTAAGGTTGCTTGAAATTTCCCTTAATAAAAGAGAACCAAGTCCAAAAATCAAGCTCAGCAACCTTTTCTCCTGTAGTGGAATGTTTGGGAAGGGTGAGTAAGGTCCTGTTGTCTGGAAGGATTTCTTGGTAAGGCCACACACTTTATAGCCGTGGAGTTCTGTACTTTTGCTTCCCCAAGATACGTGCCAGGCCTCCAGAAGGAACCAGGCTTTTGCATAACCCAGATTTCAACACACCTGCCATGAAATCCAGCCACAGACACATTCTGAGTTAAAGCAGTAAGTTAATTATAAGAAATTCTGGCAGTTTTTACAGTTGTCTCTTTTTTTTTCCTTTTTTCTTCTTTTCTTTTCCCCCCAGCAAGCGCAAGAGCTCATCCAGTGTAGCCAAGGACCGGCAGCCATCACCATGGAGTGCAGAGGTTCCTGAAAGCAGGAGTGCTTCACTGGGTAGGTTACTCACTGCTCCAGGAAGTTCTGCTCTTTGAAGGCTCATCTTTTGAAGATCTCTGGACAGAGCTGCAGTTCTTGCAGCACTGCTGAAATGATTTATGTGTTTCATAGAGGCACATGACAATGGCCACGACATTAGTGTAAATTCTTGGGAACAAGTACAAGTAGCTGTAGAGAAGACTTTGGAATTTAGCCAAGAAACCAGGATTAAATTGTTGTGTTTCACAGGAGCAATGCAAGATCACAGATTGATTGAACATTAATTATAGACCTGGATGTTTATGGAATATTGCCCTTTTACTACCCACAAATTCTCCATAAACAGCTTATGATTTTTTTTTCAAATGGGTTTTTACCCACAGTTATCCAGCAAATAAGTTGTCTTCTGTACCAGAGTGGATATTTATTGTTGGTGATGTTCTCCTCTGATGTGATTCTCTTTCCTGAAGGAACTTTCAGTCTGAAAGTTTCCATAAAATCATTACAATTATTATTTATTGATGGTAATGGCTGGTACAATCTGCAAGCCATCATGATGGATAGTCCTTTCTGCAGGGAGCTCACGATGAAATGAATGATTACAGATTTGCATTTGCCTGTTCTGCTCCAGCCATTCACTGTTCCAATTAGCATTCCTGCCAGCACCCTCCGTGGTGCACAGACAGAAAAAGGCAGAATGCAAAAGGGACCAAGTGCGGAGGCGTGGGAGGGGAAAACTAAATCAATGAACAGTTATGGGAACTGTTGACTCATGCTGATGGTCAGGGAGGAACTCAGTTCTACATTTTATTTAAAAATAAAATTTAAAATGATAGGTCGTGACCTCATATAACAAGTTACAGTGTTATCCAGAATTTAATTCTATCAGAAAAAACCCTAAAGTACTTACAGGTTGCCATTGGCTGTACCTTTGGAAACAGTTTGATAATGCACCCAAAGCTGTAGGTAGCTGTCCTGTGTACTGCTTCTATGTAGCGAAGAGGTTTTAAAAGCCATAAGTAAAATACAGTGTTTCAAACTGTTATTGCAGCATTTGGGGATTTGGTATCTCATGGAGAGAAAAACCTTCAGGATGTTTCATCACCATCCAACTTGACTTCCAGCACCCACACGTTCAACAAGACCTTCAGTTTTGGGAAGGTAAGTCTGTATTTGCATAATAGCTGAGCATGAACATTTGTGTATTCTCATATTTAAAGAATTAGAAGCTCCAAGTACCAAGACACAGCTTTTATTACTTTAGGATCTGCCCTATTATGTGAATGAGCTTTATTTTGGAAACACAGTGATTGTGGGTGGATTTTTAAGCTTTATGGTGAATTTTTTATCCTCTAGGCAGAAACCGGGCAAACCTTGAGACATAATATCATGAAATACAAAATATAGTCACACACAAGAAATACCCTGAGATACTTTGTTCAGAACTTATGTGAGTTAAGATGTTTGCAGTATATTTTCTCTCTTATGAAATTAAAGATACAATTTCACAGGCTTTGACATTCAAATATTTATTTGCCCATGCTAGTCCTGCAGTGGCATCAGAGGCACTGTGTGTTTATTGTATAGGTATTTAATATTTATAGAATCTATTCCTTTGTCATAGAAATTTGTCACAATGTAGTGGACACTGCTTTTGTGGTTTGGTGTCAAGGCCTACAAACACTTAGCACACATTTCTCTTTGTAATAGATGAGGAATTTGAAGGGTTTTAGTGAAACTGCTCAGCTGTTAGAATTCTGTCTGCACCGTAACCACAATGCTTTTCATTTACTGCTATTCCTTAAAAAAAGTCTCATCACTGCATTTAGCACCATCCCAAATACAATATTGCTTTACAGCCACCATGAATGTTTGCTGTTCTTTCAGAGGCAGCCCCAACACTCCACTGCAGGGAACCTCAGGACCCTGCTGTGCCAGCTCTTGTCGCGGTACCTGGCACATCCTGGTGCCACGGGAGGGAGCATGGCAGCCAACATCCACCACACCTTCTGCTTCACCAACTCCTCGCTTCTGGAGTCCTTTGCCCAGGAGTTCAGGATGCAGCTCTCCCAGGTGAGTGCCTGGGACCTTCCCTGGGGGCTGCAGCTGGGAGCTGTGGCACTTCAGACATGTCAGGCAGGGTTTGGAGCTACAACACAGCCCCTCGTGGGCAGGAGTTGCTCATCTCTGTGCCCAAGTGCAAGTAGGGCACAGTGAGGATGAGTGAATTCTTGTGCGTGGGGTTAGCCCAAAAACCTCCAAGCTGAATACATGGAAAATTATTCAGGAAAGCCAAGGGTCATCCAGCCATCAGCTCATGGCTACTAAGGGTTCTCACCACGCCTGGGCCTTGCTTCTCCTCTTTGTTTGCCCCACTGTAGCGGCAGGTCAGTAGAACAGCATGAGGATGTGGTGTAAATAAGAGTGTTTAAACCTTGGGAAGGCAATAAATTTAATTGTGTATTACCTCAGCAGTATAACTTCATCCAGTGACTCCTGCATCTGATCCAACAATTCATGATTGAAGCAGTACTCGTCTTTGGGAAAGCAATATAATTAAAGCAAATTAATCCTTTAAAGATAAAGCCTTCCTTTTCTTTCTTTTTTTTTTTTTTTAATTTCTTTGCCAAGGTTAGGATTGATACTAATTTTCTTGTATTCCTAGTCTTTGGACTCTTTAGGACATTGTGAATTGTAGGGCTTGTCTGAGCAGAGAATTTATTGTACAACCTGGGGTTTGAAGGTAAAACACAGTCACACTCTCAGTTATTACCTGTCCTTTGAATGTATTGTTTGCAGACTTGCATGCAATTGCAATGCCAGCTGAAAAACATAGAAGTGCCCCCCAGCAGCAAAGCTTCTGGTTATTAAATAATTTCTTCTGGTTCTTAAATAATTTCTTACATTTTTATTTGTTAAGGTGCAGCACAACCCAGAATACCAGGAAACTTTTGTCAACGAAATGGTCTCATTTCTGACACTCATCTCCCAAGTGCAGAATGACACCTCCCTGTGGCACCTGCTTTTGCTGGCCCCAGATGTGTTTCAGGACAACATGCAGCTGCGAGACATCATTCATTTCCTTCAGAATCCAAGCAGGTAAAACAGAGAAAATGGCAGGAGAAGCACTGAAAGCTGCTGGGTTTGTGTACTGACCTCTGAGGGCATCATCTTTCTTGAAAGAAAGGTGTTACCTTAAAAGCATGATTTGTTTGGGGAATGATGCAGCTTCATGCTAATGCACCTCTAAAGGTGTCTGTGGACTGTGAGCAGTGTGTTGTTTTTCAGTGACTCTTGTGTCATTCTTTTAATGGGAACTTGATGCAAACTCTTGAGTTTTCTCCCAGCCTGCTTAGAGGCACCATCATGCCCTTGTGCAGATGGAAAAGCTGGTGAGTCACAGGCACTGCCTTTGGTGGAAGAAAAACCCTCCTGGCTGGATAAAGAAAGCAGCCAGCTGCTTCTTTCCAGAAAAGCACAGAGCCAAGTTCAGCTTGCTTTGGAACACCTCAAGCACTTGTAGGGGAGCCATAATGTTGTTTTTTAAAACTGATTTCCTAATCTACTGCTGGGTTAATCTTTCAACACTGGTCCCAAGAAAGCAGAGAAGAGAGGGAGCCTGGTTTTCTACCATATGGGTTTTAACACGTCTGACTTGAAGAAGAAAGTGCCAGTTATGCACTTGCTCAGTGGTTATAGGAAAAACAGAGCTGGCTTAACTGCATTATTTAACTGTACTGAAATGTTTGATGCAGTTTGCACCTAGGGCAACACAAATTTCTAAAATGGGCTTAGCCTTGAAATCCCTTTCCTGGGCTGTAGTTTGGCTAAACTCTCCCTGATCTCCAGAAGACACAAGTTACTCAGGATTAAGGGACTCTGTTCCAAATCATCTTCTGGATGTGTGACTGACCCTGATATAGAATATTCTAGATAGTCCAGTTGTTACAGTACATGGAGGACACCAAGAAACTGAGTGTCTTCAGACTGCTTTTTGTTTTTATCTTGCATACATGAGCAGTTGGGTTAAGATGCCAAAAGAAGTTGTAGAAGCTTTGGCACTTTGATTGCACCCAGGCTTAGAGGGACTCACTTTTGATCACTGGTGTGTTGCTGAGGCACTTAGAAACCTGTACATTTAATATCAGGGTAATTTTCCATGCTGCATTGTGAGACCCATGTGTAAGCTGTAATGTCCTTATCCTTAAAGGAGTCAGCAGCAGTGTGGCAAGAATTGTAATTTTATTCAGAAGCATTTTGTTCATGCTGCTGTTTCAGTCACAGGATTATTACATTTGGTTGCATTTACTGGGCTTGCAGAACCCAGCCTGAGGAACCAGCCCTGTTGGAGTGCCCAGGGAGAATTAATATTTACTGTGCTGCTCTGCTTTGCTCTCCAGCTGCAGAGCTGGGGGAAGTTATCATAGGCACAACAAAGAGGCACATAGAATTTCAACACCAGAGCTGTGCAGTGCTTTTATGCCTGGCATCTGGCACTGTAAATGCATGAGTAAAGAGTTATTGCAAAGAGATTGCACAAATAGTACTTTTAATGATGCTTACAAAAGCACATCTTAGCGAGCCTGCCCACGTCTCTTACTCAGGCAGGACTGAACTCCTAAAAAAGTGCTGTACAGGGAGGGTTTTTCTTGTGGTTGAAATATGAAGGTATAGAAGAAAAGAACTTTTGCTCATTGTTGCATCTGTATGAACCAAGTGATAAACACCACCAGTGTGAAACAGTAACTTCCAAGTCATGAATCCTATAGAAAGTTTAGCAGCAAATTTTATTACCCACAAAAACCTGGTTTGCAGACTGATTTCACAAATGTTCCTGTTTGTTGCTGAAAGATAGTTTTTCAGCTAAGCATATAAGCTGAGCTTTTTCTCCACAGCCAAAGTCTGCAGAAACCCTGCAAGACTGAAATAAAAGGGCAGCAACAACACTTGTTTCCATGTTTGCTGCCATCTGATCTGTGTGATATGCATCCATTTTTGGCAAGTCTGTGCCTGCCTCCTCCTTGGCTCTGCCATTGCTCAGCTAAATATGTCATTTGTAACTGGGTTCTTTCCCCTCTAAGACTCTTACAAGCACATCTGCAGAATGAAAATGATGAGCACCAAGCCCAGGAAGCCTGCATGGAGACATAATGTTAAATTAGGAGAGAAGAGATCCCCAGTGCTCTGCTCTCAGTAGCAGCCTGTTCCTACAGATCAGTATGTATTTATTCATGCCACTGAGATCTTTGTGTATCACCTGCAGAACCTGAGGCAGGTGAGAGAGAGATGGTGCATTTCAGTGACCCCACAGCTACAGTGAAGGCTACTCTTTATACAGGAGACAAAGAAGGGACTAAAAATCACAGTGAAGTTTTCAGTAACCTGCACACCTGAGCAGGCAGTCCTTTAAATTAGTTCCTCTGTGGTACAATATTCCTGATTATCAGGTTGTTCCTTCCTAAGACTGGAAAACATTCCTTGCTTCCCTCTTAGCCTGGCTATTACAGCATGAAAATGGAAAGAAGGAGAATTGGAAATGGAAATAGTTATTTGTGATTGCTTCTTCCTTCCACAGGTGTTTTCCCCCCTGGGATCCCTGCTCTCCCTGGAGCCTTGTCTCCTTGGTTCTTGGGGTTTTTTAGGAGGAAATTCCCCTGCAGCAGTGAATCACATGGCTGGTGTGTCACCTGGGTGTTTTCTGAGACCTGCTGGCTGGATTTTCGTGGCCTGTAGATTTTGCAGAACTCTAAAAAGTGCACCTAATGAGTGCCACACATGTGTTTGTGCTAATATACCACCATGGCTTTCCCATCAAAGCCCCTGGTGTTTGTATCTAGTACATGATCAAACAAATAATTAAAAATAGGGGTGATGTCTTGTCTGTCAAACATTTTAAGAATGATAAGAATGATAGGCTGTATTCCAGCTGTTTCCTTTTAGAGCATATAAACCTGTAACCACAATTTATTTTCCTTTTTTCCCCCCCTCCTTCAGTGTTGTGCTGGGAGCTCAGAATGTCTCTGCATCTCTTGTGAGTGATGATAGATTCAAAACTGTTCAGAATGAGGTTACAGATTCTCCACTTTCCCTGAACTGCTTGGAGCAAGGTAAGACTCCTCCGCTGAGTCATATCTCTGCTGAAAACCTGTGGTGCTGAGGAGAAGCAAACTGCAGGCTAATAAGTAACCATACAGATTGCACACTGTTCAGGGCTCAGCATAATGGGTTCTTCCTTCAGCTTTTTACAAATGTGAATAAAATGTCTCATTTCAAATGGAAAAGTAAAAAATGCATGGGTTTGTGAGTAGACAATGAATTAACATGAGTTTGCAGCCTTAGTGGAAATGGGGAGCAGTAATGTTTCACTTTGATTTGCTTTTTTTGGGGGGGTGATGTCAAAATCTGCCTCTGGTTGTGGACTCTGTCTCACTCAGCTTGGTGCAGCAAGGCAGGGGCTGCACAATGAGCTGTTTACATCCAGATGAGCCATTCCTTCAAATCCCTGTCCCTTCCAGCAGAGATATCCCCCTCTAACTGGGGATCTGGAAACAGGCAAGGGAAAGGAGCTAAATGCTACAAGGGACAGATGGGGATTGCAGTCTCTTCTCTACCTGTTTTGTGGGGATTGTGGGAGTTGAGGTGGGTAAAAGGGAAGATGAGGTGTGCAAGAAGGGAAAACATGGAAAGTGGCTGGTGAGAGGATTGGACACAAGGGGATATCAAGATGAGTGTAAATGGCTGTGGGAGACATAAATGATGTTGCAGACAGCTTATGTGTGAGCAGTAAAAAAGCAACCCTAAATGAAGGGAAAGAAACCATAATAAATACTTGGCCACCTTACTCTGCATTACTGACAGCAAAGTGCTCCTAAAGCAGGAGGAGACCTCTGTTAACATCCAGATCACTGGAGCATTGAATTGTTCCTGAATGATTTCAGCACAGAAAGGCACTTCTAGGATGCCATCCTCACTTCCCTTGAAAGGCCAGGAAGAGTTACACACCAAAAGAAAACTCAGATTTGTAACCAGGATATTGTGGCTTGTGGTAGGAGCCTGACTTCATATGTGCATGTTATCCTGAATAGATTTGCCATTATAGCACCTCTCAGGTTCCAGAATTACCTGATCTTTACTAATATGCTCTTCACATTTTTGTTGTAGATAAAGAAAGAAGCTGGGTTACCAGATCTATTTGTAATTCCTTTGTTCACTGGAAAGACAATCACACTTTAGTATCTGAATTGGAGGAAGTTCTAAGGTGAGACATTAGCTAAAGGGATATTACTAACAGTGTAATTCAAATCTATGATCTTTGCTCTAAATCACCTTACATTTCCACTTGCATTGATTTCATATTCACTAAAACGCTTTTTTGTTCCCCTCCAGAAAAATAAAGTCACCAGAGATTGGTGGAAAGCACTCCAAGAGGTCCATTAATTCAGATGATTTAGAAGCCATACAAAAGCATCTACATCGTTTAAAAGGCTTTGAGGAAAAAATGAATAGAAGTGAATTAAAAAGCTTAAATCTATTCAGAAATTTGGAGAATGAAACATTACAGAAATTGTATGCATTTCTTGAACTGGGAATGAATCCACACCATGATTATAAATTAAAGGAACCATATAATAAGGAAATAATGGATGAAATCTATAACTTCACATCACTGCAATTACAGAGTGACTTTAATGGGACTTCCATTTTCAATACAATGACCCAGTGGAAAGAAATTCAGCGGGCTTTAAAATTAGCTACAATGCTTTGGAATCCAGCTCTCCTAAGTAATTCCAGTTTTAGTACATTGAAAACTAAGGGTGCTCTCAAAATGTTGCTCTCCACAGCCATGCCATCACTTCTGGAAGGTCTCAGAGACCGTTTGAATGGACTGCAAGAAATTCCATCTGTGTTTTCTGATGATCTGCTTGAGCCAGAGTCCTACAGAAACTTCCCAGAGCAGCTCCTAGCTCTCGAGGAGATGTTTTTTAGAATGATGGGCACAAATGTAGGTTATCAGTACATCCTGCTGCCTGTGTTTGAGCTGATGAGGGCTGTGGAGAAGTCCATGGGGGAGGGCTGGTGGGACGAGTTGAACGTGTACTGGCGCATTGGGGAGCAGCTGAGATCCATGAGGTGGAATAACACAGCCATCGTCGCCTACGGGCAGTTCTTGGAGGTGTTAAACAGCCATTTGCAAAAGCTGAATAATAATAAATCAAGTGGTGTCTTCAGTGAGGAGTTGGATCAGCTGTCAGAGTTCATAACAGCTGTGTTTAAAGAGTTTGGGGAAAGCTCTGGAGTAGCCAATATCTCACAAGTCACTCAAGCCATCCAGAAGACGTTGAACATCTTGAAAGACTTACAGCTGAATTATAATGTCAGTACATTAAAATCTATAGATCTTTTCTTTAATTTTAACAATAAAACCTTGGAGAGCTTGTCTGAACTTCTGAGAACAGGGAAGAAAATCCTTCATTATACAAGTGCCAGTGAAGGTACCAGTGAAGACATAATTAAACCCATCTATAATTTAACACATCTTCTACTGCAGGAGTTCAGCCAGTCTCCCTCACAGCACAATTCCTCACTACAGGCAAGAATTTGGGAGTTCCTTCATTTAGCCTTGGGTCCTTTCCTTGAGCCCAGCAGCAATGGCTACAGGACACTCCAGAACTGCTCCTTTGAAGATCTGCTTGACATAGGCCTTGAGGTGCTGTTTGAAAATGCCACTCTAAGGGAGTCCTCAGCCAGGAGCCCCTGCAAGCCCCTCTTGGATTCCTTGGGTGTGGAGAGTGGGACAGGGAGCAATGAGACCTTTGCCAGGGTGTTCCAGCTGGCCATAAGCAACCTGCAGCTGTCCCCAGAGTTTGCTGCTGCCTACAACAACAGCAGGGAGAGCTTTGCCAAGGAGCTGTCGTGCCTCACGCGAGCTCTGCGTTTGTCTCTGGGTTTCCTCTCCAAGTTAAACCTTGTCTCTGGGCTGGGACACTCGTGGCTCCAGGAGAAGGTGAGAGCTCTGAGTGCAGCCACAGAGGGGCTGGTGCAGGGTGATGCCTCGTGCCCCATCCCAGCCCAGGATGTGGGTGATGTGTCCCCATCCCAGCTTCTGAATGTGCTCCTCCCTGCCCTGCTGAACGAGACAGTGCTGAGCTCCCTGAATTCCTCTGGCAGCTCAGCAGCCTGGGATGGGCTGCCTGTGTTTTCCCTCCTGCCAGCACCTGCTTCCATGAGGAACAGCAGTCTCTACGAGCTGCTGCAGGTGGGCAGAGCTGCCTCCAGCCAGCCCGAGTGGGGACACTTCTCCCGGCTGTGGCACGCCACTGGCAGCCTGCTGACCTCCAAATGGAGCCTGACAGAAGTGGGTGAATATGTGGAGCTCCTGCAAATGGTGAAGAAAGCTCTAATCCTTGTGGACTTTGGGGTGGCTCCTGGAAAAGCATTGGTGCATCAGATCTTTCAGAATTCTACGGAAGCAATGGAATCCTCAGATCTGAGGGATTTGTATAGTTCATTAAAACTCCTTTTCAGTTCAACTTCTGCCACAGACAACACGTTGGACTTAGAAAGAATGTTTCAAGAAATACTTCCTCTGTATGAAGGGGGTGGTGAAGGACTGTTCTACTCTAATCCCTATGGAAAAGAAAATCAAGATGTTTTGACTATGGCTGCAGTGATTTGGAATGAGATAATTTTAAACAGGACTCATTTTAATGCAGAGAATGCATGGGAGGTTATCAAAATGCTTGCACTCGATGCAATCTCGCTTGAAGACATTGAAAATTATCTCAGCACAAATGAAAAAGTGTCATCATTATTTTCTGACTTCTTGTTGACCCCTGAAACTTCTGAAATTTTTGCAGAACACCTGCTGTCCCTTGAGAAACTTCTTGGTGCCATGGCAAAGGTGAATACCAGTGATCATAATCTGCTGATCTCTTCTTTGTCTAAGCTAATGCAGAAGCTCCCTCCTGGAGGGCAGGAAAATGAACTTGATGCTTTCTGGCACGTTGCTGAAGGTCTCCAGTCCTTGAACTGGAGTAATACAGACAGTCTCACTGCCCAGTCACTTCTAGACATGCTGCAAAATCTGCTAAACACACTGGAAAATTACTCCAGCCTTCCTTTCAGTGAGGAACTGAAGCAGCTGCTAAACTTTACATCTTCCATCTTTGAGCTGTATGATGAAGATGACTCCAGGGGAAACAACATCTCCATGTACTTGCAGGCCATGCAGAGGGGTATCTTAACATTGAAAGGTTTGCAGAAAAGGTATAACATCAGTGAGCTTGAATCTCTCAGCCTGTTACTCGATTCTTACAGTAACTATACCCAGAGACTGATGGAAATGTGGGGAGCAGGAATGAAAGTTCTTCATGACACCAACTTAAACAAAACATTGGAGGAAAAAATGGACACTGTCTATAATTTCTCACGTTTGCTGCTGCAGGAGTTCAGCCAGTCTCCCTCACAGCACAATTCCTCACTACAGGCAAAGGTTTGGGAGTTCTTGCAATCAGCCTTGGATCCTTTCCTTGAGCCCAGCAGCAATGGCTACAGGACACTCCAGAACTGCTCCTTTGAAGATCTGCTTGACATAGGCCTTGAGGTGCTGTTTGAAAATGCCACTCTAAGGGAGTCCTCAGCCAGGAGCCCCTGCAAGCCCCTCTTGCATTCCTTGGGCATGCAGAGTGGGACAGGGAGCAATGAGACCTTTGCCAGGGTGTTCCAGCTGGCCATAAGCAACCTGCAGCTGTCCCCAGAGTTTGCTGCTGCCTACAACAACAGCAGGGAGAGCTTTGCCAAGGAGCTGTCGTGCCTCACGCGAGCTCTGCGTTTGTCTCTGGGTTTCCTGTCCAAGTTAAACCTTGTCTCTGGGCTGGGACACTCGTGGCTCCAGGAGAAGGTGAGAGCTCTGAGTGCAGCCACAGAGGGGCTGGTGCAGGGTGATGCCTCGTGCCCCATCCCAGCCCAGGATGTGGGTGATGTGTCCCCATCCCAGCTTCTGAACGTGCTCCTCCCTGCCCTGCTGAACGAGACAGTGCTGAGCTCCCTGAATTCCTCTGGCAGTGCCACAGGCTGGGATAACCTGATCACGCTCTCCAGTGTGGCACTGGATGAGCTCCACAACCTGCTGCAGAGGCTCCAGCAAAGCCTCGCCATAGGCAGTTACTACACTAGTGTCTGGGATGTGTTTGACAGCTTCCTCAGCACCAAAAGGAGCCCAGCTGAAGGAGCTTCCCTTGCAAGGCTGTTGGAAGCAGTGGCAAGTGACTCTGCCAGTGATCTGTCAGCTCTAGAAATCACAGAAGCCACCCTCTACATTCTCAACGGGCTAAACATCCCTGGCCTGCTAAATGAATTCAATATCAGCTCCAGCTCAGCTTCTCTCTCCAACAAAACCAGTTTTGGCGCTGTGATTGATATTGTTGCTCATCACTTCACTGTTGTGGCAGAAACCCTTTACAACAAGACCCTGCCTTGGACTCTGAGTGACCACACTCTGTCCCCAACCAGCTTGATCACACAGTGAGTTTGGGCTTTGGGTATTGTAATTCCATTCATGGGTTGTGACCACCATTCTCATTCCAGCATGAGAAGTATGGAATTTTCTTCCAGTGGAACAAAGTAAGCCTGCAATCACTGTAATTTAGGACACAATGTATAATGTGGGTTAAATTGAAGAAGAGGAAACTTCTCCTTGAGCTGAAAGTACAGCTGAAAGTCAGACTTTAAAAAATTTGTGTGTTGGCACACATATCAATGCAGTGGAACAGAGTCCTGAAGGAGTCTCACCACCAGTGGTAGGCTCTTGGGAAAACCTTCCTTTGTGGGATGACTCTCCAATTTTTGATCCTCAGTCTCCCTTAGGTGTGCCTTTCCATCTGTGTAATGCATCCATCACATAGATGTGAACTTTTCAAGTGTGTTTTCTTATTTTGAGAGTGAATGACAGCTTTGGGAAATAACAGCAGAAAGAATTGAAACTGGGGGGTTACCCACTTAGGAGAGCTGGCTTTCATCTGGAATTCTTATTTACTCTGCTGAGGAGTAGCATCCACAGCTGACAGGTCGCTCACTAATACATACCTTGTTTTTGAAAGAGAAGCTGATTTAAATTCCTATCTTATTTTTCAGATTTCTGTTTTTAGAATTTCAAAACATCATCTTGCAGGTGACAGCGAACAACAGCTATAACCCTTACCTGATGTGTTTAATAAATTCTGCAGAAGCTGAAGACGGGGAATTGACAGGTGATCATGATTTCATTAATGCTGAGGGGCCTCAGCTGCAATGTGTTCTGTCTAATGGTGGGAAGGAATGGTGCTGCATGGTTTTATCTGCTGGCAATTAACTGGAGCTGTGAGATCTAGAGAAGCCAGACTGGGGTTTTATTTGAGTTATGTCACGTTGGGATTATGAGTTTCCATCCCAGTCTCTCCAGAAGGCACATCTCTTCTTCTCGGTGTGATGACAGGTTGCTGACACTCAGACAAAGCAATCTTACAAATAGAAACCTCTTTCCCTTCACAGCTTTATGTAGCTGTAATATGACAGCAGTTATTTCTGAGAGCTAACATGGTGTTTCACATAGATACTCATCATTTCTGCTTATTGTAACACCTGAGAGGTTTTACCTGTGCACCTATTACCAGGATGGGCTGGATTTCACTAGGAACAGAGCACCTACTTGAACTCAATCCCTTATAACCCAGATTACAATTTGGGCCTTGCTCTGTGATTTCAGAGGTCCTCAGCCATGGGAGTTTGGTAGAAAATAGCAATGCTCAGTTGGCCTCAGAATAAAAGTGCTGATATTCCCTCTGTGAAGTTTCTGGCATTTTTGTCTGGAGTAACTATTGTTTTTTTCCCCTGCACAGAAAACATCACACTGCTTTTGAAGCAAACTCATCTGAAAAAGAACTCTTTTATGCAAAATAATACCTCTGAGAAACATTCATCCATACCAGAGCTCCTGAAGCTAAAAGTGAGTCTGCTTAAAATGCTGACTTGAAGGACATCCCACAGTGATACATGAATGTACAATGGTGGTTTTGAAAAACAGAATATGGAAAAAAAGTTTTCTTAAGAGAACAGCTGATAAAAACTAGGACTAAAATTCTGTGTTCTGCATGCTGCCTATATTTGAAGGTCACCTGTAAACTGGGTTGAGGAACTTGTTCTTTTATCTGTCCCTACTGAGTGTACACCCATTTTTCAGAGAAGGTAGAGGTGTTCCTGTCCTCCCATGTGCTGGATAGGATGGCTCTGTTTTCCACCAGCTGTCCCAGGAGGATGAGCACTGCAGAGATGGCCAGTGGCAACATACTCCTCAGTGCATCACTAGTTTTAAAATTCAGTATATTGAGACTTCCTGAAGCACCTTGCAAAGCTGCAATCATTCTAGGATGCCTCAGCTTCACTTGAGGAGGGGGTAGGGAGGAGTTCTGAAAGGCACAGGTACGGACTGGATACCTCTGCCCTGCTGAAAATCCATGGAATTGTGCACTCCTAATTGGCACTTAGCAGCATGACTAACTGGGTTACTGTCTGAGGAGCTGTACCAGCAGCAGCATGGCTGGAGTCAAGTCCCCACATGCTCCTCTGGCCCCAGATGTCACACAACACCAGAATGACTTCTGAGATGAAGCACCAGGATTGATTCATGGAGCTCCCTCACCAGCTTTGGGTTTGGTAGTACCTCATCTGAATAAAATGCTTCTTCATGACTGCACTAATAGCATGCATGCACTTTAGTCTATTGCTCCATATGAGAAATAGCATTTAAAAGTCCTTTAAAAAAATACAGCAGTGTGCAATGTTGTTGCTGTGTAATATATCTGTAACAGTAATATGATGAGCCTCAGTGTGACAGGTACTTAAGGGCATAAAGCTGAAAATAATTCTTCCCATAAGAGCCTGATAATGTAAATAATGATGTCAGACAAGAGGGAAGCCCATAATAGCAAAGGACTATCATTTTACACGGGTTGGCAGAGGAGGAAGCTCTGACTTGTGGCCAAGTCCCTTTCCTGTGCTGCAGTAGATGACCAGGTGGTATCTGAAAGGCTAAACCTGTTGTGCAAGGTAGATTTATTTGGTCTCTGAGAAGATTAATTAGTAAACAAGTAAGTCAATGGAGTACTGCTGTCTTAAGTGTGTTGGGCAGGGGAAATGACATGTTAAGGTTTGCAAGGTTTATTAGATCCAGCCAGGCCTGCCAGAAGCTCACACAATGATTGTCGCAGGCTGTTCTATTGGAAACTTTTTGAATGACCTAAATATATATATATATATTTCAAAATCTTAGTCCTGAGGAGAGACAGAAAGGGACAGCTAGACTCTTTAAGGCTTGCCTTTTATAATTGTGTCATCTAACTTGTGTTTGTGCATTGTCTTCCTTTTTTTTTTCAAAATGTCCTTTGAAGATCTCTCGCCTCCGGGATCTGACAGCACTTCTGTGTGACCATGAGAGCTTTCAGTCCATCCAGCAGCTCTGCCACCTGCCTGAGGCTCCCTTTGGGGAGCTGTGTGAGCAAGGCCAGTCTCAGGAGCAGCTCCTCCGTGCTGCTGAGCTGAGCAGCCAGCTGGTGAGCAGCGTGCTGAGTCACAGGAGGATCTCTCAGGAGCTCCAGAATGTCCTCATTGGGGATGCCACAGACATCCAGGCACAGCTGAAGTGGTGAGGCTCTCTCTCTGAGCTAGACTGTTTTGGTATTCTGTTTATGAAATGACTTCTTGCCTTCTCTTTATATTCTCAGGTTTGTTTGTTGTTTTGTTTTTCCAATTCAGGCTTCAAGAAAATGTACCAGAAATTGCTTTCTTTCAAGAGATTCCTCAGTATGTGGCTACTTTGAATTCCATGTTGAATGTCACCGAGGGTTTAACAGACTCCAGCAAGCAAGGTACTCTTCTGTATTTTCTTTACAATGTTGGTAAACATCACTGGTACCACACTTACTGCTGGAAATGCCAGAACTGCCCAGCTGCCAGGATGAATGAAATAACCATACACCATGACCTTGAGATCCTTTATCTGGGGTACTTCTAGAGCCTGTTCAACACCACACTTAGTTTTCTTTACAAAGAAAGCACCAAGTCTTTCCATCTATGCAAATTTTGCTGTCCTGAGATGTGATAACTTCAGCCCAAAAACCAGACTGTAAAATGTAGGGAGTAATGACTGTATGTTCCAAGTTGGGTTTTTTTTTTATTTTTTTTCATATGAGCAGTGAGGTAGCACACTCCCATACTTCACATAAAGTCTTCTATGTGTGTTTGAGCTTTGCTGTGTGTCTGGAGAAAACTGTAACATCAATTGTTCTTTGACTGTTATTCCAGAGAAGTTAAGAGATGTGTTTAAAAATGTGGAGCAGCTCAAAGAGGACCTCAGAAATGCAACAGGAATGTCCACAGCCAGCATTGATGCTCTTCTGGAAGCATCTTTCCCAGAAAACAGCAGTCAGGTAAGTTTCCTGTTATACTTTTGGGAGGTCTTGTTGCTTTCTACTTCTCAGACCATGAAAACTTATAATTTGAGCAGGTCAGTGGGTGTGTGACAGCACAGATGACCCCACAGGGACAGACAGAGGATAGCAGAACATGTTATGGGTTGGGATAGCCACCAGGAATGCAGCAGGAGCATCACTGTTGTCAGCCCAGCCATTGGAGACTGGGAGCCATATGGTCCCTTTGACTGTCACCAGGAGCTGGGCAGCAGCCAGGCACTGCCTGGAGAGGGATGGCTCTGATCTGGAGCAGGACACAACTCTCTGGGACACACTAATGGGGGCTGAGCAGGGTCTTCAGTTGGTTCTGGTCACTGAGAAGTTGTCCCAGTCCAGGTGGAAAAGTACATTTATAACCACAGCGTGTGAGAGTGCTTAGGGTCCAAAAATACCCTCCCAGAATGAGAGATGAGCTTCCCTTCCTCAGCCTCCTGCTCTTGCAAGCAGAGCTCCAGATGCTTTTTCCCTTCCTAGCCATCTTGTCTGGACTGGGCCCCAAAGAGTGTGCTCTTTTCCAAACTTCACATGCATCGGTCAGTGAGAAATTGAAGCCACAAAAATTTTTACTACTGTGCAAGCTGGGTAGTAAAACACAGTCCCTAGGATTTGTCCCTGGAAGCAGGAGTAATGGGCAGGCATTTTCTGGTTCTTAGGTGGTTGAAATATGGCTCTGTGGAGAGAACAACAGCCAGGCAAGATTAACCCAAGCATGGTGGAGCATGCAGTGCACCCCTAATAATTCTCTTTTTCCTTTGTGCACACCCAGCTCCTCTCTCAGGTGCTGCAGCTGGAGTCCTGCAGTGCCCATCCCACTGACCCTCAGCTGCAAGTGGTGCTGCAGGAGTTGTGCAGCCTCCCTGTGCCAGAGAGGACTCGCAGGACCTACCTCCTTGGGGTCACCCTGCTGAGACACTTGGACATTTACAATTTCTTGTACAAGGTTAGTGCTGGGTTTTTAGAGTGCTTTCTGCACGCCCTGCCTGAAAGGTTATAAAATATCATTGCAGTGGCCAGAAGCTACGCTGATTTACACAAGCCAAAGATCAGGCTTTGCTCATGCAGCAAGTTTTATTGCATATCCATGCTGTGACAGCGTGGATATAAATGAGAATCCCAGCTGGTGTAAAGCAGCAAACCTCATTTAAAGGCACTGGACCTACTCTAAATGCCTCCCTGTCTGCTAGTATCCTTTATGTGCTGTCACAACCACTTGAACACTCCCAGCTGACCCAAAAATGAGCTGAATTTTTTGATTCCTTGAAAAGGGAAGCCCTGGAAAAAGTCCCGTAAAATGTCTTTTCCCTATCTCTTTGGAACTACAAAGTTACTAAATTATTCAAATTTCCACCTCCCCAGCTATAGCAACAGCATCTAAGAAAACATTCACAAAGAAGTGAATAGTGAGCATGTATTTAAAAATACAGGAGTGATCCTGGGCAAAAAAAAATTTGTTAAATGACAATGCCAATGAATTTGGGCTCAGGTCAAAAGTCACTCGCAGTGTTTGACACCTGTGCTGTGTGAAATGAGAGATTTGATCATATCCCAGCCAGTACATGACACATATTTCCCAACTGTAGGTGTTTGGAAACACACTGTTAGATTATGTAATGTTCAGGTGAATGGCTTGCAAAAGTGCTTGGGGATTTAGGAATACTAATCCCATTCATTTCCCATGGGACACCCGTTCTGTAAAGCCTCCTTGCAGTTTTGACAATCCCACAGTGCTCATGTTTGAGTTAACGCAGTATGGGCATGTGCATGCCTGTGCACGCAGATTCCTGCTCATCATAATTGATTTCCTTCCTGCCTCTTGCAGATGTTTTTCCCTAAGGAACTTCAGAAACCCATGGACAAGATGTTAGGCCTTCTGACAAAAATGAAATATTTCAGACACCAGGTTGAATCTGGCATTGATCCATTGCTACAAGCTATTCATTCCCTGAAAAAGCTCCGACAGTCCAGGAAAATGCCACTGACTAAGGTATGTGTAGTCTGCATGTGCTTTTGAGGCAAAATGCCACTGCAATGGTTTCCACAGTAATTTCTTACACTAGAAGCCACAGGTGCATTAAACCATAGATTCTGTTTCAAAGCAACGGTGTTCTGAAGGAAAGCTCTATCAAACTTATCTCTGGAAGTGTTCAAGGACAGGCTGAATGGGGCTTCTGGAAGGTGTCCCTGCCCATGGCAGGAGGCTGGAATGAGATGAGCTTTGTGCTTTCTTCCAACCCAATCCATTCTGTGAGTCTGTGTTGCCTTCCTGGGGGAGTTTTGATTTGGAGCAGTGGGACCATCATGTGCTCGTGAGTGGGGAGCACATGCTGTGGGAGGAACACTTGGAGCAAGAATGTCTTAAAGGAGAGTGGATTTGCAGCAAAATACTGGAAGGATCTGCTGGAGAACTGCCCACTAAAGGCAAACCCACCAAAGTCAGCAGCAAAAAACTGCCTTAGCTTTAGTGTGCATTAGATCACACCCAAAGCCTCAGAGTGCCCAAAACATTCAGTACAAACCCATTACTGCTCTGACAGCTGCAGTAACTCCAGGATGCTCTGCCTTCATCCAGCACAGTGCCCAATCCATCTCTGATCCATGGTCCAGGAGAGCACAAGTGACAGGAATTGTTCCTGGTCATCATTCTGCCTGCACATTGCAGAGCCACGTGCAGCCATGGGCTGGATGGGGACAGTGATGTCCACATCCATGTGACAAATGTGTGTTGTAACCCAGGTGTGTGAATGTCACCAGGCACACATTATAGGGAGTTTCTCTGCACACCTTGTAGGCACTTCCCACATTGGCTGTCATACCTGGAAATAAATGTGCCACCTCTGTCATAATAACAAAATGCATGATTTCTATGGGAAGTTTCTATTTTTGTAAATGCAAACCTCTCATAAGGAAGCAGTATAAAAATGTTCAGTCCTTTCCTTCTCATTCTGCTATTTCTCTCCAAGTGGGGTGCTTTCAGTGTGCAGGATTTATTTGTGTTTTTTCTTTTCTGCAGGCATTATTTAAACCAAACAACTCTGGGATAACACATGGCACATTTAAATCCATGTCAAAAATCCTCTGCAACCAGGACATCACACCCTTGTTTTTTGAGTCTTTGCTTCCAGACTTTGGAGACCCTGTAAGCAACAGTTCTCATGCAGAGGATGTCTATGTCCAAAAGCTGATGAGGAAATATGGGATTCCTCAGGATTCCAGTAAGTCTGGCTTCTCCCTAGGGCACAAACGTTTCAGAGCTGAACTCTGCAATTTCCAGACAGATCTAGTGCTGAGCTATTCTCCATATGTCTCTGAGGGCTGTAAGTGCTCATTATTTATGGTAGCTGAAGATCTGCACTGCCCTAATTATTGGTGGTTTATTTCCATAAATGTTCAAAGGGAAAATTGCCTGTGCAGCAGAGCAGTGCTTGACACTGCACCGTCTCCCATTTGTTGATGATCTGGTCCTAGGGCTCGACAGGTCACTGCTTTTTCTTGATGTGTAGTTTTCCTGACTGTACTGACATTATTAGCTCCTCTGAGTTCACAAAACTCCATTTAACCTTCAAGCAGATAATGTTGGCTCCAACAGGGAGACTCTTGTTGTCTTGAGTTCAGCAACAGGAGATCTTGGGGGTGGATTGCTTTTGTCAAGATGCATTAGATCAGTCACTGAAGAGGGCCCTAAAGTCATTCACTGGCCACAGCAACAAACTGGGCAGATGGGAGAAAAAACACACTGGCAGCTTTCTTGTGTGTGGTCTGTTTGTTCTCTGTGCAATTTGTTTGCTTTTCTCCCCTTACAGCCCCATTTTGCTTATCCTTTTACCTGGACCTGGTCAAGACCCCCACCGGAGCTTTGATTTGGTCTTTCTTGAAACCAATGGTGCTTGGGAAGATCCTTTTCACACCAGATACCCCAGAAACTCGAGCAATCATGGGAAAGGTATGGCTCTGCTCCAGGACATCAGGATACACCCACTGCACAGGGCTGTAATTTATCTAGCACAGGCTTGTTTCCTTGGGAAGCAGAGGGCTGCTTTCTCACTGTTTGGAGTATTCATCAAATGATCTTTTCCTACTTGCCTTGCTGGCCATATGAGTCATCTTTTGTCTTGGTTGAATCTTCTCTCCAGAAGCTGCTGTTGGTCTAATATTTATAGGATAATTTTTTAAGGCCTTCAGCTTATCAAGTTTCACCCCCATATTTTCAGCCAGTAGGAAAGATGTGTCTCCCAGGACAAATGCTGTAACCAGTGCTTGTTCACAGGCAGACCAGAGACAGAAGGAAAGCAGATATTCAAGACATGCTCTAAATACAATATTTTTTAAGCACTTGCATAAATTCAGTGTGTTAAGGGGTATTTTGCCAAACAATGAGAGGATGCTAGGAAAAATCCTAAGGAAAACAAATGTGATCTCAGCTGTTTTATTGATTTATTTATTGGTTAAAATCTGTAAGGTAATGAATAAATTAATCCTTTTATATTGTGGGCTTCTTTTGTAGTCAAATGCAACCCTGGAGCAGATGGCTGAGTTAGCCCTGAAGTCTCAGGAGTGGCTGGACCAGTCTCCTGTCATCCTGAATTCACTGACTAAGTTAAACCAGACAGTTCCAATGATCAAGGTATGACTTCCTACCCCCCCTCTGCCTCTTGCCATGAGGGACCTGGGAGGATGGATTTGTTCACTGAAGTAAATTGGGGTTCCAGGGACATCTCAGGTCAGCTGGGGAGACCCCTGTCAGGGTGTCCTGGACTTCACAGTTTCTGTGCCTGCCTGTTCCCTTAATAGAGATGCTCCTGACTCACCTTTCCCTGCAAATTCTCCTTCTCAAATGAACTGTTTGTAATATGCTCCCTGACCCTGGCTGTGCTGGGGCCTGCTGGAGGGCTAAGATGAGCAGGGAACACTCTTCAGTTTGTAAATTAACTTTCTGCTTGATGGACTGATCCAGCCAGCCAAGACCAGGCAAGAAATGAATTTTTCAGAAAATGAAACAGTATCTATAATAAGCATGTAGTTCTGGGTACACACATAAGAGCTAGAAGATGTTTTGTACCTCAATGAATGTAAATAAAATTTCTTTTTCCCCCTCCTAAGAAGCCTAGCTTTGCTTGGATACAGAAAGCAGTAGACTGTAATGTTACACACACTTGTTTCCCATTCTCTGTAGTAAAAATTGTCTCCTTTTCTTGCAAAAAATGAGATCCCTGGAAGCCAAAAGCATTAGCAGTTAATTTTAGGGGCTGGAGTTCATTCTAATTTCCATGGCACCAAGAGAAAATCCAGAGTGGAATATGCAAAAGTGAAATGAAATATTCTCTGCTGATTGCAGTCATTGGTGGAATAATGAAATATTCAGCCAAACAAAAACCTATGCTGATCTCCAAGTTAAGTTTTGGTTGCCTATGCATTGTGCACTGGTTGTGTTCACAGGACTTAAAACAGACACACAAGGGAAATTTACTTCTAGAATAAGTAAAATTATCCATAATTTTTTTTTTGATGGGACTCCAGTGCCTGGTGGAGACTCAGTGGGCATCCTTTCTTGACTCAAAGAAGCACTGACTTGGACTCAGAGAGCTCTCTATGACATTCCCATTGCTGGCATTTCCCCATCCTGATGCAGAGTGAAGGGAGTAAGGAGGGGGCTGTGCAAATACCCAGTGAAGGCAGCTGCTCTGTGGGGTTTAGAATTTCACAGTGAGTGAGCTCACAAAGCTTCTGGTCAAACTGATGCTTTGTCTTTCTCTGCTTGTTGGTAGAACGCCCTGCAGAATCCCTTTGTGCAGGTTTTTATCAAGCTGATGGTGGATTTGGACGCAGCTGAGCTCCTGAGTCAGATAAATGAGCTGGGTAAGTGTGTCCATCATGTGCTGCCCTCTTCCTTGTGCTTTAGGTCTGGGAGCTCCAGGTTCAGCCAGCTGCAGCCACCCCATAGTCTGCTCTTCTCTGGCCCACGTTGGAGCTCCAGGGCAAGGCAATCCCAGCTGTGATGCACAAATCTTCCAGGGAAAAGGCTCTTAGAGAGCAAAGTGCTGGAGAGATGTTTCTCCTGGGTGCTCGGGGTGGAGGGACGGGAGCTTTGCCGCGGCGTGTGGCCACTGGAGGACACTGTTTAGCCGTAATTATGGCTTCAAATGAGCTACCTGGGACTCGGCTGGAAAATGTGGAGAGCTCCCTTGCATCGCAGCGAGGTGCAGATCAGAACTTCTCCAGAGCAGAAGAGCCAGGGATCAGATAAATGTACCCAGGCTGATGGAGCCAGGGGCATCAATGCAGGAGATGCTCTGCTGCAGTTTGCCTGCAAGGCCCTCCAAGGTGACATTTGGAGCTGTGCACTGTGAGAACCACCAGTATCAGTGGTGGTGGTGCATCCCCTGTGAGTGCACAGCATGGGGATCACAGTCCCTTTCTGCCAGCCTTGCTGTCCCTACCTGCTTTGGCAGTGAGCAGCCAGGCATGTCACCATAGATCTGAACTGTGCCAGCAAAGCCCAGCAGCAGCCAAGAGTGATTATGGTCTGTTACAGCCATTTACATCCAGTTGGTGATGACCCCTGTGTTATTCATGAGCAACAATTCCTGCCTTAACACCCCATAAAGCCACGGTGCCTGCAGCAGCTGTTCCATATTAGTTACCTTGCATTATGCAGCCACCTTTGAAACCTGCCAGCAAACAGCAGCATCTTTATTAACTGCAGCATCAGGTTGAGTCCACACATCAGCACAGCACTCACAGCTCTGCCTTGATGTGCCTGGATAAAGCATGTCCTCCCCTGAGACACAGCAGCTCAAAAGGAGAGTTGATTACCTCCTAAACCAGAGGGTGTGGAAGGAATGTCGAGCACCACGTGCGTGTCTAAAGCCTCAGCAGGATAGTGGGGACTTCTGAT
This sequence comes from Calcarius lapponicus, assembly GCA_039654755.1. NCBI lineage: Eukaryota > Metazoa > Chordata > Aves > Passeriformes > Fringillidae > Calcarius > Calcarius lapponicus. Next base: position 28,621,065 of record CM077470.1, read on the forward strand.
TCGGGATGGCTGTCACATCCCACTGCTGGCATCCTCCCAAAGGCAAACTCACGAGCATATTACAAATGATTAACATAAAAACTGGGTCAACAGCATGCCTCCATTGCATCGCTGAGTGCAGAAATGTATTTCACACTGCATATTTAGCATGATGGCTTTTGGTTTGCTTTCCTCCTTTCTGGTGTCATCAGCAGCGTGAAGGAGTGGAAGGATGGAGTGGGATTTTTGCTGGGTGTAGTGATGCTGGAGGGATTGTTTGTGGGGTTTTTCCCTAGATGATATCCGGCTGGAACTGCAGAACAATGCTGATGTTGTTGAGCAGCTGAACACTTTGGCTGCCCTGGCTGTGAACGTCTCCTCCTGCGTCTCCTTCAACCGCATCCGGCCAGTGCAGGACTTGGACGAGATGGAAGCGGTGGCTAAGGAGCTCTTCCTGAAGAACGAGCTCTTTGCAAGTATGTGACAGTCCCAAATCCCCCTGACAGTTAAATTCTGCCTGATAGAGTGTGGGAATGCAGCATAAATTATTTGGCTTTTCACCAGCATCTGTTGTGGTCACAGCTCCCACCACGCTGCAGCTGATTTGGAGCAGGTGTGTGTGGGACCTTTTCATACCTCCTCTTCCCTTACACCTCCCCTGTCTGTGGTCAGCTGGTGATTTCTCTTGGTTAATTCTCAGTTTGAATAAAATCCCACTGCCCCAAGGTGATCTTTGTGCAGCCATTTCTTTTCAAGCTGCTACAGGAAAAGGTGCTTTAATCAAGAAAAGTATCACAGAATCATTCAGGTTGGAAAAGACCTTTAAGCTCTTCAAGTCCAAATATGAGACAATTCAATTTATTAGAAGGTCATAAATCACTTGAGATATTCCAGCCAAGCACCATCATGGTGTACTGGGTCTTCTAAGTCACACTTTTCACATTTGTGGGATTGGATTGTGGGATCAGACTGCAGAGAGGCGTGGAGGGAGCAGGAAATAGGAATTTACATTTGTATCATTAATACATCTTAATATGTAAAGATTAGATCCACTCATAAATCCTGTGACCTCTTTGGTTTTATACTTCATAATTGAGGAGTAGATAGAAACTTCTGCTTCTCTGGCAACTTCAAACCCTAGTAATGTTTGTCCTTTTCCATAGTAGCAGTTTTCTCTGTTTGTCCTCCATTCTATCACATGTTTTATATATGGAATAATCAGGAAAAATTTTCTGGCTAGAAAAATTTCTGTGAAGAAGCCTTGTAAAAATGAAGAGTTCCTACATATCTGTGCGTGCTGTCGGCTCCAAAGGAAATCCTTTTCCCTTTCTTTCCTCAGGTATCATTTTCAAGCTGCCTTCAAGGCCTGGCCAGTCCGTTCCTGGGGGCCTGTCCCTCCCTCCTGTGCTCAACTACACCATCAGGATGAGCAGCAGGATCACCCAAACCACCAACAGGATCCGGGAGCGCATCTGGACCGTGGGCCCACACAACTCCACCTCCCAGAGCCAGATTTACAGCAGGGCCTTCATCTACATCCAGGACAGCATTGAAAGGGCCATCATTGAACTGCAGACTGGCAAGAAACCAGAGGAAATAGCTGTTCAGGTCCAGGCCATGCCCTACCCCTGCTACAACAAGGATATGTAAGTTTGGGTGGCTTGTGCCTTCATGTTTTGTGTCAACTTATCCTGTGTGAGTTCACCATTCCTTAATACCATACTCACATAGCATAAAAATAATTTAATTCTGTTCAGTTGGGTTTTTTTCTCAAGAAAATTCCCAAAAGAGGGAATTTTTGACTCTAAGATGGTCTGTTTAGTTTGCCTAATCTTTAGTGTTCAGTGGTTTTTTTTATACCTGGATTGTGGTGGTAACTGTAGGTTTTACAGCAGGTAAAACTCCTGTCCCTGTTTTACTACACGTAATGGGATTGAGAGTTGGCAGAACTTGGTTAAATATGAGTCTTGTAGGTGTTCACATGCAGACAATGCAGCAGAACTTAGAAAATTGATTTTTTTTGTGGGGAAAAAAGGGATGCCTATGTTTATGAGCTTAACAGTGGCCAAACTGAGTGGAAAACACACAGGGAAGGAATTTCAGGGTCCATCAGGGAGCACTGGAGGATGTTCAGCAGAAGTATTAATAGAGTGAGGATCACTGGGCCCTGACTGAGAGTCTCCTTTGGAGCAAAGGGATGGGCTGGACCTAGGAGCTTTTCCTACTGAAAACCTCCATCCCAACTGCATAAAATATCATTTAGGAGCCACAGCAGATCTGTTCATCTGCTGTGTCAGCTGGCACTGAAAAGAGCTGGGCACCTATAACCCCTCCTCAGGACATGTGAGGTGCCCAGGAAGCAGGAAGGAAGCATCCAAACCCAATTCTGCAGCAAATTCCTGGGTTATTGCTGAGAGAGAGTTTTGTGCAGTGATTAACTGCCTGCTGGAAGCACTGACTCCAGTGCTCTCTGCTCCTTTTTGTTCTTGGCCTGCTGGGAAAACCACTTGCCTTTGGGTCTCCCTCTCCCCAGCCCAGGTTCAGAGGGATGTGTTTGCTCAATTATTAAAATACCTCAAGGCTTTGGATTTGCATCCAGCAGAAGTCATCACAAAATGCCTGCTTATTGATGGTTATTGCACAGTTATCATCCTGGAGAGAAAAGGGGGAAGAATATATAAATATAAAAATATATATTTATATATATGTATATATATATTTATATATGTGTGTGTATATATATAAACCAGTACATAAGAGGTGTTGGGCTATGCTGAATTTTAGGAGAGCCTTTCCTGGTTCTTTATAAATCAGACTTCATTTGCATGGAAGCATTTCCTAAAATGCTGGTTTATAGGAAATTTTCAGCTTTACAGGCAAAAAAAAAAGTTTGAAAACAAATGTAATGTTCACTTCTCACTGTTACTGTACCTTATTCCAGGAATAACATTGGTTGTGGGTTTTAAATCAAGTTTCTAAATTAAGGAGGAAAACATAAGCCCTGCAGATGCAGTGAAGGGGATCCCCTGCTATAAAAACTTGCTTTCCATAGCAAAAGGAGAAATTTCTTTTTGGCCATTGTTTTTGGGTTTTTTTTTTTCTTCACACATTTGGCACTGGAAGAAGGTTTTAACTAAAATGAGGAGCCAAGAAATGTGCCCTGGGTCTGCCTGTCCTGTGGGGTGGTAGGACAGACAACCTGTAGGAAAGCACCCACATCCAGACTCCAACACCAGGAAATACAGCCTGATCATGAAATTTGGCCATTATATCTGGGAGCAGAGCTGGGAATTATGTGATGTTTCCAAATGGAATGCAGCCCATCAGAGAGCCAGGAGATGCCACTGCCCATGGTGCTTCCTGCTCCTGCCAGTGGTGCTGCTGAGCAAGGAAATCCCTCTGCAACATTAAAAAAAAAGAAAAAGTAAAATATTCTGAGTAGTCAGGAGTTTGATGAATAGAAAATCCAGCGCAATGGCAAAGGAGTCTTTTTTTCTGTAATTATTAATTTTACTCCACATTTTGAAATATAAGCATGTCTTTTCCTATGCCAGAGTATTGTTCTGAAAAATATATTCTTGTACAAAGCCTTAATCCCCAGAACATTTTGTATTCAGCTAAAGCTTGCTTTTGCCTTTTACAGGTTCTTAACCAGCGTGACCTACTCTCTTCCATTTGCTCTGATGGCTGCCTGGGTGCTGTTTATAGCTGATTTTGTTAAAACACTTGTTCAGGAGAAAGATCTGAGGCTTTATGAGGTATGGGGAAACTTTCTGGGGCGTGCAGAATTATAAACAGATTTTCCTTATTCGTGGTTGGTGTGTCTGATGTTCAATATTAAATGGAGCAAAACAAGCATTAAGGAAAATATTCCAGATACCTATTGTTTGACCTGCAGTGTGTGAATTCTGACATTATAACCAAGCTCAAAGCCATGGAAATGCAGGGTGTTTGCCCTTCAAGTGGAAGGAATATTGCTTTGCAGTGCTGAACACAGGAAACATGGGCACCTCACAAAATTACAGGGTTTCTGAAGATTTAAAGCTCTCTAAAAATTGACTTTGAGTCATACCTTCTGGGGACAAAGACATGAAAAGTGACTTATTTCCTATCCTTGAAGTTATTATACTTAATATTTCAGAAGGTGCTACATATTACATCAACTCCTCTGAAATGAAGTTCTTCATTCGGGTTGCCTGTTGGAAAAGAAATGACATTGAGACATTGGGAATTTATTAAATTAACTCAGGTTTTCAGTGTGATCACTGTCAACAGAGATGAACAGCAAAGAACTTTTGTCAAACTAAGCCTCAGCAAGCAAGAAAAGCTTTGAGCAGATTTGTTTTTTATCCAACACCATGGAAACAAATACTGATTCACCAAAAACATTTCCAAGAAAGGACACTCTGACCTGTGATGAGATGGAAAATGAATGAACCCCAGGGTGTGCTCCCTGGCAGCCCCCTACTCTCAATTAGACAACCATTTTCACTGTCTCCAAGGACCAGGGCATCACTAATCTTTCTAGCTGTGTTATAATCCACAAGAAAACACCAGCATATGTAGTTTCTTCTGGATTTATCAATACAAATTTGCAGTTTTATGCAAGGGGAATTAATTATAAGCTAATATAAATTAATTTTTCTTCCTTCTGACCATAGTAATGTAGCTGTTATTTTTTATCTTGGGTTCTGTGAGAAAGGTCTGGTTTCAAAGACATTTGAGAACTCTTAGGTTTAAGCCACTGGATCAATTATCATTATTTTAAAAAACAGTCAAAAGGCTTTAGAAAACTTACAAATCTAAGGCCAGAAGCTGCTTTGGAGCCTGTGGGCTGTGACATTTGATCCTTGCAGGTCCTGTCTGGGCTGTTCTTTTCCAACAGACTGCTTTGCAAACCTTGGGCATTCCTGAAATGGGAGTGCAGGGTTTGTCCCTGGATAGAATGAGTGTGGTCTGGTTGCAGGCCCTGTCCAGAAGCTGGAAAAAGAAATAATTCTTCATTTCTCTGAAATGTGATTGGTTTGTTTTTTTTTACCTTCCTCTGTGCAGTACATGAAGATGATGGGTGTCAATGCCAGCAGCCATTTCATCGCCTGGTTCATCGAGTGCGCCGTCTTCCTCCTGATTACCGTCACCTTCCTCATTGTTGTTCTGAAAGTGGGTCAGATCCTTCCCAAAACAGACACAGCACTCCTGTTCCTGTACCTGATGGACTACAGCCTGTCCATCATAGCCATGAGCTACTTCATCAGTGTTTTCTTCAACAACACCAACATCGCTGCCTTGGTGGGCAGCCTGGTCTACATCCTCACCTTCTTCCCCTTCATCGTGCTGCTCGTCATTGAGAACCACCTGAGCTTCTCTGTCAAGAGCCTCCTGGTGAGTTCTGCTTCTCCATATTCTCAGGCAGTGTGTGGAGGCAGGGACCTCAGTACACTCCAGCTCTTATTGTACCTTGTGCCTTTCCACATTCCATCAGCGGGGTGGTGACGGGCACGCTAGGAGAGTTGGCCATGGGCCTTTTGAGGGACACCTGGAATGAGCTGTGCCCCCTGACTGAAGGCACTCCTTGTGGAATTTTAGTGAGTTCCCACCTGCCAGCTGAATCACAGTAGTTTGAGCTATGTATTTTTGTTGCAAAAGAAAATGAGCTGCTTTCACCCACTCTGAAAAACCAGGCTGTCTCAGTGAGGGGTTTGGGTAGCAGGGTTGGCTCTGCTCACTGCTGCCTCAGATCATCCTCTGGCTTCCTGTGTCTGAAATTCCTACACATGGATGTAGGAAACATCCTTGTTTCTTACCAAGGGGCAGAGTAGGTAGGTGTTAGGTTCCAGAAGCCAGACTCATCACCAAATTGAGGAAATGACGTCTCTTAATGCAAGTAGTAAAAGAATTAACCACATGGCTCCATGAGGTAATTCTCAAGCACTGCTGTATTTCAAAAGCCTAAAATAAAGTCCTGTGTAAGGGAGGAAGCTGTGTGCAGGGTGTGGAAGCAAAAGAAAGTCAAGCCCTAAGGAGACATTTCAGCCTGTCACCAGGTAGCACTTCCCATCACAGGCCTGGTCCAGTGCTCCTTGTGACTGCTGGGGAAAAAACAAACCCAGGACTCATTTTTCTGGCTATTGGAATAACCCAGTGAGGCACCTGATTGCTTGACTGACCTGACTTCTCTTTGAGACTAATTCAAATGTTTCTTGTTTTCAATTTTGTTTATTCCCCAGAGTCTGTTGTCTCCAACTGCCTTCAGTTATGCAAGTCAATACATTGCTCGCTACGAGGCACAGGGCATAGGTGAGTTTGTGGCTGAGCCAGGCTTTGAGTTCTCCTGGGGGTGATATTTCACTGGCTGAGAGGGGTTCTGATTGTATTTCTCAATTCCTCTCTGCAGGACTGCAGTGGGACAACATGTACAAGTCCCCAATGATTGGAGACAACACTTCCTTTGGCTGGATGTGCTGGCTCATTCTGATAGACTCCTTCATTTACTTCATCCTGGGGTGGTACATAAGGAATGTTTTCCCAGGTAAGGGTGCAAAGCATTGAGGGTGATGCTGCAGCACCTCTTTTGGAGAACACAGAGCTGGCTGAGGCAGTGAGACAGTGCACACACTGTCCCACACCAAAGGGAGCATGACTTTGTGGATGTCTGAGCCTGTTAATGGCACTGAGCAAGAGCACAGCAAGGGAGAATTAAGGTTTCTCAGCCTGTCATTTGGCTAGGTGGGTCTCCTGAAGAAGCTGAAGCCAAGGACACAGGAGGGTGGGACTGCAGTCTGGTGGGTGAGAGTGGAGCACATTAGACTGCATTTGTTAGCTGAGTGATTTTGAGCTGTGTTACTTACATCATTTGGTTTCAAAAAGTAATTTTTGCCTTGGGCAAGAGCCAGTACATTTGTCTTTTGCTTTTCTTCCCCACCTAATGAAGCAGTCCACTGGCATACGGAAATCTACCCAGTGGAAAATGTAAAGTTCTCCTGCCCTCCAGCTATGGAGTTACTCAGAATAACAAATTAGTGAGTGCTTCCTATTGTGCCAATCAGAAACAGTCTCTACAAAGTCCTGGTAGTGCATGAACATATCAAGAAATCTCTGTGAAGTTAATTTTTGCTATTTTGAGTGCACCCCAACAGTGGCACTTCCTGAGGAACAGATAGCTGAATGAGACTCCTGTTCCTGCAGGTAGATATGGAATGGCTGCTCCCTGGTACTTCCCACTGCTTCCATCTTACTGGATTGAGTACAACAGCTACCTGCCCTTCTGGAATGAGAAACAAAGATGCCTGCTCTTCTCCAAGCTGATGTTAAGGAAAGAAGTCACCCTCCCCAACAAGATATGTATGTGGATACTAGAAGGGGTAGCAATAATAACTTACATTTTGGGTAAACAAAGCCAAATTTGTAAAGGGGCACCATACTCAGAAAACACCATTGATTGTTATTTTGAAGTACAGGAAGAATTGAAAGCTGGTACTCACATGAATGGAGATCTGGCCCTTAAATTATATTTGTTCTTCCTATTTGTTGTGGAGAGTCAGTACTGATTTTCACACTCATATTTGTGTGTGTTGTAGTTGGGCAGTTACCTTCCATGCCTGTCTCTCTGTGTAAAAACACACTTTTGTCTGGGCAAGTAAATACAGGTTTCCACTTGGCAAAGGGCACATGTGCTTCCTTGCTTATCTCTTTAAATATTTAGCCTGTAAAATATTGAGATCACACATAAAACCTTGCTGGTTCCACCTAACTGAAAATAACTTCGTAGTTTTGCTTCACGTCCTCTAACTTTCTGTGCTTGTTTAGTATAAATAAAGTTAGGTGCTCTGAAACACCTAAATATGAGCCCTTTCCAGAAGTGATTAATGCCTGTTGTCAGGAGTTATTAGAAGCTTCAGAAGAAAAAAAGGAAAAATCCCAGAGAGTTCAGAATGATACACATCTGGTGGCATGTTCTCAATGTTCCTGGCTGAAAGGCACCTGCCTCTGCTGTATTTTGGTTTGCTCTGAGATGAGAAAAGTAGCACAACACCTGCTGCTCTGCAGTAGCTGTCCCTGACTCTTCTCTTTGGTGTCAAAGGTGCCCCCCACCCTCATGTGGAACCAGAGCCCACCGACCTCCCCTTGGGAGTCTCCCTCCATGGCATAACAAAGGTTTATGGATCCAAAGCTGCAGTGGACAACCTCAGCCTCAACTTCTATGAAGGGAATATCACTTCCCTGCTGGGACACAATGGAGCTGGGAAAACTACAACCATGTGTGTATCCTTTAAAGCAGCTCTCTTTTATCCTGTGGGGTGTGGTTGGGTGAGCGAGAGGGCAAGTGGGGCTGTGCAGCAGTGGGAGACTGAGGAAGGTGCTTCACTAGGCCAAATCCCTCCTGTAGTTTCACCTTGCTCATGGATGACCTCAGGAGTTCCTTCATCTGTTAGAATTCTTTAGGTTCTAAATGGTCCTTTTCTGCTTAGGAACATGCTTTTTAATCTGCTGAGATACCTGGGATACACAGCACAGCAGCTGTTCAGGTGTTTTGTTCCATGGCCTGGGGTTAGGTTGTTCTGGAACCCGTGGGGAGCTCATGCACACACCAAAGCTGAAGTGATGCCAGCAAGAAAACTTAATAAAGATACACTTCAGCTGTACAGAGTCATGTGTTGGCTGGGCTGGAATGGCAGGGGATTAATGCATTGGCCTTTCAGCCTTGCTGTTTATAAATTATTATTTGACTTGTTAGATAACAGCACTAAAACAGACCTGTAGAACTTGATTTCTCCACTGATATATATGTGCATATCTCTGAAAGGAACATTAAGCTGATAAATAGAAGCCTCAGAAGAGCCAAAATCAGTAAGACAGATGTGTGCTTCACTTCAGCTTATTATCAATTCACCTCATATTCTGTTTGCAAAGTGTAGCAAAGGTGATATGCAGAAAAGTATAAAACCTGCCTGAAACTTAGCACAGGCTTCAAATCCTGAGTAAGGTCACAAGTTACTGCTTTTAAATGATGGTTTAAAGTCTCAGGAGAGAGGAAAAACTCTGTGAAGGTGAAGGGTGGTCTGAGATGCATCTTCTCCCTTTAGTCCCTGCAGGACAGCACCAAAAATGAGCTGTAATGTGCAAGTAGTTATTCTGAGCAGAGGGAGTTTGACTCAGCTCCTGCTTGGTGGGTGATTATTTGCTTGAAGTAGATGAAAGTGCTGCCCACTGTGAGGTGTCTCATGGAGAAGTCCTCTCCCATTTCTCATGAATAATGGCAGCGAAATCAGTTCTGCATGCTCTGCTGGGATTAGTCAGATGAAGAGGAGGTTTTCAGTCCCAGCTGTGGTTCCAATATGAGGCCCTGTGGGCACTCCAGGCAATCCTCAGGGAACAAGGAGTAACTGCATGCTGGGAATTCCCAGTAATTAAACTGGAAGTCAAGGGCATTCCTGAGTGTGTGGGATATGGGTCTGAGCTAGGGAGAGGGAGGCTGCAGCAGGTAAAAGCAGAGGGGAGGAGTAGCCAGGGTGAGCTTGGAGCTTGGCCCTGCAATCCCACAGAGGGGAACAAGGATGTTCATTTGCCTCTGCTCTGCCAGAGCACGGCAGGGCAGCAGGACACACAGTCTAGCTGGAAGGAGGTGGAAGGGGATACAAGAAAACCTTGGAAGTGGTGACAGCTCCAAGGCCACATGAAAAAAATTACTCATGGCTTCTTCCGTTTTCTAACTCCCCCTTTCTATTTCTTTTTCCTTCAGATCTATTTTGACTGGGTTGTTCCCTACATCATCAGGCACAATCTTTGTGTATGGCAAAGACATCAGGACTGACCAGGAGGTGATCAGGAAAAACATGGGGGTGTGCATGCAGCACAATGTGCTCTTCAACTACCTCACCACCAAGGAGCACCTACTGCTCTATGGCTACATCAAAGTCCCTCACTGCAGCAAACAAGAGCTCTACCAAGAAGTGAAGAGGTATAAAAGTAGCAGGGGGGGGGCAGAAGGGAGAGAGGGCTGTCAAAATAGTTGTGTGGTGGTGCCAGTGCCCCTGCAAAGCTCAAAATGGTGGATTGGAGGTCTTGTTACAGCTCCAGCTTAGGGTTCAAATGGTGCCTTGCTCTGACTAGAGGAATATATTGATACCTGTGCTGTAAGAAAACAATATCACTTCTCCAGGGGGTTTACAGGCTGCTGTGGCAATTATTTGGAGATGAATTTATAGGCCTAAGGGTCTACTCCTTGCTGCTTTACAGTTTACTCTGGGAAGAGATTTAATCAACCAGTCAGAAAGATGATGTTGGCTTTATTGGTTCTGCAGAGAAATGAAGCAGCCCGAACATCCCAGGGAGTTTGGATCTTGGTGTCTCAGTTGATGGGGTTGAGCCTTTAACCTTGACTTGTCAGATGAAAAGTTTGAAAACATCCTCAAAAATGTTTTAAAGGAAAATCCCAATGACTGAGCTGCAGGGTGACTCTACATTGTGACCACTCAGCAGAGCAGTCCATACTTGAGCAGGTTTTCATTTCCAGTTACAGTTTTTTCAGGTATTTTCAGATTCCCTGCTTGAAGGACAACTTTTGGGGGTTGTTTTCCCTCTGTTTTGCTGTTTTCCAGGACTTTGAAGGAGACTGGGCTGTACAGCCATCGTCACAAGCTGGCTGGCACCCTGTCAGGGGGGATGAAGAGGAAGTTATCCATAGCCATTGCTCTCCTGGGGGGATCCAGGGTGGTGATCCTGGATGAACCAACCACGGGCGTGGATCCGTGCTCCCGGAGGAGTATTTGGGAAATCATCTCCAAGAATAAGAAAGGTACTGTGATGAGAGGAGATGTTGCCCAGAGACAAAGGTGAGGTGTGTCACTTTACAAAGATGGTACCAGTGGATTTAAATTGTGGGTTTTGGAGGCCAGAGAGAAAAAAATTGGGAGACTGGGATTTTGCAGTTCTGGTTGGTTTCTGTAAATTCACAGTGTCATTTAAAAAATAACTTCCCCATAGAACACAGCTTACAATACTGTAAAATTTGTCTGTCTCTCTTGTTGCCTTTCATCCAATTTCACTAATAATTACCAAAAAATGCAGTTGATTTTCACCTGATACTGTGTTCCCTCATTCAGTGAGGCTTTCAGCTGTCTCACTGTTGAGATAAGGGCAGATCTGACGAGAATGTGATAAAATAAAATTGTTATAAACATTCCTTGTGTTGGTTTAACAATGTGGACTTAGTTTCCATGGGCTGATCCAGAGCAAGGGGAAGCTCTGGAACCCCTGCAATTATATTGATGATATCGTTGTGTAGGGAAATACAGGAATTTTTAAAGAAGAAAAGAAAATAACCCAGATCCTTCTAAAATCCAGTTTTGCCATAAAACCAGGTGTCCATTCTGTGGTGACTGTGTTTTCCAGGCAGGACCATCATTCTCTCCACACATCACCTGGATGAAGCAGAAGTTCTGAGCGACCGGATCGCCTTCCTAGAGCATGGAGGGCTCAAATGTTGTGGCTCACCTTTCTACCTGAAGGAAACCTTTGGAGATGGCTACCACCTGACCCTCACCAAAAAGAAGGTTTGTGTCTGAGCTGGTCCTAGAGCTCCTGGCAGCTCTGTCTCCAAGGGAGTCATCAGGGCTGGTTGAGGGATGTATGGGCAAGGAGCTGAGTGATCTCCATGGCCTTGTGAAAACAGCTCTGCTTTGGTGAAAAAGAACAGGGTCTCCTTGAAGGTTGAAGACAAGACTGCAGAATGTGAGGAATAAACCAGTTGGAAAGAGCCCATCCATAGTGTCTGGCCTGGGGCAGAGTGTTCTGCTTGCAAGGACTGGGGAAGTCTGCTCTTGCTAGCATTTATTACAGTGCTGTTGGTAGCCCCAGCACACAGGTACCATGAGAGACCAGCCCCTCTTCCAGACTGCTGGCACTGCAGACAGAGAAAATGAAAAAAGACCATGAGCAAGCCCCATTTTTCATGGGAAAAAGAGTGAGTTTGGGCTGGCAGCCGTGTTAAGCTCTGTTGTACCACAAACATCTAGCACTGCAAAGTGGTTGATTCAGCCCAACCTGATGAGGTTTTGGGTGGACCAAGGTGGGAGACTATCACACATCCCTTTTTCAAGGGCCAGAAACCCACTTTCATCTGCTTTTGATATTTATCCTGACATGTTGGATAGCTGGACTGAGATCACACACCAGTTATGCTGTGGGACAGGATTTGGGCTACGTCCTGCAGGAGGAAGGTTGACCTTGCAACCTTCTCAGTGACCAGAGTGTTTTCCTCCTTTTTTCAGAACATGATAGAGGAATGTGACACCACAGCAGTGACCTCCTTGATCCAGTCCTATCTCCCAGAGGCTTATCTCAAGGAGGATATTGGTGGAGAGCTGGTCTATGTGCTTCCCCCCTTCAAGTCCACAGTGTCAGGGGCCTACCAGGCCCTCCTCAGAGCCCTGGACACCAGCTTGAATGATCTCCACCTGGGTTGCTACGGGATTTCCAACACAACTGTGGAAGAGGTATGAGCTCAGGAGCTGCTGGATTTGCTGAAATGTCATGGAGATGAATTTCACAGCACTGTGTGGCTCTGCTCTCTGGGCCTGTTAGGAATTCCATGAGGGTTTCAGGCAGGGAGGTACACAAGAGTGTGTAGGTGCATCTATAAATCTATACTAATGCACTGTCTCACCTGGCTGACAGCCTTTTGATGTTTTACCCAGAAAATGAGTTTGACTAAGGAGAGAGTAACACAGGCACCTTTCTGCCCATGGGAAATCTCTGGTCAAATAAACACATTTAATTGCATCAGAAATAAATAGTAAATGATGAGCAGTGATGACCTGTGTTTTGCAGAGGGGAAGGAGGGAGATTGTTACCTTCCTGCTCAGAATTTCTTGCTTTATTTTAAGGTGTTTTCCTAAAGCAGCAAGAATCAGTTGTACATCATGTCCCATGTGCCATGACTGCACACTGCCTGCATGGAGGCAGTGGGATTGTCAGGAGCTAGAGGGTGAATATCCCAGGGAAACAGGTTTGAGTTTCCACTGCTGCAGCAGAACAGAGACAGGAGGTGACAAGGAGTTGGACAACAATTTTATATGAAAAAAAAAAAAAGCTAATTTCTCTCACTGAGCACAAAGGGAATAGAAAGAGGATTATTGTACATAACTGCTGCACCAACTACAGCTACAAAGCAGGAGTGGATTCTGGTAATTGTTTTGGTAAATGGAGTCATTTGGACAAATTTTCCTTCATATTTTCTTGCTCCATAGGTGTTCCTCAATCTTACAAAAGAGCTGGTGAAGGACCAGCAAGAAGATGCTGTGCTGCCCCATCAGCTGCCTGGAGTCAGTGGTCACACTGGTGGTGACGAAATGTCTGTGAGCACAGACACCTTCACAGAAAGAGATGGTACTCAATCACCAACAGGGTTTATTCCAGATTTACTGCAGATGCAAACACTGACAGATGGACTGATTTGAGCTCCCTGGCTTCTTTCTTTGTTGAAAACCACATTTCACCCAGCCAGGAATCACAAAACCTATAAATCACTGGAAATACAGCACTCATCAGTCCTTTAGATCCCCTGCTTTGGAATAGTCTGAATCACAGGATGAATTACTAAAGGGGTTTTGTTTGCATCTGCCTTCCTTTACATTGATCCAGGTTTTAATCTAATCAATACAGCATGTGGGTGAAAGAGTAAATGTGTACCTCTGAAAGTAATTGCTGTAATAGATGTAGAGGATTATTTCCCCATAACTAGTAGAATTGGAAAGAAACTTAATGGAAATTCTTTAGTCTGTTGGAAAAACAGCACAGCTCTGAGCTGGGTCCTCTTTGGTGCTTTTTGCTGTGCCCCAGACATTACAATTTGGTAAAGGAGCCCAAGGGAGCAGACAGTGGGGTAAATTCAGAAGAGAACCAAGCTACAGCACTGTCCCTGGGGGGCTGAGACCTCCTAAAGGTGGCACAACCCAAAAATGAGACATACCTTGGGTTAAAAACACTGTTTTGTACTTATAAATATACTATTTATAGTCAGGAAGGCATCCAAGCGACAACACAGAGGTATTTATGTACTTCTCAAAGCTGACCTGCGCTGTAAATGTTACTATAAACAGTCACTCATATAGAAAAGTGTTTTGTTTCACCCTTAAAAAAGGCTGAAAAGGATTTGCTTCATGGTATATAATACAGGTTAATATTTCATAAAGAGGAATAGCTGGCACAGGATTTGGCTCTGCTTTTAATATACCACAAAACCTGTCCAGAGAAGAGGCCCAGTCGCTTGTGCTTGTTTTCTTATTTCAGGTCTAATTCTATTACTTATTTTTCTGAGGATCTGCTTTTTAAATTATGAAAAATTTCAGCTTGCAAATCTAAAAGAAAAATATGTTTCCCCTGTAAGTTGCAGCTGGGTAGGTAGGATAACCTATTTCATCTGGAAGCCTGTGTTCCTCTTGCAAGGTCTCACACTGAAGGTCACTACATATACACATTTGAAATTTAACAAAATACTGGTGTTACATGAGCTTATGACTGGAGCCCTGTCCCACACCTGACCCTGTGTTTGCTCCACCTTGGTAGTTTGGATTTGCCATCTGTAAAAGTGTGCAGGAAGTTAAATACCCTCCCAGAGTGCTCTACCCATCACCTCCCTGCATTGTACAAACGCTGAGCCATGACCCAGTGCCATCCTCTGTGCCCAGACCAGCTCCTGATCAGGTCCCATCTACCTATGACTTCCCTGCCTTGCACAAATGCAGAGCCATGACCCAGTGCCATCCTTTGTGCCCAGACCAGCTGCTGATCAGGTCCAAGAGCCTGCGGGGTTTGCCGCTGCTGCTGAAGAGAACCTCGGCGCTGTTCATCAAGAGGTTCCACCACACCCGGCGGGACGTGCGCGGCTTCATCGCCCAGGTCATCCTCCCCGTGCTCTTCGTGATGGCTGCCATGGGCCTGGGGACACTGAGGACCAAGGAGACTGAGTACCCTGAGCTGCCTCTGTCCCCCTCCCTGTATGGCACAGCTGACCAGGCGGATTTCTTTGGGTGAGTGCTGCTCCTCGGGACCCTGTGATGCCTTGTGAAGGCTGACCTAGAACAGAGACTAAAGAATTAAAGAGTTAAAGGATAAAGTAGAAATTTATTAAAAGGCCTCAATGGATCCACCTTGGGCAGCACAAGAGCCCAACCAGGGCTACACCCAAGATGAACCCAAAATGGTCACAAAATAGACGACCGATCACGAGGTCTCTCATTTTTATAAGTTCTGCTCCATTTGCATATTGGAGTTAATTGTCCAATTATAGCTTTAGGTTATGAAGTCACATCCTGCTTGTTTTTCTTCTTCAGTACACTGTTGTTTGTGCTCTTGGGCCAGAGATTTGGATCATTTGTCCTTGGTCCCTAGCTAGAGAAGGAATTGTTTTGTCTCCCTACTCTGTGAAGAGAGCTCACCATCCCTTAATATAAAGCTTAGAACTACACACTTAAAGCACACTTAAACAGAATCTGAAAAATCTAAAAGCTAAAACCAGAGACATCAGTTCAGAATGAGCTCTTTGGGGTTATTTCTGAGCACAGCCAGTGTCCTGCACATAGGACACGTGGTTATGTTGTGCAGACAACACAGAGAAACCCTGTTCCCAAGGGATCTCTGAGGACATGGCTTGGCTCAGACCAGAAAGCTTCAGAAAAACAACCTCCCAATTGGATTTAACTATGAAATGTCTGAGGAATGTTCTTGGTGTTTCCCATTGGAGTCTTTCAGCCTCGTAACAGCCATAGGGTTTTTCTTAATGCATACATATATGCTCCTCCTCCAGTGTGAAATGAGGTACCCACATCAGTTGCCTCCAACATTACAATTCTGGGATCAAATTCTATCCATCTTGTGAGCATTTCCCTCCTCTCTGTTAGCACAGGATGTTCTTTCCTGGTCAGGCCCTGCTAGTCCAAGGCACACAGGCAATTGGAAGAGCATGTGCTTTTCCAGAGTTGTTAGGATGCCACCACTGAATGATTTTATTCTCCTTAAAAATCCTGTTACCAAAACTACTATAATTGGTATCATTTGGTTTTCATGCTGTGAACCTCCTTCCTTCTCTAGTAGTTCTCAGCTCTAAGTCAGAAATGCAAAATTTAGCTCTAAAGCCATCTGCTCTAGGTGTTCTTCCCAGGATTCCTCACACCTTTCCACTTCAGTCCTGCTAGATAGGGAAATGAGCCAGAGTTGCACGTCTGAGTCCTCTGTTCCTAATGTTCCCTGCTTCTCCTTTTGGATCATTGCTGGAGAGCTGGGGCAGAACCAAGGACAATCTTCCTGAATGGTCAAAAACAAGTGGATGTCACGGATGAGAGACCTGATTGAGACAGGGCTGCAAGCAGTGCCTGGAAATTGCAGTAGATTTTTTTTTCCCCCCATAAAGAGAAATTCGATTGCCCAAAAGTATCTTGCTTGGATCTAGAGGCAGCAAATCCCTGGAGTGGCTGAGGTGATGAGGGCTCCTTTTTTAAACCTGTGTGACTGTCCTCACGTACTGCGTGTCCTTCAGAGCTGCTTCCACAAATACTCAATTATTCAACATCTTAAATCCTGTTTCATTCAAATACAGTTTTCCTCTACACAGAGATAGTGGAAATTCTTTGAATCTTCTCCTGTTTTCTGTTTTTCTTTGTTAATTCTTAGGAATTTTAATGAAACCACAGCTGCTTTAGTTTCCTCGATGCTGGCTTTCCCTGGGACGGATAACACGTGCATGAACGAAAGCAATTCGTAAGTACTTCTTGGGGTTTTTTCCATTTAAACTCCAAACCTGCAAGAGAATTGGCATGACACTATTAGCCATTAGACCTTAATAACCATCTTTGATCATGGGCAGAATTCTCATGCATTGGACTCCTGCATTATTAGGAGTGATAAGGAAGCAGCTTTGGTGGTGGCAGGATGCCAGGAGGAAAATGAGCAATTCTCCTCTCTGGGAAGTGGTCCTTGCCGCCCCAATAATTCCAATTATAACGTGAGCCCACACAGCAAGTCCTCAGCACGGTGTTTGTTACCTCTATCTAGAAGCTGTGCCATGAGGGCTGGTATGTTTTGGGCTTTGCAGATAAATTCTCAGGTTGGTAAAGTCTTGGGCAGACTTGAATGCTCATGCAGGCAAATATTTACCCTGGGTGTTTGCAGTGACTGCCCAGGCAATACAGCCCATCACAGGAGTGCCCAGGGATTGCCACAACAATAGCCCTTATTTCTGGGCAGGTTTCAGATGCTTTTGGCCTCTGAGTGCCAATTCCTTGCACTGTCTTCTGTAGGAATGAAGTGGTGCCTGGATTCCATCTGATAGCTGAGCGAATCCAGGCACAGGGAGCAGCAGGGAGGGCTCTCTGCCAAGGGGCACAGGAGGCAGCAGCAGGCTGGGGATTCCCTGAACCACCCAGAGCTGACAGGAAGCTCTGCTTTTCTGCTGGAGCTGCCCAACTGCCAGCCTTGCTGTCATTAAACATGACAGCAATTAGCTTCGTTTGCACACCTGAGCCCAGAGAGCCTCAGAGGAAAATGTGTTCCTTTTCAGGCAGTGTTTAACAGAGGACATGCTTGGCCAGTGGATTACCAGTGGAAACCAGAGAACTAAATATTCTGCCTGCAACTGCACAGATGGCATCCAGGTAACTTGGATAAACCCAAAAGTGAGGGGGTTGGGGGGATAATTGGGGGCCTTGTTTGTTGGGAGTGGTTTTATGGGCTGGCACGATGCTAAGGGGGACTCAGCATTCCAAGTCCTCCTGTCTCTCTTTGGCCTTGTTGAATTTGCACACTGGATAACCACTGTCTGCACCAGTTTGGGGACAGGAAAGGAGACAGCATCCTCAGAATATTCACACCCTAACATCCTTGCCCTGCTCCCCATGGTGGGAAAAGGTTTAATGGTGTTTTTGAGCGTTGTATGATTGTCCCTTTTGACAGAGGTGAGCCTGTGTTCAAGAGGAAGACTTGTATAAGATGAAGCACAATGACAGTGCTTCTATAGATCTAAAAAAAAAAAAAAAAAATCACAGCTACTTTTGCTGCTTGCTCCTCAGAATTTAACTTTATGCAAAGTCTAGATCTGATCCTTGTTCTAAATATTAATGATTAGTAATAATAATTTGCATTACAGTGGTACCTACAGAGCCAGACATGGGCACTGCTGGGATTTGCATGCACGTGGGGAAAAGGCAGATTCTGCCCCAAGGGTGTTACAGTTTTTACAGTTTAATTTGGGGTTGAGCTCTCCTTCCAGTGCTGCTCACCTGTGCTCAGCTTTTTGCCATAGCAGATAAACTCATGGCACAATGTGATGCCTTTTAACATAAAGGATGTACTTAGCTGAACGTTTCTAGTCATTCTTTAAAATGCAGCTATTTTGTGCAGTTTTCTGGACATACACCTAATTTCACATCATTAAAAGTATTGGCATAATTTCTCCAGCAAGTTGGGATAATGTTCAAAGCTGATTCTCACCTCTAGCAGGCACAGGCAGGTGTTCCTCAGCATGGAGGAAGCTATTTTGTGTATTCAGATGAACAGATGCACAATGGGGGAGTCCAGGGCTTTTGTTATGGATGAGCTGAAGGAAGAAGCCAACATGCTGTCTGGGAGGACACTTCAACCTCATGAAATACTGATGTGACTTTGGCCCTCAGCATGTTAAATTATATATTCAGGACTAATTCAAGGTTTCTCTGAAGCCCAGGAAAACATTTCCAGTGGCTGACAATAAAGCAGAAATGTAGAGTGTAGCTGCTGAGAAATGGAAGTTGAGAGTTTGAGGCCACCACAGAGCTTTCTGCTCTGTGAGTTGTTTTGCCTTCTGCAGTTGTCTGTGCAGTCACTCTGCTAAGTAGGATCAGCCTTAATTCAGCCAAAATCTTCCTCCATAGCATGAAGCACATTTCAAGGTCTCACTGATGCCGGGAGAAATGAAGGGTAGATTTAAGCAGAGGTTGTTTTTAAGCACATTCCTGAATGTGTTTGGGACAGTGTGCAGGGATGTGTGCTCTGTGTCCCTGCACGTGGCTTGGGAAGGAGCAGCCTCTGCAGGAATGCTGCCATGGTAGGCTTTCAATCTTGTCCTAATGTGGTGGTTTTTAGTTAAAACACAAACACTAAAGTTTTCCTTTGTTTGTCTCCCCTCAGACATGTCCACAGACAAACTACACTCCCCCTCACAGAAGGACCTTCTCCACACGGACCCTTTACAACGTGACAGGGCACAATGTGGAGAGCTACATCCTGGCAACCACCAAAGATTTCCTGCAGAAAAGGTACAAACCCCTCCCTCTCTGCTGAAAGGCACTGGGAGCAAGGCAGGACAATCCCACATCCCCTCTTCATGAAGAGGTGGCAGGGCAGTGGGGGTTTAGAGTCTGCTGAAAGGAGCTGAGGTGTCCTGCAATCATAGATAAAATAAAAAAAAAAGAAATAAAATTAGAAAAAAAAAAGGAAATAATAAAATAAAACCGAAAAAAATAAAATAAAAAAGATAAAGGCTCGTGCAAGTGCTCAGCTTGCTACAGCAGATCATAGCCTGGGGATAAGGTGTCACTCACCTGGCATGTTGGGGCTGCATCTGCAGACAAGCCTTTGTCTGACTCAAATCTTTAAAAAGAGGAAAATCTGACACAGCCTGTCATGAAGTAAACCCTGGGGAGAGATTTTCCTCCAGATTTGATTCTCTGAAGAGTCTCTGTGAGCTCTTCACTTGGAGGAGTGCATCCATTCCAGTGAGAGCAGAGTCTGAGCATTTCCTTGTGCTGTGGGGTGGGTCTGGGCTCTGCCTTAGGGCAGAGGTCACCTGCCACTAAGGCTGGCAGGAAATGTGTCCCTGTGCCACTGACAAATTGAGCTGCTCATCTCCTGGGTCAGAAGCAGCATCTCACCCCAGAGTGGCAGGCACACAGCTCAGGAGTCCACTGGGCTCCAGGATCTGCCTCAAAGGGAGGCTTTCAGCAGCTTTGTGACAAGGTTGCCAAGCTTCTGGGGCTTTTTCCCCCCAAAGAAAGGCTCCCAGGGGAGAGGGGGCTTGGCTCCTCACTGGGATAAGCTCTCTGAAGTCTGCAGTGGCATGCTGGCATGGCCCATCCAAGGCAATCAGGGCTTTGGGATGAGGGCAGTGATGCATTTCCCTCTGGTTTTCTCTCAGGTATGGTGGCTGGAGCTTTGGGCTGCCTTTGACACCAGATCTGCAGTTTGACATCAGGCCAGTGCCCCCCAACAGAACACTGACTAAGGTAACCAACCCCCACCTGCTCATCCTGGCATGGGAAGTGTGGGACTCAAGAGAAGGAATGTCAAGTTCATGGATATTCAAAACAAAAAAGGCAAAACTCTCTGAAATCTGTAGCTTGGCATGACAAAGATGACTTGCAGTTCATTTTCTTTTCTCTCCCCATTCTTCTTTATTGGTCTCACTTCTCTTGCTAGCAGGAGGCAATTTTTCTGCTGTCATAATTTTATTATACAGAGGGGAAAAGATCAATTAGTAACACTTTTATCTCATGAGGGGATGTGTGTACCACAACAAGGGCTGGCTGGTGTATTCTGATATGCCCATTTCTCTGGTTCAGCTCAATGAAAATGTTGTAAAGCACCAGGGCTAAAATGTGAGTTAGTTTGCACAAGTGAAGCAGGACAAACCAACATGTTGTCGGTAATAACTCCCAAACTGTTTCAATTTCTCAATTGTGTGCAGGTGTGGTACAATCCTGAGGGTTATCACAGCCTCCCAGCCTATCTCAACAGCTTGAACAACTTCATTCTTCGAGCCAACTTGCCAAAAAATGAGACTTCCAGATATGGTAAGTGTCCCTTTACAGGAGCAGATCCCCTTTGGAGGGATATCCTGCTTCTGCTGAAACCAATGACAACACTTACCTTGACATCAGTGAGGCTTTTTCTTTATTCACTGTTCTGCAATTCATTTCAAAGCAGAATTCAAGAGCATGAATAAATCACAAAGTTCATTTGTCTTAGTCAGAGGCTCAGGGGAGCTGGACAGGGAGCCCCAGCTCCTATGTAAAACCCTTCATCTGAGACATGGCAGCAGATCCTGATGGATTTATTGCCTCTCAGCAAGGGCTGTCTCTTGATAGATGCCCATCAGTTATGCAGAGAAAAGCCCCTCTAGGTCATCTCCAGGGGTGGATTAGGAAATTTGAATATGTCACCCTTCTGCTGAGAGCAGCCCAGGGTGAGTTGCATCTGTGTGTCTGGGTTTGAGGGAGAGATTAAAGGAGAAACAGAATTTTCAGCTGTGTTTTTCCTCTGACACCTGACACACAGATCCATTTGGGGTCCTCATGACTTCTCCTCCATAGCACACAGCAGCAACCCAAATTCCTGCTGCTCAACCAGGGCACCTTGTCTTTCCCTTTGCAGTTTAGCCCCTTTCAAAGTGCAGTGTGGGCACAGACCTGTCTGCAGGTGTGTCTGCCTCCAGAGAGGGCCAGGGTGCAGAGACAAGAGAGAGATTTACCTTGCACAGAGATGTCTAGGCTCTGCTCAGCAATTGTGTGCAGAAACACCCTCCTGAGTGACTTTCTTGGAGCAGCAGTGCCCTTCCAGCCACGTCCTGGCCAGGCCTAGCCCTGCTCACCTCAGAGGGCTGCTGTCCCTGGTGACACAGGGACAGATGGCAGTGTGTCTTGGCTCACAGGACATGTCTGAATTGAGCTGTAAGGGATCCAGGTGCCTGGCCTGAAGCTTTGAGTGTGACACCCTGAATTCCAGCAGCAGCAGATGCTGATCACAAGTGGCCCCCAGTGCTTCCCAGCTCACACCACTGCACTGAGATTCCCCTCCCAGCCAGCTCAGCTCACAGAGGGTGACACCAGAGCCTTGTCCTGGCTGTCCCCTCTGAGGTTTGCAGTGTGCCCTCAGCTCACACATCACAGAGCTGCCAGAGAGGAGACCCCAGCTGGGCATTTCCAGCAGCAGCAACATCCCAGAGCAGCTGAATTATTAAGCAGTGAAGCTCCTTGTTCAGCCTCTCTATTCCCAACACATGCTGTGCTGGGAAAGAGCAAAGAGCAAAGGCAGGAAGCTCTTGTGAACAGCCAGAAAGTTTTCACAGGGAAAGTTTTCTACCAGCAAAATAGCAATTTTCAGGGGGAAAGAATAGCAGCAGTTTTTGTTCCATCTGTCCTGCTGCTTAGGTGTTTTTGGAAAGAAATGCTTGGTAGTAAATGACCAGACAGACAATTCTCTGCTTCCCACTAATCATCCAAGGCAGAGAAGGGGAGAAATAAAGTGAGTGGATGAGGCTGGTTCCCCTGAGGTGGAGTAAATCCAGTCTGAAACACAACTGAAGGCACGTTCTGTCGGGTATGCTCCTGGCAGCTCCGTGGAGTTGTTGTTGTGACAAATAAATGATGGTTTAAGAGCCATTGAAATGGCCAGATAAAAGTGTGTTGTCACTTCAGCAGTCAGAAAGAGGTGCCAGTCCTGCTTTAGAGGTTTGACTTAGACTGGGTATATTTTAAAAAAAATACATAAAAAGCTTTTTACCCTGTCACTAAGCAAGTCATAATAGCTTTTGACTTCTGTATATTGTGCTTTCTCTTCTCTCAATCCCAGCTAACAAAAAAGGAGGAAGCATTGAAATGGAAATTTTGACTTCTAGCCTAAGCTGCAGTAAAGGAAAATGGCTTTATAGTGAAGTATTAACAGATTAGACAGACAGTATCTTTCTTTCTCTCTCTCCTTTTTGGAGAAGGGAAACATTTCCTGGCTGTTTGTATGGCTTTATCAGCAGTCCAAGATTTTAATCCCATTTCTCTCACTGATGACAAGACTGAGGTTTGGTCAGGTATTTTTTTTTTGTCCTCCAAAATTAATTTCTGATTAAATCCTCTCTTTCAAATTCATTTGCTCAGTATGGCATTTGGTCAGCTAAACCCTCAGGCTCCTCCCTTCTGGTCCCCCTGTCAGAATGCCCATTCTTAGGGAAAATTACCCAGGATAATTCTTCATCACATCATTCCTAAGGTCTGCCACCTGGCTGTGAGGAGCTTAAATTCCACAAGTGGCATGGTATAGAAAATCTCTGGATTTAAGAGCTGCTGGAGGTCCCCCAGCACTCCCTGAGGCTTTTTCTTAGGTGTCAAAATATGAATTGAGAGCCTCATTTTTAGGCACATAAACATGGGAGCCCTTTCTCAGGCTCTGGAGCCTCAGAGACTGGGCTGCCATGCTGGTAGGACCAAGGCAGAGACCTGAAGTGGAGGTTGGGGCTGGCCCACCAGAGCCCCTCCATGCTCTGCCTTTTGCTTTTGTGGGCACAAAATGCCTCCAGACATGGCAGAAGCTCTGTGGTGAACAACACTGGTGTCTTTTGGGCTAGGAGAAGGAGTGCTTAAACCTCATCTGAAGATACCTGCACATAAGCAGAGAATTTCTCAGAGAGGAATTTCTCAGTTGCAGTTTCGGCCTGATACAAACCCTTTTTTAATGGATTGGGGGTTTTTTTGGAAAACTTCACAGGGACTTATCAGTGTGATAATTAAATTTTTGCTAGTAACTTTGATCAAAATACTCTTTATTTTATATTTTTTTCCTAGCTTTTTAAGACAGAACAGTTCAGAATTAACTCACTGCCACACTGGGGGCAAAAGCAGCCTAACTGGGTTTCTGCTCTCACCTCCAGAGATCCCATATGGAGACAGACATCTATCACAGGCAGGTAGCAGTTGTGGAGGAGGGCAGCAGGGAAGGAGTTGTTCCTGGTGATAAAAGAACAAATGGAACAAGGTGGGATCAGCAGACACATCCATCAGTTTGGAAGGTGTCAGAGCTGAGGGGTCTGAGCTGGAATGCACAATCAGCCCCACAGTGCCTGATTTGAGTGTGGGAAGGGAATGGGGCTGGCAGCCAAACAGGTGGAGGAACAGGGCTTGAATTTCAGATCTGCTTGCAGCCAAGTGAAATCCTAGGAAAAAGAAGGAGGCTCAAAATCCTGCCCAAGATCACACAGAGATGACAGAGCAGAAACACACTTTTGATCTGCTTTTCTTTTCTCTCAGTTTTCTATGTTATTGTCAATATCAGGAGCTGGTGAAGGAAGCTTTAATTTGGGCACATTTTCAATTTCCTTTTTTTCCTCCCATAGGTATTTTCCTATCAGCTCACCCATATCCTGGAGGACAGAGTCAAGAACAAGTAATGTAAGAAGATTCATTTGGCTGATGCCTGAATTTTTTTCGCTTTAAAAGAAGCAAACCAGCTTATTGCAAACCATAAACCAGCCTAAATTACTGGATATCTTTCTCTAAGTGATGAAACTGTTCTCACTTGTGTTCATTCCCTCTATACATGAATAGTGTCCTACTTGCCACCAGAGCTGGGGATTCCTGTGGGGTTTTCTTTGCAGGATTTCATGGAGATCTGGAGGTCACAGTTACAGCCTCACATATTTGTGTGTTTGGGCACATAAGTAAATAAATAATAATAATAATAGTGATTATGATGATGACATAATTTTCCTTCTGGCCCTTCCACTCCATGCTGGGGTCCAGCACTCCAGCTCAGTCCTGTGAGTCCCTTTTGCTGGAAATCATTGCCATCAGCACGGGGAGCAAAGAAAGGAGGAAATTCTCCTCTCTGAGGGTGGTGAGGCCATCCCTGGAAGTGTCCAAGGCCAGCTTGGACAGGGCTTGGAGCAACCTGGGATAGTGAAGGGTGTCTCTGCTCTTGTCAGGGGTGGAATGGGATGGGCTTTGAGGTACCTTCCAGCCCCAAACCATTCCAGAATTATAAAAGATGCTGTCCCAGAATCAGGACCTTATTGCTTCTGAGCCTCACAGTGATGGAAATCTGCCACTTTCACTCACCAAATTCATCTTTCTCCCCTTTTTTTTCCCCCAGGCTCAACAGCTTACTGGACATCATAGTGTCCATGTCTGTTTTGGTGGGCTACTCCATCACCACAGCAAGCTTTGTGCTCTACATGGTCAAGGAGCACCAAACCAAAGCCAAGCAGCTGCAGCACATTTCAGGCATTGGGATGACAACCTACTGGGTGACCAACTTGGTTTATGATCTGGTAAATAATTCACATTCCTAAATGCACCAGGGGGAGCATTACACACCATGGGGGGGAAAAAAAGTTCTTTATTTAAAGTTCTTCTTATTGCTACCAAGAGTGCTGTGTACTAATTGTTCTCCAAGGCACTGGGGAGGATTAAATGTGAACTGCAGCGCTGGATTCTGCCAAGCAAAGGCATTCCTGCTCTCTGGAGTGTGTGTAAAGCTCCCAGCACATTTATACAGGAGCAGCAGGGAGCAGGCTGCAGCTTGATTTCCATCCCAGCACCCAGCTGCTGCTCTGACAGCTTGCAGGGCTGGATCTGCTGTCAGCCAGGCTCCACAGATCCGGGGTGAGGCTTTGGGGCTCGAGGCCACAGCCACTCTGGGATCCCACAGCAACAGCTGACACAATCCTGCTGGGCAAAACCCCATCTCTGGCCTGAATGCTGTCTGTAAGAGTCTGTGTTATAAAGTTTTTAAGCCAAGAAAAGCTACAAATGCAGCCTTGCAGGACCTGAGCAGTTGTTTTTCTCAGCGCTGCATGGATGTGCCTTGCTGAGCTCCCAGCACTACTCCCTGGCATAGGTGTGCCCTTGTTCCCCCTGAAGTTGTTTCCTCTTGGTGCAGAGGGCTCATGGCACTGTTGGAAAGCATTGCTGGGCCAAGGAGAAAAATGTTTGGAGTGTCTGTAGGCTGAAGTGCTTTGTGTGTTCTGCATTCCATCTGTGGTGCAGGTGTCAGAGCCTCTCACAGGGAATGGGCAGTGCAGCCAAGCTCAGCTCCTGAGCCTGGGCACTGCCAGCTGGGCTGCAGTGGTGAGCAGCTCCACTTGTGCCTCAGCAGAAATGTGTTGGATATCTGCAAGTGGCTAAAATCTCAGTGATTCCATTGCTTCCCAAAACCCAGAACTCCTTAAGGGCATTTGGGTGACTGACCCTCTTTGGAGCAGGGAGAATCAAGGGCTGGAATCCCATGGGGAGTGTGAACCAGAAGTGCCTGCCTGGAGGGACTGATGAGTGCAGGCAGCAGCACAAGGATCCCCTGCCCTGCAGGAGGGCTGGAAGGGGTCCCAAAGCAGCAGCACAAGGATGCCCTGCCCTGCAGGAGAGCTGGAAGGGGTCCCAAAGCAGCAGCACAAGGATGCCCTGCCCTGCAGGAGGGCTGGAAGGGATCCCAAAGCAGCAGCACAAGGATGCCCTGCCCTGCAGGAGGGCTGGAAGGAATCCCAAAGCAGCACAAGGATGCCCTGCCCTGCAGGAGAGCTGGAAGGGATCCCAAAGCAGCACAAGGATGCCCTGCCCTGCAGGAGGGCTGGAAGGGATCCCAAAGCAGCACAAGGATGCCCTGCCCTGCAGGAGGGCTGGAAGGGGTCCCAGGGCAGCAGCACAAGGATGCCCTGCCCTGCAGGAGGAATGGAAGGGATCCCAAAGCAGCAGCACAAGGATGCCCTGCCCTGCAGGAGGAATGGAAGGGATCCCAGGGCAGCGTGGCCCCAGCCTGGCTCGGCAGCGCGCTGCAGGGAGGCTGGAGCGGGTCTGTGCCTGCCTGCCCGCTCCGGGCCCTCCCTCCAGCCCTGCATATTTGTAAATCAGCCTGTGGCAAAATCCCCGGAGTCTTTGCACAGTCGGTATTCAGCGGGCTGAAACTAATCCAGCGCTCTCGGCAAGTTGATATTTCTCAGTGAATCCCTGCCAGTAAATTCTGCTAAATCCCAGAGCTGGGGAGGAGAGGGAGCTCTCCCGGCAGACTTTTGGTAGGTCTCTGGCTTGACTCAACACTATAAAGACTAGATTTACAGGGCACAGTGAAGTGGTCTGACTGCAAGGCTAACAGAAAACCCAGAGGGGTATTTTTCATTCACAACCTTTTTTTAAGGTACTTTCTGCCCACTCTCCTCAGTGCTGAGGCTTTGCCTGTTCAAAGAGGCTTTGTGGGAATTCATCTGCAGCTCATCTGGGGGGAATTGAGAGCCCACCTGTGTTTGGTTTCCCTGGAGAAACCATTCCCTTAGAAAAACCAAACCAAGCTGCACTTGTGGGACCAGATTCAATCCTGGAATTGTTTCTTCTGTATGGCTGTAGGAAAGTGTTTCAGAACTGTTGTCCTAGTAACACCTTTTTAATATCATTTTGCAGGTACTTTTTATGGTCCCGATTGGGCTCTCAGTAGGAGTTATTTCAGCCTTCCAGATCCCAGCTTTCTGCAACAACAGTAACTTAGTGGCTGTATTTCTTCTGCTGTTACTCTTTGGGTAAGTGTGGAGCTTAGTTATTTAAATGTCACTGCGCAGGGTAAGGAACTGGCTCTTGCAGGCTGCTGCAGTCTGAGATCCAGGGGGGAATATGTGGGCTTTTCTCTTCAACAAGCCCTTCTTCACAAGCAGTGACTGAATTGCTCCTTCCAGGAGCAGGGAGGGGAAGCATTGTAGTCATGCCTGCTTTATTCAAAGCAAACCCTATGTGAGGATATAGAAATATCCAAGGTCCCAGAAACAGCCCAAGCTATAAGCAAATGCTTGCTGACCTCTTGCAAAGTTCAAGAGCATTTTAATAGCAGAGAGCAAAATAAACAGCAGTAGCACAATTTTGGAAAACTTAGACTTGAATCCTCCAGGCCCAGTCTCTTTGTTTTCAGGTGGGGTTCCATGTTCAAAGTATGTCTCATAAACCTTTTCTCCAAATTCTAACAGACACAAATGCATTTTCCCTTTCTTTAAGCTGTCATGTGGAAATGTAGTTACATGCCAAAACAGAACTGTTGTGTTCCAACTCTGGCAGTGTTCAAAGCCAGGTTGGACAGGGCTTGGAGCAACCTGATCTAGTGGCAGGTGTCCCTGCTCATGGCAGGGGGTGGAACTGGATGGGTTTTAAGTTCTCTTCCAACTCAAACCATCCAATGAGTCTGTGTTGTCTGATGCCTTCAGTGGTTTGTTTTCAAAGTAGCCTCTGAGTTACCATGGTTTTCTCTGCACTGTTGGTATTTATAGATATGCATCATTTTCCTGGATGTACCTGCTGGCTGGGCTTTTCAAAGAAACGGGGATGGCCTTCATTGTTTATGTCTGTGTCAACCTGTTCTTTGGCATCAACACCATTATCACTCACTCTGTTGTGTTCCTGCTCTCCCAGGAGAAGGCCACGGACCAGGTAGGAGCCCCACAGGTACTGACCCTGTGGTGAGCCAGCAGGAGGCTTCTTGTGGGATGGGTGGCTTTGATCAGGTCTGTAGCAGCTGGACACAGCCACAGGATTTCATGGGGTTCCCTACAGAGAGGACATGAGTCACACATGGATTTTGCTTGTCTGTAAATCTGCACCCCCAGCAAAGAAAGAAATGATGGTGACAGAGGGGAGAACATAAAAAGAGAGGGAGAAAACTGAGGACAGTTTATAACCACTCTGGGGATGGAAGATGGAGGGCAGGAGGTGGTGGAGATGCTTGCTAAGAAGTTGTTGATGGACACTTCAAACCATTGCTGAGTTCTTGAGCATGAGCTGTGGGGAGTGACAGCTGAATGTCACTGCCCTGAATCTGGCATGTGCTGCAGTTAACCCAGCACCAGCTGTCTGTCATTTCAGTCTGTAATGCAGTCATCTTGTCCCTGCAAGGATGAAAAAGAACCCACAGACAGTGATGATTCCCTAAAGTAAAGCCCTCTCTTTAAACTGAGATCTGCCTGGGAATGGCTGGGATAAAATGCACACCTTACACTTAAGGTTTCTTTTTTTATGGAGAGCAATTACAATAGCTGGGTTGGATTTTTCTCTCTGTCTGGACAGAGTTTGTTCAGCAACCCCTTGGATTTTAGGGATATGCAATTATGATCGCCTTTCATCCCTCTGTGCCCCAGTGGCAGGGAGTCAGTTCCCTTCCATGCTAATTTAGTGCCTCTCCAGTTTGCTTTGTGCCCTAATCCTTTCTTCTGTTAGAAATGTACCAGAGTTCTTCACTGTGAGACTGCACTGGGCTGTTCTGCTGTGAATTAGCTGGAAAAGCCCTTCTATGTCTAGAAAAGCCAAATCTTTTGTTTTATGGAGATGTTTGTCCAAGGAAAACAGACAGGGCAGTGCTCCAGGGGAGCAGGCTGTGCTGGACACATTAGGGGGGCACAGTGGCAGGGCTCAGCTCTGGCTCTGGGTGGGTTCAGGGGTCTGGAGCAGCAGCAGGGACCATGCTGGGAACTGGCTGCTGTTTACTATGGGTGATCACAACCTCAGAGCTGCCTGTTGACTTTTATGACCTTGTGCCTGTGAAACGAGCTGTCTACAGAGCTCTTTGCTCTCAATTTATCTCTGCTGAGACACAGGCAAATCCCAATGTAATTGTTACACTTCAGTCCCAGAGTAAAACCTATGAATTTATTCCATGAATAAAAGCAGTGACTGACTGTGCTGCTCTTTGTTTTTTTCCCAGGGCTTGCATGATCTTGCTGAAAATTTAAGGCATGTGTTCCTCCTGTTCCCACAATTTTGCTTTGGCTATGGCTTGATTGAACTGTCTCAGGATCAGGCACTGCTGGGCTTCTTAAGAGCCTATGGAGTGGACTACCCTGACAAAACCTTTGAGCTGGACAAGACCACGTCCAAGCTGCTGGCCATGTTCATCCAGGGCACCGTGTTCTTTGCCATTCGACTCACAGTGCACGACAGGATGGTCCAGAGAGTCTGGAACAAGGTCCTGGA
The DNA here is from genome assembly GCA_039654755.1 of Calcarius lapponicus. Classification (NCBI taxonomy): domain Eukaryota; kingdom Metazoa; phylum Chordata; class Aves; order Passeriformes; family Fringillidae; genus Calcarius; species Calcarius lapponicus. The sequence goes on from CM077470.1 coordinate 28,650,770, forward strand.
GTAAGTAACATCTGGAGCCTCAGTCCTAAGTAACATCTGGAGCCTCAGTCCTAAGTTGTGACGGTGTTCAAAGGGGTTCTTGGATGAGGGAAGAGACGAGGATCTGACTCTGTGTTTCAGAAAGCTTGATTTATTATTTTATGATATATATTACATTAAAACTATATTAAAATAATAGAAGAAAGGATTCCATTACAAGGCAAGCTAAGAATAGAATGGGAAGGAATGATAACAAAGGTTTGTGGCTCTGCTCTCTGTCCGAGCCAGCTCACTGTGCTTGGCCATTAATTAGGAACAATCACATGAGACCAATCACAGATGCACCTGTTGCATTCCACAGCAGCAGATAACCATTGTTTACATTTTGTTCCTGAGGTCTCTCACCTTCTCAGGAGGAAAAATCCTAAGGAAAGGATTTTTCATTAAAGATGTCTGTGACACTAAGTAACATCTGGAGCCTCACTGGGAACAGCCCCAGGCACAGCTCCGTGGTCTCATTCCGGTCTCCTGCACCATCACTGCCAATTATGCAGCACATAATCTCCAGGACAATTTGTGAATGTGGAGTGAGTTGTCTCTCAGTTAATATTAGAATATTAACTAGCAGAGGTGTAGTTTGCAGAGTGCCTTGGTAGCTGGTGCTGGCTGGCACTGCAGCCCAGGGTTTGGTGGCTCAGCTGTTGGTGAGGGCAGTCGTTCCACTGACAGCCTCCTCTGTTGGCTCTCCCCATCTCCTCTGCCCTCGGTGCACACAGAGAGGAGTGAGAACATCCCTGTCACCTGCATTAGGAGCTGCCCACAAGGCAGGACCTGCTCCAGAATATCTGCTGAAAAAGAGGAGGAAAAAACAGGCAGGAAGAGAACACTGGGTGGAGCAAACACCGGGAGAGAATAGGAACTGTATACATGAGTATCGTGTGCGTGCCCTGGGGTCTCACAGGGAGGCTCCCTGGGCTCTGTCCTGGGAGATAACTGAGATCTCACTGCTGGCTGGTGCTGGAGGCTGAGTCCCTCTCTGCCCTCCCCCAGGTTCCTGTTTGACAGAGTCCATGGCAAAGCCTCCCTTCTGCCCCCTGCGGCCGTGGAGGATGGGGATGTCCAGGCAGAGAGGAGCCGGGTGGAGTCTGGCAAAGCTGATTTCGACGTGGTGCAGCTCCAGAACCTCACCAAGATCTACCACCTCCCTCACAAACGCATCACAGCAGTGAAGAACATCAGCCTTGGCATCCCTGCTGGGGAGGTGAGTGAGGGGAAAAGGCTGCAGGCACCTTCCCCTGTCGCTGCCACCTTCTGTATTGGTTTGTTCTACTCTGGCCTCTTCCTTTCTTTGCCTCATTTATTGATTCTTGGGCTTACAGCAGTGACAAAAGGCTCCTGGTAGATTTGGGACATCAAGTTTGAAGGCCCTAGAAGGAGAGAAAGTGGATGGGATTGATGGAGGTCTATATTCAGAGCAAAATGTCTGCATGGTCTGTTTGTACAGTGCAGTCTTGGGGGGGTCACTGGGGATCACCAGCTGGTAAATGAGAACAGCAGAACATGTCCAGCTGAAATTATTCACCTGAACTGCATGGGAGATGGTGAGTCAGGCTTATCTGCTTGTGTTTTCCCATCAGGGGAAGACAAATCACTCCAGCTGAACACAATTTTCATGAATCAGGACCTAAAATTAGCTCCAAAGAAAAAAACATTCTTTGGTCATGTCAGTACAGTGAGAAGTGAAAAGACAGGAATACACAGAGCACCTCTGAGATCCAGAAGAAACTGGAAACCAGATTCTACCTCAGGCTGTGCACCTGACTTGTGGGGAAGCTTGGAATTAATCCTTGGCATCTGGTTTATTTTAATGGCCTGGGTCCCACAGAGATGAAAGGACAGTATCCTCACATGGACACTGTGCTAGTCTTTATGGCTGAGGATTTTTTACAAGCCAGGACTGCCACTGAGGTCTCTGACTTTTAGCAAAATTCACCCTGATGCTGGTGGGATTCAGGGCACCATTCCCCACCTGTAAGCAGGAGCTGTGGCCTTGCACTGCAGACTGTGCACAGCTCCTGTTCCTGTATGGACCAAGGTGGGGAAGAGCCATGGATTGCTGTGCATCCCCAGCACAGGAGGGCTTTCACATCAGCTGCTCTGTACTAATGATGGCAAAATAACAGTAATTATCAGCACAATGGAGATGGCTGATGCAACACACAACTGCCTGTCTCCAACCTTAGCTATAAAATGTGGATTTTACCATGACATGCTGGAACTACACTATAGTGAGACAATTCTTCATTTTATTAAGGGAGTGCTTTGGTGATGCTATGTGACAAAAACCTTGTGTGGATGAAGGTTTTAAGCAGTGCCAGCCCAAACCTCACTCATGCCATTCCCAGGAGCAGCTCTGTCCCTGTCAAGGGCAGGCTTGGCACAGATGAGCTGATGGGGATTTGGGCCTGAGCTCCTGCAGAAATGCACCTCACAGTGAAAGGATTGATTCTGCTGGAGACACATCCTTGGTTCTTTACCATATTAAACAAATGGTGCTAATATAAGCTGGAGTATATTGCACCATAAACAACCTCCATTATAACCCTGGCATGCTCTGAACTCCTCTGGCAATTCATCTTGCTCAAGGGGCTGGAAAAAGAAGGGCCAAGGTGCTCTGAGCACCCATCTCAGAGCAATATTTCTGCGCTACAAATACAGCATGTTTACATTTTGACTTTTCTTTCCCAGTGCTTTGGCTTGCTTGGTGTGAATGGAGCTGGAAAGACAACAATCTTTAAGATGCTGACAGGGGATATTGGAGCATCCAGTGGAAGGCTGCGGGTCCAGGATCATTCTGGGTATGGAGGATATGATTTCTGGGGAAACAAATCAACCTGAGAGCAGTTTTTAAGGCTGGGTGGCAAAGGAAAATAAATGTTAAAGTCTGAAATAAAACACTCAAACCAGAGCAAAACTAAATAAGCCAGGGAATTTATCCTTTGAAGGTGGCATGGTTGCTTCCTGGGGGGTTGCATTTTGCTGCTCAGAGGTGTTTGTTCCACTTCAGCCCATTGCAAATGGGATCAGGCTCAGATCCTGAGCAGTGGGATCCCACTTCTGAGCCAGACCTGGAGCCCAGCAGGGCTCACCTCAAAGCTTTCCTTACCAGCTGTAGGCTTGGTGGCAGCTGTGCTGGCAGGAACTGGAGAGCCACATACTGGACACACAGCCTCTGCAGAACTGGAGGCCTGAAAGCTGGAGCTCTGCAGATCCATCTTTCATTTTCCTTCAAGGGTTGGGGAGGTGTTTAGGGAGTAGGAGAAGGAGATTTTCTCCCTCCTGTTTGATTCCAGAGTGCGCTGGCAATTCAGTGAGGTTACAGTGATGTTCCACCTCCTTACTCAGGACCTTGAATGACATCAGTGAGGCCCACTGGCAATTCAGTGAGGTTACAATGATGTGCCACCTCCTTCCACAGGTCCTTGAATGACATCAGTGAGGCCCACTGGTCACTCTTTGGCTACTGTCCTCAGGAGGATGCCTTGGATGACCTGCTGACCGTGGAGGAGCACATGTACTACTACGCTCGGCTGCATGGCATCCCAGAGGGGGACATCAAGGGAGTGAGTAACAAGGGCTTTGACTTGCAGCATTTTTGTCATTTGGAGCCTTTAAATCAGTCCTTCAGTAGGTCCATGTGTGGTAGTCCATGGGCTGGGCATGTTGTGGAAGCAGAACTCTTGTTCCCTAGGTTGTACTGCAGCTCCTGCACAGGCTGAACCTGATGGCCTACAAGGACAGAGTCACCTCTATGTGCAGCTATGGCACCAACAGGAAACTGTCAACTGCTCTGGCTCTCATTGGCAACCCATCCATTCTGCTGCTGGTGAGAAATGGGGTCTTGTTGAGAGGGAAGAGGAGCAGGTCCTTGGGCTGGCAGGAGAACTTGGACAGTCTCACAAAGCCTCCTCAGGCACAGCCTAAGGGACACTCCCCACGTGCCCATACTTGGCCTGACAATAGAAACCATCACAGGAAAGTTCAGGTTCCAGAAAACACTCATCTTTTCTTTGAGGGCGTAAGAGAGTGGCAAGATGGAAGATGCTTTCAGTTTCTCTGGCAGCATCTTCCAGAAGTCAAAATTAGACCATATATTTGCCAGTTAAACTCTGTTCTGTCTTGTCTTTTATTTCTATCAACTCAGCCTTGCAAGAAAAGCAGCAGCCAAGGCTCCAAAGCTGTAGGAGAGCAAAGGGGGCACTTTCCTCAGGATTAGAACGTGACTGCTTTTTTAGGTTTGGCTTCCTGTCTTGTCTTTCACTCTGAATTTCTAGTTCTTCCATGGGCTTACTCCATTGGTAAAAGGTACCTTTTGGTGCAGTTTTCCCACTTGCTGTGCACTCAATGTATGCAGACCTCTGTGAGCAGGATTTCCAATATTAAGTTGGATACCTAGTGGACATAATTATCCCTTATCCCAACTTCTGTCCAGCCCAGCAGTGCTGCCTTTACTTCTGACCACCTGCCAGTGCTCCTGCTGCTTTGTGAGATAAAAAAATCTCAATAAAAATAGGAGGGGGGAATTCTCTCTATACTCAACTGCTGCTTGAGCCCAGGCTTGTTTATTTTTGAGTGCAAATTTCCATCCAGTCCTGAATTTCCCAACAGGATGAGCCGAGCTCTGGAATGGACCCGAACGCCAAACGCCACCTTTGGAAAATCATCAGTGAGGAAGTGCAGAACAAATGCTCAGTGATACTCACATCCCACAGGTAGGGCTGGCCTGCTCTGCCTCCCTTTTTGGGGCCAGCACAAGTGTGGAGAGACCCATCCCTCCCTGGTCCCTTGCACAGTTTCAGGGCACCAAGCTGTGACAGATTTGGGGGTTTGTTGTGGCTGAATGTGGTGTCCACAGAGACCCACACCACTTTAGGGAAGATAAGTGGTGTTCTCCAGGTATTAACCACATTTTTATACTTTCTCAATGACTAACTAGAGTTTCTTTGTTGGTTTTGCAGCATGGAGGAGTGTGAAGCCCTGTGTACCAGGCTGGCCATCATGGTGAATGGGAGTTTCCAGTGCATTGGCTCTTTGCAGCACATCAAGAGCAGGTCAGTAAGGTGAACCTATTTCACTTTCACTGAACAGCCTCTGGAGTTACTGACCTACAGCTCTGAGTGCTCAGAACATGAGACCTGTGTTATCAAAACAATGACATTTCCTGGTTCATGTCCCTTACACACCGCTGAAATTGTGTGTTAACTAATGCACTTTCTACTCCCTCACAGCCTGTCTTCCCAGAATGTGTCCCCCAAAGTATTCTGTTCACTGCTACAAATGAGAAATGTGTATTAGGGCTGAGCTTTGGTTTTATTAGTTATAACAATAGCTCAGCTTCTTACTAAGTTTCACTCCAGGTTAACAACCCTGACCCCATTCAAGCTGCACCGTGCCTGGATTAGATTTCCCCAAAGAGGCTGTGCAGCACTCTCAAAGGAGTTTCTTCCTCTGTTTTTCTCTTTTCTACAGCGTTAATTGTGGTTTTCTTTTTCCCCCAGATTTGGAAGAGGATTCACTGTGAAGATGCACTTAAACAGCAGCACAGTTTGCACTGAGAAGCTGACAGAGTTCATGAAGTCACACTTCCCAAATACATGCCTGAAGGTAAGCCAGGCAAATGGTTTCAGGAGAGGCTTTCAAAATCCCTTTGAAGTGACCAAGAAGATCCTTGCAAGGTGGACATCTTGTGACAAACTGTGCACATAGATCTGAGCTCTCAGAGCCACACCCGTCACTGCTTTCAGCTACATTTTCTGAGGGCTGGAGCACTCCAGTTCCTGGTGGCTGAAGTAACATCAGCCAAGGAGCTGCAGTGACCCTGGAAGGCAGCTCTTAGGTGACCCTCTGCCCTGGGAATGCCCTTCCCATGAAGCCTGCAATGGATGGAAACCCCCTTTAGGTTCAGTGGGTAGAGATGTTTCCAGTACTTCCAGTAACTGAATAATTGTAAAACCAGAGTAACTGAGTCACAAATTTCTATCCATTGTCTGTAACCCAATCTCTGCATGAATCAAAACTGCACACCTGGAGCTGGAAAAGGCCATGGGCACCCTGGAGCCTCCAGCCTTGCAGTTTAGTTGTGCTCCCCCAGTCACAAACCCCACAAGAACTCCCAGTAGGGAAAACACTGGTCACTCTCAAACAACAACACTCAGGAGACACCACAGTCCCTGCCCCTTCATCCTGCCATGGCCCAGCTGTTGGATTTGTTGGCTCTTGGCTTTTCCCCACCACTCCTGTCCCCACAGGATCAGCATTTCAAGATGGTGGAGTACCATGTCCCGGTCTCTGCAGGAGGGGTAGCAAATATATTTGATCTCCTGGAAGGCAACAAAGCAGCCTTCAACATCAGGCACTTCTCTGTGAGTCAGACAACGCTGGAGGAGGTAAGGAATTAAAATGTGAGGCCATCCATTTAAAACTGCTAACAGGGGAGCAGAATGATGGTTACACATAATGGACTGCTGCACACAATAGACTAGAGTTTGAAAGGGATTTCCATCTATATTCCTCCTGGGGGTACTTTGTCAGCACTGCTGCCTCCAGGTACCTCTGCTGGTGCTAGGGAAACACACACAGAAAGCTGCCTGGAGCATAAAGGATCTATTCTTCTCTCTGTCACTGCGGATTTCAGGAGCCTCGTGGGTGTGGGTGAAGGGCAGGACTATGAATCACCCCCAAGTCCAGGGCTAGACTTTCCACCAGTACTGAAAATATGCTTAATTTCACTTTTCAGGCTGTAAGTTCACTTAGCATTATTCCAAACTTTGGGGTTCGTTCCATTTTCCCTTGGAAAGACATTCCCAATGGCAACAAAATCTCGTAGGGAGCACATCAGCTGAAGGGATTGCCACAAGGGCTATCCAGCAGAAATCACCCTGCTGAGCATCAGCACCTGGAATATTAGGTTTGTCCCAGACAGAGGAGCAGAGCTGCAGCCCTGCAGTGCCATGGACTGTGACACAGCAGTCTGGGAGGGGATTTCCTCAGCGCTGCTCCAGTAAGGGGCAGTGGCTGTGAGAGAAACAGGCAGGCAAAGCACAGGAAGCCCCAGCTCAAATTTTGTGGGAGGACAGCTTGGCTCTGTGAATATGCAAATGTGATTGCAGGGAGTGTTCTGGTAAGAGTCCTTTCTGTATTCATTAGCTGCTGTTGAAAGGAAGGCTGTTATGTGTGATTTCATACACCTCTCTGTGCACTCTGCAGTTGTGCGTGCACAGATGTCAATTACACAGGGACACATGGGTTTATGAAGTAATCATGGGACTGTATCACAGTGTGATTGAAAGGAGCACTGCATGGGCAGTGCCTTGCTGGCTCCTGAGGAGCCTGAGCTGCAGGACAGTGAGGTTCCATGCAGAAATGTCTGCACATCCATTTATTTACTTGGGCCCACAGAAGCCCAACAATTTGCAATTCTCAAATTCAGCGTGAATCCATCCCCATGAATCCATCCCTGAGCAAGCTCTCCAGGCTCACAGTCAAATGAACAGCCATGCCTTTTTTATATTCATTCGTGTCATAAATTATTTATGCTGTCACACACTGAGTGTTTTCCTTTAAACTTGCAGGTTTTCATCAACTTTGCTAAAGATCAAGCAGATCCTGATGGTGCAGACGCGGGTCCTGATGTGACGCTGGACAGCTCTGACACAAGTAGCCAGGCTAGCACCATAAGCTCCATCTATTGAAGGGATCACAGAAGCTGGGGAAAAGACCTGACAGCCCCTCCAACGCTGTTTTAAGTGATTTTAGGGTGATGGGGATAAGCAGTCCCACTTTCTTAAAGTACTTTGTTTTTTTGATATGCGCTTAATTAATGTCACTAGGAACGTGTAGGTGTTTGAGACTGGCACTTGGTTACAAATCAGATTGGGCTTTCCACAGGTTCTTTCCCCCTCCACCCCCAATTCTTGTTTTATGATCACTGTAATGGCTGTGAGGATTTAAACACCACCTGCTGCTTGTGGCTGTGATGGAGCAGAGGAGCTGTGGGCAGTGCAGGGTGTCTGACCACGAAGCAGCCCCACAGCCACAGAGGAAAGCCCACCTCCACTCCCTGCTCAGCAGCAGACTTGCTGGGTGACAGTGGCTCAGTTCTGACAGGCTCCCCCTGGGGAAATGGGGCTCATGGCCTTGCCCCTCCTCACAGGGGGGCTGTGAGGATGCAGGTGTTAAGTACTGACAGTGGCAAAGGCCACTGCTGGGGGCCATCTTTGGTAATGACACAGAGCTTCTCTGGTTATGTCAGCACAAATATAACTATTTTATAAGTTAGTGCTTCCAGTGGTTTTGGTTTGTTCCTGTAGCTTATTCCAGCTCTGTGTAACTCCTCGAGTGAGTCCTCTGGTCCCAGGCAGTTCTGGTTCTCGGTACCCAGTGGAAGATGATTCCCCCAGGAGCCCCTTTCTCCTTCTGGCTGGAGTTCAGGGCTGCTCTGGAACAGCTGAGGAGTGGTACAGGGCAGGTCTGTTGGCTGAATGCTCTGACTGGAAGAAGCTCTTTGCTTCATAAAGATTGTATTTCCCTGAGCACAGCAGAAGCAAGGAGCATCCCCCTTGCTCATAAAGCCTCCATCTCCAGCAGCTTTGCCTCTCTGTGTCCTCTCCAGTGACCTTCCTCCTCAGCCCCACGTGCTGGCTGCCCCCTGACCCTGGAGCTGTGTTTTCCCACATAACAAGGCATCATTAGCTCCTGCTTCAAAGACTCTGCCTGCTGGCTTGGAGGGAGTGCTCTGCCCACTTCTGAGAGCAGCCCCCAGCAGCTGAGTTCAGCACACCACCACAGACACCCTGCTCTCTTCCCCCAGAATGATTAATAGATAGGATAGTTTAATATGATTCTTTATTAGATGTATCAGCATAAGGCCCCAGAGACTCGGGTTTGGGTCAGGGCATTGATGTACCTTCAAGCACAAAATGAACTTCAACTCTGAGCTCAATAAACTTGCTGTTGCTGGTAAAACAGATTGCAGATAAAGCCTTACCTTGTGAGACCTGGGGTGGCCCACACAACTTACCTGGGTTCACCCACACAATTCCAGCCAGGTGGTTTCTTCTTCCTTTTCTTTTCCTTCCCTCAAACTAATTTAAATCAAAGGAACCTTTGATGAAAGCTGCAATGACACATCTTTGTTACCCTGGCCGTGAGTTTGACTAGTTCAGCTCCTCTGTGATGCCAAGGTTTGCTGTGGGAATCGTGCAAGGAGCAGCACTTTGTAAAACCCCAAACACCCTTGGCATTCAGTGGGATGCTGAAGTTCAAGGTTTAGCTGCTGCAAGGAGGTCACATCCTCTCCTTGGTCTTGGTGTAAACTTCTTACTGATAGTAGGAGGAGTTTTATTATGGATTGAAAGTATTATAGAGCTTTGAATTATGCCTCAACCTGCTGACTGTAATTAAAACTGGGATTCAGCTTCTTTCCAGAATGCATTTGACACCTGCAGTTTATAAGTGACTGAAAAAGCTGCCCAGACATCCATTGTAGCTTCTATTATTATGTCTCCAGCTCTGCAAAAGCTCTTTTTTTCTCATTTTCATTGCACATCTTACACAGATCACAGTATAAAATTAAGCTTTTTTCTAATGGAGGGCTTGTGCTCCCTGCAAAGGACTCAGAGCATGAATGCCAATGATTTAAATGCAGCCTTGTAATACCAATCAGAGTATTATTTTATTATGTCGATGGCTTTGAAACTGCCAGTGAAAGATGGATCTTCAGACTCTGTCCAGATGTATTTTACATGTAATTGAGGGAGACTGATACAAAACTATTCTTTTGTCCCTTTAGAGCCTACTAATCAAACAGGGAAAAAAAAAAAGGAAGTGATTCATTGGAATACTTCAGCAAGTTGCAATTTAATTGTGTAAAATAGAGTTTTGAGGAGAAAAAAAGCCAAAAGCATCCTTTGAATTCCCACCCAATTCTGGCATTAATAGAAACATCTGCTCCGTGTGAAATGTGTCACAGCCATGATCTACACTCCCCGCTCTCACTCGCAGGTAAAAATAAACCATCTGCTCTTGCAATCAAGGCTGTGGGTATTGGTCCAAGCAAGGCAGAGTTTATTTACTGGGGGAATTGAATTGAGGCCCGTGGAGAAGCAGTTCCATCCGTTTGGGGGCTGGAAGCATCTGGCAGGGAGCTTGTGTATAACGTCACCAGGGGCTGAATTAGCATTCCTGCCACTTTCCAAACATCCCCTTTCCCTGCAGAGCCTCAGATCCATCCTGTCCCTTTTGGAAGAAGGACATGCTCCAAGCTCAATTCGAGGCAAAACCCTTGGAAGCCAGCACTCTCCTGCCTCTGAACACCAGCTCCATGCCTCCCATCACGTCCTTGTCTCCTTGAGGAGGTCCCAGGGGTGGCCAGGAATGCAGAGCCCTGACTGAGAAACCACTGATGAGAATCTGAAAGGTTTTGAGCAGGGTCTACAGGACAGGGGTGTCATATTGAGTGCCCCCCACTGCCAGCCCTCTCTGAATCCCCTCAGAAATTTTGGCTTTACATGACTCTGCTTCCAAAATGAGCCACCAGGCTGCCTCCTTCCTCTGGCCTGAGCAGGGAGCTGGGATTGCTGCGTACCACGGCACATCACCTCTCCAGGAGCCAGAGATGAGTGTGTGTTCCAGGGGAAACAAAGCTTTTCATCTTCCTCCTTTAAAGCAGCATCACCTCAGTCACCCCAATATCCCCCGAGGGGGCAGCAGTGCCGGGGCGAGCACGGCCACACAGCCCCGGGGTGTTAATTGGTGCTGGCTTCATTTAAAACGCATTTAACACCAGGGACAGGCACTGCAGTCGCTGAGCAGGGCCAGGGCGTCAAGGAGGAATTGCAGAATTGGTTGTGTGCATTGGCAGGCTGATTGAAGTCAGGTTTGTAATTGGAGTTGTGGGCTTGGAGACAATGATTCAAATCTCCATCCTGCGTTTATCACTGTGTGCTGCTGATGGGCAGCACGGTGCTGCTCCGGCCTGATCCTTCCTTAGCTCTGCTCTCGGTGCAAATGGCACTGAGGGCTGGCTTGGCAGGGTCAGAAAGGGTCTGGCAGGGCTGGGGAAAACTCTTCAGAGGAGCCAGTGTTAAGTAAAATATTGTAAATATAAATTCAAGGTCTCTAATGGGATTTTTTGGTCCTTTCGTGAGAGCTGCAGGAGTGGTTTTGTTACAGTGGGTCAGTTCAGTAAACATGTTTATGGCTCAGACGAACACATCCAGGTAAACAAAATTCAGTGACTGCTGGAGCTTAGGGGCTGGTGGTGCCCAAAGAGCTGCAGCCTGTGAGGAGGCACTCCTGGGATCCAGAACTTGAGGGATCCATCCTTATAACAGGCTCACAATGGGGCTTAGCCTGTTGGAGGATCTTCAGCTTCACTGAAGTTGCTGGGAGGCTTTTTGGCTTTTTACAAGCCAAGAAAAATATCTGTCTCTTCAGTTAATAGTGGAAGGGTTATTTTGTGAGCTGGTAGAGAAAGAAAAACGGGGTTTGGATGGCAACAGCGCATAGCATGATTTTACTCTTTTTTTTTTTTTTTGTGGACAACAGCTGTGATCTTGCATAGCTCTAACAAAGTATCAACAGCATATTAAAAGTGAGCACCACACAGAAAAGCAGCAGTGGGGAATGACAAAAAAAAAAATTGAATTCACCAGAATTATCATTCCATGGCAGTATTTAAAGAAAAAAAAATCACTCTAATTAATTTAGTTGTTCAGGGAGAGGATGGAAAGAAGGAAGATGGCACTGAAATAATAAGAAGAACATTAGTAAGGGACACAGCCAGCTCTTGCTCGTTGGCTCTGCTCCTCATGCTACTCACATACACAGCACTGGGAAGGAGGGAGCACAATGGGGAGCAGAATGGTGAGTGCAGCCCATTTTGGGCCAGACCTGACTCCTCAAAATATCTGTAGGATGCACAAGATCACCCCAGGGAGTATCAGAGTTGTGGGGCTGGAGGCTGCCCCGTGTCACAGTACAATCCTGCAGCGCCTGGATGGTGGCACGTGCCAGAATGGAAGAGTCCCACTGGCTGAGCCTGGGATGAAGAACACAGATCCTTGTGCCTGCAACCCATGGAGCAACACCTGGAACCAGTTCCCTCTCCCAGGTGCTCACCCTGGGGAGTGCAGCCCCCACTTCATTGCTCCGTGCTGCTGGAAGACCCTTCTGGAAACAAGGCATCCACCAGGGAGAGCAACCCTGAGGGCCCCGTGCTGGGGGTGAGACAAGGACATGGCAGTGCTCCCACCAGCAGCCCCAGCATCTCCCCAGCCTAGAGTGTCATGGAGGTGCTTTGTTTTAAGCAGTGAGGCTTTCACTACGCCTGCAAGTTGGGTAGAAATGAAGCTTCTCTTGGAAAAAGTTCAGGTCTTCACCGACAAATTAAAAAAAAACAAAGGATGGCCACAGCGATTTATGGTAATGCACATGAGATGAAATCCAGGTGAAGACAGGGTAATGTTTGAGGCTCTTACCTCCATGAGCAGGTGAAGGTGAGCTCTCAGCCCTCTGCTCTCCACGTCCTGGTTGTCAGGGGAAGGGTTTTTGCCCAGCTCTCAAAAAAAAGGTTTTTTTGAGCCCTCTGCCTCTTTCCCAGCCAGAGACAAACCAATTGAAGCACATCCAGTGTGTGACAGGGAGGAGGAAGCAGGATGATCTGCCTCTCCATAACCAGACACAGCTGGGTTATTCCTGCACAAGACAGCAATGAATCTAAGTTAAAATGATACCAACCAGATTGAAATGCAATTAAAGGAGTCCCCTTAGGGTTGTGCATCCAATTAGTGGCGTACCTTTAATTACAGCAGTGCACTTCCAAGCAGACACGTGCTGCGAGGGCCAGCAGCCCAGAGCTGAAGCCTGCCTGGTGACCCATATCCCTGAGGTCCCAGAGGAGGTACATGAGGGTTTGCATCACCAACAGTGGCCTGCTCCTCCCCTGGGAAAGAGCTCCCAGAGGAGGAACACAGGAAGCTTTTTCAGCTTTGTAAGAGCAATTTTCTACAACAGACAGTTGCTGGAAAACAATTAAGATCCAGGTGCTTCTAAAAGGTAAGAGCTTTTCACATTTTTTTGTACATGGCATTTCCCTCTTGCATTGCCAGAATGTACCCTGCCTCCAGGAGCCGTGAAAGTTAAAGCAGCAGAGTTGACTTTGATAAGAAAACTCATTAAAAAATTAGCAATGCAAACATTAGGAATTGCTAGAAACACCAGAGCACTTCTAGGTGTCCCTTGGCCATCTCTGTGGAGTTACATGAGGTAAAAGAAGTTTAATCTTGAGCACAATTCCATCCCCAAAGCAGCCAGCTGTGAGTCTGGAGTATGGTCTTTGGTTTGGAGCCTCAGCTGAAGTCCCTGTCAAAGCCTGCAGTCAGGCTGCTCGGGACAGCAGCAGGCTGTGCAACCACACCTTGCTTCCCCAGATTCTTATTAAAATCCTGTCAAAGAGAGAAAATAAAGCTGAAGAAGACTCTCTTTTGCCCATTGTACCACAAAGCCTGAGGGCTGGCATGTGTTGATAACCCAGGTACCCCGTTTTAATGCAAACTCACATCACCTTGCACCACATGGAGCCCTGGGATCAGTTCTGAGAGGTGCACAGAAGCAGGTGCTCCATCCGTCTTCAAGTGCTCCTCCTCAGGTGTTTCTTTAAGTGCCTTCAATGTCAGTAAAACAAGCAAAAGTTGAGAGCAAAGGCTTAATCAGATTAACAATTCTAACCATTCCCATCCATCTCTGCAAAGCAGCTGCAGTGCTGCCGAATCCATTCTGCTGCAGGAACGTGGGGAATCACAGCCATACCTGATCAGGCAGGCAAGGGCAGCTCTGGGCTTGCCATAAAGAGGGAGAGAGCTTCAGGGCCTCTAGCTGCTCACAGTGACCCCAAGAAATGTTCAAAGTCTCTCTTCCCAGCCCGGCGCTTGAAGAAGGAGTCAGAGCTCTTCATTTCTCGGTCTCAAGGTTGTTTATTGTATCTTATCTATAAAATTCTTTCTCCTGTCCAGCTGAGGTCCACTCAGCAAGACAGTCCAGGCACTCTGCCTGCCCTCAGGGCAGTGTTGTGTCTTTATACTAAAAACTATGTGTACAACGTTTACAATTACTTTCCAATACCTATCACCTATGTTAGACAGTGAGCTTCTACTCTAAACCAATCTGTAAGTGCCAACATCACAGCAGAAGATGGAGGCCAAGAAGAAGAAGCAGAAAGGCTGGACACGCCCAGATCCCTCCATCCTGCCCCCCTGAATCCCCATTCTAAAAACCCCAAAATCTACTTTTTCACCTTGTGATAAATTCACTATCATTCTACTTAATTTTTCATGGCTTGCAGATCTTCATCTAAGGTTGATTATTTGCTCCACGGGTCATAATCAAAACCACAGGGGCATTTTGGGCTCTGTGCCAGGGGCTCTGAGACCCCTGGCAGGGGTCTTGGCTGCTCAGGACAGCCAGAGGGATGTCCTGGGTCCTGACAGAGAGACACTGCTCAGCCTGACTCCTTTATTCTTTTCTTTATGAGCCTCCAGAGGCTCCCCAGAAGTTACCAAAGCCTCTCTGAGGAGCCACAAAGGGAGCAATCCCTCCTGGGCTGGTGCTGAGGCTGCAATAACAACACCCTGTGAGAACATTCCAGGGCATGGGCAGTGAGGCCTCTCCTCCCCCCTGCTTTCTGCCCTTCAGCATCTGACCATCCTTATCACAGACTCTGCAAGGGCCTTTCCCCCCCACAATCAGCTCTTTACCACACTTTGCTGGATGGCAGCAAAGACAAAGATGGGGTGTTAGTAACAAACCACTGTCCTTGTTTGAGGGACCCTCCTGCTCCTCAGGGTTGGGTTATAAACTGGGATGGGTGAAATCAGGCAGGATTGGGGAATACCACGCCACTGCAGCAATGGGGAACTTCATGGGTCAAACACCAGGCAGTGTACAAGCATGTGCAACCTTTAAAGGTCCTACAGCTAGGGCTGGGCCCCCAGATGCCTGCAGGGGATGGAGATGCTCCAGGAGGAATGGGATGGTTTGCTCCATGCCTGCTGCCTTGCCTTTCCTGACAGAGGAGGTAGCACAGCAGGGGGATGCAGGTTCAAACCGAGCTCATATTTCAACCATTCTGGGAATCCCATGTGCCAGAACCACATAATTCTGTCAGCCTGCAGGAAAATGTCATTCCTGGGTGAATGTCAGTGACCTGTGAGAGCAAGAAACCTTCACAGCTCCCTTGGAGAGTCTTGATGTTGTAAGGGGTCATTTTTCCACTGTGAATATCCTACATGAGGTGATTTCAGGGCTTGAAATCAGCTCATATATGATGCTAATGTAGTGCCCCTGTGAATAACAGAGCACCACTTCTCCCAGAAAGTGAAATGGGAAAGGAAAGTGTCCCCCCTGGACTACTAAGTTCCTGTATTATCTCACCAGCCTCATCCTGATAAATCCAAGCTGCTGTGCCGTACTTTCCTCCCAGCCCCTTTGGCATTCCTGGCTTGGGCTGTGTGAGGGAGCACTCCAGCCTATGAGGTTATAAAGTCCTTGAAATCACCTTGGGATGTGGGAAGCTGTTTTCCCATCCCCCCAGGCTGTGGCATGCAGAGGTGCTCAGCACCCACCTAGTGCAAACAGGAGGGTCTGTGCCAGAGCTCTCCCACCCCCACGGGCCTGCTTGCAGAGTGGGGCAGGAAAAAGGAGCCTGTGCAAAGGGTTTGGATGGCTCTGGGCTGGGGAATGCCAGCATGGGCAGTGCAGGTGCAGGGCTGGGGATGTGCACTGGCTCTGGGAGGGCAGAGGAGCTCACAAACCATCCTGCTTCCCGCAGGTGGATCAAGAGGAGGGATTACAGCAAAACCAGGGCACAAAAATAGGCATTGTGCTTGCAGCATGGTAACATTTGAGTGGCAGACCCTGATGACCCAGAGGGGAGACTGTGATGGTGTCATCCACTGTCACAGCCTGGCTCTCTTCCCTGCAGAGGCTGGAGAAGCCAGAGGGTTCCCAGAGGGAAACAGCCCCCATGGCTCACAGGTCAGACCACTGTTTCTTCTGGAAGTTTATGGCAATCCTATTTGTGGATTAAAATGCAGCTGCCGAGGCTGCTGGCACAGGATTTACAACGTGGCCTCAAAATACAGGAGAGAAGGAAAGCTGAGCTCTCCTTTGATGTTTGCAAGTGTAAACTGCAGACCTGGGCTGAACACACTGTAAATAAGGATCATTAATCATCAGCTAAGTGCTGTGCAGTTGCTGTTATTTACTATAACAACATAAATCACCAGGAGCCACTATCATGTTAATTTGGATTTAGTATGGATTAGTATGGAAAAAATAATAATATCCTCACCTATTTGCAGAGTACATAACTTTACTTGTAAGCACATACCGATGTGGCTTTTGTTCCTTGGTTTCCTCCAGGCTGGATGCAGGTCAGGAAGATGCTCTGGGAGCTCTTCATGTGAGGGATTGCCAACAGTTCAGGCCAAGCTGCAGCCCAACAAAATCTGTCTTGTGCTGGCACAGTAAATCAGCACCGAGGGGCAAAGCAAGACCAGGAGGTCTTGGACCTATTTTGCCAGCCCCAGCCCTCCCTCCAGCCCCAGTGCAGGGCACAGTGCTGGCACCTGCCAGCTGCTGCATTGCACCCATGCATCTCTGCAGTAACTCCACGGGTTTCCTTATATTTTATCTGCAGCTCAGCTCTGGCTTTCACATTTAAAAAGCACCAGGCATGGGTTTTGTAGGATGCTGGAGCTTGCTGCTCCTCCCTTTGGAAGGAAGGCTTAGCAGGGGAGGAGCATGTCATTTTAAATTAAGGGACCATTACCCACATATTTCACATTCTCCAGAAATGCCAGCTGTACTACTTGCTGATGTATTATTTTTTCCCCCCTGATTTGACTTTATTCAAGCTAAAAGGTGGGGCTGAGACACTTGTGCACCAGAGCAAGGCTGGCAGGGCACCAACATGACTGTACTGGGTGTTTTGGCTGTGGAGCTCGTGCCAGATTGGCTCCATCCCTCTCCACAGATCATTTCTAAATTTGGTGGTGACACAGCTTCACTGCCCAGGGATCCTCAATCTCGGTGCTTGGGCACAGCATCTGTCTCTGCCCTCAAGCACTCAGGCAAAGTAGGGGGTGTCTTCTCTACCCCTCAAAGTAGCTTGAATTTTTTAAAGTGAGGCAGGTTTGTTGTTAAGAAATCACAGCACATTTCTTTCCAAAGTAGTCCAGCACTCACAGTCCTGGTTATCTGCTTTATCCTGGTGGAACTGGAGGTGCTGAGCCCTGACTGAAGGTGCGGAGATCCCTGACTGACCTCATGGAGGTCACCAGTGCTGCTTTAGCTGCAGGTTAGTCCTGATTAAGAAATAGGCCTTGATATCTGGGAAACAATTATGGTTTGCATTTTTAAAATGTAACTAGAAGGGAAATGAAAAGAATTTGATTTTTTTGGGGGGGTATCACAAAGATTTCCCTTAGGCTTGAAGCTGCAATGATACGTTTAAAAACAGTCACAGGTGAAAAGAACAAAAGCAGTGTTGCACCTGCACTTTGACTCCACTGGGTCTAAAAATGCAAGTAACTGCTTTAATGGTCTCTGTCATTTTTAACCTGTGTTCTGTGTGTGCCAGATGAACAGACATCAAACCAGGGTGAATCTCTTCAAGTGTTGAGCCAGAGCTGAGGTTTGCATAAATTAAAACTGGGTAAATTATAATAACTCTACCGCAATAGGGATAGTATAATAAGATTAATTAGAGGGGGGCTAATAAGAGGGTTCAAGCCACAGCAGTACAAAACCTGCACCCAGGTTCTTCAGTGCTTTCCTTGGACTTGTGTCCCACTCAGCTCAAGGGCAATCCAACATCTAAAAGCTGCTGCAGAGCCTTGACTGTGTTTTCCTGAGCATCCAGGCTCGCCTCGCACCGACCATATGTCTGTCTCTGTCTGCTAGCAGCTTGCACCAAATATTTTCCTTTTTCGTGGTGCCTGAGCAAACAAACACCATCTGTGGGGCTCGCTGAGGGAAATCCTGGCCCCCTGGTGCCAAAGGGAAGGCAGCCACACGTGTCCATGGGGCTGACATTTCTGACATCCACAGCCCCAGACGAACTTCCCTCTGCTCCTCAGCTCTGCCCATCCGCCCAGCTGAGTCAGGACCTGGCATCTCCCAGATTTAAATTCAGGTTTTGTTAAAGAAAGGCTGGGTCCCATCACAGCAGACTACCTAGCCTGACCCAGCTTAGTGGGACTGCCCTGGGGTGGTGGTAGGTGGAAGAGGGCAAGAAGGCTGTTTTTGGGGTAACTGTCTTGGATGTACCCACCCTGCTGGGGGCTTTGGGCATTTTCCAGCCATGCTGAAATCCCTCAAATCCCAAGACTGATGGGGATTTTTGGTCTTGCTTGACCTGCTTAGAGCCACAGTTCTTGAAGGGCAGCTGATGTGGGATGCAAATTATTCCCTGTTCAGACTTTTTTCCTTCAGAAGTTAAAACTTTGGGGGACACCACCACACCACCTGGTAGGGAGGGTCTGTGCCATCTATCCATGCACCCCAGCACTGGAGCAGGGGAGCATCAGCAGTCACTGAAGCAAAAGTGTGAACATGGTCCCTGGCTGGGCATAGGGTTTTCTCATGCTTTGCTGCTTTGTTACTTGCCTTTCTTCAGGAAATCCCTTTTCTGGTCAAATCAGAAGAGTAATTTAAATGTTGTAAAATCCCCCACAGCTTTTGACCCATGTGAGCATTGACAGAGATCTCCTGCCAGGCGATGGGCAGGTGGAAATTACCTGTCACCTCTGTTGCTTTTCCACAGTGCTGGGCCCAGAGCTTGTGCTCTGACCAAATCTTCTGTACAAGTGCCCTTTGGATTTAGCAATTCACACGGTGAAAGCAGAACCAATGAACCACAGGCTTCTCTGCTGCTGCCTTTAATTAAAAATGCCATGTCTAACACCAGCAGATGTTCCTGCTATCGAGATTGAGGAATAATTTAATGCCGTGCAATGCAATGCTGACTGTGCTGCTTAGTCTGAAAATGTAATAGACTTTTTTATTATTATTATTATTGTTATTTCCTTTGAGGGATCAAATCCCTCAGTATTTGAAATCTTAAAACTTGGTAGTCTAACAGCCCTTATCAATTCCTGCACTGAAAGATCTCAGCAGCCCCATGTTTGTCAAACCAGCACTGCAGTCCATGATGCCTCTGTGACCACAGTGAGCTCACAGGGTTTTGGGTGTGGGGCAAAATTGGCCCCAGAGGGGTGGCCTGAAGAGTAAACTAAGCCTGTTAAAGCCTGTGATTCAAACATTTGGGAAGAGAGGGAATTCAAAGATGAGGCTGCACCTCCTCCAGTTTTTTCAGCAGTCGTCTGATGAAGAGGATCCATCCTGTCACTTGCTGTGGGTGTGCAGCACGTCAAGCTGAGCACCTTTTCCTGGCAGGGTGCAGAGGTTTCAGGATGTGCTCTGTATTCAGGTGGATGAGAGCTGAGGGATCCTCTCTTCACAGAGCTTTGGCTCTTTTAACCCCTAGGAAAACAACAGATTTACAAAACTCAATGGAACTGCTTCCCTCTGCACGCTCCTTCCTGTTCCACGATGCATCACATAATAATTGTATATTTGTTGAGAAACAGCTGGGGAGCTCCACTAAATGAATAAAATATCAGGTAGCAGTGTATTTCCATAAAAAGGTCTTCACCAGATGGGCAATGCTTTGAAATGAAGCACGACTTAGGCGAGGATTTTTTCCCTCCCTCGTCAGCCAGGGAGCTGAGCCATCCTTCAGCATGGCTTTGGCTCTGGAGCCCAGCATTGTTTGGAAATCCCATTTCCATTCCAGCACGGTGAGGATGAGCACTGCCTCAGCGGGGTGGTGAGGATGAGCACTGCCTCAGCGGGGTGCAGAGCTGCTGATTCATGCACGCACCAAACGCTGCTGCCTCACTATATCACACCAGTGCTGAAACCCCTTCACCGGCTTTCTGTCATGCAACAAATTTATTTTAAAGTGTGTGGGCCTTATACTGCCTGGAATGGCTTGACTTGTACTTTAAATACTGCATAAACCAAATTTAGAGATATATTTCTTGCTTCCCTCTGTTCCCCCCATCATTTTTTTTTTTTTTTTTGCTTCTGACTGTCCAATTGGTAGCAGTAATTCACTGCTGAAGAAGACATTTCTTAGATTTCCAAGAGCACCAGCTCCTTAACCTTTATAAAATTAAGGAGAATGAATCATTCGTGACTTTTACATCTTTCTGGAACGCCAGTATTTGTTAGATGCAGGCTGCCCAGGGCAGTGCTTTGCCTCAGTTTTAACTTAGTTGTAAATGTTTGTAAATTCCCACATAATGTCTCAGCACAATGGAAACTATTGCATCTGTGGATTTATTGAGAGAGGCACGAAACATATTTCAGCTGGAGGAAAGGAAGAGGAGGCACTTATCTGCTTTACTGTGCTATACAGTATATATCGGCATCTCATATTTTGTGAACATAAATGTCAGGTTGACTCAAGAGATCAGTGGATCAAGTGCTGTTTGTAACCTGCTCCAAATGCTTCAAACTGCCTTGAAGTTTCATCTCAGCTGTGAGGCCTTTTGCCATCTTTCAGGATCCCTGGTGCATGGGGAGCTGCTGGGGACTGAGATTTTGGAGCACAGGATGAGCCAAGTAACAGGGAGTAGGTTAAGGTTAAGGTTGCACTTGGCAATTCTTCATTCTTAAGGGGAAAATGACAGGCTTAGCTTATTTTCTTAAGCCTTATTCTTATTTTTTTAAGCCTTTTTCTTCTTATTTTCTTAAGCCTTGTTCTTATTTTCTTAGCTTATTTTCTTAAAGGACTTAAGTCCCCTGGCTTGCTGGGCTTGGGGACAAACTCCTCTTTGAGCAGCACACCCAGGGCACCTCTGCCTGCCCCTTTCCCTCTGCCAAGACAGGAAAGGAGGATGCTGTATCCTGCAGCAGCTCACTGCACCCAGATGACAGCAGGAAACGCTCTCCAAAGTGCTGAGAGATTTCACAATTCCACACCCTGTGTGGAGCCCACTTCCCTGCACCTCTGGCTCATATTAGTAAAAAAGATAAATATTTAGCCTTCCCTAAAGAAAGAAAGAAAAAAATAGAAAATTCACAATTTCAAGCTATGAAAGCAGAGGAGCGTGACCCTTGGAAACTGTAGAACCTCCCTCTTGGAAGACATGAATAACTTATTAAGAAATACTTTCAGCCCTGATTGAACACCCATTTAAATAGAACTCCTTCTGTCTGCAGAGGGTAAGGCTGGGACACCCTTCTGATGGCTGTTTTCTACGACTGTCACAAACCAAATTTTGCAGCTCCACGCCACCATGTCCTTTTATGATGAAGTTCCCTCAAAGAATAACTTGCTTGCTTTAATCACGTTTCCTCCAAGATTTATGGCTTGATGCTTATTCACTGGCGGAGCTTCTCCACGTGAAATGTCAGTAAGCCCGTTATAAATTGCTCCTGGCATTCCTGCTCTATCTTTTACTTGGCCAGGAGTATTTCTACCTGAAAGTGATAAATTCCTGCTATAACTACTTTATGTGCTCCAGTAATTATGCTCTAGAGGGATGGCGGGGGCTGCGTCTCTGTGCAGGTACCACCTAAAAAACATCAAGCTGCAAAAGTGGGAGATTGGGCTGGGGCTGGAGTGCTGCAGGACACACAGGCTGAGGGAAAAACCACCCTGGAAACCCAAAATAACGGTGACTGGTGAGGTATCTCTGCCAGATATTTTCATGTATGCTGTGTTAGACATGTGTGAAAAACGCCAATCACTTGCTTTTAAAATTTTAAAAGTTTAATAGTGATATTATATGTGTTGCATTAGAAAGTGATGCTGTATTAATTTTTTTAAGTATTGTGTTAAATATATAACAATAAAATATATATAACAAAATGTTAAAATAGAAACTATGTTATGTAGGATACTTTTTTTTCTAAAGAAAGGATTCGCACTGAGACAGCAGCCACAGGACGCCTAAATCTTTGAGAGAAAGAGAATTTATTGCTCCATTATCAGAAGGAACAAACTTCTTCCTGCCTTGCTCAGCCATGAAGATGCTGTTAAGAGGAAGTTGACACTGCCCAGACAGAATCCTGTGTTTGAATGGAATTTATGCATCACGTATGAGGTGTATGAATATGCAACAGGTTATTGTTTTTAAGGGTTAGTCCTCTGTTAACGTGAGTCTTTTTTCAGGCTCATTTTGCCCAGAAAAAGGTACCCGGATGTCCATAACTCTTTGTTTCAATTGTCTCATATTGTCCTAATTCAAATTGTCCAAATTATTATTACTCTAATTGTATTACTATTTTTATAACCATTTTATTACTATTAAACTTTTAAAATTTTAAAGACAAGTGATTGGCGTTTTTCACACAGGGAACAGGGATGGGACATGAGGTAATGGCTTCGAGCTGCTTGAACATGTATCGTCATTTGCCGCTAAAGTTGGGAAGTTCAGACACCCTGAGTTCTGCAGTAGACTTAGAGACTTGCGCGGAGCCATTTCTGCCATTACCCTAAAGTTCAGAATTTTAAACTCTAACAAGCTCCCACAGTTTGATGTTCGTAGAGACAAAAAGACTGTCAAGACTGCCGAGCTATTCTTTCAGACCGAGTCGTTCCTGAAGACATTAACAGCCTATTTTCCCCGTAATTACTTCAGACTCCCACCCCTGGAGTCGCACGTGAAGACATTAACACCCAATTTTCCTGCCACACCCCGTGCTCCCGGCTCTCCGCCCCGAATTTCGCCCAGCCCGCCATTTCCCCGGCGCTCCCCTCACGGCCGGCCCCGCCCCGCTCCCGGCGCGCGGGAAACGCTGAGGGCGGGCAGCGCGCGCGCGGCCCCCGCGCCTGCGCACTAGGGGCGGGCGGGGGATTCGGAGCGGCGGCGGGAAGCGCTGAGGGAAGCGCGGGCTCGGCTCGGAGCTGATGAGGGAACCGCAGTGAGGGAAGCGATGAGGGAGGCGCTGCGCGGACGCTCGGGCAACCAGCCGGCCCCGGGCAGCCCCCTCCGCCCCGCTGCCCCCTCCATGGCGCCGCCCGGGCACACCTGGTCCCACACCCGCGCCGCGCTGGGGCGGCTGGAGAAGGCGCTGAGCTGCTCCCGCTGGTAATGGATGTCCTCCTTCCCCCTCCCCCCTCATCCTGTCTTCCTCCACAGCCGCTGCTGTGTGTGTTAAAAGTGCCGCGTTTCTCCTTGCTCTGCCCACAGCGCCGGTGTCCTGCGGGAGCCCGTGTCCCTGGGGCAGTGCGAGCACGTCTTCTGCCTGTAAGTAGCGGTGCTGTGGGGAAAGGACGGGCAGCGGGCACCGCTGGGGCCTGCTGCTCCTCCCGGGGAGCTGAGGGCGACAGGAGAGCGGGAGCTGCTGTTCCCCGGCGGGTCCCATGCAGGAGTGCTGGTTTAGGCTTCAGGATGCTGCTGGCCCGGTGTGAAGGGAGCTTTCAGTGTGGTGGAGGGAATTGTCCACTTGTAGCGGGGTGGAAATGCAAAACAACCTCAGTTCGCATCTCCCTCAGCTCCCTTCTCCTCACATAAAGAAAAAAGAGCAGCGTGGGAAGGTGTTTCCCGTTTCCGAGGGGGTTTTCTTCTGCCCCTGAGGGTTGGGTGGTGCTTGTTGTTGGTTTGGCCTTCTACCAGACTTTGCTCCTCCGCTTCTGCCGCTGCGCCTGTTGCTGTTCTCACACACATCCAAACACGCTGGCATGGGCAGGCTTACCTCTGCTTAGAGCTGGTCAAATAATCGGAGTGCTTCAAAAAGCTGAACTTAACTTATAACTCAAACTGACTTTAATTGGAAACTTCCTGCCAACAAAGCGCTTCTGAGGTGGCGGTGGTTGCGTCGCCTGCATTGTCAATACAGGCAGAGGCTGAAATGTTTGTGCCCCAGAGCCTCCTTTGGGTGAGGTGGGGGAACCTTTTGGCCACCCTTGGGTGATGTTGGAGAACCTTTTTGTGTGTCATTGCTCTTCAGGGCATGCACAGGCGAGCGCGGGGAGTTAAAAGGTCTGCTGTGTATCTTAAAGAGTCTCTCTGCACAGCACAGGTGTAAGCAGTCTGATAAAATCCTGCCTTTTATAGGGTGAAGAAGAAAGATAACTGTCTAACCTCTCCTTGTAAACCAGCTGATACTCAGCTTTATGTCCTGTTACAGTCCGTATGTCAGGAAAAGCTGAAGAAACCCTCCTTCCCTCATGGATGTGTATCCACTCCCTCTCTTCAGCTGCGCTTTTGTAATAGGATTTTACAGTGTAGAAGGGTAAAATACAAGTAGAATATTTACTGGCTTTTTAAGGAGTAACTGATTATGGGACAGGTGCCCTCAGCATCTCTTTCCCACTATGCATGTACTAAAAGGTGCACAGGTGATTTATTTCTCTCCAGTCACGCGTTCTTTCCCAGCTGTGGCCACTAATTGCTGTAGAAGGTTCTTGAAGAGGGGCCTTTTACAAGGGCACATAGGGACAGGATTAAGGGGAATGGCTTCACGCTGAAAGAGAGCAGGTTTACTTGGGATATTGGGAAGAAATTCTTCCCTTTGAGGGTGGAGAGGCACAGGTTGCCCAGAGAAGCTGTGGCTGCCCCTGAATCCCTGGGAAGTGTCCAAAGCCAGGTTGGATGGGGCTTGGAGTAGCCTGGGACAGTGGAAAGTCTTTGCCCATGGCAGGAGGTGGAATGAGATGGGCTTTAAGGTCCCTCCTGGCTGGAACCATTCTATGATTCTGCCGTATTGAAGGAATGATTTATTTATTTCATTTATACAACATATCTTCAGATCATTTTGTAAAATAACCCCCAGAAACTTGTAAAAATGTTTTATAAGCATGAATATGTAGTTTAAGAAGTGTAATTGTTCAGCTGTTGGGCATCTAAGGCCTCGTGGTTTTATTTTGGATAACCCCTGTGTATTCTGGGTGATAGATTTAAACCACCCACCGTTCCTTAAAGTTTTGTGGGATTTTGAAAGAATTTTCCAAACACCCAGAGGACAATGCAGTTTATGTTGATGAGGCTGGAAAGAACAGCTAACAGGAGTCTTCAGCACTCATTAGCAGCTATTTCTTGCTCCAGAAAAAGGAGTTTATTTGTTATTGTCTGAGTTATTGTTGTGCCTGATCTTTTCTCTCTTGTATGCCTGACCTTTTAGCAGCAATTTCATCTGTCCTTTGATGACTGAATCTTGGGCAGTGGCTATTTTTTAAAATTAACTTAAGGAAATTCAGATTAATTTCTTTAGAAGCAAATGAGATATTTTCAATAATATTTGCAACTGCTATGAACTATTCTCAAAACTAAATTACATAAAACCACAACGTATTTGCTACACCTTTATAACCTCTCCAGTAGTTCCAGGCTGCTGCTATTTCAGCTACAGCTCAATGGTTTGCCTGCATATTGTCCATTGATGTTTAAATGTTGAAAGACACCTAACAGCATTTTTTCCATGAGTACTGGTCAGGTGACTGAGACTGTTGATATTGATTCAGTTTTGGCTGTGTGGAACCATAACCTCTATTTAATAGGATAGATGGGAGATGGGATATAAATAACTCCTGAATGTTGCAGTTCAGATGACAAATCCTAAGTTCTTCTCACTGGCCTAATCAAAGAATAAAAGATTTTAGGCTGATTTGGGGAGAGTGGTATTAGTGAGTAAATCTGTTTCCCCACCTATCCCACCATGATCATCTGACATAAATGCTGTGGAAGAGAGCAGTGATGAAATACTCTGAGCACCTGGAGAGCCTTGTGGGACTTCATACAGAGGAATGTTCACCCAGGTGAAAATTCTTCACAGCACCAAGCAAATTTTAACTTGGAAGAAGCAGAAATTGTAGTTTACTATGGGTTGGCTTTCTGGCACGCATTTAAAAATGGAAGGCTGCAGAATAGATGTAAAAGAATTTGTAGTTTTAACAGCGAAGCCTAATTGTTACCTGGAGTCAAACAGCAGTGGAGCATTTGAAAATTTGGGTCAGCTTGTGAGGCCCTGTGTTTTTCATTACTGTCCTGACAGGGCTTTGGAAGTGGGCTGCTTAATTTTATGTTCAGCTTGTCACTGGCCATGATAAATATGTCCTGTCTTGCATTTGTGACTAACTCGTGTGGGCTTTCTAACAATGCTCAAATAAGAGATTCTGTGAAATAGTCGGTGGTGGGTGCAATGGATAACTTCCTCTGGATAATGGGTTTTCCCTTTGCCTTGCAGGTCCTGTGTGGGTGACTGTGTTGGCACCGAGTGCCCCGTGTGCCACCTGCCAGCCTGGGTGCAGGACGCACAGATCAACCGGCAGCTGGATAACATGATCCAGCTGTGCAGCAAGCTGCGGCAGCTCCTGAGCACCGACACCTCGGGTGAGACTCACCCACCCCGTTTCATTTTCCAGGGAATGAGCAGTGCAGCCCTGCTTAAAATTCCAGGAGGCTGCTCCAAATCGTGTTTGGAAAATTTGATTTGAAGAGAGCTGTGTGCATGGATTGCTCGTTCTTTGAATCTGTTTTACTGAGAAATCTGCGTGAGCGGGTTAGTCCTTAATTCATTAGAATCCGTTTTCCAAAGTTAGATGAAAGTGGGAGAGATTGCTGAGTCACGTGGCACAAAGCAGGGGCACAGGTTGTCATATCTTATGGGAGCCCCAGAGTGTAAAGTTCCCCTGCTAAAGAATTAATGCATATCCTCTGCCTCTGGGTTTCTGTACACCGAGTCCGGCCTGCTGTCCCAGTAATTTTCAGTTCAGGGTTTTTGCACATGGGAAAAATGATCTATGTTCTTTGCCTAAAAAGGGGAAGGAAGCAAGTCTTAACTCATTTGTTTTCTGGTCCCTAACAATCAGCTAATCTGCTGCAGTGAAGTTTTGTCACTGCTGACTGTGCTAGGAGATTGCAAAGAACATACTCTGGGAATGAATCTCTCTCAAATTTTAGGTTGTTTGTCAAAGTGGGAAAAAACGTAGTGAAATCAACATAGGTGATTGTGTGTTTCTTCTGCAAGCTCAGAGAGGAGCATTTATGTAATGCCAAGTTTTAGAAAACATTCATTTAGTTGTCAGATACAGAATAAGTAATTCTTCCTTCATTGTTACTACCTAATATGTTTGTCTAAGTTAAAGATTCCTTTTCTATGTGCAATCCCATCAGCACCTTCACTCCTTTATGGAATATCTCTTTATTGACACCAAAATGGATTTTAAGTGATGAGGCTGGAAGCCTGTGTCCAAGTGTAAAGGAATACATTTTATATAGGTATAAAATCCTCTGGTGATCAAATCTTCTGGAGCATGGAAAACAGATGATGGCTTAAATAGGATTTCAGGGAAACATTTTAAGTGATGAAGGCTTTTAAAAGCACACTTGGAAGAGAATCATTCTGAGAGGAACTGTTTGTGATGCTATAAACAAAGTAAAATACAACATGGTAGCATTATTGATACTGTTTAGATGTTTTGGAGAGCTCTTAGAGATGGATTAACTCTTAACAATTGGTCTGATGTTTAACTGTACTAAAAATTGAATAGTACATTTAATCCCATAGTTCTTCTAAAATGAAGTTTGTGTGTTGTGGCTAGGCCACAAAACTAAGGTTCTTTTTATCATCCCTTGTTCTGACTTAAAAGCAGACACAAAATAGAAGTTTACAAGAGTGTTTTATATGTAATGATTTGGGAGATGCCTTCCTGTCACTTGTAATCTTTGCAGTGTGCTAAGGATTAGCACAGTGGCCTTTTAGATGTGTGATACTGAGGTTAGGAGAAAATCCTCCCCAGCTGGTAACAGTTCACATTCAGGAATGGCTTGAATTCCTAAGTAGATAAGCACACCTCTAAGAACAACCAATTACACATTGGGGAAAAAAAATGGTTGAAAATCACAGGATATTGTAGCTTTAGAGATTTTGAGAGCGAATTCTTCAGGATGTTTTGTCCCTCACCTCCCATAGATGTCTGGATACGTTAAGTTCTGCCTTGAACTTAATGCATCCAAAGAGAAATATGTTTGAGTTTGGAGAATCATGGCTTCTCTTCTCTTGTTAAGGACTTGCTTTCATGTTCTTACAGCGCTGTACTTCTGTCAACAATATTTTCTTCTCTTTTGTGTTAGAAGGTCAGAAATTGTCCCTCATGTTCCAGTAAAGGAAGTAGACCGAAAAATCAATCTTTCAGTGCAGGAAAGGAAGAGAAGCAGTTGAAAATAATAATATTTCCATATATTTGTTTTATGTTCCTTTTGCATATTTGCTTGTTTTGAGACAGTTGTGGCTTCTCTTGAATCTTGCTGGAGATCCTTGTTGACACTGAAATTTCTAAGTGCATCCTACTAGTAATTTATTTTTGTCTCTGACAGAGCTAGTGCATGCAGTAAGTTGTGTGTTTTTCTTTTAAAAAAACCCATGGAACTGCTGTGACTGAAAAGGATAGGGTTAAGCTCACGCTGAATATTTCAAATTCAAAAATCCCTGTACCCTGAGGTTCCACAGTAGATGTGAGAGGGATCTCACTTTGTATTCCACTGGGATAAAAATAGCTTCTGTCAAACAGCATGTGCATTGTAAGAAGCAGCAGCAAATAATTCAGGAAAGACTGCACAAAACAGCTAATACTTCCCTTTTAAATTAGAGGGAAACACAGCCAATGACACTCCTGGGGTGACTGAAGATGAATTGACAAACCTGAAACTGGCTGGAAAATGCAAATTATAGGTGGAAAATTGAAGGCATAGGTAGGAAATGCTGAGCCTCCAAATTAATTCACCTGTTAGAGGTTTTCTATGCTTAGTCCATGGCAAGATGAGGAGAGGTGCCTGACTTTTTGGCTGCCCTGTGCTGTACCTTCCTAAGGGTGAAGGGAAGCTGCCTGGCAGGCACCACAGGTAGGATGTCTGCACTCAAACTCTTCAGCTCTAATGTTGCAGTGTCCAAGACATCTTGGGAACTGACATTGGTGGGATGATGGGCTTCATGGGTGGGTAATTCCTGAGTACTTGTGGAATTATGGGCATAGTGTACATAAAACACTGGATTTCTTGATTGACAGTGATGATTTTGAAAGAGAAGTTCTAAATACTTAAGAGTTTTCTGTGTAATGTAAATTTTCCCATCTCCAAGCATTTATAGTTGATTTTACCTTATTCTTTGTAGCAATCTGCTTCACTCTTCTGTATCAAACAGAAAGGCTCTTCTCCTGCAGAGCTACCCCTTGCAGGAGCTGGTCAAAGCTTCCCAAGCTGGTGCTGGTGGGCAGTCAGTGAGATCAAGCAGCCTTTATAGTATCATGACTCTGTTTCACATTTACTGCCTGTGGAACTCCTGTTGTAACAGATTACATTGCATTTCATGGCTGCTGGGACATTTTTCATGACATCTAAAGATGAAGTTTTGAATAGCTGGAATTTCTCCCTTTCCCCTTTGGTGTTGAATACTTAACTTGCAAAATAATCGCTCTTCAGTGAAGGCACTAATGTTGCACAGATGGTACCAAAGCTCTTCCCTTTGATTTTTAATAAGGGACTAGTTTGTCAAAGAGATTTCTCAACTTCTGTTCTGGAACCCGTAATAGAGAATAATTTGAAAGGCACACAGTGTGCATCATTATATTCCTTTGATGCAGATTAATGATAGCTAAACCACATTTTCTAATTGCTCCTTTTCCCCCCTGCACTAGCCTGCTACTGCACTACAGCAGAACTTGGAGCTCTAGTTGCAAGGCACTGACCATCTCCTGGTATTTTTGTGTACTCTCAACCCTTTTAACACTTGAGAAATCCAACTCTATTAAATGCCAGCATTGAGAAACTTGTGCTTATTATGTGCAAATAACTCTAATTTAGAAATAATTCAGTTACTACATTGTGTATCTGAATGTTATGTTTAAGAGGTAATGGAGACTAAATTTACTGCATTTATTATAGGCTGATTCTAATACTGTTATTGTGGATGCTCTTTATGCTATTGCAGGGGCTTCAAATCTAGAATTAGTAAGGAATGCTCTCCTGATTTACCTTGTCTAAATGCCTCTCTGAATTTTTTTTTTAGGACACTTATGTATTAAAAAGACAATTAAATCAAAATCATAATATTAATTTTTTTCAGTCCTGTTGAGATCCAAGCTCTGGCTTCGAACACAGAGACAGCAGAGAATTCATTGGCATTGATTTTATTGTGAGCAATTTTCTCTGAAGGTACTTTAACTGAATGAACTTAGCTACCACATAATACCCTCTTTATATAAATTAACATTTACTTATTAAATCATAAGAACTTCCTTTCAGCTTCTTGGCTCTGGATCTCCCCTCTTTATTTCTCTCTCACACAGCTCTGGGTCCATCAAAAGATTCGATTTTCAGGGAGGGCACATTGGCCATTTTTCCACGTTGCTTGGGCTCCCTACCTTGTACACTTTGGAAATGGAGGAAGGGGTAGCAGAAAATGCAGTTTCCTGCCCTGGGTGTGCAGGGCTGGCCTCTGCATGGAGTGGATCTCTTTGTCATCTTTTAATCATGTCCCCTGAGTGCCTCCCTGGTCTAGAACATGAAAAACACTCCTTAGGAAGTATTTATTTAGCATGCTATGTTTTCAGCAGGTTTTTAATAACCTGACTAGTAAGTCCCTGCTGAGCAACCAGCGATGACCAGATCAGTTCAGGAAGCCTTGTGGTGGACTTTTCACAGGCTTTCCTGCTGCCAGGAGTGGTACAGCCAGTGTAAATGCTTCATTGTGTTCTGCTGCTTTAGATCATACTTCTGAAGGACAGTGCCTTTGATTGAATTTGTCACTTGGACCTTAAAGTCTTGCTGTGCTACACACATCAAAAAGAATTCTGGCCGTCATAAAATTGTTGCACAAATTACTTCTGCAAGCTGCTTTTATTATTTCTCTTTACTTGGGGATGACTGGTACTTTTAGCAAGGTAAATATTTTACAAGGAGATCTGCTAGTTTGTGTAAACACTGGCAAGATGAGAAAATTGCAACTTGTGTTTTATATTTTGCATCTGTTTGCAATCAAGCTCTTCCTTTTTTTAGATGTTATTGTCAGAATGAGATTGGATATGTTCTCAAGGCCAGCTAGTTCTGAGATTTCAGTCTCAATTTCAGTGCTTTTTTTCTTGTTTGCACCAAGCCCAGCCTTAGAGGAAAGCCAAATAGCTGCAGTTCTGTACTTGATGATTCTCTTTAGATGCCTAAATGATTGATTAACTAGCCTCCAGCTGTATTCTTAATGACACTTGTGCTCTGATGGCTTACGTATTCCTCGAGCTGAATCTAATATGTAACAGGATTCAATTCCAGGGGTAAGTAGGGTAATTGAAATCAAGATTAAGGAAACATTTCACTTTGCACTATTGCTTTAAAAGACAACTGTGAATGTCTGTTTTAGTGCTGAATTACTAGCTGCACAGTTCTCTTTTAAGTGGAGTTTCAAAAGCACTTTTTGTGACTAAAGGTTTGGAACCAGTGTGTTTGTTGCTATGAGTTTATCCCAGCTTGCTGTGAAAAACTGGCTGTAGTTACTAACTCCAAAAATAGAAGGTGTGGAGATAATAAATTAGCCTTAGAAACTTAATGCACTGAAGTGAAAGTGATAGATTGTTGCAGTGAGTGTCTGTCACTTTTAATAATTGAGACTTCATATTGCTTATTTTAAGAATACTTAAACCCCTCCCCTCCCTTCTAATCTTGGTCTTAGTGCTGCTTCGAAACAAAATTCATATTGGTTTTGTGTTTGATTGTTATAAATCACCAAGACTTTTGTGAGTGGTAGTCCCTGAAGTTTGAGGCAACAGGAAGAATGAGTTGTGCATTTACGTTGGAGGATTTGTCCAAATAACCTAAAATAACACCAGTTCAGAATGAAGGAATTGGTAAAAAATCTGCTGTGGTTCTTTTGTGTCAAAAAAACCTGTGAAATTAAATTGGTGTCTAACTTTGAGGTCACTTTATACTCCTTTATTTATTCTTAGGCCATTGAAGACAGTATTTATGTCCTCAGTCCTTGTTCTCAACTGTTATTTCATGTGCTGGGAGTGCAGGATATTCCTGCATCATCCTGGTCATTGATTTGTAATGTGCTGTACAACGTGATTTATAAAATTGCTCCGCTGCATATTTTTAAAGAAATGTTTGAGATCATCAAAATGCTTAGCTTCCTTGAACTTATTTACTACTCAGAGGTAAAGGATCAAATGACAGGACACAATTGCTTACAGATTTTCTATATATATTCCTCTGGTTCATCTGCTGTATCTGTGGAATCAGTCAAAACTTTTCAGGAATGTTTGACATTTTTATAAGGATATTGATTTTGCTTGCTTACAGCTATTTTTCCTTTCCATCTTTGGATGAACTGTAATACCTCTTTAGAAAATGGTTTCTGTGCTCTTTTGTGTATGCACATACCTCTTTGTTAACCCTATTTCCAAGGAAAACTCAGTGAGAAAACCAACTTGGACTGGTCAGAACTCTGCTGTGCTGTGAACTCAGACTGCTGAAGGGATTTCTCTGCCAGGATCCTCACTTGCCTGATGGATAGCTGTCACTGCACTGGGATCTCTCAGCTCCAGAGTAGCATGAGGCCTGGCCAGGGCTTTTAAAGTCACTGTGTGTGCCTTCTCAGAAGGGTGACCTTGCCAGGGCTTTTAAAGTCACCCCATGTGTCTTCTCAGAAGGAATGAAGGCACTCATAGATTGTATTTAGTAACACTTCATTAATTCTTGCTGTTGTTGTTAGGACCTTTTTTTTGCTTTGTGAGGTTCTGAAGAGTACTCCATAATTATTTTTCCCCTTTCCTCATGCATTTAGATTCAGCAGAGGATAAATCCACACCGCCTGAGTCAAAGTTGGGAAAGAAAAGCAAGAAGGAGCAGATAAAAATGTGGTTCAGCCCAAGAAGCAGGAAGATTCGATGTGTTGTGAACAGGAATCAGGCTGGCACTAAAAGCACTGACCTTGCTCAAGATACATCTTCAGTTTATGATTTCTTTCCTTCCCCTCCTCAGGAAGAGCCCTCTAAGCCAACAAGAAAACCAACTCAGAGGCAGATTAAGAAGATGAAGAAGAAACATCTAGCAGACATTAACAAAGTGTGGAGCTTAGAGAAACCTGAGCAGAAAAAAACTGAGAAGGCTCCCAAGGAAAAGTGTGTGACCATCTGCAGTCAGCCAGTAGTGCTGTGCACTCAGCAACCAGAGAGTCCTGAGGACAGACCTCAGCAGGAGTCTGTAAAGGAGGTTGACTCCAGCAGTAATACAGAAGATATGGAAGTTCTACCACAGGTAGAATCCCCAGAGAAGAAAGATAACAGTGAGGTTGTGTGCTCTGCACCAGAGAGCAAGGGACAAAATGGTGCTGCAGAGGCACTGCTGTCAATAGCAAATGAAGTTACACCCTTGAAACGTGGAAGGGAATCCAGACTTCAGGGTACCCCTCAGTCTAAAAGAGCAAGGAGAAGTGAGAGGGGCATTCCTGGGAAGGCAGCCTTAGAGGAGTCTCTGCAGGGCTCCCCCATCTCCCCAGCCACTGAACACACACCAGTCCAGCTTTCTTCCTCTGCATCCAAACCTGCTGACGCTGGAATGAAGACAAGAAGATCTGCAGCCCTTCAATCCATAAACAGTCCTTCACTTTCACAGACTCCCTCTACCCCCTCCACTTCCAAGAGCTGCAGTCAAGGAGCAACACCACTCAGTCCTTCTGTGGCGAAATCCCCTGGTGTCAACTCCATTGCCAGAAGAAATTACAAGGGAGAGACTTTGCTCCATGTTGCTTCCATCAAGGTAAGACCATCACCTTCTAGTTCAGCTTTAAGCAGAGGTTTGAAAAGACAATGTTGTTTTAAAAATATTCTGGAAACTTCAGAACATCCTGTTTCATGGAGGGAAATTTCATTCTAGGTTTATTGGGAAGTTTCCAACCTGATTCTCTGATTTCATAAAGAAATGACTGTTTGAATGATCAAAGATGATTGTAGTTGGAAACTCAAAGCATTACAGTGTCAGTTATACCTGTGATAGTTAGTTCAGCTTTAAGCAGAGGTTTAAAAAGACAATGTTTTAAAAATGTTCTGGAAACCAGTTATTTCAGAGCATCCTATTTCAGGGAGGGAAATCTAATTTTGTGGTGTTTTTCTTCTGGGTTTATTAGGAAGTTTCCAACCTGATTCTCTGATTTCATAAAAAAATGACTGTTTGAATGATCAAAGATGGTTGTACTTGGAAACTCAAAGCATTACAGTGTCAGTTACACCTGTGAGTTTTAGGAAGTGATAAGCATTTAAATGTTTTGGCCAGGAAGCTGTCTCTGATTTGTCCCAAGGAGTTTAGGAAGCATTTCAGATCTCACTGAGTGACCTTGATCAGGTCACTGGTAACTCAGCCAGGACAAGATCTGAGATACATGAAGCTAACTCTGTGAAACCTTGGTTAACATTATCTAAGTGTTGAGATTCACCCCCTGATGCAGGTGTTGGCTTGGGGGAATGAGGTGCTGCACCCTGTGGTTGCCATGCTGATTCCCTTTACTCTGGAGGGAAGGGACAGAGTTGAGGTGCTCTCAGTTCTGTGTAAGCTTAATATTATTCTTGCAATGACAGCTGGCACTCATTGTGCTGTTAATATCCTAACCAGTTCTCTGTGTGACAGAACTTCATGGCTTTGCTCTTTGCAGTGGTTGTCCTTGCCCATTACTTTGTAAAAGCTGGGTTAAACGTGTCCCACTCATCAGATGCACTCATGGCAGCTCCCTTTTGAGAGGTCATTTCAAAGAGTTTGTAGTCTGGCAATTTAAATGTACTTTGTGCTAAATCATATCATACAAATGGTGTGTGGTTAATAAACTGCATACACTGGAAGAATTGATTCCTTTATAAGCACCTGACATTTATACAGCACTTCTGTCTGGTGAGAGAGAGGCTGTTCTTGATAAATAACTCTGTCCTCTTCCAAAGGTGTTCCAATAAGCCACTCCTGCTGCATGAGACCTTTTTAAATGGAAGTGTCAGCTGAGCTGAGTTCAAATCTCATATTTGATGTCATTAATATGGAATTAGGGGGTAGAAAATGAAATGCTGTCCTCACAGGACTCAAGAGCTTTGAAGGAGAGATCTCTCGTTACCTCTTGTCATAAGTCCTGCATATTCCTCTTCATTAAAACACTGTTTACAAATTATCCTTCCATGATTTTCTGAGAATTTGTAATGAATGCAGTCATGACTGACTGCTTCTGAAAAAAATGGATCTGCCCTGAGAAGTTTTCACCCAGGTATGGTTTCCAGCAATATGCCTGTTGTTTCTTTGGAAGACATTTCATCTAAGGAAACAGCATCTCTGCAGCTTGTTGAGACTTGGAATATTGGCATGTTGGTGATATGCCAATAAGGTTTCACTGCAAAGCATTTTGATGATAAATGAAAAATTAAGCAGTTCATGCTGTAGACAAAAAGGATGATAAACATGTTTTGATTATTCAAGTTCAGTGGTGTTGCTGGCACTCCTTACTAACATTGGTACAGCCAAAAAAAAGCTGATTTCCAGCTGGAGTGTGGGCAGTGGGATGGGCTTTTTCAGTCCTGTGTGTGAGTTCCTTTCACTGTTGTCTTTTGATGTTTATAATTATTGAGCTAAAGTGGGAAATGGCTTCTGTTCCTCATTAGTTCTGCTGTGGTTTTTATCCAGCAGCTCCACACTCATCGAGGTGCTCATTAGCAAAGGCTTGTGTAGCTAGGTAGGGCTGCAGGGTGATCCCAAAGTTTCCTTTGAAAAGGAACTAAAATAACACAAGGAAAGTGATCCCTTGGTTGTGATCTTTTAACTTACAGGAGCCCTCTATGAACTGATAAAAGTATTTTGTCAAACTGGTCTTGAAAATACCAGGTTTTATCCTCTTTGTGTATTTTCAGTGTGGGGTTTAGATCTGTTGGTTTGGGTTTGGTTTAGCTGGGTTTTTTTTTTTCCTTCTAACTAGTTCTGATTTTTTTTTTCCCTGAAAGAATAATTTCTCTTCCAGTTTTGTTTTATGGGCATTTTTTTTTCTTGTTTTCACAGCCAGTAATGTTTTTCCATGTGTGTAAAGGGAAATGGACTTGTAGCTGCCACCCTCCCCCAAAATAAAATGAAGTCTAATTCTCTGGCACTTCATTAGTTATAAAAACAAATCTGTATCATTTTCATTAGCTGTTAGGGTCTACTACCCAGAATTTAATTAAAGCTAATTGAATTATCCCTTTTTTTCTTATTTAAAAGAGATCATAAACAAGGTTAGTAGGCATGAAAACTAAGAGTGTTGTACTGTTTATAATGATTCTGAAGGATTGTCCCCATTTACTACTAGTAGTTATTATTTTCACTGAAATCAAAGTGATTCTCAAGAAAGGTTCTAGTGTGGATGAACTTAATGTTGAGTTAAACTACTAAAGGAAAAGAAAAATGAAAATAAATGTGACTCTTCTTGTAGCAACCAGCAGTCACGTTTATCTTCATAGTCATTAAAGGGGAAAATCCAATTAGTTAAAATACAAAATGTGACCTATTCAACTCTGAATATTCTAAACTAATGGGAAATTGCCCCATCAACAGCCCTTCCATGTGGGAATTTTCTTTTTTTTCCAGTAAGAGAACAAATTGTTTGAGGACCAGCTCTTCCATGGCAATTAAATCCCAGCACCACTAAAGGAGTCAGTGCAGAGTCCTAAATCTGCTGTGGAGAGAGGAACCCCCTGTGGGGGGATAGAATAGAAGAAAATACAAATAGTGTAGAAAGTAATCTTACTCCTAAGGAGTTGCAGCTGGGCCAGTTATTAAAGATTAGGAACAGGCCTGACTTTACCAGGCCAGGGATGAGAAGAAGAGTGCTATAGAAGAGTGGGTGGCTGGGTGAGAGGGGAACTGGAGTCAGTGGCTGCTTTGTGAAGAAGAAAGAATCAGTGCTCTGAGAGAAGCACCAAGAAGGTGTGAAACTCCTGTGATAAGGAGTCAGCAGTGTGGAACCCTTGGGATGAGATGACAACAACCCCTCAGTGCCTGGGCACTGCATTTCAGGTCTGGGTGGTGCCTGTGCTTCTCCTGCTTTGCTGAGGGAAGGCATGGGGCAAATTGTGCCACTCAGGGAGAGGGGACAGTGAGCTGCAACACCAGAGGGTGACAGGGGACCTTGGCAGCATCCATGCTGTTACAAGGAGTGCATGGGAAATAGCTGGGAGAAGGCTCCTGCTGCTTCAAGTTAGGAGGAAATAAGGAGTAGTCCCTCCTCTGAGGAAAGAAGAATTTGCCTCTGTGCAGAGCATGTGCTGAGTTTGAAGAGAGAGGTGCTGTATTTGGGTCAGTTTTGGTTACCTTTAGTTTTCTCAGCTCATGACAGCTTTCCCTCCTTGCACTCTCAGGAGGGCTCATAGAAAGGCTTCACCCATGGCTGGCCTGCTGTGCTGGACTCTTCATGGTCATTATAATTAACACAGTAAAATAACTAAGATAATTCCTTCTGAGCCTGTGAGAGTGTTCCTTTTATTGCTTTGTTAGCAGTTCATGGCACATCAGGAAGGAGAGCAGAGAAGATGCTGTGGTTGTGTGAGCATGTGATGGCAAACATGAGGATGGCTTTTAAATCCTGTTTTCAGGTGTCTGACCTAGTCAGCTGTGCACTTCCTTGCTTTTGGGAATGGATCTCTCATGGGTGAGAGATGGGTCACAGATGAGCATCTCCCCTCCTGGAGAGAGGAGATCAAGGCAAATATGAAAAAGTGCAATGGTTTCAAATGCAGGACTTGAGAATATGGAAACTGGCCACAAGTCAAAGCAATCCATCTTCCCAAGTGCTGGTTTGGAAGCCTGGAAACAAATTACCATTTCTTTTTCAATAATGCTTGGTTGTCACTTGTCTTCTTTCTGAGGCTGGGTAACTTCTTGCCTTGCATGTTTTCCCTTTTTTAAAGGTTAAAACACAGCTTCTTGTATGTTTGTTATTAGGGAAAAGTCTATGAAGGGAATTCATGTGGAGGATTTTGAGGTGAGAAACTGGCAGGATCCTGGAAAGAATTCACAATTCATAGAAGCTCTTTATTGCATATTTGTCCTCCTTGACCATTTATGAGCTGTAGATAATCTAGTTCCAGTTATGATAATCCATAGTTCCATTTATGATAACCATTTGATGATAATCTAGTTCCATTTATGATAATCTAGTTCCCTCACAGCTTAAACAAGCAAATGGCATTGTGTTTAAAGGGGAATCTTTTCTTTTGTTTGACCTAAAGACTGAAGTTGCTTGATTAAATTTGTAAATAAAAGAAGAAATATTTGGTTGAAGGAGTGCAGCTTTTTGGCTTCATCTTCATGTACTGTCCTAATTTGTTGGATCTCTCTCATTAACTGGTAGAACATGTATGGATGTTTTCTGGGGGAACATGTTTTCATTTATTTAGTAATTTGACCTTTTGGTGAAAAATACCTTGATTAATGGAAGTTGTGAAGGGCAAAATGGGGGGAAAAAAAACCCTGTAAAACAGGACTAAAAGGACACTTGCAGTTCTTAACCATGTGTATTAAATTCAGAACTTGAGGGAAAAGGAAAAAAACCTCCAACAACCTTGTGTAAGCCAAGTAGAGATGGTTTTCTGGTCTTAAAGCAGCTGTGGCTGCAGGAACTAAATTCTCCTTGGGAGGAGGAAATGCTAAAACCTTATAAATGCTCCTGTCCGATCTACCAACAGATGGCCCCAGTGCCTTTCCTGCTTCTCCGGGTGCCGGGGAGGAGCAAAGCCGAGGCTTCACTGCCTTGTCACTACAGCTGAGCTTTGTTATGTGTGTGAAATGTCCTGAGCTTTGTTTGTTCCCAATGGATAATTCTGCATTCTGCACTAGCTCCTGCCTTTTCAAGAGCTGGATGTAATCCTTCATTGATAATTAGATTTCAAAATAAACACGTGCCTGTGAATTCTTAATGGTAGGAGCATTCTTCTACCTGCTGTTTGCCTTGTTCTCCTTTTCTGAAAACAAGAAGTGTCTCCATTTAACGTTTCCCTCTGCTAAGAGGGTCTCTCCTTGTGTCCCCTGCTTCTGGCTTCTTGGTGCAGCCTGGTGATTTTCCTGCTGCATCAAATATACTCAGGAGCTAAATGTGCAAAATTAATTTCAGCATTAGTCAAAGCACATCTTTATGCAGCATGTTGGAATTAGTCATTCCATACTAATAGGTGTAGTTTCTTCTGCTCTCTTGTGGAGGGAAGACCTGGAATTGACATATTTGTGTCTGGGATTTGCATCTCTGTGCTTCTTACTCTTAAGAGTTTAGCAAAGCATTTATTAGCTTATAAATGTTAGTAATTCCATCAACTTGGATAGACGTGGGGAATGTAAAAAGTAACCAAGCCACTTTTATTTTTTACTCTTGGATCACAATTATTTGGCTTGATTTGGCATCTAAACCTGGTATCAGCCTCTGGAAAATGCAGGCAAATGTCAGAGGCATTATGGTTGGATTTGATGATCTTAGAGGTCTTTCCCAACCATAATCATTCCATACTGATAGGTGTAGTTTCTTCTGCTCTCTCGTGGAGGGAAGACCTGGAATTGTCTGGGATTTGGATCTCTGTGTTTCTTACTCTTGTTTAAGAGTTTAGCAAATAATTTATTAGCTTATAAATGTTAGTAATTCCATCAACTTGGATAGAAGTGGCCAATGTAAAAAATAACCAAGCCACTTTTATTTTTTACTCTTGGATCACAATTATTTGGCTTGACTTGGCATCTAAACTTGGAATCAGCCTGTGGAAGATGCAGGCAAATGTCAGAGGTGCTGTGGTTGGATTTATGATCTTACAGGTCTTTTCCAACCAAAATGATTCTGTGATTGTGGTCCTGCTTTGATAACATGTCTATTAATGATCTGCCACTTGAAATTTAGTCTTCTGCTTTTTGAAGCTAAATGTTCACCTTCTGGTGGCTGACTGAAGAGCCTCTGAGGACACAAAAAGCACATTCTCCTGGCTCTGTTTTGTTAATATTTCTCTTGTAATCCTGACTGGCAGCCCCCATCCAGTCACTGCACAGCTCATGACAGCTTTCCCTCCTTGCTGTCACTCTCAGTGCTCCGTGCTGGTTGTAGGGAGCAGGTTCCATTTACAGATGACATGATGACAATATTTATCTTCTGTAAGCAGCAAAACAGCAATTTTCTAATTTTGACACGGGCCTGGATTTAAGTCAGGAGATGTTGTCAGTCCTGGTGTCCACCCCAGCAACATTTCCTTTGATGTTTTACAAATCAATGCTCACATAACTGATGTGAAAAGCTGTGATAGTATCTGATGCCCACACAAATTATTAGCTGTGCTTCCTGCTTTAAAGCAGTACTCCTGAAATGTCAAACCCTTTGCAGTACATGTTTGCAAACTGAACTTTAAATGATAAGCTCAGCTCTCGCTCATTATAGATAATTGTGTGTTCTCTGTGGCGGGAAGGATCTTAATGCTGAGCGCTGTCTTGGCTGCCTCTGAAGAACTCCTCAGGTTTGATCTATGGCTGTTACCTTGCAACCATAAAGAATATGCTGCTGCTAGAATCCTTTAATTGCTCTGAAAGGTAACATTTTGCTGGGACATCTCCAGATCTGTGAATGTAATGCATGAAATTTATCTCTGATGTGTTAATTTGCTTGATGGTTGCAAAGCCAGCGAGTCTCAGCATTTTATTTTGGTGAGTTTTGAGTTTACAGTTGTTGCTTGCTGGATTTATTTTTGCAGAGCACTCTGTCTTAATGTTTTTTTCTAACTGGAAGAGTAAAGATTAAAGCTGTTTTGTTTTTTCAAAGAGTTTCTTGGTAGCAAAATCGGATTGAGTTTGTTTTTATTGTATTTAAAGCTTAATATAATATTCTCTCACCTTTTCCAAGGCTTGCTTGAAATTCCTTGACTTTCCATGACTTAAAGGCATTGAACTTGGTGTATATCATGGATTAAATTTCTCTCTTTCAGATCTTTTTTTTTATATTGTGTATTTGGCCTTGGCAAGAGCTACATATCAGTTTGTATATTAATAGCCTCTTCATTTGGGATCTCAGTACCCTGGTCTAGGCCAAGTGTCTGCAGTTGTCTTGAAATGCTTTATTTTGTCTAAAATAATAAGAATTGAGGCCTGCACTGCAGAGATCTCCTTGCCTCAGCTTCCACAGGCACCTTCTCCTTACCTATTTATAGCTGCATCTGGATATGCTCCAATCTTATCACCAGCTTTGCTTTTCAGGGTGTCAAAACCTCTGATTCACAAATTCTGCCCTTTTGCTTCCTTTGCCTCATCTCTATTCAGCCTCTTTTCCCTGAGGCTCTGCATCAGGTTCCACCCTTTCCACGCCTCCTTGCTTACAGTGAAAGCTGAGTGTAGCATTTTTCCAAAAAGCAAATTAAAACTATTTTGGTAGATAACTGTCAGAGAAAGTGTCAATGAGATTCAACATAAAGTAGTAATTGCAGTGTTAAATAAAACTCTTTTCCTTTCATGGAAAACCAATTTCTAGAAGCTTGTCAGGCTTATTAATTTATTTCACCTGTGTTTTCAGACAGTTACTTTGATTAACTTGGAAAAAAATCCAGTCTGAAGGACGAGGAAATTCTCAATAAACGTTCCTGACTTTAATCCTTGCAGTTTGACTGTAGTGGACAGATTGCAATTTATGCAAACTTTTCCATTTATTTTGAATTAACTCTGTTACATGCATAGTTTTTATCTAGAAATATGTCTTTGTGTAAATTGTGTGGGTGGTTCTAAATGAACAGCAATGATTAACTGTGATCTCCAGGTCAGTTGAGCTTTTGTTATCCTGACAATATCTACATGCAAGGCTTATATTATAACATTTTTATTGCAGCTAAATTTATAATTGTGTTGTATCTATGTATTTTCTTCATTACTTTTTCATAACTCTGGGGTTTTTTTTTTCCTGTGTAGGGTGACTTAGCAGCTGTGGAGGAGCTGCTGAAAAACGGGGCAGATCCCAACGTCAAAGATAATGCTGGCTGGACACCACTGGTGAGTGTTGAAGGCTTCTTTCTGTCATCTGTCTTCTAATCAGATTTCACTTCATCCCTCCTTTCCTCTCTGATGTTTTAGTTCCCTTCACACACATTTAGGTGACAGAGAATTATGCAAAGTGAAGAAGTGATGATGAACAAGGTTAAAAGAATTCATCAGCAGCCACTGACCTGCCCAGGTGTCTTTGTCCTTTGCTGGGGTGTAGGGCAGGCCACGGAATTGATCAGCTGGTGACTCTGCAACTGCAGAAAATACAGCTGGGATAACTC
Organism: Calcarius lapponicus; assembly: GCA_039654755.1. Taxonomy (NCBI): domain Eukaryota; kingdom Metazoa; phylum Chordata; class Aves; order Passeriformes; family Fringillidae; genus Calcarius; species Calcarius lapponicus. The sequence goes on from CM077470.1 coordinate 28,693,137, forward strand.
AAAAATTATCAATTCAAAACAATGCTTGTATTTAATGGGTTCCTAATGTCCTCAGTGGTTTGGAAATATATCAAGTAGTGGAGTGAAAAAATTGCTCGATTGAATTACAGAAAATAAACAAAAGGTTCTTGTCAACCATGACTTCTTCCTCTCCTGCAGAATACTCCTGGTAGCCTGTAATCTGGAGAGTTCTGTTCCCTGTGGTCTAATCTGCACACAGATGGCCTTTGGTCAGTTCTTCTCAGGGCTTTTTGTCAGCGTTGGGTTGTCACAGACATATTTTGTGAAAAATCTTTTTGCTAAGGTCTTTTATTTAAGAAGCTGAGAGGCCTCAGAAATGAAATGTAACCAATGGTTATCTGCTGCTGTGGAATGCAACAGGTGCATCTGTGATTGGTCTCATGTGGTTGTTATTAATTAATGGCCAATCACAGCCCAGCTGTCTCAGACTCTCTGGTCAGTCACAAGATTTTATTGTCTCTTCCCCTTTCCTCTTCCTCCTTCCTCTCCTTCTGATGAAATCCTTTTCTTCTATTCTTTTAGTATAGTTTTAGCACATCATTTTCTTTTAATATAATACATATCATAAAATAATAAATCACCCTTCTGAAACATGAAGTCAAGATTCTCATCTCTTCCCTCATCCTAAGACCCCTGCAAACCCCACCACATCTGGTGATCCTGAGTGAAGAACATCCCCACACTGGGTTCCCAGGTAAATTCCTGTCAGGAATCTATCACAGCACCCTTGCATCATATTCCCTAGCCATCTGTGGAGTGCTGCCCTGAGAGGAGTCCCCCTGTGAGTTGTGCTTCAGCTGAGTCCCTGTCACAATCCCTCTTTACCAATGGGGTTTGTGATGGTTCCTGGATTGATCTCAGGGTGCCAAAAAAAACAACACAGCCCAGGAGATTTGCAGTAACAATCAAAACAAATGCACCTTTATTGAGTGACCACAGCAAAATGTGATAGAGGGATTAAGGGAGAGAAAAAGATAGAGAGATGTAGCTACCAAACGTAGAGACAAAGTCCTTTGGTCCAGTCCAGCCAAGGATCTGCCTGTTACATCAGGGAGATCTCAAAATCTCTAGCTGACTCAGAGGTTTTTATTATGATAACTCTATTGGAAATTGTGAGGGGGGAAAACAGATACAATAAGGAATAGATGTAACAGGTAGTCCATGCTCTCAGCAGTTACCAAGAGCCATTGTCTGCTTGGTCCAGCGGTCACACCTGCAGGCAAACATCTGGCTTTGGTCAGCTTGCCTCCCCCACACACCTCCCCAGGGTTGGGGGTTTCAGTCCCAGTCCTTGGAAGGAGGAGAGGGATCTTTTCACACGGGGGTTTTGTGTCTCAGACCTTGATGGAGAGGCTCCTTCCATCTCAGTCTGTCATGGTGGTTGTAAAGCAGGTGAGGGTCTTCCCACAGAAACTCAGGAGAAGTCCAGTCAGGCTGAGAGGTGGGACAGCTTCCAAGGCTGTTGTTGCAAAAAGGGCACGGTGCTCCCTTCTTCTCATTGGGCTCAGTGTAGCACACAGCAAGCACCACCTGTGAGCAATAGCTTAGCACTGTGCTCAGGTCTCAAGCCCGGTGGTGTAACCTTCTACAGAGAAGACGGGGGGTGGGGTCTTCTCTTGAGTGGTCCTCAAATGACGATCGTGAGGCAGATGAGGGAAAATTCGGCCAGACTCTCACAGCGCCCCCTGTGGCTTTCCCCCGCAGCACGAGGCGTGTAACCACGGGCACAGGGAGGTGGTGGAGCTGCTGCTGCGGCACCGGGCGCTGGTGAACACCGCGGGCTACCAGAACGACTCGCCGCTGCACGACGCCGCCAGGAACGGCCACGTGGCCGTGGTGGAGCTGCTGCTGCTGCACGGCGCCTCCCGCCACGCCGTGTGAGTACCCCCGGAGCGTTCCTGCCATGAACCACCCACAGGGGGTGGTAGTGAATGTGAGGCACTGCTAGTGATAAACGTGGTTTGTGTGAAGTGAGGGGGTGGGTGTTAAATGTGTGCTCTGCTGTGCCTGCCAGGTGGGTGTTTCCTTTCCTTTTGGTTATGTCCTAAGCTTTTCTGAGGATGCCTGAGTCATGGATCTCTCCGGTACTCCAGGAGCTGAAAGTAACAACATATGCTCACCCTAATCTTACACTTTCCTGTTGGCATCTTGTTATAGCTGCTGTCAGCTTTAAGATGCTGAGCTAGATGAGTTTTGAACTGCTACAGCTGGTTTTTGTCTCTTTACTTTTACTACACTACTTGCTAGCAGAAGGCATTTTGCTCCAGTCTCTTCTGTTTTCACAAATGACACAGACACAGGCTGAGATTCGGGAATTTTCATTTTTGCCTTTCTGGATCAAAGCACTAATCCTTAGTACACCTTTTAAGTAAAAAAAAAAAAAAACCCTAAGTAATATTTTCAGTTGACTCTTCTATACAGTTAAGTCTCCTGAAGATTTTGGCATTTGTGTATAGAAGGTGTTAAAGAATCTTTCGGTCTATGAATAACCCTGCAGCCTGTTAGTATTCCAGGCACTGATATAATTTTAGGGGTTGTACTCTTGTTGTGCCAGGGCCTGTGTGTATAAGTTTGAGTCCAGTGCAAGTTGTGTGTGCATAGAAACACAACAGGATGAAGTTTCTGTGGCAGCCACATGAAGAAGCATAAACAAGTTCAGCTTAATCACTTCAGCTCTCAACGTTCACACTCTTGAAGCTTACAGAATTAAGGTGCTTTGTAGGAAAGCATAGGGTTTTCATAAAGTCCTAATCTTTAATATATTAGAGTTTAGAAAACAAGACTAAGCCAAAATAAAGCAACAAGACTTTTGACTCAAGACTTGAGCATGTAAAAGTAAAACAATTATCAGTTGTTCATCTTTGTTCTTGAGCAGCAAGGACTGGTGCACCTGGAAAAGCTGACAGCTTCAGAGATTTTCAAGCCACGTGAATATGAGGGGCTGGTTGTGTCACACTTAGCACGTGTTTGTCTGCTGTTTGAAAGCACAGCCAACAGTTTTGCTGTGAGGTTGTGGCAGGGTTTCAGCTCTGGTGGCTTTGCACAGCCCAGGCTCCAAATGCCAGCCATGGACTCTGCAGGGCTCCTGTTAGCCTTGGTCTCTGTTGCATGTGCTCACACAAACAGAGGTCAAGCTGAACCTCTTTCAGCTCATTCTACATGTGCAAACATGACTCTGTTGAAACAGAAGCTTTTTAATCAGGGAAGGGGAGATTTATGTAAACCTCAAGCCCTGCTTTAACTTTTCACTGAATGTAGATGATGTTCAGTTGAAATCTCTTGAGAACAAATGTAGCTGCCATTAATCTTTGTGTGATTTGTCTGGGTGCTGTGGCACAAATTCCATCCTGTCCATCCCTCTTGGAATAACTGAGGCTTCCAGATCTTCTGTAGGCTCTATCTTTGGCTGAAATGCCACTGTGCATGGAAAGGGGTTGAGGTTTCCCCATCCCTATTTTTACACAGAGCATTAGAGCCACAGAGAAACAGATGTACAAGCCAGTTGTTCAGGCTTGCTCTGCTGACCTCTTCCAAACACTGTCAAGAAACAGCAGAAACAAGAGCAGTGTGTCTGAGGCTCCTGAGAACGCCTCGTGCCTCCCTTCCCTCCTGTGCCCCAGTAGCTTCCAGCAGTGAATGGTGCTGGGATCTTCCCCTGGATCATGACTTTGCAAATCTCACAGGGTGTTTTTGCAGCCGCTGCCTCTGCCAGTTGTAGTCCTGATTAAGCAGTGGTTGGATTTGGCTGGGTAAGTGGGCTTGAAAATTCTTGCATCCAGAAGGTTTAGTTAATTCTTTTTTTCTAGTGGATGCAGGTATCCTTATAATGGAGTCACATCTGACAAGAAGCTTGTTTTTCTTCAGTGCCTTTTTTTTCTTAGATCTCTCAAACCAGCTGGCCACAGTTCTGAAAACAGGAGACGAGAGAGAACAGGCTGATCACTTAAAATGGTGCAGTTACAGTTCATTTCATTATGGCCAGTTATAATTGGTCTCTTTGTACTTAATGCTGACCTTCATGTGATTATTTTAGGTTTTTTACAGTAGAAATTGAAGCAGTGATGAGTAGAGCTTGCATCTCCAAGGCTTATTTTCTCGAGGAGTGCCTTAACTTGAGAGGTGTGCAGTGTGTGAGCTAAGACTACACCAAACCAATTTTGTCAAACGGATAAATTGGTCTAATTTTAGTTCACTTTTTTTTTTCTGTATGGCGTATAAAACCCTTTCTAGTCCTTTTGTAGGCTCTTCAGGCTCACAGTGAATTAACTTTCAGCCAAGGAGAGGACTCTCCTTAATGTGGTGGGATAAAGTGATTCTTTATCTCACAGGAGCGGGGAGGAATGTTTGATTAGTTCACTGTGGTTACTTAAGTGTTTTACTTTAGCTAAACTAAGTAAAATGTGAACATGACAAATGCACTCAACTCTTACTTGGGACACCATGAAATATATAGCATGAAACCTCACAGGAGTGACTGATGTCTTGCTGCTGTCTTAACAGTAGAATTAACTCAGTTTGGTGTCTTAATGCCCCTTGTGTGTTGAAGAGTTAATCTACTGGAACAAAAACAGAGCTTGCATCTAACAGCCTGCTTAGAGCAGTAGTTTGGAAATTTAGCATGATACTCAGTTGTGCCAGGTGAAATTGATTTTAAAGGTGTGCAGTAATGACTGACAGCAGCTCCAAAGGCAGGTAAGCCACTCTGGCTGTGGAGGGATGTAGGATTTATCTGAGAAACCTCAGTGGGTGAGGTACAGCCCTATCCAGGGAGCTGAGACTTTGCCGTTTCAGATTTAGATGTCAGATATTCACAAACCCATCCAGTGGGCACATTCCAAGTGCCTTTCAGGCTTTGTTTTTCTCCTTTCATGTTAACTTGTGCATTAAGAAATAGCTCTATGTAACAGAAAGCTGCCACATATCTTTTGGACCAAGCAAGAAGAGATGGGGGCTTCGTCTTTTGCCAGAAATTAATGCTGGGATTTCCTTACTCCTTGGCAAAATGTCTTTTTGGAAATCTGTGAGATTTAATAGTCGTGGCACTTCAGTTGTCCACGACTTCATTGAAGTTTTCACTGACTGGGAGAGACACAAACTACAAATAAAAAATATTATATGGACCAGTGGACCTATTAATTGTCCTGCTGGTCCTGTTAATTTTTTTACGTTAATCTCCTACACATAACTAATTTTTATTTTTATGGCTTTTTTTCAACATGCTTGAATTCTTTTTTCTTTGCTTCACAGCAAGCAAAGTGATTTGAAAAATTAGATCTGTGCATTTGCAATTTCACAGTACTTCCTAAATGCTTTCACTCAGATGGGTTGTCTTTCCAGTTCTTCATGCACAGTAAGTTTAGCATTAGCAGAAACTGTCATCTTGCTCTGGCTTTTTAGGTGTTGTGGTTGTGAGTCTGACTCTGAACAAACCTGTGGGAATGCTCAGGGGAAGACCATGGTCCTCAATTATGAATGGCACAGGGACAAAAATCATTATAACCTGCAGTCATTCCAGGAGGACAAAAATCATTGTAACCTGCAGTCATTGCAGGAGGCATGAGACTCATGGCACTGATACTGTTTTGTCTCAATCGTGCAGGTCTTTGCTGCCCAAGTGCATGACTGTGTGTTGAACTTCCTGCTGACAGTAGGTTAATTAAATTCCTGGCTCTGTTTGGATATCTCAGATGGTCTTCCTGGCTACACAGATTAGGTTTTCTTCCCTCTGTCACGTTCAGGAAAGGTTTGTACTTAGCACATTCTCAAAATCCAGGTGCTGCCTGGAGAGCCAGTCCAATCTCCACGTGGGAGTTCGTGGGTAGTGCACTGAGACCTGGCTGCAGGATTTCCATTCAGTTCCACTGCTGAACTCCTCTGTGGGGCTGGGGCTAAACTTGGTTTGTGGAGCAGCTTAAAAGTCCTGACTACAAAGAATTGTGTCATTTCCTGGAAAGTCATACTCAGATTTGGTTGAGTTGCTCCTCACCGGGCTCCCTTTGTTCTCAGCACAGCCATCCTGCTCTTGGATTGGATTTGTTCCAGCTGTGACAGCCCCCTACTGATTATTCAGTGCCTTGATGACTGGCTAACAGGAGGCTGCTTGCACCCAAGGGTACATCTGACACTGGGATGTTCTAAAAAAAAACTTCCAGAAAGGCCACTTGCCTTCTGGTAGAAAGAGGGATGCCTAGGGGACCTTGTATTCCAGCTTAGGCACCTCACTAATTTGTCTCTAGCAGAAGCAATTGTGTCTTCCTGCTGAGGGTGGAACTCATCATGTGCACTGGACCTGTTCCCAACAATCCCGGATTTGTAGGAGCGCACAGAGTTATTGGCATTTCTGAAAACACTGTTTGTGTGTTAGGGTGGATGTAATTTGCATGTGTAATTTGGTTTTGAATATTGGGTAACAATACATCTTAGAACAAGGTGGGTGATTTCCCTTGTTCAGGTGGGTTGGATAAAGATGGATGTGAGCACCATTTCCCTAAAGCTTCAGCTTCCCATTCCCCTGCCTTACTAAAAATGTACAAATGTAGTTTTCATCCTTTCTCTTTGAAAAGTAATTTCCAGCACTATCCTACTTGAAAATCTGTTGTTAGGATGTGTTCCTTGTACTGGTTTTTATTATGCAAACCCTCTTTTCTCCTGTTTCAGCTACATTTTCACACTCTCTTTAAGCTCAACAATCTGTTTAGTTGCAAATATTTTAAACTCTTAAACCATTTCTTGTGCTGGTGTTCCTCTTTCAGACCTCAGCTCCAAAATTTGTCACAATTTAACTGTGCCACCTTAACATGCAGTAAATACCCTTCATTCTTCAATGCTGAATAGTGATGGGACAGCATGTCACAATACTCTAATAAGAAGCAGCCAAAACAAGCTTAAAACTGTAGGAGAAAATTGTAAGTGAATACAGAAGGAGGAGCTGGAGCTTGTATTTGTACAGTTCAATTGGCAAAAAATGTTCTGTATTTAACTGGGGTGGTCTATGTCTTTCTATGGTAAACTTTAATTTTTTTTTTCCTATGGTAAACACTGATGAGTTTTTTCCAACAGTCAAGAACCTTACTGTGCCTTTGGAGGGAAAGGCAGTCCCAAATCTGTGCTACTGACATGCAGGGATTCCTCCTTCTGCTTAGCTCACAGTGAAAGGTCAGCCAGCTAGTCTAAAGGTGATTTTTGGGGTATTTGATGATATGTATATGTATTTCCTCCCCCTGTCTGGATGCATTGTTCAAAGGAGCTTTATCTTGCAGCAGTTTGAGTTGAATATTGGCCTTATTTAAGGAAAGGGCAAGAGCTACCCTGATGATGCATGACAAAGCAGGAACAGCATGACAGTATTTAATGGGCTGCAACTCCCAGGCTTGGGCAGAGATTTAACCAATTATCTTTCAGTCTGCAGAGTTTGTATTATGCCTGCACTGTGCTCATTAGTAGCACAGAAGAGCTTGGGGTTGGTACTAGTGTAAAATACCATCCTGGACTCTTCTGGGGGGGATTTTGGTGGATTGTTGTTTTCCCTAGGGGCTGTGTTAGTGAGCAGGGCTACAGAAGGGTGCTAAGGTCAGACTTACCTTTCAGCTTAGCACTGGCCAAAGCTTCCTACTTAAGTCAGAGTGGAGACTTCATAATTTGAGCAGCTCTTTGGGCTGGATTGGGTTATGGCCTTATGTGGAATTCCCTGTAAAGCTTCCTGGATTCCTACTGCACAGAATTGTGTGGCCAAGAGAGAGCTCTTCGAAGCTGCAGTGGTCCTGTGACCTCTTTAAATGTTTCATTGTTTGATGACTAAGCTTGCCAGCTTTCAGACACTGAGTCAGGGCTTTGTTCTCATGACAAGCTTCCCCTCCATAATGAGCTCTTATTGTGCCTTTGGAGAGCCAGAGCTGTGTGAGGTGGGCAGAAGAGGATCAGCTGCAGCAGCCATTATTCTCACAAAGGGCAAAGCAAGCAGAATATTTCCCCAGAGTGCTGGCTGAGGCTCCTGTTTGCTAATGGCAGTGATACCTGTTCTGCAGTTTCAGGCTTTCCTCCCCTCACTGCTGTCCTGCAGCAGCAAAGTTGTGTGAAGAAGAAATTGAAGCCATAGCTGAGTTTGATGTGTTTATAGCAATCACCTCTGTCTGAGGAGTGCTAAAAGAGGAAATCAGTCTGGAAGCACAGCTAATAACTATGAGGTGCCACCTGCAATCAATAGCTTTGAACAAAATTGGCAAACTGACTAAAATCTGACTGAATTGGCTCTGATGTGCTCTGTGGAACAGTACACCGAGGGAAAATGAGATGCACACTCAGAGTTTGGAAGTGCAAGGGAGCTGTGGCTCCCAAGTAGGAAGCAGATAGCTTTTCCCATAAAAGCACTACCGCATCAAGCTCCCATGTTTAATACACTATGGAGAGTCTTCTGACGTGTCTTTTATGGCAAATGGATAAGCCAAAAATACATTTCTTGGTTCTATGACTGCAATGAAAGATTAAAGCTGAAATTTCTGGGTCTTGCAAATGATATCAAAGTGCATCTTGAGACAGTTTAACAGGGACTGTGGTTTATTTAACTGAACATTCTGCTCTGAGCATCCCTTACTCCTCAGCCGAATGCAACAGCTTGTAATTCAGTATCCATCTGTCTTGGATGCAATTCTTACTTGAAGCTTTGTGCTTTTAGCTGAAATTACATATTAATAAGAAAGTGGGAGGGAAAGCTACCCAGCTAATATGCCTGGTTAGTTAAGAATCAAGTCACATTTTATTTACTTAAACCCATCTGTGCTTGTTTTGCCAGTAATATATTTGGTCTGCGGCCTGTGGACTACGCAGAAAGCAAAAAGATGAAATCTCTGCTAATGTTACCAGTGGAGAATGAATCATTTTCACTTACCCAGCCCTCTGAGGTAAATGTCTGTGTGGGTTTGTTTTTGTGTTTTGCCTTTTAACAGAACAACAAGCCATGAGTTCTTCCTTTAAATATTGAAGGCTCGGATGTAAGTACAGTACATCACCTCCTTCACAGGGAGATTTAAAATAGGCTGGGAAGCTGTCTTGGACAGTATTTCTAGGATGTATGTAGAACACTGACAAGCTATGAAGTTCTGTGTTACAGCCTCATGTGGGAAGACAAAAGATGTTTCTTGTCATGTGGTTTTATTACAGGAGAATGAGCCTGTGTTTTTCTTCAAGTATCAGTGCTTGAACTTTGCTGTTGATGTTGTTTTTCTGCATATCTAAATTTGTTCTGCTTTCCAAACTGTCTGCAAACAGCAGCAGCCTTTGTTCCAGGTGCTTTTTGTGTGCCTTTAAAAGGCTGTTCCACTGTCATCCTTTGTCCAGCAATGGAAATATCAGCTCAGCAGTAGAAAATAGCTTTTGGGAGATTGTGCTGGGGTTTTTGTTTTTCTTCTCCTTTGGACAAAGGCTTCCCAGGACTTGTAACCAGAATCAGGTACTCAGACCTAACAAATTGCTGCATTATGAAATGCTTTGTGTTTCCTAATGGAGGAGGATTAAGCTGACCTGGCTGATAGAAGCAGCCCGTATCTACTGCAGCCCATACAGCCTGCATTGGTCCCTCCTCATTGAGGTCACAAGGTGCCCAGTGGCCAAAAGGAGACTGTTGCAGCTAAACCAGGACTAATGTGGCTGCTCCTTCCACCTGCAGCAGATGTAAGGATGTAGCTCTTACATGCCAAACAAACCATTTTGGTGTTTGCATTTGTTTTGGGGTGAATGTGTGCCATGGGATGGCTGCTGGCTCACATGGATGACTTGATCCAGAGCCTGAGGCTGTGGGGTAACTGGATCTCAAAGGTCTGTCTGGGCCATGGAATCTGGAGTATTTAGGAAAATCCAGCAGCTGAAGTATCTTACCCTTGTCAGCATAAAGCTCCTCTTACCTTGCATTAATACTGCCCACATCTAAAATCCCACTTAAGCATTGGTTGCTTACAGAGTAAAGTAAAGTATTAGGGACTTCTCCTAAAAGGAAATGCAGATATTAATTATATAGGTTACTCAGTAATGCTGTTAATACTTTGCTGAAAGTAGGAGGTTTTACTGCTTAATTGGGATTTTAATTTTCTTTCAACACTGCAGTCTGTGAGGCTGTTTACACAGTGTTCAACCAGCTCTATGTGTGCCCCCCAGTGTCTTTAAAAAGCATCAAAGAGGGCAAGGGAGGAAAAACTGATCCATGTTTTGGTACCTTGCATAAGCTCAATGAAGTATCTCTAATGTGCAGCTTTTTGCTGTGGAGCTGATTTGTTACATGGACATTTATTCATGGACCCTGTCCACTAAGCTTGTCATGAATTGTTTCAAAATGCTTATTCTTGAAAAAGAAAGCTGCCCAGTAAGTAAGTTGCTTTCTTTATGTTCCCAAATATTCAGCTTATTGCAGAATTTTGTGTTCACGCAGGTGCTGAGCTCCAGCCAGCCAAGAAATGGACCCCTTGGTATACTGGGGAGCAACCTTAGTGTGGAGCAGCAGAAATTGCTGAACAAATTAACAGCAGTCCTGAAGGCCCAGAGGTGCACTGAATTTAACAGCAGAGGTATGGAGCCTTGTTGAAGTGTCTCTGTCCTAATATAAGTAACTGCAGTCCTGCACTTTATGGTTTAAGGCACTACCTGCAAGAGGCTTTTAATCACTGCTGGGAAGGGCAGTTTCTGAAACCCCTGAGTTGTAGCTGCACTGGAGTGATGGTGTGTTTTGCATGTAAACACACAGAAAGCTGGTCTGGCTATCAAGGCAGGAAGTTTCTGTGGGGGGGCACAGTTTGGCAGTTTATTTTCTGTGTAAAATCCCAAAGTCTCCTCAGAGACCTCTTCTCTTTACACCCCTTTTACCAACTTTAAGGTCTCTGCTTGTGAGACATCCTGTAAAGTTTTTACTCTCCAGAAGTGAGCCTTGGGGAGAAGTGAGCCTTGGGGAGAAGTGAGCCTTGAGAAAATAGCATGGCATTGACTGAAAGTTCACATATCTTCCCACATGCTGCCTTCCTTCAGATTTTGTTCTTCATTGAGATTGGTGAACCCAAATTACAGGATTTGGTGGAGTTCTTTTCCCCTCATTGAGGACAGGAATATTATCTTAATCCCTCCTGTTTTTCTTTGGAGTGCTTGTGAGCAAAATGCTAAGGTAATTTCCCCCTTCCATCTTTCACTTCTGGATTACTACTCCAGAATTTTGAGTGGAGTTCTGTTAGCTTTGTATTAAAGCAGTGAGATCCTGTAGTAAGAGTCCTGTCAGAGTTATATTTAACTCTAAAAGGATTGAAAAAAAAAGCTGTCCTATAAACTGGAGCCTCATCTGAAGATTTAAGTGTTAGTGTAGAACTATAAAACCATGAGTTCCCTTTTTCACTGCAGGTGTATGTTGAAACCCACAAAATTTCTAATAACTCTTCTACTAACTCAGATCATAGTCTCAAAAATCACCTCCTTGAGCTGGAAAGAGTGGCTGATAAATTATTATAGTCTGCTTATTCTTTACACAATGATTGATTGCTTTTCAGCCAGGCATGGTTCTGATTTTTCTGTGCTTTTAGTTTTACTGATGTAATCTCTCTCCTAGTTACTCATCTTGTTATCCCTGATGTTCCAATGCCAACCACTGTCAAATGCATGATGGCTGTTCTGGCTGGATGTTGGGTCCTCAAGTTTGAATGTAAGTATTAAATATGTGGCACTCCTTGGGGTTTTTAAGCAGAAATTGTAGATGGGATTCCAGAGAAACTTTCTTTTGCAACAATATCAATACCAATGCTATCTTGACACAAAGTGCAAGGGATTGTTTTCAGTTCTCATGAATGACTAGAAGTATAATTGAATATATTTGATGAAATATAACTACTACTTCCTTGGTAAGAGTGCATTTCCTGTTAGGTGTGTTGGATAGATCATGGCCTAAGTGTCAGTAGGGAGTGAATTTTTTCATTGCTACATTAAGACTGATTTGGAACATTATGCCCGATACCCTGGGAGAGAAGGAAGGGTTTTATTGAATTCTAGGATTTGTTATGAGCAGTTTGCATTGAAATTGAGAGGAGACTTTGGCTTGCTTGGGATATGTGCTCAAGGCCTGTGGGAAGTGAGCTTATGTTTACATACAAGCTCAGATCTATTGGAGGTTGTAACTTCTATCCCAAATTAGCACACAAGTCATGTTTCAAGCAGTCTGTAATTTATGTTTATACACTGCATGCTTTTTTTATACAGCTGTTCTGTGGACTTAAACCCAAAATTTTGAGTTTTTAATTTATTTCTTCTGATGTATTTCTTAATATCTTCTTTCACAGTAGTTGCAAAACCCATCTTCTTCTCCTTGACCTTTCTGGCTAAGACCCTTTAGCTAATAAGTACACTACAAATGAGTTAATTACCCACGGAAAACTTACAGACAGATTTCATTCCAGTTTTCTACTGTGTGACTAAATGTCAGAACAGAAGGATTCTTTAATGGCCTGAACACTAATGTTTATGAAAACACTGTGCAGAGCCTCAGAAGCTGCAAACTAAAGCACAGCATCAGGTTGGACACTGGACTCAGGGTGTTCATTTGGCTTCCATACAGTTTGTTCCTTGCTTTTTTTTTTTTTTTCCTCAAGACTGAAGACTGTTTCTGTGGTGGATCCCTTGGCAGGTTCTTGGCTTCACTCAGCCCAGAAGGTTTGCATGCATTCTATCCTGTGTGCTTCCTTTATTTCATTTAATTTCATCTTCCTGCTAGTCAGATGCTTAGAAAACTTCTGAGTGGTAGAGAGATTTCATTAGTGAGACCTGAATTTAAAGAACTTAATATTTAGAAGTGATTGGAAAAGAAAAAAAAATAATTAAATAGTCCAGAGGTTATTCAGGGAATATTTTTATGGATTTTTTTCACAGTTGAGTTTTATTTTATGTTGTTGGTACTGATTAATACAATTCTGCCTGCTAATGCTCCCAGCTTAGTAAGCAACATACTACTTAAAAGCAAGTGATTCTCCTCCCTAGTGGGAAATGTTAGCAATAACTCATGGGGTCTGATGCAGCTAAGTGCCTATAATTAACAGCACCACTCCATCTGTTCCCACCAGCCTGTTATCAGTCTTCTTCAGAGTCATTACAAGTTAAAGATTGTTATAACAAATAATGGGGCTCCTGCTGATGGAACATTTGTCTAGGAAAAAGAGGTCCTTGCTTTTCCTTTTCATTTTCATTTATCGTGGCTTTTTGACTTCTATTTGGATAAGTTTCCTTAAATGTGATGCAAATAAACTTCCAAAAGTATGTGCATTTCCTGCTTATATAATAAATATAAGTTGTTTACGATTCACTGTTCTGAACTATTCACTTAAAGTGAATTCATGTTGAAAAAATTCACTAAAATATTTGAAAAACAAAGCTCAGTGAGGCACTTAATGAAATGCTGACTATGCATAAGGGAGTGTTTGAATTTTTTTTTTTACTACAAGGTAAGCTGCATTTGACTGCTATCCCTAAAGTTATATTTATAGCCTACACATTATACCTCTTCTTAAAAAACATCACAAGCTTGCAAAAACAGTATTTTATTTGAGAGTCTCTTATGTTAACTCTTGTGTTACAGCAGTAACATAAAAAGCGGTTTCCTTCTCTTGGTGATGCTGTGATACTCCTGTTCCCATGTGTCCTTACACACATGGATCCAGCATCCATTCATATTGGTAGAGAGGTAATGTGGAATTTTCCAGCAGAGTTTGAGCTGCTGGAGAGCCAAGATTTAAGTATGTATCCCCACCTTTGGGTTTGTCTTTTGTCTTCAGGGGGGAGATTAGGATGAAAGGATGTCACCACTGAGCAATATTAGATCTTCACAGAAGAGCAATTTGATGTTACCAGTTGCTTTCCCACCTTTTCTGTATATAGCACGCTGTCAGCAGTGCATCCACTTGCAAGGCAGCACAGAATTGAATTGAGGCAGTGTTGCTACAGTGCTCCTTGCCCTTGGCTATATCTTTCACTGGTTTCTTTATTTTATTGCCTTTATTATTTCAGGGATGGTAATAGGGCACGAAGTGGCCAGTCATTATCCTTCTGCAAGTGGGCTGAGACAAAGATTCAAGCAGCACTGTATTTCCTCTAAGCTTTATGTGGAGCATAGAACAGTGTAATTAAAACCAGCAGAAGTCTTTTAATAGCTTTTCAGCTTTTTTTTTTTTCTTTTAAGTTATTGTCATCGGTTAAAGCAGGGAATGAAAAATGATCTCAGTAATGATATGCATTGAAACAAGCTTGTGTCAGTCCTGGCAGTGAAGTGTCTGGCAGAATTCTAAGCATCTGATTGCTCATTCCTTCCTCTGCTTTGCTTACCTGAAAGCAGCAGCAATGATTTAGCTCTGATCATTATAAGGAGGCAGAAAAAACTGCTTTTCCTGTAAGGACTCACAACAACAGGGAGTTGACTGGAAGAGCTAGAGGACTGCATGACTGACATTTCAAGGTGAAAACCTCTGTCTGAATTTTCTATGCCCATCCTTGTTTAGGCTGTTAGAGCAGAGGAGTGCAAAGCTGCTTGAGCTGACTGCTCCTCAGGCTGGACTGTCTCTCTTTCATGCAAAAACATCTTTTGGGTAACTGGCTGATTCTCAGCAGAGCCCTCCCTCCTTGAAACACCCAAAACTTTTGATCACTGGAGTTTCATGCTCTTTTTGTACTTGGAAACTTCCTTCAGCAGCCTCCTACAAAAGGACTCCTAGCTCTGAGAAGCTTTAGAACTCTCCCAAGTGCAGGTTCTGGTTGTATGGGGTGTGCAGCTGAGGGCAGTGCTTCAAACCAGAAGGGGCTGAACTTCTGCACTCCCTCAGTGCCTGCACCTGCTGGGAAGGAGCTCAGTTTCACACTGTGAAGCTGCTGGGGTTTGCAGAGGAGAAAGTGGGAGTGAGAATATCTTCAGTGTGGTGTCTGCAGAGATTGGAAGTGAGTTGGTTTGAAATAAGGTCTAGAAGAAAAAGAAACTTTGGTGTTTCCAAAGCTCCTTCTGTTCTGTGTATCCAGGTACTCAGTTTTCCGTATTTGTGGAGTCCTTTGTTCTAGCTGGCTTCTGGTTTGAAGAAAACATGGCATTAAGGAAGATGATAGGGAATACAACCTCACTCATTAAAAAGGCTGTGGTGAGATCCAGAGGATGAGCACTCCTGGGGGAATTTAAATTTTACCTGACCTTAGGAAAGGCTACCTCCAGTCACTTTGATCACTGTAGAAAACAGCTGTGGCCAGCAGTGTTTCTTTCCAAAGAAGATAGGACACCTGGGGCTCCAAGTGAAGGAATCATTTTTAAATCACATGCTCCCAGCTGCTGGGAATGTTTCAGGACTTCCTAAGCACCTGTTCCATTGTGTTCAATAAATACCACCTGGATTCACTTGCAAGCTACCATTCTTAAGCAGATGCACTTCAGTCTCTGCAGATCTTGTGTCATTTGCATGTGATGAGAAAACAGACTGCTCTTGTTTCACCAGTGAGATCTCTACCTCACTCCATGGAAATCTGTGTGTCTGAAGTCAGTTTATGAGCATATAAGAGATGGTGTAAAAATTCTTTGCTGTGGCAGAGGCCAATAATGCTGTTTATGAAAAGAAATTGAAGCCAGCCATGCCAGATTCCCCTAAAGCTTTCTCTCAATCCAGATTTCTAGGAAAAAAAATCCCACCAGGCTTTACTCAATCTGCATGTAAGTTGTAAAACCTATTGCAGACTGAGCTAAGGAAGTATCAGGTGCACTCTCTACTAGGTCTTGGATGTGTAGTATTTCATCTTCTTTGTTGCTATCATGTATTCCTAAATTACTTTTAGCCATGCTAAGAGATTTTTGGGACTAACCCCTGCTCTTTGCCTTATTAATGCAAATCCAACAAAACTCCACTAAGGCTAATTGAGTTACTGAGAGATACCCTTGGGTATCTGTGGGTGATTACAACTTGTTCTTGGCAACCAGGGTTTTTTTTTGTACTTCATTCTCTTCAAATTGTTT
Source organism: Calcarius lapponicus (assembly GCA_039654755.1). Lineage (NCBI taxonomy): Eukaryota > Metazoa > Chordata > Aves > Passeriformes > Fringillidae > Calcarius > Calcarius lapponicus. The sequence goes on from CM077470.1 coordinate 28,709,149, forward strand.
TTGCTGATGCAGTTAGTTTCATTACAAACCAATAAGACTTACATGAATAAGGATTAGAGGGCTCTGATCTTAAATTTTGCAAATAATGAGTTCTTTTATTTCCAGTGCTAGCAGCTGCACTTGTATCAAAGGTCAGTTAGAGCAGACACCTTGTTAACCTGCTTGCTCCTTAGATCTCAGAGGTGAGAAGGCAGGGGCAGCTGCTCAGTGAGGTAATCAGGATCAGTGTAAGTAGTGATGCTTTACTGATCTTGTTAGTCAGGGGAGAAAATGAGCAGTGCTCTGTGTGCCCAGTGTGGTGGCACCAAGTTAGATGTGGATGCATTAAGCTAAAACTTCTTCCTGCCATGTTTTCTAGTGACTTCAGTGCAGGCTTGGATTTTGCTAAAATTTGGTGCATATGACCTTGTTTATACCTAAAACTTGCAGGTGTGAAATCAGCTCTTTAGGAAGCTCTGGAGCTTGTGTTGTTCTGTATTTCCAGGGCAGAGCTCTGCAGGACCCCTGTGCCCATGGGATCTGGCCCCACAGTGGTGTTGTGCCATGCCAGCTTTCTCCAGCAGTGCTTGCACACTGACCTTGGCACTGCAAGGCAGCTCTGCCCTGCTCCATGAGCATTAAAATCCCACTTGTCCTCATCCAAGTCTTGCCCTTCCAGGGGTGATTGATCCAGCCACTGAGGTTAAACACTGGGCCATTAACACCTAGCTGTGATCATCACCCTCTTCTCTCCAAGAGCATGGATAAACCTGAACAACCTCAAACTCAGATGGTCCACAGCCCTTACTGGCAGTAGTGTTAAGGAGTAAATCAAGAATGGCTGAGACCCTGTGCAAGTTGGATAATCTTATGTTAGAACAGAACAGATTAGATTTCTAGTCAGGCTGGTCAAGAGTGCACAGAATGAATGTGTGGAGGAAAACAACACAAGCCTGATCTCTGCTTCCTCCTAAAATTACAGGTGTCTTCTCAAAATCTAAGGTTCCCTTCCATTTTCAGAAACCTTTTTTAGGCCTATCCTTGTCCTTCTGAGATTCAGTTCTATTTTGAACATTTTTTGTGTAAGTACTTAAGGTGTTCCTCTCAGTTTCAGAAGGGAGATGGCATCCTGGTCCCTATTTTAATTAGGATAATAGCAATTATTTTTTTCAGTCCATTCATGTGACCACTGCCTTGGCATCAATCAGGTTCTCACTGGTGGCTTTTCAGTGTAGTGCTAAAGAAATGAGAGTCTGATCTCAGGAGTTTGGGGAGTCAATTAACCATGGCTCCTGTTGGAAATCGAAGGGGCATTTTGACTTAAGTGATGTAAGTAAGAGCTTCTGGAAAAGTTCCTGTAAAAGTAGGAGATTGATACATCTGTGAGTAAAGTATGGAGTTTTATTTCTTTTATGTGTCCTCATACTCAGGATGATACTGAGTTGGATGAAGAGACCATTAAAAGGGAACTGGTTATCCAGTCACTTATACACATTAGCAGTTTTACAATTGTTGCCTACTGAAGGAAAAGACCTGGCCTATACTGAATGGACTCAACTTAGCACTCAGTTTTTACAGAAAATAAAATCTCTAGCTGTAAAGCAAAACAAAAAACAAAACAAAACAAACCCAACAGGCTGGAAGGGTCTGCACTGTGCTGTAACCTTCTGTTTGCATCCCTACTCTCAAGTGTGAAATTGGGATGTTACTGTTTTTAGCACAAGATCATCTTGTGTCCTACCGTCTCCTGGAAGAATGGTGAAACTTGTACATCCTTGCTGCTTCCAAGTGACACCATAACACAGCCAGAGCTGATTGTTCTGTCTTTGAGAGCCTCACTTGGGCTATTGCATCCAACAGGATTCACTGCTCCTGAAAACTATGATGGAGATTTAGAGATCTAGAAGCAAGTTTTGTGTGGAGAGGGGGTAAAAAAGAACAGGAAAATAACCTTTTGTTTAGACAAATCAATATGGAATTAGGTATAAAACCAGCTTGAGCCCTCTGTCATTTTATCTCAAATATGAGAACCAGGGCATGTATCCCTTTTGTTTCTTTTTTTGTTCTGATATTTGACTTCCTTAGTTCTTTAATACAAACTCTGTAGCATGCAGGAGTCATTGAGGAGAAAGGAGCCACTTGGCAACAAATTAGTCTGAACAAAATCTGCAGTTAAAGGCCATACTGCTCTCTATCACTTATATTATTTTGCTTTCCTTCTTCTAGTCAGGAATTCTTCCTCCCTGGATAAATAATCTTTGACTGTTTCCCTCAGTGTTGTAAGCACCTTTCTCAAAAACTGGTTGCTGCTGACACACATGTGTCAGAGCAAGTTCTCCTTCCAGATCTTGTCTGGCAAACATGTTCACTGATTGAAAATGTACTGATTTTCCATCACAAAAAAAACCCAAAAACCTAGAGGGCTTTTTTGCTCCAGGAAGGTGTATGTGTGTAGACCTAGCTGTTGCCTCTTGGAATATTTATAATGAAGGAAAATACCTGGGCACTGAGCATTTATGCTCTTGGCTCACTATGCTATGTGGAAAACACATCCTTTGTGTCACAAACCTGTTAGGACACAGATCTGGCCTGTTTGTAGCTGGGAAAGAAAAGTTGCAATTAATGAGAATGCTGCTCATGCAGACATCTGCTGTTTGCATGTCTCCAGTTTCTCCAGGAAACAGATGTGTGCCTGGTGGTTCTTGTGGGCACAGGGAGAACAGGATACAGGTGGATGAGTCTCTCTTGTGGCCCTCTTGGAGGATTGTAATTAGGTGTGACAAGGAACTTTTCAACTCCTCAGAGGAGCTGGCAGTGTGAAATGGACTGATGTGTGTAGGCAAGACAGACCTCACTGATTTTGCTTTCTGTGACATCAGCTCTCCACTGACATTAGTCACTTCCCTGACTTCATTTGGTTTTTTTTTTCCAGGCAAGCAGCAGTTCAAAAAGACATTGTAGTCTTTTGTATTCATTCAATCCTTTATTACTTTTGTATCCCATTTGCTTCATTTACTGATGCTGGCACTGGATGCTCAATTTGTGATGCACTTATTGTATAAAAACCTCATCTCTGTAGTGAAAGTCCTTGAAATCGAGCTTTTGATGGTGGATTGAAATAAAACATGCTCTTAATGAATGGACAGTTCCATTCTTAAGATTAGATGAGAGTTCTTCCTTTATGGTGAGTGGCACCCATTAATATCTGTATTTCCTGGGAGGGAAAGAACAGCAGTGTAAGTTAGAGGCACATTGACAGAGGAAGTCTTGTTGAATTGTGGTGATTTAAAATAAATAAATAAAATGTGAAATAGCTTTTAGATTTATTTCTGAGTTATGAGTACTGAAATTAAGTTATCAGTATTCATTACTGTTATCAATAATGAATATGTAAGTTGCCTTTCTGGAAAATCCATGACTAGGTTTGCCCTTCTAGTTCACGTTAATTTTCCTTGAAGGAATGAACAAGTGCAAATAATCTATCTGATACTTGTACAGGGAGGCAGATATTTGCTGCAGTGTTCAGCCAGTTGTAATTTTCTGTAGGAGTTTATCTTTTTTGATGTAAGCACATTGAAGGACTTCTACCTAAAATGTGAATTCCTGTTGCATTTTGTGGATTTGTATGAACTGACAGCAAATTACTGCGAGTTTCTTTCAAGATCTCTCCAGATTAGCTATTCCTGTCCATTGTCTACTTATTGCCATGGCATCCAAGTGCCTTTATCAGTGATATTTCTCTTCATAGCCTTGGGCTTTCTTCCTTTTTAGGGTCAACCCTCCACAGTTCTCTTTTGATTTGGTTCAGTTTATAGATTTTATATACTGTGGGTTTCCTATTTTCCTGGTGTAAAGAAGTTGCCTGAATTAGAAACACGGTGGAAGGAGTGAGGTGCTATAAAAGTTACAGCCTCGGCCACGTTGTAAATCCTCCTGGAACCCTTTGCAAAATCAGCTTTGCAAACTTTTTCCTGCGTAATTCTTATTAATGGCTGCAATGTACATGCAGGCAAAATGTTCCATCCTTGAATGGGTGACCATAGCAGTTCCTCTCCCTGGAGTGAGGTCAGGCAGTACATTTTATGGACGTTAGCAATGCATTACCATCAGTGCTTTCTCCATTGGAAAAAATAACTGGCCTTAAAACACGATAAAAACATGTTGACTCTGAAAGACAATCTCATTATGCAGCAGTGCTAACAGGAACGAACACCACTCTTAAACCCCAGCATAAATCTCCAGTTTGTGCTGATCCTGGAGACCTTGAAATCCCATCTGATTTGTTATTTGAGGCCGTGGCTGCTCAGGAGCAGCTTTGTGCTTGCCTTGTAATTGCTCTTTATCAGGCAATTGTGTCCATTCCATAACTGCCGTGCTGGCTCCGCGCACTGCCTTCGAGCTCCCGGTGATCAGCAGTTTGACATTTGACATTAAGTGCTTGACCTTTGGAGGGTAAGAGGAAGAGCTAATAATTCCTGGTGTTTATAGCACTGATTTTAGTGTGATATTACTTCTCACCATCTCACTTGCATCTTCAGGCACTGTTGTAAATTTTTTCGGGCTTTAAAAGCAAATTGCTAAAGCACACCAAATGTAACGTCTTGCGTTGTAATAATTTTATCTTAGACACATTTTAGTCCCTAAAATGACATGCAAGCCCCTCTTACAGCCCGGGGTGTCTAATTTCTGCCTCCCTTATGTGGTTTTTGCAGGGGTGCAGGCCTGTCTGCAGAGCTCAGCTCGAGAACAAGAGGAGAAGTACGAAGTGCAAGGTGGCCCCCGGCGCGGGCGGCTCAACCGGGAGCAGCTGGTGGGTTTTAGTGCTCCACAGAGGCTGGATTAATGTCCTGGGGCTGGGCAGCTCTGCCCTTTGCCACACGCAGAGGTGCAGGAGATGTAAAACTTTAATGTGCTCTTGGACAGAAAATTTGATTATGTGCAAGGTGATCCAAAGAGCTGTGAACACCCATAAAGCTGTCATTTTTCTCTATTAGTGGAGATGTTGCTGTAACCTTGTCAGGGGAACACTGTGTTGCACTCTCTGTAGTATCACACCCGATGGGACAGGGAGTGATGTGCTCTGGCCTACTCTGCTCAGCTTTAGAGCATAGCTCAGAAAGAGAAATGGTTTTATTACTATTTATTTCCATTTAGGGCCTTTTTTACATTTAACTGGGTTCACTCCTGGTTATTTGCTGGATTACACTGGAGGATTTACTAACTGCATTGTAAGAGTAGCTGTAAATACTCCTAACTCGCAGTTCAAACCCTGTTGTGCTGGAAAGTATTTAAACAGAAGCAAGAATTTACCACATAAACAAGCTTTTCTTGGTTGCATACTTATCCTGAGAGCCTTGCATGTTAAGTTACTGTTCTGCTTACAAATTGAAAGGGTTTTGTATGCTCTGCTTTTTCCTTTCCACTTTTTGAGCTAGATTTTTTCCTCTCTGTTCAGTTGTGAAGTCCTGTATTCATGCTGGTTTCTTTTTTCTTCCACACAGCTGCCTAAGTTGTTTGATGGATGCTACTTCTATTTTTTGGGACCTTTCAAACAGCACCAGAAGAGTGACCTGCTGGAGCTGGTGAAAGCAGCAGGTGGCCAGGTGCTGGTTAGGCAGCCCAAACCAGACAGTGACGTGACCCAGACCATCAACACAGTGTCCTACCACGCAGAGCCCACCTCTGACCAGAGGCTCTGCACTCACTATGTCATCTATGACGCGGCTTCCAAGTTCCAGCCGGAGAAAATCCGGCAGGGCAAGGTGTGGATGGCCCCCTCCAGCTGGCTCATAGACTGTGTGATGTCATTTCAGCTCCTGCCTGTGAAGTGAATATCAAACAGCAGCAGCAAAGCTTTAAAGTGGGCTGAGTCTTGGGCAGCTGGGATGCTCTGACGAGCTGCTCTGAAGCTGGGATTTCTGGTTTGGATTCAGGAGAGCTTTGAGCATTTAAGTGAGTTACTAAGGTGACTGATATGCTGGAGTAAATGAACATACAATGGAGGAAAGGATTGAAAAATGTGCCTTGGCTTATTTAATACGCTTCATTTTTGCATTGAACTTAATAAATGCTTAATAAATAATCACTGACATTTCATAACTGGGATTTTGCAAAATGAAACCTTTTGCTTTCTTGATTTGAACCAGCCCTTCGTGGGCAATTGAGCTTGACTCCATTTATGTTGTGCTTAACATCCATTGATAAGGATCTGCTGTAATTATCAAGATTTCCCAGGCCAGAAATTGTATTTTTTAAAAAAAGGACTCAATGCATTTGAACCTGTGCAGACATTTCAGGTGACATTTATTATAACTTCTTACAATTGAATTTTGCTGTAAATTCTTGGCGTGGGATGAGTCTTGTGGAAATCAGAGTTAAATAGATGACCTGAATTCATCTGGAAGCAGACACTTTTGCGAACACTGTATTTAAATATCTTGGTCTAAAATTTAATTCTTTGTAAAAAGATTCATGTGTTACTCGCTTCTGTCCTCATTCATGCTTGTAAACACGTAACTAGAATTCAGTTCTATTTTCTGAAGGCCTTTAAGCATTGAGATCCTTATTTAATTATTATAGTAAATATTTTTGTAAATTTGGATGCTTGCTTTCATGGCTACTTTAAAGAAAAAAACAGTGATCACGAAAGAATTGTTCACTTTGCACTGTTGTGCCTAAACAGCTGGCTACACTGGATCAGTCTTTGATTATTTCATATCTGTTACAATATTTCTCATAATGGCTCTTAAGTTATTGTCAAAATCTTGTGCCCTCACTCTCTGCTCTTATGTAATGTTTTGTATCTTAGCTTGTGGATTTGTAATTGAGAAATGGTGTCTTGGAATGATACACAATAAGAATGATGGTTGTGGGCTAGTACACAAGTTTTGTGTGTTTGTTTTTGTATTGTGTGTAATAATGAAACTTTTTTGTGTGCAGTAAGTTTGGAGCATCTGTTGCATGAGCTTAGCTGCAGAATAAGTGCATATCCCATACATATCTCAACAGGTAAATGAAAACGCTTTTCTGTGAGCTCAGTACAGCTGTGAAGATGGTGTGTCACACCAAGAGCTGCTTTTGCAGAGGAGGAGAGCTGTTTTCTGTTTCCATTGCTGCTGGTGGAGGTCCTGTGCCCTGTAGAACCATTAGAACTGTTCACAGCAGGTAGAGCAGGTACAGTTTTCAATAGCATCTGCTAGATTTGAGTAGCTGGAATATCTTGATCTTATCACTTATGTTAGACTGAGTCATTGCTGTTCACTAAAAGCAGGGCTCATTAATAAGTGGAACAGCCCATGGGATTAATGTGGTTTGGGGTTTTGTGCAGATGAACACTGAGAGAGAATGAGGTACCCAGTCAATACTGTGTGGGCTTGGGCATTTGTCTCAACAGTTACAGCACATTTTAACTTGGCATTTCATAGCACATCAATATACCTAATGCAGTGTTCTTTGCAAAAGTAGCAGTGAATCTCTGCAAAATTCTTAAGAACAGAGCTTTTCTGCCCTGTATCAGGAAGAAATTCAGCCCATCAGTAATCCTCCTCTATGCTCTGGAGGCATCACTTTCACAGATTGTAAGAGCTGTTGTTCCTTGGCAGATGCAGAGAAGCTCAGAAAATTGCCACGAATGTTTTGGGTTTTTTCAAGCCAAGCACCTCAGCCTTGTTCCCTTGAACACAGTTGTGTTTCCAAGCCGTGTTTCTCCCCAGTCTCATTAAGAATCACCCCATATCACACTGAGGAGAGACCCTTACCCCAGATTAACTCTGGCCCATCTGCTTCAGGTCTCTGCAGGAATTCAGAGTGATCAGCTTATGCACAGGTAGCCTTGAAGAGCCTCAGAGTAGACTTTGATGCCAGAGCTACAACAAGTGCCAAACACTACTGAAGCAAGTACACAAAACTTAAAGGTCAGTGACACAGACCCTGCTTAATTTGCTCTTTCTCATTGTTGAAAACAGAGGGATAGTACTTGATAATGAGCCCTGTAGTAAGCATAGATCAAGTCCCTTAATCCATTGGGTGGAGTTGGGCTCCTGAAAGCAAGGCTCTAAACTCCTGAAGTGAGGTAAGGAGTGTGTAGGGATCATTTCTCACTGTCTCTTCTCATCTAAAACCCAGGGTGCACTAAAGGAAAGGACTAGGAGGCAGGCTGGAAATGGAAAAGGGATTTCAGGAAGTGTGAGAGGCTTGTGGTCCTGATGGCCATAGTAGCTTGGCTTAGAAGCAGTGAGTAAATGAGTTTATCAAAGAAAATCTATATTAGAGGTTAATGAAGAACTTAAGCTGTAACATGAATGTATATTAGTGTTCTGCTAACCTGCATATACTGGGGGCATTTCACAGAAACAGAGAATGGGTTGGAAGGGACCTTAAAGATCATCTAGTGATCATTACCTCACCTGAAGAGATAGAAGTTCAAGACTTGTATTCAGGATTGTAGAGATTTTTATTATCTTGATCCAAACCACTGTGCATCACACAATGGCTTGGGCTGGAAGGGACCCCAAAGCTCATCTCATTCCATCCCTTGCCATGGGCAGGGACACTTCCACTGTCCCAGGCTGCTCCAAGCCCCAGTGTCCAGCTGGCCTTGGACACTTCCAGGGATCCAGGGGCAGCCACAGCTTCTCTGGGCACCCTGTGCCAGGGCCTCACTGCCCTCACAGGGAAGAAGTTCTTCCTCAGTTAATGATTTTCAAGCATCTTGAAAATTACATGCTTCTCTTAATTAATTAGTTGATCTGGGACACCTGATAACACCTTCAATAGCAGTGTCTGGGGTTCAGTGACAACATCAGTTTAAACACCTAATAGTTAATAGAAGATAACATTTTTAATAAATATTGTGAAATCTTTTTGAGAGATGTTTCAGTATTTCTGGAAATGGTTCAGGGAAACAGCAGGCAACCAAGCAGAGCCAAACAGCAGTAGCTGCTTTTGCTCTCAAATTAGAAATGCCTTACTTGGGAGGTGCTGTGGCTCTGTTCCTCACAGCCCTCCTGTAATGATAACAAGCATGGGAGTGTCCAAAGATAGATCTCTGTCAGCAAGGGCTTCACCCAGCTGGCACCTACACAGCCTTTAGGGGGATACAGCCCCTTCCTTCTGCTCTGTGCCAGACTGTGAGCTGAGGTTGAACCTGACCCAACATGGTTATTCCTGATCAGCCTGGGCAAGGCTCACTGGAGGGAATTAATTCAAGGAAGGGAATAATCCTAGGCAGGGGATTGAAGCTGGTTCTATTTCCTCCATAGGTCTGGTGTCTTAAGACCAGACTTAGTCTGGAGCAGTTATTTTGTGTCTTCCAGGAGAACTGCATCTTGGCTGATGCAATCTCTGCATTCTGCTCAGGACATGGAAGCTGTGGGCTGGTGTAAAACTGCACATTGGTGTGGTTATTTGTGGGGAAATGTATAAACACAGGCATCCTCTGGTGCCCCTGCCTGTGCTTGCTGTGCTGCTTCCAGCTCCTGAAGGCTGGCTTGGCTGCCAGGGTGGCAGAGGGAAGGCAAGCACCAGCTCCTCAGTGCCAGTGCTGCAGTGCTGACAGAGCTGCTGGGCAGGAGCACTTCTGGCCTGGCCTGTCCTTTGGCTGAGCTGCCAGCAAAGTGTGGGTAGCAGCATCTTGGCATCTTGTTGAGGACAAGTCTGTGAAAGACAGCAGAACAAAGCTTTTCCTTTTCCCTCCTTAGGTTATTCTGTCCTTCAGTGCTGGAAGAGCACCTGGAAATGGGGCAGATGTGATGTCACATTAATTGGTATTAATCAGTTTGGCCTCATGTCCTTTTTCTTCCTTGACTTTGATAGAAAGGTTTGAATCTTTGATATCTAAGGGGACTGCTTTGTGTTTAAAGAGCCAACAAAGCAGGCTTAAATACCAGCTTAAAAACAACAGCAAGGGGTCCTTGGACAGCTGGATAGTACTGGCTTGGAAATGGGCAGCAGTGTCTCAGTGGAACAAATGAAGATTCAGTTGTTTTTAATAGCAGTGCAGCATGTTCTATCTTTTCAGACTTGTTTGATTTAAATTAATGGTAGTTTAACTAGTGTTAAATTGCCCTTAAAAGCAGAAGAACATTTTGTGTGTAATCAGATGGGAGAAGGGGAGGAAGCCTCCCCACCTTTATTTATTTTATTTCCTTTTTTTCTTCTTATGGAGAAGATGCACTTTATGTGCTTCAATTTAATTCCCGGCAGGAGGGCTGGGCTGATGAAGGAGCAGAGAGCCGTCAGCTCCCGCTGCGTGTGTGAGACCCCGCTGTCATTCCCTGCTCCGAGATGCCGAGGGCCGCGGGGAGGCGGCTACCCAGGGCTTGCGCTGCAGCAGGGGTCGGGATTTGTGCCTCCAGCGGGGCGGGGACGGCTCTGCCCCACGGCTGGGAGGAGCTACGGGGCAGCTCCGCCCTCGGCTGCCTCACGGAGCCTGCCCTGGGTGGCCTGGGGTGTTCCAGAGGCGGGGAGGCTCCTTCTGTGAGAGCTGTGGGCTGCCCTCGGGGCTGTGCCCGCCCGGTGACGCTCAGTGCAGCAGGAGCGGCTCCGCCGGCAGGGCAGCGCTCCCCTTCTCAAGCCCTGCGGCAGAGCGGGTACACAGTGACAACAGGGTTAAACAGGGATTAAAAAACAGAACGTGAAGCAGCAGCTAAGCTGGCTGTTTTGCTCAGCTTGCTGAACTGATAAAAATGTACTTATTTCTTCAGCTAGTGTGGGGCTGGGTTAATTTCCTGCTAGTTTAGGGAACTGCCAATTCTCAGAAGAGCCAGACTCTTGGGTGGGGGAGCAGGTGGGAGGCTGCCTCTTCTGGGGGCTCAGTTGCAATAAGAGGGCCTCTGAACTGAGGGTTTTGGGTTGTCATACTGTGTGCTTCCCAATCCCCTGAGGGGGTCCCAGTCTCTCTGCAGGGTTTGTGCAGGGTGCTGCTGGCAGCCTGGCCAGGGAAATGGTTCTTCCTGCTCTGCTGGAAGTGTCAGCTTTGAACAGCTGGTGCCAGGAGAAGCCCAGATCAGCTATAGTTTGGGTCTAGCTGGAATTCATGGTCTAGTAAAATTCATTTCTGCAGCATAAAGGATCTGAAGGAACAATTTTAAAAAAACTGTGAGCCTTTTAATTGAATTAAATATTAATATGGATAATGCAATCAATGCTTTATTGATTGCATTAGCCACAATAATGTTTAATTCAATAAGCCTGCAGTCCTGGATCTTTCTCTTCCCTTGTGCAGGAAGGGAATGCCATATGCTCTGCCTGGCTGTGTCCCCCAGGCTTGTTTCAGGAGAGCAGGAGGTGCTGGGATTGGGAGAGGCCAAAGGAGCCAGGCTGTGCTCTGGGTTGAACTCCTTCACGTGCCCTCAGCTTGGCTGTGTAAAGCCAGGGTCACTGGCATGGCTGGATTCAAACCAGCCACTCTTAGTAGCATGCATATTTTCCAAAGCCCTCTTAACAAACAATGTTGTTATTAATGTCATACTGCCCCTGACCCCCATGTGCCTCTGGAGCCCCTGCCCAGTGCAGTGCTTCATTCCTGCCCTCAGCAGCTGAGTCCCAGCAGCTGTGTCTGTCAGAATGGGAAGATTTTCTCCCCTAAGCTCACTAACGTGCTTCTGAAGAGGTGCCAGGTTCTGGTTTAAAGCCAGCCAAGCTTGAACAATTTTATCTGTGGTTGTAGGCAGAAGGCTTTTATTAAATTAAAGTCACAGTTCTGTTTAACTGCAAAATCAGAGGCAGATGTTCTCCCCAGCTCAGTCACTCACACTACAAAGTCTCTGGCCTCTGGTTCTCTGCTTGCTGTGTACCTGTTGCACAGGATGTGGCAAAAAACATCTGGGAAGAGCCTGGGGGTTTTCCAGTGATGTCTTTTAGTGGTCTCCTAGAATGCTTGATGAAAGCACCAGTGATGGAGGAACTGCCCATACAGAACTGGCAGCTGCTGCAGTGTCTGGGGCTCAGAGTAGCCTGTCCCTCCCTGGGCTTGGGTCCTGGAAGCTGCAGATGTGGTGTCCCAGCCATCAGCAGGACACCAGGCTTGCCCAGGGAGCTGGCTGGGTGTCTCTGCCTACCCTGCACCCTGGGCCAGCCCGGGACACTCAGGCTTTTACCAATTCTGTGCCCCCTGAGGAGATTCTCACCAACAGGCAAAGGTCAGGATTTCATTTGGTCTTACTGCATTCCATTTACATTTGTCAAATCCAAAGAAAAGCCCATAACCTTGCTTTGATATCCTCCTTACAGGGCCCATGTGTTTCAGCAGGAAGCCTTATTGGTGTGCAGGGAATCTGGGTGCACAAAGGATGGGCACAGTGAGCTCAGCTGCAGTCAGCTGTCCATCAGGACCAGGTTTGGACACAGTCTCATGTTTTCCCTTGGTTTTGAGAGCGTGCAGTCAGGTACTTTGGGCAGGATTTGGATTGAAAGACAGGCTGTGAATGCAAAATGCAGCAGAAGCTCCCAAATTCACACATAAATGAGTGAGTGATCAGGTGCAGCAGCTCCTGCTGTGGTTGTTGCACACTATGATCCACAAGTTGGAAGGAGCCACGGTTCCTGAAGGCCAGGCAAGGCTCTGGATCAGTCTCTGGATGGCACCACAGGGAGCTGTTAAATTGGGGGTGGCACTTGCACTGCAGGCATGAGCAGTAATATTTGACCATGGTAGGTAAACACACCTGAGTGCAGCAGGGAGAGAGGCTCTAACCTGGTCTGGGGATGTGCTGCATAGTTCCACACTTAATTAGTGCACATTAATGTAAGTATTTCAGCTCTCTCTGTGTATTATATATTCACTTCTGGTCTCATTCTTTCCCCTTTCTCTTCACATCACTGAAAGAAAAGCACTTAAGTCTTACAATTTCAAAGCAGAACACACAGCAAGTGAAAAAACCCTCAAATAAAGGCATTAGAGGCTGTCCTGTCTCTTCATTGCCATGGTCACTTTCACCTCTTCTGTTCCTTCTTTACACTGTGTCTAGGCTGCTCCTGGTATTTCTTTCATCTTCAAAGAGATGATATTAAAGATAATTTTGTACCTGCTGGAGGAGGGAAATCATTGTTTTGGTGCTGCCCAGCCCAGCACAAGAACTCAGGAAGGAGCTCATGTTCCACTGCCCATCAGCATTCGTGTGGCAATGGAAGAGATTTTACACAGGGGCTTCAAGGCTCTGCTCTTGGCACGAGCAACAAAATTCCCCTGCTAAAGAGGCACTGCAAAGCTCACTTTCTGAATCCTCACCTTCCCAGAGCCTGTTCTGCAGGGTTTCTCTGCCCAAAGCCCATGGGAGAGCTTTGATCATCTTGCACCTGTAACCACCTCTGCATGGGTCCCTGCTGTGCCCACTCCAGAATTTTAGCCTCATTCCCTGCATCAGAGCAGTTCCACACTCTGCTTCCCAGGTGTTTCCCTCTAATGCATCTTGCATTAAGAGCTAGTATCAGGAAATCTAGTACCAAAAGGTTAATGTACATCCATTAGTCCTCTTCCTCCCTTCTTCTTTATGTGCTAGTAGAAGACAACCAGTTTCATTAAATACATTAAGTCTGGAAAGGGTCTGGAAGCACTTGAAATTCTGTATGTGCAGAGCTCTGTCCTGTCTAAGCACTGCAGGTAAAGTGGGATTTGTGGATGTTGAACGATTCCTTTCAGGTGTTTTCCAGCCTCCACAACTTTTCTCTTCCTCTTAAAAAGAGTTGGGGGTTTTGGAGACCTGCTCAGAATTACTTGCTTGGCATCTCCTCCTTCTGTATGGTCCTCTCAGCTATGGGCAGGGTAAAGGAGGAGGGATTTTAGGGAAGTTGGGATGGTTGTGTGGGCAGCTGAGCAGGCTTTGACAGCCAGGCTATTCTCCAGCTGCAGCAAGTGGTTTTCTCCTTCCTCCCCCTGAAGCCAGCATGACAATTTCTGTCCCACTAATTAGAGTGAAGCTGAACCCTGTGAGTATCTCATTGCATTCTCTGACCTGCATTTTAGACAAGGAACCCTGTGAGTATCTCATTGCATTCTCTGACCTGCATTTTAGACAAGGTCAAGCTGTTTCAGTGAAAAAAATCTATTACTCTAACAATCCCAAGTGGCAAGTGGGAGGGCTGGAGGGGGACTGGCTGTTTGTTTTCCCTCCTGATGTGTTTATGATTTGAGGAGTGTGCCGCATGTTCTAACTGAAACTTTGTGTTTTAGCACAGCAGACCTTGGGAAGTTGGTGATTTGGGGTGGTGGTGCTGTAAGGCCTCCTGTCTCTGTGGGTGTTGGGTTTGCACAGCAAGGTTTTGGCAGCAGGAGAAGCTGCTGGAAGCCCCCACAGGAAAGAGTGGCAGAGACAGCCTGTGATGCACTGACTGCAGCCCCCACTCCCTGTCTCCCTTTGCCACTGGGGGTGAGGAGGTAGACCAAAAAAAATCTCTATTTTTAGGTGAAATGGGGACAGACAAAGCAGGGTGCATGAGCAGCAAGTTCAAATGCAGCAGAATCGTGGCCAAAAGAAAAGAAAAAAGTTCCCACGGGCTTTAATTTCACTTAATGAGAAACCATTCACAGTGTTCCATTTCTGATCCATATCTTTCCATTCCTATTCTAATGGTAATTACTGTAGCAGTTTATTAACAAAGAAATCATTTGATAGCTTTCACATGATCCCATACTTCAAGTATCTAACAACCTATTGATTCGATAGCTTGGCAGCCTTGCTGATTGAGGAGCTGGAGTTTGATTTTTTTTAATCACTTTGATCGTCTCACATGCAAAGGATAATTATTTTTCTGGTTGAAACATGGGCTGGATTGCAGAATGATGGAATTTAAGCATGTCCTTGTGGAGGATCCCTGCTGCACCCACAGTCAGAGTGAGCAGTGTCTGTGCTTTTACAGAGGGCTGAGTTACTGCAGTCAGGTGTGCAACACACCTGCACAGAGGTGATTGCAATATTTGTCACTACTGAGTGGAATTATGCTGCCCAGAGAGCTGTGGATTCCCCATCCCTGGAAGTGTCCAAGGCCAGGTTGCATAGGGCTTGGCATGGGGTGGAACAAGACAATCTTTAAGGTCCCTTTCAACCCAAAGAATTCTGTGGTGATTCTTGGATGTCTTTATGGAGGGTTTTGTGTTTGCACCTGTGTACCCTGCTCTGCTGAGCCCCAGGTGCTGCATGGAACAGGTTTTGCAGTGGCATTTTGGCAGCCCTCCCTGGTGCTGCAGACTCATGGCACTGCTGGGTGATTCTCCTCCCCTGCTCTCACTTGCTCAAGGTGATTGGGGAAGTTTCCCTGGACAGCAGTTCCCACTGGGACAGGAGCTCCTGGAGGGCTGTGCAGTTTGTGAGGGGGGACTCTGCCAGAGCACACGAGCCCAGAATTGTGCTCCAGCCCCTCAGAGACAGCCAGCAGCCAGTCTGCACTGTCCTGGGATGGCTGGTTTGTGTTTCCACAGGGGTGAAAATTAAGGTTGTGTTTCCACTGGGAGCAGTGTGTGGCTACTTGTGCACATTGCTTTCATACTTTTTGAGAACTTCTAGGAAATTGTTCCCGATTTTATTGGAGGCCGGTGTGGGAATTGTGTTTCTGCTGTTCAATTGGGAAGCTTGCCTAGAATGGAGCAGTTAGACTTGGACCAAACAGCTTTTGTCACATCATGAGCCCTTCTGAAAGGAATGAAGGGAACAGAATGCATGGAAGCAATTTTTCTCATGCAGGTTTGGAAAGAACAGAAACATCTGACCTCCATGAGGAGAACCTGCCACCTGTGTCCTCTCAGGGCATTCTATGCACAGGCCCCAGATGGGTCCCTGAACTGGTTGGTTAACAATTCATACACTTCTGGAACAGCCTGGATTGATCATGCAATGCCCAGGTGACCCTACCCCCTGTTGGGAATTA
The DNA here is from genome assembly GCA_039654755.1 of Calcarius lapponicus. Classification (NCBI taxonomy): domain Eukaryota; kingdom Metazoa; phylum Chordata; class Aves; order Passeriformes; family Fringillidae; genus Calcarius; species Calcarius lapponicus. The sequence continues at coordinate 28,724,989 of CM077470.1, forward strand.
GGTGCTGGGAGAACTTGAATTACATGTTGGTCATTTTCTCATCTCATATATCACAGACTGAAAGCTTTATGACTTCAGAGCTTACTGTATTAATTTTATGCATGAGTGCTTTATTTTTTGCCATATGAGATATATCACTGGCTTACTAGAGCAAAATATCATTAGACCTGGAGAAGGATTTGGTCACTTAAACTTTGTCACCAAGGATCATTGCGCACAGATTATGGAGGGCTGTACTGTGCCATTTCTCATGTGTTTATTAAGTGATTATAAATATTGAGCCGTGTGCCTTCAGGGGACATTTGAGATCTGGGGCTGCAGCAACATTTCATTTAAAAGGTGGCACACACACAGTGATTTGTGCCTCAGCAGGGCCCCTCCCAGGGTTTGCTGCTGAGAAGGCAGAGGTCTGTTCCACCTGAAGGAGCTCTCTACTGTTTTTAGGGATCAGTCACAGGTTGGACTCGATGCTCGCAGAGGTCCTTTCCAACCAGAATGGTTCTGTTACTGTGCATTTTCTGGCATCCTGGTGCTGGCATTGAGGTCAGGATCCTGTGGCATCCATGCCTGAGCCCTCAAATGAATCAAAGCACCCTTCAGCTGCTTTGGTTTCCTCCATCTCAGCTCAGGATGTCAGTCTTGGAAACACCAAAACCTTTTAAAAGTGCTGAGCCTACAGTGTTTACTGTTTCAATAATAATAAATGGAATTTATATATGAACCCATAAAATGCAGCCGTTCACCCTGAACATTCCAACTCCTTCTGCACAAGCCATTTCCTGGCATCAGGAATAGGACATGGGGTGATGGTTTCAAACTGGCAGAGGGCAGGTTTAGATTAGAGTCAGGAAGAAATTCTTCTCTGGTCAGGCCCTGACATCTCCAGGTTGCCCACAGAAGCTGTGGCTGCCCCATCCGAAGTGCTTCTGGCCAGATTGGACAACCTGGGCTAGTGGGAGGTGTCCCTGCCCATGGCAGGGGGTGGAATGAGATGGGCTTTAAGGTCCAAGCCAGGCCATTCCATTTCCCAGAGTCTGAAGCTCTGCAGGACCATGGCTGACCACACCAGAGCTCTTCCACTCCTCAGTCACCAAGACCAAAGAGCAGCCCCCATCTCCAGATTTTCCTTTCCAATTGCTGCCAAGACTGCCGGCAACCCGATCCCTTCAGTCAGGTTTTTCAAAGCGCTGTGTTCCTCTTCAGTCACTGCAGTAGGTTTTATTTTCCACAGAAAATTAGCTTGTAAAGCATCTGCAGGAGAGCTGGTAAAGGCTGGGCCTATTCTGGAAATGGATGCTTCTTTAGGTCCCTTCTTTTCAAGGAAAATTTTATATTAAAATCTTTCCTTCTGGATAAAGCACAAGCTGGAATTGTAGCTGTTCTCCATTTCTGCATTTCCACTTATAACTGAACAACTCAGGCCCACCTTTGATTCAGTGATCCACAGAAGAAAACACAAACCTGCTGTCTGCCTCTTAAAAGTTAATTAATGCTTCTGTGATTCACTAATGAAAAAGACCAGGATGAGAAATAGGTGAGCAGTAAAGAGCTGCATAAATTCACCAGCAAAGCTGACAGAAGCCTGCAATTGTGTTCTGAGCCTGAGAACACGAAGAAATGGGGTTAAAATGATTTGTGCCCAGGAGAAGGAAGAATTTCCTTCTGTTACATGACTGCATGTAACTTTTATTAGTTTGATGATGTACACAGGGACTATTTCTCTTGGAAATGGCTTTTTGGTTAACATTTCATTTTCCTCCCCAAAGTTAGCTCTCTTGCAGTGATAGGAAACACAGCTCCCTGCAATTTCCTAGCCCCCAACTTTATTAATGGCACTTGTTGTCATTGCAAATGATCTATTTCAGGCCAGGCCACAAAGCTCTTGTTTTGCAGGTGAGTGAGCCCTCTGCCCTTTCTTGCATGGCATCTCCACAGCAGGGCAAGGCTGAAAAATTGCTTAATAAAAAATAGCAAGAATAAAGCTCATTATAGGTTGCATTGATAGTTTTATATCAGCTGCTGCTCTTTAGGAATTTGAGTCTGTGCACTAATTTGATGTCACTAAATTGTCCTGGGTTTTGGTGTCACCTCTCCCAGTATTGCATTTCCAGCCTTTGGTGTTACTGAGTGCATCCAAATAACACCTGCAAAAGTACCAGGGTCACTCCTGCCTGCAAAAGGCACAGGTTTCCAGGGCTTGAGAGGTGATGTAGATGACCTGGCAGTGGATTAAGATACATTTATCACCAAATAGATAGGAGAAAATCAGATGGAGTGGCCTCTTGCCCTTGGAATAGTTTCCTGTGGGGAATGGAGTTTTTAAGACCATGTCTTGGGAATGGGGAGAGATTCCTGCTCCTGTTGGTGCTGGATGTAGCATCTACTCATGAGGCCAGTTTTTACCCCTCCATCTTCTCCAGGGGCAGGATCTGGTCCAAATTTCTGTTTGTTTGAAGGGAATGTGGCTCAGTTGTTTTCATGTTTCTTTTTTTTTTTTCCCCCATTTTCTAACCTGCTTAGTTTCTCTTTTCTCTTCATAGGTAACAGAAAGGCTTTGGCTTCAATTCTTCCCTCCAGCACTGGTGGCCCCTGCACATGGAGGGAGCAGAATCTCTATGTGTTACATTCTACAGGTGTTTCTATTCTCAAAAGAGTGGTTTTAGTCTCAAAGTTAAGGTCAAATGCCATGGTTGGGTAACACTGCTTGGAGAGCGTGCCTGACAAAATGACAGAACAAGTCTGTGCGGGATGTGGGTGGATTTCTCAAAGCCTCTCTGTGCCCTGCTCGAGGTTAGAGGTGCAACAGGCCAAGCTGGAGTAGCTCCTTCAGAGGATGCTTCAGTGGTCAGGAATTCAGGTGTGCATCCACCTAAACTTCTGTTTCTACACTGACCTAACCTGCAGGATCTTGTCTCCTATCTGGGAATTTCTTATGTCTGCTCTTAACAGGATTTCACAGAAGCAAATTCCTGTATTTCTGCCAGAAGGCATCACACTTGTGGTAGCATACAAACATGGGGAGTTTTGGCTTTGGAAATTATGGCTTTGGTTTGGGATCCACCTTCTCAAATCCAGAAGTGTAGGGGGATAGAATACAATAAAATAAAGGTAGTGTAGACAGTAATCTTATCCCTAAGGAGTTGCAGCTGGGCCAATTATCAAAGATTAGGAACAGGCCTGACTTTACCATGCCACAGCTGTAACCAGTGAACAGAAGAGTGCTATAGAAGAGTGGGGTGGCTGGGTGAGAGGGGAACTGGAGTCAGCTGCTTACTTTGGGAAGAAGAAAGAGTCAGTGCTCTGAGAGCTGCCCACGAGAAACACCAAGGTATGAAACGTTTGTGATAAGGAGACAGCAGTATGGAACCCCTGGGATGACAACGCGGAAGGATGTAGAGAGGTGGGACTGCAAATGGGGATTGGTCCCCATGCTCCAGCTGGATGGAGACCAGCCCTGGATCTTCTCAGAAGCAGCCAAGAGGAGCAGGCAGGGAACCCCCATGGTCTCGTGGCACTTGTGCCATGGTTTTGGGGATTGTGTTTCCCTTCCCCCTGATCCCTTGCCTGAGGCACCTGCACCTCCTTCCATTGAATGTTTTTCATGCTGCTGACAAAAGCAGTGGGATTTAGGATGTCTTTTAGGAGAGCTTTAGTACCCCATGGAGCTTCCCAGCAGGGTAACAACCACACTTTATTATCCAGGCATGTCTCCATTTGCTTTCCCTTCAGCTGGGGGGCAGGGAGGGGCAGTGCTGTTTGTTTGGAAATGCAATTAGCCCAAGTGCTCGGGCCCATGGCCAGCCTGCAGGATAACCTTGAATCCAGGGATGTTAGGGGAAATTTAAAGCCATCTGCAGCTCCAATGGGTCCCCACACACCCCTTTGGCTCTGAGCTTCTATTCCTGACAATAAAGTGCCAGAAGATTCGCACTACAATGGGAAATTGCTTCTTTGGGTATCACAGTATCTTGACTTAGCAGTGCTTTAACCTTGGCCTCATGCTTCCTGTGGGGCCTGTTTGCTGGGCTGCACAAGTGCCCACAGCAGCCAGCAATGTATAGGATTTTCCATCTGAGGAAAATTAAACCCCAGAACCTTTACCATCCTCTCGATGCCAGACATGCTCTACCTGCATTAACTTGAGCTTAATGGACTGCAAAACGAGCCTTTCAGCCTGTATGGGAGTGGATTATTTGCAGCAGAGCAAGTTCCTCACATTTTTATCTCTTCCCTTTCCCAAAGCTTTTGTCCTTTGGAAAAAAAAAGTGAAAAGGCAAACACAGCCAAATTGTAGGAAGAGAGTTGGGCTCTAGGAAGTCCAGAGAACTGTTTGGGCAAGGCAGAGGGTGCATCCACCAAGTCAGGTAAGTAATGGAAAGAGCAATGACCATTGCTCCCTGTCTCTGAAACCAAACTGATGTTTATTAGCCAAGATCTTGGTGGCAGTGTTGGGGATGGTACAAACTCTCCAGGCCACACTTCTCAGCACACCAGCTGAACTTCTCACCCTGGCTCTATTGCAGCCCTCCCCAAAGTCCTGCAGGTGGGACCTGAGGCTGCCAAAGACAGAGCCTGCTGCTGGTGGGATGCTCCTGTCTGCAGTGGCCACTCATTACCTCCCCTGTTGCACAAGGGCAGATGGTTTTACAGTTCATACTGGATGTAAGGAAGATGGTTTCTGCAGTGAGGGTGGTCAGGCCCTGGCACAGGCTGCCCAGAGGTGGTGGCTGCCCCATCCCTGGAAACATTCAAGGCTAGGTTGGATGGAGCTGTGAGCAACTTTGGCTAATGGAAGGTGTCACTGCTCATTGCAGGGGGTTGGATTGGGTGGAGTTTAAAGGTCTCTTCTGACCCAAACTATTCTGTGAGTCTGTGATCACACATTGTTTGGAAGGACAATTTAAAGCCTGGTGAGCCCCTTTTTCACCTGCTTCCTTGGAGTTTTGCCTTCCAGATTCACAAGATTTTTTTTTCCCCAAACTCCATAGGCTTGGGTTTGGCTGTTTCTCCAAACACAGCCAAGGCACCACTGAATCCCTGAAGAGACAATCCATATTGGTAACAGGATAATCCCTGTGCAAACTGGGAGGGAGAATGGGCTGGTGGTTTCTCTTCAAGCTCTCATGGGTTATCACTGTCAAGACAAGCAGCATGGAACATTGTGTGTGTTTAATGACCAAAAGTACCTTCACTGTGTCCTTCCCAGTGCCAGATGCCTTACAGTCTAAATGAGGATCTTTAATAGAGGCATTAATTATTACTGAAACCCTGCTTTGTCCCACTGAAACAAGTCTAATAGCTCACACTCGCTCTGCCTCTCTCCTCCTTTGCCCAGATCCCCATCTCCTGTATCTGATGCCAGCATCAGAAAGGTTCCTGTCACCTGGCTGCTTGGGCCACCAGCAATGAGGTGGTGTGCGGAAAAGGTCAGGCTCAGGTCCAGCTCCAGGACTCTGCTCCATGAGCTGAGGATTGGGAAGGATGCCCTGAAACTGTCAGAGGGCATCACTTGGTGCTGCCATAGCCAGGCCCTTGCCTTCTTTTGTGGGGAGCCCAGTGCCAAGAAAATATCAGCTCCCAGCTCACAGGGATGCAGATAACTAATTGAAATAATTAATTAATTACATGCAGATATCTCTTCCCAGCGTGATGAGGCCCTGGCACGGGGTGCCCAGAGAAGCTGTGGCTGCCCTGGATCCCTGGAAGTGCCCAAGGCCCTGTTGGTCAGGTCTTGGAGCAACCTGGGACAGTGGAAGGTGTCCCTGCCTATGGAACGGGGTGGAATGGGATGATTTCTGAGGTCCCTTCCAACTCCACCATTCCCTGATTCTATGAAATAGTGGCTGCAGGGGAGCCAGCACAGTCAGAGGACATGAACTCATGAGAAAGGGAAAGGCTTTGTCTGGAGCAGCCATGGATAAGACCCAGCTGTCTGTCTGTCCAAAAGATGAGGCCATCTCTGCAGATGGGTGCAACCATCACCTGCCTCCAGGGATGAGAGCAGGCAGTGCTGGCAGGTGTGGAGGGATGGAATGTAAGAGAACAGTGCAGAAGGCAATCTCAGCCCTGAGGAGCTGCAGCTGTGCTAATCATCAGAGATCAGGAACAGGGCTGCCCTTAACAGGCCACAGCTGTGTCCAGTAATGATGAGTGCTATAAAGAGTGGGTGAGAAGGGAGATGGAGTTTGTTGGCGGTGCTGTGAAGGAGTCAGTGCTGTGAGGAGCTGCACATGAGAAATCATCAAGAAGGTATGGAACTTTTGCAATAAGGTGACAACGGGCAGGGGCACTATCTTGTTCTGTGCCATCCCAAAGGAGCCTGGCTTAGCTTTTGTGTTGGATTCTGTCTTTCTTTCCAATTTCCTAATGCTTAATTATCCCTTTGTCTGCGTAGGGCTGAGTGAGCTGGCATCTTCTGAGAGCACAGCTCTTATAGGTACTGGACTTAATCATGGTAAAAATATACTTTCTCTTAAAAAATAAAAAGGAAAAAGGTAGTCTATCTGCAAGTACAAATGGTATATTATGGTATATAATATACCATATGTGTATTAGATAGCCCTTGAAAGGTTCCAACCCAAACCATTCTACGATCCTAAATATATAAATACAGGCAATTCCTTTCCATGCCTTCCATCCCCTGTGTTTTAAAAGCTAAGCTTCCACACCACAAGGAAGCTGGATTCTTGATAAATTTTTCATTTTCTCTATTGACTTGCTGTTGCAAACCCATGTCCTTTTGCTGTGTAAAGGGCATTCATTTGCCCTGTATCCACATGGGCCCACTTTCCCCTTTAACAACTACCAAAGAGAAACACTTTATTGCTCTTGCTGTGCTGCAATCCTGGGATTTGCTCTTTGCTTTTACCTCCAGCAGAGCTGTGGCTGCACAGGGGTTGCTGCAGTGGGTCTGTTCTCCAGGGGATGGTCACCAGGGCACTCGGCTCACTGTGTGCCACTCAAGCCACGGTGTGCTGCTGCCTCAGGAGCCCTGCCAGGATGGAGAGTGCCCCAAGGTGGGGATTTTCCCAGGCTCAGCCTGGTTTGGAGTGTGCTTTGCAGCTTCCTGGGGGAGAAAGACATTGCCCTGCTGTGCTCCGGAGCTGAGTCATTCCCCCTGGGGTGTGCAGGAAATCTGTAATTATAAAACAATCTTGACTAATGGCATATTAATGAGGACAGGGAAAGGTGGTGCTCCTGGGATGGGCTTTCCCACTGCTAGGAGAAGGAGGAGGGAACTGTGCACAGCTGCTGCATTTGGGAGGCAAAAACGGCATCGCATCAGCAGGGTTTGGGTGTGAGAACCCTAAGGAAGGACTTTTCCTGACTCTGGGTCTGTTTCTTCTGCAAAATTCACTTTTACTCCTGCTGAAGGTGTTGCCTCTGAGCTGTCCACTCTCTGACACCTTTTGCTCCAGTTTGAGTCTTTTGGCTCCCTGTTCCAGCCACATCTGCTAGGCTGTACCATTGCTGTCTCCCTTCATTTTTCCAACCCATCACCTCTACCTTCCCCTACTTTCTGCCCTACCAAGCCCTCTGCTCTTCTTTGCCCCTCAGCATCTTCCCTCACCTTTATCCACCTTCTCTCCTCCATCTCCCACAAATACCTGGTGTATTTTCAGGAGTGTCAGCCTGGGGGCACAGGGAGGAGGGTGCCCATGGAGGAGGTTGTGCTCTCCCATCTGATAACATATGTACCAGGCACCTTTCCCTTCAGCTGGCAGCCTCTGGAAGCCCAAGATGAACCTTTCAACAAGATTAAAGAGGTGGCATTAATTGCTATCGATCACGGGTCAACAAATTAAATTGCATCTGCAACTGCATCTCTGAAAGGTCTAAATGAGAAGAGTAGTTAATGGCTCTGGCTGGCCCAGAGCTGTGATTAATTAAAGAAAGAAATGAACTACAACATTGAAGAAAAAAAAAAAAAAAACAAAAAAGGGAGATTGGGATGAGGATGACATTCTGTGGTGTATCTGGAGAGTGCCTGATGGGAATTCAGTTCTGGTTCCACCCTGGCAATGGTTTTGGGGGCTACTGGCACCCCCAGTGCTGTGGAGACACTGCCCACCTGTGACTGGCAACTCTTCACATAAACAATGGAAGTTTTCCTAGAAAATGATCAGTGTCCTTCCCTTGCCCCTGTGGTCCCAGAGCTGTGGGATCCCTCAGTGGGACTGTCTAACACTGCTGGATTTGGGGGAATCGGTTTCCCTTCCACAGCCTGAGCCACGGAGACCTTGCGGACACGTCCATGATGGATCTGCAGGGCTTTCCCTCCTGTGACCCACAGCATGCTCCAGCTCCCTCTGTGGGGTCCTTGGGATCAAGGGGTTCCCCTCCATCTGCTGCTTCTTCCCATCTTCTTCCACAGAGTGAAGGGCAAAATCCTGAGCATTCCCCTGTTCCTTAGCAATCCCCCTGCTCTTCCCATGCCAACCCAGCACTGCAGCATCCCCCTGGCAGCTGGGACAAAAGTACAATAAGGGTGCTACTGTGACTCCTTGGGAAATAATGAAGTAGCACAGCATGGAATGGAGATGGTGCTTAATTAATAATGAAGAAAATAATAATATGTGGCACGTATAGTGCTGTACTTGTTCCAAGCACTGTACAAACATTAACTACAGTAATTAAGCTGTAATTAATTAGAGTAACTACTAATCAGTGTAAATAATGATGCATCTGGAGGTACCAAAAGGAGTTTGTGAACTGAAAGCAAATTTCCATGTTCAGGAAATGGTATCAAATATAAAATGACACCAGTAAAAGTAATAAAAAAGCAGATGGAGGTTGAAGCGAGAACCTGGGAGCTGTGTTGGTCCGTGGCAGCTCCACAAATGGGACTCCTGTTTTGGCAAAGCAAACCTGGTTGAGTGAGTTACTGCTGAGACACTCCCTGAGCAACCCATCCCATCCATGGGATTCTCATGGCTACTTCCAGGCTCCCCACGTGCTCCTCCCACCCCAGCTGCACTCACCAATACTGTGAAGAGGCAGGAACTGGAGTAAGGGATGAGATGGGGAATTGGGAGCTTGAGGGGCTGATGATCAGCTGAGTAAAATACACCACAAATATGTAATTTTGGGGTTTTTTTGCTGGTTCACACATTTTATATTTAACAAAATAATTTTTTAATAATATAGTCTTTTACACATCAAATATCGTTTCTAGTACCCCTCCCTCCCATTTGTACAGATTTTTTTTTCTCACTAGTTTCAGGCACACTATTGTTTGTAAGTTTAGAAACTGGATAGTCATTGACAGGCAACAGCTTACAAAGAGATGTGGTGATGATGTCTGGAATGGTACCAGCTCAGCCTGCAGGAGCCAGTGCTCAGCCACAGGACAGCACTGCTGTGCTAAGAGCTCCTCCCAGCCCTGCCCTCCAGGAAAACACCAAAATGGGGGAGCAATGAAAGTATAAAGGCATTAGTGTGTATGAAGTGAGCCTGATGTGCTGATTGCTTCGGTGAGGATGCTGTGGGGAGGGTTTGCTGCCGTCACTGTCGAGAGCCGGTGCTGGACTGGAGCCTGAACTGGGAACAGAATGAGCAGCACCACCCCCATGGATGGCACTGGCCACAAAGCAGGGAACCAAGCGTGGACAGAGATGGGAAAGGCCCCTGTGCTCGCCTGGCCAGGCAGGCAGGGAGGTGACATTGGTGGCTTTTCTTTCACAGTATCGCCTGGGAGCTGCAGCCTGAGAAAGGAGGAGGTGCCAGTGCTGGATTCCCGTGGCTGCTGGGGACCTGTGCTCCTGGCAGGCAGGCACAGAAGGCAGCTGCTTTCGAGGGACAGCCCTCACAGGAGCCCAGCCCAGCCCTGCTGCTCCATGCCTTGCTCTGTCCCCAGCAGTGTGGATGCTCCCAGGGAGAGCCAGGGCAGCTCCCTCCCTCTGCAGCAAAGGGTCTCACCTGCCACAACCATGGGACATTCCTGGACACCCCCAGAGTGGGGTGATCCCATATTTTAATTGTGACCTGTCACTGAAGGCAATGAAGCTCTGCCCTTGGCTCCAGTGAGAGCAGCCTGGGGATGGGACAAGGCAGGTGAGCAAGTGCTCAGCCCAGGAACCAGGGACAGACTGGGCCCTCCTCCCTCTGCTCTACCAGTGATGCCCCAGCCAGGAATCACACACAAAGAAGCCAGGTAAGGTGTTGCTTTCATGGAGCACCTTCTGGCTGGCTGCCCCAGCCTGCCCATGCAGCTGCTGTGGGCCCTGCTCCCATCAAGGTCACATTGACTGTGGAGGTGTCTTCAACTTTATTGTCCCCACTCAGTGGAGAAAGTGTAACACAGATACAGCTTTGTGTCATGGCTGTCCACTCTATACCTGTGCATCTACCTCGGTCCTGCTGCAGGTTACATTCCAGTTGGGATTTTTTAAACTCCCCCATCCCTTGTACTTTCTACCTCCCTCCTGTCCTTAGTGCCACCTGCACTTACAGACACAATCCAAATGCTCCGCCTATTGCTCCACTCGCAGCTGTATTGTCCCAATGATCCCAGCTTAGGAAGAGACTTAAAAAAAAAAATCACAATAGCAAAAAAAACCTTCAAATAAATAACTGTGAAAAACCCCAGGATCCACACTGCAGAAGGTGAGAGCAGTGACTCCATCGGTGCCTCAGGCATCTCCAGGCCAGGAACACGTGTGGGCTGTTTTCCTGCTGTCCTCCCCTGCCGGCTCCGGTGACTCCCACAGCAGAGCAGCCACCTGGACCCAGGAACAGAGAGTGTACAGAGGGACAGGAGCTGCAGGGACACGAGGGCACCCTTCCCTGCAGGGACCCAGCTCTGCTCACGTGGCACCCACACAGGGCTTGCAGCTGGCAGGAGGTTGGACACGTGGGCAGCATCGAGGCCATTCCTTCATCATCATCACCATGAGCGGGTTGCTGGCCAGGGGGCTGCTACAGAGCCTGCTTGCCCTGGCACTCGCGCTTGGAGCACTGCGCTGGCTTCCACCAGTCCCCGTTGTGGCAGTGGCAGATGTTGCAGTCGTCCACCTTCACCTCGATGCCCGCGGGAATGATGGTGGTGCCCGCAAAGCAGTTGGGACCTGCGGAAACACACGGGGGGAACAGGATAAATACTCCGAGTTTGGATGGGTCAGCACTCTGCCCTGAGCCTGGGACAGGCAGGATCCATGGGGGAACAGGATAAATACTCTGTGTTTGGATGGGGGCAGTGCTCTGCCCTGAGCCTGGGACAGGCAGGATCCATGGGGGAACAGGATAAATACTCTGAGTTTGGATGGGTCAGCACTCTGCCCTGAGCGTGGGACAGGCAGGATCCATGGGGGAACAGGAGAAATACTCTGTGTTTGGATGGGGGCAGTGCTCTGCCCTGAGCCTGGGACAGGCAGGGACCCAGTGCCAGCCCCTTGCTGGGCCCTGGCCATGCCACCAGCACTGCTGATGTCTGCAGCAATGCTCCCACCTTGCTCAGTGCCCAGCCCTGGACCCACAGCAATCCCTTCTCATGTTTGCACTCAGGCACTAAAGAGGAAAATAAAGGCCTCAAAACTTTGCTCTCTGTTTCTGCACCTAGACCCTAGAACAAATGGTGTTGGCAGTCAGCTTTTTCTGCTTGGCTGACCACTGATTTAGTACCTCTTTCTCCTTAAAATTTGGCTGCAGGATGGACAAGACCATGAGGACAAGCATGAGGACACAGCCCAGCTTTCACTGCTCCAGTCTGGTAGTGCTGCAGGGACGAGAGCCAATCCATCCCCTAGGGCCATTGGCAGCCATGCTCCAACACCAGGTATCCCCAAGAACCTCCACCAGCTTGGAGCTATTAACCAAAAATTATTTCTTCATCACCTTTCAAATTAGCTTTCTGATAAAATCTTGGTTATTCTCCTCAAGGGTAATTCCTTTATTCTGCTTATTATTGCTTTGGGTAGGTTTTTTTGGCCTTCTTTATTACACAATATCAAAAGCTGAGCAGCAAGTCAGCAAGGATGTTATTTCCCAGTCACAGGATGGTTGGGTAAGAAGGAATCTTAATGCTCTTTCTTCCTCCTCATAAAAGCCCCACAAATATCCACTGCCCATCTCTCCCTCTGCAAGATTTCTCCTCTTCCCCTCTTATTCCTCCACTGCTTAGTGCCAGGAATTAATGTCAGAGCCACACAAAAAATTCAAGGTGGTCACACTGGTGGCATGGGGGGAGAATAAAGACATTTGAAAAGTGTTTTGTGGCTCAAGTGCTGCTCTGAAATGTCACCCCTTGACTGGCCACCAGTTTTAATATATGCCTCCAGTGTATGAGGTGCATTCCAAAGGTGAGAGCATGTACAGACATGGAATTACAGGCAAGTTATTCCTTAAGGCTTAGGCTTAAGGGTAGGAAAGGGAAACAGGGTCCCTTCCAAGGCTGGAAACAGGCTGAGCTGTAGCCAGCCCAGTGCCAGGGTGCCAGAGAGCTGTTTATGAGTGCCCTGGGTCAGTGAGGCGCTCCTCAGGGCCCTTTGCTGAACAGGCCATGAGTCTGGCAGGGCTGGGCTTAATCAGACAATTCAGGGTGCCAGAGTGTTCCTTGTCTTTCAGCAGCCTCCTGCCTTCATTAAAGGCCCCTTCAAACATGGCCTGCTCTGCACCCCCACGGCAAACACCCCCTCCTTTTCATTGTAATGGAAACAAAACAGCTTCCTCTGGAGATTAGGGTGGCAAGGAAAGGGGAAGATCATCTTCCCTCTTGTTGCCCTGCCCGTTAAGCAACTCATCTGAGAGGCCAGTGCTGCCTCCACACCCACACACGTCTCCAGGCACAGCTTTGTCTGGATTTACAGCACTGCCAGCCCATTCTGGGGGCTGGGAGCAGATGGGAGGCTGGCACTGAGGGAGCCTGCAGGTTTGCTCACTCACAGGTGAGTCAGCTTTGCCTCCCAGACAGGCTTCGGGGGCCCAACACCTCCCTCAGTGGTGCAGGGATCATGGTCAGCTAAGGGTGATGGTGTTGGGACTGGTTGATGTGTGCTGCTGACTGGGAAAATGTTATTTTTCCTTCATCCTACTTATCTCTCCATTCTTTGGCTGCTCTTTCTCCTCCCAGCAGCCCCAGGTCTCTTCTCCCTCCTGAGCTTCCCCAGCAGGTCATATAGAACTAAAATAATTAATAAATACCATTCACTAATGCCCAAGGGCAGGGAGGAGCAGAAAGCAGACCCTGAAGCAAAGAGGAGATGGATGAGGGGGATGTGCTAAAACATCACCTGCACCTCTGAGGTCCCCACTGGAGAGGGGATCCCTTATTCTGGGGACAGCAGCACAGCAACATCCCTGCCCCAGCCAGGGACATGGGGCAGCTCTGCAAATCTGTAATTAAACACTAATGATCTGCCCCTCTGGAATTAAACACTAATTATTGCCCCTCTGATCCCTGTTGAGCCTGGAAGGACCTGGCAGACATCTCTGTGTCTAACAGAAGATCCTTGGGACACTGCCCCCATCCCAAAGGGGCTGGGTAAGGCAAAGGGGGAGAATGACAGCTCTGCTGGGTAAACCCAGGGACTGCCAAACCAGCCCCCACTGCAGCAGCACTGAGCATCCCTGGCTGCCTGGGGAGCTGCAGCCAGAGACTGAACTGAGGGGGAAATCACAGCAATTGGGTTTGTTTTCTTTCTTCTTGGCTTTTAGCAAAATGGAGGAAAACATGACCCAGGGCTCTGCTGACATCTGTCCTCCTGTGGGATGTTCTGCCTCTCTCCAGACAGACTTTAGTACTTTTAATTTGGGCCAGCACTGCCCCTGCTCTGGGCCTTTTCTTTCCCAGCACTCTCAAAATAGCCCCTTCTGCATGTCCTGAGTGAAATGGTTTCTTTTGCTCACCACAGTGAGCTGGACAGAGCTTTATTGCATCCTCCCTCTCCCACTGCTATTCCCCATCCCTACAGAAACATGGATTTTTAACAGAAGGCAAAATTTCCACACTGCATGAGTGATAATTCAACTTAAATTCCCACTGCCTAAAATCCAGTTTTCCAGCACAATCACTAGCAGCCAGCCTCTCCCCCTCTGCTTTTTTTTTCCTCCCCCATTTAAACTTCTCCCACTTTCCCATGGAAAACTGGATCTTGTTTGTCCAAACTGGGATGCAGTGAGCATTGCACCCACGGTGAAGGTGTGAGGAAGAGGCACTCAGAGGGGAGCCTGCACTGCTGGAATTCAGGTGCAAATGTGCCACGGCACAGAAAATGCTGCTTGGCAGGAGCATAAGTCACCAGGGAGTTTTCCAGAAACTCTGGGATTTATAGAGCTGGCAGCTACTGGTGGAGATAACCTCCAGCACCTGGGGCTGTGCATGGCTGTGCCATGTGCCTTGGAGGGGCTGCAGCCCTGAAAGCCACAGCAAGAAATCAAGTCCTGTTTGGTTTTTCCCCCTGTTTAGTAGAGTTCAACAGACTCTTGTAAATTCTCTAATATTCTTTTTCCCTCCCAACATTTCAAAAGCTCAGGGCCCCAGCCCAGCACTGCTGAGGGCTGGCCTGAGCTTTTCCCACTGTGGTTGCTTGGAGGAACTGGATGAGACCAGGGTCTGCCAAATCAATGCCAAAACAAGGCCCCAAGGAATGACACAGAACAGCAGCATGGGTTTTTTAATTAGCATTCAAAGGAGGACACTGCTCAGAAATATTTGATGACATGTCAAGCACATCAGGTTACTTAGGATAACAGCAGCAGGAACAAGAAGCTGCTTTGGGCAAGGGCTCTTGTCCTGCTCTTGGCAAAAGCATCTTAAACCACGACTGTGATGATACCAGGACACTAATCACCCTTTTCTTTGCTCAGGGAGACTGATGGGAGAAGTTTGCTGCTCCCACAGACAGTGTAATAGTGAGATTTGCTTTGCTTAACATAGTTAATACTCATAAAAACCAGCAGCACTCCAGGCTGTTTGCTAGAACAGCTGTGAAGATTTTTATGGAGATGTATTAGGGACATTCAGATGCTGGTTTGATGGTAGAGATGTGAAAAAAAAATCGTATTTGGTTTGTGGTTTGGGGAGAATGATGGAAAATTCTGCAACCATCTGCTGAAGACCAGGTACTTGGGTGATGACCCTGCTCCACTCTGTTCCAGAGGGAATTCAGGGGCCAGGCTCTCTCCAACACCACGAGCTGATGCCTTGGAGCCACTCTGTGAGATCAGCAGGGTCCCCCCAGCTCCCTGGGACTCCTCAGATGGGTTTTACTGAACTCAGCAGCTCTGCCCGTGGCTCTCAGCAGCTCTGGATTTAGCTCTGTGTGTGCAGAGAAGCAATAAAAGGAAATCAAATGTTAATCAAACAGCAAGCCCGGATCACTTCAGGCCAACTGTGATATTCAGATGTGCCCTGAATAGCATCTTGCCCCAGACAAAGCTCACAATCTCCACCAGAACAACTCATCTCTGATTCCAGCAAGGGCAGAAGCTTCCCCTCAGTAAAACATGTCTCCTGCCACTTTGAGAGCCTCCCATCCCTTTAGGAAATACTAAAGCTGACTCCAGGAGAATGTAGCTTATTCAGTCAATGGATTCCATCAAGGAGAGAGAGAGGTGCTGATGGCTACGCTTATCTGCCCAGCTAAGACAGCTGCTAAACAGCAGCTCAATTCAGCAGCATCCCTCAGGCTCCCAAGTGGTGTGCCCCACAATTGAAGTTGCAAGGGATAAGTGCAAAACTGTGGCGTTTCCTGACAGTGTTTAGGAATGGATACAACCTGGAACATCCCCCTGGACGCTCACTCGGCTGAATGAGGCTCAATGACTTTGCTTTTGGAGCTCCACCATGAGCACAAGTGGGCGTGGGGGTTTGCTCTTGGCACTGTGTTCTGCCTGGGGGAGGTGTTTCTACTGAGCATGGCCAAGTGACTTCCCAGTGGGAAGGCAGATTTTCCTCTGCATGTCTCCACAAAAAAGACCTCTCCCAGGCTTCACCATGACCATCCCACACCACAAGCCATGCAGGCTCCAGCGCTGGTGTCTGGTGTTAAAACAACCCCTTGCAAGGTAGCGACCTTTAGAGGATGACACTTGGAATCCACACAAGGATGCTCGTGGATCTCTAACAGAAAAAGAGGAAAAACACAACAGAATCCCCAGGTTCTGTCACAGAGGCAAGAAATTGCCTGTGCCTGCATCTTGTGACCTTTTCCATGTCTGGGCTGAACTCTGTGCTCGGAAGGGAAGGAATATCATCTTGTTTTTAATGATGGCTGCCATTTCTGGAGGTGAACACCGCTCCTCTCTGCTGATCCTGCAGGATCTTTTCAAATGCTCATTTAGCTCTGGCAGTGCTATTTATGTGATCACTTCAGATTGCAAGAAAAGAGCTCAGTTTGTGGCTTTAATTAAAGAGTTGGGGAGGGAAGAAGTCCAGTTTTCACTCTGCTATGGAGAGTGCCAGCCCCTCTCTCCCTGGGGGAAGGAGGAGGCAGCAGGAGAAGCGGGAGGTGAGACATAAAGAAATCAGCTGGTGATGCTGAGCTCTGCCCTGCTGAAAATTAAATTTGGTGATGCTCTGCAGGGGCAGCTGAGAACCCCACCCAAAGAAAACAACCCTAGTGCTTTCTTGTGTTAGAAGGAAGCCAGGGCTGGAGATCTGGCTGGGAGCATGGCTGGAGCCTGAGGGTGCATTGGGAATGGGGCTGCCATGACCCCAGGATGTGGGGCAGAGTTCTCACCCCAGGAACCCCTGGCTCTGACCCACATCTGCCAGTTCTCAGTGGTGGCAGGAGGGACAGCACTGTGCTGTGGCTCTGCTGCTCCTGCAGGTGATGCCCATGTCCTCCAGGCTAAGCAGCTCCTCCCAGTACAAACACCAGGAGAAAAGAACCCCCTGGACTCCAAAGTCCATCATCAGCCAACCACCCAACCTCCACAGAGACTCCTGCAGGGCTGCAAATGGGACTGCTTCAGGTCAGTGTCCCCATCCCCATCCAGTCTGGAAGCTGCTTCTCAGGCAGCAGTGAGCTCTCCTGTGATGCAGAGACTGCATCAATGCATCAGCTGCCCCTCAGTAAAATCTGTATGCTGCTCCATTTGCAGGAGGCACTAAGAACCCTGCCAACCCATGCCAGCCTGAGTGCCACAAATGAAACCTCCCTCCCTCCAGTGGGCCAGTGGTGGCTCCAGCACCCTCCCAACCCCCTGCCATTTGAAAGCTCAGGAATTGCTCTGTTCCTCTTTTTTGGCTTGCTGTTGAGATTTTAAAATACCAAAAGAAAGTGTTGGCCTCTGTCAGTTTAACCCCATTCCCCCTTGTCCTGTCACTGTGTGCCTCCCAGCTCTGGTCACAAGTGTCTCCTCCTTGAGGTGACCCCCAGATGGAAGGTTCACTCCTCCTCTGCCAACCTGTCCAGCCACCCAGGGAGAGCTGGCTCTGCCTAACAGCTCCTGGAGTCATCTGGTGGTGCTTTCTAGATGTCTGTGAGCTTTCAATCGTGTGCACCACTGCCCTGAAGAATTCCTCTCCTCTGAAGCTGATCTGCAGCTCTTTCCCATCCCTCCTGCGTTTTTCACTGCTCAGAAGTCAATGTTAACAGCCCTTCGCAAGTACTGCCTATTTACAGGAGAGATTTTTCCAGCCATAATTCACATTACTGGGTGCCTGAAGATGCCTAAAAGTTATTTAATCTCTGCATTAAAATATATATATATATCTGCAGTATCCTTGTCCAAATTAAATCCAAGTTGCTCACTCCAAGCCAGCCCTCCATCATTAAAAGGAAGGCATTAAGAAGGCGAGGGGGAGGTGAAAAGCTCAATTCAGTCCGTGAGAGCTGTTCCACTGATTTTTGCCAGCCATGCAGCCACACAATAAAGAAAATACAACACAGCAGCAGCTCCCAGCCAGCCCAGTGGGACAGGGCCCTCCTGGTGGCCCCACATCCCCCTCCTGGCTCTCTGCACACAGAGAAGGTCACATCATCCAGGCTTTGCTCAGACAATCCCAAGTCTCTGCTGCCTTGGAGTCTAATGGATGCAGGGTCCCACTCGAGTTCCCTAAATTGTGAGCTGGCACCAGTGACAGAGACTGATTTAGGCCTTTGCACGGCAGTTAGAGAAATACTGATGGCTCCTGATCCGTCTTAATCAGCAGCAGCAAACAAATGAGGGACAGGGAGACATCCAGAAGGGAACACACGGCATTACTCCTCCTTATTGATAGCACAGGTACTTAATTTGATGTGGAGACATAACTTCAGGCATCACTAAGTGGTGCAGCAGGGCTGTTTTGGTGCAGGGAAGATCTATGGGTGCAATTTAAAGGCCTCTGTTTGGCAGCAGTGACGTCCACGGGCACTGACACTGATCCCAGCTCCACGGACAGCTGGACACCGTCCCTCACCAGGACAGATGGGGACAGTGTCCCTTCCACAGATAAAATGCAGCAGCTGAAAGTGGTGGAGCCCCACACCACCCTTCAGCTTCTGTGCTTGTGGGATGAGCTGGATAAGGGGACCAAGCCAAGACTGAGCACAGAATCCCAGAATGGTTTGGGTAGGAAAGGACCTTAAAGCTCATCCTCCTCCACCCTCTGCCATGGGCAGGGATACCTTCTGCTGGACCAGGCTGCTCCAAGCCCCATCCAACACGGACACTTCCAGGAATGGAGCAGCCACACTTGCAGTATTTGATGGCTTCTGGTCATGCCCGTGCTGGGGCAGCAGAGCTCTGGGTCAGGCCTTTGGCACAGCTCACTTGGGGAAGGCAGCATGGAGATGGTGGAGCAAAACTCATATCTGGGCACACCAAAGAAAATAATGCAAGCTGTACATTGCCCACTGCTTTAGGTGATGGTATCTGCCCCTCCATATGGACATTTCCCCCAGTCCTGTGCACCCAGCCCTTCTGTTTCTGATCTCAAGGGCACCAAAATCAGAGCTGGGAGCATATCCAAGTGCGCTTTGAGCTCCCTGCAAAACCAGCAGCCCCAGTCTGCCCATTTGACTGGCTTTCTAACCCAGCTGTGGGTTAGGGACTGCTGGCCAGCAGGGTTAGGCACTGCTGCAGTGGGAATTCACAGGTATCAAATTCATAACCCTTTATTCACTCTGCTGACTCATACACCTGAACGGGGGCAGCCTTGAAGTGACCTGGCTGGAGGAGCCAGCACGTGGATCAGCTCCCAGACAGCAGCAGAGCAACTCCCAGTGCTTCAGACCCATCTGTAAATCCAGGGCTTTCCCCCCTCCTTTTAGTGTAAAATGCAGGTTGGTATTTTCAAAGTCACCTATGGGATTTACATACCAAATTCCTCTTCATTTTAAAAGGATCTGTGTGTGCAAATACCTTGATCAGCACTGAAAAATGGTAAAAAAACTGCAAAGGCAAAGGGCCCAGCATTGCATAGGCATGAACTGTGCATCCAAAGCAGGTTTTCTGCACCAGGTTTTACTGTGCCCACTCTGGGCTGGAGGAGGAAAACTGTAACACCTCAAAGGCAGCAGCAACCATCTATTAAAGGAGAAATCTGTGTTTCAACATTTACCTGAGCAAACAAACAGGATTAGCTCTTAAAAATCTTTTTGCGGACAGCATAAAGTTTTCAGAAAAGAGCATAGATTTCTTTTTAAAATGCAGGTAGGTTGTAATTGTGGGCAATGAAAGCTACTCTGAGGTAATTTTAACCTTTCAGGTAAGTAGCAGGCTTTCAAAAATTTGTCTAAATGGGTACTTCCCAAAATGAATTCCAACAGCACTGAAGGCACACTCATTCTTTTGATGCTTCAAACATTAAAAGGTGAGATGGGTTTTTTTAGCTGGTATCAAATAAATTAATTTAAAAGAAATTAATTAATAGAACTACCATTAAACTACTGCATCAGCTAACACTGTTACCTATAAAATCAACAGCCAAAGGGAGGAAAAGCTGGACCTTCCAGAGACTAAAGTTTTAAGTGAAGGAGGAAAATAGATAAATGCATGCATGATGTGCTGTAGTGTTTGTGCTGCCTTCACCTCACTGGCTCAGGTGCCAGGAGCAGCCACGGAACAAAGCGTGCCAAGGAACAGGCTCAGGCCCAGGGACTGTGCCCTTGCAGCCAGTATTGCCCAAGGAAGGAACTGGGATGCAGAGAAGCAAACTCATCCAAGGGTGCACGCTCACCCTGCAGTGCTCTGGGACACTGGGACGCTGTCAGGGAGCAGCAGCTCCCACAGCAGCCACAGCTCTTGGTCCCTGCAGGTGTGGGAGGACACCCTGATGCAGGGAAATAAGGGCCCAGATAGCCCCTGGATGCCAAAGCAGGAACACTGCCCAGGCATCTCCACTCAAAGGCAAAGGTTAACAACAAAAGAATAACAAGCAGGACTTTTTCCCTGGGTCTTGTGAGATTTTAGCCAACTTATTCGCCTCTTGGTTGCGCTTTGTGTGAAAATATAATGATTTTTATGGCCCACTTTAACATTTTTATGTCTTTTTTTTCTTCAGAAAAAAAAAATCCCACATTTGGTGTAAGAATTAAAACAGTATTTCATGCTTAACTGCAGTCATAGATGATGTATGGAAGAGAGCTGGCTTCATGTCAACTCAATATAAAGCCAGAATTGAATCTAACTTGGTCACTACAGCTGTGTGATGTTTTATGGGGTGAGGGGATTTTTTCAGATCAGTCATAAATGAAATGGAAACTTTGACTGGGCTCATTTTGTATCAAACAGGAGCAAAAAAATGTAGGGAAGAACCAGGACTGCTACACATTTGTCTGAGTTGTTCCTTTAGAGGTGGAGTGTGCTGCAAAGCCAGCACCAGGCCATGCTGCAGTGGCAGTCGGTGCCTGTGGGCACAAAGGCCCTGCCAGGGCAGTGGGGATTTCCTGAGCTGGGGGGAACCACATGTGGGGATCAGCCTCCAGCTCCTGTCTGGAAAACAGCAGCACTGCAGCCCTGATCCCTGTGGGATGGGGTCAACTGATGGAAAAATGCCCTCAGGCCTTTCTGCCATCACGGCATGAGTGTGATGCTTTGACGGCACCAGAGGGTCCCACTTGCATTCCCCACCTGGTGACAGATTTTTCTGATGGTGGTTTTGAATGTGGGGTTGTGTTAGAAATGGGAGTTCAAAGCAAAGATAAAACTTTCCATGTAAGGGAGGAGCTGCTGTGGAAACCATTTCTTCCTGCTCTTGGCTCGTGTTTGAGTTGTTGGGTTGTTGAGCAGAACCCATCTCCTGCTGCCTTCACCACCATTCCCATCTCCCTGACCTCCACCACTGTTCCCAGCCTCCTGGCTTCTGTGATGATGGACACAGAAATGATGGTCATGGGCAGGTAAGACCCACGTGAAAAGGGAATTTAATGGTAAAAATTGAAGTCAGTCAGCAAAGGTTCCCCTTCCAGTCAAAGGATGGATCTTCTGGGGGATGTTCAGCAGTATCAGCCTTCAGATCTGCCTGTTTTCATCCCTATAAATTTAGGATGGGCTGCAGTGGCAAAGCTCCCATTTCTATGCAAATCCATACAAATGATTGATTACTTGTAGAAACAGAATAACCACAATGGCAGAAACAGTATTTCTTAGTTTATGTGGGAAAGTTAATTACTTGCTTGTGTCACTGGAAAGGAAAATCAGGAGAACATCTTCCCTGACCCCACCCCAACCATTAAGGCTGGTGGGTAGAGACAGGAATTGGCCCTGCTGTGCCCAAATCTGCATCTCCTGAGGAAACAGGAGGAGCAGGGAATGGAAGGGGCAGGGCAGGATAGGTGGATGAATCTTGAGGACACACATGGGGAAACCAAAGCACTGCAAGGATGGGCACACCTTGGTCTGATGGACAGAAGAGACAAGCAGAGGTTGGTGCTTCTGGAATAAACAGGCCCCTAAACACTTCTGCTGGCACCTGCCCTGGTTTCTCCAGCAGCTGCAGAAGAGCTGTAATCCATGTCTGGTGCCAGGTTTTGCCCTTCCCATGCTGTTCCACTCCCTGAATTGAATGGTGTCCATGGCATTTCCAGGATGCTTTCAGATGGTTCAGAAAGAGTCCAGCTGGTGACAGAAATAAATGAGCAGTGCTGGTTTTGCATGGGAACAGCTGCATTTAATGAAATCACCCAGTGAAAGAAGGAAGGTCCCTTCCTTTGCTCATAACCCTGGGTGTCACCACGGAAGGCTTAACCACAGTGCATGAGGGCCTTGCACTCTGCAGGGTGATGTTGTGCTGATGGGCTGGGACAGGACAGCTGTTCTGTGAGGTAACAGCTGGCAATGATGAAAGGCTGTGGAAAAGTGGTTCTGCATCCCTCCTGCCCAAACCTCCCAAATGCTTTGTTACCCTCCTCCACAGTCTGTTTTTATTAACTCCCAGCTGAAATTCTTGCTCACCCTCTGGTCTCAGTGGCACCACAGGATCTGAATGGCTCACAGCCCCTATCCTCCCACCTTCCCCTGGCACAGGGAAGTGCACTGGGCAAACTGAGGCACAGAGGCACTGGGGGCTCCTGAGGGGATGCAGGTAATTCAAACTAAACCCAGCAGGAAAATGGATTTGACATGCAGCAACGGGAAGGTTTGAGGCTGCAAACTGCCTTCTCGAGTGTGATGGGAATTGGTTCACCTTACTGGCAGAGGGAAGGAACTGTGGGACAGGCTGGCAAAGTGAGGGACAATGACATCCAAAAATTCCCCATTTCTGAGTGTCCCCACACTCTTCAGCTAGTATTCCCTTCCTTGTTTTTCCTGCATTCATTTTGTGCCTTAGAATTTTTTTAAAGCCAGAAGAGAGAGTTAGACATTAGAACAGCTACTGACCTGATATGAGTTAATGATTTCATAAAACCCCTGAAAAATGCTTTACTTTAAAAGATTGATGTTTCCTATTGTATTTTTTCAATGCCAATTAATTACTTAATTCATTAGCAATGTAACACAGGAATAGTCTTTGAAAATCTGCTGCTTTGTGTAGATGCCTTTAATTATGGATAATTAAATACTGTGGAAGGACCTGATTATACCTCTGAGCATTTTCTAATCTAGAAAATGAAACACACTCCTGTACTCCTGAACACATAAAACAAAAGCTGAGCCCAACAGCCACAGGAAGTAAAAAAAGATGGGAAAACAAACACCCCAAAAGCCAAAACCACTCCAAACCCTGCAACTAAAAGAGGGGGGGAATTCCTGGGGAAGGCTTGAAGGCTTTGTGATGCCACCACACAGGGTTGGACCCAGACCCTGCCTTGTTGGGGTACAAGGGGAAGCCCAAGTGTGCTGCAGGTGGAGCTGCTGCAGGCAGCAAACTTGGGCCCAGTGAACACAAGTCCCTGTTAGCACTTGCTAAAGCTGGGAACAGATTTCCAGACGGTCCCTTGTACATATGGCAGCAATAGCCAAAACTGTCACAAAGAGCAAAGCAAAGCACTCTCCAAACATAGCTACTGGAAGCTACCAGTGGCAGAAGTTATGCTGTGGTTTCTTTCTGTCTCAGTTTTAGCCCCTGAAGAAAGCCAGGGAAATGCTTGCTTTGAAGAGAACATTGCCCCAGTGCCTCTGAGAGAGATCCCCTCCCTGACTCTTCTTTTGCTTCCTTCCCCCCTGGGCCATGAAGTGACTGCCAAACTGAAGAGAACAAACTCTCTGGTCTTTATTTATTTCTCAGCTGGCAAATTTTAGGAGAAAAATTAGGACAGGTCTTGTAAAACGTTAGGGGCAGGATGACATGAGGGGCACAAACACGTCTGGCACAGATGGAGACACTAAAAGAAGGAAAATGTCACCCCTACCACAGGGGCTGCCTGCCTGCCCTAATTCAAAGCAGCAGTGTGGCACACTGCTACTGCAGGGGATGGAACTGGAAGATCTTCAAGGCCCTTTCCTACCACCCAACCTCTTCTGTGATGATTTGTGGGTGCTGATGTCCAAGTGTGCGATATTGCCCTGCCCCAGAGATCCCCTCCTGGGTGCACTGCCAAAATCCCCAACACAGCAGCTGATTTCAGCTGAGAAACGCAGGAACTCAGCCACCATGGGGTGAAGTGCACAAGGAGACACTGCAGCACATGGGACACACTGCTGGGGTGCAGTGCCCATGGCATTTGTCAGGATTCCTACTGGATGCTGCCAGCTGCCAGGCCTGCCAGCAGTGCCAGACCCACAGCTGCTCCCATCTCAGCTGCTGGTGAAGTTTGTGACATGATGAGCTTATGTGAGGGATTTTCTTTAATTATTTTTGCCCAACAGATTAGTGGAAAACAGAAAGTCAACGATGTCTTGCTGACCCACAGCTGTGCCCTATGGATGCACACAGTGATGAGAACCATTGGGTTCCCCCACCTTGGAGCCAATACTGAATGAGCCCATGCAATCCCTGGCCTCCTGCACATTCCCTGTGCCAACACTTCCTGTGCCAGGGCACGTTGTGTCTAGAAAGCGCAGACCTCAGTCAGGAGAACGAAAGGCACACATTTTCTTGATGCACCTTGAGCCTCACCTTCATGTCTGACAAGCCCTGTTCCAGCAAGGAGAAGCTTTCACACAACCTCACTCTTCAACTGAGCCTTAGCAACAAGAGACTTTAATGTGCACCTTTTGCCTGTGGCATGCACAAGGTAAAACCTTTTGTGTTGACCAGGCTCATGTTTGCTTTGGAAGGCTGGTGCATCCATGGGTGGAAAAGCCCAGTCTGTTGGGCACAGGATGGTGCCTGTCAGCATCCCACAAGAACCTGTCAAGCACTGCTCTTAATTAGCTGATGCTCTCCTCTCCTCTCCTCTGTAGCTACTTTAACCCTTGGTTAGAAGAGGAGCTCGGGCACATGAAGCCAAGAGGAAGAGCACAGGCAGCGCTCCCCTGAGAGGGAGAAAACAAGAGCAGGAGAAGAGGCAGTGCAAACTGCAAAAACCTGGTGCACACAATATGGGAGCGAGGAAAGTCCTGGGTGTTCTTTGCTGGGGGCTTGTAATGCCTTCTGTGGAGGCCACTCCTCTCTCAGCCTTTGGATCCACAGATACGAGTTAGGCTAAATCTGTAAAGAAAAGTAGGCACCTTTATTTCAGGGGTTGATCCAACTAGGAAACCCAAATAACCATTTGGGCAGGGGTGTCTCTCAAGTCTGGGTGAAGCTGTCCAAGGAACTGGCCCTGATTATTTCTTTGCATGTGAAACCTTCATTGTCCAGCTGTTAGGATGAATGAGACAGGGGGCAGATGCTCAGCTGCCCACAAAACCTGCATGTTTCCCTGGGAGAAAGGCAGCCAGGCTTACACCAGCCTCAGGGACTGGATCACAGCATATTTACTCTCTGGGGGGGGGGCTTGATGTAGCCAAGACAAAAAGTGGTTTCTGTACAAAACAGCAAATGTATCTTACTGTGACTGTCGTGGGCAGGTTTTCATTCTTTAACACAGTTTCTCATTTAATTTCCAATTTAATAATTACAGTTTGATGTTGGCTGTAATAATACATTTCTTTTTTGTTTGGCACAGCTTGAAAAGTAACCAGAAATTCTCTCTTGATGCTTTGTAGCACAGGCAGTTTTTAGGGGGGAGCCTGGGTGTTGTAGCCCTTTCTGTACTTGGTTCCTTCCAGCTTCCAGGGATGGGGCAGCCACAGCTTCTCTGGGCACTCTGTGCCAGGGCCTCACCACCCTCACAGGGAAGAATTTCTCCCAAATGTCTAAACTCTGTCAGCGGGAATCCATTCCCCTTTGTCCTGCCACTCCAGCCCTTTGTCAATAGTCCCTTTCCATTTTCCTTGTCAGCTTCCATCAGTGCTGGACCTGGTTACTTAGCCAGGTGAGAGGGAGAGCCAAGCAGGAAGGACATTTCCCATCAGACAGAGCTATTTCTCCTATTCCTCTCCCACTCACCTGGGGAGGGAAAGTCAAAGGTGCAAACACTTTCTGCTTTCAGTAAAAACCAGAGCAGGCTGTCTGAAATAATAGGACAAAAAGTCCCTTTGTTTCTGTCTTTTCCACTGAAATATTCCAAAGTATAAAATAAAGATCTACATCTAAAACCATATGACCCCTTTTATTCTCGCAGATTTGAGGGAGTTTGTTCTGAAAGCTTTAAATGGGGCATCTCATCACTTCCAGTTTTTTTCCCAAACCTTTCTAACATACAAACAGCGAGTTTGCTGTAATTGGCCCTTTTCCCAGGGAGGTTTCAGTGAGTCAGCATTTTCTGACCAACATATTCCCATCTTCTTCAAATACTTTCAGGCAGCTGCAGTGAAAAAGTCAGAACTTTGACAGCCAGGGGAGAACTTTGTGTGCTCTTCTTTATGCAGACACACCGCTCCCAACAGATCCATGGGCAGGACACCAGCACTCCTCTTTTTAGAGCATCAGCTCCTGCTCCATTTATTCTAACAAACTGCTTCCCTACCAGCACTACCTGGCACAAAACATTTGTAACTGGGACAGATTGTGCCTTGGTTGATGTAAAATGAGTCACACCAGTTTGCATCAATGGTGGTACTGGTCTGTAATGACTCCTTTTTCTTTGAACTCCTCAGTGAGTTCCTTGAGGGAATTATGTTTCCAGAAGTGGGCACAAGTGGAATATGGACATCCTGGAGTTCAGCTCCCATTACAGAGTGCTGACAGGATCCCATGGGTGACTCCTCTATCCCTGAGCTGCATCAACACGGCCAGAGCTGCAAAGAACTGATCCTGGCCAACCCCACCAGGCACAGCAAAGAAAGCAACATCCTCTCCTCATTCCCACCAGGCTTTTATTTGCTCATCACCAAGCCTAAGCTCTTCACTCTTGGGCAGCAATTCAGATCAACACTGCAGAAAACAAAGGAAGCCCTGCAGCAGCCCAACTCTTTGCAGCCTGTGCTGCAGGGCTGGAGCCAAGGGAAGCCTGGTGCTGCAGGAGCAGTGTCCTGGTGCTGGACCTGCATTGACACTGAAGGCACCTGCGCAAAATCAGAACACAAAGCAAGGCAGCTGGGATGAGGGGTGGGCCAAGGGGGCAAGGAGATGGAGCTGATGTTTGTGGGCAGCAGAGCACCTTGCCCAACAGGTGTGATGGCTGGCCCTGTCCCAGCCTCTCCCTGTCCTTCAGGAACCTCCCACAGGCAGCACAGCTCCACCCCTGTCACACAGCAGCACCACTGCCACCCACACATGGTGTCCTTGCTCCCTCACCTGGCTGTGCTGCAAATTGAGGGGCCCTCTGGCAAACAGCTCCATCAAAACTGCATTTATTTTTGTTCTGCCCAGGTGATGCACTTCACCAGCAAATCAGGGAGAGAGATGAAGAAAAACACACCTTCAACCCACTTTTTAGTCTCTCCAGCCAAAGGGATGGGTGAGCTGGCAAGTGACAGGCTGGGGCAGTGTATGGCCACACAGTAACAGCCAGGTTGAAATTACTGCCCTGCTGTCCTTCAGCCAGCTGGGCCCTGTGGGAGGGACAGAAGGCTGCCCTGGAATGCAGCACCCTGCCAAAGGAGAGGGGATGGAGATGTAGGAAAAGTGGAGGGAAGGAAAGGAAGCTGGAGGAGAAAACTTGTAAGCGCCTTTCTTAATTCTAAGTGTTCTCAGACTTGCTTAGCTCTAATCTTTAATTCATATTTTCATTACAGTCTCTTTGCTCTGTAAAGTCTGCATTTCATGTAAAAGGAGCAGCTCAGACATAAATTATTTGAAGTTAGTCAACCCCTTCCTAAAGACCTCTACTCTATATATGTGTAGGCTCCAATACAGAAGCATTAAACATTCATCAAATTAGAAATACATGAAGGCAGTGTCTGCCACTCTTCTCACACAGACATGCTTCACAATCCCAGCCTTCTAGAGCAGCCAAAGCAAACCCTCTCTAATCCTTTCAGCACCCTGACCATGCAAAACACCCCAGCGTCCTGCAGTGTGCCTCTGAGCCACCCAGAGGTACCAGCAGGTCAGATCCTCAGCTGGAGTAAATCACAGTAACAAATGCTGTGTTTTACACCAAGTGACACCGACGCAGGATTTGGCTTTCAGCTTCTCTTGCAGCAAAATGGTTTACAGCAGTGTCATTGGATCAGAAAGTCACTTCTGGTATTTTAAAGTCACACCAAGAACCAGGTGGGGAACAGCAACACAATGCCTGCTTTAATTTCAGTACTGCCCGGGCTCCTTGTGTTCTGCACAGGAACCTGGCTTCCCAGCTGGAATCTAGGAACTCCTTCCTCCCCTCCAAAAACCCCTAACCCAGCCCTTCTCTACAAGACACAATCACAGTGATAGTGAACCTTCAACTAGCACTCTCACAGGCCAGTGCACACAAACTTCAGCAACATCTCCCCAAGAGACAACAATCATGATGGGCAAAAGCTTCTTCATAAATATTTCTGAGTTTGAAGAGTAATGCAGAGCAGGTAACGTGTTTCCCACATCTCTGAGAGCTGAAAGAGAGCTTTGGAGCTGCTGCTGTCCCACAAATGGCTCCTCATGATCCTCCCTGACCCTTCTCTTCAGGGTGCCTGTTACGTTCATCTGCACTCTGCTGTGGTGGAAGCACAGAGGCATGGTTAGGACCTGGGTACCAATTCAGGCTAGCAGCTTTCAGCTCCTGCCTGGCCTGCAGCAGTCAGGCAGAGCCTTTTCCTGCCGGGTTTAATTTGTGAATTATCCCTTTCTTGCTGGCAGGGCAGAGGCAGAGAACACAGAGGCTCGGGAAGCAGCAGGTGACCCGTGCAGGTGAACACACCAGGTTCAGGGGCCGCTGTCCTGCTGGCTCCAGGCTGCAGCTCCCTGGGAATGGAGCTCTCCAGCAGCATCCCTGTCACTGCACAGCCCAGCAGCCCGGCTTTGTGTGAGCACTGAGCTGTGGGATGGGTTTAATCACATTAAGTGCTGCTCAGTTCAGGGCTTTTTTGTTCTCTAAAGGCTTTTCCTCTCCCTTGTCGCTCTCAGTCTCTCTTCCTCTGAAACTTCACAAGGTGGCAGATTCAACTCAGCCCTCCCCGATGCCATCGGGATGGCTAATTTTGGAGGTTTCAACTTTTCCAAAGCTTTTCATAGTTATAGAGGCCTCTTCCAACAGCTGTGACCAATCTTGAGTCAGCAGGGCATTTGAGCATCTGGAGAATCCAAGTGCTGGAGATTCCCAAAGCAATGGAAGATCTAGCTCATGACAGAAGCTTGTGTGTCAAGTTCAGCACCTGCAGGCCTTTAACCCCTTGGCCTGGAGCAATCAGATGGACGAGCTCCTCTGAAAATTAGTTTCAGGGAGATGACTTCTCAAGGAACAGTAAAGCAAGCACTGGAGTATTTTGTCAGGTTGGTGTCTGCCTGGCCCAAATACACCTCCTCATTTTCAGTCTTGATCTTCTACCAGCTTCCAAATCAATCCTTTCTGTTGGTAATCAAATCACTGCTTCAGTTGAGCTAAGAGGGCTCCACAGTTCACACTGCTGCTGGCCATTCCGAAGAGCATCATCCAGTCCTTCCCGTGGCCCCTTGGGCTGACACCTGAAGGGGTGGTGGCCATGGGGGTGACCAAGTGCCCCAAAGGTTGGCTGCCATCAGTAATTCCCAGCCATGCAGGGTGATGAGGCTATGCTATGCTACTGCCTTCAGCTGCCGGGACCTGGGGAGAGGATGGTGGAGTCCAGCAAAATCCAGCGTGGGGAGCACTTCTTCTCCTTGGCTGGGCACATTCCCTTGCATCTGCACAACCAACCAGCACATTGTATAGACTGGGACTGAGGGGGGGTTTAAGTGCAATCTTAAAATCTGGCCATTTCAGGAATTCCTGAAATAAATTAGAAGAGGAATTTTATTTAGTTGTTGTTGTTTTGGTTTTTTTTTTCTCTAAAGGGATCTCCCCATGGCTCCAAATCACTGTTTTCCACAAAGTAAATGAACATGAAGTCTTCTCTCATCCTCTTGCCACAATTTCTGTGTTGCCTTTATCCTCCAACAGTTGTATTTAATCAAATGGCAGACAAAACATCCTGTCCCCAAATCCTTCCCTCTTTTTTCCTCAAATTTTAGTAATTTTTTTCCATGCTTCCTTGATTTTTTTTTTGTTACTGATCAAGTTGGAAGCAGAAGCTTTCCAAAACAATGACCTGGAGCTTCAGCGATCCACATCTTGCAGATAAATAACAAGCTACATTTATGCACTGGATTATTCCATATTAAAACCTTGGCACTTTTCAAGCAGTGATAATTTGGAACAACAGAGACCATGTGGGGAAGGGTTTTTGTCAGCACTGGTTACCAACATGCACTGTTAATCCATCACCTACAAGAATTAACATTGAGATGGGGCCTTTTGTCCTGCAAAATCCCAAAGGGTTTTGAAAGGCTCCCACTGCCCTGCCAGGAGAATCCCTGGGCAGGGTTTGGCTGTCCCTGGTTGGGAAGGAAGAGCCCTGCTCCCTGGCTGCACTGCCAGTGCCTCTTCCTGTGGCATCCAGGCATTCTTGCCCTGCTTACTTGGACATGAAGTTCATGAACCACCTCTGAACAGGCTGGGCAGGACAGGAACAGCCTGGCCCATCTGCCACCGAGTGCCCCAGTGCCCACAGCCCAGCTTTTCCAAAGGGACATCCCCTGGGCACTCCCAAACATCTCCAGCCCAAAAAAATGCATTCCTTCATAGCACTTGTTAAGAAAAGGCAGCATCAGAGGTCTACCCCCAGGTGTTATTCCACACAGAGACATGCAAAGCTCACCCAGGGACACGTGGAACATGGATTTGTTTGCCAAAGGAGAAGCTTCAACAGACTGGGAAAATCCCTGGGGGGCTCCTGATCAAGACACACTGTGTCACAGCAGGATCAGGCTGGGGTGCAGAATGCTTATTTCAAATTAACTCCAACACAGAAATAATGAGCACTGAGTTTATATTTCAATAAATTAAGAGAGAAGCTTAGGTAAAATGTGGGTTTATATGCACAGAAATAAATTATTATTTACTCACGTTTGTGCTCATGCCCTCAAATAGGAAGATATTTGTAGGGATTTATTAATATTTATACCACATCATAATAAATACCCACAAGAGCTTTGCATGAAGTCATGCTATTTTACCAATGTAAAATCTGTTGAAGGTCAAAGGGATCTTTTACTTGTGTGTGGATGACAGGATCAGCATCTTTACTTGGAAATCTGTATCAAGTGTGATAATTTAAAACTTTAATTAAAGACTCAGTGACACATTATCTACAAAATGTCTTCCTGCTGCCCAGTATTCCATCATGAATGTCTTCAGAAGCCCAGGCTGAGTAAGCACACTTGCCAGGAAATATTTCACTGTGGACATGTTAGCTTTTATCTGGCTCCTTGGGTAACAAATTCTTTTGTTGAGGATTGGTGACAACAAAACTTAAATTAGAGGCAAAACCAGACCCCAACCCAAAAATGTATAATATTTGTTTTGTTCATCCCTCAAGAAAATGAAGCACAGGGAATTTCTCCCTTTGTGCAGTGCAGTAGGTGAGAGTTGCTTGGAGCTGGCAAAGCAGAGGAACCCATTTAATCTGGAGCACAGATTAAACCAGATGAAATGATGTGAGGGATGATAGAGTGGGGATGCCCCCCCATCCCCTGTTCCCAGACCTCATCCAAAGGCTTGAAGGAAATGGGAAGAGCAATCTCCAGGTGATGCACAGAAAGGGAGTTAAAACACACCCACCCCAATAGCAGGGCTCACCCCACAGCAGTGGAGGGGTTTATGGGGAGGGACAAGAAGAGGTGTGGGAATGAAGAGCACAGGGTGAGCAGAGAAGGGCCCAGGAGCACTGCACAGGCACCTCTGCAGCCCTGGCCATGCAGACCTCGCTGGGAATTTTGGCTCTGGCACAGGCAGAGTGGGCACGTTCTCACAGAGCTGCAGCAGAAGCTCGGGCAGGAGGGACAGAGGTGGTGGCACCACGAGCTGGACTCTCACAGTGCCAGGCCACATGGAGATCCCACAGAGGAGAGAGTTAACAGCAGTGACACACTTTTGTCTGCAGGAGTCACAGGGACTGGGAAGAACAACTCGAGGCCATAATTCTGCGGTCTGTCACTACCAGGAAACGTGAAATCCAGTGACCTTTCATCTCTGTGACAGAAATGCTGCACAGCACCTGGAGCCATCGCCCTCAAAATCCACTCTGACAAATTGCATGATAGGACATGAAGGAGAAAACGTCCTCTGCCTCCTTCACCCCCAAACTGGAGCCTCCCAGGGAAGTCTGCATGCTCGGTGTGGAATGTGGGATCCCTTGCCAGGAACAGCCAGCCTTGAATGAGCCGCTGTGGTCAGTGAGGCACGAGATAACAATTTCATTTCTTTGGCCAAGAAGGAACAAATCTCCCAAGCCATTTGTTCAGACTGCTCTTAAATGATGGGAGAGAAATCAGTATTGGCTTTCTGTGAATCTTCAGGCCAGGAATGTTAGACCCAACAGATTTTTGCATTATCACAGAATCACAGAATTCCAGACTGGCCTGGGTTGGAAAGAATCTTTAAAAGATCATCCCCTTCCACCCCCTGCCATGCACAGGGACACCTTCCACTATGCCAGGTTGCTCCAGCCTGGCCTTGGACACTTCTGGGATGGGGCAGGCACAGCTTCTGTGGGCAGCCTGTTCCAGAGCTCACTGAACCACAGCACTTCTGCCCTTGGCAGAACATAATTAATAAGGTTATGAAAATCTACCTTACTCTATGGAAAGGGAATTATTCACTCATTAATAGCAGCAACAGCTAAACAAGCAGGCAAGCCACGCTCCTAGCAGAGTGCAGCAAATGATGCAGGGCAGTGTTTAACCTGAAATGAGGATTTTCCTTACCAAAATTTTAAGGGGTAGCTTTTGCATTGAGGATTTGCACCACAGAGAATACGCCCCCCAAACAACTGTATCTCTTGAGCTCTTCTGTTTCTCAGCCTGAAATTACAACCACAGGGACTAAAATCTTTTCATCACACCAGAACATGGCACTGTGTCTTCACCACTTTGGCAGAAGACAAAAGCTATTGAATGGAAGGAAAAAAATAAATTTAAAAAGGGGTGTTTCAGTCATTTAAGTGGGTCTGTCAGCTTGTGTTATCTTCATGCATTTGTGAAACTGAGCTTTAATTGACTGGCTGAAGTGGAGAGCTGAAAGATAAAATTTTGGTCTCAAGATGAACACAGAGCTGAAAACACTGTGCTCCTCATTCATTAGGATGTGTCAGAGGGATTCACATGGGAAGGGACACAGGAACGGCTGCTACTTCCATTTTAATCTCCCAGACGGTAAGAGAAGGGTGAATGCTGTGTGCCACACTCAGCCACGTCAGGAGCAGTGACAAACTCTGACCATCACATTCCCCACGACACAGGAACTGCCTTGGTGCCCACCAATTTCTACCACTGTGGGAATCCCTTCATTACATTGGGAAGGACACAGCCAAAACTGCCAGCTTGGGCCAACTATAAGCCAGTCAGCCCCAGGAGGAGCAGGAGGAGCAGGAAGCCCTTCCAGCTGAGGGGTCTCCATCCCTACAGCCAGGCTGGGACACCAGGAGGGGTGCAGCTCCCCCACAGCACCCCCGTGCAGACAGGCTCCTCCGTCCCAAGGAACTGCCATGAGCCTCCACTGGCTGAGCTGTGCTGCAAGCCCCAGAGAACCAGGATTCCCAAGGCACCCAGGCTGCTCTGAAGGGGATGGTGAGAAATACATCCCTGCCTAAAACAGGTCTCAGATATAGAGCTTTATATGTATCCCCAAGAGATGAGCAAAGAGAGGAGGGGAGAGATTTGGTAAAACCATGGATGAAGCCTCCTGGTTTCCCTGTGAGGGTTCCAACCACTTCACTGTGTCCCACAGTCCTTTCAGCACACAGCTGATCTTCCTCCTGCCCTCCTGTCCTTGTCCCACCAGCAGGAGCTGCTCTTTCCCTTTCCCCCTGGCTGTTCTGGGAAGAAAGATGTGTCTCACCCCTGGTCACCATCACAGAAAGCCACCAACCCCCAAAAGGGGCACGTGGTCCTGGGGGAAATGGCCATGGTGGAGCAATGCAGCAGCTCCTGGAGCTGTGCAAGCCCCTCTGAGCCTGCCCTCCTGGAAGCCCAGGGATGCTCACAGGTGGGATTGATGGGATGCAGAGTGGATGGGATGTGCTGCCACTGTAAATGAGGGGATTTGGGATGGTGCCCTACACGTGAGGGGAACACAGAGGCCACACAAGCTCCAGAGGTGTTTGTTGGGATGTGAATGGGTCTGAGCTCGGTGACAGGCCTGGACACAGCCAGGGGTACCCCCGAGTCACCAACCCAGGACACCAATCTTGGTGAGTGTGATGAGAAACCTCACACCCAAACACAGCTGTACACAAAGGTGGTGCACAGAGCTGGGTAACAAACCTCTCCTCTGAACTTCAGCAATAAAAACAAACCAATGAGATTTCCTACAAACATTTTCTGCTTTCCAACAGAAACACAAAATTCAATGAAAATCTGACAAAATAGTTTTGAACAAAAATACAGATACAAACCTCAGGATTTCAAGTAATATTTATGGCTTCATTTCCCAAACATTTTTTAATTTTTCAAGTTCCTTCAGTGAAAGTATTTTATGTTTCCAACTCTTTGCCTTTACTCTGTCTTACAGAGCAGAAAATGTGTTGAAAATGTTATTTCTTTACCAACATTTTCATTTAGGTACAAAAGCAACCATTACTCTTATCCAGCAGCAGTGATGTATGTAAGAGCAAATAAATACGGATAGTGAATTCTAAACACAAGGAGATGAATCCAAGTAGCCATTTCTTACATGTTTAGAAAGCTGTGAAAAGGTTTATGTGCAGCTGCCTTACCTTTTAATCTGTCTTCACATCTACATTAGGAGAAAGGTGCTTTTTCAGAGATGTGAGTACAGGCTGTGGCACAACACCCGGGAGACCTTTTTGGAAACAGATTTCTTTTCCAAAGAGGTACTTTCAGTCATTCCAAAACATTTCTTGAAAGTATTGATGAATCTAATTCATGAAATCACTTCAGCAGGACAATGGGGGCCAGTGGTGCACAGAGACTCCAGCACACAACTAACAATATTCTGGGGTTGGTGGGTGTCTTACTGGCCACAGGAAAAGTTCTGCCATTGATTTTGGTGAGTTTTCCCTTGGCCTTAGACAATAACCATTGGTTTGTTAATGCAGGGACAAAGTATTTCCCATGTATTTGGTGCTCTGTTAGACTAATTTTGAGAAAATCACAAAGAAATGAAACAACAATCACTGACATCAGGACTCAATCCCATAAAACCTTTGTCAAGCCAGCCATTCCATCTGCTTCAAGGAGTAGACACAGGCCAGGAAGGGCAGCTTAAATGTTCCCCCCATAACCCAAGCACCAGGAGAAGGACCAGCCCGTGCCAATGGAAGCAAACCCCAGTAAGAGCACTTCAATCCAAAGTTCCCCTTGTATCTCTGTTAAAGCCAACAGGGTTCTTTCTTACCATTTTTGCAGACAGGACAACACTGCTCTGGCTCATAGACCGGGTTGACACACTCGGGGACTGCGCAGTCTGCTACAACACAGTGAACTTCATTGCTGGGCTCGCAGCGACACCATTCGCATGGCGAGGGCTAGGAACAAATCTCAAATTAGCCCGTGGCCTCCCGCAGCTCACATGTTTGCAACATTCCCATCTTGCCACAAGATAAACACATCAGCGTTCAATACCCCTTGACTGAGCCATTCATCATGGGTGATACAAGTTAACCTCTGGCACAAGAGAGCAACAGCTGAAATAGGAAACCACAACATCAGAGAAACCAGCGAGCCTTGTTTTCCAGTGCAGAGTGCCCAGTCTCTTAGGATTTTAGGTCCCTTTGCCAAAAAAACCTGAGCTGCAGCCTCTAGGCTGTACCTTGCTGTACCCATCTGTGTTGTCTTACACGTGTGGGCAGAAGAAGAACAGGATTTGTGGAAGGTTTGTTCCAGGAAGGGAGGACAGGCTCATTTTCCAGGCCATACCCGTCTCTCACACAGACCACCAGTGCCAGGCACCCCCAAGGTGTTGGAAGGGTCTGCTGGGACAGCCTGTCCACCCCCCAGCCTCCTGGGGCATCTTCATTCCCACTTCTCAGAGCAGAGGAGAACAGTGTCACTCTTGGAGGGGCAAACCCATTTTATTCTGTGTTTGTGCAGCACCTGCCTCAGGGGTCTGTGAGCACTCCTGTAGCACAACCATGAGATCTCAGCCTGGTCCCTCTCCTGCTTGCTTCAACAAGGTTTGTGAGCAACAGTCCCACAGAAAATACATCAGTAATTAAGAGACTGAGTAATTCTGCTGAGTCAGGGAATTCAGGATTACAGCACCATGAATTCGGCCAGGAAGCTCTGCCCACCTCCAAATTGTTACTGTCTCAACCTTTAAAAAGCTGTGAAGATCTGCTGAAAACGTAGAAAGGTCAGTGTTTTAAGGTTCCCAGGGCCTCATGTGTGTGCTAGTGTCATGAAAGCATGGCAGCAGAGCTAAGGGAGGAGAATAAGAGGAAAATTGAAAGGAAATTAACTTCCTTTCAGTACCAGTAGCTTTGATATGTAACTCCCAATTTCTCAGCATCCATCACTAACAGTCCAGTGAGTAAATGTGGGTATTGGGAAAAATTCTGCTTTATGTGAATCTGCAGCTGTGGGAATTTCTCAATATTAAAAAATATTACCCAATATTAGAAAATAAAGTGGGATGCAAAGAAAAAAGGATTCATCCTGATGTACTTCAGACCTCAGTGGAGGGTCACTCATTTCTACAAGATAGATATAACCTGTGAGCCTTGTTTGTAGCTTGGAAAAAGCTCTTCAGTTCACCTCTAAGAAGCTCCATGTGTCTCGAGTCGAATAATTTATTCCCAGGAAATTTATTTCTACCTTAAAATGCACTAATTAAAGCTTCCCTTGCTTTGTCTCAGCATCTGCAGTCTATAATTCCCATCACCTCTCATTTGCTCATGGCTTTGGCAATTTAGATAAAATCAGCACTCCTTGAGCAAGGGAAGAAGTGTGTGGAGGTGGAATTCCTCTCTCTAATTATCGTTCCTCTTTCAATCCTGCTTTGATTTCTGTCTGAAGCACCAGGAATCTAAATTCTTTGACTGACATTTCTTATTCAAGGCTATTTAATAGGAAGAAACAATACAGAAGAAAACAGACAGAGCTATTTGCTGAGGGATCAATAAGAAAATTGCTGCTTTGTTTTTACTCATTTTAATCACTAATTATGTGGAGCAGTAGAACTAGATCTTGTGATTTGTGGAAGCTTTCACTGACGTCTCCTCCAGGGCTTGCACCCATCCTCACTATTCCAGTGGCTGCAATGCTAAGGAATAAATGATGCTTTTCCAGGGCTGCAGCCCAATCCAGGGCTCAAAGAGGATCAGCACAAGCAGAAGCTGCCCCTGAATGACTCTGCAGCTGAGCAGATGAGACATGACACACACATCTTCTGCCTCAGCCTTGGTGGTGCAGCCTGAAAATGACACTGTGACAAAGCAGGATGTTGCCTGATGCTCAGAGCAGCTTTCCAAGCAGGAAGAGCTGCACACAATTTGGGAAGGAAAGCACACCCTGGCAGAACACAGTGAACTGATGCCTTGAGAAGGCTGACCTAGAACAGAGTTAAAGAACAATGTAGGGATTTATTAAAAGGCCTCAAGGGATCCACCTTGGGCAGTGCAAGAGCCCAGCCAGGGCTACACCCAAGATGAAGCAAAATGGTCACAAAATGCCTGACCAGTCACGAGGTCTCACACTTTTATAAGTTCTGTTCCATTTGCATATTGGAGTTAATTGTCCAATTCCAGCTTTAGGCTATAAAGTCCCATCCTCCTGGTTTTTCTCTCTTCAGTCCACTGTTGTTTATACTTTTTGAGCCTGGAGCTTGTAACAGCTGTCCTTGGACAAGCTGGAAAAGGATTATTGTTCACCTACCCTGTGAAGAGAACTTGCTAACACTTAATATGAAGCTCAGAATTACACATTAAAGCAGCATGACTCAGAAATAGAAAAGCTAAAACTTAAGGCATCATTCCCCCCTTTAGAGGCTCGACCTAAGCCACCAGATGAAAAGGCTGCTTTGGCATGAACCAGACCTTTCCCTGCCACCTCCTCCTCCTCACTGTATTAAGGTCAAGCCACTTGGTCTTGTCACCAGGATCTTCCTCTATCTGAGCACTTAGGTCACTTGTCAGTGCCACTCACCATGGGGGACTCCTGCCCTCCTGTCCACTTGGTTTATCAGAGCCTGGGCACTTTCTTCCATGGGATGTGCTTTGGGATCTTATCTGCAAATCCCTGCCCATTCAGAAAGGACTTTGCCCCAGGCACACTGATTGAGCATTTTGAAACTGTTGTCTGCAGGCTCTGCATCCAAGCTATTACTTTCCCTGGTGCTACCCTTCTTGTGGAACAATTCTGGGACACTGGCCAGAAAGTCCTCTGTCCACTGGTACAGGCAGAAGGAAGCCCAAGCAGCAAAAGGACAAACTGGGAACCAGTGAAGAACAGGGAACCAGCAGATGTCCTTTCATTTCCTGTTTCCCAGTTTAAGGATTTATCCCCCACAAAAAAGGGATGGTTTACACTTTTGTAGCCACTGAAGTTCAAACAACAGTTCCAGAAAAGGAACTCTCATCCCTGCTGAAGAAGGATACTGAAAAAACACAGGGGTGTTCTGGAGTAGGAAGGAGAGAGAACACTGTCCCACATGATCAGTGCAAATGCTTTATCTGCATCCCTTAAACTGATATTCTGGAAAGAGTGTTAAGATTAAAGGATCACAAAAGGTGGTAATTTACTCACTCCTGTGTCCAAGGCAGAATAATCTCTTAGAAAACTCTCTAGGGAAGGATTTATTAGGCAGCATTTCAAGAGCTGTTGGTGAAGAAACATTCTGCTGAAAAGGAAAGGGTGCTCCCAACACCCAGCCACAACATGGATACACATCCACACCATCCCATGGTCCTGCACTGCTCAATATGATTTCAGAAATGACTCTATCAGGAGCAAACTGGGCCCTTCTGTAGAAAGTATCAGTCAGTAGAGCAGCTTGACTTGGTCAAAGCAGTGCAGCACTGAAATTCTTCTTACCCCATCTCCATTCCTCATGGGGGTGAGAGCAGTGACCCTCAGAGCCAGTGGGGCGATACATTCTTGGATGTTGTTGTTAGGGTAGGGCACAAGCCAGGCTGGTGGGAAGCAGATGGGGCCAACATCTATCCACCATTCATGGGCTTTTAACAGCAGCTGAAATGGGACACAGAGCACAAGGGACCTTCTCAGCCTCTGCACTGACCCTAATCCACCCCTCCTTCAGCCAGTCACTTCAAAAAGACCGGAGCAGCAGAACCCATTCATAACCACCCCTAAGATCCCAGCCCGATTTCTGATCTCTTCTGTTCTACTGATCTCAAGGAGGACTGTGAGCCCAGGTTTGGCTGGGAGGGCAGGCTCAGTCCCTGGGCTATCCTGTGTGGGATGGCCCCATCACACACCTCAGGATGGCCAGAGGAAGGAGCCAGCACTCCCTCTGTTGTGTGGCTGGAAAACCTGAGTCTCAGGTGCTGTCAAATGGGAAACATCTGCAATCAGCAGAGTTTGTTAACAATGCAAGAAGGAAGGGAAATTAGAACAGAGAATAGAAAATACACACGGCTAATAAAGATTTTATGTGCACGGGCACATAATGATAAACTTGATAGACGATATAAACAAACACACGAAAAAGGCAGCAAAGGCAACAGAATGAAAAACAAGATACACCCTGAGCGGGGGAAATCAGGAAACCAACCAGGATATGGGTGCCCCACCTCCTAATCTTCACTCTTGCACCCAAACACACCAGCTCCCCACCACTTTCACCCTCTTTTTGGAAGCAAATGCCAGCACATGTCGGAATTAGGACTGCTAACATCATCCAGCTACTCCTCTCTTACAGGGTTGG
The DNA here is from genome assembly GCA_039654755.1 of Calcarius lapponicus. Classification (NCBI taxonomy): domain Eukaryota; kingdom Metazoa; phylum Chordata; class Aves; order Passeriformes; family Fringillidae; genus Calcarius; species Calcarius lapponicus. The sequence goes on from CM077470.1 coordinate 28,764,846, forward strand.
GCACCACCTGGGTCCTTCTTTAGTCTGCTACAAGGCTTCAAAAACCCACAGACATTTCATACTTCTGAGAGGTCTGTTTTGTGAGCAGGCCCTCAAGTCCTCTACAAGCACTGGTGGACAGCCAGAGAGATCACACGATCAAACAATTCTTTAGGCAATAGCCTACAAAACTGATTATTTCCAAATATAAGGGAGAGGTGGAGAGAAGAACATGGCAATCTGAATTCAGAACTCAGAGCGTTAAAACCTACTCCTTTATCTTTTTCTACAGTTGAAGAGATCTGAATCAAACTTTTTTTTAGACCACAGCAGCTGGTACAATCACTGGTACGATAACTGATACACAAAACTTCAAGATTTTAGGCAAGACCTTGCAAGAAGCACCTCAGTCATCTCATTTAGTCATAGGAATTCTCTTGTTCCAAGTACTTACTGAACCCCAGCTCTGTATTTCTCCCTTAGCTCATGTCTTGGCCATAGCAACAGCACCTGAGCCACCCCTCTGCTGCCCCAAACATGGGAAAGGCTTTTCTATATCCTCACCAAGTAGGGAATACTCTCCCTGAGGGAACGGAGGAAGCATATCTGTATCTGTGAAACATCATTTTGCAGCCCTCCTCTTGCCTGCCTGCAATCAGGATTTCTCTGTCTTTCTGTCTGCTTGTCAATCACTCTTAGCTGCTTCTACACCAACAGCTCTGGAGAGGTGGAGAGGGAGTGATTTACCTAAGACAAACTAAAAACCCTGAAGATGACATCTGACTGATACTTTTTGTTCACCTGTTTGTTCTGTCAGTCAATAAGAAGCCATTTCCCTCACCTTTTGCTCTGCTGCCACATTCACCAGGCTAACTGGTTTCCAAATCACCCAGCTCAGGAGATGTCTCAGACCAAGTTTACAGTTCCCTGTGATCAGTTGGAATTCTTCCAGCTGGCTTTGCTCAGACTTGGGGTTTGAGGCTCATACCCCTCCAGGAGCTGGGAAAATGCTGCTCATTTTCCAAGCAGCCTTCCAAGACTAAAGTGCTGTTTGGCACCTGAGGATTGCAAGAGCCAGTAGATCTTGGATCATTAAAACTGTTACTCCTGGAGATCTTCCACTCCATGAATTTAGACACCAGCTCCTCCACAGCCATTTTCTAACACTTAGGACCTCTCCTCACTTTTCCAAGAAAAGGCCTTGAATTGTGTGGCATTTTCTTTGTACCTGGGTTTTCAGCCTCATGGAAGAAGATTGACATCCTTGCTAGAGCCATGCTGCTCAAGGCCTGAGATGCAGTAATCAGGATTTGCTGTGCTGCTCTCTTCTCCCTCCTTCTTACAGCTGAGCCTGAAGAGTTTTTGTTCAAGGATGTGCCCTGATCCCATCCTGGAAGGCTTCACCTCATTGCCAAGGTCCCATGAAGTGGTGCATAAGGACCATATTCTTGTGCTGCCTGACACACAACAGCCCTTCACCAAGCAGACACAGCTCCTACCAGCTGCAGAGCAACACAGACTTCCCAGCTATTGTACCAGGAATACTTGACTTTTCTTTTGGGGAACAAAATAAGTGTTCACAAGCATCTAATCATGTTACAATGCACCTACTGATTATTATGCAGGGGCTGCATTGGAAGACAATCCAAGTATTTTCACTGAATTGAGTGTACCTGTTATGGGGGCCTGTGGTGTTCTTCAGAGTCAAACAGGTGAATTTACAACATGGCCTCAATGACTGGAGCAATCTGCTTGGTTGACTGGAACACAGAGAGGGGTATAAGCACAAAACTAAGCCAGTGGGCTTCATTCTGAGCTCTGGGGAAACCCAAGGAGTCATCACATCAGAGCAAAGGCAGAGGAGATACCAGGACTCTCAGTACCACTGCAAACCAAAAGCAGCTCCTTCAAACACCAAAAAGGACATGGTGTGTAAGGAAGTTCCTCTTCTAGGTGATACAGCAAAGGCAAAAAATGCTTTTCTTGCCAGTTTTACTGATTATGCAGTGGAAATGCTTTCTCCCCCTTCGAGAACACTTTAGAAGAAGTGCCACCCCCTTAAAAAGGAAGTGCCACCCTCTGCATTTCTGCTGATGCCAAGGTGGTTTGGGATGCAATGGATCTCACCTGGCAGCTCTGCCATAGAGCCATAGATTCAGATCCACGAGCTGTATCCACACTCACCTCCTGCCCACACTCTGCATGTGTCCCACTCCCTGCAAGTGCTGGGCTCCAAGAAAAGGAAGACTGAAAACCATGGCTGCTGTCAATCCCTCCCTCCTTTAGTTTTCAAGAGACTCCCAGAGAGAATCCCTCAGACAGGCTGGGCTGAAGGCATCCTGCTTGATGCAGACAAAACAGCAGGAAAAGCAGAGTGATGCAGAGTGACGTCTGTCAAATTGGGCACTTACATAGTAAGAGGAGCTGTAACTTTTAATGACACTATGGACAATGGAAATTCTGATGGAAATTATCTCTGTAGCTACAGTTTCAGCAGTTTCAGGTAGGGAATTTATTGGCAGGAAGCAAGAAAAGGAAGAAAGTTTGAAAGGATCTGATGAATACATTTGGAGGCAAAAATGGCTTCCATATTATGGCTGAGGTGGGAAGTCATAAACCAGGGGAGAGGAATAAAAGAGGAACTGGGATAGCATTCATCAGAGATACTCCTGGAAGAGAAATTAGAATCATTTTCATTGTTATTGAAATTGCCTGTGATCTCAGACAGATTAGCAGAAGATTGCAGGAAAATTCAGAGAGCTTTCAGCTGAGAAATTTTGCAGGTGCCAAACTTGTGGAGAAGGAGCTGGTGAACAAGTTCCACCTGAAGGTGGGACTGAAACCTGTTCACTTCTCTTTTGAGCTGCTCACTTGGCTTTCACTATAAGCAGTGCATAAATAACCATCTAATTTGTGTTAAAAATTTGGTAAATGGCTCTTTTGTATGTGCCAATACAAAAACCCTCAAAGTGCAAAAATTTCTCTCATTTTTGTCACTTACTTAATAAAATAAAAATCATCCAGCCAGCTAGTGGAGATACAATATCAATTATACTACAGAAACTGTCACCACCTGGATTTTCCATAGGTGGAAAGTTGCTCAAATCCACAATATGTTGAGTAATTATAAACAAACACACTCACTGAAAACACCATCAGGTTGCAAATGACTTTGCAACAGGAAAAAACTATTAAGTCATCAGATAATTTATCTGCAGTGAAAAAATTGGAGCTGTATCCTACTTATATGGAGCCCTAGCAGTACAAATCAACTTTGCCATCCAAAAATTGAAAAATGCTTGCACCACACTGCAGACTGGCTAAACCCAGCACTTGGCTTCCAAGAAGCAGCAGAAGCAGATGCTGAGATCCTGTTTTTAAGGGAGCCCTCAACACACACGCAAACATTGCTAACACAAGAGTCTTTCCAGTGTGCTGGTGACCAGGCTTGAATTCTGGAGCTGGGAAAGCACAGGGATGCTCTAGTTGCTCCAGGCTGTGTATTCCTCTCCTCCCCTCATTCCTCATTGCCATGCCTGTCCATGATCACAAACAACAGTATCCTTGCCATTCTTTTGTACACATTCCTGGGGAGCCCTACAGATCAGCAAAGGGAGATGAGGAGCACAGAAGATGCACCTCATCCTGGCTATCCTGGGCCCACATCTGATGAGTCAGGCTTGTGATGGCTTTAGGAGCTTTGTACTCAGAAATTTGCTCTGTGCCACACAATTTGATGAGTTTAAAAGGCTCTTGGAACCCTGTCTGGATCTGAAGAGTGACTCCTCCATTAGCTGATGAGAGAGACAACCTTGAGCTGAGTCCTGGCCCCTTTTCCACCAGAGCTGTGTGTCTGCAGTCTCGTGGCTGCTTTTCCCTCCCGAGAGCAGTAGCAAAGCTTTCTGTAAAAACATGACTTTGCAATTCTTCCGTGAGAACGCTCTCTTTGCTTTGATATATGTCTCCTTTTATTCCTTACAATAGTTGCACCTCACCTACCCTGGGGCTCTGTCACTTTGCTGATAATTTTTATGACTCGATTACAATGGTTTTTTTAGTTCAGACATGCCCAGTGCCCAGGGAAGGGGACTCCATCTGAAAGGTTACAGATATGACAGATGGCTCCAACGCGTGAAGTGCAGCCCCGTTCGGACACAGACAAAATGTCTGTGTGTGCTTCACCTTTGTTAAGCTCCTTTTAATGTCAAGCAAGGAAAGGGAGCCCAGCTGGCAGCTTTCTGCTCTCCATTCCCTCCTGGCTGGCTTTTGCAAGGAAGGAGCCCTATCCAGGAGAAAGCCTCCTGGAGCAGGGAGAAAGGAATGGAGGACCTGGTCAGGAAGGTGATCCCTTTTACATGTGTTTTCCCTATACCTGAGTCTGCTGTTTCCTCCTTTGTCCACACAGAGATGGGAGAAGGTGGTGAGATCAGCTCCATGTACTGATAAAACACTGAGTTTCTGTGATGGAGGAAGGTACAATACAACCAGACATCACTGGGGAGGAGTTGTGGACCTTGGTCCTGCTCCTCCTGCAGCTGCCAGGGAGGCTCCTGCCCCTCAGGGGATGTCTTCATTTGGTTATGAGCACAGGCTGGGAAGGATGTGAACTGAAAATGGGTTTGAATGGGTTACCTGTGATCAGAGAATACACTGGGCTCTGCTTACACAGGGAGCACACTGGGCTAACCCTCAGCCAGAAAGTTGTGCTGACTGGGATGACCACAGTCAACAGACTGAGAGATTCCCTGCTTTCAGGAGCTGTGTCAAACCCTATTGCTTCTTCCAAGTATACTGATTTCACTGTAATTCCCAAAGAATAACCTCAGATATTACCACAGAACAGAGTAAGGAAGCCTCACATATCCTTATCTTGCAACTAGACTGAGCATTGTCACTACATAATTTAGCTAATTACAGCTTTTAAAACAGTAACTAGATTAATTGGCTGATTGAGCATTTTTTTAATGAATGCAATTCTGCATAGAGCACATTCCAGTGGCAACAAACACATACCTGCACTTCCCCTTGCTCTGGCAGGAAATATTTTCCTAAAAAGCCTTCTCACCAATGAGCTGTGAATGTTTCTAAGGATGACATCCTTCTTCCTAAGCTGATGACCCGAGGACCTCCTGCTCAGCAGCCCCACAGAAACAGCCTGAGTGACAGAGACAAACAGCTTGGGAGAGCCAAGGACGAGCAGTTCTCTCCTTGGCCCCACTGAGCATTGTCTGGCACAACAATAAAGCCCCAGACTTCATTTTACCACTCTTGGCAACACCTGCAGGCACTAGATATTCCATTTTCTTAACAGTAAGGCTCCAGCAGCCATGGAGGGAGGGCAGGGAAGTGCCAGAGCTTCTCCACTGGCTGTGCAGAGATATCCCCTCTCCTTCAGCAGCTCCCTGGACAGCCCCCATTCTGGAAGCCAGCAGAGCTGATGGGCTTTTTCCTGGAGTGAATCACTGAAAGCCCAGCCCCAGCTCTAGCAGTACAAATGTTGGGCCCACATTAATTCCTGTGTCATATTTACTGGGAAATACCAGTCCCTTGGGATTGCATGTACAGGCTGAGCTCTGCACTGCCACTAAAACCAGGGGCCTGGGCTCAGTTCCTGCTGATTCTGAATTGTGGGGATTCAGGGTTTGGGTCTCATCCATTTCAGGGGGGAGCTCTGACACAGTTTGTGTGTGGCAGGGCCAGCACCACTGAGCTCATAATACATGGGGCCTCCCATGTATTACTGTGCTCTAGGGAAGAAAATTCCATGGAATTTTTTAGCCAAATTCTGAATAAAGCCCACCTTCTTTCACCTATTGTAACAATATATTTGTGCACAATGTGATATATATGTTACAGAATCAGTAGCTAAATTCATAGCATAATTTTAAAAATAGGTTTCACTATAGATCAATATGTGACAGGCCTATCTATTTTAGTATGTTTTCTTGGTACAAATTATGACAGAAATACAGTAAGTCAGTAATTTTAGATTCCTTTGCATAGACATTGTCACTGTAATTTTGCCAGGAGGGAGATAATAAATCATACTTTTCCATCTGACTGATGTTCTGTTTCCCCTGTCTGATTTCAATGGCTGTATGCTATCTTCAGAGCTGGCATTGTTCATGGCTCCTTTTATTAAAGCACAGGCACGTTATTGAAATTTCTTTTGTATTATGATTTTCTAGCCATATGTGAAATTGCAGAACACACAAGAAGGGAAGAAAAAGCCCCACTTGTTTGAGTCATAGTAGAAAAAAAAGCCTGCTGCACACATCTTGGAGAGAAAAATGCCAATATTAAAAAGGGGGACCCATGCTGGCCCTCTCCATCCAGGGCTGGTGCACTCTCACTCTTGTTTCTCAGAGAAATGCTCTCGAAGAGCACCACCCCACCAGTAACACTCTGCACCATCCCAAGGGCTCCATTCATATTTGATGAGCTTGCACTCCAAGGCTGGGTACCTGGTGGTCTGAGCCAGGCTGTTGTTTACACCACTTAAATTCTATTTCTGTTCAGAAATTTCTCTTTCTGGCACACTTCTGGGGGGTGGGGAATCCCTTTTTGGTTTCACTGCCTCCTTTTCTCCAGCATCAGCATGGACACACTGTGTTTCAGGGGCTGAGAGCTGCATACCTGCCTGCATGTGCCTTTTGATGAGAGGCCCTGCTTTGCTCAGTTAAATTCAGGTAATTGCATTAATAAAACATTTTAAAGAGCATTACCAAAGGAGAAGGAGGTGCCACTATTCTGAAGTAAAGGTTTCCATAATGAGCTGAGAATCAGTGTATGATAATGCTATGCTTACACAGTCCCTCATATATTTTGGGTTCTGATTACAGCCTGAAGAACCCTGCTAGAGCTGTGTCCCTACTGTGCAAAGCACTGTTCAAGAAGACATAAAGTCAGCAAGATACAAAAACCTTCACTGAAGGATTACAGGTGATTTGTGGACAAAACAAAGCAATGAACTTAAGATATAGTGGCAGGGAACAGGGGAGAGAAAAATAAAGTAAAATTTTAGCACTGAAATCCTGGCTCTTTTCAAGTCAGCAAAAACTTTGCCCTGGAAGGAAAAATTTCACCTTTCCTACTACCTTTTTATTTCTTCTTCTTCTTAACAGTGGGGAGGAAAGGGGCAAGCGCAAGGTTTGTTTTCCCACCTTTCCACACTTGTGCTGATGCAAGGGACAAATACTTGGGCATCACATTTTTCAGTGAGGATAGGTCTGGGAGGAGCCAAGGTGGAAGGGGAGAGGACAAGGAAGTGGAGAAGTCATTGGGAAGGGCAGGCAAGTAAAGGCAGCAGCAGAGGATAAGCACTGGCAGAGCCAATGGCTAGAAGAAATTGCAGCTCTGTGCTTGGCAGAAAGGAAGACAGCCACTGAAGAGCACCCAAAAATGTCCAGGCTATTTTCCAAATTCAAGTTTACAACTGCAGGTTGAAGCTGCCCTTCTCACTTGAACATCATCAGGAAGGCCAAACCCTCTGGTGTTCCCACCCAAAGGATAACTCCCCCAAGGTTCTGCCAGGCTAACACAGATATTTCAATGTCTGTGCTTAGGAAATTCCTGCCACTGCCTTGGAGGAGGATGGCACCGTGCCCACCCTCCTGCAGGCACAGGGAGAAGTCCCTGCCTGTCAGTCTAAAATGGAGAGAATAGTTCAAGATGTCAGCCTGACAATCTCTTGTGAACTGACCATTTATCTCCCAGCAATGGCATTTTGCTACACCTCCAGAGGTCTGCAGGAGGTTATTCTGGGTGATGAGAGACCCAGGAAGTTCAGAGCTGTTAATGGACTTTCCACCCTGACAACCCAACCCTCTTCCAGTGGCTCCTCACTGTGGCTACAAATACACTGCAACCACGCCATAATTCCGTTTCTCAAAGGTGTGTGCTTTTCTGCCAGGAAGTCATGCAAGAGAGCAAAAACTAATCAGCACTTAGGGACACTGTTGCCTCAGTGACATTTGCAGAGCTCTCCATCAGCTGCCAATGAACATCCGTCATGCTGCAGAACACTGTCTGCTCAGCTTGCCATCAGCTGCTGCCTGGGGACATTCATTCCAAACGCAGCCATGGGGACTTGCAATAGCCAACAGCAACCTCCATTTGCTTCTTTACTGTCTCTGAAAGATCTCTGCTCCTACAGGTGAGCACAGAGCGCTTGGGCTGGGCTCAGACCTTCACCTCAAAGCAAGGATGATGTGTGAGAGAAAACGCAGCTGCCAAGTGACCCTGAGAGTCCCTGCCAAGTGACCCTGAGAGGCCCTGCCAGATCCCAGGAGAAAACAGCCTGAGACTTCCAGCATCCTTCACACCTTCCCTGCAGCCACCACAGCTGCCTTCACCTCTGCTCTGAGAGGGGGCAGTGATACCACATTGATACCACATTGTAGCCCAACAAAGAGAAAAGCAGAAAAGAAGATGGGCAAGAGAGAGATGGATCCCATTAAAACCCACCAGCCCTGCCCTCTCTCCTGCTCCACAGGTATCAGAATCATGACCACCAGGCAAGAATCTGTATTTTAATCTGCACATTTGAATCAGATCATGGCTAACATTACAGAGACTATGCTGGCCTTTTCTGCAGGGGTTTCAGGTGGAACCCCAGCCTCAGCCAAAGCTGGGGGGAAATCCCACTGGAGCTAGGGAAGGCTCTGAGGCAGGCTCTGTATGGGCACCTGGGGCCCCAAACCCACCAACATCTCCCAGGACCCCTAAGAGATAAAGATGCTAGGAAGATGCTGCCTGGGGTTACTAAGCCATCTGTCAAAGACACAAAATTTTATAAAAGGATACAAGAAAAATTCTCAATGGGTTTGGATTTATAATTGAACTTCAGTTCAGCATTTCAGTTGTACATGTTAATGATTGAGGGGCACAAGCATAAATATTTGGACAGCTGTCTAAGCTACATGGCTTGTTGGCATGTTTGTATTTTGTGCTTATGGCTGTTATGACTCAAAAAATCAGATCTGTTCACTAGAAGAAAGCTAAATATTCAAGAAATGGGCCTTTGTAACTACAACTTTACCCTGACAGCATCACAGTTACTGCCAGTGGTAAGAAAAAAAGATTGAATAACATTGGGATTTCTCACCCCAAACCTGAGAAAAAAAAAATCTAGAAACAATTCACCCAACTGGAAACCTCTCATAGATATTGATATCCTAGGAAAAAAATCTGGGAGAAAAAAATTAATCCCAATTTGTTTAAGATCAGGCAGCTGAAATTCTACAAGATGAGTCAGTCCTGGCACACACACACAGACACACACTTGCAAAAGACTTTTAAATAGAGGCTAATTTCAGCTGAAACTCAGCAGTGACAAGCACTTCTATAGATGACGATTTGGAATCTACATACCAGCAAAAGTAAATCAAGTGGGTGAAAGGGTTCTGAGACCACACAAAACAGTGCCTCTGTTCCCACTGAAAGCAGCCTGGGCTTGAGTCAGAACAGCCTCTCGTCTTTGACTTCAGTGTGTGTGCAATGGATGTGAGAAAGTTTGCAGAATTCAACAGGATGAGGGAAGAGCAGAGCTCAGAGCCTGTAAAACCTTTGAAGTGCTCAAGATTTCATCTGCAGAGATAGCAGGTATAATCTTTATTCTGCTGAAATAAACAACAAAATGCTTGGATGCCTCAGAAAGTCAAGACTTCAGAGCAGCAGCTTCCTGAATCTCAAAGTTCTGCCTTTCCTACAGAATTTATAAAGTCATAGTTCACAGGTGCTTCTTTTCCCCCCACAGAATAGTGATCTTCCATTGTCTGACTCTCCTACTGTACTTTGAGGGGAAAAAAGCAATCCACTGTTTATTCTAGGTAAACACAGAGATTTCCAAAACATTGGTTTCTGCCCTATCCCACAACATATTGAGCTTTCAGCAAAGCACAGGTCCAGGTCAAAAGTTTGGCTGTCAGCTAAATTAAGTGTGAAGGATCTCCCATTAGTTCTGGACAGAAGGTTACTGTGTGTCAGAGTGGTGTGACACTGTCTACTTTGTGCTTCTCAGAGGGTGCTGCAACTTTGCTTTCCACACAACACCCCAAGTGTTTGAATACATCAAGCAGGGAACCAGATGGCTCCTAACTCTCTCCAACAGCTTTTCTCTCCTGTATTCTGTTTTCCTAGAGTTTAAGCTGCTATCAGGATGAAATTATTTCTTTCATGAAAAGAGATCACTACTTTTCCACTTAATTCACACAGAAGAGATACTTTAATGACGAGATCTATCTATCCCACTGAAATCTTTTCAGAGTCCTTACAAATTTCTGCTTCCTAAAAATGAGACCTTATAGCTCTCACATGAAAACCTGACCAACTAGGTGGGATATCTCACCATCTGACAACACAGCTGTCAAAATGGGACCACTGAAGTGTGATCATGGGATGAACTTGGGCCTTCCCAGGGCAAGAAGAAACTGTTATGTGAGCAGGTCACAAGATCAGCATCTTCACATCCCTCAGCAAAGCAGAGCAGGTTGATCAGGGTGGCCCTCAAGGAGATGCTCCTCATACATTTGCTTTACCTTGTGCTTGTGACATTAAACTGTCTTGGGCAGACTCAGTGACTGCAGTTCCAGATGGACAAAGATAAACATACACCACACATGATAGAAGAGAGGAACCACTAACTGCTACCTTCCCTGAAAATGACCATTTCTGTGAAAAGCAGAACTGCCATCTATGTTACTGAGAACTGGTGAAGTACTCAGACCTATATGAAATTATTTTCCTTGCAGGAAAGACAATGAACTGGCCAAGTGTATAATAAGATCTGGCACTCAGCCAGGAAGAGTTACAGGCTGTTGTTAATTATGGAGGTTCAACTCTTAAAGCCACAAGACCTGGAAGAAGAAACTTGTGTACCTACAGCTTTTACAGCCCCTGTTCTTCACTGGGAAATGCTGTTTTCAGAACTGAATAGCACAATTGAAAGCCCGTGATCAAACTCATTTGAATGAGAATTGCAGGTAGTGTAGTGGTTTTGGAAAACACTGACTTGCTTTTAAGATACATTTCAGGATTTCTTGATGACATTCCTTACAATAACTCAACCATTACAATGAATCCCCACACTTCTCATTGCTTGAGATGCTCATCTGCCTAGGATTTTGTATTCTCCATTCCAGACAGCATTATCACAGTTGAAATGAAAAAATTAAATACAGTTTACCATCTACTTATTCGCATGCTCATACAGTTATGAGTAACAACTCTCAGTACCATGCCATCAATTTTTTGCTATCCAAATTGCAAAAGGGGTTCTTAAAAAGCACTCAGTACTGGGTTACACAGCCTTGGTAGTCCAGCATGAGCCATGCTATGAGCAAAGGAGGCAGATGCAGAGGGCTGGCAATTCCCTCAGGGGCTTTTTACTGACCACTGGCCCTCAGGGGTGCACAGAAGGGGGAGGGGACAGCTTTTACATGAGCCAGACTTGCATCACAGCTAAAAATGGCTTAAACTTCAGCATTCATCAATGGCAGTAAGCAAATACTGAGTGCCTTTGAGAGCTCCCACCAAAAAATACAATTCCTAAAGCATACTAGTAGGAAATACTGAAGAAAGGGTTCCATACCTTAAATTCCTCCAAGATCTTGTAATTTTTCCCATGATATTCACAAAAGTTCTTCACTTCTTTGCATTCTGGACAGCATCCATTGTGTTCCACTTTTGTGCACTTTGGGTGGATTTTAGGGCATTCTGGTTGATCACAAACAGGTCCATCCTCAGTACAGACACAGGGACAGTTGGAATGTCCTGGGAAAAAACGTTCTCCCAGTTTGTACACAAAGCCACTGTCATCCACACAGCCCTTCCCCCGGTAATCATCAAAGATCAGATTGTCATTACTGGAGGTCTGGTCCCCTTCATCAGCGGGGTAATCTTCATGATTGATGGCAGCTGGAGTGACCAAACCAGGGAGCACAAACAGAAGTATCCAGGCTTCATGGATAGGAAGAGCCATCCCCCTCCTCAGCTTCTCCATGGGACCTCAAAGCCAGATACAAACAGTTGCTTCCATAGGGAGACCAGCGTTGTGGTCTGAAAACAAACAGTTTCAAGTGAGAAAAAACTCTAAATTCAAGGAACACTGACTTATAAAAGTCATTGTTTCAACCAGTACCGAAGAATAAATTAAAGTTTTTAACTATCGCTGTTTCATTTGAATTAAACCTCTTCTTAACTATTGGCAAAAAGAACAAAGCATGTGAAATACCTAAAATTAGACACACATGCCTGGAAGCATATGACCATAAAATATCTCTGAAGGAATGGTGGTTCACAGAATCATCTAATTTTTACTTTCCTCATTTTTGCAGCTGAGTTTTTGGATGCACCAGGAATTAAACCAGCTGCCTGAAATCTCATGGTGATGGGCAGCTCAGAAGGTTTTGAAGCCAAGTTTAAAAATGGTCTAAACCTCCTGTGGGGGCCACTGTCCCTTGGTGCTACGGATGGAGCACAGCCCACTTCATTAAACCGAGGTGGGAAACCTGAGCTGGAAAAGGAGTTAAACATAATCTGCTGTCAGATCTGTGTCTGATCTGAAAGATGGTGCTGGGTTAAATTTGGGCTGCGAGAGGTGGAATAGAACAGAATCTTATTTACAGCATTTCTGATGAGGGATGTCCTGGGCTACCAACACAGCCCAGCCTGCAGCAGGTATGTTTAACCCTGCCAGAGGCAAAGATGCAATTCACCATCTCCGTTATTCAGCATTTCAGTGATTCCCAGCAAAAAGCGCGGAGTGCAGGACGTTAAATGCCTGCATAATGCATGGAGCCGCTGAAACGTGTCGGCCTGATTAAGCTGGAGCCTTTCTAAAACTTCGGGAGCGACGCAGCACGGCCCGACCTGCGGTGAGCTGCGCTGAAGTGGTGGAGCGAGCACGGAGCCCGGCAGGGAGAGGGGCTTCCAGTGACCCCCGGAGAAAGCTCCGTGCCGGAACACTTCTGGCCGCCCACAGTGCCACATCACTGCCCCCAACCTGCCACACCAGCCCGCAGCCAGTGCAACCCCGGCAGCAAACTGGTTTCTGTCCTCCTCTTAAAAAAGCCGGGCAAAGTGTTACAGGAAACTTTTAAATGAGATGAAATGTCAGCATTACATGGACTGCAGAACTACGGAGGCAGAGGCTGGCACAAACCAAAACAAGAAGGGCTGTTGGGGCGTGTGTGTCATCATCCCTTCTTTTCCTCCATTCCCAGAGCATGCACACGCAGGCACACGGAGTCAACACAAACATGCATTAACCTACACACACGGGCAAACACGTACTCCCCCCACCCCTCGGGGTGACATTTTTATATACTGGCTTTTTTGGTGGACTGCAGATGTTCAGCAATTAATTCTCCCTTAATTGAAGCAAAAAAGGAGCAGCAGGAGGAGAAAGCTTTAATCCTAGAGAAGCAGCTAAAGGATCCTGTTGACCAAGCAGTTTTTCCGAAGCCACAACAGAGGGAGACACCGGATATTACACAAGATTTATCAAATTCGAAAAGATATCTTCTTAATTGAAGTACTAGCTGTGTTTCCATCACAAGGACTCTGCACCCTCTCGTTACTCCTATCAGCAATATCTACTATAACATGCTGTTTGGAAATCCAGCGGTTCATGCACACACGGCTGCTTTACATATCTACAGAGCAGAGCATCTCCCCACCTAACGCTACAGGTAGGTTGCAACACTGCAGATTTGTGGGCATTTAGGGGGAAAAAAAAAAAAGAGCAGCAAACAGAGTCATTCAGATCTGAGGAAATGTGAAACACTTGTGAGAACCTGCTGGAGTTTTATGAGGAAGCTCTCAAAACAAATGTGTGTGTATACATATATGTATATAAAAGTTCTCCCCAGATATTTTGCTACAGCAGCTGAGATGTCCCACAGCAACTCACAGGCACTCGGCTCGATCCTGGAAATCAGACAGACTGCAGACGTCTTGCACGGACACATTTCAACAAGTAAACAAATGCTGCTCGGCTCAGAATTAGTTTACAGCTTGAACTTTCTCATCATTTCTCATCCTGAGAGAGGCCAGGATCGTAGGTAAGTCTCTGAAACGTTTCCATCCGCCTTCCCTCACCCCAAGTAAATAATTCACACCTACCTGATCAGGCTGGATGTGAAAGCTGAGAGGGGTGACAGGCCAACATGGACTGAAAGGTTAGAAACAGATTAGTGAAAGCAGTTCATCCTAATCACGTTTTCGGTGTCGACTCACGGACAATCCCTTTTCCTCCACCTCCCATGGCAAAACGGGAGCGCGGCAGCCCAGCAACCACAACATGAGAACTGAGCTTTAACCCGGCGCCGACGATTCAGAGGGAGCAGGATTCAGGCGGTCCGGAGGCTGCGATGCCGCGGAGAAACCCCGGTGCCAGCAGCAGAGTCATCGCGGCGAACTTGGGCTGCATCTCCTCAGGTCTCGGGGCGGGCGGGGGAGAGAAAACAACCCATCCCTGTCCCCTCCCTGTGCCCGGCGGATCTCCTGCGGCTCCGGCTTCGCCTCGGCGGGGGAAGGGGGGGAGCGATCGCGGCTTAGGCGGGAGGCAGGCGGGGGAGGGCGGGCGCAGGAGCCCCGCGCCCGGCGGGCGGGCGGCCCCCGCGCCCCTCCGGGGACTCCCCGGCCCGGGCGCCGGCCATGCCCGCGCCGCGCAGCTCCGCGCTCCCTGCCTGCCCCAATTAGGATTAATTCTGCTTTCAGGGGGGTGGTGGGGAAAAAAAAAAAAAAAAAAAAAAAAAAAAAAAAAAAAAAAAAAAAAAAAAGAAGAAAAAAAAAAAAAATGAAAAAAATTAGAAGAGAGAAGAGCCGGGGGGGTAAAACCCAAAAAATAATGCAGGGGCGGGGCGCCTCCGCCCCGGCCGCTGCTCCGCCTGCCGCCGGCTGGGGCGACGGCTCTGCCCAGACCTGCCGGTCCCCCTCAGATCCACCGGCTCCCGTCAGATCCGCCGGCTGGAGCTCCTGTCAGCCCGGCTCTCTTCAGCCCAGTTCCCCTCAGATGCACCGGCTGGGGCTCCCCTCAGCCCGGTTCCCCTCAGATGCACCGGCTGGGGCTCCCCTCAGCCCGGTTCCCCTCAGATGCACCGGCTGGGGCTCCCCTCAGCCCGGTTCCCCTCAGCCCAGCTCCTCTCGGCCCCGCAGCCCCCTCAGATCCACCGGCTGGGGCTCCCCTCAGCCCGGCTCCCCTCAGACGCACCGGCTGGGGCTCCCCTCAGCCCGGCTCCCCTCAGACGCACCGGCTGGGGCTCCCCTCAGCCCGGTTCCCCTCAGCCCAGCTCCTCTCGGCCCCGCAGCCCCCTCAGATCCACCGGCTGGGGCTCTCCTCAGCCCGGCTGCCCTCGGATCCGTGGGCTGGGGGTTCTCTCAGCCCCTCCGCTCTCTCCAGCTCCGGCTCATCGCCGCTGCCCCGGCGGCGTCCGGGAAAACATCCCCCATGGCCGCATTGTGGAAACTTCGCCTCATCTTCCCACAGGCGGCTGCGCCGGAGAAGGGGCGCCCCGGCTCCTGTGGCTCGTGCTGCGCTACATTAAAAATCAATCTCCTTGCAATTCGGCTGCGCCGGCATTAGGCGTCATTGTAAAGCTGTTTCTCCAGAAACCACCAAAAGAGAGATTCTTGGTGTTGGGGAAAACGCGGTGACAGCAGGAAGAGGGAGAACTAGAGGGGTTTATTTGGATAAAACGCTAAATAACGCTCCGTTTGGGCGAACATTCCCCGAATAGCGCAAACACGAGCTGGGGAAGCTATGAGGCCGCAGTGCTGCTGTCAGCCCGCTCTCGTGGAAGGCGATGAGGGCCGCGTGTGTCACTGTGCCCAGCTCCAGAGGCAAACCCTGCCATCGGCACCCGCGGACAGCAGGGAATCCTGGCTGTGGAAGCGCACGCAGCGCACCTCGACCCCGGGGCCGCGCAGGATGGAGAGCTGGCCCACGGCCAGGGACAGCACCTTCACGGAGCCCTCGCTGCTGGCCAGAGCCACCAGGTCACCTGAAACACACGGCAAAGGCATCATCGAGGTTGGCAAAGGCTACACAAGAGAGCGGCACTGGAAGTTTTGAGATGTTGGCTTTAAAGAGACTCGTGCGTACTCCTGTTTTCTGAGATAAATTAACAGAAAGTTGGACGGATCAATAACAATGAGACTGGATTTTGGAGCGATTAGGCCAGTATGGAGACCTCATGTTCTCCTCACAAGGAGTCTGGCTATTTTGACAGAATGACAGACTCTGCTGAGTTGGAAGGGACCCACAAGGATGATGGAGTTCAACTCCTGGCCCTGCACAGGACACTGCAAGGGTCACACCACGTGCCCAAGAGTGTTGTCCAAACCTTTTTTGAACTCTGTCAGGTTTGGTGCTATGACCATCCCTGGGGAACCTGTGCCAGTGCCCAACCACCCTTTGGAGGAAGAACCTTTCCCTAATATCCAACTAAACCTCCCCTGACACAGCTTCAGGCCATTCCATGGGTCCTGTCCCTGGTCCCCAGAGAGCAGAGATCAGTGTCTGCCCCTCCACTCCTCCTCACAAGGGAGCTGCAAACCCTGGGGAGTCTCCCCTCAGTCTCCTCCAGCTGAAGAGACCGAGTGCCTTCAGTCACTCCTCACACAGCTTCCCCTCAAGACCCTTCACCATCTTTGCTGCCCTTTGGATACTCTCTAATAGCTTAATAATTTTTCTATGTTACAGTGATGAGAACTGCACACAATACGCAAGGTGGAGCAGACCAGAGCAGGACAATCACTTATATTCAAATACAATTATTCAGGGACAGATTCTGAAACACAGACTAACACCAGAGGAGTAGATGCTCCCCTAATACCTGGAGGTATCAATATCAGACCATGCTTTTGACACTCCTTTTCTTGTACCACTCTTAAGACATGAGGATATGAGTTTTCAGCTGAATTTCCTGAAGGTCAGGCATCTATCTGTACTGAGTGCTTGCTCCCTTATATCCTTATGGAAAAAAATGATTATTAAATCCTCAGTATAGAACAGTGTTTCACAGTAGAAAAAATAAAAGAAAACCTAAAAAAGGTTCTAAGAAGTTCTCAGTTTCCATGTGCTTTTTTGCAAATCAAATGGACTCAGTTTTGAACACTTTTAAGGAAGCAGAATGTGTTTATTATCTTCCTGCTTAAATAAAAGCAGAGGTAATAGCTGGTAAGTGATATGTTTGAAGTGCCTCTTATCCAGCCTCCAGATAAAGATTCTTCTTTAGAAATTAACTATAATAATCATGAGTTTCACGTACAAAAAAAAAAAAAATCAATACATTAATTTCAAATCTGATGTGGCCCTAACAATGGGATCACTGTACTGTCAGTCATGATCTTGGTCAAGCACTTTTTTCTATTCAGAGCAAGTTCAATACACCCTCCGAGTGATTACAGCTCTTATGTGTTGAGATTTTCTCTGAAAGCAAAGACATCACCAGCAGAAGAATAATTGAAATTGACATAGACCAAGTCCATCTGGCACCAAGTCATAATTTTTCGGAAGATTATGAAAAACAGGAGATATTTTTCTATTTTTAGTAACTCAGGTTATTCACCAAATAGCCAATGGGAACATACTGTCCAACAGATGCGAGCATGGAGGAATTTATCCCAGTTTTAACACTTTAGGGCCCTGGCTGTGCCTGTGTGATGTACAGTTTATGCAGGGAATATACTGTCCCTCTGTTTAAACTAAGTCATAACAATGATGCTGTCTGTTCTGCTCATGAAGATCTGATGGCTTCATTTCACCATTTATCAAAAGAAACACGTAGCCTCAAACAGCTTACAAATGCACTGAAAATATTTAACCACAACTTATGCTTAGTTTGGTCATGGATATTTGTGCAAGAAAGGGAACTAGCAAGTAGAGCTAACCATGATGAATATGCCCTATTTGCAAACCTTTACAACTATCCGGCTTCTTCATCTAGAACAAAGCCTGACACAGCAAAGATCTGTAGGATGGATTAGAGTGTCCAAAGCAGCAGATGTGAATATTTATTATAAACTCTCCTCCAGCAAGTCTTTGCTGACAGAAGCATTGCATATGGATTGCACTTGCAGCGAGACTCTCCGGGCAATCGCTGGATGACTTCTCCAGGAGCCAAACAAATGCCATTTCGCCTGCAGCCCTGACACCACAACAGCTGGGCAGGGGGTTAATGTCACTTCCAGCTTCTCAAAACCACTAATGAACCCAGTTGTTACAGAGAGGGACAGGCAGGAGAAATGATCTGGACAGCTGCAGTCCACTTCCAGAAAGCAAGGGCAGGACAGACTGACAACTGAGACAAAGCTTCAGCTCATTCTCTCCTTGGGTTGAGCAGGGCAGGGGCAGGCCCCCACTCTACATTTTTCTGCATGCTTTGCTAGGTAAGTCACATGCCTGAAGCAAAACCATAGCACTCATCCTGTCAGTCCATGCCAGTATTGTGACAGTCCTGGGAAACAACAAAGCCAAGAGGAAAATAGAGAGGGTCAGTAAAAAGCAGGCAGCTCGGAGGTGCAGTAGTACCCTGCACTGCCTCCATCGCTGGCATTCGCTGGGGGAAGGATGGAGGTGCACCCAGCAGCCCTGGGGAAGGGTGATCCATTCCACAGGAGTTTCTCCCTGAGTTAGGATGTGTTACTATCACTGACCGTGACACAGCCACCTCCTGGCTCAGCAGCAGCAGGATGCACAGGCAGATGCATGCGAGGGGGAATGCACAAAATGACAACATCTCATTTCCCTCACCCTTTATGTCAACACTGATCTACGGGCTCATAACAATTTGCTCATTATAATGGAAATTTACTCCCTCCTTCCTTCCGAAAGGAGATGTTTCATTTTGGGAAGAGGGAACAAATTGTGTTTTATTGCTCTTTCAAAATTTTTTCCAATTAGGGAAGCAAACAAAAACTACTACATAATTGTGATGCAAAGCTGTATTTTAATGAAGGATACTTACTTGTCACTAACAAAGGCACTTTGATATAACACTGGAGGAAGATAAAAGCCTGAAGAGAGGTTGTTCTTCATACCTCTGACCCAACTGTCAGGTGGGGCTGGTCTAAGCAAACTCACTGAACTGAGCAGTTAGGCTGATTTGCATTGAAATGAATAGATTTTGCTTAGAAGATGCAAAGTCTTCAAGCCTCTGACCTCTAGATCTCACAGCCTCTAGATCTCCAGCTCCCAAGGCTTCCAGAACCTGCTCTGGATCTGTTGGTGCACTTGGCAACATGGGGAGATAAAGTGAAGCTTTGCTCTGGCTGGCCCCACGCCAATCCTGAGCTCAGCCTTCTTCCTCAACCTGGCACCACAAGGAGTGATGACAAAGCACACTGCCACCACAAAGAGACCCTACAGCAGCAGCCTTTGTGCTAGTCACAGCTGATTTGCTGTTGCCCATTGCTAACCACAAGTACTAATTTTTCTGATGTACCCCTATTATGTCCTTAGAATAACATAAGCTCTGACCATCTGGACACTTGCTTCAAGAGGGATGCAGTGAGTTGGAAAAGGTAAAGAAAGGTAGCAAAGCCAATTAAAGGTACAAACAACTTCTGTGCAAGGGATCCTTGAGGGGATGACAGCTTAGCCAAGAAAAAACTCTGTGCATTAAAAAGTACTTGGCTGATGGTGCTTACTCCACGTGTAAACCTCAGGCTTCAGTCCTTCCTTGGGGATCCACAGAGAAATGTGGAGCCAAGCCAGACCCAGATTACCCCCCCAGGGGATGGTGAAACACAGGGTGTCCATGAAAACGCTTGTCTGTGTCCCACCTCACCTGGGAACTGCAGGGCAGCCAGGATCTGGAATCTCTGGACAGTCACCTTTCTGCTTGGACCAGACTGAATTTACTCTGGGGAATCACTGCAATTTCAGCTCTCTTTTTTGCCCAGCACTGGAGTTAAGTACTGCTGTAGGTTTTGAGTCCCAGTGTCCTACAGAGAAAAGCTCTGTTCTTGTCTCTGGACTGGCAATGCTCTTCGTTTTAGGCATTGATTAATTACAATGCAGTGCTGTTGTTTGGGCTGGAAATAACATTTGTACTTAAAACAATAAAAATCATCCATGCCCTTCTAGAAGAACTATTCCTGCTACTAAAACTGTATATCTACATTGTTTTGAGACAAGAGCTGAACCCTAAAATCATTTAGTACCTCAGAGACAGTAATATTTCAGTAATTTTTTTTTTTACTTTTAGGATACATACCCCACTCTGGAAAAGGGGGTAGTTAAGATTAATTATGTTGTATGCAAATCTGTTCTTGTACATTTTCCAAATGTACATAAAGTTATGGGTTTCATAAAGACCATAGCCACAAAGTGCCAAAAGCAGGAATCTGGCAAAAATCCCACTAAATTTACTGGAGTGTCCATATTGACCTAAACATGTGGACTTAAAAGCAAAGTTACTGCATTCAGTGAGGCTCAGTTGTGTTAGATATAAGTAAGCAACCTGCTTTGTCTCATCTGCAAGGAACTTTGCATACCTAAGGAAAGGAATTCTAAGGAACCTGTGAAATCAGTATGAAACCCATCTCCTAATTTGAACTGGTGGATAAATTTAAAATAGGGCAGGCATGTTGAAGCAATCTAATTTGTTACTGCATTTCTTCAGAAGTTAGAACTAGACAAGATTAATTTGCTGGGTTGATGGTTCCAAATTACTTGGGGTAAAAGGAACAAAACCTGTACTTGTCAAAAGACAGTTTGACAATTTATATTCCATAACAGAAATCACAGCCATGATTACTGTCTTCCTTGTACAATGAATTTTGAGTGAAACCTTGCCAGGACCACACTACATACTGCTTTACATGTCCAAAAAGCTGCAAACTGTGACAGGTTTGGAGCAAACCACCACCACTGCTCACTGGCGAGCCTTTTTATATGCCCATTAAACATTTAAATTTTCTTTGGGCAAATTAATTTACTAATTCTGTAACATCCCATTATCAAATACTCTGAAAAGGTCTGTTTTAGGCCACCAGTACTTCATGTTTCTGGAGCAGTCTAGCATCTTCAATGCTAATAAAATAGTGTTGTAACAAAAGTCACAAACTCTACAGGTCCCCAGGCACATTCCTCGTGATGACTGGAACTGTTTGCTCACTCCCAGTAATATTTTCCATAGACTCAGCGGCTCAGGTGAAGTCTTCTGCTCAAAAATGGGGCAGAACAAGGACAGTGACTGATCAAACCCTCTCCTCTCTGCTCCAGCAAAACCTCTCCTCCTCTCAGAGACAACAGAGCAGTCAAGGAGCAGGATTTGGGCAGTTGTTTCTAGTAAAAGTACAGCAGTTACTTTAAACTTCCTCGCAAATAATTCTGATGTGATAACTTCCACAATTTAAAAATTACTTGCACTGCCTAGCTATAAGCAAAACATCCACCTTCAAAGACAAACACAGCTATTTCTGGGTTTAAATTAAAAATAAAACCTCTTGCATGGATTGAAGAAATTCTGTTTATCATAACTGCATACAGAAGCCTGAGACCATTCCTGATGGTAGAGATGAAATAACATATCAAAGAAAGAAAGCAAGAAAAGCTTTGATCAATAGGGAAATGGTTTTTATACGCATCAGAACCAATTTAAAGAATTCTCTAGGATCAATTTAGATAGACAGAAATGCTTCTCAGCATTTATTACCTGTGGAGGGAATATTGATCCCATCCATTGATTTCTCCTGTGCATGTAGAGCAGCATCTGGTTTTGTTGTGTGGGTTTTTTCCCAAAGAAAGATGACCCAAAGTGGAAGGTATCAAGAAACTACTTATATTTTAAGGACTGACATTAATGGTTCAACCAATGTCATTACTCAGAAATTTTAAACTCTGTTCAAGAATAGTCAGAATGGAATTTTGCTTAATTTTGACACATGATTGTTAGTCAATGGAATATATTTTTAAGATGAGTGGGTTTTTTGAACCTTACTTACCAAAGGCTACCACTTTCTTACATTACACATTGCATCAAACATATTTTCTTTCCCATTTCCTTTTTAAAAGGAATGTCTCTTAATCGTAATGTTACAAATTGCACAGCCCTAATGGATTATATTCCCTCTGAATTTAGGTCTTTTGTCATTACGGGAGCTGCAACCATTTGCATCTTCATCAGGATCCCTCAGCCTGGAGTCTCCTAGGAATTGGGCACCTCTCAGGTGAGGTGTGAAAGGTAAAAATACCCAGTCCCTCCCTTCAGTAATCTGCCTAACAGTTAATGTGCCTGCCTACATAAAAGTAAATGGAATATTTACAAGGGCTGCAAACTATGATTGCAGTGGCTGTAGATAAAGTTCTTCATTACTGTGACACTAAGCAGAATGTTATTTACCAGGCAACTGATTTCAACATATGATAGATGGTGGACATTTTTTTTTGTTCTATAAACAGCTTTCAACAAATATAACAACTATTTCTTGCACACTATGTTTTGCTTAGGAATGCACTTTTTTAGACATTATTATAAGTCCTCCATTCTCAAATGTGAGTAAAACCTCCTAAATATTCTTGTGGAAATAATTATGACCTCCTTCCTCCCTTTGTATTCACACTCTATTTAGATCTTTTAAGGGTCAGGGCAAAGAAAAATAATCTTGAGCAGTTTGTAATTCACTTGCAGCAATTAACTAAATATTCTCAGTAACGAAGACCAAGAGGAAAGCTGGGAAACAGAGAAGACGTCCAAGAATCTGCTGATACAGGTGTTTAATACACTGGTACCAAAATAAAATCCTTTTGTCATTCTCTCCAGAGACCTTTTTTTCCCCCCTTTCTCAGAAGTATTTAAATAGCCATAGATTTGGCAAAGCATATCAGGGAAAATTAGCTCATCTCAGAGTGCACTTAAGCTCGTGACTCACCCTATGCATGTGAAGTCATTCAACTCAGTGCAATCACGTTCCCAAATGAGGCAGGATCAGGACACCACAAACAGAGCCAGTACTGCAACAAGGACTTACAGCACTCTAAGGTCTTAGAGTGAGCAAACTCACTCCTTGTTTGGCTTTCAGCAGGACAGCAACAGTCAGGCTTCCTAAACAGAAAGGCAGCTTTTTAGGCTGAGTAGGGCCACATGGTGCAGGTGTCCTAGACCCAAGGATCATAAAAATGTAATAACAGGAAAGTCAGTGCAGAGAAGTTTCTCAGACAAATTATTCAGTAGAAATTTACAAAGGTGGAAAGGGATTGCCCTGGAACACAGAAAGACCTCAAATTACCCAAGAAGTGTGTTAGCAGAAATTCAATTCACATCTTTAAAAATCTGCATGTAGAGATTTGGCCTGGCTGATAAATGAGTGTGGAGTGGGGTAATGTGGCCTGATGCATTTCCCTCCAAAGAATAAAGGCTTGGAGTGATGTTTGGCTGATGGAAAAAGGGCACTTCTCTTAACTTCTTACTCTTGGGAACTGTGACCTAGATGAAGGGGCATTATTCCTGGAGCTTACACAGATCTCAGAAATTGACAAATCTTTTTCAAG
Organism: Calcarius lapponicus; assembly: GCA_039654755.1. Taxonomy (NCBI): domain Eukaryota; kingdom Metazoa; phylum Chordata; class Aves; order Passeriformes; family Fringillidae; genus Calcarius; species Calcarius lapponicus. Next base: position 28,788,325 of record CM077470.1, read on the forward strand.
CAAGAAATCACCAGAAAGTTACTCAGACCAAAGAAAGCATTTATCTGATAGAAGAAAATCCTTTATATAAAAGAACTTAAAGCCTTTTTATTAGGATTTCTAGACCCAGACCATTATTGTAAAGCTCCCTTTCAGCTGGACTTGAGCTTGTTTATATTACATTTTAGCTGGCCTTTTGGGTAGCATTTTGGATTTTTAAAGTAGCTTCAAAACACAGCAAAAATATTAAAGCAGAAACTTTTGAAGCAGAGTCTTCAAGATGTCAAAACCTTTCTGGATGTGTTAATGAGGCATGTTGAATATATTAAAAAATAATATCTTGAAAAGAAAAGGAAAATACCTTCTTGTCTAGGACTGGGTTTTTTAAATGAAAATGTCTGTCAGAGCAGAGTATTTTTATGCATATAATAGAAAGGCACTTGTCTAGCTTTCAGTGTTACCTAGAATACCTGTATGTAGGCCCATGTGTAGGTCTGTGTTTCCAGGGGAATCTACCTTGAGGGGAAAAAACCAATGAGGGAGGACCAAGCCATCCTGGAAAAAATCCTCGGATCGCTACCAAGTGCGGGACCTCAGGCTTGCCAAGCTGTTCTGAAATCAAAAATCCCAAAAGCCAGCATCTGGTTTTTAATTCATCACTAAAGGGGAGGTGTTGAGTGACACTGCATCCATGGGGAGCTGCAGTAACAGGCTGGCTGACAAACTCCTGAGAAGGTGACATCAGTCCTGGTGTTGCTGCAGTTGTGCTTGTGCTGCTCAGGGCACCAACATGACAAAAATGTCACATTTTAAGAAAGCAACAGAGGAAAAGAGGAAAGATCAGTATCATCTGATGCTTTTCAAAAAGGAATAAATCACCATAAAATTATCTGCAGGACTTGCCAAGCTGAACCTCTGCTTGCAAAGAAACTTTTTATGTGATAGCATATGCTCCAGAGCATGGTTACAGTTCACATTCAGATCTTGTTCTGAAGAACAAGCTTTTCTCTTCTGTTAAACTTATGTATTGGAAGCAGCATGCCAAATACTGTACTGCAACTAACACTATCTCCAGAACACATTAGCTGTTTTCTTGGTGTTTCAAGAGTTGCACTTACATTAACTAAAAACTTTCATTAAGAAAAATAATACTTACTGATGAGCTAATTGAGAAAAATTAAGTCACAGCAAAATTTCTTACCATGAATTGAAAATTATTCTAGTTTCTGCTACAAGTGAGGTCCCTGAATACAGATTTGGATGCACAAACCCAAACTTCTTACTTGGCTGCAGCTGTATGTGTTTTAGGCACTGGTATGTCTCACTTTTAAGAATTCAGTGAAGTTGAGCAGTGTATAAAGAGATGAAAAATTCCAGGTGTGTAGGAACATAGCTCTGCCTAATGGAAACACCAGTTTAAAAGCATTCAGAGAATAGAAGATAACCTTTGTATTAATCCTCTGCTCCTTCTCCTTCCCCTACTTGGAGATGCCTGCAGTCATTCAGGTAAAGCCTCCCTGATCCTCCTTCCCTTCTCAAGTGATAAGATGGATATGCTTGTGTTACAGAAGATGAGACTGGGATATGAGCACTGATTTATTTTTCCCTTGGACAGCATATGCATCATCCTTTCCATTAACTCCAAGGGAATGACCAGATGTGTAATCTCTTTCTGACACGGAGTGGGATTCATCTCATCTGACCTTGCCGTCCCACAGCGGGTTCAGTTCATCCAGGCTCCCTCTGCAGCTGCCAGGGAGGAAAACTCCCTTTTCCCAGGAGCTCCCCTGCCTCTCTGGGACAGCAGGTGGCTGCCTCTGTGTGCTGACTACAGAAGGACCTCCACAGCTCTTCCTCAGACAGCTCAGGCAGGAGACACTAAATCCCACGCAGGAGTTCCAAACAGGCACCTCAAAGACATTTAAAAAGAGAATTCCCTAACTTGCACTGCCAGCAGATGTATAAACCAGAGCATCTGCAAATGTACCTAGGCACCTGTATCCATCCAGGGGTTTAAATACCATTGAAAGCTAGACTTCCATAGGCAATGACCTCAATTAAACACAAGTCTTAATCATTTGGTGCAACTCCCATGCTGTGGCAACAATCCATAATTTCAGTAGCATTTGATAGCAAAGCAGATCATGTGCATCGTCAACATTTTGTAACCCTATTAACTCTGAGATAATGGACTTGTCTCTGCTATATTTCTAAGCTTATTGGAGTGGACTGTAATTAGCACTTCCTTTTTTAAATACAAATCTCTTGACCCCCAGAGCCAGTTCTTACACCACAGCTAATAACCACTGCAGGTGATCAAAGCCTGAGATGGAGGTGGGACACAGACCTAGAAGCCAAACTTCAGTTTACTTCCAGAGCTTCAGCAAGAGTCATGAAAACTACTGCTTCAGAGAAAAAGCACTTTTAAGGGAAGGTAGTATTTATTTTGCTTTGCCTCAAAATGATCTGCTTAAGTGTTTTACCTCTGAATATGCTCCTTAAAGAGAGGTTCAGTGTCCTTATGAGCTCAGACCAGAGCAGCTCTGGATAAACAGTGTGGATTCCTAAAGCTTTTTGCACTAATCAGTCTTTCCTAGCAAATAAACAGGAAACACTTCTGGTTTGTCCTTAAAGCTAGTTTCTTGTTGTCATTATTATTTCAAGCTTAGAGGATAATCTAATGTACACGGATTCTGATTTCTGTCAAGCCAAGTCCTTTGTTCCATGATGCTCCCGGGACATGGAGGCCCATGTGGGGAAGGTTAAAGCCCTGCTGAGGTGGCTGGGAAAGCCAGGCTTGGCTTGTGCCTCCAGCTTAGCCCTCCTGACTGTGCAGTGTCCCACCTGTAGTAGCTGTCTGGGCATCTTCTCTGGTGACTGGAAAGAGATGAGTGGCATAAAATGTGCTCCGCACATCTGCACCCTCCATTCACCCCATGGCTAGAGCAAATGATCTCACTTTTAGGTGGTCACATAGGTGGGCCTCAGTGCCACCCTTCATCTCATACTTCAGCTCTCCCAAATCAAGTTGGGTTTTTTTGTCTGTTTGTAAAACTTGCAGGAGAAAAAAAATTGGAGAGATTAAATCTTAATCAGTGCAGCCTTCAGATGTAGCCTACACTATGACAATGACACAAGTGAAGCAGCGCTGCAGAGTGGCTTTTATCTTTCTTCCACAGTACAACTAAATAGTATTTCACCACAGTAGTAAAACCAGACAAACACACAGGAAGACTCTGAAAACAAAACAAAAACCCCGAAGTAGAAAACTGGGCTTAATAATAACTTCTCCAATACAAGCTCCAAGAGTCTCCCTTTAACTTAAGCATGTTATTGTCAACAGTGGCATCTTTGTTCAGCTGTTCCCTTAAAAACATTCCTATTACTGTCATTCCTCAGGTTGTCATATTCACTGCCTTGACAGCACAAACACTGTGCTGTAAAATCTGTCAGAGAGGCCACTTGATTTCCTACATGTTCTGACACTTGCAGGTCTTTAATATCAGGCTGTCAGAACACCTGAGAGAAAGGTGGGTGCTTCCCTGTTCAGGCTGTTCCTGTGACTACCATCACACACACTCTAATCACTGGCCTCACACTACTGGGAGATCCTGACTTTTATGCCCTCGCAGTCCCATGCCAGAAAATGCTGCTGGCATAAATCTATTGCAGAGGTTAGCTGGCTCACTAACCATGGAGTTCTACACCAAGTAAAACGAAGCCTTTATGTCTTTATGTTTTACAAGCTTTTCTAGTGCTTTCTTAAACTTTCTTCTGTGACTTTTTTTTCTTTTCTTTCCTTTTTTTTTTTTTTTTTTTTTTTTTTTTGCCCAGAGGGAAGCTGTAGTAGGTGTAACAATTACTCAGTGACAGGCGTAGGTGAAAGTCATCTGCTTAAAATAAACCCGTCTGTGCTGGGACCCTTTTGTCTTTGGGTGTACTCATGGAGCAGATGAGCTTGGTGGGCAGTGAGTTTTCTGTAATGCAAAACTCCTTAGATTCAATATTAAAATGAAACTGAGAGAAGCAGAACAAGAGTAAATCAGACCAGAACAGTCCCTGGGCTTTAACTGTTTAGGGCACTACCTTTACAGAGATGAGAGCATCTGTAATCCTGCTCCTGCTTGACTATTGTCCCCTAAGTGACAGTGAAAGTGTTCCTGGGACAAATAATTATCCTGGGATACTTGGATACAGAGAAAAATAAATGAAGGGCTGGTAAAAAAGATTTTATAGCCCCCAGATCTGGCTGCTGCTGAGATGTAGCTGTCTGCTGCCACCAACAGCCCAGCTGATCTCCCGGTGTGACACAGTGCCACAGGGGCAATGGATTTAGGAAATCCCATTCCAAGAACAAAGGGTGTGATAAGCAAAGCATGTACTTCCAGGTGGTATGAGTCAGATAAGCCACCAGGAATGATGGATGAATGTTGTGTAGCTTTAAGTGACTGTATTGGTGCTCCAAGAGTTTCTGCTCACAGAGAGGAGAACAAAAAATTAGCTCTTTAGTGCTTTAATTGCTGAAGAACATGTGCTGCAGGACCCTAATAACTTTTTTTTGTGTGAATCCACGAACATCCCGCAAGAGCATTACTGGAGAATCAACAGAGCTGTGGCTAAGGCAGAGGTAGGACAAGTTTGGAGATCAGTTCCAATAAGTGCCTTGCTGCCCAACAGCACAGTTTGTTTAATTTCCCTGGGCCTCAGCTCTCCATCTACATCAGAGACCTGAATCACCACTTTGTTCAGCTCATCTCTTTAGGCTGACTGGGGTGGGAACTCCTACAGCTTGTCCAGTGGAGCCTCTGGGCATTCTTGACAAACATCATAAATAATCACAGAATGGGTTGGAAGGGACTTTAGAAGTGGTGTAAGGCAGCAGCAGATCCCCTGGCTCGGTGTGCACACAAAGCTTGAGTGAACCTTGGGGGATAACACACAGTATCACCCCTTGGGCTGCCAAATGCCCCTGACCTGTCCTCAGGGCATGGCCAAGGCTGGGCAGGGAGTGTGGGCTGGCTGCTCCTGCCTGGAATGGTCCTGCTCTGGGGGTAACAAACACTGTCACCACAGCGTTTATGACACTAATGCTGAACTGCTGGACAGCATCCAACAGAAGCCTGTGGTGAGGAAATGGGACACAGCTAGAGAGTGCTGAAAAGGAATCCCCAGCTAACATAGCTCTGATGGTTTTGAGTGCACACAGAATATCTTGTAATGCTACAGCTAAGTGATAGTTAAATAAACAACAAAGGTACTTGTAGGGTACTTCAGTCACCTTGCAGATTTATGGTGCTTTGAAGGCAGCTCCTTGCCAAGGTTTTCAGCAGGGTTAACGCTTTTGACTCCTATGCTTTAAGTGTCTGAAAGATATGAATTGTCTTTCACTCACTGGCCTGGACTGACTGGGACATACTTTTATTCACAGCCAAAAAATATTTTTAATTTTTTATGGATTATTCATCCCTTGCCTGAGAAGGCAGCATAGGTCAAGTCTGAATGAGTTTGTCTCAGACCCTGCAGACTGGCTGCTCTTTCAAGCCTAAGTCCATGATGTGCAACGGTTTCCAAAACTAAAATGTCCTGCTAGACCCAAGTAGTTTCTGATATATTAGATTAAGATATAAAATCTAACTGTGAACCCCTTGAACTGTGTTCCTTTTCCTTGAACTTGCCATTTGCAATCCTGCTGATTGCTTGCAGATGTTAGTTGCTCTTTCCTGTGCTTACAGAGCCAGTTACACAAAAATTGTGGTGGTAGGGCTTTGTAAGTCCAATCCATCCCCTTCCTAGGACTGCATAGGCATGAGTAGTTTAAATTATTTTCATTGAAATCCAGGTTACCAAAGCAACCCTGTCAGATAGAGGCATTCACCTTTCTCATCTGCTGGATGACTCTGGCTAATACTTAGGCTGTCATGGTCTCCAAAAGAAGAAAGACTGCAATTCTGCTCCACCACCATATTATCTTTTCTCATTGCTTTTATATTTTGGCAAACCTGCAATGATAGGAGGTAATTCTAGCTTGTAAGATCTGAGAAGAATTGAATGCAAATCCCATTGCATAGCTTTCATATCTAAATACGCAATCTTCTGCAACCTCCCTGTCTCCTCCTGATTTACCCAAAAAGCTGGTGAATACTTTGCTATTTTCCCTTTCTTTTGAAACACAGGCTTTGCTCTAATAGCTCTATTCCTTTTTCAGCAATAATTTTCCTTCCTCTTGTACTGAGGCTCAGCATCTACCTGCAGATGTTGTTCTCAGTCTAGCCTGGTTCTTCTATGTTCTCTTCTACACCTGTCGAGTTCTTTACTCCACATTCCTTATTCTTCACTTCCTCACCTGTGCCTCAGGTGGTCCCATACCTGGCCGGCCGGCCATCCATCCATCCATCCATCCATCCATCCATCCATCCATCCATCCATCCATCCATCCATCCATCCATCCAATCCTTTCCCCACTTCCAGCTCCACACTAAACCTGCTCTTCTCCTGACACATTTCCAACTTGAAGCACTGGTTTGAATTTTTTTTTTTTTTTTGTGATTTACATGTTCTTTTGATGATTTCCAAATAAAATCTTTGTCATTTAGCTTTCTAACCAGCATATCAACACAGCCAGGCTCCTGGAACTCCTGGATTACTAAATCATCTACATGACTATCCTGATGAGTCAAAATATGATGGTATGGAAAATCACTTAGAAATTCCATCCTCCACAAGATTTTAAATGCCTTCTGAATTATTCTTAATTAGTAAGCTGCTTAATAATACTGTCCTGACATAGTCCTGTGAGGAATTATAGGAATTAACCTGAGCTGTTACTAGGCACAATTTTCCTTGTCAGAACATGAGTCTTACTCTCACAGTGCCACGTGTTTTGGGCCAGCACAGACCCAGGCCCTGGCTGAGAAAAGCTTTGGCCTAATGGTGGGACAGAATTATCAGCCACATCTCACCAAAGAAACTTCAGCTTTGTCTTTCTTCTTCATTTATACACAAAGAATTCAAACAATGATGTTAGGGCAGAATTCCAGATCTTATTTTGTGAACAGGGAAAGCTGTGGGTTGCATTGCGTTCCTCCACATTAAGAGAGCTTTTGCTTTAAGTATGACCTTGTACTCCTGTCATTGTATCCCCACGGATACAGATCTCTTTCATCTGCACACTCAGGTGAATGGATGATTCCCTAAAATTATTAATGTTTGTTATTAACTTTTAATAACCTCCACGATTCAATTAATTTGAAATTTCCATTAGACAATTGTGTCTGTTCTTTCTTTCCACTGAGAGTCCAGATCTTTGAGTTCAAGCTGCAAATAGATGCAGCTTCAATAAACGACATTTGTTTTAAAATGGGGCTCCTGTCTGGTCCTAGAGTTTCTCAAAAGCTGGAAAGGCTTGACTGAATTTCTGATTGCAGCAACTACTGAAGGGAAAAACCAGGCTCCACTTTCATATCCAACATCTCTCTGAGTCTCATTACCTATCTATCTGTCTGTCTGTCCATGTATCTCCACAGGTTTGATTCAGATTCAGTCCCCAATTTCTTTATGTAATACATTTGTCAGGGAGTTGGTCTGGTTTCACAAGAGCTTTAGCCACAGAACCAAAAAACCATGCCAGGCTGCATAAATGGAATTTCAGCAAGTACTTCTGAACAGAACCTCTTCACCAAATTGTTTTTCTGTAATTGAAAAATGTCTTTCAAATGGAACCACTTAGCATAGCTCTGAACTCCATCCAGGATGGTCATAAACTGCTGCTCACTGGCTAAGGCCCAAGATTTTAATATCAGATACAAATGCAGTAGCAGATGCCCATACTGCCAACACCGAAATCTGGCCTGATGAGCTCCATTTTAAAGGGTTTGTTTCTTTGTTCTCATTTCTGCTTCTAAAATCAAGGAATGCAATGAAAGCAGAGCTCAAATGAAATATTCTTTGGGAAAACCAGAATGAAAACTCTCTCCAAGCCAGGCTTCTGGTCTGCCTCAATCTTATCCCAAAAAACCCAAACAGCTTGTGATGGAGCCTTCTCCAGAATTACATATTCTTGATGAGCAATAAAGGAAATATATACTGAGGTCAAGATACTGAGGTGAAGAACCTCAGTATCAGCTTCAATTATTTTCACCAAAGCATCCCAGATAGACATAATTTCAGCACTTCTTCCCTGATGTCTGTAGTGAACCACCTTTAGCTTCTCAGTGCACCCCTTTCAATGTCTCCATTCTCCAGTTACACCAATTCAAACTTCTTTCTCCAAAGACCTCTTACTCTTTTAGGTATTTCATCCTCTCCATTCCACCTGTTGAGCTTTCAATGTTTCATTTCCTGATTCACCCAGCAGTTTTTACACCCAAAAGCTCAACAACCCAAATGTTGATGCTTTCTGCAAAACACAGAAGACTTGAATGAGCTCAATTGAAACCACTGATGTCAAATATCATGTTTAATGTTTTTCACGCTCTTGGTAGTGGCTGTTGAGAGAACAGCCTTTCACAGGACTTGCTGCAAATTCAGACATTTGGACAGCACAGACACTGCAATGGATTCACAGGAGATGTGTCAGCAATGAGTCAGAAGGCAAGAGAGAGGGGGGAAATGTCTCTTGTATCAAACTGATTGTTCTTGTTTTAGCTCAATACCTCTGCAGGCAGCTGCTATGCCACCACCGTTACCTTCACTCCATGCTCATTCCTGGAGTACAACTCAGGCTTTCAGAATTACTTGGGGCACCAAATTCTGAGCTTCTGCTGAAAGCTCTTTCCATTTGGCATCTAGCCCTCAATTATATTTCTAGTTAATACCCCTGGGGCACTAAGAACTGCCCCAGTCCCATCCCATGAGCAATGCTGCCTTGGAAAGATGAACCACTGGCCTGTCCTAGACAACAACCAACCAACCAAACAAAGGACTTTGGTGCCTCGAAGCTGGAAATCAAGTAGGAAAGAAATAGAAGTTCCAGAAAGGGATCCAGCCTAAGGGAAATCCTAGTTTCTGTATTTACTGCAGCTGTTCCTGAGCTAGTACGTCTGGGATAACAAGGATGAGAATTCCAACAGACGGATGATAATGACTAGAAATATTTTGATATTATCTGTTTCTCTATCCCTACTGTTGGAGTAGTTTGTTTCCTACAATTTTGGTTTTGCATCATAATAGATCATGGGAAAATTACTGATTAAATCTGAGGTCTTAAAGACATGAATTATTTGTAATATCTAGTATGAGAAAATAATTTAACTCTTAGAATCAACTGATTAACATATAATTCCTGTGATTCCTTTTATTGTTAGAAATACAGTTTAATTTAAAGATAATCTTCTAATCCACTGTATTAAAAAGCAATTATGGCAAGAGTGCATTAACTAAGAATCAGTTACCAGAGACAAAACAGCTCCAGGGCTTTATTAAAACACACTCATGTGGAGGTGACTGAACTGCTGGGGAGGGCATCACTTAATCCACTTGATTATTTAATGCAACAGGATTTAATTTGTTAATGAAATTAATGAAATTGTTGGATACTGAACACAGGCTGGCTTATGCACACCCACTATGGCATCACAGATACTCCTCCCTCTGTTTGCACACACTGGGGGTGAGGGGGCTGTGAGCAGCATCCACACTGGGAAAGGCTTCCCAGAAACTTTGAAATGGAATTTAGAAACTGAGATGCAGGAGGAAGAAGCATTTGTAATCAAGCCATCCTGTGCATAACACCACAGAGCTTCTCCACGTGCCTCTGGCTTGTATGGGATGCACTGATACATTTAAGGAAAGGTGGAATCCTTAAGCGCAAAGTTTTAGGCAGAAGAGTAGAATCTCTTCTCAATTAAGGAAACCAGGGAAAAAAAACCAAGAGAAGCCCCACACAGACTGAACTCCATTGTTTTGGATGCTAAAGAGAGACTCTACTTAAAAATTAAAATCACATTTTCCCTTAGTACCAAATATCAATAATTCAAATACTTAAGTCAGCAAAAACGGTAGAGTATTGGATCTGCATGAACAGAAGATGTCAATGGCACATTCAGGATTAGAACTTGAATCTGTTTCTCAGAACATCTCCTTTTGAAATTCCCTTTGTGCTACATGGATCAGTTCCCATCACTCCAGCTGCCTCAATAGGATGTGTAGAGTAAGACTTTAATTCCCCTGAAAGACCCAGGCATATTACAAATTATTAGCATCCTCCACTGCCTGTATATGAAATTCATATACCTATTTGTCTTCTGCACAATTGTATTTCAATCTTGATTTCATTGGTAACTTGTTCTGTATTTGGATTAATTATTTAGTGAAAATGAACATCACTATGCATGGCAAAGATGAAAAGCTTACCAATGGAGAAGTAGAATTCCCTTTTAGATGAAATCGTACTCACTGCCTCTCTGAGTGTATTATGAATGCACACATGATTAACTGAAGTTCTTCACCTCTCTCTGAAGGAAACCAATGCCCTCCTTTTGCTGTCCTCAAGTTGCAAGCTTTAGGTGCTCTGAAAACAGATTATGGCCCCTGCAGCTTTATATTATTTATTGATATTACCTGCATCTTGCTAATGTGCCCCACACAAAGAGAGAAACTTCCTTGTTTCAAAGTCAGATTTATCTGGAGAGCTGATTCCAGACTGTTTAAAAGTCTTGCTAAGTTTGAAACAGGACAATTATTAAAATAAATGCAGCCTGAGTAGAGATTTCTATATCTACAGTAATGATTACTTCTTAAACTTCAGGTCACTGTGGTTTTATAGCAAAGACAAGCATAGAAACCTGAAACCATCTCATATGAACCTAGTTTTAATTGGGCTTGCTCTTTCACTAGTGAAAAAAACAAAATACAGGCAATATTAAAAAAATAAACCATGATTACATGAGTTGAGGCTACATGGGGGCTGAGCAGGAAACAGCAAGAAGAGAGGCAGGACTGCAATGGGAGAAATCCCTTACTGGATGAACCCAGCTATTTTTTTTTCTTGGTGGATGCCCTACAACACTGTGGCTGTGAACACCTAACACATAAGGATGTCAAAAAAATTTAAGCAATAAACAGGAAGAAAGGAAAAGAGTAGTTGATAAGTGCTTGTAGGAGGAAAAACTGACTGGTTCAAAACAACCAGGTGGGAAGTGGAGGGGGAACAGGGCAAGCTCTGTGGAAGTGGACCCAAAATAGACCCCAAGTTCTTGGTACAATCTCTTTTGCTGCCTGTGGGACTCACTGAATGGGGAGCACTGAAAATAGGAATGTCATTGCTCACTGCTTTTGTATTTTGAATGGTGCAGCTGCTGTCCATGGTGTGATCACCTATCCTACCTCTTTTCTTTCTTCCCTCTTTTCTCCCTCTGTCTGCTGCATGGAAGAAGATTTGGAGTGAGAAGCAGCAGAGGAGGAATTATGGAATGTCTGAGCTATGGGTGCTGTCAGACTGAAATGTTACAGGTTCAGGGCTCACACAATCAGCCACTTGCAGAAGCAGAGAGCGCTCTGCTGACCATGTGCCTGGGAACAGCCCAGAGAATGTGACACAGGGAAAGGGAGAAGAAAGAGCCAAATGACATTCCCTGGAATCACCCATGGATGACAGAGCACTGGGAATCCGCCAGAGACAACGGGTAATTCCCACTGCCTTGCATTTCTGGAGTGGAATTTGAAACTGCATTTCTGCTGACAGGTACTAAACATTAGGAAAGCAGTTAAGCAGAATTTCCAGAGTTGGGAAAAGCAGCTTCCCAAGTAAGCACAACGATACCCTGAGATGAACTGCACGTGGGTTTGCCATATGTTCTTGCCATCACTTCACGTGTCAGCATCCCATTTCCCTCCCATCTCTTCAGAGATTTCAAGACAAAACAAAAGCCAAGGCAATGTTGTGAACTCATCCAACTAGATTAAAGAACAGAGAAAAGTGATTTTCTCATCCAGTTTGTGTGTGACTGAATTTGAGCTGCATTTCTGTTGCCTGGTTTGCAGAGTCTGGGGCCAGCCTGGGAAGTTACCAATACTTCCAAGGAAGAGTTACTCATTTAGCAGAACAGGTAATTCGCTGCCAAGCTGAACTGGTCAGGCAAATTCCCTGCACTAGCCAAGCTTTTGTTTCTCATATGCTTATGCAGCTTATCTGTTACTCTTTGAAATCCACACATGAATCTTCCCCTGCATTCTCACCTAGGGCTGCATTCCACAATTCTGACATCAGAGACAAATACCAAAATCAAGTCCTCCAAGTCAGCTCTCTCTGTTCCCACTACTGTTGAGCTCCAGATTTCTGATCTTAGAACCTGAAGGAGAATAAATATATGGCTCATATTTGATTTATTTCTATGTTAAATCTTGCTTGAGCTTCACCCAGGTACAAGCAACAGTGCGAACTTATTTCATGCCACAATGGATCATGTCATCAGAAGTCATCATTCCCCCTGGAAATACTGCAGTTGCTTGCAGCCTTGGGAGCATATGATAGTCCTGACTCCAGATTCTGTGATGGGAATGAAATTCATTGTAAGCTGGTAATTACATCTGGTCCTATCTGTGAAGATACAGGTGCTCAGAGACAAGCATGCCAATACTCTGTGTTTATATTTTTGCAAGATAGGAGAAATTCAATTTTATTCAGCTGCTTCCCAGTTTCTGCAACTATGTATCAGCAGAACTTTTTTTCACTTTTTATTTTAAAGATAAATTGCTTGGTGCACTATCAAGGATACTTATAATTTAAGAATAGAACCTATTAGGCTGTCACTCTTCCAGAGACACAGACCTTCAAGAGTCTGAAGAAGCCATCTTTATGTGACAGTATAATAAGGATGTCAGGCCCCCTCCCTCCTCCCCCAGTCTTCCTGAATGACACTTTCCCCAGCAGGGAAAATTAATACACTTCAAAAGTTACAACAGGCCAGGAAACACACATCAGCCATCAGCATGATTTTCTAAAATGAAGCAGTGTAGAAACCACATTCTTAATCAACTTTCATAAACCATCTCCCTTCTGCTAAAAAAAAAAGTAAAATAAAATAAAAAAAAAGCTTCATAATGCTTTCAGTGTGTAGCATTAGATTTGCTAGTGAAGTGTGGAATATTTTTCTTCTTATGTTATTAAATTTCAAAGCCACACTCCTTAGGGCTTGTCTTAAGTCTGTCATCTGTGCTGCAAGTTAAGACTCTTAGCAGCTGGACAGCCCCATCCTCCCCTTGAATTCCAGAAGCAAATCCATCCAAATGGCAGCCCCTGTCCTGGATGCAGGCTTTCAGCAGCTTGCCAGGACTGCTCCCATCTCATCTCACTCAGCTGGCCCCTGTCAGCCCTGGGAGGTGTCACTGTCACATGGGGGTCCCTCCGTGGGGCTGGGACACAGCCAGGAGTGGCTGGTGCCTCACAAAGGGAGGAAAACAGAAGAAAAGCCAGGGAATTGAACTATGGCAAAATAATCAGAGGAAGGGAAAGAGAACAAATACAGAGAAAAGGCAGATGAATATAAATAAGAGGAAGATGACAAAGGATTAAGGAATATGAATCAAGAAAATATTATGTCAACCACAAAAGCAAACATGCTAGCAAAATAAATTCAGATAAGAGGAAAAAATATGAAACAAACCCAGCAGATTCAACCATAAAATAAGAAGTGAGGTATCATCATCACTGATGTTCTCCTCCCTGCCAGAACCTTTTGTACCTTTTTTCTAAGGCTGTGCAGAGAGCTGTATATGCAGTGCTGCCCAACAGGGGGAAACAAGACAAACATGAGTTCAGGGACAAAAGGGAAGGACTTTGTGAAAGTGGGAAGCTTCACTTTCTGGTACTTCCTACAACCTCAATAGAAGTTCAAGGTACAGAGCAAGCTGAAAACAGATGTCCTTGCCAATGATTCATGGCAACAAAAAGGGAACATGTGCAAAGCCCCTTGATGTTCATCTCGCTGACCTGCCTGTGATCAGGGAAATATTAAAGCTTTACCTGGCAAACCATTTCCCCTATTAGCATCAGGCATGAATAAAAATTGAGTCAGGAAATCCATGAACAATCCAAGAGCCCAGAACTATATGCAGGACATGCCATGAAAGAGCTGAACCCACGCTGTGAGTCTGGCAAGTGAAATGGGAAGGTCTATGCCACCATCATATTTTCTGAAAAATCCCTTCACCAGGATTTCTCTCCTGGGAAGCTGAGAAGCCTCAAAGGAAAATGAAAACAATAATTATCTGATTTGCTTCTCCTGTGTTTTGCTGCTTTGGAATGTGGCTTGGAGGTTGTTTATCAAATATGTGAAGTGTTTTTATTTAATGACCAATCACAGCCAGCTGTGTTGGGACTCTGGAAGAGGTCATGAATTTTTCACTATTATCTTGTTAAGCCTTCTGTATCTTTTCTCTATTCTTTAGTATAGCATTCTGTAATATAATATCATAAAATAATAAACTAGCCTTCTAAGAACATGGAGTCAGATTCACCATTTCTTTCCTGCCACAGGGGACCCCGAAAACACCACAGGTCTAGAATGGGGTTCAAATAAATAAACCTGAGTTACAACACCCCAGAGCCAACCCAGTGGAACAGGACAACTGCAGCATCCTCTAAGGGCTTTTAAAATCCCACTGACTGAAGCAGGGCTGTCACTTGCAGGCGTTCCAGAGGAACTGATCAGTCACAGGGAAAACAAACACTGGCTCTGCACCGTGTGTGCCCCTGAGGAGGCAACTGGTGGTTGGTGGCAGTTTACAGCACTGCCAGTCTCCTGATTAGCTCCCTTAGAAACAAAACAAGCAGAGATGACAGATGACGATGTCCCTATCACTGAGCAATAGTTTTTGCTACGCAAATCATGTTATTTTCTGTTTAGAGGAGGTAGTGTGGTTATATCATTAAAGGAATTGCTGACAGCTTCTGCTATTAATGGTCCCAAATGTGCCTCCTGCCATCTGTGATGGGCAAACCACAGAAGCAGGCAATGACTGGCTTCCTGAACTACACCTAATGAAAAAGCAGATTTTTTTTTGAAGCACAGATCTATTTCTTAGTGGCCCTTAAGAAAGCTCTTGATCCGAGTCATCTGCTTTGTAAAATGTGGTAATTTCACAGGGAAGAGCCACGAATTTAAGGAGTACCTAAGTTTGCACTTATGAATGTATTTTCATTATAAGCAAGTTTGGTGGGAATTGCCTTTGCTGGCAGGACAGTAAACCAGGACCAGGGGCATTTGGCAACCTGACTCTGAGGCAATGCTGTGTCAGTTTGTGATGGGGCAGAGTCTCTGTTCATTTTGCTATAACTGCAGCTATGGGGGTTAGACACTGCTGGGGTTAAGCATTTTGCTGCACTGCTGAGGTTAAACATTTTGATTAATTTTCTTTTCTTTTGCAATTTCACTGTGCTATTTCTTTTCCTAGAAGGGTATGTTAGTCAGCCAAGTTGGGGCTACAATGGCCATCCCATATTTCTTGCACCTGCTGTTCAAAACCTTCAAAGAATCATCTTGAAAAACAGGGCAAACTGAAAAATGTCTTGGTTGGTTTGTGGTTTTTTTAATAAATGAACAGAAACCAACTGACTTAGTGCTTGATGACTGCTCTGAGCATTTCTGCAAGCACAATGGAAAGGAAAAAGCCATACAGGACTGAATTTCACCAACTGGTCAAGTGCCAGCAAAGGTGGATTTGCTGGCAGGCAAGTTAGATCTCCAATTTATCCAACATAATGAACACATATTCCTTTTTATTTTAAACTGAAATTATAATCTATTTCTGAATAGAAATGTTTCTCAGCCCTCTAATATACAGTCCACTAAACACACAGACCTTATAAAGCTGTAAAAGGGCTGTAATGAGGTTCTAGTCATGCTAAAAATTGTGTCTTTATTGAAATTTTCAGGTGCAGCACTGCAAGATGGATTTGCATCTGCTTTGACTGTCCTCAGAATATGCATTAAAGAAACTTGCTCTGGAACAGAAACAGACGAATGCCAAACTTTTCTTAAATAAGAAGAAAGGGAATATTTGAACACAAAAATGAAGGAAGTTGTCCTTCCTCCCGCCCAAGCAAACACAGCAAATAGAAATATTTTTCTCTGCGTACGATGGAAAGATAAAAACATCCCTTTAGGGTCAAGTACAGGACACAAAAGTGAAGTGCTGATGTTGCAGGAAGTCCTGCCATCAGTTGGAGCAGCCAGCACACAAAAGACAGATCTTTTCTTCAAGTATGTTATGCTATTCATTTTTCAAAGAAAAGTTAGGGGGGGCAAGACTAGCTATGAAAAAACCCCCATAAACTGTAAACAGTTTTTGTACTGATAGACTCTGACCCAGGAAAGAGCAGCAAACAAGGTGGGTGAGGGGCAGGAAGGGCAGCATAGCTGGAAATGTTGCCTGAAAGAAGCTCAATCTACACTTCTACCACAGCATTTGCATACCATGTTATTTTCATCGTGAGTAATTACTGAGAAACAAAAGCTGCTCGTGGCAGGATAAGAACCATCATAAAGAAATCAGTAAAACCATCAGGTGATGTCTATTAAGACCAGATTTAAGAGGGTCATTATTTTAATTTTAATATTGCCAGCATAAAACATAATTTAATGCAACAGAGCCTAGCTTTTATTTAGGCAGCTACCCCACTGGATTAGTATCATAGTAAAAAGGAAAAAAAGAAGGTCAATATCTGTATTAAACATTTCTAGTGCTGTATTAATTTGCAAGTGCTCATGCTCAGCCCATCTTGGGGGGAGGAAACTTTGGGGTGGATCTTTCATTTGAGGATTGAGTCATAGGATTCCAGAAGGGTTTGGGTTGGAAAAGGCCTTAAAGCTCATCTCCTTCTGCCTGCTGCCATTGCCAAGGACACCTCACCCTGTACCAGGCTGCTCCAAAGCCTGTCCAAGCTGGCAGCAGATGAGATGTCTTGTATTGTCCCAGAAGCATCCCTGGGCTTGGAACCTCATCCCAGGGACTCAGTGATGGGCAGATGTGATCCCACCTCATGTCCATGTGCAGGGACTCAGTTCTCCATCAGCACACTGATCTTCAGATCTCACACAGGAGAATGAAGGGGAGAATCCACCCTGATCCCTCTCTTGTGTGTCCCAGCTCTCATCTGGAGCCTCACAGACACAGATCAGAAAGCCAAGGCTTTCCTGCCAAGGGGGAAAAGGCCAAGTGCTGCTGCAAAGCCAGGGCTTTGCCATGAGATCCTCCTTACAAGCACCAGAAGTGGCAGAGCACCACTGTATGCTGGATTTTGGCTTCTTTTATTTACTTCTGTTAAGTTTAGGATTGAAGGTACTTGAGATGCTATTTCACATTTAGGCTTAGATGTTTATTTTTTCTTAGCTATGTTACAGTCTTACAGTAGTGAGTTCTGCAGCATTTCACTAATAAGGTACAAAATTGTTAACTACCTTTTGTTATAAGGTTTTTTAAGGTCAAACTATCTAATTAAGAAATTACACTTAAATTATTTTTACTTTTAACTCCATAACTAATTACTCAAAGTCCACAATGAGGACTTTTCTGTCTAATTACAAAATACCACCCAAACCCATGAAGAAGGTAAAGAAGCAGGACTAGCTTCTGTCTTAAAACTTCTATCTTGTTTTATATATATTACTATATTCTAAAATTTTAAGTTTTCTACCTTGTGATATTTTACACTTCTAATCAACTAGATACTTGTAATCTCAGTGCTATCAATCAATTTTGGAAGCCTATTCTATGGCTTCAGGTCAAATGTAGTGGTTTTTTTGGGGCTCAGAGTCTGTCAGCACAGAAAATCTAGATTTTTTTAGCACCTAAAAGTCTAACTGCAGAGGAGATAAGGGAGAGATCAAGTTTGTGATATTCTCCATCATTTACACTGAGTAACTTCGGATCTGGGCAGAGAGCTGGCTGCAGAATACTTGGGGAAAAAAAATCACTGAAAGGCAGGTTTGCTCACAGTTCTCATCTTGGTGGCCTTTTGCAAACAAAATTCCCACTGACTTGTGCATTTGAAACAGGATTCTGCACAAATTTGCCCAGCATCCTCAATGTATATTTATTGAGATACCAGAATAAAAACCAGTCAGTCACCGCATACTGCTCTGTGGAGACACCTCAAAAACAGAACCCAAATTGCCTTCTGCTATTTGAAATGTTGTGTCCACACTGGGACAGTGGGAAGTTTCACAGGGAATTTGGAACTATTACTACTTCCAGGTAGATAGGGGGTGGATCTATGTGAAAAATGCCCATTTTATGATGGGCTTTTCACAAGTATTAAACTGAATATTATATGTGTTGTGTTAGAAAGTAATGCTGTATTAATTCTCTTAAGTAGTGTTGTTAAATAATGTTTTAGGTTATAAAAAATGTTAAAATAGAAACTATGCTATGTAGAATACTTTTTTTAAAGAAAGGACTTGCACTGAGACAGCAGCCACAGGACACCCATATCTTTCAGAGAAAGAGAATTTATTGCCCCATTATCAGAAGAAACAAACTTCTTCCTGCCTCAAAGGCGCTGTCAGGATTCAGAGGAAGAAGCTGACACTGACCAGACAGAATCCTGTGTTTGAATGGAATTTATGCACCATGTATGAGGTGTATGAATATGCAGGTTATTGTTTTAAGGGTTAATCCTTTGTTAACCTGGGTCCTTTTTTGGGCTCGTGCTGCCCAGAAAAAGGTACCTGGACTGTCCATAACTCTTTGTCTCTATTGTCTTATATTGTTCTAATTAAAATTGTACAAATTATTATTACTCTAATTGTATTACTATTTTTATAACCATTTTATTACTATTAAACTTTTAAAATTTTAAAAACCAAGTGACTGGCGTTTTTCAGTCTAGCTGATGTTTAAGATGCCTTCCAACCCAAACCATTCTGTGATCCAGCCATCCATCCAAATATGCCAGGAAAGAGCTGGGTCTGGGATAGCTGCAGATCACAGAGGCTGTGCAAGAGGTGTCATTTCCAAGGGATTTCTGTCCTTTAGTGTCCTGGCAGCAGCTGCTGTGGTTGCTGACAGGATCTACTGTGGAGGGATGTGAGTGCCCTCTGGGGCACTGAAGAGACTTGTCAGGTGCTCCAAAGCCTCTGCAGGAAGCTGCCAGACAGGAGATTCTTATTCAAATGGGCATGAACCCCACGTGGAGCCAGAGAGAAAAACAAGGCTAGGGAAGACATGCACCAGGTAAATAACAAAGAAAGCACAATGCTGAGAAAATGAGGGATCGGAGAAAGCAGCAGAAATCTATGTGCTCATTGCAATGAGAAGTGTGACATTTAAATGACCCAGCAAGTTTGTAGGAGCAGTCAGTCAGGCGTGCTGTTACAGCATTTAAGGGATTTCAGGCCATAAGGCAGTGGCACCTGCCTGAGGTTGGCCAGAACCACGCTCCCCCCATGCCACATTATTGCTGAATTGTCCATTATAGGGGTTTTAAACCATTTTCTGAAGCATCTGCTCTTGGCTCCTGTCAGAGGCAAGGCACCTTTGCAGCTCCAGAGGAACCATTGCTCTGATGTGTTATGACAATTCCTCTGTTCCTACAAATGTCTAGATTAAACTCCATTTTCATTTCAGCTAAATGGTCCACTTCACAAAAATAGCTCCTGGAAATACTTGGTGGAAAAAAGAGAGAACAGTAACCTGAATATCTTGCCACTACAATAATTAAAATATCATATCAAGGGCTTTGCCTAGAAATTATTCTAATTGGAATTGTATTATCCTGCACAGCGTAATGGCAGGCCATAGGTATTCCCAGTCAATTGACAACCCACCACACCAGATGCAGGAGATTAGCTGGATGCCTGTTTAGTTACTCTGGTGGCCTGCTGTGACAAACCCTCAAAGGTGAACCTGGATTGCAGCAGTCCTTGAAAGTAAAGAAAACATTAACTCAAAAGCTGGGACAAATTTAGCAAGGCTGACAGCGCCAAAAGAGCTCCTTGCAAGAACAATGAAAAATTATCCCTGGGGTTTAAGCTAAAAAAGGGCACTGAATGATTTCAGAAAAAGTGGAAACTCTTTTGATTTTAAATCCTTGTAAAGCAAAGTCAAGTTGAAGCTGTCACTGTAATCTGAATGGAAGTTTCATTTCAAATCCCTCACAGCCTATAATGTTCTGATTTTAAAGGTTAAACAAGCAGCAGAAGCGCCAGTTTATTAACCCTTGTCTTCTTCTCTCCCAAACCATCTAAACATAAACCAGCTAAACTAGCTGGAGGCCAAATTTAACTTCATAGCTGACAGCTGGTGGAAACAGTGATGGAGGAGAAGGAAGAGCAAGAAAACAGGAGCTCTACCAAAGTGAAAAATGATGTCTTAGAAGATTTTGTTCATCTTAAACTCCTGGCATCAGCTGCTTCATAAAGGAGAGAGAAGGAGAAGTTCTCCTTGGAGCACTTTAACAGACACAAACATAAGGAAAATGTCTTGTTCCTCTTTGCCAGTCTGATCTGTCAGAATGAACAATTCCCAGTCCAAATCAATCTCCTCCTACTTTATCAAAATTCTTTGTTTTACAACATGCTGGCCAAGATCATTTACAGCTCTCCTGAGTCCTTTTTTTTCCCCCTGCAAACCCTGGGATATACATCTCTCTTCCTCCAGAAGAGGGAGGACTTATGCTAATTAAATTGATTTCCCTTTAGGAAGGGGGAATGTTCTTCTCTACTGGTGTTTTCATTACAGTCTTACAAGCTCTCCTCTTCTACAGAAAGCAAGAAACACAAATGACCTTTTCCACGAACGAGAGAATTGCCAGGCAGCAGGAATAAAGATCCACAGGGCTGGAAAGACACACACAACATACAGAGAGGGAGGAGGAAATATTTCACTATAAATAAGAGTATAAAAATTCTCAGAGCATGAATGTTTTTATGGACTCCCAGTGAAGGAATGGCTTCCAAGAAGCTATCCATAAGTGAAAAATCAAGCATCACCACATTGAGATAGACCTGTTATTGCTCTGGGTTTGTTATTTACTTCCCTGACAGCTGCCACTCTCTCTTTTCTCAAGGCAGCCACTCACTGGCATGCAGCCTCTCTCTTGATTTACATCTCTATATCTGTCACATGAAGCTGAATGACTGCGTGGCAAAGTCCTGGAGATCTGATGGCTTCACATCTCTTATCAACCTGAGCCATTTCCCTCTTCTGCAGAGGAACCCCACAAACCCACTGCTCTGCAGCCCTGAGAGAGGAATGAAGCTTTTCTCAGGGAGCTGAGGGTCAACAGGGCATCCATCCCAAATCTCCTGCTCAGGGAGAAACGTGGGTTTGCCATCAATAAAGAAAGACAAATTGACTTGCTCTGGTGAGAACCTTTCTCCCCAGGTGCTGTCCCTAAGGAATGCCCCAGGAATCACTGCATGCAGAGGAATGAACTCTGCAAGATACCTCGGTTGGGGGTAAGAAAATGCTGGGTGGTTCTGTATGACCCAGCTTGCTCAAGTTCTTACCTAAAGCTCTGGGCACCTTCAGTATGCCAGTGTAAATAACCAGAAACCATAGCCACAACAGAAGGGCCATCAGCACAGAAATACTTCCCAAAAAACTTCAATAGCCTTCATTCCAGCAGAGAACTGAGAAATATACCGGTTTAAGCTGGCTAACATCAGCAAATCAAATCCTAAGGAATAAAATGTTGATATATGATGTCTCAGGAAGGTTTCAGGTTCAAAACTAAACTTTTGAGTGGATTTAGGACAGGAAACAGGGTAATGATACATGGGAGTGACTGTATTCTTGTTGCAGACATCTAGCAAGAGACAGAATACAGAATTATCAACACCACCTTGCAAAGGGGATCCCCAGTACTTTAAGCTCCACTGAGAGTACGTTGGAAATCTGATCACAGCCTTTAAGATCCTCTAATATATCCATAGTTAAGCCCCATGTTTGCCATTGGGGAAGCACAGCTCCAGCACCAAAGGTTTCTGTCTCTGTAACCATTTGTAATTGGGGAGTTTTTGTACAGAACAGAGATTTTCTGCATTTTGTGACCAAGCTGACCAGCACAGCAGTGAGGGTAAGAGAAGGGAGTACAACTTCCATGAAGTGACGAGGAGGAAAAGTGATGCCAACAGTCATAACCTGACCTAAAGGAGCAATCACAGGGCCCTGGAGGCAAGAGAGAAGCCTCAGGATGTGTCAGGAGGCCTGGAGCCAACTGCTCTGGGAGCAGGGTGCCCTGGCATCTGTCCAGTGCATTCCCCTCATGTGAGTCTGCCCCAAAATGTCCTCCAGCTGCAGGAACTTATCTGTCACTGAGGACACCCCTTCATTCTCATTGCTAAAAAACCACTTCCATCAGAAATGCAAAGCCAACAATCAAATGTCAGAAAAAGATTGTTTACATCACAAGAAGCAATTGCACATAATTTGAAATTTTCTGTCTGCGTTTTGTCTTATGTCCTGGAATTGGAGCCGTTAAATTAGGTTAGAATCCTGTCCATTGACTGCAGAACTACTCATAATTTAATGTTTCTAATAACATTAAGAGTGCAGTAGGATCCTTCCAAACTAAGGGTAGGATGATCTATTAGCATTTCAAGTGTATTTTCATGCAGGATGACTGACACTAATATAAACAAATTCTGTAAAATATGAGTAGTTTCAATACATTATTTACTGAAACCTGAAAATAGAACCACTGCTTCACCAAAGGTACAGTTTAGGCTTTTTAGGAGACTCCTACAGGATTTATGATGTTAAATTAAAAATATTATATAAGGAAATATAAACTCTTGGGAGCACACTCTTTTGAAACAGAAGGATACAATTCTTCCCAAGGATGTCTGAAATGCCTTTTTTTGGTGCACTGTTTGTAAGGATCTTGCATAAGTAATAAAAACAGAAGAACTTTTTCTGCCTTTTAAGATGTTTCTATGCCAGACTAACCCCACAGGTGAAGCCATGTGCGTGTGAAAGGCAGCTGTGTGTTGGAATCAATGTGCACAAGTAAATATTAAAGAACAGTGAAAAGGAGTCAGGAGTTAGCATGAGATATCAGTAGAAGGTTTTAACATAGTTGGTTCCAGGAGATGGCCCATCAAGAAAAAACAAGCAGAAGAGTTAGATTAGTTAGATATAATTAGATTTAGGATAAGGACTAAAGCACAGGTTTTACTTTACCTGGTTTCAAAAAGTCATATTTAAAGTACATGAAAAAATCTGTCCAGAACACAAAATCCACAGCTCTGCTACACGATGGAAATTACCTATGTGAAAATGTATTTTTCCCTAAATAAGTTCTGAAATGTTTGAAACTATAAATCATCTCCCTTTTTCAGCTATTTCCACGTCCTTTTAATGCCTCAGTTGGTTATCTTCACAATAGCAGGGTGTTTCCAGCCCAGGCTAGGAAAGAGGCCAGGATTGATGAATTTCACAAGTGTTTGTGGCTCTGCTGGCAGCCCTCAGGCCCCACTGAGGGCAGAAGGGGATGAGCAGGCAGTCAGGAGTGACAGCCCTTCTCCTATGACCTCCAGTTTTCCTGACAGCCAAAACACCTCACAGAGCTGTAAGATAAAGGTCTAGGATGATTTTTGAGGCCACAAAGACTCTGGAAGTCATTTTTATATTCTTTATAATGGTATAAAAAAGGGACAGTAGCAATACTAGTGCTATAAAATGACTTTGTGAAGAATCTCCCCTGATCTTCACACTCCAGACTCTCTGTCACAAGCACAAGTCTAATGTTTTCATTCATCATCTCAGCCTAGATAAAAATGATCCATTTTTTGAGGAGCTTATTGTCTTTGGATTACTTCTTCTAAACACAGAGCCTTACCTATTCAAGGTGGATGCCTGGCTCAACCATGACCTTGTCAATCTCATTAAGTGTTGAATGAATTTTCTCAAATTTTCTTATCAATCAAGATAATTGCTTCTTGCAGGAAATCCAATCTTCTGTTAACCACATCATTACCTGGTGATCGAAGTCCTCAAACTCTGTGTAAGCTGGAATCACTCAAATTACCCAAGAGAACAGAGAAGCCTAAATTCATAAAAATCCCCACAGGTCATTTCCATTTCAGCAACTATTCCACAGTTGGTCAAGTACCTTGAAAGATTTCTCAGAATTAAAAATACTTTCACATCACAGTTTTACATCAGGCTTTGCAGTCATAAAAGATGACACTATCCTTGCAAAGGCTGTGTAAGATGAGAAAGGAAAAGAAGGAATTACAAAAACCTCTAGAAGAAAGGGGATTTTTAGCAGGGATCTGAAGACTACAGTAGATAAGAGCTTAAGAATATAAGAGAAGTCACAGAGATGGGGCAAAAGGTCCTTTCAACCTAAAGCCTCCCCAGCTGGGAGTGTGAAACAGGAGTGCAGTGATCCCTGCTCAGAGCAGCTCCCTGAACAGCAGCAGCTTTCCTGGCCCAGGGCAGCTCTGTTGTATTTCACAGCCCACACTGGATTTCCCTGCTGTGATCCCACCCAGCTGATTTGAACCTACAGAAGCTTTCAGCACATGCAGTAGCTCCCCATTTTAGCCACAAGTGGCTTGGATGCCATGCTGATTCAGGCCACAGATAACTTAACTTTGAAATTAATTAATTAATTACAAGAAAGTAATTAAGAACAAAGGTCTGGGGAGGGCTGGAAGCAAGTAAGGGAACTTCCTCTTCTGTTGAGACAGACCAGAGACAGATTTACCAAGAGGTGCCCTACTTTCAGAGAGATTGCATGAGTTTTTCTCCCACTAACACATCAGCAAGTGCTGTGTGCTAATAATTCTAAGCTTTTATAAACCAAAAATATTTATTTCACAGGCAAAAATAAATTAGTGCTTCCAGTACCAATTAATTTTTTTCCCATTTACAGCTCTGATCTTTATTTTCAGTATTTGAGAATATATTAATATAGAGATTTGTCTCATCCTCTCGCCTCAGGCTTTAGGCAAGCATCCTTGTCCTGTTAAGTTGCTGGGAATGCCATCATTGCCTTCAGTACACCCAAGGTATCTGCTCATGGTGTGTGAATCTGTTTCAGGTCCCTGAACAAAATCAGTAAATTCCTCCTCATGTACAAATCTCATGTGATTAAGCACACAAACAAATGTATGCTTTAAGTAAATTCCATAACTGTGGAGCTCTATGTATATACAGACTTTCTACAAGCTTTAATGGAGGAAAGTATGGGATCCAGGCAGGCTCCTGAATGCCTCCCAGTTCACCCAGTAAACACTGACACAAATGCTGGGGGCACTGCTGTTCTCTGTGAATGCCTTGTGAAAGCTGACCTGGAACAGAGGCCAGAGTTAAAGAATAAAGCAGGGATTTATTAAAAGGCCTCCATGGATCCACCTTGGGCAGCACAAGAGCCCAGACAGGGCTGCACCCAAGATGAACCAAAATGGTCACAAAATGGATGACTGGTCACAGGGTCTGTCACTTTGATAAGTTCTGGTCCATTTGTATATTGGACTTCATTGTCCAATTACAGCTCCAGCCCATGCAGTCCCATCCTTCTTGTTTTTCTCTCCTCATTCCACCATTGTTTGTGCTCTTG
Source organism: Calcarius lapponicus (assembly GCA_039654755.1). Taxonomy (NCBI): domain Eukaryota; kingdom Metazoa; phylum Chordata; class Aves; order Passeriformes; family Fringillidae; genus Calcarius; species Calcarius lapponicus. The sequence goes on from CM077470.1 coordinate 28,813,811, forward strand.
GGCCTGAGATTTGGATCAGTTGTCCTTGGTCCCCAGCTAGAGCAGGAATTGTTTTGTCTCCCTGCTCTGTGAAGAGAGCTCACCATGCCCTTATATGAAGCCCAGCCCCACACACTAAAGCAGCACAGAATCTGAAAACGATAAAAATCTCAAACCTGAGGCATCACTGTGGAGGAACAATTCATGCTCATTCCTAAAACGGGCTGGGCAATACTGAGTTACAAGCCAGAGCTGTCACACTAGCAGAGGATGTGTGTGAAGCCACTCCTGGAGCCACCTGGGTGTCCAGAAGGAGCAGGCATTCACAGAGGTACCCACAGCCTGGACACAATGTGGGATTGCACTGCTTTGAGACAATTGCAGCTGTAGTTTTCTGGAAAAGGCTCAGAACAGACCTGAGGCAGACCTGGGAGCTGGGGCTGACCCTGCTTGGGGTGAAGGGGGAAGGTATTTTCCCCCTTGTGATGCCCATCTGGACCTGCACTCATCCAGTGCCCAGGGCCACCCCACACCACCAACGGGATCCAAATCCAGACTCCAGCTCCACTCTGGAAAGCTGCTGCACTGGGATTACAGTCTGAGTTATGGTATTTCCTCCCCCTACCCCCAGCAGTAACCCCAGGCTGTGGCTGAAACAGAAAAATGACTTTTAGGAAGGCTTCTGCAGACAGATCACCGAGGAGAACAGGAGCTCTGCTATCACCAAAGGATTGCAGCTCTGTACTTGAGGAGGCAGCTATAAGAAAATGACTGTGATTGTACTTTACAGTTCACCCCAGACAAACACAAGGAGCACAAGGGACCCAAGGACACAGCAGGAGACACAGGAGTGAGTGACACAAAGTCACCAGCCACTTTATTTTCCCTTTCACCTGACCTAAATCTTTCCCTTTCATATCTCTTGTTCTGGTCTCATAAGGAAAATAAATGCTGGATTTCCACATAGCCTGCACTTGCACAATGACTATATTTAAGCCTGAAAAAAAAATTTGGTCTGACTGAAAAATTTCAAGACATGTTTTGCATTAAAAATAAAACAAAGGCAACCACAAGGTTTTCAGCTTTTCAGAGGCAGAATTCAGTGCCTAAGGCAGGAAAGGAAGCCTTTCCACTTGCAAACTCCAGGGCAGCTCTGCAGAACCTGAGGAGTCCTTACAGGATTCATTTCAATACAATTAACTATGAGGAATCAATCATTGGCAATAAACTAAACCCGAGATAAACAACACATGGAAAAATCCCAATAAAGATCCCAAAATGCAACAAAGCAGCAGCTTCTCTTGTAAGTGAAAGGAAAAGATGATGTGGGTGCATAAGTGCCCTGAAGAAAGCTGCAGAAATGAGCATGCCCAGACTTAAAGCCGTGTGTTCAGAGAAAGATTCCCAAATTACTGTTACATAGATGATACTCACAGAAGGAGCTTCATCCTTCCCTGTCCCCTCTGGCTCTCACTGAGGTGAGGGTTGGGCCTCTCCTGAGCACACAGGTCTGAGCTTGGGGCTTGGGATGGCATCCAGCAAAACCCATCTCCCTCCACCAGCCTGCAAAGGGATTGAAGAGAGCCTGGCCTCCCAAACCCAGCTTAGCTCATGGAGTGGGAGCCTATGAAAGCTCCTTCTGGGGATGCTTAATCCAGTCTGACAGGCATCTCACACGCCTGCAATAATGTCAGGATCTCAAGAAATTACATTATTATACAGTGAGAGCTTTATTTTATCAGTTTTCATTAGCCCAGACTAAGAGCTGGTATCCCCCCCAGGGACCCCAATCAATGATCAGGTTCTGTTCAGCACCAAAGTGTATTTTCACATAGCTGAGAGTAGGATCCCAATAAACTGTCACACCATTTCTATGTGCTAAGAACATACTGCTGACATTTAAGATTGGCTTATTAATATCTTAATTTTTTTAAAACTCCTATAGCAGTGTGTTTACAGATGCAGAAGTCAACCTTTGCTTTAATTATTGATGAACACTGTTGCTACTTTTGTGTCTCATATTTTTGGATGAGACATGGATATACAGAAGTCAAGCATTAAAAATATTCACTTGAAATTTCATTTTTCTAATGCTTAATGTTCTTTGTTGGTAGGTATGGAATTACCTGCAAAGCTAATTCCAAAGTAAAACTAATTATAAAATTATTTTGCTAAATAAATGATTGCTTCTTTGTTGCTCATGCATCATATAATTAATACCATGATGTGATCTAACATATTAAGGAAATAAGAATTTGCCATCAGCAGGCTGAAAGAAATTTGTTTATTAGTTTACTGTGATTCAATTTATGAGAATGTGCTTCAGTGATCTTTGCAAAAGAACTTTAATTGGAAATGAATATCACAATCTATTTACCACACCACTAAACCCAGTCTGCTACAGTTCATTTAAACTACACCTGCTACTTAATTTTCCAGTAAGAGAAAAACTTTGAATTAATACAATGAGGAGCAGTTAGAAAGCAGGCCCAGCACACTGCTGCTGCAATCAGGCTGCTCCTTGCCTGCCCTCTGAAATTCTGTGAGGAGCTGTGTGCAGAGTTTATCTCAGCCTGCACTCAGCCACTCTGCACTTTGCTACTTCCAACATGCAAAGTCTTGGCCTGCAAGGTCTAAAATCCACACCCAGCATGGACATTCAGGAAAAACATTTCCATGCTTAGGACCAGGGATGTTCCTGTCCTAAAGCAAGGGCAAAAACCCCAAACCAGTCTTTCCATCTCTGCGCTCTCTGGAGAGTTAAACTAGGGAGAAGCCTCACGAGCTCCTGGAGAGGAGAATCAAGGAAGGAGGCAGTGCAACACCCTCATGGCCTAATCCCTACTTTTAAGCAAGAGTCAGAACAGTCCTGAAGGTCTTGGAGTCACTGCAAACAGTTAATTGGGAATCTTTTCCCAAGGAAAGACAGCATATGGGCCACCTCTGGTGGGCAAGGGGTCCCTTTTAGAAGTCTGCCAGGGTTGAAGAATGACCTGGGGGTCTGTGTATTGTGCTAACACTGCCAGGAATTCAGGATAGCAGCTCCTCCTGCCAACAGATGGGGGGAAAACACCTTGCCAGGTTCACCTGAATTTACAGAATCACAGAATGACCAGGTTGGAAGTGACCTTAGAGATCATCCAGTCCAACCCAGCCCCAACACCTCAACCAAACCCTGGCACCCAGTGCCCATCCAGGCTTTGTTAAACACACCCAGGGATGGGGACTCCACCACCTCCCTGGGCAGCCATTCCAGTGCTTTATCATCCTTTCTGTAATATCCAACCTGTATTTCCCTTGGTGCAGCTCGAGACTGTGTCCTCTGGCTCAAGGCAGGTATGAGCCACAGCACCCAGGGCTCAGCAAGAACTCCCCACCTGGGCTAGGACTGGGAGGTTTTCCCCCAAATAATCCTCACAAAAGCAGCCCCCCATCCCCCTTGCCACTCATTTCTGTGCAGCACTCTTATTTACTCTTAATTTAGTGAAGTTCCTCAACAGTGAGCATGCAAAAAATACATATATATCCTGATATAATATGTTTATCTTAATTAAAGAACAGGACTGCAGTGCAACACTCATCTCCTTCATAAAGCCTTTTCCAGTTTAACCTACAACTAATTAATAGGGTTCTTTTAACATGATTACTCTTTGTGTAATACTTTAAGAGATTCTGAAAAATTAATTCTTTCACAGGTTACACTCATATCATTATAATTTTTTATTAAAGATGTTTTGTGGGGTCAGCTTCTGACCCTGCATTTTGGAAAAATGGAAAGCATTAACCACTGCAGAGTTATTACAGATTTATCACACCTAAAAAAGCTGGTATTGCACAGCCTCAGTGGGAGCTTTGCCCTCTGGCTAGTCACACTGCCTCTGACACAATTATTTTTTTCCTCTAGAAACACTGATTTGTCAAAATTGAAACTGCTCTCCCAAAGGAAGAGATTTCAGGTGATTTTCCAGACCTGGAAAAATACTGGAAAAAATTTAGAAACGACCAGAATATTCCCTCGGATTTCTCTGGGAGGAAAAAGCTTAAAGGGAGGTTTGCCTAAAAACGTTTTTCATTTTGAAATTTAATTTCAGCTCTCTTTCCCAAAAAGTGAACTATAAAATAAAAAAGAGTAAAGACTGTAAGGAGATGTTGCAGTTGAGATTGCCACAACACACAGAGCATCACCACACAATTCCAGAAGGCTTTAAGCATTTGCCCACACACAGTAACACCTCACCTCTTCAGAAGGCTTCAGGCACCTGCCCACACACAGTAACACCAGGGCACCTCAGCAGGCTGCAAGCATCTGCCCTTCTTGTTCTTCAGCCCAGCCTTTTATCCCCTCCTGCTGATGCCCTGCACCTGTGTGCCCTCTGCTCCCTTTGGTGGTTGCTCAGTGCCCCTGGGCACTCCATGGCTCGTTCCCTTCAATAGCATCCACCTGTCCTGCACAGCTGTGCCCATGGGGATGAGGCTGGGCCAGCCCCACTCCCAATCACCACAAACTGTGGGCCCACAAGGAGATACTCTGAAAATATAAAAAAGGAAATATTTTGACTGCCCACATGACTTTTTCCCCTACTCTCTGTGAATGTATGAAGACTGTCAGATCACCTTTTATCTCAAGTGGGGATACCCTGGAAGTGTCCAAGGCCAGGCTGGATGGCGTTTGGAACACCCTGGGATAGTGGAAGGTGTCCCTGCCCACAGCAGGGGTGGCACTGGATGGGCTTTAAGGTCTCTCCCAACCTCTCCCAAACACAACCATCCTGTGACTCTGTGCTATTCTCACAGGAAGGGGTGGATGGTTTGTACTGAGTCTCACCTCTATCCTGGGGCTTTTCAGGGAGGGCTGGGATGTGCTTCATGATGAGTGGTGCCGATGCTCTCCCACATCAGAGATGAAGGAAAGCCCTTTGCCAAGGCCCATTTCTCCCTGACTTTCTGCATGGGCCTAGGAGTTGGACTGTTACATTACTTTTCCTGCTCCTAAATTGTTCCCTGCTGCCTTGTGAAAGTATGATTAATATTCTTCAGGACTCTGTTATTAATTCTTCATTACAGTGTAGTCGCACAAAAGGCAAGGGGAATATTATGTCTGGCTTGTTGCACCTCACCAACCATTTCAATAAATATCTTAAAGAACAGAGGGTGTGCAGAGAATGAAGAGTACCAGGGACTGCTTACATTTTGCATTGCAGAATAGATCACTAATCTGTCTGATTTAATAAAAAAATTGTACAGAGCAGAGTTAAATCATAGAGCTGCATGTTGGTAGTAGGGTACTGCGAATGTGCCTTAATATATTCAGCACTGAGATGGAAATGTATTATATATGTTATTTATTTTAGCTGCACAAAGGCAAAAAGGTGGCTTTTATATGCTATACTGTTCTAATAAATATGGTGGTTCCAAAACTAAATTATGAACGGCATTAAAAATGAAGTGCTTCCCAAACATACAACCTGTACATAAAGAATATCCTATGGGGAGAAAAAGAGCTAAAAGAACTCACCAGTGAATAAATACAGCACAGCATAATTACAGGCTCCTGTGTTTTTCAGCCAGGGTACAATCATACAGTTTACTCAAAAGTCTTCTAATAGCCTCTGGGTACATACTGCATTTAGGAGAAAGCTTTCTATTGTGAGCTCTCTTCCCTCCCTGCCTGGCCCTCCACACTCTTTAAATGTACTTTTGGGAAAAAGTATGCACTTGAAAGGGGATGGAGCAGATTCTGGGAGAAATAATTGGCTGTTTTAAAGTTCTAATTCTGACCATTCTCCCTTTCTCAGATCCTCCCCAAGTCCAAATTCTGCTGATGCTCATAGTTATTTTTCACTTGACTTTGGCTGACCTTGCACCACATATGTTTTGCTAGGTCCAAAATTTATTTATTCATTATCCATCCCTGGCTATTAAAAAGAGGAAGTTATTAATAATTAATTTATTCTAAACTGTCACCCTACCAAGTTTAGTTAAGGCAATTTAGCAAATCAGTCACTTTACAGAGACTGCACTACCATGGTAATCCAGCATGTGTGATCACACATATTTAGTGCCACGTGTACCCCCTTTCCCCCATTTTCTATCTCCTGGCAACATGGGAAGAGCAAGAATGTAAAGAACCAATTCTGCAAAGTTCTAATTGTTGTTCCAAACTTTTAGGGAGGAGTAATTCTGAAGTAATGTGACATTGTGAGTGCAGCTCCATCTGTTAGTGCCAATTAATTATGGTTTCAGCTATTCCACCACCGAGCCCAATGAGAGCTGGTTCTGTTAATATTTCCCCTGCAGGTCACAGATACTCACAAAAACACTGTCAGTTTTGGGAGATTTATAAACATTTATATACGGTACTTGGACTCTTTATTTTGAGACTTCTACGACACAGGAAAAATCATATTGGAAATCCAGTCAGAAAGATCTTTTATAGAGATTATTGACTTTAAAAGGACCCAAATAGAGTATCTTAAATCCATTTGTCATTGATACAAATGGATTTACCTTTTTCTTGCTTTGATCAATGGGAATTTGGTAGTTTGTGAGGAAGTTAAGCTTTCCAAAGCTCTCCAAAGGAAAAAAAAAAAAAATAAAATGCTGCTACAGGTTGTGTTTGTGGAAGCACCAACTGGCAAGAATGATAAAATGTGACTGATTTCCTAAAGCATGAAATCAAAGCTTGCTTTGTTCAGAGCATTAGCACATTTTCTTTTGACTGTGTATTTATTATAGAAGGTGCACTTTAAAAAAGGAGAGCTAGAATAAAGCTATTGGGATTGAGATCATGGGGATATTGAATCAAACCCAGGTTCACCCAGTTAACCACTAACAGAGGTTTGCATTAAGATACATTTTAAAGCAGTCCTGGGATCCAAAAATAAACTGCCTTGATAAGAATCTGAATGGGCTCAAGAATCCTGTTATTTTTTATGAATGCAGCCAGAGAGGCTAATTCCAAGAGCAGGACAGGCCATGGATAAAGGCAGTTTGCTCCCCCAAACAGAAGTGGCTTACAGAGGACACACCTTCTAATGAGAAGTGCTGCAGATGAACACTCCTGAGGTGGCAGTGAGACAAGAGCTTCCTCTCCAAACCTCGCTCTTCCTACCAACCCCTCTCTCTCCCTGTGCCTTGGCACTCCTAAGAGCTCTCAATCAATATCTTCTGTGAAGTACTTGCTGTCTCATTTCCCTCCTGATCATCCTTCCCCTGCCTCAGCTCCTCTTTGTTCCCCTAGCAGCAGATTAGACATTATTCCTTCTCCCTCAACAACCAACCTCATCTTCAAACATTCCCTGCAGCCTCTGCCATCCCTGCCTCATCTCCAAACATTCCCTGCAGCCTCTGCCATCCCTGCCTCATCTCCAAACATTCCCTGCAGCCTCTGCCATCCCTGCCTCATCTCCAAACACTCCCTGCAGCCTCTGCCATCCCTGCCTCATCTCCAAACACTCCCTGCAGCCTCTGCCATCCCTGCCTCATCTCCAAACACCATGAGTAGCCTCTGCCATCCCTGCCTCATCTCCAAACACCATGAGTAGCCTCTGCCATCCCTGCCTCAACTCCAAACACTCCCTGCAGCCTTTGCCATCCCTGCCATGGCATCCTGGCATCTCTGAGTGCTGCCTCTGGAGGAGGAGCATCACTGCCATGTTTATGGATGCACAATTCCCAGTGCCCAGGGAAGCAGCATGGCCAGGCTGACCAGGACAAGGTGAAAGAGTCTTTCCAGAAGGAACAAAACCTCCTGACTTCTCCTTCCAGGCTCTTGCCATCATATCCATTTGCCATGGAAAGTAAGAGTTCAGGATTAAACTGTGCAAACATGAACAATGACCATGGACCACTCCAGAACAGACAAATATCTGCATATTTCATCTTAAATAAACCTTTAATCTTCATGAGAACATGTGATAACTCCAGTCCCACATCGCAAAGGAGAGGTGCATCTCACCCCACATGACCTACAGGTTTTACTTGTTTTTTTATTTAAAACAATTTTGGGATGAGATGAATCATTATTCAGAAAATAGCTCTTGATCTCTCCAGAGACCACATGGGGAGGAACTTCCAGATGATTAGAGTCAGCTGAGATGGAATCTTTCACAGATAGATGAACAAATTGTACAAAGCAGAAAGATTTAATGGAATATTTTGCCCGATTCTCAACTGAAATGTTAATTGGCTATTATATGCAAACTACAGAATTGTTTAAATGTAGTTAAACAATAGAATGTAATTAGAGAAGCAACTTCTATTTTACTTTGTAGCACTGATGTTCATTTGGTAAATTTTGGAAAAGTCAGACATAAGTTGGAATTGCCTCTTAACATAAAGACACACCTTTAATATTATTCTTTCTTACAAGATGCATGATTCACAGGAACAATTTCTTTTGTAAGCAATAACCAGTTTCAGTCTTAAATGACTGATCTTCATACTACAAAATAATCTCTTCACATTCAATGTAACAGCCAAACCTGAGAATAATACTGAGGAAATGTACTTACAGCTGACATGAAAATATAAAAGAGATCCAACAATATAAAATAAGCAATAGAGCTTTGATAAAGGAGTGTGGGGAACGCAATTCAGAAATATTCATTCATCAGATAGGTCTGGAGAAGTCTGCAGTGACATTCTGAATTTGGATTAACTGAAAGGTTTTGATCTGTCTCATGCTACTTCACCCAGGATATGTAGCAAAGGAGGTTTTCATAGAACACAAATGAGCGTACAGGATAGAAAAAGAGTAAGGAAATGCTGTTCCAAAAATCAAATGTGAGCAGATAGACTATCAAAGTTTGGATTCTTATTGCATATCCTGAAAAGATGTAATTTAGAGATTCAAAGCAACTCCAGTTACAGCTCATCTGCAGGAATGTGCTAAACCTGTTACTAAGCAATCTCAGAAAGGTTCCTCTTAAATCAACGAGTCTGCTCTTGAGGTGACAGCATCACACCCAGTGCTCTTCCTGAGGGACACAAACACAGCACAGATGGCTGGGACAGATAACCCCCAATATCTGCAGTGCACAGTGGGGAGCACTGGTCATCCTAATATTGACTCTTGGTTAGATGACAGATGCATGACAATGACAGACTCCCAGAACATGCCAAAGTGGAATTAGCATTCTCTTGTGTGTCGCGGAAATGCAGGGAAACTCGAGCTGTCAATATGAGGGATCAGCAAGTTCCGTTTATTGATTACAGCACCAGATATTTATTTACAGCAGTAATAAGCTCATGAATATTCTGTAATCTAACCTGTCTATTGGCCACCCACAACGTCAGCTCTTCCCCATTCCTTAGGGGTTACGTCCTTCTCTTCTCATGTCTCTTTCACTACTTGTTATCGTACTACAGCTATGCCCAAGGACACAGTGTTTTTGCAGGTGCAAAAATTTAGATTAGCTGGGTTCAGTACTTTTCCAATCTTTAGTAGCCAATATTCCAACACTCTTGGAATTAAAGTAACTAAAAGAGAAAACATTTTTTGCTTGGATTAAACCTTAATATGCCCTGACACCTTGCACATTTTTTGCAATCAAACAGAGATAAGTTCTGGATGAGGGAACAACCTCTTCTCCAGCAGGCCAGCCAGAAACTTCACCTTTAGGAGTATGAGAACACTACTGCAGAGTATTTCCTGAACTCTGAACTCATTCATTCTGAACTGACCATTAGAATTCCCCCCTCAGGAACACACTGGAAAGGATCAGCTCTTGTCCTTATTTTTTGAGGGAAAACCTTAAACACTGAAGAAATTCTCTGTAGAATGGCTCATCAGCAATTTCAGAGCAACCCACTGCACTGACCACAGAGTGCCCTGATCATGATCTCTCTCCTGCTTCCAAAACATCAGGCCTGAGAGAGATGCCTTTGATCACAGGCTAAATCACAGAATAGTTTGGGTAGGAAGGGACTCTAAAGCCCACCTTGATCCTTGCCATGGTTCCCACTATCCCAGGTTGCTCCAAGCCCTGCCCAACCTGGCTTTGAACACTTCCAGGGATGGAGAATCCACAGCTTTTCTGGGCAAACTGTGCCAGGGTCTCACCAACCTCAAATGGAGGTTCTTCACACAAGTGAAGAAGTATCAGTGCTCTTTTCAAAGTTCCTCTGACACTTCATGTGGAATACTGTAAACTCTAGTTTAACAGCTTAGTCTAAGTGGAAAAGCTGGCAAATCCAAGAGGAAGATCTAGGAAATAAGGAGCCTGGAAGATGTAATGTAGCAGATCCATCTAGGGTCTGAGTGAGGATGAGTCTGATGTGATAATGAAAGCTCCAAGAGAAAAGGTGATGTTTTAAGGGAAAGAATTTAAGTGAAAGTATGAATTGACTAATTATGAATAAATATAACCTAAAAAGGAAAAGCATTAGACTCATGAAGGCTTCAAACAGCCTTCTAGTAGAAATAGTGGGGAGCAAAAAGAAAAAAAAAAGCTGCTATCTTTTTTTTAAACAGAGCTTGAAACTTCACTCTTGAGGAATAAAACCCTCTGTGATTGCTACCTTAAGAATGACACCACAATATCTGTAGTTTAGGACATCAATTGATTTTCAGTGGGAGTCAAGGTAAAACCAGGGCACTAAACAAACCTCTGAAGAGCAGAGAACAATGAAGCACAAGAAAGGTCAGTCTGTTCCAAGAGGGTGGGAAGCATTCCAGCCTCTGTCACAGGCTAGCTGAAGCCAGTGGTTTTTCAGTCCTTTCAGTGGAATATGAAACCCTCAATATGGCATTCAGCTTTTCACTCACACACGTGTTCAGGCAGCTTTCAGTGACTGAGAATTGCCAGGCACACCAGCAGTCACTTGCCACCCAACCTTTCTAAAGGTCGCTAAGTTAATGGATCTAACATTTAGAGACGTGTTTTACCCTTTGTACATTCCTGTTAACTTCCACAGGGTAGCAAGGGGCAAGATTGCCACAAACTTCCCTCCTTTGGTTAATTTATCTGTAGAAAGGCTTAGAAAAACTTGCAATACAAAAAGCATTTCATTTGAGAGGGAGAGCAATGGACACAGACATTATATGCAGAGAAGATGGAAAGGCAAATAGGAAGGGAAAGACATGAAATAGAAATGCTTTGGTAATAAATGCCAGCCTACCTGAATTTGAAGGCAATGAAAAGAAAAAGCAGATTAAAAAAAGATGCAAATAACAATATTTTGAATTGCTAAATATATTGTTTTCTTTTTGGAATAACTGTTTTATCATACACGTAAAAATGTGTGATTTGCTTCATTAATCACACTCATTTCCCACCCAGAGGTAGGCATATGATCACAACCTGTTTCACAGGACTGAGATAAAAAGGTTGAGCTTTTATTTTCTTTCATTTGAATGTACAGTCTGATTACTGTGAAAAACATTTCCACTCCAAAAAGTTTATATGCTTTGTCTCTGAATGCACAGGCTGCAATAGCCAGCAGCATCTTTTGCCTATCTGTAGCTGCAATTCCAAATTCCCTTTATGACTTGGGAAAGAGAGATCAGTGATTTATTACTCTACAGGTTACCAAGAATAAAGGCTCTGATTCTAGAATTTTCAGCTTGGAGAGAGCAAAAACAGCTGCAGCATGAGTTGAAAGGGGAAGAAGAGGAGCTAAACCCAGCCACAGAAATGCTTTGACTTAAAAAAACATTTAATAATGGAGGGAATCATGAGGACTTAAAAAACCCCATTCTGGACAAACTGAATGGAGCCCAACATTAAGGGTTAGAAATTACAGGGAAATTACTGACTGAATGATCAAAAGAAAGGAATGGCAGGTCATTCTAACAAAGCAACTTAGAAAGGTAAAGTTCAGCAAGTCTACAGCCTAAATGCTTCTCCCTAAGATGCATCTAAGTGAAATTCATTTAATATGAAGAAAGCTTCTGAATTTACAGGCAGAATTTGTCTTTGTGCAGGTCCCAAGGAGAACAGGCAGGCGAGATCGCATTGAATAACAATCACGAGGAGAAGGGGATCATTTTCAAAGACAAAAGAAGTCAGTGCAGGACTGCCTGGAAAAGGACATTATTCTCTCTGCAAAAGAGAACTCTGGATGAACAACAGGCAGAGCTTCAAAATATTTTTCAGTCAATACGTCAGTCAATCCAGCCAGATTTTGCTTTTACAAAGGCAAACGAACTCCCTGGTATTTATCACTGAAAGTACTGCTTGGGTATGAAATTACAGAGGATTCATTAAAACTGTGCCCTTGGGCAGCTGGTTTTCCTGAAACTAAAAGTAGAAAAGATAAATCTTTAATAAAAAAAAAAAAAAAAGAAGTAAAATAAATACTAAAGTAGGAAACAGAAGTCAGATTTGCAGCTGGTATAACCTGGAAGGGATTCTTTGCCTTCCCATTGAGGACACACTTGTGTGAAGCAGCTGCCCAATGAAAGCAGTGTCCTTTTTCTCACCTATTCATCATTTTTACTTTCCTTCAGTCCTTGTTTCATTCCACTGCAAAAATGAGCAGAAGAGAAAGGGAGAAAAAGGTACTTGTTTCTCTTGGGTTCTCCTATTGCTCCCTGCCCATCAACCACAAAGCCAATGCTACTGGATTTTCCTTGGGTTTTACTTTTTCCACAAATGATTTCCCAGTAGCAAAATCTTTGCTTTCCACATGAAGAATGTTTGTGACAAGAAGCTGCAGAACTGCAGCTGGGCCATGGCTCCTGGCTCAGCACAGGAATTACCTTGACACAGCAGCCATGGGTCACAGCCCAGCTCTGCACTGAGCAGGACCCGCCTGCTGAGGCAAGGGCTCTGTCTTGGTGTGCTCAAAAAATCCTGGCCTGCATCTCCAGCCCTTGTACTACAGTGGACATGCTTTGGAGTTACACAAATGTCAACTCTCCAGGGAGGAAAACGGCACAGAAAAACAGGCCACAGCTTTTCAGCAGGAGAAAACTGAAATTCACATCTCCAAGTTAAGTGACCTCAGCTGATGTTCTTGTTTATTGCTTTAAATGTCTTTCTTTGAAAGGTCAAGCCTGCATCTACCTGATTTCTTCAGTATCAGCATCCCTAGAGTTGTGTGTCTTTGGTACTGCAAAGCAGAGGTGACATCCTCTTTGCCACTTGTTTCCAGAAGTTAGATGAGCTCCAAGCATAAAGGGTGAGCTCTAGAGCTCCTAAACCAAGAGGAAATGTTCTTATCAACACTGGGTCTAATGAACCTGCACTTTAGTAAATTCCAGCTAAGCCTAATAGTCATTTTACCTGACTAAATCTGTTCTCTTTCCTCTGATCATTTGTGTGTGTGCCTGCTTCTCTAAAAGCTCCAGGTATAACAATTTTATTTATGTTAAAATAAATTGCTGCTTAAAGGGACAGGATAGGATTGTAATGTTCAAAAATGGTAACAGATTTCTCAAATCTTCTCAGTCTCAAACCCTTGTGTGCCAGAAGGGATTGTGTGCACTTAGAGCATTTTTCTCATTAAACACCAAGTGTTGGGGCAATATAAAATTGCTGACATTTTTCTAATGCACTGCTGCTTTGGAATACAGCTTTTTATTCCATTTGAGTTCAAGTGGCTGGGTTGCATGTGAATAATTAAAAAAAGTACCAGCAAAACAAATTTACCTGTGTTTGCTGGGGGAAAAAAGAATCCTGCAATTTAGCTGGCCAAGAGTGAAGAGAAACATGTCCACCCAAACTCAAAGAAACTCCAAGGCAGGAACTGGATCACAGCAACAACAACATCAGATCATATTTGATTACATATGACCTGGTTTAGGAGAGGTCCATCTGCATTTATAAACACGTAGTGGTACTGACTTTCACCAGCATCCCCTCATTCCCTTTGCTGAGTTTTCATCCCTCTGCACACATGGGAGCCCCTCAGCCCTAAGGAGTGTCATGGACATATTTTATGAAAAATCTTTTCATTAGGGTTTTTCTCCTGAGAAGTTGAGAGGCCTCAGAAATGAAATGTAAACAATAATTATCTGCTGCTGTGGTATGCAACAGGTGCATCTTTGATTGGTCTCATGTGAAATTTGTTTTTACTTGATGACCAATGACAGCCACCTGTGTCGAGGCTGTGAGCAGTCACAAGATTTTATAATCATTCCTTTCTATTCCTTGCTAGCCTTCTGATGTAATCCTTTCTTCTATTCTTTTCGTATACCTTTAATATATAATTTTCTTTTCATTTAATATGTATCATAAAATAATAAATCAGCCTTCTGAAACATGGAGTCAAGATTCTCATCTCTTCCCTTGTCCTGGGACCCCTGTGAACACCACATTTGGTGACCTCAAGTGAGGAACAGCCACAAAGGAGAGCTCTCTCCCTCTTTCACAGAGAGTGTTTCTCTGCCCAGTTGCTGTTACATGATATATCAAGATGAAAGGCAGAAAACCAGCCTTGGTCATTCACCTCCCTCTCAAAAACTGCTATGTTCTCTCTACCTTTCTCTGGAACTAAATTTAAGTTCTTAAAATAGCTCAGGAATGTCTCCTGTGTAACAACAGAAAACTTTTAAATCCTTATGCAACATGAACAATACCCAGTAATCCAGGGGTGGAGCAAATAATCCAAGACTTTTAATGTAATAATCTGAAGAGCTTTCCAGAGTTCATTTTGGTGAAAACAATGTTGTTTACTATCTAGGAATGGCCACATTATTCTACTTCTTATGATCAGCACACATGAAAAGCAGTGCAAAGTGCACAGGAACCAGCCATTCAGGGCCATCCCTGCCAGAAACAGCTGCTTGTGTTGATCCAGCTGTATTCCCTGAGCACTGAGATCAGCCACACTCCATTCAAACCCACCCCTTCCCAGGTTTTCCTTTCCTGAGGCACACATGTGATAGGGGAGAAATGAAGCTCTGAGCCCAGAAGGAGAGTGTGGAAGATAATAGATATTCTGAGAGCAGCAGCCTCACTAAATGCAGATGATATGCACTATATGATCCCATTTACGGGCTGTGCCTGCTCGGAGGCACGCTGCATTTGCTCCTCTCAACAGTCAGACACGGATTATCCTCATTGCCGCTTCTTTTACGGCCCACAAATGGTGAGCTAAGCCCTTCAGAGGAGTGCAAAGATACAGGCCCCTTATCCCAGGAGCTGTGTTAATTCATGCAATAAAACCTGGGGCTTAGGAACTCGCCTTACTCTCCTGCACACTGACCGAGTTCAGCTCTCGCTGTTTCTGAACTGGAGAACTGAAGGGGAATATGAGAGAATAATTCAGATTGTTACAGCGTGAAGGCCTAAGGCAATTAATGCTTCAATCGACAAAGTACTGCGTGCATTTCCCTAACAACCAGAGATATGCTAATTTAGGGAAGGGGAAAAAAAACCCCACAAACACAATGACTTCTAAAATTTGAACCTGAGAAGTTCAGACACAAAAAATATTAAAACTTTTAAACGGCACATTTATATGCAGGCATGGTGGGATGTTTGTCTCCTTCATTTGCATGCACACTTCTGGCAGAGACAGGCACAGCCTCCCCACTGAGCCTGGCTCGAGGACACAGCTCACCCTCCCTGAATCTGGTTCCTCCCCACAGAAGCAGAGGTGCACAATAATTTTCTGCAGCCCCTCAGAGGCCAAATCCTCCCTCGGACAAGAGCGGCTCTTGATTCCAGCAAGAATGGTAGAATGTGGAGTGTTTATCCCTTTCCACAAAGGATTAAACATCATGATCAGGAGATCTTCCTGGAGAATTGCAGCAAGCATCTGGGATAACTCACATTCACCTGTCCCTGTTACTGGCTTTAAGTACCTACCTACCCATCTCCTAGGTCAGCAAGTATATCTGAGTAAACATAGTTCGGTTTTTTGCCAAGAAATAAATTTAGTTATTGTGTGTCTAGTTATTCAGGAAGGACTCCCCACACCTGCAACTGGTTGGCAGCCAAACTGCAGCTACACATTTAAGATTCCCTCTAGGAAAGAATACACTGGGAGAGCACTAAGTTACCTGGTGTCTGTAGTTACCTGGGAACTCTCAATCCCAGTTTCTGCTCCCAGCAGCTCTGAAGCTGCACACAGCACCAGGCTCCTGTGCACAGTGGCCCCAAGCACAGGCTGTCAGTGCTGGCAGAACAACATCCAGTGCAGATTTTCACATTTCCAGATGGATTGTGCATCACACACATACCTGCAAGGCTGCAACACGGAAGCAGCGCTCAGACAGCACAAGGCTGACAGCATTACCTTGACAGAGTCTTTTTTCATTTGTTCAGCAGACACAGCCTTTGTACTGCCAAGGGGGAGCTTCTGAGGGACTCTACAATGCTACCCCACAAATGTGCTCCAAATCCTGTCCCTTCACTGCTCAGTGTCACTGATGGGGCAAATGTCCAGGGAAGCAGCAATCAGCAGAACACCACACGGATATTCAGGGCACGTCAGGGAATGCAGACAATGTGACAGGGCTGAGGGGGGTTTGCTGCTGCAGACAGCTTGTACTATTACATTATTATTCTCTTTAGCTGTCACAGAGCAGACAGAGGGCTGCCTTGACTGGCCTGAATTTCCCAGTGTCCTCTGTAACATCATGGGAGCTCATCAGCTCCCCACACAAACATCTTTGATCCTCCTCCCTTGCAGTCTGCACACGTGGCACAGCCATCCTCAATTACTTTGTGAAACACTACATTGTCTTTTTCATCCTTCTCCTAGACCTACCGATTCCAAAATTACTGCAAGAAAATTATTAATAATAACGTTTGTAATATCAGGGAAAAAAACCTGATATATTTGCATGATTTTTTTTTTTCACATAGACAGACACTAAACAGCTGCTTTTCTGAAGAAACAGCAGGAACACAACAGGATTTAATTCACTTGCAGTGTAGAGCTGCCTGCAATAATCACAAAATAAAGACCTGCCAATTGAGAAATCATTTAAGCATCTTGAAGAAACATAAAATATAAGACACTAACAACAATATCCTGTACATATGGTTTTCTTGAGTTTTATTCCTGTGCACAGGTTATAGATGGTTTTTCAAAATTAAAAGCAATAACAGAGCTTCTCAATAAATCACAATCCAGAAGTCACTGGTGAACACATTATGGCAAAATCTGCCTTGATTCCAGCAAATAACTTCTCCTAGGAGTTCTTGCACTGAGCCTCTCTCTTCTGGATATATATATATATATTCTATACTATATCCCAGTGGTATATATTAGATTGTACTTCTTCCACTCCCATCCTTCATAATCTCCTGTTTATGCTTATATAAATCCTGGGGCTTACATAAATTCTTGGGAAGAAAGAAGAGGCCTGTGTGGGTCCCAGCAGCACAATGCCAATTCCAACTGCAGCCTGTGACACAAACACCACCTGGCTGTTCCTGGGGCAGGGATGCAGCAATTTGCTGCTCTTCACAAGATGTTTCCAGCTCTTACACTGGACTTTGTTTTGCATTAACCTGCAGGATATTAAAACTTCAGCTCTTTCTTGTCAGATCCCCTTTGAGTCAATACAAATTCAAGGTTCAAATTTCTTAAACTGTGTCAGTCCTCCTGAAAAACTGCTTGACAGTGACCCTAGGAAGAAAAATGTATTTTCCACCATGCAGTGCCACATTTCTCTTTTTATTAATCACTTCTTGATCTTAATAATACAAGAAGTAGTGTCAGAACAGCTGACAACTTCCACAGCTTTGGCACTGATGCTACTCAGATGATGAAAGGCCTGTCCACTGGCAACACCTGAAAGGTTCAATATATTGTATTTCCACAAATCCTGCAGACTTTGTGAAAAACCCACTGTCCATATTGTAACCAGAACTCCTGCTAAACCTCACAGATTCTTCTGATTCCTCTCTTTCAGGAACTGCAATTTTCAGACGCTGTCAAATGTGTTTCAAAGTTTGGCAGAGAATAAACTGGCCTGAATGCTTCTTTTGCTATTTTAATTAAAGTCAAGCTTCTACTTGCTTACTATTTCTTTAAAAATGTATTAAACTATGAATTAAAGAGATGCATTATTATTCATCAAACTGTTTATTCCTGTACTGGTTTTATATATATACACACAGGTTAAATATTCATGTGCTCCTTCTCCCTTGCAGACAATCATAACTCTCAGTTCCCTATTCTCCTGCACTGGTGTTCGAACGTGCACTGTAGAAGTTGAAGATCATTTAGGTAAAAGCATCCTTAGGGACCTCTACCTAAAAATTCCAAATTAAATGGGTTTTTTTTCCTATATTAGTAGTGGAGAGCTGTCCATATGCTTATGTTAAGCCTGACAGATCTTTGATTACCCCTTAGCTTGTAGTTATGCAGCTCTAATGCAGTTTAGATACATTCCATAGTTGTTAATGGCTCAACACACTGAGACCTTGAAGAATAACAACCAAGGTTATTTAGTAGTGTAACACAGTAAAATAAAATAGACTTCACCATGTGTGCAAAAGTAGTAAATGCTTTGCTGATTTTAAGGCATATGTTTCTTTAAAGTTCTCAGAACATAAATGATTTAACTGCTACAAACACAAAATCACAAGCCAAATTCACTGTAAACCTCACAAGCTGCAACAAATAGGTGAAGGCATAAATTGCTGGCAATTAGGAGTTTGCTGAAGAGGGCATTTAGGGGAATTGCGCTGATTCAGAGAGATGAAATGCAAATCTCAGGCACTCCATGCCCAGGGCACTGCACCTGAGCCTGGGCTGAAGCACAGCATCAGCAAGTCCTGCCCAACTCAGGGACCTGAGCAGGAGCTGGGCCTCTGTGCCACCCCTGAGGTCCTCCCATGCTGCAGTCAGAAAGCGAAACCGCACAAGCCAGCGCTGATTGCGCCAGTTCTGCTCCACCTGCACACCTGAGACACTGGCAAAGTGGGGATGGCAGCTGCCATCAGAGAGTGCCCCATTGCCTCCACGTGTCCTGTGTCTTTGTGGCACTGCAGGATGACAGTGGTTACCCTAAGGAATGCCCAGATCACAGCTGAATGAGCATTGGCAGGAGCATCATTTCAGCTCCTGGAGATGAACATGGCCCAGTGAGGATGTTCAGGGATGGGCATGGACCAAAAGGTCCTGTGAGTCAGGAAACCTCCATCTGCTGAGTTCCTTCTCTGCCAATGTATCCAGGTTGTAACAAATCCTTGTGGAGTGGTGGAAGCCGTGGCCAAGGGCTGGGGGCTTTGGTGAGGTACCTCTGCCAGGACTCAGTGCCACTCCTGTAGGGGCAGGCTGGAACTGAAGGGTGATGATGTACAAGCCAAAGGGAATCACAAAATCCCAGAGTTTTTAGGGTTGGAAGGGACCCCTGGAAATCATCCAGTCCTATCCCAAGTACAATGCAGGAGGGAAGGAGCACAGTTGAAGGTCTACAGAGCACAACACACAGGAATCCTACACAGACTCAGTGGAGCCAACACACAAATGGAACACAGTAGCTGTCCCAGCCTTGGCAGGCAGGAATGCCAGCTCCTTACCCTGCCAGCCCTGTTAGCAGTCCTGGTCTCATGACAGGCACACATCAAATCCCAAACTGCTGTGCAAGTGGCTGATGAACTTGCTTACAGAGTCACACAACCTCCTGGGTTGGGAGGGACACAAAAGGATGAGTCCAGTTCCTGGCCCTGCTCAGACACTCCAGGAGTCACACCCTCTGCCTGAGACCATTGTCCAAATGCTCCTGGAGCTCTGGCAGCCTTGGGGCTGTGACCATTCCCTATTCAGTGCCCAACCACCCTCTGGGGGAAGAACCTTTCCCTAATATCCAACCTAAACATCCCCTGGCACAGCTTCAGGGCATTCCGTCAGGTCCTGTCACTGGTCCCCACATAAAGAGATCAGTGTCTGTCCTCCTCTATCCCTCATTAGGAAGCTGTAACTGTGATGAGTCTCCCCTCAGCCTCCTCTTCTCCAGCTGAACAGACCAAGTGCCCTCAGCAATTTCTCTCATGGCTTCCCCTCAAAGCCATTCACCATCCTCATGGCCTCCTTTGGATTCTCTCTGATAGCTTAATAATCTTTCTTATGTAGCAGTGGCCAGAACTGCACACAATACTCAAGGTGAGGCCAGCCCAGCCCAGCGCAGAGCAGGACATTGCCCTCCCTCACCTGGCCGTGCTGATACATCCTAGAAGTTGCCTTTAGCAGGACCTAAGCCATGAGAAGTCTTTTTCTTTCCACTCCAAGGATGTGGTTGATAAGCCAGGACTGCACTTAGCATCCAGCTGTTGGTGTTCATGACTGCTTGAGCCTCTGTGCTGTGTGTGCAACATCCCCTGCCCTCAGACCAAGGCGGGGTTCACTGGCCACTGGCAGGAGGAATAATTTTGTTGGGATTCAGTCTATAGCTAAAATAAGCTGTAACACGAGCCAGGCTCAAGGGAAATCCATTCAATGAGCAGCTTGAACAAATCTGTGTTCAATTAATGTAGCTTTTCAAACACTGTGACAGTGTTTGTGCTCTGAGAAGATGGTTAAGACATTGCTGCCACCAATCATTACGGCTGTTCTCCTTCCTCTTGGGAAGCAGTGTCAGTCCAGGAAGGGAGCACAATTAGCAGTAACAAGAGAGTATGTGGGGGAGTGCAGGATGAAAGGCAAAACTGAAATTGCTGTTGAGGCATTCCTTTGGAGAAAAGGAACTTACGAAGAGAGGATGAGGACACAGAGGTGAAAGATGGAAAAAGGAGGAAATGATGAAACCTTCTGAAAGGAGAAAAGGTAGAGAAGGGAAACATGTGGAGGGAAATCAAACAAAACCTGGAACCTGAAGAAGGAAAAACATTATTCTGCAATCCATGGTATTCAGGTTGCCTCATTTTAGGTAAATTGTGTCTCTGTTGCCTTGCCCTACCCTCCTTGCCACAACTGCCCACTTATCCCATTCAGTTGGCAGAGATGAGAAATAGCTCCAAGGCACAGAATGGATATTACTGAGCAGCCTTTTTCTGCCAGATATAATGTCCAGGGCTGAACTCTGCCCCATTTTCTTTGATTTCATTACTCACACTCTCTGTCCTATCCCCAGACACTCGTTTTCACAAAACCTTAGGGAGTTTGCCCTCTCAAACTGTGCTGCCCTTCCCTCTGCTTTAGCTGCAATTAGCAACCAGGTTCCAGGTTATTAAAGGAGGATTGACAAACACACAGAGGGCCTGACAGATGGACTAATTATATAAACCTTATTTCCTCAGGCATCCAGGCTGAAAAGAGGAGAAACCATGAGCAACACAAATCATGCTGGGAGTCAAGACAAAGTGTACGGGTAGGTGGCTGAAGGGATGTGGGAGCAAGGGAATACAAGAGGAAAGAAATTGCTGTAAAGGAGTTGAAAGGGATAGGGATGAGCAATAGAAAGTGGTGATGTTACTAGAAGGGGTCTGGAGTTACGTGTCAGAAAGGCAGCTGGTTTTGAAAGGAGAGCGTGTTACCTGGAGCTGTAAAGATGCTCTGTAACAACAGGAGAGTTCTGGGAGAAAGAGTTTGCTGGGAACGTGATCCAGGAAGTAATAAAGGCAGCACAAGAAGTTGAAGGATGAGGTAAAGGACAGAGAAGCTGTAAATAACTGCTGAAGTCTTCAAGGGATGAAGAAAAAATGAAGAATAGAATAGATCTCTCCTTTGTGCAAAGTGAGATTCGCCGAATTTGATGTTGCTATGGTGATTTAGACCACCTGAGGACCCAGGTTCAACTGTTTAAGGCAATGCATATAATTATTCTTTTTATTTTCACAAATAGTTACTTTCAGCCTCTTGCTGATATATAATGTGTTTTATAATTCAGAACTCTGCCACAGTTCAGCAGCTGGCTGGAGTACTTGCATTACCAAAAGTAGTAGCAGCCTTGAGTGGAAAGGTGCAAATAAGAAGCATGTTATGAAACAAAGGGCCTTTACAACTTAAATGGTATCTGAAAAAAATATGGGTAATTTAACAGGCAAGTATAGAAGAGGAGAGAAGTAAAATCCAGTCTTTAGAAGACTGGTTTCATTTCAAAATTAAAGAAAGGACAGTACCAAAGATAGAGAGCTACATTATCCAGCACAGACAGTGGGGATCCAAGAATCCAGCATTACTAGAAACTTCTACAACTTCTGATAAGTTATTTAAACCCCTATGCTTCTGTTTCACAACTTGCATAATTGCTGGAACTAAACTTACCCGAAGGATGCATTTTGAGACTTCAGTAATAATTCCTAAGTGCTTTGAAAAGCACTACATCATGTAAGTGAAGAATGTCATTATTAAAATTGTGCTTCAGAAATCATCACTAACAAGGGTTTGTTCTACAGCTAGAACTGCACCAAAGACATTATTAGCTTGCAAATCACAAAGCTCCCATTGACTCAGGAGAGCAGCAGTGACAGAGCTGTGCTGCAAGGGGAAGGTAGGGACATCCAGCATGAGAGCAGAGGAGCCATTGCTGGGCTGGGCAGGGGCAGTGTGGCCATGCTGAGGTGTCATAGGCTTGGTGCCCCTTCTGGGACATCACAGTCACAGTTATTCTGTTCTCAGGTGGTATTTTTAGAAGAGGTATTTGTATGAGTTTAGAGTTCTGAAACACCTTCCTTTGCATGGATGTTGGTTTGGTACAGTCAGTGGCTTCATGTGATTGAAAAAATATGATGTGATGTTCACATGATTGAGAAAACCTGTCAAGATGCATTTCAGAAGACAGCCAGATACAATATAGAGAGGGAGCTTTATTTAGGAACAACGAGGAGTGTATGTAAAATTTAGCAGAAACATTATGTGAAAAGCAAGCCTGCCTCCATCCCACTTTGCAAAGAAAGGAATTAAGCTAAGGCTGTTAGAAAAGGGGTATTCTCTTAGAGAACACTGTTTCCTGTAAACTCTAATACTCTGAAATCCTAGGAAAGCTGTCTGGGAGTTGGAACCACTCTACACAAGTTGCTTCCTTTCTCTAACATTTGTCCCACATGCAGGACAAATGTTCCTGTAACCTGCTGCCAGCTTTATGTAAACACTGAGGTGACTGATTGTGTAATTCGAGGTTACTGGATGCCACGAGTGCCTGCTAATGTGAAAAGCTTGTTGGCTGTCTAGTTGTCTGGCAATGCTTAACCAGCTTTGTCTACCAACCCAGACAGAAAAATCATCACCTTCCCCAAAACAATCTGAGAAGAGGCATTGTCTATTGCAATAGATATGTAATGTTTGTCTTCCAAGATTTTATTTAAAAAACCAGTATTTCGAAGCATCCAAAGTATGTTATGCAAAGATTAAGCTTTGTACTTAGTTCAATCTTTTTTAAACTTCTTTCATAGCCAAGTAGGGCAAAAAGAGTATTTTGGAAAATAATAATGAAAAGACTTAAAATCCTTTCTCTGGACTGCAAGTTTCATCAACAAAGACAGATGCAACTAAGCCTGAGTTGTATTTGTAGGGCACATTTTACATATGCATGAACTGAAAAGCTCACCAAGTCACATGACAGTGCTGAGCCAGCTGAAGGGTAAAAGTTGATTTTGAATCCATACACAGTTAAAAATCTAAGTGTTCCCACCTTCTATGAAAGGTGTTAGGAGCATCCTTCAACTCAAAAGCTGAAGTTGTTGGCTCAGCACTCTGTCTGCAGTGCAGGTACGTGCCAAACCTTCACAGCCAGCATGGCTCCTGAGGGAGATGCATCACTCTGCCTAAGAACCACATATTCCTGCAGACAGGATGGTTATATCCTTGATTTACCTCTTCCAGGACAGCTTTTTGGAGCAAATGACAAATGCTTGCTCTGTGCTCATAAATCTTATCTAAGTTTACTCCAATTGGTCACAATGGAAGTACATAAACTGCTTCATTTAACCCTGATGCATCGAACACAGCCAGGATCCAAAGCCAGTTTGGTGCTCTTTTACAAACTACTTATTTACCTCTGGTAGAGATAAAAATGGGACACTCTACAGGGACTCACTGCTGCTGTTGGGGCACTTTATCTCCTTCAAGAAAAAAACTACTGGTGAAGGTGAAACAAACTACAGAGGAGATTCCGAAAGGACTGTAAACAGAATGACTGGAATTAGGTTGATGTTTTACTTTCACGCAATCATAGAGCATCTTGAGTTGGAAGAAACCTACAAGGATCATGGAGTCCAACCCCTGGTCCTGCACAGGCACCCCAACAATCCCACCCTATGCCTGAGGACATTACCCAAACGCTCCTGGAGCTCTGACAGCTTTGGGGCCATGACCATTCCCTGTAATTCAAGACCTGGAATGCTTCTTGTCTCAAACAAGCCAGCACCCACTCCTCATCACTGCTTGGTTTTGGCAGTCATGTCCCTTACAAAGACATAAAGATGCACAGAGCCATAAAGAATCCTCTATTTGTGCAGAGACAAGTCTTGAGGGTAACTCAGAAGAAACAAAAGCTGTTTTCAGGGTGTATTTCAGATAAAACACAGCAGTGTTCAGCAACTTAGAACAGCTCCTCTTGCCTCAGCCTGGGCCACAGAGTCCCTGATGAGGCTGTGCACTGGTTTAATGTTGGCTGGGCTCTTTGCCTCCCTTTAAACCTCCTCCCACCTCCCTGTCCCTTCCCTCCTGCCCCAGCTGCTCCCCTCAGCCCTGCAAGGCACTGCACAGCACACCAGGGCACCAGCACTGCTTGAGCATCAGAGCATTGCTGCCCTAATATTTAATAATGCCAGAACACTTCTAAGGAAGGTGCATAAATACTGGGTGGGTTTGGCCAAGAGCTCTCCCATAGTGCCCCTTCACAGAATCTTTCAGGGTTTGGTAAGATGCCCTTAAAGCTAGAAAGTTAACTTTTTATTTTAAAGTGTTCATTGTGTTCTGGAGGAAACAAGGCATACGAAAGTCACTGCAATCAATCCGAACTTCTTCCTGTTAAAATCTAACCCTGTCTTACAGCTTTGTTTTGTTATTTTTCTCAGATCTCCAGATTCATCTTGCAATAATGTGCTCTCTCCCCAGAGAGCGAGCCAGTGCCTTTCATCAGCAGCAGCCCTCCAGAAGTTCCACTTAGCTCACAAAGCAAACACAATGTTTGGCATAATATTTCAGAAAGGTCATACTGTGCTTCCTAACTTAATGGCCATTTATATTGCTTTACAACATTCAGATTCACACTCTGCTATCAAGTGGAGCCATGCCATCTAAAAATAAATGCTTAAAAGCTAAATAAAAAAAATGCCCTAGATACCTGGGTTTGGAAATGTTTTCTGCTTATCTGAATACAAGTTCTGACGCCCTTCTGGAGTCCTTTAACTCCAGGGCAGGTCCACTGAAAATAGTAGGGCTGATGCTGAGCTGTTACTCACAGATAGTGCCACAGGCTCCAAAATACCCATAATCACCCTCCCATGATCACCAACAGAACACCTAGGTACACATCTTGAATTGAGTTTTTATTTTTCCAACTCCCATTGGAAGAAGGAAAGGGTATCAATGGCACAGGACAGTGAGGCATAGAGAAATCCAAAGCACACCAATGCCATGTGCCACATCCCAGACAGGAACTGGTGCCAATCCATGGATCTGGAGACCACACCACTTCCATACAGGCTCTAAAGCTGGCACAGGTACCCAGGCACAAAGAGCTAAAACACTGCCATTTCCCACCTGAGTGTTTACCTTACCTGCAGTATTTGCAGTGACTCCCTGTCCTTTGGGAGGGAATCTCTCCAAATGCCACTGACCCAATGCTGGCTTCCTAATTTGCATTGCTTGTACGTATTTTACTTTACTGCCTTTCAAGAGCTGCCAAATCTTTGAAAATTGCAGTGTGCCAGAACTGTAGGCAATCCACACTGACAATTTCACAGGTCTGGGAATCCTCCCTTCTTCATTTGTTTCCACTTATTCAAACTACAGGTTTTCACTCACTTGCATATGAAGATAAAGCAATCCAATTATTTTCAAATATGCACATTCACCATTAGGCTTTCCAGGGGATGTAAAAAACACCTCTATTTTATGAAGAAGTATGATATAAAGCTAGGAATTGGCACATCAATACCACAGTAGATCAGAAAAGGGTACCCAAAATGAAAAAGCATAATTTTTCTCTTTTTATATTACTTTTACATAGCTATGCTATGTAATTGTCTGTTATTTTAAAAGTCTCCATTTCCTACCAAAAGATGATAAAGGTTAGATTAATGTAAAAGTGTTATTGTGAGTCTATATTTTAATTAGCAAGGCTCAAATTTACTCTGCCATGCAGTTACTTCTGTATTTCTTACCCTACGAAGCCTGAATTTTGGTTTTGCTGATATCACAATGCATTCTGTATGAAATTGGTCTTACATTTAACACGTTTTACACTAATTTCAGGTCTCCATTTTTCCCTTACCATAATTATGGAATGGTGATTAAGGAATGCATACAAAAGTCTATGAGAACATTTATCCCAAATCCAGAAGCAGCAGGGGCCATGTGGAATTTTTCTACTGGAGTTGCACTCGTGACCATGAGACACATCTTGGGCAGCTCCACTCAGCATTTTTCCCTCTGCACCACTGTTCAGACTTCTAAATTTCTGACTCTTTGATCTTGCCTAAAATAGTGACAGCCAAATATGCCAGGGGACTTTTCACTGCCTTCCAAGGGCTTTTTCAGATGGTGGCTCCTTCCTCACACCACATCTAGAGGCATTGCATTAACTTGGTCTGCACAGCACTGGGGGTGGAAGATAAAACTGGAACTATTTCTCCTCTTTCCTCTAAACAGCAAAAATAAAAACCACAACAAATTTCTCCAAGGGTTGTCCATCCAGAGAGAAAAGTGACAGCAGCTGCTCCACCACTGGCTGTGCAGTGACTGGGTGATGTTCTACTCAAAACAGAGTCTGCCCTGACACAGAACAAACAAATATTTTCAAATAAAATTACCTTTTCCCTGCTACGAATAAGAGACAAACACTGCAACATTCCCAAGTTAGCTGCACAAATCAGGGAAGCAACAGTTGTGCTAAATTATTTCATTCCATAAATTCTCTTCCTTTGGGCACGAACTACTTTCAGTATTTACTGTTTAAATAACTACATCATATTCTTCCATGAACAGCGAGAATAAAGCAGAAATCAGATGCATGGCCATTCCCTGTCACATTTTTGTGGATCCATAATGAAATATTTGAGAAGCTGTATTTGCTGCCTCTGATCACAGTTGTTATGTTCATTAGTAGACACATTCCCAAGTAAACTCTCAGCCACACTGCCAGTTAAATTGACTTACTTGTGTTTGGGAGCTAATTAATCGTAAATTAACGTTCTAAATTCCATGCATATTTCTCATCCATACATTAAATTTATCTCAGAGCTGGCATTTCAGAGGAATTTCTTGTGAAATTATTTTCATCCAACAAAAGAAGCTACTAAAATAGCCTTGGTGCTTTGTGTTGTGATAGCACTGAAAGGCATCCTTCAGGATATTTTACCAAATATTTTCAAAGAACACTTTTTCCCTCCTCATGTTTGTAGTAGCTATCTACACTGCACTAGCATTAATAGAAGTGTTGTCAAAAACTGGAAAAATAACCCCTTCAAGCTCCTAATTAATTTCACCCTTGCCTGTTGCCACTCCTGGGCTGGTATTTCTCCTTTCCACCTCCCAGGCCACCAGATGTGATAAAAGGAAGCCAAATGAAATCATATATGCATCAGATAAATAGCTGAACCTAAGACAGATTTTTTTGTTTGCCCTATTAAAACATTTACCTGGTAAAAATGAATTAAAACAATTACTCCTGACATGCAAGAGTTTTAAAAAAGAAGTTGAAGAACAGCTCCAGAAAAACAGAAAAGGGTCATAATTGTGTGTCAGGCATTCATGCTAATTTATTGATAGACCTTTGTTCCCTAACCTTTCTGCTGGCCAGTATTTTCCCATATTTTTTCACAGATTTAGCCAGTTTCTTCATCAATTCGCTTCTCCATTTGTGGGCTATGTAACATTTCCAGGTCCAGACTGAGTCCGGGTCCCAGCCCAGTGGGTCCCTGAGACATCTCACAAAGGAGCACGTGGCAAATCACTTTTGTGAGAGGAAATTCTGCAGCAGGGCCAAGTTAAATGTGCTGCTTTCTTTGCTCAAGAAAAGCAAGGAACAGGCAGGAATCAGCTGCTGGAAACAGGAAGAATCCAAATTTGGGAGCTTGGTAAAACTACATTGGTGAAAAGTACTTTCTTGACTTGAGGCTGAATAGGACATGGGTGTAGTGGTTGGGCTACAGACTGTCTTGGGTTGAAAGATGTGCCTGGGGCTGTGTATTCTATTTCCCATCTGTCAGAGGTGGGGCAGTTCTCTGCTGTCCATGGCCACTGAGTGTCCCTGCATGGCTGATAAAATTCCATCATCCCATGGGGAGATGCTCTGCCCAGGGGAGGAGCCAAGCATTCCTACCTGGATACAATCTGACATTTGGAACAGCACAGCAGCCTTTGCCCACTGCATTCCCAGAGGAGCAGCTTTCTCCTGCCCTGCATTCCCAGAGGAGCAGCTTTCTTCTCCCTTGCATTCCCAGAGGAGCAGCTTTCTCCTCCCCTGCATTCCCAGAGGAGCAGCTTTCTCCTGCCCTGCATTCCCAGAGGAGCAGCTCTCTCCTGCCCTGCATTCCCAGAGGGAGCCCAGGCCCATCTCCAGCATCCCTGGAGCTCCAGAGGAAAACTCCCCCCTTGTGCAGGATCCCTGCTCCAGCAGAAGCACAGCTGGCACTGCAGGAGGGCTGAGCCACCATGGGATGGGGCTGTGCCACCTCCCTGACACACAGGGGGGCAGCTCCTGCTCTGACTCTGGCAGTGTGGGGTCTTTTTTTGTTTTGTTCTTATGTATTTCATTCATATTTTTAATTTTCCTAGTAAAGAACTGTCATTCCTACTCCCATATCTTTGCCTGAGAGCCTCTTAATTTCAAAATCATAATAATTCAAAGAGAGGGGATTTACATTTACCATTTCAGGGGAGGCTCCTGCCTTCCCTAACAGACACCTGTCTTTTCAAACCAAGACACAGACCCAAACCATAATGACAGCAGAGCAGCCTAATTAGGTTGATTAGTGCTGGGACCTCCTCAGGGACAGAGCCAAAGTTCACACAGTTACTTCTGTGGCAGCAGCACAGTAGAAAGGAGGACTGCCATCCTCCAGATCAAACCAGTGCAGCTGCAGGGCTCTGGGTGCATTCCCCTCCTTGTGCATCTCGACCAGATCAGAAGTCAACAGCCCAGACCTGTCTCACTGAACCTCCAGGGCCATGGACTTCAGAAGAGCTGGAGGAGATATGAGACCTCCAGTGACCACAATATCAGATTCAAGATTGCAAATTGCTTGTTCAGGAGCCCATCATGATTTCAGAAGTCAGCAGCAAGAACAAGGAGCCACTAGAAATGGAACATAATCAATCCTTTTTGATAACAGCTATTTTAAAGAATGGTTGAGGTCAGCTGTAAAATATAACTGCAATTGTACAGTTGAGCCTGTAAAATTACCCTTTGCTAATACAGCTATGGCAGCTTACACTGAGCAGTCTGTGCCACAGAGCTTATGGAAACATTACATTTGCTTAAAATTCCACTCTGTTTCCAGAGGATGACACTCAGAAGGATGTCTGGAGGGAGTGTCTATATGTACTGCACGGCTCTGAGTCACCAGGCAGCTCTGTGATATAATTGTCTATGGAACTCTAATGGTGACCTGCTGAATAGAGGCTAAAATCAGACAGGAACCATTGAATTACTAGCAATTCTGAAATAAAACCTGTTTCAACTGGGTTTGTGGTGACCAGATCCTTTAGGAATGCTCCCCTGCCTGTCAGCATGCCAGAAGACATGACAAATAAAGAGATCACAAATCTCTGAAAAAAAGACATTACAAATCTCTGCAGTTTCTTCCACTATCACTTTAAAATAATGCCTCATCTGATCTTCCAATTATATTTAAATTAATTTAAAGCCATTTATCACCACAAGTTCTCTGAAGTACTTGTGGATTGGAAGTCAGTTTTTCTTGCTCTATCAAATATCCTAGTTTTCTAAGTGGGTAGGATGTGACCAATAAATTACCATGATGAATAACTTCGTGAGCAAGAACGTGGGTCAGTTTTTCATTAAAATTAAAAGGTCCTCATTCTCTGTTGTCAGATTCTCAAGTGCTGCAGCAAAGGGAAACAAAGAGCTGTCAAACAGAGTGATTATATTTTACACCCAGTTTGCCCTGCTCTAAGGAACACGTCATGTTACAGGACACTGCGTAGGCACAACCATTACACTCTGATTTCAAGGACAGCAAGGAAATTCTGATTTATTCATGGAGAAGAAATTTCTTGCTGGTTGAAACTTGCTTCCTAGAACACGCAGGGTCAATGTGCCACTTAATTCCTATATAAATCTTCTGAAGATGAACAAATTTCAAGTAGCACAATATTGTATCATTTCTGCCAGTCTGAAGGAAAACCAGCGTTACTGGAAAATCCTTCTCCTCATCCAAGGGTTTTGAAAGTCAGAGGAATGTGAGCAGGTTGTCAAGTTATGAAGACTGCAGGTGAAAGACAGATTTGAGGGCATTCTTTAAATGGCAGCAATGAAGCCTCCTGGCATTACTGTGCATTTTACACAGACAGAAACTACCAAGAGTAAAAGATGCAGCTGAGAATCCTTAAAAAAAATTTGAAGGTACCCTGAAAAGCCCAAAAGCAGCTTGAATACTCTCAGGTCACAAGTTCACAACTTCAAATTGTTAATTTTCAGAGTGGGGACAGCTGTTCCCAAAAGAAGTGCTGGTGGATGCCATGTAAGAAGAGAAGTAGTGCTTAAAAAGCAAAAATCAAGTGCCAGGTAGGAAGAGAGAAAGTGCTTACAAAGCAAAAATCAAGTGCCCCAAGAAACCTGCATGGGAACAGAAATACATTTCTCTAAAATATGGTCTTGAGCATTTGTAAGAACCACAAAGGAGTGAAGCTCAACTGGAGACATGGTATTTTCCCATTTGTAGTGGCACCTCTCTGGTTTGCACATGCCCTGACTCCTGGAGAGCAGGAGGCACTGGAGGGAACTCTGTCCTGCCAAGGGGCTGCTTTAATGCCAGGGACAGCAGGGCTCTTCTCTTCTGTCCCTGTCACAGACAGGAGGTACCTCTGCATCTCCAGCCACCCTGCCTCTTCTCCAAAGTAGTCAGCTCCCACATGAGAAGGGAATGGATCTGACATTTTCTAAGCCAGTTTTCTGATGAGAAAGGAAGGGGGGATCAGCAGAGGAACAGCAAACTCTTGTCCTAGAAAGAGAGAGATGTCACTTACACAGTGTCTCCCAAACTCTGTGAGGCCAGGAGGGAACCACAGGTGAGGCTCCGCAGCTCAGCTCTGCAGTTGGCTCTGGCAGCAGATGCTTTTTGAATTTGGTGGTTTATTTACTGATTTATAGCAGTGCCCTTCACAGAGATTTGCAGGATTGTATAAAGCAGAACAAAGAAATGCTCCGAGTGTCTTATCTCAAGTGAGTAGATAGAAGGAATATTTAATGTTTGACCTTAAACATATTGAAAGCATAATATGGTTTCATCTGTTTTCTCAAATGAGCAAAACATCTATACCAAGAAACTGCAGAGAACATAAACAGAACATGAAGTGAATTACCTGACCTGAAAAATAAGGCTTTGGGCAAAGAAGCGAACATTAATCAGCACACAAAGATAAGGAATGAGCCAACAAATGAGGGGTTTTCACTAGAAATAATGAAAATTTGCCTTCTAATCCTGCTTTTGTGTTAAAAGGGAGCTAAGGAAGTTTCTTGAATAAAGATGTGAGAAGGATGGATGGGAGAAAGAGAATTATAATAGATATGTTACTGAACTCTGAACAGGTCAATATAGGTAATGAACAACACAGAAATATAATACAGACATACTGTAAATAATAAAAATTTTCACACCTACAATCATATAGAACAATTAATAAGAAGTTATATATTAATTTATATAAAGCACACTGAGACAAAAATAATAATCAGATATGTGAAGACAAAAAAAGTGAACCAGTTTATGGCGAGTTGAACTCATGCAGCTTTGAAGAGGAAATTACTTAGAAGCACCTTATAATGATTTTATGTTCTCCCTGAAAACACAGGTTGGTTCAGCCCCACACCAGCCAGAAGAATGAAGCAGGATGTTCAGTGACAGAACCCAGGAAATTTCTCTGGCTGTCCTGGACGGCTCAAACCCCTGCCAGGGTGCTCAGAGACCCTGGCACAGAGCCCAAGACCCCTGTGACTTTGATTATGACTCAGGGAGCCAATTATCAACCTTATATGAGGATCTGCAAGCCATGAAAGTTTAAGTAGAATGATAGTCAATTTATCACAGGGTGAAAATGTAGAATTTTGGGGTTCTTAGAATGGGGGTTCAGGAGGCAAGATGGAGGAATCTGGGCGTGTCCAGTCTTTCTCTCCTTCTTCCTAGCCTCCATCTTCTGCTGTGATGCTGGCACTTTTGGGTTGGTTTAAGGTAGAAGCTCACTGTCTAACACAGGTGATAGGCATTGGGAAGGTATGGTAAATAACGTACACGCAGTTTTTAGTATAAAAAGTTAACATCACCTCTGAGGGCATCGGTGTGCCTCTGTCTGACCTGCTGAATGCACCTTGGCAGGCCAGAGAAAGAATTTTATAGATAACATACAATAAACAACCTTGAGAACGAGACCTGCAGAGTTCTGACTCCTTCTTCGACAGCCAGGCGGGGAAAAGAGAATTTCTAACACATCTTGGGGTCACTCTGAGCAGCAGTCCTGAGAGTTCAGAACAGCTTTGACACTCCACAGGATTTACACATTTACACACGTGTATTCCCTGTGCAAAGGTGAGATCCAATTGCCCAAGCCATACCCACTTGTCTCTGCAAACCCACAGGAGGTCCAAGGTACAGCATCCCTGTCCCCCTGGGAGAGGAACTCTGAGTGTACCTGGTGGGAGCTTTGGAGAGGCTGTAGAGAAGGGGAGCTGTGTGCAGATGGATTTAGTGAAGATGGCTGAGGTGTCCCTGCAGATGGGGGTTGAAGGTGATTCCCCAGGGCAGCCCAGGGACCCATCCTGATGTGTAGGAAGTCACTGCTTGGCAGTGCCAGGAGATTGGCAAACAAATACAGGTGAACAAGGTGCTGTCTTTTTTATTCCTTTAAATAAAAAGGGGATCAGCCTCCCTCCTCAAAGACAGGCACCAGCCCCCCAAGCACATGAATTTCAGCTCTGTAGATTTCAGTCACCTGAAATACAAGTTCTCAGAGACACAATGTGACTCTTTTGACCCTACATGCTCCACCTTAGTACAAAGATATGTTTTTAAAGAGAGGATTTTATAGTGAGCAGCAAAGCATAATAATGATTAATCCCCTGATTGCCAGCAAGTGCCCTGAACAACTCTTACTCTACAGACAGTGACATTCTCTTGCTAAAGTGAAAACACAGTGGCATTTCGAGTTAAAAAAACAATGTTCATTGAAATAGAAAAAGCATTAGCTGGCACTGCGAGCAACAAATGAGAAGGTCAGCTGAACAGACACAAACAGTACAGAACATAGATGCAACATACCCTGTGCAGGATTCCTTCCAGCAGCAGTGATAAAGCTTACATTAGTTCAACAAAAAGAAAAATGTATTACACTGCATTATGTTACCTTTTTTGATTAAATGCAAATAACTCCTAATCAGCACCTTCTAGCAGGGTTGCTAATGGAAATGCATTAATTAATGCTGGACAGCTATTATTTTATTCTGGTTTGAAGAGTCACTGTTATTTGCAGCTCTGTTATCCAGAAGAACACCTGTAATTTTCAGAAAACCCAATCAAAGCTCCACAATAGAGTTTTAAACTGTGATTCAGCAAAGGCTCATATGCTTAAAGTCCTATCAGAATAAAATCCAAAGTAAGCACCTATCAAATCTTTTTGTGAGGATGAAACAGAAAGAAAGTACTCCTCCTTTTCCTTTATCTGATGTGTCTACCTGAAATCAAGGAGAGCCACTGCTCCCTCTGTGCTCTTCCAGAGGCACTCCTGACAAGTAGGTCAAGCTCAGGCTGGATTTAAGGCAGCTCTCAAGCTTGGCTCAGCCTGCATGTATTGCTTTGTGCCTGGAGGTTTGGAGATAAGGCAACACTGGCCCCAAAGGCCAAATTCAGGTGAAAATGGATAACCAACATCTGGAGCAAAAAGGCTGTGGAGGAGCAGAAACTACACCTATGCAAAATCTGTGTACACAGAGTGTGCAGGAGTCTTAAGTGATCAAAATGAGAGAAAGAAGGTACAAATTAAAGATTTTCTGCAGCCTGAGGTAGTAACCCACAGCTACAATTGTTTTCTGATAATAAACACAAACACAAATTAAATTTGTATCAAAACAGTAGCTACCTGAAGGGAACTAGAATGTATCTGGATTAAACAGGTGAAATAAGCTGGTTAAACACCTTTGAAAGTGTATTTGGAACAGAAAGAGTTTGTTACAAGGTCAGTGTTATCACACAATGAGGGGCTCTGCCATCCTGCTGTAGGAACCACAACAAAATATTTTCCATTAGGGATTTGCGTTTTGTTTTTAAAAGCACAGACCTTAGAAATAACATTTTCACCCATACACTTGACATTACCTGAAATAAAAATTGAACAGGAGTGAATCAGCCCCTATCACACACTGATGAGTTAAAAAAAGCCCTGAAAACCTGGGTGCAGGGAAAACTGAGTGCTGTATGGGGGTTCTTTACCACCACAACAAGAGAGACTTACAAAAATTTTTTTGGACCAAAAGAAAACTTTGACTGAAGATAACCTTTATCTGTATTCCTGTAGGATGCCAAATTAACTGCTACAGGGGGAAATTATTAAGCTCAAAAGAGTTGGAATTAGCACCAAAACATACTTCAAAAAAAAAAACCCCAAAAAACCCCAAACAAATTGGCTGATGGGGATGAAATAAGATATGGTAAAAGAGAAATGATCAAATGGGGAGAAGCTTATTAATGCAAAACCTCCAGTACTGGTCCCAAGACTCATTTTGTTTAGCATTTTCATCAGTTATCTTGGCATGAAATAGAAGAACCAAACTAATTAAACATTAATGGCACAAAGTTAGAAGGCAATGACCATCCTAATGAGGATCCCAATCAAATACAAGAAGAGCTGGATGGTATTAAAGACTGGGGACACAAAAATTACATAAATCACGACAGTAGGAAGTGCAAGGTCTTGTCCTGGAGATTAATACAAATTTCTCTATAAACTGAGGGCAGGAGAGGTGTGCTGGACACGACAGTGTGATGGAAGCCAAGGAGATACTGCAGGAAGATGGGTTCTTTAGTCTGGGGGGCATCAGAGAACTGGAGAGATGATCTTAGGACAGGGATTTCAACACCCTCATTATCCATCCCCACAGAGCAAAGCTGGCAGAAGGTACCACTGCTCAGTGAAATTCTGCTGAACATTCAACACCAATGAGGAGAGAAAGGCCATACACACAGAAGAAGAGGTGCTTCAGGGTTGGAACTCAGAATAAAATCTTCAGCTTCTCAGAGAGTAAAGTTCCAAACCAGTCTTTTAAAAGTTAATTTTTAGGGTCAGTTTTATAAAAAAGGATGAGCAGTTTGCCTGCAGTTCCAGAGCAGTAAACATGGTCACCCAGGAGAGCTGCCTTTTGCTTCTACAGTCCCTGTTCCTAATGGCCAAAACCAGCTCAGTAACACAGACGGAGCTTCAGTTCTCCTGCCAAGCCTTGATCTGAACTTCCAGATCTCAGTCAGGGACAATGGCAGTGCAGCCCAGACCCTGCCCCACTGTGCCCCGTTTTATCTTCAGTAGCACTGTGGGTTGTAACTCTCTCAGGAGACCTCTGTGACCCCTCAGAAACTGGTTAAAATAAGGCAAGCATTTCCTAGTTTTCTATTTTCTGACTATTTTGGCAATGGCTTTCATGTGATTTCCCACAATATTTGAGTGAAGGCTTTTTGAAGCCTTCATAAAATGCAAGCATGCATTACAAGAAATGACTTAAGTTTACGACCTGACATTATGTCATGTAATTACGTATTAATGTAATTTTTAAAAAGACATTTTTTCTTCTGATTGCAGCAGAAATCCTGCCACACATATAAATCCAGCAAAGCTGTGTCCTGCCCTGGAATGTATTAGTGTACAAGAGTGGATTTTTTGGTCTGACTTTGAGAAGTGAGCCCTTGCTGTTCTCACAGAGGCTGCTCTGCATTCTGGGCAGGGGCGAGGGTTACCCATGTCACCAGAAAATGTTCCACAGCAGCCTCTGAGACATTCCCAGCTCCACAGGTTCACTGATGGTTTAGTGACTGGAATCCAACTGCATTTTTGTTGTATGGCATGGAAAGAAACTCACCCAAGTGTGGAGCTTTTCAAAAAAAGATCTCAGATGCAGCGTTTCAAATAAACATTTTGGTGATGTAACCATGAATTTTAAGTGGTCTAGTTTTAGCCTCTCACTACTAGAAACTCTTAAGGAAAGCTTAGCTTTCATCATTCATTCTTGTCAATTGTTGGTGCTCGTAATCAAAATGAAAGACATGAAATAGTGTTTAATAACAACAGTTAAACATTGTCATTTTAGCTTTTCCATTGGTTTATCAAGAATTTTTGCCTTATTTGCCACGAAGCACCAAGTGTTCACTGATCTTTTTCAGACAGAATTATTAAAATTGTCCTGATCTTATTTTCCTACTTATGAATGGATATTCCTTGAAATAACACTAAAATACTCCAAACTTGGCTTTCATCTATCAGAAGCCTTAGAGAGCAAGGCAAATCTTCAAAATGCTGAGTAATGCCTTTATTCCATCAATCTTTTACTCTGTCAAAATATTAACTTTTTACTCCACCCCATTTCCATGCCATGCACAGTAATTATGAGGTGACAGAGAGGGAGCCTGGTAGGTTGGGATCCTGTGCAGGCTCCAGATTTTAATGGGGCTGATGAACCTCAAGGACTCTTTTGCTGCAATGGTGATGTTGTTCTGCAAGTATTTCCACATATTGTTTAAAAAAAGGAAAGCAGCAGCAAGGAAAAAAGGCAGAAAGCTGTAGAGGGGTCAAAAGCAAGGTATAAATCTCACTGGATATTTGCCAGTAAGCATTTATTTGTTTGAAATGGCACATGCAGAATTGTCTGATCCTTTCTTACCTATGCAAGGAAACAAAATCTAAACTCTCTGGTCATTGCAGGTAAAGAAGGGGCTGGCAGTGGTACAGGCCCAGCATTGTCAGTGACACAGAGCTGTTTGAGCCCTGCCTCACTGCAGGATGCACCAGTTCACCTCTCACTGGAGTTCCTGCCATGACTCTGTTATCTCACTGAGGAAAATGGACTGCAAAAGGCTCAGACAAAAGCACTGTTACAGCTACTCATTGATGGAAATGTGGCAGGAAAACCTCTACTTCTGTCAGCTCCTTACTTTGAACCTTTCCATTCTTTGAATCCTTCCTCTCCCCAAGTGTTGCAGTTGCAGAACCCACAGAGACCTGGGTGTATCCAGTTGTGCCTGGTGGCACAGCTCAGAGACCAGCAGCTCTGAACACATCTGCAGCACCTCCTTCAGTGCTCAGCTTTCAGAAAGTGCTGGCCTGGGAGTGTTGTGCTCTCAGTCCTCTCCTGAGTAAACAGCATCACCCTGCAGTGCAGTCACGATTCACCCAGAGCATTTTGCTTTTCTGTCCTTTCCGGGAAGATGATGTGAACATGAACCCCTCATCTCATTGGCCTCCTTTGTCATCTCTGTGCAGAAAGAGAACTAACACAGCATGTTCCATCTGCTGCCATGAATCACAAGCTTCCACTGGCTGCAGATCAGTCTGGGGCCAGGCAGCATTAACACAAGGCAGCAGCCCTCCAGCCAGAGCTTTGGGAGCTGAAGTGATCTAGCCACTCATGATGTCTTTTCAACAGCTCCTGGAAAGCCAGCAGGCATGGCAGATCCCCAGAATGCTGGAGGAATGCTTAAGAGGTCATCTCTCTTTCTGCCACCTCAAGGCAAGATCAACTTTACTGCAACTCTTCATGACAGATCTTTGTTTTTGGAGCTGTAAAAGGCTGGAGCTCCATCCCACAGCTCTTCTCAGCATTGTTTTTCAGCAATAGTTATGAAACTCTTAGAAATTCACTTTCATGAAGAACCTTGCATCTCTGAAGACTTAGGAAAAGACATACTTAATTCACAAGACAAATGCTGCAGACAAAGCTGATGAGAGCAAGTTGAGCTTGAGATGTCTGAGGGCAATTACTATCCTAACCCTTACAGCTCTAATTCCTACTCTTTCTGATGGTAGAAAGCCCCAAGTGAATTTTTCTTTCATGGCCTTCTTAAACTGTTAAAAAAAGAGATCTTTTGTCACAGACATATTTTATGAAAAATCCTTTCATTAGGATCTTTTCTCCCGAGAAGCTGGGAAGCTTCTGCTTCTCCATGTTTTGCTGCTTTGGAATGTGATTTGGAGAATTGTTTACCCAGCACGTGAAATTGTTTTTACTTGATGACCAATGACAGCCACCTGTGTCGAGGCTGTGAGCAGTCACAGGATTTTATTATCATTCTATCCTTTCCTTGCTAGCCTTCTGATGAAATCCTTTTTTCTATTCTTTTAGTATAGTTCTAATATATCATTTTCTTTTCATTTAATATATATCATAAAATTATAAATCAGCCTTCTGAAACATAGAATCAAGATTCGCAATCTCTTCCCTCGTCCTGGGACCCCTGTGAACACCACCACAATCTTTCTCTGATAAAGTCAGATCAATACCTAACAGGAGAATGGCTGGAAACATATTTTTTGTGTCAAGGAGGGTTACAATGCAGACTGGAATAATTTCCATGACAATTACCTGCCCTGTTGCTGTAGAGAAGAGCTGCAGAAAGCACAATGCAGGGAAACATTGGAGTCCCCTGGCTGAGTGGGAACAATCCGTAGTGACTTACTTGAGGAGGGCTGGGAGTGCCCAGCTGCTGCAGCCTTGGAATGGGGGGGAAGGAGCAACACAGCAACCAAAATTCACAGCCACATTTGTCCTTTTCCTGTCTTAGCCAAAAAGGTAACCTGCACAAACAAACAGAAGATGTGATCTCATCCTCTCAGGCCCTGCCAGCCTGGGAGGGACACCCAGCTGGTGCTGCTGCAAAACCTTGGCCAAGTTATCTCTACCTGTTTCTCTGACCACTATTCCTTCTTATTGCTTACTTAGATGATGCAGTTTAGATTCCTAAAGGCACTTGGGCACCTCCTGCCTCTGTGGACACATTTTGAAGCCCACCAGTCAAGTACTGTCTCTCACACCGTGCACAGCCCAGCCTCGATCTCACCTGCCACACATCACTACTGATCCCAAAATTATCATCACAGCTCAGCTCTGAGCTCTTCTGTTCTACATATGAATATCAACCACAGGGACTGCAGGAGTCAACAAGTGAATTCACTTCTTCTATATAGTCACAAACATCAGGATGAGGATTCAGACAGAAGGAAGAGCAGATTGAGGATCCATGTCACAAAATCACCATATGAAATCCTTCCACAACAATGACAGCTTGACTTTAACTGTAAATTTCATACAGAACAAAATATATGGAAACATCAGTTATTCTGAGACCAGAAACCTCCCCCAGTGTTTGCTGCTCAGCAGAGTGGGCTCAGGACACCTTGACTTTGCTGAGCTTTAGCAGCCTCATGTGGCCACATCCAGAGCAAGGGGACCACAGAAAAATTCTGGACGGTGGAAAGGATGCTCCAACTTGGACCAGGAGCTGGGCAGCTGCAAATACAGTCACAAAATGTAATTCTTCCTTAACAAAACAAAGGCTGAAACGTGACCTTCGTGCCCATGCGAGCTTACAGCAGCCAAGGGAGCTGCTCAGCCTTTGTCTTTATTAGATAAAGATATCACCAAGCCCATCCTCTGGTAGCTGGAGAAACTCAGTTCTCTAAAAGCTGCAGTCTCATGGTGGTGTGTCCTTAAATACCGCTGGTGCACCACCTGAATTTTTTAGATGTTTTGCAGAAGAATTACTGGGGAAAACCCTTGCATCTGTAATACACTGATCCAGTCACAGGCTGGCTACAGGATGATCTATCTCCTGATACCTCAAGGCCTCT
Source organism: Calcarius lapponicus (assembly GCA_039654755.1). Taxonomy (NCBI): domain Eukaryota; kingdom Metazoa; phylum Chordata; class Aves; order Passeriformes; family Fringillidae; genus Calcarius; species Calcarius lapponicus. The sequence continues at coordinate 28,853,864 of CM077470.1, forward strand.
TAAAAATGTTAATACTTTTTATTATTTCTGTGTTTCTGTAGGGGCTCTTCTGGCCCCAGAAGATGGAATCTGCCCTAGCTAAGCACTGCTGCGGTGTCCTTATCCCATCCCTGAATAGAGGCCAATGAATAACATGCCCCATTTGGCAAGTGCTTTCTCAAGTGTAAACAAGTGCATTTTTACAACGCCCCTCCCCACTCCTTCTTACAAAAATAAACCAAACTCACCATATTAACTGATAAACTGTGTACTAAAGCACTGACAAACCCAGCAATAAATAATAAAAGCACAGCCCTGCATTTCAAAAGAAGCCTTGGAACAGAAGGAGAGGTTATCTCTTTAGCTCCCAGGAAGAACAAGGATAAAACAGCAGTAACATTGTGCACTATGGTTTAAAACCTTGGCGAGATCAGGAGGAGAGGCACAGTAAGATTTCAAATTATTACATTGTATAGTATAAACTCTATAGGGATTGAAATGCTCATGTCTTTTTAAGCAGTTATATCCTTCAGGTAATTTTTCTATTACACGTAGTAAAGAAAAAAAAACTACCCAGACACGTTTTCATTGCTCACCTGAAGGAATTTCAGGAAGAAATTCAAAGCCTGCATTCTGGGGGTTTTTTTATACGTGTTTCACATTTAGGAAAAGAGACCAAACGAAAATGAGCAGTAAATGCAGCAATTAAAAGCTGATATTTGAAATAAAAGCTGATATTTGAAATAAAAGATGCTGATAATCTGCAATGAGTTCAGTGGAGGGTCACCATGTTGGTCCAGGGGTTGGGGTTGTTCTGGGAGGTGCTGCATGGTGGATGGGAGACAGAAGAACAACAGGCATAAACTGAAACTAAAGAGGTTTACACTGGAAAACAGGAAACTTTTGCACAATGAGGAGAGCTGAGCACTGGAAGTGGCTGTCCAGAGAAGCTGCACTCTCTCCATGCTGGAGGTTTCCAGGAGCAAGCTGGAGAAAGCCCCCAGTGGGGTCTGATGTCACACCTGCCCCGCTTTGGGCAGGAGGGTGACTAGAGACCTCCTGCAGCTCCTCCCAACCTGATCTGCTTTACTTTCCCCACAATGCTCAAGGCAAAGGAATTCTGAGAGAAATGGGAAAGCAACCAGGTATATGAGCTAGTAGAGAAGAAGAAAATGATGTGAAATCTTTCCCTGTCATTCTTCAAGATGACCCTTACACAGTTTCATATGTAAGATTCTGGACATTGTCTACTATGAAAGCAGAACCATTTACAGGGTAATCAGGGGCAAAAAGGATGTGGTAAAATTGCTTTCCTAAAGCAAACACCTCATTCACATAGAAACAGGTGCTATAGTGGAAAGGGACATGGGAAGAGGTGGATATGAAACTTTAGATCTCTAAGCACCAGGTAAAAGAGCAAACATTCTCTGGTGTTGGTCTTGGAGTGTTGAGTTCTCTAAACAAGAAGCTCCAAAACCTCAGGCACTGCATCCCAAGAGCTGTTCCAGTGAGACACTAATCCCTTCCTGAACAGGATGAAATTCAAAAAGGAAACTTCAAGGACTTTAAAGTGTGTTTATAGTCAATCACTGCTCAGTCAGGTGGTGTGTCTTGCCAATGGTGAAGGCACTGTTCCAATAACTTATTTGAGACTATCCTCAAGAAGCTCAATTTTAGGAGGAGTTAATTAATGTTTAATTCAGAGAACTAGGAAGCACAAAGAAACTTGGCCAATATATAGAGGTTTTTTTAAAAAGTCTCTGAATTCCCTGATGTAGAGACAATTTATTATTCTGTTAAGGTTGTCTTTGAGAGCAGGAAAAACATTGGATTGAAATAAAACTTCAGATTCATGGGAAAAAACCAAACCAAACATTTGGAGAGATCACTTCAAATGAAGGCATCTCCAGTGTTAAGCATCTTGTACAAACCCACACCAGTAACACAAGCTCAGAGACCCTGACATCAAACAGGGACAGCAACAGATCCAATTGATGGAACTACTCCTGCAGCCTTGAAATGATGCTGTGGCTGCATCCCCTAGTCACTGCAAGCTGATTGTTGCAATCCTCATAGCAAAACTTCAGATTCTCTCTCACTTCAAAAGTTTCCACAATCCACAGGAGCTTATGCATTGTCCTGCTAGAGAAAGGGCCATCACCAGGAGGAAATCTCAGTTTCACAGGCACAGGGATTTCAAAGTAAATGGAAGTTTAAGGGATGTGTGTGCCCATCCCTGCAGGCCCAAGGCAGGGACACAGGCTGTTCAGAGAAATAGTTTTTTGGGGATACATCAAGCTGCAGGAAGGGTACTTCACTCTGGGAAGATAAGAGAGCAAAAGGGTTGTGTTTAAGTCAGGTTTTAGGAGAACAAAAAGAGTTTAAAACAGTGGAAAGACAGAAACTTCAGTGTCACAACTGGGGAGTTTCCATCCCTGATGTGTCCCATAATCTGTGTCTGCACAATGTCTCTAAGAAATCTAACCTAGAAAAGCGCTAGCATAGAGGAAAAAATTCTTAACATATAAACCCCCCCCCCGTCCTCTGCACTCAGTACAGAGATATTTAATACTAGTGAGTATGGAAAGGGGAAGTCAGCTGGCAGAACAAAATCTATCTGTATTAATAAATACCTGAATAGAAATCTGCCTTCAGGCTTGTTATACAAATTTGAGGATGAAAAGTCTTATTCACAATTCTTGAGATAATTTTCCACTTCTCTTTCTATTAAGGTACACATTTGCAGTGTACTAAATTATGGTTATGAAAGAATATTGGTGGAATTCAAAATATATTCTAGTTTAAACATGGAAAAATTGTTAATGGAGCATTTAAGAACAAGGCTTGTATCACATTGCACAGATTAGGATTCACCAATATCTTCAGACAAATTACAGGAAGGACCAGCATTTCTGTCAGAAGAAGTTCCAGAAACTATTTGCCTTTGGAGACTGATTCTGGTGTTTTTCTTATCTTAAAGTCAGGTTCCTATTAAGTCTTTGGATTTACTGTGAATGCGTTCTAAATCTTGGAACATGCCAATATTTTCCTCCCTTTCTTTCCCATTTATTGCAGCATACTTCTGCTTTCTGTCAGCCTCCATAATTGGTGGAAAGTAAGAGAAAAGCCTGGCATGGTGTTGAATCAATCTAACAGCGAGTTACAACTGCTGGAGGATCCAAACTCTGCAAGGAATGGGCTGGATTTTCCCAAAAGGGAGGAATCTCTTCTTTTGCCTTCAGGGGCTTGGGAGGAACCTGTGGGCCAAGGCAAGGGGTAACACTAAGCACAGCTCAGTGCAGGACACCAGGTGTCTGTGGCACACAAGGCAAGCAGGTGGTTTGGAGGGATTTCCACCACTTCTTCCTTTTTTTTTTTATACACCAGACCTTTTAATTCCATGCTTTTAGCCAGCTAACTTCCATCTTTCCTGACTAAGAAATTAGAGGGAGGTAACCTGCCCAGGATAAGCTTCTGCTGTGTACTATTAATAGAGCAGAGGAACCACTTAGAGCTGCAAGTTCAGAGCCCAAATCCACTCTGACCCCACAACATCTTAGAGAATATGTAAAATTTGCAGGGCACAGCCATGCATTAACACCAGGGCTAACAAAAAAGAAGCCACCTGAAAGGTTTCCATTTGAAGTTACTATTCACTTACTGATAAGTGCAAGTTCCTTTCTTGCTGCTCTTTTTCACACTTTTTAAATAGCATTTCTCTGGTTTACTACCTTTTGTCATCCATTCCTATTGCAGAGGAAAAACTAAGAAAATCAGAGCGAAGCAAAAAAAACCCGATAACAGCTTGAGGTTTCTAGCAAGGAAGGATGTAATTCCATCTAGTAAGATGCACTTAAAATTTAAAAGCAAACCAAACAAATGTATAGCTGTACAGATACACATCACCTAAATAAAACATAGCAGTTCAGTTATTCTTGCTGAAATTCAATCACCCTAAGACTCCACTCATTTTAAAAATAGCATGAAACAATGCTTAGTAAGCCATCTGAAATATCTCTTTGGATATGTATTTAAACTTCTGAGGCAATTTATATAAAATTCAGATTTTGGCTCCTTTAGGAAAATACATTAATGAATTTTATGCTCATTTAAGACAGAGATTCTTCCTGATAGATTCAAGTGCAGAAGACTGGTAAAATGATTTCAAGCATTATTGATCTCTAATATTCATGCAGCAGCAAGTGAATAAAATGAAGTAAATTCTTCCTACGGAATTTACTTAAAGAGCAATATTCTGAAGTTATCCTGAATTCTACTTAAAAAGCAGGGTGCACTTTTTAATTTCTTTTAGAAGCAAGGCAAAAGCTACTTATCAAAATGATGCAAATCAATCAGGTAGCTCTGCCTGTGTCTCTGTTTATTTCATGAGCTGTTGCATTAACATATGGAATCATGGAATCCTTTAGGTTGTAAAAGCCCTCTCGAGATCACTGAATCCAGCTCTTAACACTGCCAAGCTCACCACTCAGTCACTTCCTTGAGCACTTGCCTTGGGCTGGAAGATGTGCCTGGGGCTGTGTATTCTATCCCCATCTGCAGTTCTCTTCTGTTCATTGGGCAGTTTTCTTTATCTCTTCCACACCCATCCTCCCTCCAGGAGATCTCTGCTGTCCATGGCCACTGAGTGTTCCTGCATGGCTGATCAAATTCCATCATCCCATGGGGAGATGCTCTGCCCAGGGGAGGAGCCAAGCATTCCTACCTGGATACAATCTGACACTTGGAACAGCACAGCAGCCTTTGCCCCCTGCATTCCCAGAGGAGCAGCTTTCACCTCCCCTGCATTCCCAGAGGTAGAGCAGACCCAGACCCATCTACACCACCACATGTAGACATTTTTCCTGGTCAGCCTGTCCAGTTGCTTGACCACCCTTTCAGTGAAGGAATTTTTCCCAATATCCAACCTATACCACAGCAAAGTTGTTCCTCATGCTGACCAGCCAGTCTTCGATTGGATTCCACACCATCTCAGTGCTTGTCAAAGCCAGGGGAGGATGGAGCCCCAAGTCCATCAGGAATGCACAGAACGCCCTGCCACAGGAGGTAGGGAGCCAGCAGCACCCCATGCACCCTAATTATTGAGCCTCCAGTGATCCAGCTTGGCCACCCCTGCCTAAATAACACCAGGGTTTCCTTTTTCTAAGCATAACTGTGTATTTTGCTCCAGTCACTTCTACTCCCCAGACTTGGACAACCCAAAGAAAGTGTATTATACCTGAAGACCCTTTGTCAGTTCATCTATAACTCTCCCTTTCAGCAGAGAACTGTGAATATAAACAGCCATAAATGCAAAAGTCTCCCATTTGACCCAACACACAAACCCATACAAGCTGATTATTTTTAGCATAAAATAAATCTATTCCCTCCACCTGGAATTGGAGAACCTCCCACTCATGCTTTAAGAACAAAGTATGACAGGGAGGGAAGAAAAGAGCTGATGTATTACTCTTTGCTCAGTCCAAACTGAAAGCTTACACGCCCTAATGGCATTTTGGTTTCCCAATGAGTTCTTTGAATAATATTCCCTTCCTCTCTTTCTGTTAGAATATCCTGAAATGAATAATTTAGTCTAGTCATACTGTAGGCCACATGAGTGGTAACTTCTGAATAAAACAATAACCATTCATACCCACACTTAAATTGCTGGAAGGCTTTTGAGGCTCAGTGCCAAATAACTCGCCCATCTCGAGCATTTGGAGTATCTGGGACTTTGGAAAAGCAGCTGAAGCCCAGTCAGCATTAACTTCAGTTTAGGAGTTTGGGTTTAATTTGTTATGATGACTTGTGGGAGACTTTATGTGCACAGGAAAAGGGATGCCTAGAGAAAGAACACAACCATGGCTTGTGCAGCTGAGTGGAGCTGCCCTGGGACTTCTCCTACTGCCAGGTCACACAAAGTCTCTGGGCTCTGCCCCTCTGTCAACCTGTTAGGAAGATCTGTGATCATGATGCTCCTGTCAGCAAAACAGTATCCTGACAAGATCACCATGTCTGGGAATTCTGCATTGAAGAGATTCATCCAAGTCTGTGCCAGGATCCAACATTTACAGGAGTCACCACTGTGTCTTGTAAGTGCAATCAGAAAATAAAGTAGATGAAAGAGAAAAAAAAAAAAGGCAAAATGTTTCTGTAGGGCACATCAGTGTAGAGAACACAAGCTCTATATTGGTGATCCATATATTGCCAGGTCAATTCCCTATGAGGTGCAGCTCAAAGGTTGCAAACTGCTGTGTTTTATTACACAGGGGCTCAAGGACAATTGTGGAGGCTCAACCCACGCACCTCAGAGGGTTTAACCCTCTGTGGTGAAGGTTTAACACCTCAGCAGCCAGGGAAATCTGCTTAGCCCTGATGGCCTCACCCCTGCCAGCAGCTTCCTCTGCTGTCGCCTCCGGCTTGATGTTAATTAAATTCTCCACTTTAGCACGCTGGCTTGGAATACAGGCAGGGTTTAGTGACTGTAATTCCAGACTCCAGCTGTGACATTAGTACTGAGACATGCACAGAGTACATCCAGAATTAAAAAAAACAGCTTCCCCCTCGTTTACATGATGAGATGAGAAGGATTCAGCTGCCTCAGACATGACTGTACCAGAAGCAGGGGCTTATGGCACTAAGGAGGAGGATGTTACATGCCTGTTATATGCTTCCAGCTTCTCAAAAGCATTACTTCAGTTTTGCCACTTATTTCCATTATTCTCTTCCTACTTATTCCCAAAGCCAATTAAAATGCAAACAGGAGATTTTAAAGGCTTCAGTTTGATAACAGGCAGCAAGACAAGCGAGGCATGGGACAGCACTGAAATATGGCTTTTTAATGCAAGCATATTAATAGAAATAATTGGATTCCTAAAGGCTCACAATTGAAAGTGTTACCTCTTATTGTCCATTAAGCCAATTGACATCCCGCATTTGTTATTGCAAAAGTGTGATTTTGATTTCATAAAGTGTGCTAAACACTCAGTTTGCTCTAATGAAAGCTGTGGAGTTTTCTCCTGAAATCTGAGTCTCATAGCACGCAAGAGATCCAATGGATTCCCCAAAGCCAGCATGGTAAATGCCACACTTGGAGAAGTTAAACTCCCAGTTTTGCCTTTAGGAAGGCCAGAGCTCCATGCCAAACACATAATGTGTTATTAAGCTTTTAGTAGTTATGATAAAAGAGTTAAAGAACTTAATCTCAACTTTCCAAAAGAGCCTATGGGAAGAAAATGCTGGAGCTCATCAGAAGCTTCACTGATGAGAAATTAGAATTATGCACCAGTCATGTATGGTTATAGATCCAATTCCAAATTTTAAAACATAAATTAATATTAAAAAGATAGAAAAATAATAAGTATAAAATGTGTGTTAATAATATAATAATGTATATTTTCTAATTATTATTATACTTAATAATTTTCTATTTCTTATTCCAACATGAATATTTCCATATCTATACCCTGATAAATTATCATCTTTTTAAGTCTTCCTACAAGCAAGATACCAGTTTTCTCTTAGATAGTGTCTTCTAGTGCCACGTTTTTATTACCACTAAATGCAGAATAAGTCATTCTTCTAGTTGACGTTAAGATAACTACATCACAAAGAGAAGTAAGAGCAAACATGTGTCTATGTTATTTCTTTAATGGTTAAAAAAGGAAAAAAAAATACCACTTTCATTGCATTTCCTAGAATAACTGTCTGGAAGGGTTTAAGAGCACTTAACATACACCTCATAGTCTTGAGCACTGATAACTTCAACAAAGGGCTGAGAGTGAAAATGCTTTCCACCTTAAGGTAAAAACACAAAAAGCTATGTAGGGGATTGAGGATTTACCCAACAGAAAACTAAGTATCTCAATTGAAAATTAAATTACTTTTTGTTTTAAGCAAATGAAAGGAGAAAATAATGACAGAGATCAATTCTAGTTCTATCCTCAGTTCTGCATCTCTTAATTCATATACTTAAACCTATTGAGTATTTTACACTCAAACATGGAGAAAGTAATGAAATGTAAAGGTTAAGAGATAGAAATCAGCATTATAAATGATCAGCACTCAAATTGTGAGCAAAGAAAAAAATGCAGAGACCAAGTTCAGCATTGTAATCTCTCTGCTCTAGACCACTCCTGTCAAGTTCTGAATGCAGCCTGAGCATACCTCACTTCCTTCACTGAAGTGGCATCACATAGAGAAAAAAAAGCATCTTGAAAAATTCCACTAATTTGAGGCTACAAACAGGAAAATGTCTTAATTGCAATTTTACAGCAGAATTTTATGCCAGTACATATTTTTTTAGATGCCTTAAACTGCTAATTTCCACAACTTAACATGCCTGGCTCTCTTTTAATAGTAAACATAACTTTGCATTTCCTTGGCTTTAGCATAATTACAGTATGTTCCCTGTTTTCAGCCCCATAAGGATCCCTCTCACTGCTCTCTCCCCAGCCATGCTCTGCTCACCAGAGTTTTGTATCAGCAGAGGCACAAAATGAACCTGCAAAATTGACTCAGATTTGCTGCATGCAGAACACTTGCACGTGTATATGCAAACTCACATTTGCATACTCCTGCTGTTGCCTGAAAACATGGGTTATGTTAGCATGCTATGGCTGTGCATGCAAATTCCCTTCTAGCACCAATTACTTTCTCCCCCACAATCAATACATCCCCTTTCCTAAAACAACTCATTTCAGACCCTATGTTACTTTGCTTTCCTGTAAGTCAATAAATACTGCCATGTCCCCCTACAGAAATGTCTTTGTCCAATTGTTTTTATGGATTCTGTGCTGCTTCCTGTTTTCTTTCCTAAATCTTCAGCTCCCTCTCCTTTTGCTCTCTTCATGAAGAGAAAGAGCAGCAGCTCTACCTGTTCTGCTCCCTCTGACACAGAAGCACCTACTCCTTGCTTTGCTAAAGAAACAGCATCCTCAAAAGGCTTCAAAAGGATTCAGTAGGATCCAGGTAAGGGACTGTGACTAGGGCTTGACAGGTTAAATTTACTTTTAATTTTCCCCCCATGTATAAAGCCTATTTGCCTAATTTAATGTTTTACAGCTATCTTTAATGTGCAAATACTTTCCACAGTGAATATGCAATATATAAAAAACAATCAGAAACTCTCACTCTGAAGTTGGGCTATTTATTTCCTTCCCAAAAACTCAGCTGAGTGAAGTCAGGTTAATTGCCTTTAAGTCACTATGAATAATGCTGCAGAGCCTTGCACTGACAGTCACACCATTCTTCTGCTGGTTGTGTATCCCAGAGCTATTTCAATGGATAACTGTAATTCATTTTGGCTGCTAGATCTGCATCTAAAGATAAAAGCTGGGAGCAAAATTCCTTTAGTCTACCTCCACTTTCTACCCAATAGGGGTAATTCTGGACATCTTACATGCTCCAGAATCAAGGAAGTCTTTGCTGGCCTTCCAATATTCCCTGCATGTTGCCATCATTCATGGTGGCAGCAGCTGTGTCTTAGCTCATCAGGTTGAGCTGATCTTGCTACCTGATATTCTTTTCACCAATCAATCTGTTGATTACAGCCAGTTTAAACTGTAGCCATAAACAGGATTCTGAGATTTTTCAAAGGACAACAGAATCTGAATTAATCAGCATGCAGCAGAGGAAAACCAAAATCCTCCTACAAATAGAGCTGAGAAACCTCAGAGCCCACAAGGACACTGTTTATGGAGCAGTGGATGAGCTCTCACACACTTGTAGAGCAGGAGAGCGTGGCATCCTCAGCTCCCAGACACCTCTTAGGCTATGGAGCAGCTAATTCCCACACAGAAATTTATTAATTACACCTTGAAACTCTACCAAGGTAGCTCGCATTGACGCCAGCATTCCGGCTGTGCTCATGCGTAACTCATCTTTACAACCTGTAAGCATGAAGATTTGAAGCTTCTGTCAGAAGTAATTCCAGGTTACACTTTCTAGGCTATCACACACACCTCACAGAGCCAAAAGCTCTCCCAGCCTGACATTTACATGGATAACTGTCACAGCACATGTCACAGCTGAGACAGCCACAATGCACAGAGCATCCCCACACAATTCCAGAAGGCTTTAAGCATTTACCCACACACAGTAACACCTCACCTCTTCAGAAGGCTTCAGGCACCTGCCCACACACAGTAACACCAGGGCACCTCAGCAGGCTGCAAGCATCTGCCCTTCCTGTTCTTCAGCCCAGCCTTTTATCCCCTCCTGTTGATGCCCTGCACCTGTGTGCCCTCTGCTCCCTTTGGTGGTTGCTCAGTGCCCCTGGGCACTCCATGGCTCGTTCCCTTCAATAGCATCCACCTGTCCTGCACAGCTGTGCCCAGCCCCACTCCCAGTCACCACAAACTCTGCCTACAGAAAACCAAGGGGGAAAAAATAAACCTGTCTTCTTCAAACTGTCTTTACAATATGTTCCATAGTTGACAACATAGCAATAAAGGAGGTATAGATTGGATGTTGGGAAGAAATTCTTCCCTGTGAGGGTGATGAGACCCTGGTACAGGCTACCCAAAGAAGCTGTGCCTGCCCCATCCCTGGAAGTGTCCAAGACCAGGTTGGATGGGGCTTGGAGCAACCTGGGATAATGGAAGGTGTCCCTGCCCATGGCAGAGTGTGGAGCTGGGTGATCTTTAAGGTCACTTCCAATCCAAACTCTTCTGTGTTTCTATGATTAACCAGTTCTCACAAAAGGAATGCTTTTCAAAGAACATTAATATACATTGCCTTTGAAAAAGAGTTAAAAACCCCAAAAGACATTATTTACATGGCTGGCATTTATAGAAATAACAATAATAATTCTCACTTTTATGGACAACAGTAACATTTGCAGTCCAAGAAACCATAAATGTCCTGTAACAGATGATGATCACCTTGCTGACATGATAAATAAGAGGCATTTAGTTTTTAATGGCTTTCTCAAGTTCTTTTTTCCTTATGAGAGCACCACTGGGTGTAAATGTAAGGCTAAAATGTATTTTAGTCTTCAGTACTTGGAAGCAAATTCACATATTATTATTCTACATTAGCTTCATTTGTCAATTTGATGACTAAAGACCTACTGGCCAGATGCAAATGCTGCTTCCTAATCTGGATCCATCACACACAGCAGCCGTGGGATGTCATTCCCCACCAAGGAGGATGAGTCAGGAGAGCTGTTCCATAAGGAAGGTGCAGAGATAAGTCAGATGCATTCATTAGACCCTGGGATGAGGGTCTGGTTTCCTTCTGAGAACATTTAGTTACAATGAAAAACCCCAATCAAAGTGGCCCAGGTGTAAGATAAGCCCTGTCAGAAGTGCAGGGTTTCCCAGTCAGAAGGTGCTGGCACTGGCCTTGGCTCTATGTGCTGAGGAGCTCTTTGCCCTTTACCAGCCACATGTGAATATTCTGGAGAAGTCAACATGAATTTTGATGCTTTACTGGATCCAGGCCAGGAAATCTAATATACTATATTTTTCATTTCCATCATGTGTGCATAAGGTGATATCCTCAAATTCAGGCATACATAAAATAATTAACTTCTTTTTCTTCAAGTAAGCATCAGGAGAAAATAGTAAGATGTGTTAAGGGTTTGCTAATTGATGATATATTGCCCTAAATTAATTTTCTACTATTAATGTTACTTAATGGAATTTCATATTTCTTATTTGAAAAATGAGGGTCAAAGGAAGCAATGATGAGAGACAATTACAATTACCACTTAGGACCATTAATATGTAAATATATGTGTAAGTTAAGATTGTTAATTAAAGTTTCATAATTACTGGGTATTTTTGAAGTTAGAGCCTAATAGGTTCTGCTATTATTCGTGCCTGCTTTATGCATACAATGTCAGTGATTCTTACTCTTAACATACCATGAATAACAGCATGGCATTTATTTTATTAACTGATACGGCCATTAATGTCTCATTATGCCATTAAAACATTTTATTCCTTTCTAAAAATACAACTGGTTAAAAAATTATATCCCTTATACACCTGCATGCATCAGCTCATTAGTCAACCCCAAGAATATCCAGTGGGAAGATCTCTCCTTAACCACGCAGTGAGCTCTTTCCTGCCTCCCTTTGCAGCGCTGATGTTACCAACTTTAAAGCACAGATATTTTGAAAAGGTCAAGATAGAGAATGGACTAACCCAAGGATACCCAACTGTAGCAATCCAAAAGTCAAGAGAACTCCATCAAATATCAAGAGAAACTGGAAAAGACTTTGAGAAATAATTTCTGCAATACTTCTCATTTATGCCATGTGTGCACAAGAGAAATACTTTAAGCAGTTCTAATTCAATAATATTTCACAAATTTCATCTTATTTCAAACAAGTAAAGTATAAACAATGAGAATTTCCTCAATTATGGTATTATTTTTTCATGAATTTTACACTGTTACCTAAAACTTTTAAAGAAACACTGTCCTTCAAAAAATATAATCCTAAATTATGGCCTCTATTACACAGACCATGAAAATAAAATCAGAAATAAAACACTGCAGGACAGTTATAATCCCAGTGCATTATTCACTTTAATTTAAAATAAAGTATGTGTTCTCAGAAGAATGCCATGCAACCTTCTCACAGAAGTGTGTAAAAATAATGATGGCTACCATATTTTTTTAAATATATAATTTTAAGAAATCTTTGAAAATATGGGGTTTTTTTTTCCTAAGGTATATATCTAGTGCAAATATTCAGTGTCTTACAGTAAAATAAAAGTTTTCAATTTCCAAAAGTTCAAGGAATTTTCAGTTCTAAGCATATTTACTAAGATATAACCAAACTAAAATCATTAAGATCTTCCTTCTCCTTGCCTTGCATGATTTAAATTAATGTTTGGTTTAAATTAATGCTTGATAGTTCTAGGAAGGCATCAAATAAAATCAAACACTATCATCAGATGAAACAATTTTCTTTGGCATGTCCAAAGACATTTATGTAAACTCTCTTCAAGCGCAACCAAAGCTGTGTTGATAAGTTGTTGCAACATCCTAAAGAGAATCTCTCTTTATTTCTGTATCTCTGTTCTGCTGCAAATGGGAGAAATGTTTTGGACCCATGAAGAAGCAACTCCCTCTCCAATATGCCCTTTAGTCTGTAATAAGTATGATGTGGCCTTTCTGTAGACAGTTCACTCATGTCACTACAGAAGATATAAAAAATAAATCAAGCCCAATATCTGAGCCATCTGTAATAAAGTTTTAACTACTGATCCCAGAGATATTTTCCCCATAAATTGACTCACTGTACAATTGGGATTGCTCCAAGCCTTTAAGGCTTTATCTGCTAACTGTTTGGAAATAGAGACGATAACTCTCCACAGCTGATAGAGCCAAGCAGTTAAAAAGTGTTTTAGACAGTATCTTCAAAGGTCTTGACAGAGAATCCCATAATACTCTGAATTTCTTTAGCTGTGATCTATTCTTAAATATAAACCTCTCCTCCTAATCCATGCTTTGGACTGCTGGAATCACTGGATGGGTTGGGAAAGGTATTTTGTTACAGCTGAACAGCTGAAGTCTGCTATGCCCTAATGCCTACAGAGATATGGAGAAATCTGTGTAAAATCCCAGAATCATTAAGGTTGGAAAAGCCCTCCAAGGTGATCAAGCCCAACCTGTGACTGATCCCCACCTGGTCACCCAGCCCAGAGCACTGAGTGCCACATCCAGGAGACCCTTGAGCACCACCAGGGACGGGGACTCCAACACTTCCTTGGCAGCCCCTTCCAATGCCTGGCAACCCAATCTGGGAAGAAACTCTTACCTAAACCACAGTTAGCCACTGTTTACAAGAAAGAGAATAAAATTAGGTAAAATATACATTCTTACAAGTGACACAAAAATTCTAATTTTACCTTGGCAATGAAGGCTGGAAGTTCATGGAAAGTCTCCACTAGGAAATACTGTGGTGGGAAGCCCGAAGAGTAAGGAAAGTTTTGGTGGTCACAATGGAATTACCTGTCTGGGAAGAGAGCAGCACTTTTCCAAGCACCTCAACCACTAAAGCTGGTTGGGAGGTCACTGCTGGAAGTGAGATGAATTCACAAATCTCAGTTCCAAAGAAAGGAGAAAACCCATCCTCATTCTAAATCTGTAATTCAAAACTTGCAATCAAGTCCAGATTTCTTTGAAGGGGCTAATTTAATTTGCTCCTTTTTTGACTTGACCTCATTTTATTTTTTATTTGCTGTGTCACTATAGTTTATGTAAAGAATTTACACTTTGATAATTAAATCAGAAGTTAGAACTCTTTAGAGGTTTTTTTTTATTCTAAGAATTCTAAAGCAATTTTACCAAAGTTCAATAAAGTAGGAAGAAGATTAGGCCACCAAATGAAAGAAATGCAAATGATCTTCAAAAGCTGGCATCCTTCCATCTTATCTTTGAGAGTGGATAAATCCACTTTGATACCAGGATTTAATAAAAAGATCAAAAAAAGTCCACATGCTTATATCTGATGTTATTCAGGCAATATTGTTGTTGAAGAAGTTCTAAGGATGGAACCTCAGCCAGGGAATGTACAGCATTAGCTCTACATTTGCAGAACTCCTGGGACTGGGGGACACAGGGAAACAAAAAGTTTGGAGCTCTTCAACTCCTCTTTTAAAAAGAAGCTTTACAATAAAAGAAGTTTACACCCCACAAGCAGACTTTCCACATGATCAATTCAATAGAAAATAATCTATACCTTAGGTTTGACAAGAGATGGTCAGAAGGTCTCCAGATGAAAATAAATAAGTGGAAGGGGAAAGAGAAATAGGAGGCAAGACTTAGAGCCACTGTAGGTATGAGCACATGGCTTGCAACTGTTTGTATTCAGTATGAAACCAGAAGAGAACAAACTCTTTTAATTTTAATGCTAAGTCCATAATTTGTCTTGCAAATGTTCTATGAGACCACACTAAAAACATTAATTCTATAGTTTCTTATAAAGGAGAGACAGAGAACAAACAGGAAGAGCATTCTTGAATGATAAAATGTCTGAGGGATCTGATGGGAATTCTTCACATAAGATGTATTCTTCTTTGGGGAACAGCTGTAGATCTAAACAGATGGGCTTATATAAGTAGAATTGGCAGCTCCACAGATAGCTGCTTTCTTTTCTATATGATTTTTCAGACTTGCCAGGATATTCAGGACCACTCTGCTTAATTATTCTTAACATTTTGCCCATTTCATATGCTCACAATATAATGGGCAAATATAAAATAATTTAAGCAAACTGCAGTTTAAATCTCAATAAAAGCAATCGATTTTATTCCAACAAAACCCTTAAAGAGGGAACTGCCTATTTTATTAATGTTAGTCCATCTGTTTGCAATAGCTCCTTTGGAAGTATTTGTTTTGCTTAGAAATACCCAAACTGATTATGTACGTGGCAGTAGATGGGCTGAGCTGTGTTCAGTGCTTTTAAATCACTGAGCATATGAAGGTGTTTTTACTTTAGTTGGGCTACAGAAGGCATCAAATGCTTGAATCCCAGACTACAGCATCTCCTCTGTGAAATCAGGCTGAGAAATTTGGGATTATTCAGAAGAGAAGGTTGTGTGGAGACCTCAGACCTTTCAGTATCTAAAGGGGCTACAGGGAAGCTGGAGAAGGACTCTGTCAGGAACTGGAGTCACAGTACAAAGAGGGAAGGGCTCAAACTGACAGAGAGTAGGTTTAGATTTGATATTAGAAAGAAATTCTTGCCTGTGAGGGTGGGGAGGCCTTGGCACAGGGTGCCCAGAGAAGCTGTGGCTGTCCCTGGATCCCTGGAAGTGTCCAAAGCCAGGCTGGCTGGGCTTGGAGCAACCTGGGATAGTGGAAGGTTCCATGGCAGGTGGTGGAATGAGATGACCTTTAAGGTCCCAACCCAAATGAGTCTGTGATTTGGTGATTCTGTGTTCCTCTTATGGGAAGCTGTACCCATCAGCATGTTTCCATGGTGATGGCCACGCTGTACTGGGGTTCAGTTCTCTCCTCCACCAATGGCAAGAGAAGAACAAATCACATCACACAGGAGAGGAGTCCAGTGCAGGACACTGAATTAATGCCCACCTGGTACAACAGTGCCCGCAGCACAGGTGACAGAATCACACAACTAATTCAATTGGGAGCATGGGATCTACCATTTCCTAATGGCCACTCTGCCAAATCTTTACAAAGACCAGCCCCACACACCTATGAGCTAATTTCTGGAAACGAAACCTCCTTGTCCAGTCTTTTGTACATCATTCCAAAGAGCCCAAACAGACTGTGAAGATGGATGTTAAGAGCAAAACTGTGCAGAGCCACAGGACCATAATCCACATGTACTTGTACACAAGGTGGATGTCAGCTCTGTGTTATGGGTGTGACTGTGCTCTCAGCTATGGAGCAACCCAGTCTGTGTCATTTTGGATCTGCTGAATTATTCATTCACCGCAGTACTACTCAAACTTATAATCGCAGAGAACATCAGGACAAATCACAGAAGTGAACATCAAATGTAAGAACAGAAGAGCTTTTGTAGCAGCAAAAGAGAAGTAACAACAGAAAACAAATGAGCAAGGAATGAAAAGAAGTTATCATAAAATATGTACTAGGGCCCTGGTTAGTGTAAGAGTTTGAAGCAGGCAGCCCCAGGAGACCTCGGGCCAGCAGCAGGCACGAGCAGAGATTTAAACTCTCAAGGCTCTCAGTGAAGCTGTGTTTGGAAAACTTCTCAGAGCTGGGATGAGTGAGCTATCCATCCACTACAGAGACAGGCAGAGCAGCCTGCTGCAGGTTCAGACTGCACCTTCCCAGCTGGGTGCCCTGCAGTGTGGGGGAGGCCCTACACACACAGCACCACCGGTGCCGGCTGGCAGGGGCTGGCTTGGCTGATTACAGAACAGCCACTCAGAGCATGCTGCAGTTTCACAGAAGTCAAGAAGGGGAGGTCACAGGCTCAGACATCTCTTCCCTTCAAAGGACTAACACTGAGACTCAAGACATCCTCCGCATTGGCCCAGGAAGTCAAGGCTGCCACAGAGAACCTGCTGCACAAGGTACACAATGCCATGAGCATGCTCAGCACTTCCCAGCAAACACCATTGGCCTTCTCTCCAAACACTGTGTGTATCTACCAGATTAGGCTGTGGGCAATATTTCAGGAGAGCACCTTTTTTTTCATTAGCTGAGGGGTTCTGAAGGAGGTGATGCTTAATAATTTCTATGGGCTTGGTTCTTCTTATTGATTTCCTTTCCCTAGGATTTGCTCTGATGCCAGAGAAGAAGTGTTCATTATACTCAATAACCTTGTGTTTACTATGCATGCAATATCCCATCAAGCATCAGAGTTGTCTACTAATTTACTCAAATAAATGTGTTAATTAATGAAAAAAAATCAGCAGAACATTACATCAACCACAATACCTGCATCATAAGGCTCAGCAGTCCCAGACTCAAGCACTCCACATCAGATGCAGGAGCTGGAAGAGGAAGGCTGTGAGTTTCTCAAGCCTGGTTGTTCTCTCATTCCTGGCACTTGGAGCTGCCCAGGGAAGAAGGTGGAGGAGCCCCCTCAGCCCCAGTGCTGAGTGAGGCCAGCACTGGCACAAACCTGCCCTGCTTGGGGTCTGACTCAGAGGCTTCATCTGCTTAAATGAAACCATTATTTTGCTGGTCCATCAGCCAATAACTCCTAATTGTGCCAGTGCCTAAACTCAGCTTGCAAGCACAGCTAAAATACTAATCATTAATTTCAGTCACTTATAAATGCCTGTTATGCTGTCAGGTACATTCCAAGTGCCACTCAGGATGACTGGCTAGCGCATGGAATTGATGAAAAAAGAATACACAATAGAAAATAAAACCCCCAATACTGGGCACAAAATGGAGATGTTAATAATGCCACTAATGCAAGGAAAGACCTGTTTGGCCAAATACACATAACTGTGTACCAGAATTCTAAGGAGACAGCTGGGACTGCAGTCTGGAACACAGAAAGGGATGATCCTCAATAAAAGGCTGTTATCAACTACTACTACTACAGCTCTACCAGACAGTGGAAGGCAATGGATTTAACAGCCTATGTTTTAAGTTATTCTTTTTTTTCATGGACTGCAGAGTAAAATTCTCATATTCAGTGAACCTTGCACTCCCAGGACAGTGTTAACAATTTAACTCCTAATTTTAACACCCAACTTTAGCTGAGCAACCAAAACACTTCTATTATATAGATAGATGTTGAAAGAATTGCTGACTCATTCCTTTAGTGGGAATAGTCATCCATTCCTTTGAAGATGAGGTCATGCAAAGGAAGCCAGGTGACCCATATAGCAATAGCTTAAATCCCTCTCCTCTGTGATGGATTCTAAAGGCACCTGTGCATTATTCCAGCCATCCCCAAGCAGCTGCAGTCCCATCAGGCAGAGCAGTGCAGAGAGCTGTCTGCTTTTGTAACCCCTCAGACACAGCCTGGACAAGCTGGATTGGCTACTTAACAGGAAACACAAGTCCAAAATCTTAGGATGAGGTGATTAAATATTTGCCAGAAGCAGAAAGTATTCAAACAGGAACATTAAATATGAAATTAACTGAAATTGCTCCTGAAGCAACTGCTTAGCCTTGTCCAAGGAGCAGAGGAATGGAAGGTGGCAAATGTGACAGCAACTTCTGAAAAGAGCCTGAGAAACTGCCAGCTGGTACCTGGGATTTATTTACAGGTCCAATAAACTCAGTTGTATAATAAGGAGCAGATTAAGCTGATGCATGAGGAAATACAATACCACAGTGAGGAGCTATCATAGCTTTTACAGCACAAAAATTGATCAGAAATCGGCTCTTTGATGGTGCCAAGAAGCACAGGAGTAAGGGTGACCAGGCTGACACTAGATGCTTAAATTCCCAACAGTTTTGATGACCAAAGTTGGGAGGGGGAAAAATGGAATCTTTCCAATAGGACAGACAAGTGAGAAAAATACAGATTACCTGAAGAATGTGACATTTATTCTGGGACCTGTGCTAGTCAGCACATCAAAAATTCCTTTTTCCTAAAGGATGTGAGGGTGAACACTGAGAATATAAAGTTCATGTTTTTCAAGACAACAGCACATTTTGCAGAATGATTGAAGAATCCCAAGATGCTGGATTAAATAATAGAAAGGCAGATGGAACTGAATTCTGAGAAACATTAAATGATTCAAATAAACAAAAGTATTCTTAATTATACAAATCCAGTGACAGACAGTAAACTAGCCTTTGTCATTCAGGAGAGAGATCTCCCAGCCACCATGGATACTTCTTTGAAGACATCACCTTGTTATAATGTCAGGATTTAAGACTGGGGGGAAAAATCCAAAAGCTAGAGAAGAAACTAAAGAAACATTTTTAGGCCTCTATTTAAAACTCTGATATAAGCACATCTGAAAAAATCATACCAGACTCATCCCTCTTCTCCATTTTTAAAATAAATACCCAAAATAAGATTCATAGAAGGGCAACAAATGAACAAAGAGGAGGAATGGCTTAT
Organism: Calcarius lapponicus; assembly: GCA_039654755.1. NCBI lineage: Eukaryota > Metazoa > Chordata > Aves > Passeriformes > Fringillidae > Calcarius > Calcarius lapponicus. Next base: position 28,873,329 of record CM077470.1, read on the forward strand.
GTATTTAGGAGATTAAATAGACACAGACTCTTCAGCTCCCCAAAGAGAGCAGGGAAGATGTGCCAGCAGGAAGAGGCTGAACAAGGAACAATTATCCAATAATTCCCACAGTATGAGAATCAGAATGTATCATTAAGAGATTTAGAGCACAGGCAGGGAGGTACTTCCACATGGCTGAGGGATCTGCTGGAAATACAAAGTGCCAAACCACAGGTTTCACAGAGGAGAGATCCCTGAACACTGAAGTGCACGAGGAGCCAGTTCTGGGAGTCCTGGTCCACAGGAGTGATCCATGAACACTGAAGTGCATGAGGAGCCAGTTCTGGGAGCCCTGATCCACAGGAGAGATCCATGAACATGGAAGTGCATGAGGAGCTAGTTCTGGGAGTCCTGGTCCACAGGAGAGATCCCTGAACATGGAAGTACATGAGGAGCCAGTTCTGGGATCCCTGATCCACAGGAGACATCCATGAACATGGAAGTGCATGAGGAGCCAGTTCTGGGAGCCCTGATCCGCAGGAGACATCCATGAACATGGAAGTGCACGAGGAGCCAGTTCTGGGATCCCTGATCCATAGGAGACATCCATGAACACTGAAGTGCATGAGGAGCCAGTTCTGGGAGCCCTGATCCACAGGAGAGATCCCTGAACATGGAAGTGCACGAGGAGCCAGTTCTGGGAGCCCTGATCCACAGGAGACATCCATGAACATGGAAGTGCATGAGGAGCCAGTTCTGGGAGTCCTGATCCACAGGAGAGATCCCTGAACATGGAAGTGCACGAGGAGCCAGTTCTGGGAGCCCTGATGCACAGGAGAGGGCCAGGGAAACCACAGCATTTCCTGAGTTTATCTGTTTGCCCTCAGCAGCTCCTCCTGCCCAGAGCTGGACACTGCCACCACAGGCCAGAAATGCTCTGCTTTTCTTTCTCTTTCTATGTTTTCAGGCAAGTCATCGAGGTGTTGCACACATATTCACTTGCAATATAAAATGTCAAAGGAGGAAATGATGTTTGACATAAACCCATCATTAAAGAATTCACTGTCATCATGACCTCTTTGGTGTTCTAGAAGGGGGGAAAAAAGGATTAAGATATTTCCTTTTTTTCACTCAGTTTAGTTTAGGAAGACTGAAAGTAAGTGGATTTTACCCTACTCCCCAAGAGCATGTGATACTCAGAGAGATAACAGCTCTACATAAAAGGCATTTTCATGAGTTGAAAAACAGGCAAAGAAATAAAGGAAGTTCATTCCAGAGGAAAAAAAACCCAAACAAACAAACAAACAAACAGCTCAAATATTCAAGTCAGGCATTGGAGGCTGTTTATAGAACTTCTTTCCTTGCTTATTTTCCCATTCATCATTATGTATAATATTTTGCCACAGAAAAAGAAAGGGAAATAAAATACTTTATTTAGTTGCCCAAAAGTTTCAATGCAAAAACTCTTTTCTGCCCAGGAAATAACCATGGGCTTGCTGGTGGGAGCCTTTACAAAAGGACAGGCAATATTTATGAGCAGTTTGAAGGTTTCCTAGTGAATATCCATCTGGACAAAGTGGATATGCAAGCTTTGCATTCTCTCTCCCTCTCTTTCTCATTCCTAGGTCAGTTACCTAATCCTAAAATTACATCCAATTTTCTCTGAGGAATAGCTCTGCATAAGTCTAAGTTAAATGCCTCAAAGGCATCTAAATCAGGATTTTCTTAGTAGTGGAACAGCCTTAAAAACAAATTAAAATCATGCTTTCATGACAAAGAGGATTTTGTCTCAGGCTTTGAATTCCTTTCAAGGAAATGGGTTTACTTTGTACCCATGCAGGCTTGACAAAAGGAGGCTGCACATGCTGTGATGGGAGCAACTGGTGGCATTTTTCCCTTTTCCAGCAAAGATGCTGCCAGGCAACTGCAGAGATGCCCTGAACTTTGTCTCACTCACCTTCCTCCACGTGCCCCTTGAAATGCAAGCAGGACTCCCAGATTGGCCCATAAAAAATACCAAGCACTGCTAGGACATCTGTATGGAGATTATATTGTTAATCAATATATTTTGCATAGCCCCATGGATCACTTGTTATTGATGATTACGCACTTTAGCTCCTGTGACAATTTGTCAATAAAATAAAAATAAAAAAAGGCTAAGGACAGCATAGTTTTAATTCAAAGATGATCTCTTGCTTGAAAAGAAGTGCCACTTTCCAAGCTCTGAAAAGACCTAGCTCATTAATATATTCCATTTACCAAGTGGAGGAGCTGTTCAAGGAATCAAAACTTTCTTGGTAATCACAATAGAGGTATCTGAAAGTGAATCATTTTCTTTTGGACTTTGGTTACTTTAAAAAATGAATATTGAAAAAAAGAGGACATTTGCTAAAAAGATAAGTTTTGAGTTACTGAAAGTGCGTTATTCAAACTCAGCATAGACTGGCATAGTTTTTGCCCCCACAAAGGAGAAAGAAAAATGCTGGTTATTGACAGTTTTAAATATTTATCTTTTTTTTTTTTTTTAATAGAACTGACATTTCATCTCCAAGTTTTAATCTAAAATATTAAATACTCTGCTTTCTAAGAGGGAAGAGAACAGTGGGTGAACAGAACAAATTCCCTAAATTATCCTTATGTTTGAAACAGCATACTTGAGTTACTTAGGCAGTCACAAGGATTACTTTTTCTCCAAAGCATCCCAGCCCCTCTGGACTCTTTCTCCTCTCTCAGGGTTTGCTTCCCTTAAACAAAACTACCCAGGTTCTCTGTTTTCCTAAATGTGTTTTCTCCACTCCCAGCACAAGCGTGGGTCAGCCCCCAAAGCTCCCAGCTAAGTAATGACTCTCGATTACTGATGAATTTATGTTTAATTTTGGCAGTGACAAAGATGCAAATGGCTGTCCCCTTGCAGATTGCCTGACCTATCCAGTCCTTGGCAGAGAATGCCATGGCCGTTCCACCTTCCATATTTAACACACAGGAAGGACCCACAAACACTAACCCAATATTTCAGAAATCCCTCTCCTTTATTACAGGATATGAATGATGAATGCACTATTGATCCTCTCTTTACATACAGATGCTGTACTCAAAACACAGGACCTGGAGAGCTGTCGATATTTAAGAGGAGCTTTCATGGAAGAAAGGCTGTGATGACTTTCAGAGGTCCTTCATCCCTGACTGTCTGCAGGAGTCAGTTAATCAGGAGATGAAGCTCTTGTATCTAAGCCAGGCTTGGGATGGAGCTGTGCAGTCTAAGTGAAAGTAAGGAGTTCTCTTTTATCACTGTAAATACATTCAAAGGGGGAATGGGCTAATTGCAGCACTCTGTGAGCTGGAATTAATATAAACAATAAATATAAAAGGGAATCCATGAACCTGGTAAAGTTACAAAAGCAGTAAATGTTAGAGATGAGAGGTTGAATACATTATTATTTTAAGACTTGTGCCTAGTTAAAATGAGATTAGAAAAAAAGCCAACTTCTTGTAAGCCATTTTAATTCAGTTTGTGGATAGCTGGTGGAGAATCAAAATTTTGATCAGTTATGCCCCACTTGGGATGAATAAAGCTCCAATTTTCAGCTTCTGTTAGTTTAATACAAGGATGGCAAAATTCATGTGGACATTCCCTTCATTTACTCTTGGAACAAACAATTTGCTCATCACCATGTTTTGGCCGTCTGCCTGAACTGCTGGAACTGTTGCTTCTCCTTGAAGAATAACATTTAACCAGACAGATGATAACCCAGTCAACCTGAGGGCCTCAAACCCCCCCCCATCAGGTCAATATATTGCTCTAATGAGGAACAACTCTGGCTTCCAGAACATTGTTTTTCTGTGGGAAATCTGCAGGCAGGGGAGATGGGGATATTCAGGAGTACAGCCTGTACTTGAAAAAGGCTGGCTCTATTAAATAGCTGTCCATCTCCTGGCACTCCAGGGAAGGAAGCATGCCCCTCTAACAAAGATGAAGGGAATATCAATGGGGCTAATCTCTTCAAAGTGCTCAGTGCTCAAAGCAATCGCCTGCAGTAGCACAGTCCCCACCCTCATTAGCTCAGCAAACACAGCCAGACACAAAACACTATCTGCAATCAGGGCAAAAAATGTAAAATACAGGAGTTCCAAGCCACCTCCCTTTCCTTTCCAAAGGACAAATATTTCATACATTTTAAATTATGTCTGTACTGAAACTAAAGTCGTATATTTTAAGAATCCCTTTTCTTTCCTTTCCAGCATATTTAAATATTGTGGCATCTGTTTGTATTGAAAAATGGCCATGACACAACAGAAATACTGCACAGCACAGCAGTGATCAACTTCCCCTGATCAACAAAGGGGGGAAATTCATTGCCAGCTTTTTCCCTTTGGCAAACTGCAACAGTCAGAAATAAGGAGAGTGATAGTTTCCTACCCCACGAAACAAGGAGACAAAACGATCTGTCAATCAGCTCTTATTTGTGTAAGTCCAATCTACCATTGCCTCCAAATTTAAAGCATTTTTATGGTCAGGAAAACAGATGTTGTGAATGAGAAATAATGGCATACAGCAGCAGAGAGGGAAGGGGTGAGAATTATGAGACAAGGAATTATTGTTGAATAATACAGTCTTGCAGCACATCCTTTTATTCCCATGCTGACCATAGGGGTAATTAAGGATGGCCAACAGAGGCTGTAAGCACTCCTCAGGGAAAGGGGCTGACAGGGACGGCTTGTTGATCTGACTTCCGAGGGGAAGCAGCATGATCAGGGCTGGAAAATAGGTCATGGCTTGTATAAACCAACTCACACCTCGCTGGAATCTCCCCAGGGAGCCCACTAATGGATTCATGTGGGCTAGGAGGGCTACCTAGGGACAAAACATCAATATTGGGGCAGTGACAAATAGCACACATTTGGGGCAATGGCATCTGGTCTGCCAAAGCAGGGATTTCACCTTGAGGCACAAAGGACTAAACCTATTTCCCAGTGTGGCTTAGGTGAACCAGCCCTCCAGTACTCCTTCTGTCAAAGGAATCACTTTTGAAAATCTTTGGCTTGTATAAAAACAGCTTGGTCAATACATGGACCTGAAAGTTTATCTTCCACTCATCAGTTTAAAGTAGGGATCCACATTCAAACACGGACCAAACATGTATCACAGGCTTTAAGGAGAGTTTTATAAAGGGATACTCAAGTTTAGACTGAAGAGAAATAGAAAGAGAGAGGGATGGACAAGCCAAAGGAGAAATGGAGAGCCATCACTGCTTGAAACTTGCCAGCATAAAGCAAAAGGCATGACTTAGGTGTTCAGCCCTATCCCCTTCTGGAAGGAAAGAAAGGGAGTTTTCCCTGACTACTACTTGGCCAGAGGAGGCAGACACAGATCAGACACACAGCCCTGACACAGCACTTGCACATGAGCTGAAGCCAAGAGGAAAGTGAAGATGACATAAAAGTGCTGATTATCAAATAATAAATGGCAAACTAAGATATGCAGGTGGCTGCATTTGTGTGCATGAAGCAAAATCTATGAGCACGTGGATCAATTATATTCAAAAGAAACAGACCATATGAATTCTTAGTTAGGACAGAAATGGGTGTACAGGGATGCAGGGAAAACGCACAGATCTTGGAGTGCTGACCACAGGAAAGCAAACGGTTCTGAAAGGACAGACACAAAGCAATTCCTGATGGGAACAAGGAGAGGAACCAGTGATGTACAATTACAAATGGACTTGAAAAAGGTCTGAATGAGAAGCAAAGCAGGCAGCAAAGTAAGTCGAAATTCTCTATGTAAAGAGCAAATCTTTCAAAGACTTAAAAGATGTGCTCCAAAACCACAGCTTGGTCCCTCTGCTGCCCTGTCAGGAGGAATTATAGCACTGGAGCAAGTCTGAACTGAGTAGTAACCAGAACTGGGAGTTGTCTGAGTGAAAGGGCAAGTGCCAGTACAAATCCAAAGAATTATACTCCTCCTGCATCCCCTGTTGCTGCACCAAAGGACTTGGGATGATGGAGCATAGCCCACAGCAAAAACAAGGAAAGAAGAAAGCAGGAAGGGGAAGGAGAGATGTCTGTCTCATGGTGAGACTGGGGAAGGGGGAGAAAAAGCACTTACTTTAACAATTGTTTAATCCTTCATGTTTTGTTTTTTCTCAATACCCAGAATCAGTGATCAGAAGGTTGTGTTAATTGTCAAGAACTTCAATCAAGTAAAAATTACCCAAGTTGAGGCTGTGACAGCATATACATAGTCAGAATTGAGGCAGGAACTCAGGCATTGAACCACAAGGGGAAAAGCACCCTAAGGAATCAATTGATGTTATCAAGTAATCTGCCTTGGAGATTAAAGAACACAGAGCAATAAAGTGTTGTAATGAAAAAAGCTTTTGAGTCAGAAATGGGAGGCATAGGGAAAAACACACATTAATGTCAGCACATAATTGCTCTATGTGGACAAAATCAGATGCCTCTAAAGAGATTACTGCTAAATTCTGTGCTAGAGGATTCTTCTCCCATCGAGTGTGACTTTAACTGTAATCAAAAGGAGACAAATACAGAAAGTAAGCTCCAGAAACTGCAAAACAAGCAAAGGGTAAAGATCTTGTCCTGCTCCAGTTCTCTTTATATGTGCACACAGTGGCCACAGTCACCTCCTGGGATCTGCAAGTTGCAGGTGCACCCACTGCTGATTCAGCCTCTAACTCCAAAATCCACTGTTGGCTTCCCAGCAAAGGAGAGCTTCTTCTACCCTAGAAAACCCTCCACCCTACCAAGATGAAGCTTTATCTCCTCAGTGCCACTTAAAGGGTATCAATTAATCAAAAGCGTGAAGGAGAGGAGGAAAGGAGCAAAGACAGACACTTGGCTCTGTCACCTTAACACCAGCTTGTCTTTGTAGTCAATACACCAACCAAAATTGAGGAAATCAAAGAGAAAATTGAGAGGGCACCTCACTGCAAGATTGATTTGCAAGGACTACATCTGCCAGTTCTGTTCTGGTAATTGTTACCAGATCAGGAATGTAAAAACTGTAATTTTGGAACTTTACCTGAGGTTTTAATATCTCTAATCTCCATGCCCACTCCATGTGGGGATTGCTTGTGGCTTTAGCATTATCAGTAATAGCCCAAATCATATCAAATGCAAGTATTGAAAATGGTCCAGTGATGACATCCCAGAAATCCTGTCAATAATTCTGTGTTCAGTAAAAGGGTGGGTAATATAGAGATGAAAATTTGTCTCTGCTATTTGACACCAAGAACAACTGCAGAGGAACAGCAAACAATTGCCAGCCATTGCACCAATGTTTGTCTTGTGGTTATGGTGCTGGGTGATGGCATGTGATGTGTAATTAAGCAAATGAAGCATGCTTTCAGAGAGCAACACTGAGCAGTTGCCCTGACCCCACCATGGCTGACAGAGGTACCATCTGTTCACTGTCAACGTGTCTCCTGCATCCCTAGAAATGTTGCCTCCTAAAATAAAAGGTTTGTATCACAAGATAATCTTGATCCTGCCATTTCTCAACTTTCACAATTATTTACAGCTTTTACATTCTTTTAATCTGCTTTTCCTCAGGATAAGACACGCACCCATGGCCCTTGGGGATGGTCAGAAGCATGGAGAGGTTATTTGTTCATGCTGAGAGCAGCACAGCCCAGCCTGGATGGAGGCAGGTTAAATGTTAACACCTCACAGTATCTCCAGAGCTCAAAATAAAGCAGTGCACGCTTCCAAATATTATTTGCTTGCCCTCAGCCTTACTGTAACTGCTCTTGATTTTGGATTGTTGCTGTGAAGTGGGGCTTGTTTGGTTTGTTTGTTTTAATGTGCTGTGATAATTAATAAATACCTCATAGCACACAAGCTGGAACCTTCTGCACCTTCTCTTACATATGCAATGCTGGGTTGTGATTAATCTCATTTACATTTTCTAAACAGCAACTGGCAACACCTGAGGTGGTGGCAAGTGGGTGCTCCAGGGATGCTACACAAGAATATGTGCACGTGGAGATGCTGTTGACTTGCACATGAAAAAGTAAAAGTGAATTTAGCTTAAAAATCAGTTATTCTGTGGTCCATCTTCCACAGTAACTCTGGTCAGCCATTCACAGCATGCAGAATTCAAAGGATGTTAATTGTGTATGACATCAGACAAATTTCTCATATTAAACACAGTATTGAAGAGCAATACCACCAGGCAGCTCCATCACCACCTCTCACTGAAAGACCATGGGCTTGTTGCAGAAAGTGCAGGACAAAGCAGAAAATCCCCATGAAGTGCAGTGGTAATTACTAATGTAATTCTTTTCTGTTTATTCACAAGTATGGAAAAGTCCACCTTTAAGCTGGGCTAAAGAGAAGCTGAGGCAGAGCACAGCTAAAGCAGAAAGATTTATACACAACTGTTGTCACTAATTTATCTGAGTGTGGCTCTGATCAAGCAGGAGATGGCTTTAGGCTGCTATTTAACTAACAGTGCTGCTCTGGCATTTAGGCCTGGACCAACAATGGATCACTGGAGCCAGGAAGGCTCATCCCCAAAAATGCCATTGGGAGACCCCTGGTAACTCACAAACTCCTCCCACCTGGAGCATGTGATACCCACAAAGATAACACCACTTAGAAACAAAAGGCAAGATCTGCTTGTCTACACTGCATTTGCAAAGATAATTACTTGAAAACAATACAAAGAGAAGCAAAACAAATTCTTCCATTAGCTGGGGCTCTCCTATCTCCAACCTCAATCTTGTTTGCTGATACAGCCAAACTTTTCATAAACCTCTTCTATCATTATTAACTTTCATTTAAATAATTATTGGGCAGAAGAAAAAAAACCTGCTCAACCATGGCTCTCTAATCTAGTAATTAAATCCACCTGTAAGAGCTGAACAATTTGTGCCTCTGACTGTTAATGCAGTCAGGTATTTTACACTGGGTGGTGTAACGTCAGCCAGAGAGACTGAGGGGACACAGCTGGAAACTGAGCCATGTTTTGATAAGGAAAATCAACACAAGCTGCTCCACAGGCAGAGGTCCTGACTGAGGCAGATGTCCCATTCCCAACAGGCTGTTAAACACAGGATATATTTTATCTACTCTGTCCCTCTTGCAGCAGGTACAGCATGTCTCAGCCAGGTATTTGCCTATCTTCAGCCAGCTGGAATTCCATCCTTTTGCATTCTGCCTCTCTGTGACCATCTACCCCAATTTGATACCTCTGTTGTGTGGTTACTCCTGCAGAGAAAATTTTGGATTTTGTCCAAATGATGGAAAACTGTGCCCATTTAGATTACCTGAAGCTGATAACCTTTCTTATGGAAAGCTCCCATCTGGCAGAACTATTACAACTGCATTTTTCAGGGGTGTGGTTCTGCTGCAAATGACCCAACATTATATACCATAAACAAAGATGCAAAACTTCTTCAATTCCTCCTGAACAAAAAATGAGCTCTTATTCCAAATTACACACATAAATACAATAGTGGTTAAACGTGTCTTTGGGAAACTGCCCAAAACTGGACACTGCCAATGCATTTTTTCCCCCTGGAAAATGCAAGCACCTTGTTCAATGATACAGCAGAGAGATCCATGAAATCACTACACAGACAATATGGAATTTGATGTCAAAGTTTCCTGCCAAGGGACTCAATATATTGATAATATGCATTCCCCAGTAGGTGGGTCATTATGACAAAACACCATCCTATTATTTTTCTTTAATAATTTCTTATCATCCCTCAAATTCTATCAAAGCTTTATGTTTTATGAGCACATAATACAAATGTATGCTTATTTTTCAATGTGCCTATATATATTATGTTATATATAGTTGTATTATATCATGTTGCACTAGCTTTGAACAAAACCATTTCCTAAGCTAGGATCTAATTCTGTGTTGCAACAGGAATGCTTGTCTGTGCTTTGGAACTGAAGATTGTTTTAAAACAAAAATGTTTTAGAATAGCCCCTCTTCAAATGAAAATGCAATGTGCACTCACAGTACTGCTGACATGGTAATACATGGTTGATGATGAAAAAATAACTGCTTAATTCAATTCCTGTGCCTAGTAAGCAGCCCTGTCAGCACGATGAAGTTCTGAGGCACTTATAAGAGAACTTTGTAAGAGTGTTATGAAATGCAACTCCAGAAGTAGCAAATAAAAGAACAAACAGTAATGGAGAATAAACACCACTGTAACATAGGTAATCTCACAAAGCTTTTTACCCCCATTGATCAGTTCTGTATTTTCTGTAATACTGTTGCAATTAATTGTACTCTTTGTTATTGTGCATTTTTCATTTTGTATAAATGGAGCAGCAATCCAATTTGGCAGTTTAGCCCACAGAAAACAAACATATTGATCATTGCCACAATCAGGCATTTCTTCTTTAAAATTACCACATCTGTGCTGCTTCACACATGTTATCTGCCTCCAGAACTAGAGAGAGATTAGAGAGATTGCAAAACAAACCATGTTTTAGGGGGGGGAAAGCTGTTTTAGAAGCCTACCAGAGCGATGAAAGGCCACCTGGTTGGCAGGATGGGGACCTGCGTCGATGGAGAGAACAGGGAGCAGCATCCGCATGTCCCAGAGCTTCAGCACGCCCGAGGAGTCACAGGAAGCAATGCTGTCCCCCTGCCAGAGATGGAAACAGAGTCAAGGCATTGCTTCTGTCCCCTGCCAGCAGCAAAGCCTCTGGCACAGGGCAGCCACACACAGCAACTGTACCTAAATAAGGAAATAAATAAGCTATTATATGTGAGGTTATCACAGCCTCTTATCAGCTCTGTTGGTTTGAATAGCAACAGAGACAACACGACTTCTAAAGAGACCAGTTCAGGAGAAAGTGGAAGTACAAAGGAGAAAAAGGTCACCCTGAATTCTGACACCAGCGTCCACTAAGAACAGGCCATGTGGTTCTTTTCTTCCCACACAGCCACAGGATTGGCCTTTTAGCCCTAATATTTACATGTTTTCCATGTGAAGAGTAAGATGAGAGCAGAACAGACACTCCTTCCTGTCGCAGACACATTTTATGAAAAATCCTTTCCTTAGGATTTTTTCTCCTGAGAAGCTGAGAGGCCTCAGGAACAAAATGTAACCAATTATTATTGATTATCTGCTGCTGTGGAATGCAACAGGTGCATCTGTGATTGGTCTCATGTGGTTGTTTTTAATTAATGGCCAATCACAGTCAGCTGGCTCAGACTGTCTGAGACACAAGCTTTTGTTACCATTCTTTCCTTTTCTATTCTTACCTAGCCTTCTGATGAAATCCTTTCTTTTATTCTTTCAGTATAGTTTTAATATAATATATATCATAAAGTAATAAATGGAGTCAGATCCTCTCCTCTTCCCTCATCCTGAGACCCCTGTGAGCACCATCACTCTTTCTCTGCTGTGAATTCCACAGACACACTAAGGGACAACTCCCCATCCACTTCAGGGCTGCATTGGATGATCCTTCTGAGTCCCTTCCAGTTCAGAATATTCTGTGAGTCTGTGAGAAATTCCCTCCTTTCAATGAGCCAGAAGCACACAGGGACTATGTAAGAAAAGAGAGCAGGACCATGTCTCCCATGCCTCTGTTCAATATTAACTAAAACCAAAACAAAGAAACAATCAAACAAAAAACCCCAACAAAAACACCCAAACAAACAAAAACACCCTATCCCCTCAAAAAACCAAAACAATCCACCCTTCCCCCCCCCAAAAAAAACCCAAAAAACAAACCCCTACCCTAAAAAGAGTTTTTTTTATTCTGTAGCATATAAATAAATGCAAAAATCAAAGAAGGCAGGGGAAAGGATGCCCAGCTATAACTTTGTTTAGCTAATTCCTCCCACTAGAACAGAAAGAGCTGCCCAGCTACCCATGCAGAAATATTTACTTCTCATTTGAACCTCCTAAATAAAGATTCAAATCCCTAAGGCAGCTCAGCTGCTGTGCACTCACAGTTATCAATGTCTTTTACAATTTGTGTAAATATAAGAATATATTAAATAATATTGTTTGGAAGGGGAATCACAATGGTATGGGGCTAAAAATCAGCTGAAACAGGGGGCAGGTACTGCATCTATGATTTAAAAAAAATATTATTTTTTACATCTTCCACATAAATAGTACCTGCAATAAAGTATGTGGTGTTTTCTAGCAAATAGAGGATATAAGATCTTAAAATATCCATCAGCTTCTCAACTAGAAACTAATGTCTTGCAAAACACTACCCTGGTGTAAGTAAAATGAAATCTTCAGGTTCATTTGGAGGAGATCTAAATGTCAAAACTCCATTCTGGCTTGTTACAGTGACTAATACAGACTTAACACCAAGAAACAAAGTAATCATTGCTTGGAGAATTCAGCAGCAGCCAGGCTCTCAAAAAAAAAAATCTGTACCACAACTATACCCCACCCAACACAGTGCATGAGCATCACGGCTCTTTGAATTTCTCACCAGCTATGCCCACTGAATTCCCCTTCATTTCATCTGGATCCTTCCAGCAAATTCAGCCTGTACAAAGAATGAGGGCAAGCAGGCTGGCTGGGAAACAAACAACAAAAACCTCCAAAATACAACAATTACACTGCAAACTGTTTTATGGCTTGAACTGGATCTCAGGAAAGCAAATTCTTAATGTGGAGGAAAAAAACCCAACTATCATTGTGGATATGAGACTTGAAGAGTCATCAAACCTAGTCCCTCCTTCTTACAAGCAGTGTTTTCATGTATTTGCTGTGTTACAAGTAGTACTAGATTCCACATCAGCAGCAATTCCCCCACTCACCTCATGCTGCTGATCCAAAGCAGCCCATGAGTGTAACAGGAGTGTAAAAGTGCTTGTTCACATGCAACCTGTGTCCTTTAGGTTAAAGAAAAGTGGGGTTTTGCAGCAAAACTCCCTTCTTGCCTGTCCCCGATGCATTTCAATTCCTGTGTCATCCACATCCCACTTGGACACTATTTTCTTGGACTATAAATAATTAGCTCTTCCTTCTCTCCTTCCCACCCTTTCCAGATAGCATTGAGCCTGGATTAATTATGCATGCACCCACTGCTGATGTTTATAAAGCAACTCCTGCCAAACTGATCACCAATTTTGGAATGATCTCACGTTCACAGGGGCTAGAGACGCACATCTCAGCTGATCAGAGGTGTTGATGGAGCTGGCACACAGGAGTAACTGCAGAGTGGGATGTCTCCTTCCCTTAGGTCATCACCCATCACTCAAAGGTCATCATCCATCACAAAGGAAAGAGGAAATGATTATGTGTGTACAAAGATCCCTCCATTCCCCAGCATAAATTCTTGGCCTCTGGACCAGCTCTTCACACTTCACCAGCTTCTCTTTTCCACTTTTTTTCTGCAAAGATTATATCCATCTCTATCAATGGCCCACTTTGGAAAGCACCAGTATCCTTTACATCTGTTATTTCATATCCTTTAATATGACTTTGACATATGATTGCATTTTACTCTGGATTTTTTTCTATCCAGAGAGATATTTTAACAAAAAATTATTTGGGGGGATGTGTGTGAGTGGTAGCTTTGGTTTGGTTTAGAAATGCGTGCCTTCCCACTTGTTTTGTATGTGTCCAATAAATGAGTTCAATAAATGCTGCTTAATTACGGCTTTGGTAGCTCAGCAGTTCTGACCCAGATCAATGGCCAGCCCACCTGGGTGAGACTGCACATAATCCACTCAGGGTAGTTCCAGGAGACACTCCAGTGGCTGCTCTGGGACTGCTCCTTGTGTCAGCCACAGTTGCACCCATGGATTTTCAATATGACATTTCTCCTGAAGTAACAGCACTGCCCAGCTGATGGATCATGAGAGCACTGAGAATGTGTCCCTGGAACAGAGTTTATGCAAACATTGATCAGAGACAGTCCCTGCTGCAAAGTGACTGAGAATGGAGAGCTGACTTTGACCTTCTCACTGGCCCTGACGTGGGCATCGTTACTAGAGGCATAATTATGAGGAAAACACTCTAATTTACTTGTATTACAGGTTTTCCCTTCTATTCATTAATTTTGCTCCAGTAGCTGGCACACCACAAGACCCATTCCTCCCTTTCTCACAATCCTGCCATCCCATTCTCTGCCATGTTTACTTTCCCCCATTGCTACTACAGACCCCTTAGGTAAACAAACCTCCTCTCTGGCAGGGATTTACACAGTCCAGCTGTTTGTAGGTGCCAGATGCACTGCACTACCCTCACTCATTCTGGGCTCACTTGGTCAGGGCCCGCTGTTAGTAGGACTGCAGCTGTGGGTTCAGTCCCTGCAGGGGCTACTCACTGAAGAGCTGGACTAGATGATCCTTGGGGGACCCTTCCAACTCAGACCATTCTGTGATTATGGGATCTGAGGCCACATTAGAAAGGATGAACCTCCTGATCCTTGAATAGCAGCAGTGCTGGAGAAACCTACCGTGGGATGATCCCATTGTGTGCTGGGTGACCTAGATGAGATGGTCCCGTTCCAAAGTATTCACATACTGTCTCAGTGGCAAAGATAACTAATTCTTGCTGTCACAAGGCTGCAGACATTTTAACAATTTCCTCCCAGAGGCCTGGTATAAACAAAGTGTGTGTAAAATGTAACAGCCAGCAGTGTATTTGGCCTGATTTCTGTGATTAGACAGCACACCTCATCAGGAAACAGAAGTAAGAAAAACAGATTTCTGGTGGCAACACATCAACGTACACAAACAGGTATTTGATCAGCCTTGACATGCTCTGCCCACAGACTTATTACTAAATGCATTAATTATCCCCGATCCCGAGGCAGCTGTTCACTGAGAACATCACATAATGATTTTGTTAGTGAGCTGGCTATTACACTTCAGCACCCCTTCGTTCTATTCCACACCTTATCCAAATCAACTGAGCTGGAGATGGGGGGATAACAAGTTTTCAATAGGGAAGAAATAAACCAGGGCTGTAACCAAGCTGAAAAATTATTTGGAGTTATACACCATTCAAAGCAAA